>CP120494.1:2405045-3607568 GCA_029489945.1 Nigrospora osmanthi | reverse complement strand
GCTTGCCCGTGATCTTCTGATGAGCACTACCTACTACTTGCCCGCTCGTGTCCCATTTCCCGCAAGACGCATCGCATCAGCTCGGCCCGGCAGTCTTTTCTTGCCTCCGTACCCGCACGCCGTTGTTATAATATCAGATTGGATCGCCGACGCCGGCACCGCTTCAAAGATGGCCGAGGAACAGCAACCCACCGCGGAGAACATGACGATGCTGCAGGGCTTCGAATGGTATGTGCCCGCCGACCAGAAACACTGGACCCGGCTCGACAAGCACGTCCCGGAGCTCAAGAAATGGGGCATCGATAACATCTGGATTCCGCCAGCGTAAGAGGCCCTGCCTGCCCGCCCGCGAGGCCGTAGGAGCCACCCCCTTCTGATAAACTCGGGTGCAGGTGCAAGGGGTCGTCAGCACAAGGCAACGGCTACGATATCTACGACTTGTACGACCTAGGCGAGTTTGACCAGAAGGGCAGCGTCGCCACCAAATGGGGAACCAAGGACGAGCTGATGAAGTTGTGCGCCACGGCCAAGGACCACAAAGTTGGCCTCTACTTCGATGCTGTCCTCAACCACAGGTTTGCCGCGGATCATAAGGAGAAATGCCAGGCCGTCGAGGTCGACCCCGAGGACCGGACCAAGGAGATCAGCGACAAATACGAGATCCAGGCCTGGGTCGGCTTCGACTTCCCGGGCCGAGGCGACAAGTACAGCAAGATGAAATACCATTGGTACCATTTCTCCGGCGTCGACTACAACGCCGCTAACAACAAGACGGGCATCTTCAAGATCATAGGAGACCAATCTCAAGGTTGGGCCAAGGATGGCGACGTGGACGACGAGAAAGGAAACTAGTATGGAACTCCCCCCCAAGGACGGCGGGGACCCTACGTCGCTAACGAGGCCACCAGTGACTTTCTCATGGGCTCCGACCTCGACTATTCCCATCCTGAGGTGGAAGAGGATGTCTTGAATTGGGGCACATGGCTGGCCAAGACGGTGCCCCTGAAGGGAATTCGCTTCGATGCTATCAAACATTACAGCGAGGACTTTCTCCGCAAGTTCATCACGAAGCTGGATGAGACGTATGGCCAAGGCTGGTAAGCAAGGCTTCTTCCTTAATGCTTTCGCGTTTACAAGAACACTCGGCATCCTAGCCGTCTGCCTATTTTGGTGACTAGAAACTGACGGCGGCTCGTACAGGTTCTTCGTCGGAGAGTTCTGGAAGGACTCGTTGGAGGACATGACGCGCTATCTCGACCGCATGGGCAGGAAGTTCTCGCTGTTCGATGCGCCTCTTGTCTACAACTTCAGCGAGATCAGCAAGGCACAGGCTGCCGATCTCCGTAAGGTTTTTGACGGCACCTTGGTCTCGACCATGCCCGTTAACGCCGTCACGCTGGTCATGAACCACGACACCCAGCCGTACCAGGCCCTCGAAGCCCCTATCGAGGGCTGGTTCAAGCCCCTGGCCTATTGCCTGATCCTCCTCCGGGACGCGGGCTACCCGTGCGTTTGGTACGGCGACCTCTACGGCATCGACCCCCAGGGCGAGCACCCCTTCCCGCCCTCGTGCGGCGGGGCTCTGCCCAAGATGGCCCTGGCCCGGAAGCTGTACGCGTACGGCAAGCAGGCCGACTACTTCGACTACGCCACCTGCCTCGGCTGGGTCCGGTACGGCACCTGGGACCGCAGGTTCGGGTGCGCCACCGTCATGAGCAACGCCGGGCCGGGCGAGAAGCGGATGCACGTGGGCGAGGAGCACGCGGGCGAGGTGTGGACCGACGTCCTCGGCTGGTCGGACCGCGAGGTCACCATCGGCGACGACGGCTTCGGCGACTTCGTCTGCGGCGGTACCAGCGTCAGCATCTTCGTGAACCGCGAGGCCGAGGGGCGCGACAAGTTCTCGGACACCTTGTGAGTCTGGCCTTCCCCAGCCGGGCCACCGCTACATGCTAACAGAAGTGACAGCAACGACAAGATCTATGACGAGTAAAGGTGTCACAACGATAGGTATCATGGCCGCCCTCGGTTTGTTCCACAATATCAGTCGCCGGCGTTCGTGTGGGACTGCCAGCCGCTTGTATATCACCGTTTGCTCGCCGGCTCGCCGTTCGTACTCCTCTGATGGCTTCATTCTCGTACTCCTCTGATGGCTTCATTCTCGTACTCCATACATATTAAGCATCCGTAGAGCCAATAGACTATTTTCTGACGGGCCTCTTGGGACCAGACCATGATCTCAGCAAAGACACCTACTGAGAATAGCCAGATTGGGATCCAATTGCGATGACCAGATGATATGTAATGTTGAGGAGCTATTGGCCCTGTGCCCTACATTTAGAACCCCGTACCTTCGTCAGCAAGACAATTGGACGACACAATGTCATGATACCACATAGCGACGCGCCGTCCGTAAGCGCGCGCGCGCGGAAGAAGCCACGGTTTCAGAAGCTGCAGTAAGCATACAGGAAGTTTTGTCGCTGGCTGGCTGATCATACAGTCAGCCAAACGTCCGATCTGGGTGGGTTGCAGACGATCCCCAGATCCTACGGACGCTCACACTCCGCAGCCTACCTGATTTCCGCCGTGGGTTGGGTTGGGGGGGGGGGGGCAAAGCAAAGCCCGCCGGACATGCAAAAAAGTTCAACCGTCCGGTAGGTTAAAGGGAAACGGGCTTCGGATTCCCCACCCCGCGGAGCTGTCCGCACATGAAATATACATTTTTTTCTTTTCCCGCGTGCGCCGGGATGGGAGTGGACCTTGGGTGTCTGGGAATAAGAGGTTTTGCGACTCGCTCTCGCTATCTCTCTCTCTTTCCCCCTCGCCCCCCAGGGCCATGGGCAGGCAGAGGCAGGGCAGGGATTGGTAGGAGATGCCGGATCGGCGTGGCTGTCGCCCAAGCCAACGCTGAACTCTTTTTTCAAGCATTCACGAATGCTGCCGCCGGGGCGGTGGGGAGGCCCCCCCCTCTCTCTCTCCTTACCAGGGACGGCGAGCCAACAGGGGAGATTCCCGTCGTTCAACGGGGGGTTGCTCCTGCATCAGTCAATGTGCTGGGATACCCGCACCGGTTGCAGAAAACTTGGTTTAGGCGGGCGGTGGATAATAACGTGCCTGAGATACAGCGAGGTTCCCATGGCGGGCTCGGGGGTCACCTCGGCGAATTCGACTGGAACAAGCCCGCGCACTCGCCACCATGCGCGCACCAGAAACCGCGCTCGGGGAGCCGTTCAGGGGCGGCGCTGGGACTCCAGGTGTCCATGATCATCGCTCATCGTCATGACCGGCTTTCGGCCCCAGGGCCAAGTTGGGAGGGGCCCCTGACGATCGCTCGTTTGCCTTTGCCACAAGTCGCACCGCCACGCAGCCACAATGTGCTCGGCGGGTACTCCTCCAGTACGTACCGGGCGATGGTGATTTGTGTGTCGTGTGGGTAGGGCGTAGGCAGCGAGCGCGCCTTGCATAGAAGGAAGCCCCCCTAAAGCCCAAAGGGTTTTGGCAGTCCGGGGAGACGGGGCCGACCTGACGGGTTGGCGGACAGTTCGGGGTCCCGACAAACTCGGGGGCCGAAGCTCAGGGTTTTGGCTATTCCTGTAGGGCAAGTAAGGGTCCCGTTGCCTGGGGTCAGCACTGGCAGCTAGGAATGACGGTTGCGCCTCATTCTTCGAGCTGGGAGACGCGGGCTCGGCTCCTGGTCCCAAGCCACGCTGGCCACGATCGAGGCAGGAGAGTTGGGCGGCTGTGATCTCGTGTGGCCCCCCACCCACCAGAGGCACATCCCGCTCGCCACCCCTGCCCAGCTGAAGAAACATTCAAAGCCTCCCGGCCATGCGAGGCCTGGCCCCCGGTACCAAGAGGCTGCGGCTGCCCGCCTTTCCGCACGATCCGCTGTCGCCCTACGAAGGGTCTGGCGACGAGGGCCGGGCTGCATAACACCACGAGAGGTGGCAGGGGGGGGGCGCGGTTGGGTTGTCGTCCAGAGCACGCTCCGTGTCGCCGCAGCGTTGCACCTTGCCTTCACTCGCCTTGGTCCCCTATTGGGGGTTGCCCAGGCGAGCCAGGGGAAAAAGGTCAGGAAGCGACTGCTGGCGCGGGCTAGCAGCCCTATTCCCGCGGCTCTGAAGGGGCTCTGGAGGGCGGTTGACTATAGGCGAAACAGTGACGGCCGACTAGAGGTACCATGAGCCAATCAATAAACGCCAGCGGTGCATGGCCCGGCGGCGGCCGGGTGTTCCTGAGGGAAGCCGGTTGGGAGGTAGTGGACCAGTCGCATGAATTTGGAGGGGCCGCTTTTACAGGGTGGCACGCGATTGAAACCTGATGGGTGAGCAAGAGCCATGGACGGGGGGACCCATCTAGTGCTAGTTAGTTTTATTTTTTCTTGAATTTTTCCTTCGTTTCCCCTTCTGGGTTTTTTTTCCCTCCCCCGTCGGGTGAGGTCACACGCGGGGAAACACGAAAACCGCCGTGCCGAGTAGGTGACGTCCAACCTCGTGGTGGCTCGCGACCGGTCTCGTATCACAGACGGTCGGCCGGCTGGGGCCGAAGGGTTTGTCGAGGCGTGGTGTCACGGTGCCATGGTATGTGCATATTCTTTGGCGGGCTGGCCTTGAAAGACCCTTTGGCCCAGATCCCTTGTGCGCACATCGGTTCGCTCCAAGTGCCGTGGGAAATCGGAGATAAGTGGGATCGTGAAACACAGGCCGTTCCGTCTGTATGATCGTCCGCTACCCAGGTCACCGGGAAATACGGTCACGTCACCGCACCCACCGTTATTCATGTGCCGGCAGCTTTGGGGTGAGACTGGCCCGCCGGACTGTACTATGTATCGCAGACAGCGGGGGCAGAGTCATGGATTCGGGTCCTCATGGGGGGGTGGTCGTCGAGGTCGTCTTGGGCGGTTTTGCGCCCCTGCCAACGGTTCGTTGGCGCTGACGGTCGCGACGGCGAGTCGGCCGTCGCAAAGCTGTCCGTCAGTGGCTGGCGCCCCGTTTGGGACGGACCCAAGGCTGGCTTGCTCGCTAAGAATAGCACCCGGAAGTTCCGGGGCGATCTGAGCTGGGGGATGGGCGGTGGGCACGGCGTTTCAGTGGCCGACTCGCCGACGTGTGAAAAGTGTCGCATTGGTCGAGGAGAAGGCTACGGGAGAGCCTATGAGAGCCTGCGGGAGCCTCTGTGCGAAGCCGTGGGAGATGCGTGCCGCCGGCCGCACTGTTGATCAGGGCCTGCCCAGGCATGTGGCATGCAGGCATCGGGGAAGGAAGGATGACGGTGGGTACTGGAATGACGGTCTTTTGGTCTGGTTCCCTGGCAGTGCGTGGTAAGTATGTAGTAGGTCCAGGACATGTTCCAATGGTTGTCGACGTGTGGCTCCCTACTCTGTCTGGCTCCTCACAGGCGCTGGCAGGGAGAGGGGCCGTGTCGGGTCCGGCCTCTCGTCAGCGGCGCCGCTGAAGGGATTGATTACCTACGGAGCCACGGAACAGTGATTGATGCCCTTGGCCCGACGGCATCGTCCCTTGGCCACCCTTCCCTCGCTGGGTCCAGCAGGCAACGGCCAGACGGGCGTACGTGCGCCCGCCGCATGATGCTTCGTCAAGAAAGCACAAATTTGGCTTCTGGGCTTAAACGGTTCACGGGCGCTCGGAGGGTCGGGCAGTAATACGATCGGCGGGGATCTTAACAAACTGAGTTTACCGGATGGCCTGCTCAGCCATCGGGCCAAGTGGGGACTCAGGAGAAGCGAGAGGGCTGGACGGGGATTTGACAGATCGTGGTGGTGGCAGTGCAGCGTGCCAACCGTCCACTTGAGGGGACCCTACAAGTACAGTGTGGGAGGAGGGGGTGCGTGCTACACGTATATCGCAGGCAGACACAATTCCAGAACAACGCACAACCTGTCCGTTCGCATTTCTGACGCGGTCGGGCGAACGGTGACCAGATTACGAGCACAGGAGATTTGTTTATCGCCAAAAATGCGAGGCGAGAGGGGGCGCGGGCGACAGCGGCGAGGCGAGGGAATCATGCCCCCCCCGTTGACAAGGAAGGTTGCGCTGACTTACTTTGCCGCACCGTACCTACACCGTCGATAGTGTGTATGTAGGTAGGCCAGCAGGTAATGGGCGCATGTCGGTGGCTCGCCGTCGGCCACCAACTTAGGAGCTCAGTTTCTTTAGGATGGATGGAGGGGAGAGGGAGCCAATGCCTATCCGGCTGCGGACTGGCCTGCCCCCCCTACCCCTCGTGTGGGTGAAATGGGCGAAGAAAAGAGAGATAAGCACCGGCAGTAGAGGCGGGGAAGATGCATCGTCGGAAGACTTTTGGCTGCTTCGCATTGCCGGCGACGACGCCGTCGGCACTGCTGCCGGTGCCGTCGTCGTGCGCGCGCACGCACACATAAACACACACTCACACACAACCCCCTCCCCCTCACCCCCTCGACGAGGCATCGCGAATACGTCGTCGACTGCAAGAGGCGGCAGCGCGGGGAGGAGGAGCGTACGTGGGCGCGTCGTCTTCGGCGGCGTCATCGCCGGTACACCGCCCGGCGACGGCGCAGTGGTTCATGACGCCTCGAGGGGCAGCGTCTCTGTCTGCTCGGGTTCGTGATGCAGCCCTAATTGGCAGCTGGGACAGGGCGGCGTCGTCATCTTGGGTTGCTGGAGGGCAGGCAGGATACTACATACATCCATCCACCCATCCATGGATACCTACATACATACGGGGCAGGCATAGATAGATGGTGGAGGTGTGTGTAGGTATACTAGGCAGGTCCTCTCCATCCAACATGTAGGTAAGCGCTTGGGCCGAACAAACGAAGGGGGGCATGTGGGCGGTACCTGTTCTTTCTCGAGCACCTGCCCAGTTCTGTAGGGCGGGAAGGGGGGAGTGTTCGAGATACTTTGATTTCTGTGAGGAATAGCACTGTTCATCATGTATACATGAATCCTCCCATACACTTACATGTACCTACCTCCTACCTAAAGTACCTACCTCTTAGGGAGGTAGTCAGAAGGTGTAAAGCACTCTTCCAGGGCTTCCTCTGGTCTACTCCTCCTCCTCCTCCTCCTTCTTCCTGCTCGGACCGCAACTACGTCTGATTACTCTCGCCCATTGCACGACCACCAACCCTTTCTTCCCTGGCCGACCACTTCCCCCCCCCCCCGTCGCTCTCGGCTACAACAGCGCCGTCGCTCATTGGCCGGGCGCACTTCAGGAGCTTACGCGTCCTTCTCTCTCGGGCCAACTGTCACATCCCTGTCAAGCTGCCGGACGGGGGCCAAGGGCTTGCCAAGCCCCATCTGCAAGTCCACCAGGCGTCCACACCCTCCGTCCACCCTTCCAGGCCAAGCACCTCCGTCCACTCTCGCAACGGCCAGGGCCATTTCCCCAGGCATCCATCCATAATCTCCAAGTCCCCATCCATCCCGCCCGTCGCTGTGCCCGGTTTCTGCCCTTGAACCATACCATTCATCAATCGCTCATTCTCCCAACGCCCACCCCCCGGACCATCTATTATCACATCATCGTTTCCATCAACAACAACACCCAAACCCTCCACCACCCAACAACACACCAACACCACCTACCACGGTATCCGCTCGCTACAGACAAACACCGCCCGTACATACATACAACTCAACCTCCACCACCCGCGCCCTCGGCGTCACGCCCTGCCTTCACCCACCTCTTCCACACCCACCACCCACAGACACACATCTCCTACCATGTCGGTTGCGAGCCAACAAACCTCGGCCAGTCAGCCGAGCAATCAGACAGGATGCGTCGTTGACCCCCTCGACCTCCTCGACTTCACCGACTACGACAGCATGCCCGACGGCCTGCCCGCCTACGAGTCGCCCTCTCTATCCCCCTCTTCTTCCAAGGCACAGTTCACCGCCCGCCCGCCCGCCACCGTGACGCCGCCGACCACGCTGCCGCCCTCGACCATGTCGGGCCCCAGTCACCAGTACGACCAGTACAAGCAGCAGACTCCCTTCGTCCCGGGCGCATTGGCGAGCACCATGGCCGTGAACCAGAACAACATCGCTGGCTACGATGTCAACTACATGCCCCCCGAGATGACCTCGCCCGAGGACCTCTTTGATTTTAATACTGCCGGCCCTGCCCAGAACGCGATGAGCAGCCCCGATATGGACATGGACTTTGAGCCTTCAGGCGACGCCGGCTTCTTCTTCGAGTCTACCGTCAACCCCACTGCTATTGGCAGCCGGGAGGCCCAGACCCCCGTCGCCACGAGCAATGTCGGTCGCATGTACCCCGGCATGCACCAGCAAGCTGCTTTGGCCAAGGCCCGGGCGGCCCAGCAACAGCAGCAGCAGCAAATCATTCAGCAGCAGCAGCGACAGCAGCAACAGCAGCAGCAGCAGCAGCAGCAGGGCGTCAAACACCAACGCACCAAGAGCAACCAGCCCTCGGACCCCATCGTCGAGCAGAAGATTACGCAGCTGCTGAACTCGATGCGGGCGCAATCCGCCGGCTCCGATGGCTCCGGCAACTCGCCTCTCCACAACCTTCCTCGCACCAAGAAGGACGAGGAGGACATGGACGACGATGAGAGACTACTCAACAGCGAGGAAGGCAAGAAGCTCAGCAGCAAGGAGAGACGCCAACTCCGCAACAAGGTGTCCGCCCGCGCGTTCCGCTCTCGGCGAAAGGGTCAGTGCAATCACCCCCGTATTCCATATTCTTTGACTAACCCGACCCAGAATACATCTCTCAGCTTGAGAGCGAGATCGCCAGCAAGGTGTCGGAGAACGGCGACCTGCGCTCGCAGAACCGCGCCCTCATGGACGAGAACCGTCGCCTGTCGGACCTGACTCGCATGCTTCTGTCTTCGTCGTCCTTCTCCAACTTCCTGGAGCACCTGAGCACCAACCCCGCTGCCCCTACTCCGGCCCAGGCTGCCCAGCCTCCCCAGCGGGTTGAGCAGAGACGCGAGGAGCCCCGCCAGGCCCCGAAGGATGTCAACCCCTACGTCGCCGCTCAGCAGACGCAGCCTCCGACCAACATGGTCATGGTTCCGGAGCAGACCATGGAGTTCTCGATGCTGAACATCAACAACTCGAACGAGGCCGCTTTCAACTACCAGCCCCAGGTTTTCTCTGTTGTCGAGACGCCCGAGCTACCCGAGATTGACATCGCCGCCCTGTCCGGAAAGGGCTCCGACAGTCTGTCGTTTGAGTCCGAGCAGGGCAAGGTGGAGATCCCCGTCGCCGAGGCTCCGATTCTCCTGGAGTCGGCCAAGCCCGAGATGCCTGAGACGCCTGCTCCCGCTCCCAGCTCGGAGACGACGGTGGCCGACCTCGACTCGGACATTTTCGACGACGAGACGGTCACGCCCGCCCAGCCCGAGAACCTCGAGTCTGCTGATCTCTTCGCCGGTGTCCAGCCGGAGAAGGTGTTTGCACGCTACGTTCTGGTCGACGCTTCAGACGAGGAAGCCGTGTCCAACAACGCAATGATGCGGGTGCAGCGCATCACTGCTAGCATCGAAGCCACCATGAACAGGTTGGAACGCTTGACAGCTGGCCTCTAATTTTGCGTCTCCCCTGCTTTGAATATGCTTCAATTCAATCATGGTTCTGGGTTCTGGGCGAGGCGTTCCGGGCTACTGCATACCAAGAGAAGGTCTAGGGATTGGTCACATGTGTAGCATTTTTTTTTCTTTCTTTTTCTTCTTCCTTTGTCAAGGGCTCATCACGGTTCTGTATTAGACGTTCACCGCCAATGTGCGAAAGTGAATCTCGGTTTCCAGGGCACACTGGATGGCGTATCGGCCAGGACTTGGGATAGGGACCGGGAGGGAAAGTGGCCCCGGCCCTCGGTTTTAGAATAGCACCAGTGGCTACACGCTGCTCATTGAAATGAAATGAAACAACCATTACACATAACACTCAAGCTGTTCTTCATTTACCTGCCCGGTCGTTTGAGTCTCGGAAAGCTTTGCGTGGCAGATGGGATTGGCTGCTGCCAATATACGATGCTCTGGGAACCTGGGCACTTCTTATTGCGGCTTACCTTACTGGCAACGATAGCGCCGCGGCTTTTGTCGTTCCCAAGCCTCCTCATTCGACCACTCCCTCGTGGGCCAGCTCACGATCGCGATGCTGGACGCTATGAGACGACGGAAGCTCGGGCAAGGCGCTGGCACGGTCCGAAATCGGGTGGTGCGGGCATGATGATGGCCCATGGTACGATTGCAGCGCGCCACCAGTTTCGCATTGGACCGAATTTTTGGTTTTGCCCACCAGCGCCAGCAGGACCTACCCACCATCAGAGGGAAGCCAGTCACCAGTGTGGCCCTGAAGACGAGAACCGACGGTCCAAATAAGGTAGGCAAGGCGGGGGGGCCACTCTTTTTTGTCTATAAGTTGTATTTGGTTTTTTTCCTTATAGGACACCCTTCCGTGGGCCGACGGGCTGCGTAGAGTTTTTGGGGGGGGGGGGGGGGGGGGGGAGGAGGAGGAGGAGTGTTTACTTCGCACATACAGCACGGCACATCCGCCTCCCCACACGGCGGACCTCTTCCGGGTTTTTATTTTCTTTTCTTTTGCCGGTCTCTTAATTATGAGAGGGGAAACACAGACCTCGGGGAATAGGGAGGAGAGAGGGAGGGGGGTTTGGAAGGGGGCTCCTTGTTCGTCCGTGCTGAGATTTCTTCGAGACAGCGGCCGACACGAACAGAAATTTCCTTAAAGGACTTTTCCTTTTTTTTTTTTCTCTCTCATTCCCGCTCATTACGTCGTTATCCGCACTTCCATGCCGGGAAGCGAGTAGGACTCACTAGTCTCTCCGACTGCAAGAGGAGCCCCCCCCCCCCTTCTCTGTCATCATCGGGGGAAAACCACGGAAGAAAAAGGTGGTTTTCCCTGGGCCGCCGAGATGCCGGGGGATCCATGCCAGCCACGCTCGATCCGCGGCTCGGGTTGGGCTAGCGTCCCCTGCTCTTCTTCTTCCTCAACTGTGTATTTTCCTGGGCTTTTCCTACCATCACCTACCACCACCACCACCACCGAGACCAGCCCCTCCTTGCCGCTCTGCCGCGATCCCGCGCGGGGCGAATAATGGGGGGAAACAAAAACCTGGCCTTCATGCACGCACCTACGTAGTTGAATTGGGGAAGAGGGGGGGGGGGGGGGGGGGGGGGGGGTTCACAGGTTTTTGCGATGGGAATGCGAGGGAGCAAACCCGGCAAGGGCCTTGGCGCTCGGATGCGCGGCTCTCACTTTTTTTTTGTCATGGGGGGCCCGGCCACGGGAGAACGGGGCGGCTCGGTTCTTTGCGTTTGCGCGTGTGCGCGTGCGCGAACCTGAGGAGAGAGAAGAGGTGACGAAGGTTGTTTGCTTCCCTCCCCCCCCAAAAAGCTTGGTTGGGCCGCCAGCGTGTATATGTGTGCGCAGACCTCCCTCCTCCCCCCGAACCTGCGCATCTCGAGTTTGTCTGTCTGCTATCCGTCGCGAGGCATCTCGCCGCAGGACGGGGGCCATGGATGGGTATTTGCTAACAAGGGGGGGGGGGGGGGGGGGGGGGCGACCAGAACCACAAGACCTGGGCTGGCATGGGCCGAGAGTCCCGTCCCTGCTCGACCTGGCCTGACCGTACTTACACGCCCAGGGGGTAAAGAGGAGCGTCGCGTGGCATCGGCAGTGAAGGAGATATGGGCCCAGACTTCATGGACCCGCGCAGCAGATGGATGGTGGAGAGAGAGAGAGAGGCAGACAGGGAGAGAGAAAAGAGCGCCTGAGAGCCGCGTCCCAACACAACCCCACCGCCCGCATCCGCCCGCATCCGGGAAGGGAAGGTAAGACGATGGGAATCCGCACAGGTGACATCAGCATTCCAAATCTCGAGGCATCTCTCGCATCCGCGCGCATGCCCGCTTCGACGCGGGCGCTGCGCTTCTTGCCTTCCCGTGAGAGCGGTCAGACCGGAAGCCCCAGGGGGAGGGGGGGCCCAGCCAGCGCGAGTACATCTCTCCCCCAAAGACTGTTTCGGGACGTGGTGGTAAGATTCAAACCTTCGACCATGTCATAGAAGACCGTAAAGCTGGTGGGATGCCATTTCGCTTTCCCCCCCCCCTTCCACCCCCGCCGAAAGGTCGGCAATGGGGAGGCGTTATCGCTACACTGTCGTAATGTACGAGCAATGCATCGATGGCCCAGTCTGGCCCCCCCCGCCATTGTAATTGAACCTCCTGCGGTCTGGGACCATTTCTATGAGCTGTCTCGCCCGTCTGGCTGCTCATATAGTGCGGGCGTGCCCACCGTGCTCAAGGGCCACCGCGCGCGTTCTGTCTCAGTCACCGCCTGGCCCCCCCCGATATGCCGCCGTCACCGCCGTCTGCCAGTGACATTCCAGGTCACCTCGTCCCAGGTGTTGGAGCTCCTCCTGTCACCGACTCTGTTGGCCGACCCGGTGCCCCGTCACCCAGGACGCTGTCTTCCAGCATGGCCTCGCCCGCCAACAGGAGGACCCAGTCCAGCTCCACCGTGTCCGACGAGAAGACGATGATGGCGCCGGACCCGGAGCATGGCCTCGACGCCGACTCCCCCGACCGGGGCCGCCGCCACCACGGTCAGCGCCGTGCCGTCGGCTTCTGGGACCACAGCCTGTACAAGGTCCGGGGCCACGTCTTTCGCCTCTGGGCCCGAACAGGTACGTAGGCTTCGCTAGGCAGAGTTGCCAACCCGTGTATGCCAGTTGTCTGTGTGGATGCGGGCGTACCAGTGTGTGTCTGTATACCGTGTGTGCTTGTGCGGGCGAGCGGGCAAGCGTGTGCCTGCCGATGACGATGCCGCTGACCCCTGAGTCCCCAGTGCTCATCATTGTCGTCTTCATCCTATGCATCTTGTCCATGTACTGGGCGGTCCTCTTCCGCGTTGACCGGAACCTCCGGGGGCTCAAAGTGGCCGTCGTCGACTTCGACGGCCAGGTGGCCCCGTACAACCAGGGCAGTGTGCAACCGTTCGTGGGACCCATGGTGACTCAGATGGCCAAGAAGCAGTACAGCGCTGTCCGGCAAACATCTGTGGGGTACACGGTCGTACCGCCGGCCCAGTACCACAACGATCCGCTCGAGGTGCGCCGGTCCGTCTACGAGTTTGACGCCTGGGCCGCCATCATCGTCAACGCCAACGCTTCGGCTCTCCTGCAGGGGGCCATCGACTCGGGCAACTCGTCGTACGACCCCATGGGCGCCATCCAGGTCGTCGTCCTCACGGCCAAGGACGAGACGACGTACTACAGCCACATTATCCCGCAGCTGGAGGCCTTCCAGCGCCAGTTCATGATGGAATTCAGCCAGGCCTGGATGGAGCGTCTCGTGTCCAACTACACTCTGACCCCCGCAGCCCTGGCAAGAGCCCCGACGGCGGTCAATCCGGGAATCGGCTTTCTGCAAATCGACCTGCGCCCCTTCCAGCCGGCTACGGCCACCCCGGCAGTGTCGGTTGGACTGATCTACCTGATCATCGTCGCCTTCTTCTCCTTCTCCTTCTTTCTCCCCATTCACGAGGTAAGCATCATCCCGCTGGCGGACCGCGTGCACGCTCATCGCTGACTCGTCTAGAAATATATCACGCCTCAGGGCCACCCCCCACTGCATTTCTGGCAGTTCATCATCTGGCGGCTGGTGGCTTCCGTCGGCTCCTACTTCTTCGTGTCGCTGGCCTACTCCCTGGTCTCGCTTGCCTTCCTCTTCCCGTTCTGGCGGGATCCAGGCTCGGCCGTCGAGGTGGCCGTTGGCGCGACCGCGTACGGGCACGGCTCCTTCCTCGTGTACTGGATCCTGAACTTCGTTGGCATGATTGCGCTGGGCATTGCCTGCGAGAATGTCGCCATGGTGATTGGACAGCCTTGGACGGCGCTCTGGCTCATCTTCTGGGTCCTCACCAACGTGGCGACGGCATTTTACAGCATCGAGCTAGCGCCAGCCTTCTTTCGCTGGGGGTACGCGTGGCCGCTGCACAACATCGTCGAGGCGAGCCGACACATCCTCTTCGATCTGCACTCGCGCCTCGGTCTAAACTTTGGCGTGCTCATCGTCTGGTGCGTTGTCAACGTCACGCTCTTCCCCTTCTGCTGCTACTTCATGAGGTGGAAGACGGAGCGCGAAAAGCGGCTGGCCGAAAAGAACAAGGACCGCTATGTCGTCATCACGGACGGTAAGAAAAGGGTGCTTCCGAAACAGGAGGGTGACAAGCCGCCCATCCGGAAGCGAGGCTTCCTGCGAGGCATGTAGATAAGGCTTTTGCAACCGCCGGGCATCGGTCGTTGATTTGGTGTCGTGGGCAATCCCCCCCTGAACAGTAATATAATGGTAATGTCATCGGCTTGTGCGTCTTTTCGATAACCCCTCGCGAACGCTTTCCATAGGTTGCACACGGGACTAGTGGGTGTCGACTTGGGGTTGGGATCTTCCACTTCTGGGGCCGGATCACCCTTTTCGGGGCAGGGACAGATCGTGATGGCCTCGTCGTCTGTCAAGGCCCAGACGGGACGCAGCACGCGGGCGAATCGCCAGCCGAGGAATCCGGCTGGGCGCGTCGCTCTGTGCCTGTGCCAGCATGACAGCGGGTGCCGCCCAGGACGGGAGACGTCGTGGCATGCCGTCGCTTGGCTCGGGCGGCACCAGCGTACACGACGTCAGGGGCGGCAGACGGGCATTGCACAGGCGCCGGTGGTGGCCGACGCACGCGAGTTTTGGCAGATGGCGTTCAGGACGGGCTTACTCGGTAGGAATGAGCGCCAAGGGACCGGGCGGACAGGTTGGCAGTGCCCGTTCGACGATAGGTGGAAGATTGGTGGTCCCGGGTGGGAGGCGCGGTGCAGGCTCCGACGCGTCCCGAAGCGGAAACGGGCTGGTCGAGTAGCATGTAGGTAGGTACATATGTACTGTGAAGCGAGCAAGGGCACGAGATCTCGCGATGGCATCGTGCCCACCCCGTTATGGCATCGTGCCCACCCCGTTAGCGCCAGCAACTGCCGATCGTTGCCGCCAGGGGGCCGGGCGGCGTGGTGGCGCCGCGATCCGAATAGATTGAGCCGCACAGGAACGCCCAGGCAGGATCGTCACGACATCCTACCCTGTTGAACATGGCGCCATGGACATTCGGCGCGCCGCCCGAAATCACACGGAGGGCCGGCCAACGTGGAAAAAGCCCAGTTCTGGGCAGCCCAGAAGCAGACGGTGATTGCCCGAAAGGGGTGGAGCGTCCCATGTATCCCTGCCACACATCCACATGGGCTGCCTCGAATAGACAACCATGGCCCATGGAAGCCGTCCGTCTTGGCGGCGACAGCAGACGGTGGTGGGGTTGGGCGAGTTGCAGCGGGTGCGGCACGATGCCACCTGGGAACCATCAACATGGGACACTTGATTACCACGGGGGGGTGGGGTGTTGAAGATTCTCTCTTGATGTACTCGGGCCATGGCGACGAGTGCCAAACCGGCATGTGGAGGGAGTGGAAGGCAAGAAGAGCGAGCGGGTGTGTGTGTGTGTGTGTGTGTGTGTTGGAGACGGAGGTGGTGAGTGAGTGAGTGCAGTTGTTGCAGCCGTTGGACGAGAGCCCCCCCCATGTCGGTTGGCGCCCCACCCGCTGGGCGGCGGCATTGCGGAACTAGAGCCCGGGCATCGTTTCCGAGCGACGGCGCGCGCCTGGTTGAGCCTCGCGAACCATGGAAAAGACGACGCTTGCGTGGCGGGTGCTTTCGTCCCGCCTCGTCGCGTCGTCCTGCGGCCTGTCTGTCCGTGGCTGCAAAGGCTCCCTTCCCCCACCCCCTGGCCGGCCGCATGTGGTGGTCAAGAGCAGGTACTATTATAGGAGGGCATCTCGGGCACTGAAACGCGGGCGGCGAAATGAGCCTCCATCACCAGGCGTATGCAAGAGGAGCCGCACCACCCAAACGTTCCAAGGCTCGCCCGCTGCCGAATCTGGAAACCCCGGAGCCTTTAATCAACCCCGATCAAGCCAAAGTGGAGATGCCCACTTCCTCCCCCCCCCCTCCTCCATGACCCTCCCCTCGAGACTCGCTGGTGGTGTACGCGCCGGGCCACAGGATCGAGGCGGGAAGAAGGAACAGGGCAATATAGGGAGGGCGTACTTGGCGAACGGGCCGTGGGCGACGACATGAACAGTATAAAGAAGGCGGCGCCTCGCCCTCGAGTTTCGTCCGGAGTCCTTTTTCCTAGTCAAGCCGCTTCTCAGCTCCGTCTCCGAACCGCCTGTCCTTCTCTCCCACGCACGCAGCGCGTCCAATTCCGTTTTACTGACTCCTTTTCACTCTTTACGCCGCTGGACGACATATATCCTTCACCATGAAGTCTGTCGCTGCTCTCGCCCTTATGGCCTCGGCCGTCTCGGCCCACTGTACGTCTTTTCCTCCTTGCTTCCGTCTCTTCCCTTCTTCCCCCCCCCGGAGCCATAGACATAGAAAGAAAGAAAGAAAAAAAAAAACCAAAAGGGGGAATCGATCGACCCCATTGCCAAGACTTGAACTAACACGCCCCCCCTTCCCCCCCACAGACACCTTCCCGGCTCTGATCGCCAACGGCCAGACGACCAACGACTGGGAGTACGTCCGCAAGACGACCAACTTCCAGTCCAACGGCCCCGTCGAGGACGTGACGTCGGACCAGATCCGCTGCTACCAGCTGGCCCCGGGCAACGAGGGCGCCAAGACCATGGCGGTCCAGGCCGGCGCCAAGGTCGGCTTCAAGACCAACATCGGCCACCCGGGCCCGCTGGCCTTCTACATGGCCAAGGCCCCCGGCAAGGCCGCCGACTTCGACGGCGCCGGCAACGTCTGGTTCAAGATCTACGAGGACCAGCCCAACTTCGCCCAGAGCGGCCTGACCTGGCCCACCGAGGGCGCCAGCAAGGTCGAGGTCACCATCCCCAGCTGCATCGAGGACGGCGAGTACCTCCTGCGCGTCGAGCACATCGCCCTCCACAGCGCCCAGCAGGAGGGCGGCGCTCAGTTCTACCTCTCGTAAGGAACCCCTCCCCCCCTTTTTTTTTTTTTTTTTTTTCTTGGGGAAAACCCCCGAACCAAAAAGAAGCACCTGACTAACACGATACTCTCCAGTTGCGCCCAGCTTGCCGTCTCGGGCGGTGGCTCCTCCAGCCCGGCCGGTGTCTCGTTCCCCGGTGCTTACAAGGCGTACGTCCCGAACTCACCCCTCCCCCCCCCCTTTCCCCTCTCTCTACCCCGGATCCCAAAGCTGACGCGAGGTGTTTTCCAACAGCTCCGACCCCGGCATCAAGTTCAACCTCTACTACCCCGTGCCCACCAGCTACGAGAACCCCGGCCCCGATGTGTTCAAGTGCTAGGCGCCTCGTCCGCCCCTCACCCTTCTCACCCGCGAGGAGACGCACAGAGCGATGGGGGTTGATGCAGGACCCTTCGCTCTCGCCCCCCCATTCGTCGCTTTTACGATAACATGAACGGAGAAGCATCCACACATGCAAGCCAAGTGTATGAAACATGATACCACCTGTATATACTTATTTTTGCACTTCGCATCTTCCGACTCCTTACATACTTGGATTACGATTCAATTATATACTTCCACACCCTCAAATTTTGAGAGCCCTCTTCTTGCCTTGTTGTCCCTCACACTGGCTCAACATCTGTGTCCGTTCATCTGTCGTCCGCGCTGCTTCCAGGCCACCCGGTGAAGTTTTGAGGTAGTTAGACCCATTGCTTCGAACCCGTTTACGTCTCGTGGCAACAACTCACCACGCTGCCTCGTTCAACCTGCCCGTACTCGGCCACACAGCCGGGCCTTCAAAGCCCACCCTTTCCTTGCCCCCCGCAAAGGACTTTTTCGTGCGCTCTTGCTTTTGGGTATCCATAGGTGTCCTTCAGTAGTGTACGATCCTGGGCCGTATTTGACGTGCCCGGTTTTTACGGCGGCAAGTGCGTGTGTTGGATTATCTTGATCAGCATGCTTCCACTCAGCTCGCGGAAACCCCTACCCATGCTTTCCAAAATGTCGGCAAGATTTCATTGTATTTTCACTGGAGAGACCTATGTAGGTCCGTAGCACCGTTTTCTCGAGCTGTAAGTGTAGCCTGCCTGCTGGAGTGTGGCTTCAATCTCTTTACGGGGCTGTAGAACAGGCCAATCGAATGCGATACTCGCTCAGAGAGGTCTCCTGGCTCTACACTCGTTGGTCTCTACAACCCGCGAAAACGAGAGTCCTCCCTTTCAGTGTTGACATTGCCCGGCTTGTGCGCGGCGTCCCATTGCAGTCGCCTGCAGTAAATTCAGCGGATAGGTGGATTTCGGAATAGTCTCAAGTCGGTGGGATCTAGCCCGTTGAGCGATATACCAGCGTAACCGGATTTTGGTAGTTATAAGCCTACTCGTGAGCCCATGATTATCAAAGATATACGGAATGTGGATGACCCCTAGCGTAACGCGCAAGCGCATCGCAGCCGTAGCGAGACGATCCCTCCCCCTTGGGTGCAAAAACAGATGCGGCGTGGCCGTGAAAAGGAAAGCATGGTGAGTGCCTGAAATCATAAGTCGCTTATTTGTTCCCTGACTCCGTCCAATGCTGGTATATGTCTATGCATGAAGCACCCTATGCATGTAAAGAAGACCGCCAAACTCCCTCATCAATGTCGTTCATCGCGGGGGGTTCTGTGTTTTTTATTTTTCCACTTCAGGCCGTCACCGAATAGTCCCCCATGGCCACGTACGGGGCCATGTCCCCGGCGCAGCCGGGACAAACACGGTTGGACGTGCAGCGTCCGTGTTGCTCGCAATGCCACTCACTGCTGGGAGCACACGTGCGACACTCGCGGCAATGCTCCCAGAGGTCCATGGGCACCCATTGCCCGCGGCAGAAACTGTAGTTGAAACCGTGGAAGTCGTCGGCGTTGCAGTTGCCCAGCGCCCCGCGGAGGAGTTCGAACTCCAGCCGTTCCCTGGTTTCCTTGAGCTTCTTTGATTTCGAGTTCTTGGCTTTGATCCACCGGTCCTCCCAATCTTTGAAGGACTTGGTGTTGGCCTTGATGGTGGCCCAGGAATTATCGTCGTACAGCAACATGTCGACCATCAGATCGACGTCCAGCTCCTCAATGTTGGGCTGGTTGGAAAGCCAGGTAGCGAAGCAGGCATTGGCCTCGCAGGGCTTCGGGAACTTGAGCGAGGGCCCGAAAAAGGCCGTCAGGTCCTGGAAGGGATTGGCACACGCCACGCCGCATGAGCAATGCTTGCCGCACCTCCGGCCGTACTTGCTGCAGGCGCAGGACGTGCATGCTTTCTTCTTCCCGCGGCCCTTTTTGCAGGCACACTTGGATTCGGGGGGCCTCGGGGCCTCGTCGTCGGCGGGGGTACTGGCGCTGCCGTCTTCCGGCGGTGCGGATACGTAGCTGGGGCCATAGCCGAGGGAGGGCCCGGGCGGGGAGGGGTTCCCCTCCACCGCCGCCTCGTCGGCCACGGCCGCCCGTGCGTCCTCGACGGGGTGGTGTTCGTGGGGAGGGCTCTCGGATACGTGCTGTCCCGCGGGGTCCGTGGTCCGAATCGGCAGGGCGGCGGCGGGACTGTACTGGGGGTTCACGGTGGGTTCGGGGTAGGACACGGCATTGGGCTGGTACATGGCCGTGTGGGCGGCGGGCTGGGAGGTGTACGCCTCGCCGTACTGGGCGGGCAGGCCGTGGTGCTGGATAACCGGGGTGGCTGGGAGGGTCTGGGGCGAGGAGAAGGCCACGGGGTCGGGCGCATCGGACGGCGGGCCGGGCCCTAGGTGAAGATAGGACGGGGTGTGGGAGCCATTGGCGGGCGACTGGGTGTAGCCGTTCGGGACGTGGGCTGGGCTGTAGGTAGCCGTCGTGTACGCGGGTTGGGCGCGGGGGTCGTAGGCCTCGATGTAGGTGGGAGGAGGGGTAGCGGCGAAGGAGGCCTGGGCGAAGCCATTGGCCGCGGGGTCCAGGGCCTGGTAGGCGGCGTAGTCGACGGCGGTGGGCTGACGGGCGGTAGTGAAGGCAGCGGCAAAGGCGCCGTGCTGGTGTTGCGGGTGCTGGTGCAGTGATTGCGGGAAGATGGCGGGGGTATGGGCGTGGGCGTGAGCGTGGGCGTGGGCGTGGGCGGCGGCGGTGGTGTAGAGGCTTGCGTCGAGGCTGGAATGGGCGTGTCGAAGGGCGGGAGCCGTTGTCTGGGGAGTTGTCGAATTGATGAACTCGTTGGACGTGTTGGAGCGGTTGCGCTTCGCCGTCTGGTGCTGGTGCTGATGCTGGTGCTGATGCGGATGTTGTTGCTGCTGCTGCTGCTGCTGCTGCTGCTGCTGCTGCTGCTGCTGCTGCTGTTGCGGCGGCGGCGGCGCCATCCCCATTGGAGGCACAAGAGACGACGGGCTGCCAGAGAGCAGTCCGTCGCTACGGGCTTCCGGGTCGACTCATGGCGTTCCTTCCCGCGGGGCAGTGAGTAAATGGTTGGCAATTCACTTGTTTTTGCTCCCAGAACTGAAAATATCACAATTTGACCGATCGGCCAGGCCAATGGGAAATATGTGGTCGCCGTCCCATGCAGGGATGGGAGTTGCAGATTTGGCAGATCAGCGCGACGGCCTATCGGCCAGAGCCCCGCCAGAGAAATAAGGGGCTTTGCTTTGCTTGCTTGCTTGCTTGCCTGCTTGCCTGCCTGCTTGCTTGCTTTCTTTCCTGGTCGTGAGCTCTGCTCGGCTCGGCTCTGCTCTGCTCTGTTCTGCTGCTCGATCCTGGGGCTTTCTTTGCTCAAGCTCTTGTAGAACCGGCCTCGCGGGCAATACCTTACCAGCCCAGTACATATAGTAGGTAAGTAAGTACTTATGTATGCAAGTACAAGTATCTTTGGGAGGACCTATGTTGGCAGGGTTCGGTCCGACCTTTTTCTGCTTGCCGCCTCTCGTGGGACGACGGAATGGCTACCAGGGTTGGCCGGCGTCGCCCAGCTTTCTTTCAGGCCAAGCGCATGAGCGAAATCGCTGCTTGGATCCTCCCGACCGATCCACTGCCGCTCCCCCCCGTGGGCAGCTCTCCATGTTTCAGCGACCATATCCGCGTTTCAATCGCCCCGTCCTTTGCCCTCCAGCCTCGACCGGCAGCCTCGAACCTGAGGCGGAGGGGGTTTTGCCACCCAGCGCGAGACTGCCAGACTGCTGCTGTATTCGCGCCTCGCAAGACCACATATGAGTCGTCAAGTCTCCCCCATTACCCAACCATGCCACCACCGATGACTTCTCAAACAACCCGCCCTGCCATCCGTGATCCAGGGACGGCACTGGCAGGATACCGACCCCCCTTGGCGATTCTGCGTTTCCCAGGTGCAACCCACACCCACCCGAGTGCATCCAGTCCCATAAACAAATAGCCTTAAATCAAGCGAGCTGGTTGCTCTATAAGGGACCGGTAGGACATCATGAACCATCGTGCAAGCCGGCTGGCATGGCCTCGCCCCTTCGACGCTTCCTAGCTTGCTCCGGTGTTCACTTCGCCACGCGGGCGAGAAGACTTTGCCGTGGCTGTTTGCCTTGGATACCCGAGCTCCTGAGTAGAGTTCAGAAGTAGGTATGCTTGACACGTGCTGATGGTCCTCCACCAGATAGCGTGTGTATCGGAATCCCACACAGACGAGACAGCGACCTGTAGACCTTTTGGAAGAGACTTGCCCATGCCTGTGGTGCAAAAAAGCCCAGGTTTGCACTCACAGCCCAGGGCGTCGAAAAAAGTGCGACCTTTTGGAGCTTTTCGAGGCCGCTGCGATAACCGGCGATGTGCTCTTTGGCCCCTGGAGGCAGCTCGATGACGGCTGTCTCAAGGGACTACACCCCGAAATCATACTTACCTAGGTACTCACTCCTCGGAGCAAAGGCCAACAATCCGGGAAATTCTTATAAGCCGGCACTGTCAATAATTTGCAACAGCCTCCAATTCTCGAAGCGCGCGAGCTGACACTGCGGACGTCCGAAATCACTTGATCTCGGGGCCATAGACCTGAGGCACGCACTAGCTAGACGAGCCAGGTGCTTGGCTAGTATGGCAATATTCCAAGCATTGGTTGACACCCTTCCAAAAATGGTTGAACGTAGCAAGTGCCAGGAAGACACTGTCTCATGAAGAGAATCGATTCCAGTAACCCTTAACCTGGAGCTTCAATCGGCCTCGAAGCAGTCTTATCGTTGCGGATTTGAACCATCACTCCGAACACTGTCGCTACCTTGCCTGCATAAGGCTACATCATATCTATCCGCATGTTCCCTCCACTGTCACCTAGGCTAGGCGATTTACAACCTGGACTTGGTTCGGATCCCGAAAGGTTCTGGTGGATTTATAGATTGCACTTGGTGATTGGGACGTCAAAAATTCCTTGGGTGGCCCAAGGGGAGGCCACAACCCTCCAGGTTTAGCAACAACGAGATGAAATATTGCGCGGTAGGGCCTCCTTGAGGTAAATTGTAGACGTTTATTTCTGGTTCCTAAGCGAGTCGAGGACATACTCAATCTAGGCTGAATTCCTGCGTTGTTTCATTCTAGCTCCAGGGAGTCCAGACTGTCACTGCAGGCCACCGCTTACGCCTAGTTACCAACAACCACGACCTATGACACAAGTCTCTGAGGGGCAAGCGCATTCCCAAAGAAAAGCGAGGAACTGCAACATCCACCAAACCAAGATAGATTACTGGGAGAGAGTAATGCTTTCCACAGGGTTGGGCGGTGGATCAACTGACATAGATGGCGTGGGAGGCAGCCACTTGTAGCCACCAGGACCGCTGCTCAAACGTCCAAGGAGCTGAGCTCCGGCAATACGAATGTCGGTAAGGAGGACGCAAGTCACATGAGCGGTCTCATACGGGTAGCTTAAAGTGTGCCCAGGTGAACGTGCCAGGCCCTAGGCGTTGGCAAGGAGGGGTCAGTGGCTGTTTGTCAGGCATGTATGTGGCTCCCCTATTACTTAGGGAATACTCTACTACTATGCATGCCGCAGTGTTAGCCCCGCTGGGCGAGGTAGGAAATGGGATCTGGTCTCGCTCGCTGGATAGTCACGCTGAGTTCTTTCTCGGCTTGCCAATTGCATCGGAGGGAAAATCAGGGGTAGGGCCATTGTCGAGATCCCGAGGGGGATTGCACACATGCATAATCACATCCTGGATCAGGCAGCCCAGCCAGGGACGTCATCGGTCGATCACATAGGGACGGGTCGTACGATGAGAGCGAGTAGACCGGTCCGCGGCCCTCGCCGGTCCATCTGGACACATGACGAGTCCCGGTCCAGTCAGTTGAACTAGCCAGGCGGGTTGGCGGGGTGTCTGAGCTGGAGAAAGGCCATTTGTCTGGAGGTTTCGGCCGATCTGGGGTCAATTGGGGGGGAGTACGGACTGGTCTTTCGGTGGCAAGGGAACGATCCACTGCAAAGAGTCATGGCTGGTCTACTTCCGCGGCGTGGACACGCTTGTTTGCTCGCGAAGCTGCGTTGGCAGGAGGCAGGTGGGAAGGCCAGAAGAGGTCGGATCGGGGCAATGCCCTTCATACCATGGAGGAGAGAAACTCCGCAAGAATGTGGGGGTCAGTCTGCGAAGCAGGAAAACGCGTGGCTGGCATACGACGGACAGTGTGAATGGGCAGTAGTCGGTGAGGGGAAGCAATCGCATCTGGGCACAGGAGGACAACTTGCTCCAGGGCATCATGCACACGAGCCAAGGCTTGGTTACTTACTTACGGAGGATGATGGTGATGATGACGATGCAACACTAGTGACTACGGGAGAAGAACAATCCATCGATGATGATTTAACGGTTTTACTGTATTTCGCTTTGAAGCTATGAAACTCCACCATATGGACTCGAGATGATCCAGAGGAACCCTTCTGCTCGTCTGTCCTCTCCCTGTATGGTATGCTAGTGATGAGTATATTGCTTTCCATCCTAGGCCCCCACCCTCCCAGAGCGCCAAATATATGATGAAGAAGAGGATGCGTTGGTTCGCTTCTCTAGTGCTTGGGCTGGAAGCGGTCCATGTTGTGCTTGATCCGCCTGTCGACGTTCATGGCGACCCGCTCGAGGGGAAGGCGGTTGTCGATGCGCTTGACCGTCTTCTCGACCCGGGGCTCGACGCGCTGGGCGACGGAGCGGGCCGGGGGGGCAAAGTAGGAGATGTTCTTCTCCCAGCGGGGAGCCCACTTCTGGGTCTGGTTGGCCATGCGGGCCTCGGCGCCGGGGAGCATCATGTACAGCGGCGCGAAGCCGGCAACGCCGGCGAGGCCGAAGGCCACACCCTCGGAGCGGCGGGCGGCGGGAATGCGGACGGGCATGGTGTGTGGAGGAGGAGGAGGAGGTTGATGTTATTATAGGAGGGTATGTGGTGGGTGTTGCTGGCAAGGGGCCAACGGAGATATTCTTGGGGGTGGAGGAGGATAGACTTGATGACTTATCAAGACCTATTCCGGAGATGGTTTTAATAGGACGTATGTAGGAATGAATCAATGAGACGAGAAGAGTGGTGTGACAAATCTCAAGATTCGGACCTGGGGGGATGGAAGGGGGGAGTCAGACGGCCTTAATAAGGGGGGCGCCTCCCAAGGCGACTCCTCCCTCCGTGAGGGCACCCGAAGATGCCAACACCCCCCCGAAAAGCAACAACACACCCACGAGAGCAGGCCCGTACATACGTACGTAGGTGGTACGTACGAGCATCGAACGAGTGCGCGTATGTTTGGGTCGCTTGAGGGGAGCGGGGTAGGCGATTCACGTCGCAGGCGGCCGCCCAAGCACCAATCAGCGGAGGGGCTGGGCCGGGACAGGGCAGGCTATGCTGCGCCTAAGCAGCACGCGACCATCCATCAAGACCGCGGATCGACAGGATGGCCATGTAATCAAAAGAAGACGGCCGGGAGGGGGGGGGGGGGGGCAGGCCAGACGAGCCGTTGGCCAGCGGTTGGCTGCTTCCCTGGCGCCGACGGCTGACTCGAGCCCACTCGACGCCAACATGGTTCAGTCGACGCAGAGCGAGCGTATTGGGACGCGCCCGGCATGGCGGGCATGGGTCCGACACACACACACCATCCCAAGTGACGGTCTGCAAGGCATTGAGGGGGGCCTGACCAGCAAAGGCACAACGACTCGTCTAGTACATACATAGCACCCGGGCAGGTGGCGCTGGCTCTTTGCGGCTCTGCGGGAGGTGCCAGGACGACATCGAGGCTGGCATTCTCATACAACCAACCAACCCCCTTTCGCACGAACATGTCGATAGAGGCACACACACGACGACCCGAGATGAGTGAAGTCCCGTTCGTTCCACATCAGCATGTGCCGGCTTTGAATTAGGTAGACCCAGGGTCAGCGCTAACCCCGCTTCCCCGGACCCTCAGTGGGTCTTCTGATCAACTCAAGTCTCCAGTCCAGGGGGCGGGCCAGGGCTGTATGGGAAAGAAAGTACTGGGGACGGGCACGACAGGCAATGGAGGAGGGAGGGCCCATTTGCCACCTAAGCCGTGGGATCTCGTTTCTAACCCTCGTCCGCGCCGCGATAAACCTGCAAGCTCCTGTAATCCCACCTGGACGAGACTCTTCTGCACTCGGGACTCCGGTGCGGCGGCGGCGTGCGGACCAACTTCTGCGACGTCTTGCGAGCGAGACCGTTCGTGTTTTCGGGGTCCACCCATGGGTCGAGCAGTGGTTCGAGGTTCCCTAGGTTCCAGCTCTCCGTCTCCTTGCGTCTATAGCTGCAGAGGAGCCCCCTACACACAGCGTCCCGTCTCTCTCTGCACGCCGGCTGGGGAAGGGGGACAGACAGGCGAGGCAGCCCCGTCAAGGTGCCACGGTTGCCGCGAGGGGGAGAGTAGATAGATGGGATGTACGTACAAGACAAGAGAAATGTACCTGCACTGAAAACGGCCCCGGTTGAGTAGTGCCTGGATTTTAGCGGGTGGAGTGAGTGAGTGGGTAGGCGGGCGGGTCTCCAGGTCTCCAGTGGGAGTACCCGCGGACTTCCGCGATCTGCTGGCCGCCAAAACTCCACACACCCCCCAAAAAACCACCCGCGGACTCGTGCGAGAAACGACTTGCGGAAACCAGCCTCCCTGCTTTGGCCACGAGACCTTTCCTGTGCGCTCTCAGGATGGTAGCCAGGCCGCCGCTGCATCAAGGAGAGTTCACTGGCTGTATACCTCTATTAGTATGCAATGTTTCTCAATCCGACGTCTTTCGGCTCCTTAAGGTCGCGCGCGATAGTCGACCCAGCCCAGCACAGGCGCTGCTGGGCTGTGCCGCTGTTCCGCTGTTCCGCTATTCGTATTACCCCCCACCTACTAACCTTCCCATACTAAGGTACAAACGGGAGTGTGTCATAGATCTGTGTCCAGGTACCAGAGATTGATAGAACACGTTGAAGCAATCGACCTGCTGCAGCAGTAAGTAACAAGACCATCGTGACATGTCGAATCATTGCGCATGGACTGGGGCACCTTGTCTTTTTGTTGCCCATTTCTTTCCATCCGAAAAACTCGACGTCTCTACCTAATCAGAGATGAGCAGCATCTGACCCCCCCGCCGCTCCCGTCGTCATACACCATTCATGCTTTCATTACTCCCGGCCTCGCCTCGAATCATATGCCATCAAGGCTCGCACCACGGCGACGCCCTCGCGTCACTGGTCCTCGTTGTAAGGAAGCAAGCCGTAACCCATGAAGAGACCCCCCCCCCCCCCCCCCCCCCCCCCGAATGACGAAAATGCTCTTAAACCCACGCGAGCTGTTTGTTCGCAAAGAAGCCGCCGGCCGCATGCCCCAGGTCCTCCTTCCAGCTCGCGCGTGAAGTTGTTCGCCTCCCTCCCCTTTTCGCTCTCGGGGGCAGCCGGCTGGACTTCGTCTTCTTGCTGCCCCGCCAGCCTGGCGATTTCCTCGGAAAGGCTCGTCTCCCCCCCAGATCCCCGCTTGCCAACCTACACTTCCTCTACCCAGTTCTTCTTGTATTTGTTCGTCTTCTCTTGCTCATTATGCTCGCGGGGCGTAGGATGTAGCGATGTGGATGGTGAAGACGAGGATGTCCGACGTTTGGGTGCTCGCTGCCCGGCCGCCCCACGGATTACCAGCGCCTTCTTTGGCGAGCTGGGCGTCTGCCATCTTTTGGGCTCCGCCTCTGTCCAAGTGGCAATGATTTCGGAGGCCGAGTCGAGAGACCAGTCGCCGCGGGCAACCCTATTGCCTGACCCTTCAGCAGGAGTCTTATGCAGTCGCCGCCGAAGTCGTCCAGAAAGCCCGCTGTGGCGCCTGTCTCCCGGTGAAGAAGTCGGACACACCTAGAGGGACCGCAGTCTTGCGTTGTGCTGTAATTTTCGAAGATATGGGGGCCGAAGACATTGAAGCGAGCTTTGGGCCAGTACGGGACGTTCTGGGGGACGATGGTAGCCTTGCGGCCGGAGGCCGAGCCCGACCTAGACCTGGGAAGGGTCTTGCGAGCTTCAAGCACCACTTCCCTAACGCCCTTGACCCCATTTCGGGGCCCATCGAGGCGCTCACAGATAGTGTTGCATGGTAGGTAGCAAAGGTCTGAAACCAATTACGGTTGTTAGCAACGGACACACCTCGAGGACCAGCAATACGGAACACCCAGTGCGGACTGCTCGATGCCAGTTCTCTAGACGACATGGTCGTACGCAGTATGGACATATTAGCTCCTTCATTGGACAACAGCTGGGGTTTAGAACTCGACGTACAGGGAACGATGGAGGGTTTCGAAGATCGAGTCAAATCCATCTGGAACGCGTGCTGTAGGCATCACCTTTATACCCGCATCGAGCCACCGTGCCATCCACGAACAAACAGACCGGGGGATACTGAACAGACTCCGTTGACACGAAATCCGCAGAGAGTCCGCAGAAAGTCGTCTGAAAGTGTCCCAAAGACACAGATGCCGCCCTCAATTTGTCCGAAAGTGTCCTAAAGACGCAAAATCCGTCCGAATAGTGGCACAATATTTGCGCTATACCTAGATAAGTACATTCTACATACTAAGAAATCCGCATCCCATTTGCAAAGGCAGGCGCAGTGAAGGGGAAAACAGGAAATCTGTCTTCTCCAAGGCGGCCAGTAAAGGCTCTGCTCTTGCCCTCAGAGGGAACATTGCTGGGCCACTAGAGGTCGAGGTGAACCTGGTGTTTTCCTGTGCAGCTTGCAGATTCTAAGCCACACAGGGCGTATTGGGTATCGTGAGTTGCGTGGGTATTTGGTGTCGCGCGTGACATTCGTGTCGGATTCAGAACCTCTTCCATTCAGTCTCCAAAATGAAAAACCTCACAGCGAATGGCCGTGAACATGGTAATATGACATATAACCGTCAGTCTATGGCGTCTATACCAGTGGATGCACGGCCTCTGAACGGGTGGACACTCATAGTCAATTTAGAGCATAGGGTCAATTTACGCATTCGTGACCTACACGCTATCAGTTCAGCGAAGAGACTTGGTCAGAGCCCACGTGACAGGCAGCTACAAAACAAAAATTTCAGACACGGAAATTCTAGATTCAGCTCTCCCTTCCTTCACTATCAACGACTCGACTGTGACGAACGGGCAAGATGCTGCAACACCATGCACCTTCTTCTCGTGCGGCATGCCGAGTCCGTTGACAATGTGGCGGGCTTATAGTAAGTTGCAGACACTCGCCGCAATTCCAAGCGTGCCCCCTGTGGTACTAACCGGCTTCCAGCGCAGGCTCCCGCGACTCCCCCTTGACCAACCATGGTGTGCTCCAGGCCAAGCGTTTGGGCGACCACCTGGTAGCCCGTCGCGACGTCGTCGGACCCATCACCCACATCTTGGCCTCCGATCTCCAGCGAGCCTACCGGACAGCCGAGGCCGTGGCGGAGGCGCAACGGTGCTCGATTACCTCCAGTGTCGAGCAGTCTGGCGCGCCCCCTTCGGTCACCCAGGTGCCGGAACTCCGAGAAAAGGACTTCGGGTCCTCCGAAGGCCAGAAGTTCGGGTCCAGGTCCAGCGAGAAGGCGGGCGCGGCCACTCGCTCGGACGCCGAGACGCGTGACGCGATGGCGATCCGAGTGGACCGTTTCATTGACGCGTATCTCGCCCCCTTACTCGAGCAAGACCCGGCAGGAAAGTCGTCGGTCCTCGTTGTTTCGCACGGGATCCTTCTGAATGTTCTTTTGAGCCGGATGCTTTCGCGCTTTTCTGCCCTGGCCAGCTCGACCGCGCCGTCGGGCTCTACCAGCACTGGCAGCGAGCACCACGCCACCTGGAGCAATACGGGCTGTCTCCAGGCACGGGTGGACGTCTCGAAAGCACCTGGCGCGTCGCCCAAAAGCTTCAACGTCCTGGTACAGTTTACGAACAATGTAGACCACCTGAACGGGTTGAAAAAGACTCGAGGTGGTATCGGAAGCGCCAAGTTTGATGCTCGGCAGCGCACCGTGGACTCCTTCTTCACCCCGACCGCAAAGAAACGCAAAGCCGAGGAGCAGGGACCTGACGGCGACCCGTCTCGACCCAGGCGATGAGTACAGCGTCGCCTGCTCCTTTACCCAGTTTGGTAAGCCGATTTTTTTTTGTTCCTTATTTCACATCTTCCTTTCATGATGAAAGCAATGTTCACAGACCTGTACCGAAATACTTACATGTGGATTCGAAACAACCGCTATCTGATATGACCTCACTTTACCTCTAATCTTTTTGAAGATCTGAAAGTGCTCGTCGCTAACAACTCAGTTTTTAGGACATTTTCCTGCTACGAGGTATGACTAGCGAAGCTACTGGGCCCTATTGGGCCCATATATCAGTAATAAAGAAGTTTTTAAAACACTGCCAACCTACACCTAGCCATGTAAATAGTGATACGCACCCATAGTTCATTACGTTCCATGTATTATGCCTGACGGGTGAACTGCCGGAACGGGTAGTTGGTGTAGGGGAGGACTCGAAGATCACACAACACATGAACACCTTGGTATGCCTGCCTTTCACTGGTATGGATAGCCTTGGGTGGGAGGCAAGATGGGGAACCTGGAATGCACTACCGTTTCCCGTTGAACCGGTCAATTACGGAACAGCTCTCCCTAAGTACCTAGCGTTGGGGGGGGGGGCAGAACCAGAGAAAGACGCCCGCCCGGTTCGTACGTGCCGGCAAGATGACGGGTGGATTTATGCCGCACCCGGCTCTTCGTCCCCCTCGTCCCCGTCGTCGCCGGTGCCGAACGTCCCGGAGGGCAGCGCGCGCGGGAACCAGCCGAACTCGCCAAGGTCCACCATCAGCTCGCCCAGGGCGCCCGTCACGACGTCCACGCCCTCGGCCTCGAGGGCGGCGGCCTGGCTTCTGGCGCCCGACGGCTGTGATCTGAGGAAAGGGGGAGGGGGGGGGGACACTCTGGTCAGCATGGACACCAACCTTCCTTTCCCTTTTTTTTCTCCTCCGTCTCCTCCGCCGTCGGTGGGCAGCCCGGGGGGGGGCTTTACTACGTACCTCGGCGAGATGATGCCTTTGGCGTTGATGACCCTCTGCCACGGCACGTTGTCGTGGTTGTAGCGGGACTCGGGATCCTGCGGGAGATGCTTCAAGCAGACACCCACTTGGCGCGGTCGCTGGGCTGGGGCTCGTCAGCCGCGTGGAAATTTCGGAAGAAGGGGGGTGGAGGGAAGGCTCTCCAGAAAAGGGCCACCCGGGGAGGGGACGTTTTACGTACGGGTTCCCACCAGCTTGGCGATGTGTCCGTAGCTGGTGACTCGACCGGGGGGGATTTCCTGGACGGCCAGGTACACGGCCGAAAAGAAGGCCGCCGCCTCGTCGGAGCGCGGCATTTGGGGGGGGGGGGAAGGGGAGGAGGTTGCCGACGTCGCTCGCGAGGGTGACGTGGGGGAGTTGGTGAAGGTTGGTTTTTTTTAATTGTTTGTTCTCCAGTATTCCCAGAAACCCGTGCCGAGCCTGTGAAGTGACGAGCGAAGCCGGAAGGCCGGGAGACGGCCCGGTTCAAGACGGGGCGTGACTTGGTGTGTCTGTTCTGTTCGTCCGTGTAGGAACGTGTGGTGGTGGGAGGTTTGCGCGGGCGGGCGAAGCGGATGTAGTCAGCCAGCCTATCAGATTTCTCTGCCCCCTCCTCTTCTCCCGGGTTGGATGATGCATCATCCGGATATCGCTAACGGCTTTGCCCATGCATCGTCATCCACGGGCCAACCCCGTCCCACAGCTCCTCCTCCATGTCCCTCACTCCCTGATCGGGGTGTTCTATCTTGCAAGGGATTCAATTTGTCCCCTCTCACCCGCGAGTATCCGAAGCCTCCCGCGCCGTCCGGGCTCCTCTGCCCTCGTCCAGTCACTTTGACTTTGGTAATCAACCTACTTCTCCGACTTGGACCCCCATTGGCCAATCCCTCATCTCGCGCCGTCGACGATCCCTCCCATGTGCCTCCGGTTTCCGCACGATAGCGACGCCGACGGCAGGCGCGCCAATCGTCCATGACGACAAACGCAACGCAACTCGCAGCTCTAGTGTGCTTCCCAACCGAGCACAACCCCTCTACCCCTCTTCTGTCCGACCTATATCAATGGGACGAGGGTTGGGGCTTTCGGCATCGTGTTCTGATTCTCTAATCCTCACTCCTCACCTTCACCTTCACCTTCTCCTCATCCGTTGCTACCGTTTGGCCCATCGTCAAGCAACCGAAACCCACACACACACACACACAAACCGTACGCAACCGTGACCTGCCACGGATCTCTCTCTCTCTCTCTCCCCTGCCTGCCCTCTTCTGTCCCCCTACTAACACCCGGCCCAGATACGTCGGTACGGGTCGCCATGATGCTGGTGGCGATGGACAGCATGGCCTGGCACGGGGTTATCCAGTGAACTTGAAGGCGGCGATGCGTGGGCCAACCCACCTCGTCCGCAGCAGGTAATGCCTTTCAAGGCGAGCTGAAGCCGGTGTTCGAGTCTCTGCGCCCCGTCTCCCTGTGTTCCATCCACCCACGGCCTCGCGCCGTGGAGAATGAGGCCAGCGGACGGGGGCGGAAAGCAGAGCTCGTTCTGAGATTATACGGCCTAAACTTGATCTGGATAATACCAGCGAAAGGATTCAATGCTCTCTCGTCGTCCCCTTGTTACACCCTAGCGAGGGTCACTAACGCCCCCCCGCAGATCACGTCCGGCGTCGCTCTCCATACCATGGCACCCAGCGCCGTCCAAGTCGTCGAGCCCGTGACCCTGCCTCACAAGGGCGGCGTCCCCGTCGGCCATGTCAAGTTGAACGGGGACAGCGAGGCGGCACTTGGCGGCTTCGAGGGCAAGTGGAACGAGTTCGCCTTCGAGCCCATCCGTGAGTCGCAAGTCGCCCGCGCCATGGCCCGCCGCTACTTCAACGACCTCGACACGTACGCCGAGTCGGACATTGTCATTGTCGGCGCCGGCTCCTGCGGCCTCTCGACGGCTTACACCCTCGCCAAGGCCCGGCCTGACCTCAAGATTGCCATTGTCGAGGCCAGCGTATCGCCCGGTACGGCCCCCCCTTGCCCCGGTTGACCATGCTGTTTTCCCAGCTAACACCAGCTCCAGGCGGCGGGGCTTGGCTCGGTGGTCAGCTCTTCAGCGCCATGGTGATGCGCAAGCCGGCGGACCGGTTCCTCACGGAGCTGGGGGTGCCGTTCGAGGACGAGGGCGCGTACGTGGTGGTCAAGCACGCGGCCCTCTTCACGTCGACGCTCCTGTCCAAGGTGCTGGCGTTCCCCAACGTCAAGCTGTTCAACGCGACGACGGTCGAGGACCTCATCACGCGGCGGGACGACAGCGAGGAGACGGGTGGCGGCGGCCTGCGCGTGGCCGGCGTCGTGACCAACTGGACGCTGGTGGCGCTGCACCACGACGACCAGTCGTGCATGGACCCGAGCACCATCAACGCGCCCGTCGTCGTCAGCACGACGGGCCACGACGGGCCCTTCGGCGCCTTCAGCGCCAAGCGCCTCGTCAGCATGCAGGCCCTCGAGCGCCTGGGCGGCATGCGCGGCCTCGACATGAACGCCGCCGAGGACGCCATCGTCCGGCGCACCCGCGAGGTCGTCCCCGGCCTCGTCGTCGGCGGCATGGAGCTCAGCGAGGTCGACGGCGCCAACCGCATGGGCCCGACCTTTGGCGCCATGGCCCTCTCGGGCGTCAAGGCCGCCGAGGAGGCCCTCGCCGTCTTCGACCTGCGCAAGAAGCAGAACGCCTTTTAGAAAGGCAATCCCCTGGATAGCTGGTCGTTTCCATTTTGTCCCTCTGGGGAAAAGGATAGGGGAAGCCTTCCAAAGTTGTGGGGACCACTGTATCCCCCCTCTTGTATCACTCATTTAGTATGCCTCCGTAGCGGATTCGTGGGCAATGCTCAGTTGGAACGTCTGATTAACCCAGCAGCTCCCTTTGTCTGGGGCATGGAATAAAGACGACACTCTTTTTTTCAGCTCTTTATTGCTACGTAAAACGTAGGGAGTGACCAATCGACGCGCATGATATGCGACCCAGGGCCTAGCTAGGGGTTGCTGGAACATAAACATCTAAATACCCTTGCTCATGACCGTCCACTCATATTCGCTCGGAAGCTCATTCGCGGCTTTTCGGGGGTCATACATCAGGCTGAGTTGGGAGTACATCTACCCTCTCCCACAGTTCATCGAATAGGATACCTGTTTTTTTTTTTCCCGAATAAACTCGACTCTCTCCCTCTCTAGATCTACCGCCACTCGAGATCCGCCCAGGACACTCCTATCGCTTTTGTCTTGCTCCGTTGGTCAAGCCCCCCTTTTTTTATGGTAGCAACCGGCAACTTTCCCATAGCAAAACCACCCGAGGCCGGCAGGCGTTTTCACGTGGCGCTTCAAGAGAGGCACAAGGGAAGAACAAAGGCTTCTCTCTGGGGTCAGGGTGGGAACGTGATTGACAGCCAGGGGTACACAAAGGGTCAAAAGGCACACAGAATTTCATCTCTTCGCCGATTTGCAGGTGGGTCACTTCAGTCGACAAGACGTGGTTATATCATTCATCCTCATCCCCTCGAGGCCTCCCACCCCCCCAGCGTGTGTGTCTGATGAGGAGATTATTAGGAGAGCCGGTTTGTGATCAAATGTACAAAGAGAAGAAACTCATCATCCACCGTCGCCCCCCCGCCCTCTTCCCTGCCACGCCTGCAAACACGACAGAATCGAAAAAAACAACAACTGCAAGAACACAACATAAATCCATTGGTGCAAAGTGGTATCTCAGCATGAATAATTTTGGCTTTGGCCAACCCGCCGCTTCGCATGCGTCTCGTTCTTTCCCCTCCTCATCCTCAAAGGGGGGGCGCCCGCGTAAGGGAAAAAAAAATGCGGCAAAGAAATGATGGAAACAGAGTGTGTGTACCCTGGGAATCGCGCCCATGTGGTGCTGCGGTCCAACTCCCGGGCACACACCTGTCTCCTCTTCCAAGATCTCATTCCCCGTCAAAAGGCTCGTCGTAACTTTTCATGTTGCAGACTGCATACCGGCCGGGCAGATATGTCGAAGGAGAAAAAGAAAATCGTCGATCATGAACAAAGAAAGTATCATGTCTAGAAACAGAGGCGGGAAGAAAAAAGAACCTCATCCCGCCCGCCCGCTCCCCTTACGCAGGCGCGTGTAGGGGCTCGTCGTCATCGGAAATGGGGGTGAATCAAGTGGTGGTATCCCTAAACGCCGTGCCAAATATGACGCAATGTAACCAGCGACGGCAGCACAAGTTGGGCCTGAAGCTCCACAACAAGGTGAAACCCATCTAGGCGGAAGATGTATATAGCCCAGAGAGCCAAGAGCAGGGCCAAGCAGACGGAGAAAGTCGCCCAAATTGCCAACGCCTAGAAGCAGTTAAGGCTGCCCTTCTTCTTCTTCTTGTTTTGGTTGATGGCGTTCATCCGCTCTTCCAGGCGGGCGTGGGCTCTCTCGGCATCTTGACGCTTCTTCCGTTCCTCCTCGACCTGGTGCAGGCTCCACCGGTTGTCGGGGGCCGGCTTCTCCTTGAGCTGCTTGACTTCGCCCTCAAGCTCCATGGCGCGTTTGCGCCAGGCGTCACAGTCGGCCTTAACCTTGTTGGACTGCTTCTCCAGGTCCGTAAGAGCCTCCTCCAGGGTCGACGTCAGCTGCTTCTCGGCATTCAGGTGTCTCTCAATGGACCGGATCCGGGCTTCCTGATCCTCCCGGATCTGGGCCATGGCCAGTTCGTTGCCGTTGCTCTGAGGCCGCCCGCCCGTCGGCGTGGGCGGCACCCCCTGCGTGGGAGACGTTGCGCCGTTGACGCCCGGCAGAGGGGGCAGTGGAATGGCTGGCGGCGGCGACGGCAGCGACGTGTGCGAGCCCTGCTTGCGAACCTGCGTCTGTTGCTGCGAGGTGAGCGAATTCGACCTCTTCGGAGACGCCAGGCTCTCCTCGTATCGGGACTGCACGTGGGTTAGTGACATCCTACCAGGACCGGTGCCGGCCGTTTGACTCACCTGAAGGGCGGCGTATTCCTCGCGGATGGTCTCGAGTTCCGACTGCGCCTTGATCCTCGCCACCGTGGCCTCCTCGATCGCACTCTGGCGTTCCGACTGCAGGGTTGACAAGCGGTTGTTGGTAATTTGTGCCTGGTCGTAGTTGGTCTGCAGCTGGTCTTCGAGCTCCTCCACCAAGCGCGAGTGCTTCTTGTTCCGGTTCTCCAGATCGTGCATACGCTTCTTGACGGCCGCGAGTTGCTCCGTCATGGAGGGGTAGGGACTCTTGATCTTCTCGCCCTCCACAAGCAGCATGTCGTTGAGGGACGCCTTGACGCCTTCGAGATCACGCATGATGGTGTTGTTAATGGCCGAGAGCTCGTCCACGTGTGCCTCGAGTTCCATGCTCTTCTGCTGCTCAGCACCCAGAGATTTCTGGTCTTCGAGTAGGAGCTGCACGTGCTCCGACAGCTTGTCGACGCTGACTTCGGTACCCAGAGCGTGTGCCACTTGCTTGGCAACCTCCAGAAGCTGATCGCGGGCATCTGCGAGCTCGCTCTCCAGAACTCGGATGCTCTCGTCATGCTCCGAAACGAGCAGCTCAAGTTGGTTCTTGTAGTCCATGTCGGACTTGGCCCGAATCGCCTCGATGTCCTTGGCGTGGTTGGCGCGCAGCTCGTCCATGCTGGACTGGTGGTTCTGGATGGCAGCTCCGTGCTGGGTAATCTGCTCCTCCAGCTTCCTCACGAGCTCCTTGTGCTTTTCGGACTCTGCAGTAGCAGCCTGCGTGGCTTGCTCGAGCTGGCTCTTGGCGTTCAGGTGGGCTTCCTCGAGGCTTGCGACCTTGGCCGCGTTGCTTTCAATCGTCGCCTTGTACTCGTCGATCTCGTTGCGGAGGAAAGCAATCATGTCCTGGTGCTTGGACTCATCGTCGGCTTGCGGTTTCGCGTTTAGCGGGGCGTTGCGAGCCTCCGTGAACCTGGCATTGACTTCGGTGACTTGAGTCTCGAGCTCCTCGATAGTCTGTCTCATGGTCCGCTCCGTTGTTTGCATGTTCTCGAGAGCAGTCTGGTGTTTGCCCTCCCAGTCTTCCAGCTCGGCTTTGAGTTGGTCGATCTTCTGCTGATGGGCCGCCTCGATTTCGCTGTGTTCCTCCTGGACGGCCTCGCTGGATCGGGCTTGTCCTTCCGGCTGCTTCTTGAGCGAGGCGCGCAGAGTCTCAATCTCGGCCAGGAGTTCGCCCTCGCGGCTGGCATGGGCTTGCTGCATTTCCCCAAGCCTCCTCTCGTTTTGCTCAAGCTCGTCTCTCATTTTAGCCACCATCGATATATCCATCGGACTCGACTTCAAGCTGGAGCGCTCGCGGGTAAGGCCACTAATGATGGTCATCTTCGTCTCCATCTCCTTCTTGGCGTTGGCCACGTCGGCTTCGAGTTCCTGGATGCGCTGGGAGCGGGCATGCAGTTCATGCATGGCCGCGTTCAGGTTTAACTCGAAGTTTTGCATCACATCGGGTTGCTCCTCGAAGTTCTCGGCGGCGATGTTACGGAGCGAGGCAAATGATCGGTGCGCGCGGTCGATGATCATGACGTTCTGGCTCGACTTGCGTCGGATCACGGGGGTAGCACTCCGAGGCGACGGAGGTTCCGAGTATTTGGCTCTGACGACTTCGGTCTTCAGTTCCTCTACCATGTCCAAGGCTTCTTGGTGCTGCGCTTCGAGTTGGGTGTATCGCAGGACGAGTTCCTTCTCTGCGACCTCTTTCTCGAGGGCCAGTTCCTTCAACTGCTCCAGTTCGAGCGCAAGCCTCTCGTCGTTCGGCCTGTCGGCGACGAGCGTCTCCTTGGACTCGGAAGGCTTGGGCGTCTCCGCGTCCAGCGCGTCAGTGGTGGTATCCATAGTAGCGGGGGATTCCATAGCCGAGGACAATTCCGAGGACAGCGATCGCGAAGAGGATCGCATCCCATCCTTGACGTCGCTGGACCGGGCGTCGGATAAAAAAGACGACGGCCGGGCGTGCTCGTGGGAAGTGACGGACAGCAGCGAGTCCCGTACTCGGTTGGGGTGCCTAGCCTCATCGACGGCGTCCTGGAGCTCGCGCAATGTCCGCATTGCCTCATCGTACTTGTTGTGCAGCGCGTCAAACTCGTGTAGGGTGCTCTCATGCTCAACACGGAGGTGGATAAGCTCTTCGGTAACCGATTCCAGCTTGTCGGCGACAAATTTGGACTGTGCCGGGCTTTGCGGAGGGTGTTCCGCGTCTTGTCTATCCTCGTCGCCGGAGACGTCCCCGTCCCTGGCCAGCCGCTTCCGGGGCGCGTTCTCGGCATCCTCTTCGGCCTCCTCCTCACCCACCTCGGGGAGGGGTCCGCGGCGGCCCTGGACGGTCGGCGGCCGACTCATATGGCTCCGGGCTGAGCGCTCGGAGAATGTGCGACGGTGGCCGAAGCCGTTGGTACCATCCGGTTGGGCGGCAGGGTTTTTGGCGTCGTTGACGTGGTCAAGCTCGTACAGCAGGTTGTCGAGCTTGCCGAGACTGCGCTGGCGCTCGATGACTTGTTCTAGACGGTCGATCTCACGCTGCATCAGCTCGGTGTCTTGGTCGGCCTCGGCCAACCTCTCCTCCAGGGTAGAGATGTATTCTTCGGCAGCGGCCTCGTTCTCGCGAATGCGGGAGATTTCCTTTCGTAGTTCGACCACAATGGTCGCATTCTTTTCTTCGCCCGACGTGTGGCCATCCAGCTTCGCCTCCAGGTCGTGCAGGTAGTGCTCGGTATTGGCCTCGCGGTCCATCAGCTTCTGCAGGCGGGCCTGCAGCTGGGTGTTGAGAGTCTCAACGTAGGCGCATTTGGTTTCCTTTTCGAGGAGGCTGGTCTCGGTGTTCGACAGCGTCGTGCGCGTGCTCGAGAGCGACTGCTCGAGGCTCTGGATGGTCTTTTCGTACTCGAGGACGACCTGCTCCACGGCCTGGGCAAAGGAGTTGGAGCGGTTCAGACGTTCGGTAGCCATGTCGCCCATGGGTTCGCCGTAGCGCTGGTTCTCGGCCTGCTCGTTGTCCCGGGCCTTGGCCATCTCGGCGATGAGCTTAGCATGGCGCTGACTGAGAGCCGTATAGTTCTCCTGGGCGTCGAGTAGGTGGTTTTGGAGCTCCGTTTCGCGTTCGTTGAGTCGCTCGGACCGCTCGCTGGCCACTTGGCTGCGCCTCTCTCCACCGCCATGCTCATTACTGCGGATCTGTTCGCGGAGGAAGGCTACCTCGGCCTTAAGCCGCTCGATAATGGCCTGTTTATCGCCCTCCTCAACCGACTGTATCCGCGGCTTACTTTGAATGGCACGGGCCCTCTGCGCGTATTGCACCGTGTTCAGTGTCTCACTCAAATGAAACTCTGCCGGTGTTACGCAGGCAATCATATAAGTAATGGCGTTGCCGCCGAGCGAGTCCTGCAGCAGTCGAGTAAGTCGCGAGTCGCGGTAGGAGACGTGGGCGCCCTGTTGGCGCGATGAAAGCTGCGAGATGACTTTGCCCAGTGCAGCCAAGCCCGCGTTGATGGAAATGCCCTCGCGCGCCCGCTCGCCCTGGGCTCCCGTGTTTTTGAGCCGTTCGCTTCCGGCAAGATCCACGAAATGCAGTTTGCTATCCGTCGTGACCCACGTCTCGGATCCCGTCATGGCCTCGATCGGTACCGAAAACCGCTTGTTCACACCCTCCGCTGCCGCCGACTGGGCCTTTCGCTGGACTAGGTTCAAGCTGAAGACGGCGTGGGACCGCGACGACTTGGCGTTGATGGCGGTTGCATCCGTCTGTCGGATGGCCGAGCCGAAATTCAGGGCCCTCATCAGGTCGTCTACCGAGTTGACGTCCATCTGGCGCAGGCCCGTCAGGATGATGTTGCCCTTGGTGTCCTCGCGGATGGTCACGTTGCTGCGCTCGTGGCTCGGCGTGTTGTCGGGCACCAACAAGTCGCGGAGCTGCTCGTTGTAGATCTCCACGTAGGTGGCCTTGAGCTGCCAGTTCTTCTCGGCCTTGGGGCCACTGGGGGGCGGTGTCGCCGTGGAGTAGCGATGGGGGGTACGGAGCTGCGACATGGAGCTGCGGTTGAGGCCCTGCGACGGCGTGCCATCCAGCTTCTCGAACAAGGCAGTGGCCGCGCGGGGGATCACGCCCATCTTGTCCAGGTTGTCCTGCTCGACGGGGCCCGAAGTGCCCATGGTGAAGGACTTGCCGGCGCCGGACTGACCGTATGCGAGAAGGGAGACATTGTACCCGGACATGAAAGCGTCGACGCTGTCTTTCAAGTACTCCCAGATGCCCTCCTGGCCGGTGTCGGGGGAAAACACGCGGTCAAACACGAAAAGCTTCTTGCCCTGTGGCGCATCTATCGAGAGACTGGTCTGAGACGTCGCCTGGACCATGGGGCGTTGAAATCGCTGGGGGATTAGGTCATAGCCCGGGTCGTCAGGGTTCAACGGAGGGCGCACGCGAATGGCTGCGGGAAGAGGGCGCGACTGTTAGCGCATGATGACCTCACACACAGGTACAGTGGCCGGCCGCGATTCCCAGCTTGCTACTTACCGACTTTGACGGCAGTCCGGTTGTCTTCGTCCGAGGCTCTGCTTCCACCTCCCGTCTTGCTTCCCACACTCAAGCGACTGCTGCTGCGCTGTGCCGGCCTCATCATGGCGCTCACGGGCCGGGCCGCCATGGAGGGCGACCCCGGAGGCGACGATGCCATGATGGTGGCGTGGCCCGCCTGAAGAGCAGCCGGCGACGGAGGCCAGTACTGGCCGGGATCTTGGGTGATGGGTAGATGTGATCAGCGGGGGCGGGCGGCCGGTGATGGCAAAGAACCGAGTTTGGGCGATGGCGCGCGGCGGGGGAAAGGGCGACGAAGTCGGCGAAACAAGGCGCGGGTGAGGTTGGTGTTGCAATTTGCTGACTGGAACGCGCGCGGGCGAAGGGCCGTTGCAATGGCCAAAAGCAAAAAAAGGGAGGAAAAAAAAATAAAGGCAAACAGGCGAAACGCTCAAGCGGGCAAGGAATGCAGCAGACGGCGCAAGCGCTGGCAGGGCGCCTTCTCGGTTAATGCCTCGTCAGCAAAGCCTCTTTCGGTTCGGTAAGGCTGTTTGCTACTGCGACGGCGGCTGCGGCTGCGGATGCTGCTGCTGCTGCTGCTGCTGCGTCGTCGTCGTCGGCCGCTGTCACCGGCATGTGTCGCAGGCGCGGGTTGGGACGACGGGATGGCTGGCGAAAAGAGAGACAAGATACCTTAGTAGAGGGTAGGGCAGAGGGGACGGGACAGGGTCGGAGAAGTCGCACTACCAAGGGCCCAAACCACGGGCGCGGTACGACCTGACTACAACGCTACTTTTAGCAGTGGGCGCGCCAGGCGGCACTAAGTACTGGCTTGGCCTCTGCTAAGTACAGGGAGGTTTCTAGACGGACGGGATGGGGGAGACGATGGAGACGGGGGAGGGATGATGGTGATGAAGGACAGACAGGGTAGGGGTGGCCAGGGCTGCGCGTCGCATGGATGGATATGGGAAGTAACCACCAACGGTCATTGGGATCGCGTCGCGCGCGCGCGCAGACACAGACACAGACACACGCACACGCGAGCGCGTACGTTGAGTGATGTGTTCTGTAAAGACTGGCTGGCCTGTCGACCGGATGGAGGAGGCCAGGTACCTCTCTTTTCGGGTACCAATCTAGATTCGTGGTCTGCGAGTGAGTATTCGGGTGTAACGGCGCCGAGAGTATGGATATACGCCGGCATAGGTGAGTGACCCAGTACCTATATGAGACGGGCGGGTAGACGAGCAAGAATGGATGGACGGACACAGTGTTCCGTATGTCGTTTTCTTTTCTTTCTCTTCTGCTCTGCTCTGGCGTCCCCCTCGGTCTCGCCATCTCTCGGGACAAGCCGTCTGTCTATCTACCTAAGTACCTACTTACCTAGGTACTCGGTCAAACAACCGCAGCCAAGGGGATCGATCTCCCAAAAACCCGCCCTGGAGGATGGGATGGGATGGGACGGCTCATGAGCCCGAGGACTGACGATAAAATTGGGGGAGGGGTTAATTGCTGAAACTTTCGGGGTACGGCAAGCTTGTTTATTTGCAGTGCAAGGTTCTGACTCGCCGAGGCACCGCCCAGATTGACATCGGTTGATTGAAAAGGCAACGCCTTCGGATGTGATTTGCTGCTTCAGTGCTCCGACCGTCGAAATCGGGCCCAGCTTCTTTCCCAATCTGGCCTGAACGTCTCCCATGTCGCTAGCGGGAGGTACCTCTCTCGTAAACTAGATGCTGGACCCGACGTACCCTGCAAGTACAGGCTGCAGATGCAAGGTGGTGATGGGGCGTCCATGCAACCTGTTGAAGGGCACGGATCGATGGGATGGAGCGGACGGCGTGCCACTCGCCCCTAGCCCGCCGCAACTCAGGCACCTCAGGGTACTGGATGGACTCACATCTGTGGGATGGTAATGTACTGGGACTCCAATCTAGGTATGTAAGTACATAGGTAGGTACCCGTCTATCTATACCCACCGGGCTGGACTTTAGTATTCAACCTCTAAGCTCTTGGCCGGCTCGCCTCCTCTCTGTCTCCCGGCTGCCCGGTGATAAGAGGCGATCACTGCTTCCCCGTTCCTCCCTGCCTGCGGGCTGCTTCTTATTCGTACTTGCAAATGAGGTAGGCCGGGAGCTTGTCGCAATGTACGGCACCCGCAAACACCGGGCGAGTCAGGAGTCGGATGTGAACCCTGCCTGTCAGTCACGAGAGGGTGACACTTGGCTGTCTTTTTATGCAAGGCCATTGTCTCTGCTCCGGCGACACCTGTCGTGTTCATGCGGTCGTACGAATGGGTGCCGCCTGTCTCGCTACCCCGGGTGCCCGGAAGCGTTTTCCCACACCCCCTCCAGGCCCGGCGTCTACCTAGATCCATGGCGTCTCCCTCTATTTCTGTCCTGCGTGTCTAGACTTTATGTGGATTGTGCACTTTAGGTGATTATGCTGAGTACGTTTACTAAGATACTAGGTACTACCTAGGTTGAGACGGGGGCAGTCACTTCCTATGGAGAAGTGCCCACTGGGGGGGCCTGAAGGGGATGGATTACTCGTAGTAGTAATTACCTACTTACCGATTATGCATGCTGTGTGTAAGTACTTAGTCCCATACATAAGGCAGTATGTAAGTAAGTACAAAAGCCCGTTGGCGGTCGATCTAATACGAATGGGGTAATTACCAACAGTGCGGTCGGGTAGAAGTGCAGTCGCCGGGCCGCGTCGAAACAGAGGGTCCTGATTGCTACGAAAACGGGCGGGTTGTCTCAGGCGAGTGCCTGTGAAGAAAGTTTGCGGCCCCCCTCCCTCATTGCATCCCATGGAGGGTCGGTCTCTCTCCCAGGTAGCCCCCCTAGCACTGGAGCAAACGGGTGACATCTAACTTATATTGATCTATACCTACCTCCCACTTACACACCTCTTTACCTAGCCTGCATGCCCACATACATACCTACCTAGATAGGTACACAAGTATCCATCTCATGGTATGCATGGGATGGGATGCCGTTTGCACATTTCGTCGCGTTCCCATTTCGTGCTGCTGCAGCCCTGGGGGGGGGGGGGGGGGGGGGCCACCGCTGACCAACTGGGGGCCTGGTGGGGTCGGCTAGCGTGGTGGGACTGGATGTCAGGTACCTGGATCCAGTCGTCCTCTTAAATCCCCGCCGTCAGGAACCGGGGACCAGGAACACGCGCGCTGCCAGTTGCTTTCTTTTCAGCACCACCCGAGCCAACCCCCGGCCAGTAATGGAGCCCGCTCTCGTGCGCAGGGCATGGATGTCATTTGCTGCTCTGCCGGGGCTCCAGTATGGTGTTATTGGGATGGGAATGGTACGCATGCGCAGGTACGGGCTCCAGCTGCTCCTCCAGCTACTACGACTACATACCTAATACTATAGTATGTACAGGGCTGCTTAGGTACCTGGGGCGGGCCCGGGGGCAATGGGGGGTCCGTCCGGTCAGCACCGTCCATCCGACCTACCTATTCGTACAAGCCGCGTCGCTCTTCATCCTGCGAGCGAGATGGCGGGCTACCTAAGTATGTATCTCACTTCGCCGTTGCTTGTGCGCCTCCTCCCTGTCAGGCCCGTAACGAGGGGGGAACAGAAAGTTACAGTAGTTACCTACATAGGTACGCGCGCGACAGTCCCCCCCCCCCCCAGACTGGCCTGTCGCCTCGTGGTGCAGGTGAGGGAGCAGCATGCCCGCTTTCCGCATCGGCGCATAATTTCCGGACTCGGCATTATCGCGTGATTTGCGCAGAAGGCGCCGACCGTTTCGACCCTGTGTGCAAAAAAACAAAAAAGAATTAAAACCGTGTGCGGCGAGCTGCAGCGCGCGTGCAGAAGCGGCAAAACCTTGAGTGTGCTGTGACTGGCCGGCCCCCGGCGGACGCACCGCATGGCCAGGCCTTGGCCCCAGGGTCCCCCCCCTCCATCGGGAAGAGAAAGGAGAAAAAGGGAGGGGGAGTGGAAGGAGGAGGAGGAGTGCGGCAAGCGGCAGCAGCAGCGGCAGCGCGTGGCTTAGGCAGGCAGGCAATCTGGGAAAAAAGACCGATCCCAGGTCCGTCTCACCCTAAAATTGAGGGCTCCTCCGGCTACGCAGCCGGCCGACGAGGCCACCCTGTGGTCGTGCGTCCAGTCGGATCGTCGGTTGGCTCATTGGCGTCTGATGACTACCGTTAGTCGACCAGTCGAGCTCGTGGGCTGGAAAAGGGGGGGCGTGCGCCATGACCTCAGGTGGCTTCTCTCCGATATGCGTGCTTGGCGCATGGGCGATGCATCTCTGCGGAGTGCTGCTAGTCAGGACGTGTGTGTGTGTGTGTGTGTGTGGACGGCGCCCGCATCCGCTTCTCGCCAGCAGGATGCCGTCACGCCGCAACTCGTCGTCGTCGTCGTCGTCGTGGCGCCCTGGCGTGGCTTGGTCCAGTCCACCCCCGAAGTGGCTAGGGCATACATACATACCACGGATGCAGATGCGGACGAAACCTTTGCGGCAATGACCACACGGCTCCAGGCTCAGCTGCTCGCCCTGAATCTGCTCCCGGAAAAAAGATCCAGGCAACCAATTCGCGGATGCGCAACAAAGGGGGCTGAGCGCCTCGTGTTACCTGTCAGCCAATGCAGGAGCGCAGATCGCCTCGGTAGGAGATGGCCCTGGCGTGTTGGTCCCGGGTCGCCTGCGCTGCTGCCGAGCCATTGCTTGCCTTCCGCCCTGCCACGAGCATCCAAGATAGGTTCAATACGTATGCTTTAGGTAAGTACTTAGGTAGGCAGGTAGAGGTAGGTGAACACTGCGATACACTAAGTTAAGGATGCAAAGCATCCATGCCCGGACCAGCAAACCGATGTTCGAACGTTACTTGGGTTGGCTCTGACGGTGATGCTGGCCTCCAGTGCTGGCACCAACCGGGCGCTCCTCCACTATCTCCCACGTTACTTAGTGCGCATTGGCGTTCGTGGGGCCTCCTCAATTTCCCAGCAAGGGAAAACGGACGGGATCAGGCGTTGGTTGTAACCGAGGCGTGCGAGGCGTACTCACGCAAGAAGTCTACGAGGCCAAGATAGCCTGAAAGGTTACATAGTGCCGCTGCTTCCTATCGCTTACCTCGGTATGGCAAGCTCGGCGGTCAAATGCGGTTGTTGCAATCGTCCATCCCCTTTTGCGGTGCAGCTCGCTTATCGCATTTCGACGGGGCACCCTTGGGCAGCCAGAGAGAGAGAGAGAGAGAGAACCCTGCTTCGTTCAGCTCTGCAAATTGAACACTCCCTATGGGATGCTTAAATAACAGATATCTGTTAAGACAGGTCTCCATGAACGCTCGCTTGTCCGCGCCCGGCCGAGCCCCCGGGGGGAGGGGGCGATTGGATGGCATGGAGGACTGAAAGTAAGAGGCATCAAGGCCGGAGATAGGACGCTCAAGCCGCCTCGCCGAACGGGTCGCCGCGTTTGCTATATTGGGACTGGCTGACTGACTGACTACCTACATACCTGCCTGGTTCTGCACCCCGCATTCCAAGGCGCTTCACGGAGCCCGTGGTCGCTTTGGATATTTTCCGTTTCACCACGCTGGCTCCAACCACGGAACGGCGCAGCTGATCCAGAACCCCCCGCCTGTCTCGGATGATGCGCGGCAGGGGCTGGCTTAGGTGAAGACCCGGGATCCATGGTGGTCTTGAACTGCCGCATTGCCATTGCCGTGGGTCACGGCCTGCCTAGCTCTTATCAAAAGCATCGTGGGCGCATTCGGGCGGTTACTTAAGTAGGAAGTAAGTACAGAAGTATGGATGTACTTACGTGGCTGTGGGCACCGGCGCCAACAGCAGAACAGTAAATGGGCATCATCCATCATCCATTGCCTCCCCGCGGGGGGCGGCACAAAAGAGGGAGACCATGTCCGGCCAGACGATACTTACTCCCTGGCCTCTCCTTCGGCGTGGCCTTGTTGACAAATCGCCCCGGCCGTGCGCCGGTCGATTGCTGGCAAAACCATATGTAATGCCCCTCGGATGCCAAGGCATAATCCAACCCAACAACACGCCTCCTCTGGCCTTGGTTGATGAGACAAACCCAACCCGGCTGTGATGCGTCACATACTCGGGGCTGCCTTCCTGGTCGATACGTCTTTTCCCAGAGCCCGGCTGGCCGACGGAACCAAGCGGACGTCTCGAACCACACCGGCCAACACGCCCGGCCTGCCTGCCCTTGGACTGCATCCATCGTGGCCGTCGATGGAGTGCGCACGGCCTCGCCCCCATGCTACACCATGTACATAGTACCATGCTCCGGCATCCATGCCATGCCGCCCGCGAAGAGCCCACGGATCAGCGCGAGAGAAAAAAGGTGGTGGTGGTGGTGGTGGTGGTGGTCAGCCAGTCGTTTACCGCGCTCCCGGACCGCATGAGAACCTCACGACGGCCTCTTGTTCGCCGTGCGGGCTGCTGGTAACCCGAGCTGGGGCGCCATCGGCCACAGATCTACCATGCGGCTATATACTATAGGGTAAGCCACTTACTCACCTACCCCCTCCCCCCTCCCCCAAGGGGCGTTGCAACGCACGTTCCTGAGCCCTCGCCCACGTATCATCGCCCGCGGCGCCGTGCATAGGATCAAGGTTGGGTGGTGGGGGGGGGGGGGGGGGGGGGGTGGCCACCCCTATGCCGCCGCATGAAACCCCTTCGGCAGTGCGACGGCGAAAGCGGACTGACTAATCAGAGGTGACGGCACACCCGTACACGCGCCCGCCGCCATTCCCACACGAGACGACAAAAAGCCCGTTCCCGAACCTTGAAAAAGGAACATCCCCTCCAAACCCCCACCAATTGCCATCTGTTTCCCTCCTATTCTCCGATCGGCAGGGGAGGGGGGGGGAAGCGCTTCAGTCCCGGGCGACGGGAGGCTGCCTCTGCCCGCTTTCCACTCGATGCGACGATGGCGGACGGGTCCCCCGGGATGTTTTCTGACACCATCCCGTGAACTTCATAAGGCGAGGCAATCAGACCAGCAGGCGGGTTCCGTAGTTTCCGCCCGGGGGGTGCCCAATATCCCCCCCCCCCCCCGGTTGCCGCTGTTTGCTCCCGAGCCTGGTAAAAAAGCAATCTAGCAATCTCCGTCCGGCCCCAGTATATCAACCGAGACTTGGTTCATCTATAGGGTCCAGTTTCGATCGTGCAAATCAGCATCGCGCCGTGGGGGCTGTTTTTCCGGTTCGTGGTCCGCCGAGGGGGGGGGGGCATGGTAGCAGGAGATCATCACGGCATCCAGTCGACGTCAAGGCCATCGGCCGGGCCCCTTTGTGTTTGTCCACCGGTCCGCTGTTGCCTGAAGAGCCCCCCAGAGCCAGCCCAACCTATCACTGGGTCCCCCATGTTACGTCTGCTACTACGTCGTAGCCAACGGCGCTCTTGTGGCGTGGGCAGTGCTGCTGTACAGTTGTCACGGGTACTGGTCCCGAAAGGTGACAGAGGCTGCCATCGGGAAGCAGCGGAACTGCATTCCGACTGTGGGCGGTGTATCCTGCAACCCACCTGTCTCTTATTCATTCTCCGGTTCCGGACCGGCGGGGCGTTTGTCGATCGTGTGTCTGCGTGTGCTCATGGTCACCCTTGCCGGTGCTTGCGTGATGCCGCTGTGCGCATCAGCGGGAGGCGACTCCTCAATTTGTTTACTCGTGTGACATGCGTAATCCCCGGATCCCCGGGTTGCAGCTCCGCTCCACGGACTGCGAGGCCACGCCCGCCTTGGTATGTTTTGCGGTAATAACGTGAGCAAATGTCACCGTGGTAAGCGATGAGGAGGCCGTCTCGACGGTGTTAACTGCGGCTTCCTTCTTTACCTACTTGCCTAGGAGGTAGGTATCCGAGGCCAGTGTACTCCATTGTATGCCGTCGTCAAGTTCTCAATGTAGGGTCTTGCCGCCAGGGAAGTTTCTGCGCTGTCGATCGAGGATGCCGGGGTCTGTTCAGAAAACCCAGCGGCGAGCAATCGCGCGGCTTCGTAGCTCGCCTTGGTGCTGCCGTGGCCGCGGACAAGTTTCGAATCGACGACGAGTTGGTCGGCGCAAGGCACGCGCCAGCAAGCCTCTCGGTGGCGATCATCATGGGGCGGCTGGTTGCCCGACTGGGAGTCTGCCATCCGGAGTGATTTGGAGGTGAAACTATCAACTTCAGCAAGCAAGCGGAGGATGTCTTCGTAGCTAGCCGAGCGTGAGGCCATATCCGATGTCGCCGACATTGGGTCCGCATCCATCCCCGCGGGCGGGTTTGCTACACGGGGATGCCAAAGCGAGCCGACATCGGAAATCTCGTCGACAGTAACCGCCAATGTGCGTAGCCTGTGTATACCCCAGGGTTGGACAGCGTTCCTAAAAGCAGGGGGCCCAACAAGTCCACTCGAGGCGTAAAACCGAGGCCTCCAATATTTGGCCTGGCTCTGGCTGCACATACTCTCCAATATTGTCGACGAAAAGTCCGGCACCCAGCTCGGGAGACCTGCTATGCGCTTCTCGAGCGGCTGTGACCAGGCCAGGATGTCGGTGAAACCATATGTCATCAGCGCAAGCGTCGCCTCTCGGTACGTAGTTTGCACCGAGTGGTCATATGCCGGGGTGAGTAGGGTACGCTCTTCTGGTTTTACGAAGCCCAGGAGTCCGAAGATCATATCCCTGGCGTCCGAGGCTTTCGAGCCACGCGGCAGCTCCTTGACACAGAAGTTGGTCATGGCGATCCGGAGCGAGTGCGTGTCTGGGTCGTAGATGGACTTGTGAAAAACCAGCTGTTGCATCTCGGGATAGCAGGGCGACGCGAATACGAAGTCTCGCAGGGGGCCGTTCTCGGCCAGCTTCGCCTTGTTGTCGGACACGGCGCGCTTCTGGAACGCCTCGAGCAGCCAGAGCGCGCCGGCGAGCTGCCGGGAGTCCATTACCTTGTCGCCACACCCGAATAGGAGCTCGCGTGCCAGGTATACTTCTTGCAGCACCCAGATCCGCTGCCAATAGGCCCTGTCGGAGAAGTCGGTGTATGCCTTGGTGGGAAAACCACCCTCGACCACGGGCTTCTCGAACATCTCATAAAGTTTAGGCACAACATGAGACGGCATGGTATCCAAGTCGAATGAATGGGTGCTGCTGAGGTTGTTTCCGCGTCCAAAATGCGCCCAGAAGAGGTCTCCCTGGTGTTACACAGTTAGTTCCAGCTCGCCGCTGTATTCCCCGTAACTCTCGAGAAAAAGAGAAAGCTCGAAAGGCGACCTGAAAAGTACTGACTAGCTCCATCAGATGATCCCATAGCCTATCGCTGGATTGTGCCGGGTCAGTGGAATCGGCTGCAGCAACTCCCAACCATGCGAAGACTTTTTGCGCGGCGCCGAAGATTTTGTCCATGTGCTGTACGACAGTGGAGTTTTCTGCCGGGTCGTTTTGGTTGATGCATATCGCGTCGGCCCAGATATACCCCCGTGTGCCTATTTGTTTTAGTTGCCGCAGTGCTGCCGCGAGGTTGGACCGGATGCATTCTCGCTGGCCGTTGAGGACGACCTCTTCCTCCCGACTGGCATCTCCCCATGTGTAGGAAAGAGCTGTGTACGGCGGGTGCGAACCAAACTCGAAACTGACCATCACCAAGTCGAGAACGTCACAGGGTCTTCCCACAAACGACGGAGATATTAGGATGAGCTTGAGGTGGGACAGAGCGGGCTGACGATTCTCAGCCGGTTCCGCGATGTTCCCGGTTCCGATGGTTGGACGATAAAACGACGGCTCTATCACACGACGCCTCTGTGGGGCTGCAAGCCGTTCGAACGATACATTATTGAAGTACACCGCCCGTCCCTGAGGATTGGTCGGACGTTGAAAAGACAAGGGTGCTTGCACGAGTGCAAGCCCATAGAACGGTGCACTGTTAAAATATCTGGACTGATGTAAAGATAATGTTAGTATATGGTGCTTTCCAGGCTGATTAAACCGAGTTGACGACTCTGGAGCACGAGGGCCCCCTTTTTGCTCCAAATCGGAATTCAAACATCTTACAAAACTGTCTTTGTCTTCAGCCTCCGAATTTGATGCTGATGTGGCGCTCGCAACGCCCTCGTCCTTTTGGTGATCCGAGCTGCTGGGGGTTGCCATCGTTGGGCCTTGAACCTCCTGTGGGTTGGCGGATATCGAACGGTCAGGTAATTGTAAAACAAAGGGAACAGAAACTAGTGAACACGGTGGTTGTTTGGAATAATGTTTTACTATCGGAAAGCGAAATCATTTGACTATGCAGTCTAGCGTTGAGGGGAAAGACCACTCCCCCATGCGTGACTTTTCAGTATATGGGGAATGGAGGAGTACTTATAGCCATGCCGTGCGGCTGAACAACCAACCAACGCAAGGCGCAGCACCAAACTCGCGTGGCTGTGCACATGACCGATTGGGCAGGTCCTTCATATTGTTTGATGGCCCCCGTGAAGGAGTGGCGAGAACACGCGGGTACACCGCCCGAGGCAAGCTAGGAGATGCCGGACCAGCAACGGGCGTGCCAAACAGAAACGAAGATCTCTACGGTTCTTCAGTGGGAGGGAAGCTCAGCGAGGCCGCGCTCGTGTTCCATACACGGAAATGCCGTGGAGGGATGTAGACCAGAGAGCAGGAAGAAAAGTCTGGCGAGAGCTGGCACAGGACTATAGCTCATCACGACTGCTCTCCTCAAATTGCACTGGACCGCCGACTCGGTACACCTGTTCGTAGGTGAGGTCCGAGTCAAGCTCCCCAAGTCTGCCCACGCCACTGTTAGACGTTGCTCGTAGTGACGGCGGGGACGGGGACGGGGACGGGGCATTGAAGAATCAGTACGTACGCATGGCTCAAAATCTCTTTCTGCTTGTAGAAGTCTTGCGGCTTTGTGGCGCTGCCAGCTTGGCTGATCCAACCTCGCGCCTCCTGGATGGCGTCTTGGACCGTTCTGTACGCGGGGTCAGCGGCTGATATCGGCACATATGTACTTTACCTAAAGTATGTAGCTACAGCACCAGCGGACCGCCGCGTCAATAGATGTGCTTACTTACCTTCTAGGTGTGCCACTGCTGCTTGTGACCCTTTCTGACCATTCTTCTCCCAGGTTCTGTACCGCCAGGAGATAGCTATCCAAGTCGCGCCGCGCGTCCAGCGCTTCAGCAAGGGCGTGGTCGGCTTCCCAAAAGGATCTATACTCATTAAGTAGTCAGCAAGACCGGGCTTCATCACCGCCCTAGAGTGCAGTGAGGTTTTACTCGGCTTCCATGACCGCCCTTTCAATCAAGTCTTGGTCGTACTTTGTCGTGTGGTTCAGCTTGGTGGACGCCATGTCAGTATGGCTGAACGTGAGCCGGAACGGGTTGTTTCCTCACGCTGCTCAATGACACGGATCTCCCTGGGCGAATGCCAACCCATATCAGTTCTCGCACCCATGAACTGCCAACTATCACGGAGAAAGGATTTTACCGCCTGGGATCGCCGCCGTGGCATGCAACATGATATTGGCCTGTGACGGGCGTTGTCAGACCTGCAGCGCGAATTGGGGGAGCGTCGAAAAACGTACGTCCACTTCCAAGACCACCTCGATTGGGACGCCAGAGGGCACTTCTTCGATTTGCAACTCTCCGAGGAACCTGTTGTCGCGAGCGAATACCCGTTCTCCCTCGTAAATTCTGATGGCCGCGGTGGAGGTTTCATTCGACGTCGTCCGGAAGGAATGGGATTTCCTCAGTGGTATGATCGAGTTGCGGGGTATGAGAACTCGCGCAAGGCCATCGTGTGTTGCCTGTTCCCACATATCAGCGAAGATATCCGTACTTATCCGCCAGCTTTCAAAGCCTCTGTATGAACTGACAATCGAGATGCTCCAATAGGTGAGTTCAAAGTTCCCACAGCCGCAGCATGGCGACTCGTACCCAGCGAAACGAGCGGCGTATTTGGCAATTCCCACAACCACGGCCTCTTCCCCCATGCCCGTGGCAGGTTCTCGGCCATCGAAGAAGCCCCTTATGGCAGATCGCAACTATAAGGGCTCTTAATAGCGTGGACAAGGTGTGGGCACGGATGTGATGAAGTGCCTACCTCCAAACTATGACTTGAGCTGCCAGTGAGTATGATGTCGTGGATGTCGCTCGCCGTGAGACCGATTTTCTCTAATGTGCCAGATGAGGGAAAGTGCGAGCTGAAGGATAGGGTGCTTCTCACCTAGTGCTTCTTTAAGAGGCTTCATCGCCCCCTCCAGGGGTAAATCTCCGTTGGGTGGCACCGCAGCCCGCTCGTCGAGGCTTGCTGAGGTTGTGTGGAGTAATTCAAAGACACCGGTGTCTACCTCCAACACGGTGGCCCGGAGATGGCTGCTACCGATATCGTATACAACGACCTTCCTTTCATCGCTATCTTCATCCAGGCCGTATCCGATGGCCGCCGCAGTATAGGAGTTGATGACACGCAGCACCGTGAGACCCCCGTGAGCTCCCGCGTCCTCAATTGCTTGATTCTGGACTTCGTCCAGAGGCGGTACACTGATGACGGCGTGGGTGATTTTCTTGCCAAGGCGAGCCTCGGATAACTCTCGAAGCTTGGAGAGCAGCATGCCGGTCAGCTCCTCGGGCGAATAGGTCTTGTCCTTACCTCCGATGTTCACGGTGACAACGGGCTTGGCATTAGGACCCTCAGCCACTGGATAGGAGAGAGTTTCGATGAAGGGTTGAACCGATGGCATTTGCCTGCCCGCCAGCTTTTGAACGCCGCATATTGTTCTCCTGGGGTCGGTTTCGGCCTGGAGCAGCGCTTCTACGGGTCCCGATTAGCAAGCTGGCCCGTTGAATTCGAAAGGAAAAGGAGGCCACGGACCATGTCCCACGAGCACGCCGCCTTTTTCCGTGAATGCGACGCAGGATGGGACACACGAAGTACCAGTTTCATCCGTGACGATGATGGCAGATGCGTTGGTGTTGGCTTCATAATAGGCGACTCGTGCGCAATCCTGAGCCGCGTAGCGTCAATATACAGCGTATCCGCCTCGGCTCGGGCAAGTACTGACGTCTCCAAGGTCCTGATTTGCGCAAGTCAGATGAGTAGTGCGCTGTATTTGAGTTTTGTCGATGTAGGAAACATACGATGCCAACAATGATACCGTACTCTTCGTCATCGAGCGAGTATGAGTTGAGCCAGCTGCGCAGTAGAAGGACCACCAGGGCGAAGAAGCATACGAAGAAAGCGGCTCGATTCCTCTCGGCGTTGCGTAGCATTATGCCGGGACAAAGCAACATACAGGGTGCACCCGCTGAGGAACGGGTTGTATCGTGCTTGGTGGCGGGGAGCTTCCTGAAATTGAGAGACTACCTCACCCGTACCGACGCGGTCACTAGAACAGAGACACTATGAGTAAGTACATATGGAAAAGAAAAACCCAAGCGGGTTTGGCGTTGACAAGTCCTAACCTGTTCGTAGCCCATCTGGCCTAAAGGACCGCGCCCCAAACCATTGGCGGAGTGGATCCAGCGCCTCGTATCGACCGGCGGCCCGGCATCTATGAGGTATGGGTGATGGGGAAGGATAACATGAGCATCCAACAAGAATTAATAACACAGGAAATTCAGTTTATTGAAAAAGAACCTGGTGCTACGAGAATGCCCGCTTAGGCATTCCAATACCATGCCGGCATTGTGTCACTGGGACCAGTCGAAGGAAAACCACTTCTAGAGCTTGCCAGCTTCCAGAGCCACGATCTACTGGGAGCTGCCTCCCCTTCTTTCCACAACCAGATGATTAACGGTGGCCCATAGTTGGAGAACATCAAGAAATGAAAGCGTCGTAGTGCTCTCATGATGCAAGACGCGGTCAGGTGGGATGGACTGAAGCTGCTGCCTTGCCAATACCAAGGCCCTGTCTGAATGGCGTGCCTTGGCGCTCTTCCAACTCCGAGAGGGCCCGGAGACAATAATCGAATCCTCCGTACCCCCTCGGAGTCTCGACGGAACACCTGGCAGCTCGCATGTCTCACGTCGAGAATCAGAGTAAAGGAGCCAATATAAATAGCATCGTATATTGGGCGTCTTCTGGCTTCCCTTCACACCTCAAACGTCCATCCAGACACCACCAGCCGTCGCCTCCGAGCCAAAACCTCACTTACAAACCCGGGCCAGCCCCAAGAAGAACCGTCATGGATAGCATCACGGCCGCCGCGACCGCGACCGCAACGGCATCGCCCGCCCTCGTCCTCGTTCGCGCAGCCGAGCTGCTCGCTGTCGCGGCCGCGCTCTTCCTCTGCGGCCTCAACTTCGCGGCGGCGCACGTAGCGCGGCCCGTCGTCTCCGCCCTCGACCCGCCCTCCCGCGCGGCCGGCCTCTACCACCGCGGCGCCCGGGCCGCCGGGCCCTTCTCCGCCGTCGCGGGGCTCGCGTCCGCCCTGGTGGCCGGCCTGACGCCCGACCGCGCCGAGAGGACCCCTTGGGTCGTCGCCAGCATCTGCCTGCTCGCCGCCCTGCCGTGCGCGCGCGTCGTCGCGAGGGAGACCGCCGGCGCTGGGCCCAAGTCGGCGGGCGGAAGCGACAAGGCGGCGGCGGCGCGCTTGATAGAGGACGACAACGACGACGACGACGACGACGTCCACGACGGCGTGGAGGTTAGCCGGCAGCTCCGGCGGTGGAAGAGAATGGGCTTGTTCAGGAGCGCTTTGGCTATGGTGGGCGGTCTACTGTCGTTGTTTGCCGTAGTATCGCGGAGCTGAGTGTACTTCCTGGCTCAATACTGACCGGCGAGGCCACTGATGAGAAAAGAAATGGGACGAAAGCAGTGGCATCATGTACTCTGATATAGCTGTTGAGGCAAGGCACCACGGACACCCAGCTCTTCCAACCATGGGAGAAGCGTTTGCGGTCGTCACTCAAGACATTTTCTTCCAAAGGACATGACATCACAGCGGCACGTGGCCTATACTTGCACACATACCTTTGCCTCATGTTGCGCCTTCTACCTCGGGCAGGGGCGGCTTGTTCTGTCAGGTTAGTTGCATACTTGTTCCTGGTTAGTTTTATACTTGTTCTCCTGTGTGTTCCTCCTGGCGCCATGTATCCATAGAATATTGTCATTTGTCCCGTATGAACCGTTGGATAAATTACCAAGACATTGTTTTGATCCGATAGCAGAGGCTCTATTCGCTTTGTCGATAGTACATCCTCCCCATTTCCCCTCCGTTCTTATATAGGCGACCTATATACCCGTCCGACCAGCAGGAAACATCACGCGCGACTTCCCCCCGAATCTTCATATCCCCGATGCTCTCGGGTTCGATGGCCGAATGGCGCACGACGTGGCCGTATCCGTCTAGGAAGAAGACCTCCAGCAGCTTCTCCTCCAGCGCCTGCTTGTCGGCGACGAAAAGCGGACCGTTGCCGGCGGCGGCGCTCTTCTGGATCTGGTCAACAATAGGGCTGACTTGACCCAACGCCTCCTCCGTATACTCGGCAAACTCTTCGTAGATGCCGGCCACCTTGGTCGCTGTCAAGCCGCGGTGGAGTTGCTGGCCTTGGTGTCCGACGAGCTCCGGTAGGACCTGGAATACCTGCTCCCAGTCCTCGAGGCTGAACAGCTCGGCGTCGTCGAGCACGCGCCACCAGGAGTCGTCAAGGCTGGCCGACTCGTCGCCGTCGAGCTCGTCCTCCAGGACCGCCGCCATCTCGGCGTCGCTGCCGCTCCCGTAGTGGGTGCGCAGAACGACGTAGGCGCGTCCCTCGCGCAGATACCGGTGCGCGATCTTACGCAGCTTCGGCGGGCGCCAGGGGGCGAGAATGTCCCGTACCTCGTCGGCGGTCGGCACGCGGGTCACGCCGCCGTCGGGCAGCTCCTCCGTCTTCATGAAGGATTCGACCAGAGCCCGCCGTTGCTCGTCTGGGCTCCGGGGCGATGCCGGATCCCAGCGGCGCTACTGCTGTCAGCTCTTTGTCACGCTTCTTGGCTGCCTTCCGAGCGGAGCTTACAATAAGAAATTGCTCCGCAGGGAACATTCCCCCTGGGGGAGAAACGAAACCATCTTGGCGCGGTTGATTCGCCATGATGGCGTCCTTCTTGGGGGCAAGACCTGTGCGGCCAGCAAGATTGTGCAAAAGTTGGCGTGGCAAAGGAACGAAGGTCAAGAGCAACCGAGGCGGATCCCGCTCTTGGAAATACAGCCACTCACGCGGCGATGCGGCGGATTGCCGAGATCCCCAAGATCAAACGGGAGATTCCCATCAATAGCAAGACGTTCCACGCCACCCTTTGTATGGATCTCCAGGTCCGCGTGCATAGTTGGGGCGCTAATCAGGAATCAAGAACCGCCTAGGCGGTAGCAAAGGTAGAATGGTTTTCACGTAGAGCAGGAAAAAAATGGAAATAACATACGAGGACTATACTCGGTCCTTCCCAGCAGTATCAACTCAATGGGCCCTATCACCACCGCTCCTCATACAAGTGCCAACTCCGGTCAATGTGGCTTCTATTGGAACTGGATTAAAAAGGTACCCTAGCTGAGACATTTCGTTTCATCTCTTGAAAGATACATTCTACTCTTCCGTAACAGTAGCAACCCGATCACATGTCTTCATTTCATCCACTGGTTCGGGCTGATTTCTTTATCCGCTCGAAAATCGCCAACAAGGCCTCCCTGGCTAAAAAAAAAAAACAAGTCTATCATACGCCGGTAGCGCCCAGGTCTATGCGGAGGTGCCCACGGCGGCCTCCTTCTTGGGCAGCGTCAGGTTCGCGATCTGCTGCCCGAGGTTGGCGAGCTGCTGGCCGATGCCGCCGGCGGCGGCGGCCGGCGCCCGGTCCAGCGCGTGCTCGGCCACCAGCTTCTCGGCGCACACCAGGCCCGTCGCGTAGGCGATGGTCTGGATGTGGCAGCTGCCGAGGACGGGCGTCGCGCTCGTGTCGGCGACGCGCAGGCCCTCGATGCCGCGGAGCCGGAAGCTGCTGTCCAGCACCGCCGTCGGGTCGTCGGCCCTGCCCATCTTGACGGTGCCCGTCATGTGCCAGCTGGAGGAAATCTTTTCCCTGGGAGGCCATGTTGTTAGCAGGCGAAAGCTAAGTTAAGAAAGGGGAAAAAAAAAAAAAAAAGAAACAGGGAGAAAGTAGGGCGGGAAGGGGACGTCGTACTGCCAGTAATCCAAAATATCCTCGTCCGACTCGGACTTGGGCCCGGCCAGGGTCGCCAGCGTGTGCTTCTGGAAGGCCTCGTGCTTGACGACGCGCAGGGCGTCGCGCAGGGCGTCGACGGCGACGCGGCGGTCGAAGGGGGTCGAGAGGAACTTGGGGTCGAAGGCGAGGGGCGCGGCGGGGTCGGCGGACCGCAGGCGGGCCTCGCCGCGCGCCGACGAGTTGTAGAGGAAGACGAGGAGGCAGGTGTAGTTCATGGCCGTCTCGGGGAAGTCGGGGATGAACCAGTGCACGGGGAAGAGCGAGAAGACCTCGTAGTGCGGCACCGTCGGCCGCTGCAGGTACGCCTGCTCCTCGCGCGGGAGCGCCCGGAACTCGGGCGTCGCCGCCAGCCCCGGCAGCTTGAAGAAGCCGATGCCCATCTCGGTCGCGTACTTGGCCCACGGGCCCGTGCCGTCCCGGCGCCACTGCGCGAGCGCCGCGTCCATGGCCTGCTGGTCGCCGTAGAAGACGGCCCGCTCCGTCTTGTCCCCGGACCGCGTCATCACGAGGGGCACGAATTCGTGGTCCCGGAGGCCCTGGCCGACCGCCGGCCGGTCCAGCACGACGGGGAGGCCGAACTCCTTCAGCTGGTCCGCGGGGCCGATGCCCGAGTGCATCAGGATGCGCGGCGTGTCCAAGGCCCCCGCCGACAGGATGACCTCCTTGGAAGCGAAGTCTGGAGAGGTCAATACAAGGTTCACCCTTTCGAGGCGGTGCCCCCCCCCTCCGTGGGTCACAGCTTGGACGGTGGAGGCTGAAGATACGTACATTTCTGGCTGTCCGTCTCGACGCCCACGGCTTTCGTGCCCTCCAGCAGCACGCGCCGCACCGGGGACTGGGCGAGAATGGTCAGGTTCTGGGGCCGGGGGGTCAGGAGGTCCTGGGCGGTGGACCGCACGCCGTTGGCGGACGAGCTGATCAGGGCGGACATGCCGAGGGGGTTGCCCGAGTTGACGTCGGGGTTGAGCGGGAAGCCGGCCTGCTCGTAGGCGTCGAGCAGGCCGGGCAGCTCCGTCTCCCACTCCCGGGTGTAGCCGACGCGCAGGGGGCCGGCGGTGCCGTGGTCGGCCATGTCGGGCGCCGCGTACTTCTCCATGCCGGGCGGCGGCGTGCCGTGGAAGGTCTCGAGCGCCTTGTACCGGGCCTGCATGCGCGCCCACGAGAAGGCGTCGTCGTCGACCCGCCGCGCCCACTCGTCGTAGTCGTCCCGCGCGCCCACCGTGTACACGCCGAAGTTGATGGCGCTGGAGCCGCCCAGGCCCTTGCCGCGCGAGTAGTCCACCTCGCGGTTCTTGGCGTGCTCCTGCGGCGTGGTCTTGTAGCCGAAGTTCATCTCCTGCTTCATGAAGGTCAACCACCGCTGGCCGTCGACGCGCAGGTCGAGGTCCTCGTTGGTGCCTCCGGCCTCCAGCAGCAGTACGGATGGTTTGGCCGCCGCCTTGGCCAGGTTTGCCGCCAGGGCACTACCTGATGGACCGCCTAGGGAGTTCCGAGTTAGCGGATGCTCTTGCTGGGCAAGGACTTACACGGGTAGCCATCATCAGACTTACTGCCGACTACGATGAAATCAAACTTGGTCTCCATGGTGGCGTGGCTGTAATATCTCACTGGAGGGTATCGTTGAACTTGCTTGGCACAGTGACACAAAGCCCGCGGGAAGAGGAGGTCTTCAAGGAGTAGTTATAAGGGCAAGACGGGTACCGGCGGCCGGAGGAAAGCGAAAGGGGGGAGGGGGGGGAGAGGTTCATTTGGGCCACGCTGGGAAAGATCACCAACCGCCGGGTCTCTTTCTTACGCGTGTGTAACCGAACCTACAGATCACCAGAGGCCAAGTCCCCCCGATGTGATGCTTGTGGACCATGCCGCCATGTCCCCGCTTTCTATGGGAACTATAATGCACGAAGGGGGTCCTCCCGGTCCTCTTTTCACGCCGGGGAAATGGCCCCTCCCAGAGCCCCGGCACCAATGAAAAGGACCGGCAGCCCTACCCGACCCCCTCGAGGAGGGTTTTGCTTGGCCCCCCTCCCCTGGGGAGGGGCACGCGGGAGCAAACCCGAGTTCCGGTTTCCCGCCTGGCACGAATCCGGAGGTGGTGTCTGTGCAACGAAGCGCCAGAATGGCACATGAGCACCGAGAGCCATGCAGAGAGATGGGAGGTGCAAGATTGCTGACTGGATTCCCGCCCTTTCGATCGACTAATAACTGCCGGCTGTCGGTTGCTGAGAAAGCAACGACGCATGCGCGCGTGCCCGCTCTCCCGCCCGGGAAAGAAAGAAAGAAAGAAAGAAAAAAGCAATGCGAGACCTGGGACGATCACCCAAGGGGGCACAGGCAGCGGACCCCCCAAGACCTGCGTGCAGTATAGCGTCGAAACAAGTCCGCATTGGTTGTGTGCTGCATGCGTAATCTGTACGACGACGGAGCCACGACTCCCCCCTTGTCCCCCTCGAGCCCCGGTATCCCCCCCCCCTCTTCCTCTCTCCGACTTGGAAGCTTGTCGTCGGGGCGCCCTGTAAGTGGGAAATCCCGCCATATGTTGGCCCCCTCCCTTCCCCTTCCCCCGGTCAGCCGGGTGCCGGACAAAGGGGGGCCGGCATGCCTGCCCGGTGGCGTTCCTATCCGCGTTGCCAAGCCGCGTACTGCAAACCCCCGCCTTAGTGTATAGACGGCGCCAAAGTCCGTGGGCTCAGCTGCCCGCGTCTAGTGCTCGGCGGTATCCACCCTCTCGGTAGATTCGAGGCTGTGATGGAGGTCATTCGTTGGTGACTGTTGTTGACCTCTCCTGCTCAGCTGCTCTCCTCAGCCCAGAAACTACAGCCACCGGCGAGGGAAGCTACCACGGCCTACTTAGTCGCCGACTTAGACCGGCATTGGACACTAAAACATCCGGCCAGAAGGGACGGCTCCCCAGCCACACGCAGCGTTCGCAATTAATATAACATTAACCCCCCCGCTGATTTGCAGCTAGTGCCACGGCCGCCAGCCCGAAAAGTGGATGCGTATACCAAATAGTCGACACGACATCAGCACTTGCCGTCCAGGGCATATGCACCAGGGGGTCCGTCATCCACCTGGGCGCCTCGGTCTCCTTCCCAACGAGGACGGTGAAAAAAGAAAAAACGGCCCAGGCCATTTTCGTCTGCCCTTCGTCGGCACCGCCTCCCTTCTCGTGGTCATCCCGCCGTGATCACCTGAGTTGACTTCTTCGTAGGGTCCCTCCCGTATCAGGCAGGATCGACGAAGGCCCCTGGGTGCCGGCGACACTAGAGTGGCGTGTGAAGGAAATGAAGCATCTGCTTTCACCTTGTGCCGACTCGTCCTGCAGGGGGGGAGCCTTACGGACCCTGGTTTCGAACGGTACAGTTCTCCTCTGCTTCCATTCTTCGGCCACTACGGAGAAATTTAAAGAAACGGTTGGCTGCCTCTTAACTTGCGAGAGAACTAAGAACTAGACGAATAGCCTTACACGAACCAACGGGACCCTTCTTCTCTCTCTTTCAAGAAAGCCCCCCGATACCCTGCAGGGTACACATGTCTTCCAGAGTCCTAGCAAGTCTATATCACGTGGTTGATTCACCGCCAACAACGTGCCCTAAGCCCTGATGCATCATGCGTCGCGAGCCAGGCTTCTTCATAAGGTAGTTGTCGTGCCTAGGTTACGAACCGCAGGTGATCATGAATGCCAAAACCCTGCATACTCCTCCTTATGCTTATTTTGACGTACACCGTTGGGAAGGTGCTTCTGTTGTTAAAATTGAAGGTATTTCACATCTTTACGTATCATCCTGGGTAGGATCCAAACCATCCCGACGGTACTTATTTTACCGGGGGAACGTTCTGGGGGTGCGCGTGCCGGCTTGTCTGCGGCCATGACTTTGGCACTCTTTAGCATTTCTATATTTGCCTTCTCGGGGGCAACAAGAAGCTCCTATCAGATGGCAATAGCTATATGAATCCTGGCTTCTTTCACTTGGGCTAGCCACCTCAAGGCACGAGCCTCGCGTCTTCACTTCCCAAACCCAGGTACCAGGATCCCTACTCATCCGTCAGATCGATGAACTCGACCTCACTATCTTAGACGGTTTTCGCAAGCTTCGACGGCTTCTCGTACGGAGAGTCCTGCGTAAGGTCGAAGAATGTCCCGAAATCACGCTTGATAGAAGTCTTGCCTTTCTCAGGCTTCACCTGTAACTCAAAAACATGGTTAGAAAGCAGGAACAGAAGATCGGCAACAGGGGAAGCGTACATCAGGAGCGGGCGACCCAGCAAGTGGTGATCGAGGAATGACGAGTTCATTCTTGAGGGCTTCTGGACACCAGCTTAGCTAACTCACGCGAAAGGTTCCTGTGATAATTACCCTTTGATCTGTAAAGGAAGCGGAAGGTTGGGATCGGATTCGGGTCTCTTCTTAGCCGTGTGTATAGGCATCTCGCAGGCGTAGGTATGGCTCTGGCCTCGCCATAGCTGTGATGGTCAGCCTTGGACACCTTCTCTCGCTCATTGGGTTATTCGGTATCAGAACTCACGTGGTCCCATGGGAGATTCCCTTCCCTTTCAAGGACTTCTCAGCAAGTACCATGCCCATATTCTGGATGGTACGATCGCTTGCTGTTCCTGATGCTTCGCCCATGTAGCCGCGCTCAAAGTGCACCTCAATCTTGCCGAGGGTTTCTGCCACAGCCTTGTCGCGCTCTACTCGCTCTTTGACTGCGTCCTCGACTATCGCATATCAGTCAGTCTCGGGGAAAGTGTGCAGCCGGGAAGAACGGCGTACCGGTGGATATAGACGTGAACTGAAACTGTTTCTCAACCCATCCACCATCTGGCTCGAGAGTTTCGGCACCGTCCACCATGGATGCTGGGTACATGTGTGTAAGGCATCGACTCGCAACCTTTTGTCCGTCGAGCGCAACACGGAAAGAGAGGGTAGACTCGTTAAGCTCGCCTCTGCCCCAGTCGTAAGGGATGTCAGCTATGACGCGAATTGTGAAGACGGCATCATCGAGACTTTCGATGTACTTGGTGATGACGGGGCGAGCATTATCATGGCCAGCGGACTCCGGTGGTTCGTATTCAGGTAGATCGGCACCATTCACCTGCACGGAAACCTGGATGCCCGTGTCCTCGTCGACGGCCATGTTGTATGGTGGGTGGTTCAGGTCAAGGTAAAACTGGGTAGGCGGATGGGCGGATGAAGTAAATTGGAAGAAAGGGCGATGGTTACAAGGGAACCCTGGGATGGATAGATGGATGTGCGAAAGAGCTTGGGTGACGAGGCATAATTCCGAGAAAGCGCATCCATTGTGCCTGCCCCTTCCGTCTTGCGCCCAGGATAGGGACATCGTGTGCGCTATTGCCCTGAGGCAGGCGCGGCCGCGTTGAGGTACATTCACCTCACTTCCATCTGCCCGAGCACTTCGATCGTCCCTTTGAGCTGTCTCGATGCCTACTTCAAGTATATACTTACAGAGAGTCCATTCTGCCAGGGGAATTATTCGAGGAATTGGATGAAGCTCATCTCAATGCGTGTCGTGGCAAAGCTGCACGACTGCCGAAGAGATGCGAGACTGGCGGTTGCGAGAAGTCACTCTCTGATTAGTATCCAGTAGGTACGTAGGTGACTCACTCTGTACCGACAAAGAGGCATTCAAAGAAGTCTCGCTTCATAGTACGGGCCCAGTACGTAGTCCAAGTCACGTTGACTAGGGAGTCTGTCGCAGGGTTGCCTGGTTGAGATCGGAATGGGACAGCAGCAACGATGCCTTTACCAGGAAATACTCGGTTGGGTCTGCACCGTGATAATCAAACTTACGTCAGAACGTTGCAGTTCAAGAGATTCATTCGGATCAGTTCCTGCATCGGCAACCCGGTTCCAAGAGTTGCGCAGCAGGCAGTATTGATATTCGCCCTTTTCGAACAAGGGCGGCGGCAGTAGCAACAGTCCCAGCAGACGCCAGAGCAGCAACCAGCCCAACAATAACAAAACTTACAGCTGCAGTGATAGTAGCCGCGCTGATAACACCGGCAGCAACGACCACGGCAGTACTAAGACAGCGACACCATCACTACCGACACCGGCCATGGCGGCATCGACCGTCACACCACCACCGTCGGCACCAGCATCGCCAGCACCTCCAGTCGTCAAACGGCAGGGTCTAGGTTGCACCCCAGCAGACCGTGGCCTTCGGGCACGTATGGATCGAAGTGCTTCGTAGAAAAGAAGTTAATAGCTTCCAAAGTATGTATACATGAGAATTTGTCAAAAAGCCCTATTCTATTGGCGCTGTCGCCACCTCTTGTTCAGCAAGCTCAAAGTTTGCTTGGGCACGTGCTGGGCTCGCCGATCCATCCTGCTGGTTCTGTGCTTCGCCCCCCAAATTCGTGGCGAGGCCTGCCACGAAACAGAAGCGCGGGGGCGGGAGGCGCCATCGATCGAGGCGCTTTTCGTCCTGGGCGTCATGATCGGGCGAGACTCGGCAAGATCCTCCAAATATCCTGAACGCCGCGGCGCACGAAGCCTGGGTATCCTCCGTCGTCGTGGCCAGCCTGTACAAATTGCAAAAACTCGCGACGCCGTACCAAAGCAACCGTCCCATCGTCGATCCGTGATGTTGTTCCTTGAGTCGAGACGCCTCATCCGTCGCTTGGTCATGATTCCGTATGCTCGTGCTCAAATGGGTCCATCCATCCATCGAGTATTCGCCAAACCTGTATTATTAATAGCTTGATAGCATGCCTCGGCTTGTGGACGGGCATCTTGACCACTCGGGTCCATCCACCGCCGAATCCTTAGGTTCCGTCACTGACATGGGCCAAGGAGGATTTGAGCTTGACCCCCGTGCTCGAAGTCACCCCCCGTTGCCGAGGTCCCGCTGTACTCATCCCAGCGCCACGTCGAGTGAGTACTTTTCGCCTACCGGGCGCGTGAGCCGCGAACCGAGCGTGGCAAGAGACAGCCATGGCGGTGGCGCCACAGGGCGGTTCTGACCGGCTCAAACTAGCGATCCGGGAACATCGATTCCCAGCCAATCGCGTTCCTATCCACGCACAACCGTTCTGCCGATGCTGGGTCAGGCGGGGTGGTGAGACAACGTTTCTATAGTTTGCAGGGTCTGAAAGCCGAATGCGGGTGCTGCCGAGGGTTTGGTGGTCTCCGGTCCGGAGGCCGTGGATCAGTCAATAAGCGGCTTCTTCTGGCCCCCCACCATACACAGGCCCAATGTCCTCAGGGCGTTATGGTCGTTGGCAAAGATGATGGTGGGCGCGGGCAGCATAGGGTTGTTCTGGTCGACGAACGAGGCTTCCTTAGCCGACTGCTCGATCGCGTCCATCTCCTCTTTGCATGCCTGGTGGTCCAAAGGGCATATGACAATTGGCTGCCGTAGTGTGATATCCCTCGCCGAGGTAAGACTGGCCTTCATTGTCTGTCAGCATCTTGTCGTTTAACGCCTCCGGAAGGCACGCACCTTGATGGAGAGGAAGAACTCGATCTTGTATAGCGTCGATGTGGTGGTGAAGGACGGCACCTCGTAACTAGGAAAGGCAGGCTGGCCCCTGCGGATGATTCCCTGCGCATCCCTGAGGTCCTTGTGCGGGAATATGAGACCCATATTGGTGACGTAACCTGCCTCGGGTAGTCTGGTGTTGACGGTCTGCACATGCTTTTGCAGTTTGTTGACCTTTTTGGTCGGCTCGTCGCCCTCGGGATTGAACGTGATCTCCTCCTCAATGGCCAGCGTCAGGTTCTTGATGGTCACCTTCCGCGCTTTGGCCATCCAGTCCAGATTCGGCGCCAGTTTGATGTAGACGGTGATGGGATCCATGGGCCCATAGCTCCACCGGGGTAAAGAAATGCCCAACGTCACGATGTTATCGGCCGTCGCAATCTTGGTTTCGGGCCGGTTGTACATCCCAAAAGTCGACAGGGTGTCGTACCGCTGTAGGGGGATGGGGAATGCGTATTTGTTCTGCGTGCTCTGGCCCTGCTGCACCGTGACGACCAGCTCATAGTACGTCTCTAGGACGCGATTCGGGAGCTGCAACGAAGCCGGTGGTATCCTCCTGTTGGTTTCCTCGCCTCCGCGCCCAAACGGGATGAACAGCACAAAGGGCAGGTCCATGGCGATGACGTTCTCTGCCTCCCTGCCCGAGGCGCACCGGAATAGCAAGAGCTCCTTGCCTACGACATCGGTCGTGTCGCGGCGCGGGGTACCCAGGTGGCGCTTGGCGACGTTTTCGGCTGCCGGGTGAATCGTCTCCCTTCGTTGAAGACATATTCGGACGAGCGATATGGCGACAGGTGCCGAGTAGCCCGCCGCAGGCCGGATCTCGACTTTTCCCTCGATGCGCGGCTGCGGAGTATGTTAGCGAGGGCACTGCGACGGACTGTCATCTTATGCGCGAAGCTGTCTGGGGCACGGGAACATCAGGAGCCCGCGTGGAGTGAGTGCATGTGGGACTGGGGCAATCGACAACAGCGACGAGAACCGCAATCCCGCAAAGAGCAGGTGCCACTTGCGCCAAACATCTGGATTGCTCCAAAAGACGCACGGCGGGACTTACCAAGGTCGCGGAAATTCCGGGATAGCCCACGAGGAAATTGCTGTTCGGCGGGCCAGAGACCCGGACAAAGGCGGCTATCCGGTCCGTCATAGTCGGCTTGTCGTCTCAAGGCTGAGGGCGAAAGATAACGGTGAAGACGGGGGCCAGCGACAAATGCAGCGACCGAGGGCGAGTCGGGCACAGAGTGGGAGCGGTGGTCGAGGTGGTGGCATGTATTCCCCCTCTTGGTCCCCCGCCTGGGTCTTACAGGCGGCGTCGTCCGAACCTTGACTGCCCAGAGGATGGGTGTCGCGGAGATCGGCCGTGGCTAGGATCGGATGGATTGGACGGCGGCGATGAGGGCGTGGAGGGGCTCGCCGGCAGCATGGATGGTCGGACCTCCTCAGCCCAGGCAGCTAACTGGTAGCAGGTACGGCACCGTCGCTGACAGGTACTTGGGCGTCGGGTGCTCGAGATAGGGAGAGGGGGGCAGAGCTGACGGTTGCGGGGGGGGGGAGGCGCCTGTGCTTTGGCGTCGTCGGCGTCGTGGTCGTTGTCGTCGGCGTTGGCGGCGTCGTCGTCGTCGTGTCGTCGCGGGCAGCGTGTCGATGTCAGCAGCAGCAGCAGCAGCAGTAGCAGCAGCAGCTCGCGGGCTTGCAGAGGTCGGGATGGATGGGGCCAGGACAAGAGCGGCAGCCCGTAGGCTGGCGGCAGGCAGGCGGACAGACAGCGTAAAGCGTGTATGCAGGTCGGCCGGTCGGTCGGTCGTAGGGCGATTTTGAATTGGCCTGGCCGTGTGGTTGGCGGGCCGCGGATTGGGCGCTCCCTTGCCTACCCAGAGATGCGACGATCGCTGGGCCCAGTGGAGGGCGTTGGCGTACGGGGCAGGGGTCAGACACGGCCGCAGACAGGCTGGTTTCCGTTGATACTTGTCGGTAAATAGCGAGGTTCGCGTTTTTGCTGGAGATACGGGACAGGCTATCTCAACGAGCCTCCACTCGGAAGAAGCTTGGTACCCAGCTAGCCAAGCAGGGCGAACGGCCGGTTGCGAGATCTGTCGGTGCTACTATTGATGTACTGCCGTGTTCGCATCCACTGCGCCGAATAAATACTTCTTAGACGGCCACTCGACGCGATTGCTTGCAGAAGGCTTCCCTACCTAAAGTACCTAAGAGCCTTGTATGTGGTAGGTACCCTACCCAATGGAGCGAAACGTTGGCCCGCGTGGTTTGCGAGGTTGCGAGGTTGCAGGTTGGACCCCAGATACATATCTTCCTGGTCCTTGACAACTTACCTACCGCCTATGTACCTACTCCTCTCGAATCATACGCGCGCCAGGACGATCCCGGCTCGGTGCTACCCCGTCTTCTTGGTCTGAGGGGGGGGATTGAAGGAACGGGCTGGGAGCACGATCTTGACTGGACGTTCTCCTCCGGTCAACTGGCTGGATCCCTAGTTCACATACATGAGTCTCGGCCGCTTCGGGCACGAGCCGAACATCAGGCTGAAGGAGGGCGCTGCTCCCTTTGGCATTTACGGACAAAGGCTGCATCAAAGGGTAAAGCTCCGTCCGACGAACAAGGGCCATCGCGCACAGAAACCAAGGTTAAGTGCCGCCTACGGTGGCGACGATGGTAGGCTGACCAAGCCGCTTCGAGCCTACGGACCTGGCCAGACGGGCGCATAGTAGACGACGCCGGCTGTCGGTCGGCCAGGGACCTCATCCGAATCCGCAAACATCCATCCGCCTGGCCTACCCCGTATGTGCCCGCGCTCACCTACTACATATACTACCTTACCTAGCTTAAGTACTTACTGATCAAGGCGGGACAGATGCAGGCGGGCGAGGCGGGCAGGGTTGGATCGGACCCGTTCGCAGTAGACCTCGAGCTCGGAGGAACCACCAGTCTGTCAGGTTCGATACCTGAGTGCCGCCGCGAGACACCGAGCGGCCGCTACCGGCAAAAGCCCAGACAGTCAGTTCGGTAGATGGCATGGGGGGAGGGGGGTTCAGGTCGGTTAGGTAGTGCGACTATAGCAGGGCCGCTATGGCAGACGCCGCGTGTTGCGTGCGTGTTTGCATGGTTCCCAGTGGACTGTATCTCGCTTTTACTTTCTCTCCATTTCTTCCAACCCGCCGGGCTCCCGTGTTCGTCGCCATGCTCACTCTTCCAATGGAGGCTTTTGGTTCACCTGATATCCCACCTTGGCGTACCTACGCAGTAGGTACATAGGTAGGTAGTTGGGGGCGGGACAGGGGATGTACTTAAGGTAGGACTTTGGGGCCAAGGACGGGAGACTGGAAGTCCTGGAAAGTGCGGGGCCATGCAATCGGTGGCCCACCACAATTCCCAGTGCTCCCGCTTCCATCCACCATTCATTCCATCCTGGATTCCCTTCCAGCCATCCATCGTCCACCAACCTAGGAGCGAGTCTTGGAGAGCCCGCTCGTGTGCATGTACCTCTCCTCCTTGACTGTTCACCTGGGGGTACTCTCCATCCACTGACCGTGGCTGCCAGCCAAGCACCACCACACCCGCACCCGCTCGCTTGGATGACGAAGCTTACCGACGATGGTGGATGAATGGTTGGAGCCATGGCTGCACAACGTATGTACACCGGTGGGTGTGGCTGCCAGCCCCTCGAGGCTGGAGTTGGTAAAGCAGGGCTGCTCGTTGGATATGAGGAAGAGATACATAGGTAAGTGAGTACTTAGGTAGGTATGGGATGCTCATATGAGCGTAAGTAAGTACATCCATACTTACCTCTTAGATACCGTGTACATAAGAGGTATGCATGCGGGTAGGATCCCATGTAGGAAGTAGTAGCCCTGTATGCAGTGCATACATACTCCGTACTCCGTAAACACACCCACACCTACATACACCCACATAATTACTAAAGTAACCACCTGAAGCCATACGGGCGCTTGTCCCCCCCTCCGTACTACTGCAAGGGCTGGCCCGACCTACAAGTAGGTCGCATGTTTTGAAACAAATCGGAGTCCAACCCAGCTGCGCAAGAGGACGGCGGACTAAGGTACCCGGTTGCTTCACATGGGAATTGTATGGGCATCTCGCTTTTAGGCCCCCGAGCTCCATCTCCATGCACTGGCTGCAGCCCTGCAGATCCGAAGAACCTTTGAGCAGGCCCAACCTCCTGGGAAACGAACGAGCCGAGTTGTGTCCGCAAGCCCCCAGTGCGCTCGTGCGATCCGTTTTCCCGTCATGGAAGTGGAACGCAGCGCTGCCTCGAATAAGAGCCCTGTACAAATAAATAGGTAGGCATCTTGAAATACCAGGTACATTAGACAGTCCCTGAGACGGGTCCTAATGGGAATAGATAGGATCCTACATAACATTGCGGGTGTTGTGGCCTCGCGGGGTACCCTGGAGGGCCAAGACTTGGAACTTTACCCAGGCTTGCAAGCAGCGCCGAGTTCCAGCGGCAGCTTTGCAAGCAGCGGGATGGTCCGAGGTCCGCGCTGATTGGCCGGCATTCTCTTTTCCTCCCCTCCAGCCTCCAGCATACACAACCACAACCAGCCCGTCCGCTCCCTCTCGAGGCGAACCCCAACCCAGTCGGTCACCACATCGCAGCACCCGAGAACCGCCCCGGAACCTTTCGGCGCTCTCCGCCATGTCGGTCACGCTGCATACAAACCTTGGCGACCTCAAGATTGAGGTTTTCTGTGAGAGTGTTCCCAAAACGGCCGAGGTAGGTGACGCGGGAATCTTAAGTGGTGCGTTTCCCCCGGGCCTGTGTCGTCACTAACTCGCCGCCGTAGAACTTCCTGGCCCTCTGCGCCTCCGGGTATTATGACGGCTCGCCCTTCCACCGTCTCATCCCCAACTTCATGATCCAGACGGGCGGGCCGGCGAACCCGACGCCCGAGAACCCCAAGGGCGGCCAGAGCATCTGGGGCGGCCCCTTCGAGGACGAGATCCGTCCCACGCTGAAGCACAACGCCCGCGGCATCGTCTCCATGGCCAACAAGGGCCCCGGGACCAACGGGTCGCAGTTCTTCGTCCTTTTCGACAAGGCGGCGCACCTGGACGGCCTCAACACCGTCTTCGGCAAGCTCATCGGCGATGACAGCCTGGTCACCCTGTCCAAGCTGGAAGCCCTCGAGGTCGACAAGAAGAACCGCCCGAAGGAAAAGGCCTTCGTGGAGAACGTCACCATTCACGCCAATCCTCTGGCCTGAAGGGAGCCTCGTAACTTGCTGGCACCTGTCAAGTGTCCCGCCACGGCCAGCCCGAACCTATCACTTCACATGGGTCCTTTTGCGCATACGATCAAGTACGTAACGACGCGCCGGTCACTGCATGAAGGCGCTTGGTAATTTTGATAGATAGCCACCTTTAGGCCCATCCCGGTGCCCTAAATACGAAAGGCCCGCCGGTGAGATTGTATCGGATGCCCTACACGGACCCCTCATGTTAGTATTGTGGCACGACTGCAGTCAGTTGCCTCGGCGGGCCAGAAGAGGCATTACGTATCTACGGTACAGTTCTCTTCCACCACCAAACCAGTGATTGAGGCGGCATAGCTCGGGGCCTCCGACCCCGTGTTTACTTATCCGAATGTTTCCCACGAGACAAGCCCGTTTGGGTAACGCATAGCGGGGTCAAACAACTGTAGTATATGGTACAGCCCGATAATGCTATACGTTACTCTTGAAGTGCTTTTGTCTGGCAAGAGCATCCTTGCTGCTCCTGCTGATGCTGAAGATGATCTCCGCTTTAGCCCTCGGCCACCACCGTTACCCCCTTTTCCTAGAGGCAAAAGGAACAGACAGGCGCTTAGGTCACTGGTATAAGCACATTGGAATAATAATAGTCCAGAAGCGATCAGGTAATGTATTGTAGAGTAATTAGCTAAAACCAAAAAAAAAAAAAAAAAAAAAAAAAAAAAAAAAAAAAAAAAAAAAACCCCGTTAAAGCTCCCGTATAGCAATAAAACCTTTTAAAAAAAAAGCTAAAGGCGGTCTCGCCAGTTTCTAAAAAGAAACGGCCGTTGCTGCTGCTGTTGTTGCTACTGCTGCTGCGACTGCTGCTTCTGCGACTGCTGCTGCTGCGACTGCTGGTGGTGGTGGTGGTGGTGGTGGTGCTGCTGCTGCTGGTGTTGCTGCTGCTGGGGCTGCTGCTGCTGCTGGGGCTGCTGCTGGGGCTGCTGCTGGGGCTGCTGGGGCTGCTGCTGCTGTTGCTGCGGCTGTTGCTGCTGCAGCTGCTCCAGTTGGGCCCGCAGCCCGGCGTTGGTGTTGTTGCTGCTGCTGCCGCCGCCGCCGCGGCCCCGCCCATCACGGTTGCCGCCGCCGCCACGGATGCCGCCGCCGCCCCGTCCGCCACGGATGCCGCCGCCGCCCCGTCCGCCACGGATGCCGCCGCCGCCCTGCCCACCACGGTTGCCGCCGCCGCCCTGCCCACCACGGTTGCCGCCGCCGCCACGACCGCGGGCCCGGCGACCAACGCCACCACCTATGACCACGTTGCCCACGTGGCCGCCGCGGCCGGCCCCCCGGCGAGGACAGGCACGGGCCTTGTGCCCTGCCTTCCGGCAGTTGTAACAAACAAGCGGGGCGGCGCCGCTGCTGCCGCCGTTGTTGCCGCCGTTGCCGCCGCCGTTGTTGCCGCCGTTGATGCCGTTGCCGGTGCTGCCACTGGTGGTGGCGTTACTCATCTCGGTATCCACTACTCAATGTTAGTACATAGTTTTGAGTAATCGGTTATCCGACGATTCGTAAGGTTGTCCTACTGCTGCTGGTTCGGGGTGGGGTGCCCTTCTTGTCCTGGGGCTTGGACTTGACGTTATCGATCTATAAAGTTAGCATAGCACGATACAGGTATGCGTCCAACGCAACCAAGGGTTTCGTCGTAACTTGCTACTCTCGACGCTTCCATGAACTCGCGGAGCTCAATCTTGACGTCCAGATCCGCTTCGCACAAGGGCAGGAAAAGGTCGACGTACAAAGGCAGCGTCTGATCGACTTCGAAAGCCGCGTTGAAAGTGTCCAGAAAGGGTCGCTCCTCTTGCGCATCGGCCTTCGAACCCACGAACTCTGTGCAAAGCGTATAATTAGCTGTCATGTTCTGTCTGTGGGTGAGGGCGAGAAATACTCATGTCTTCAAGTCCTCCTCGGACCAAATCTCAAGGTCAGTTGCCGCGGCCAGCGCCTCTGGTTCCGGCTGCTTCATGGCTTCTGCGGGTCGCTCGTCGTTGCTGTCCACATCCATCTCGAATTGAATTGAACAAATGCTGATGGTTACAGGGGAGTGAAGCAAGTCATGGAGACAGGATGTGGTGCGAATTGGTTCAAGACTGCTGGATGTACAAACATCCATGGGTGCCAGGGTTTTTGGGGAATCATGGAGGCCATGTGCCCAGATTTTTCCACGTTCTTGCTGTTGCTGCGGACTGGGCGTGCCTTCCTGTACTGTGACTAGGTACCCAACAGACAGGGTGCGCCTTCCTTCACTGTGACTAGGTACCTTCGTACCTTACAGACTCGGTGCACCTTCCTTCCCTGTTATCTCAAAAACATATTTTCCGGGACACTGGGGGCCGAGCCGGGAGGGCAGGCATGGAAGGTGCCAACTCTTGATAGCATCCATACGAGAAATCGTCGTGGGTTCCAACCTCCTACAGCAGCGTTGATTGGTGCCACGTGAATCGTCGGCAATCAATGCCAGGTTCGATGAGCTGATCAGGTCAACTATCCAAATAAATACGTATTGAAATATTCTATCGGTGCTTCCCCCACGTCGCAGCAGATCGCATTCAGTTCTCTCAGAAGACAAGGCCCCGGGGCAGCCACGTGAGCCAGTGTCCCCAGGTTGCCGCCACCCCTTCCCCTAGTGTCCTGCATTCCACTATATGCTATAGAGTCGAGACTACAGTGCTGGATTCTACTAATTTGATAAACCAGTGGTGATTATTTTACTGTCTCCTACTGCCTTGCCTCTACAGACTGCCATGTGCAGCAACAGTGGCAGTCGCGTTCCCTCCTGCCAAAGACGTGTCCTCTCTGCTCCAAACGCGCCCCCTCTGCCCCAGACGCGCGCTTTCCTACTTGGGACGCGTTGGGCAATCAGCTGGACCAACCCAGTTACCCAAAAGTAGAATAATTTCTGTAGGCTTGGCTCTCCCTCTCCCTCCCCTCTCCCTCTCCTCTCCCTCCCTTTCCCTCCCCTCTCCCTCCCTTCTCCCTCCCTTCTCCACCCTCACATCTCTGCCTGGAGGTGTGATCTTTCCTTATGTTCCAGCACTATGATACCCTCACCAATGCATCCCCTGTCACCTATTTCTTGGATTCTACACTCCATACCCCCTTGAAACGTTTTCCCTGCATACTGGATGGCCAAGTGGCTGCTTCGGACGTTGTTTTGTGGTTTTCAAACGGCCTGGCCTCTTCTATTGTCTGCACCTCCAGATTCGCTTCACGCCTTGTCCAGCCATCGGCTACTTTATCTTCCTTCTAGAAGATCTCCGCGTTGTTCAACTCGTGCGATCTCTTCCTTTGTCTAAACCCCCCCTGCTCTCCTCCATATCCCCCTTACATGGCCAAGTGGCCGCCCCCCCCCCCCCCGGGGCCCCACCTCCTACTATTGCCTCCATGCGGTTCAAGCCTTCGACCTGCGCTGTCCCTTCTGCTCCAGTCTTCAGAACTCCAGGCATATATGGCCTCTGCCGTGTCCTTCTTGTTCGTCCGGGTACCCCCTTCGAGATGAATGTTCTTGGGACTTTTTCCGTTGGTCGAAGAAGATTCTGCCCGAGAAACAGCTGAGGAACAGCATGCACATCACACGCAGCCTACGTCCCTTCAGCCTGGTATGTACCTCGGCTCTAGTGCTGCCCCGTCTCATTGCTGCTACTACGTTGGGCGGAAGCTGATCACCCGGCAGCTCTTTTTTGAGGTGAATTTCGAAAAGCCAATAGGGAGCAGTTCAGAACTTCAGGGGAGCAAAAAGGCTGACAGAGAGAGAGAGAAAAGGCCACGCACCCAGTGAGAGGGACAAAGAAGGCCAGGACCTCGAAAAGTCGACTACTCACTGAGCTCGCGTCGCATACGCTGGAGTCTACGGTTACCCTGCCAGGCAGAGAATTGATCCGCACTGGTGCTTCGGCATTGGCAGTTGCCCCGCGCCTCGTCCCAGACGAGAGCAAACTCGGAAGTTGTCTGTGTGACGCTGGCATTGTTCTGCGATGTCAGCGGCTTCCTCGAGTTGGATAACACTTTTGGAAGTTGCCTGTGTGACGCCGGCATTTCCCTGAGATGTCGGCGGCTTCCTCAAGTGTATGACACTGGTTCTGCCGGTGGCGCAATGTGTTTGCGTTGGGGGGCGAAGTCGGATCTTGCAACCTCCTCGTGGTGCTCCCTGGAAATCTGATGCGTCAGTGCACAGAGCCAATGCAAGAACGCAAATATTCATAGCACAGGAAGTACCTCGATGCCATGGTTGAGTTCTGCCCCATCACAGTAAGTCCTTGGGCATCCCTTTCTGGTTACAACACCGCATCAACTAACTGCGCATGAAGGAAATCTTCGAACCAGAGCGACCTGGCGCATTCTTTGGCCGGCAGTCTGATTGAATACCCTGGACCAGTGTCCAGAGACAGGACCCGGGACAGGACCAGGGGCAGGGCCGGAGGCTGGACCCCAGACAGGTCCCTAGACAGGGCCATAGATAGGGTGATAGATACATATGTAATAGAGGGTATGGCTTCAAGGTTTCGATGCCTTCTAACCGGTCCAAGTCACGGGCCTAGCAGCTCGTCGACTGATGCGTCGTTACTCAAATAAGTGAAAGGGCTGGTATAGCGACAGATTTGATGAGCCCCTGGAACCCACGCTTGCCACGGGAAGTGCTAATGGCCGCTCACACCGCTTTGCTACCATAGAAGTCATTTATTGTGCCAAGGGTAAAGGACAGAAGTAGATTACGTTCCCAAGCCTCGGTGTATGCGATTGGGTCTGTTGACTGAAGTGCCGAGGGAGTTCAGCCATTAAACCCGCCGGACCACTGCAGACAACAGACAAGCTTGTGTTTCATTTCAAGCACTGAATCCAAGCAGAATGAGAAAGACGAGAGCCACAGCCATCGTCACAGTCAGGTCCAACCACTTGACCTTGATAAAGGACTGCAACCTCCACGTTCTCGTCACAATTCGGAACAGTCATTGAACTGACGGCGCCCACACCCGCACACGCAGACCTCGAAGATCATCGCCAAGTTCGTTGCTAGAATACACTAGAAGCTGATGGCAGCCATGATCCTGCCAATGGATACCAACGCAGCAACCACGGAGCTCTGTTAGCCATGGTACTCCATCGCTCATCATCACTCGCCCAGATCGAAACCTACTGCGCCACGACATTCCTAGCAGACCCTTCACTCGGTCTGTTGATGCCTATTGAGATCGTCTGCCCCGTTCATCGTCAGTCCTACTAGGGCCGTCAGGCATGTATCCCAGAAACATACTGTCCTTAACTTGGTGCTTCCTGTCTCCAAGTTCCTGGGCACTTCCAGACTATGACAGGGTCTAAGCAGTACACGTACGAGGCCTTAACACGGTAGACCGGAAATCAAAGTACAGTCAATTAGAAGCGGCAGAAAGCCTAATTGAATCCGCATTGGCCAGTTCCAATACTGAACGAGCGCTAGATGCTACTGCTTGATCTTGTACTCGGGGGGTATCTCACCATACACTTGTAAGTGCCCATTCGAAGCTTCGGCGTGCGTGACTGGTGGGATGTACGTGTGTATGAGGAACACTCACACTGCGGATCATTACACCGGCTTAGCTGCCAGTGCTTGTGTCTTCTCCGGACCGTGTTCCCTGGAACCACTGGCGAAAGTCCCTGCGCAACGAGAAGGACTCCCACCTACGAGTCCAAGACCCATCCCAGCCTGGCCCGGCTCAGGCAAGTTCCAGGCTAGTGTGCCGGCACAAATAGACCGGACCTCGCTTGACAAGAAACGCATCTCTTACGAATCTCTCCGCTATGACCAAGGGAACCTTACACCGCCGAACAAGTATAATTTGTGCCGGATTATCGTCGCGAGCTCGCGGCACCGACGGAAGTATTGAACACCGCGGGGCCAGATCGGATGGCAGAGGATGTTGATTGACACTCTACCAATACTTATTGGCTTGTCAGAACTAACAGAAGTGAAGCATGTGAGGTCAAAGTTCCAGCTCGCAGTGTTGCGCAAGGTGTCATTGAGTACTGATGACATGCGCAAAGTTCACTGGCAGCTGGGTACACAACTTGATGCTGGGCGGAGGAGCCCCCCTGTTACAGAGGAGACAACAAGAGAGCGAAAGGCCAGCAGGGCTCTTTGCGTGAAGATTCGAAAGAACCCGTTCAACGCGCATGCGCATTGGATGAGGCCCTCTCTCAGTAGAGGGGCTGCCTCAACCCCTTATGTCAGGGGGGGGGTAAAACGATGAACGGGAGTGTCACTGAGCTTGTACATAGGCGAGTGGCATAATCGAGTGGAGTAACAACCAACCCGATAGTCAGATGGACTAGGTATGTATACAGAGGGCTGAAGGACTGCATAGCAACCCAACGACAACGGCAAAAAGAAAGATAGAAGAGGAAGGAGCCTCCCTTGACAAGAGTGGGATTCGAACCCACGCCATTTCTGACTGGTGGTTGGAATTTCTCTTTTCCTAAAACCAGCCTATTTCACGATGTTAGTTGGTGTTTTGAAGATGAGGGCTTTCAGGGGTTCGCTTACGCCTTAGACCACTCGGCCATCTTGCCTTAGTTGTGGGAAGTGGACGGTTATCTCCACTTATACTAGCTAGCTCTGAGAAGCTGAAAGAGAGATGGATGAAAGGGTCAGACTTGGGCTTTGCCTGGCTAAGGAAGGCTATAGGCAGGTATTATAGAGTATTGTCCAAATTGTCTTTTCAATCTCCTACCGATGGCTCCTGTGTATTGGGCTCTGTGTAAAGTAGCCGAGTGCCTTACCGGGTGCTGGGTTTGTAAGTAGTACTTAGGTACGTAGTAGTGGTATGAGCCATGGGCGGAATGTAGCGGTCTATTCCGCAGCTCCCGTGCCCACTCCACTACCCAAAAGCTACACCCACTCAATTGTGTCTTCACCGCGGGCCCAACTTTTCTTCCACAGCGCGATGCCTTTCGACGACGACGAAGATCCCACGGTAGTACCGCCGGCCTCGGCCACCGCGCAGGGGGATGCCTCGAACCTCGAGAACGCCGAAGACCAAGACGGCGACGATGTAGTGTCCGATTTCCGCAAGTTTGCCGCGGCCCTGCCTGGCGGCTCCGACGCCGCCCAGAAGAAAAAGACGCCCCATGTCTCGGGGAAGACGCTGCGCCGGGGCGAAAAGGACTTCGAGTCGCACGGCACGCGCCTGCAGGAGAACACGCTGGAGTCCAGTCGGACGGCCATGCACGACGTGCTCAGCTACACGCGCGTCCATGCGCCCGGCAACTACATGGTGGGGTGGTACTTCCCCGAGCACTTCGCGGCCGAGCCGGACGAGGACGCGCAGCCGCTGGGCCTCTGGAAGCGGGATCGCGTCGTCGTCGTGGAAAAAGAGTCGGGCGCTATGGTGAAAAGCATGGGCCGCGTCTTGAAGGGCCAGGCCAAGACGACTCCGGCCTGGGACAAGACGTGGCTGCTGCCCGAGGAAGCGCTGTTCCTCGTCGAGAGAGGGGACCTGCTGCTGCGCTGGCCTCGGCGAGCGATCGAGGAGGTATTCCCGGTCGCCAGCGAAGCCGGAGAGGCCGCCGAGAAAGAAAGGACGGACGATGATGATTACGAATGGGGCCTGCCCCTCAGTCTCCAGGCTGCGTACGCCCTTTTCATCGGCAACGAGGACGACAGAGGCAAAGTCACGCTGGAGAAGTATCAGGTCTATTCGAATCTGCGACGATCGGGTTACCTGGTCTCGCGAGCAACCCCTCTGAACGAACATCCGGCGGACCCGCCAGTGACCACCAGCCTCTGGCAGTGGCTTATTTCCCTTGTCACGCCCTCGTCAGCAACGCCAGATATGCCCCGGAACCATCCGCCCTCGGGCCCCCTTGTCAAGCCGGGCCTCTACCGCTCTTACCAACCAATTTACCACCAGCTCCACCTCATTCCTCGCCACAGGCCCTCCGCGGCACCAACCCAACCTCCCCCCGAGGAACCCTTCAAGGTGTCCTATCACGTCTTCAAGTCGCGGCCGGGCTTCTCGAAGTCCAAGTTGCCGGTTCCAGACTTCCGCATCGCCGTCGTGGACGCGCGCACCACGTCCGTCCCGACCCTCTCCGAGATGGTAGCACTGGTGGACTCGACACCGTACGATCCGCCCGACTCCAAGAGCGGTGCCGGGGGGCCGGGAATCGGGCACATGTATCAGAGGCTCAAGCACGGCTGGCGGAATGTCATTGTTGCCGTCGTGGATGGTGGCATGACCAGCTACCTACGCTTCACCGAGATGGCCTTCGGCGAGGAGAGGCTGCACGAGCGCTTTGATGCCAAATCGAACCCCGGGGCGAAGAAGGGCGGAAGGGCTCAGAAGGGTGGCCGGGGCGGCGGCCGGGGAGGTCGAGGAAGAGGGAGGGGCGGTGGCCGAGGTCGCTGAAGTCAAGTCGGTACCCGATGCTTCGCGGCCCCGGTCCACACGTACATGGACCCCTTCGGAGCCGGTCAAAGCGCGGCCCCCCCGGGACGAGCATGAAGCTCCATGTTGTTGCCTCGTTGTTTCACGGAGCTTGCTTGAGCGGGCTGCACCACCATCCAGGACCGATGAAAGCGCTGTCCACGAAGGCGAAACCAGTCGGTTCCAGAAAGGTAACACGTGCTACACCGAAAAACAATAACGCGCGGTGGACTGGACGGGACACGTATACACCTGAGGCCACCGATATGCAGGCGCGTCACACAAAATGCCGTGCGACGAGCCATTATCGTGTGCTTCGGGTATCGACGGGCGGAGGTTTTGCTTGCGGCCGCCACGACGGAGTCTGTTGGCTTGATGACCCTTACGGTGCATGCATCATCTACACTGCGGACGGCAAGAATGCAACCCGTCAGTCACTCTACGGGCCGTGTGCATCTTGCGGTCACTCTGAGTCACAGCTGGCTGATAACCTGTGGCCAAACAGATCATTCAGTGGTTGCGAGGTCTGTTGGTGGGTTGTAGTTGGTCGCACCGTCCCGGGATGGACGGTGAGGGCGCATGCCATCCATCTCAACTTGCGGCACGATGGATATCCATTGCGCAAAGGAAAGCAGGCCACAGCCGCCTTGGGCAGTGGCGAGATGGGTAGGTAATACAGGGCTATCAGAAGGAAAAACTCTTGCCCTCCGTCTTTGGGTTCCAACCGGTCCAAACTGAATTCTGTAACTTGCGATGGATGGATCCATTGCTCTTGACCCCTCTGGCGGGCCCATACGGTGCTGCAGCTTCCCCGGTTGGCGAGCAACATACGTATGGTCCATCAATCGACGTGTTTTAGACGGAGCTTGTGTGTGACCAGCGGCACCATCGCACAGTCACGGGCTGAATGATAGTTGCCACTTTCCCGTCAATGGATCCTTCAGGTGAAAAGGAGCGCTCCTGTGTGTCTTTTGCCCGGACCGTCATGAGGATAGATTAAGGGAGGAACGCATCCGTTGTTGCCTACCTCCCTCGCTAGCGCGTAACAGTCTAGTTTAAGGAGCCAGAGACTCAGGCAACCAACACGCCACGACTCAAAAATGGAAGAGCCTATAGACTACCTAGTCCTTAGGGCTTGCATGAGGATGCAGAGATAAAGTCTGGTCTGAGCGTAGCCTGCATATCCATGGTGTCTTCTCAGAAGTGCAGCGGGTTTGAGAGTAGAAAGCAGTGGCTTGGTCAGCAGAACGGCAACAGACAGCGACAGAGAGCCCGGAAGAGGCAACCAACGAACCAGCATTGCAGTGGGAGGAATGCCGTCCTCGGTAACTCTCGGGCCCCAAAGATAACTGGCCGGCCAATGAATGGGGGGGTGTCGTATACGCCCCTGCGGGCAGTGCGGCCGGGCCGGTTTGTCTTGGGCGAATGGAGCCCATCATACAGTTACCGGGATCCAGACGCGACCGGGGTGGAGATTTGGGTATATGATAAGCAATCCACCACGACGGGGTCTTATTAGGGAACATTCGGCCACCAAGTGTGGTAGCCGGAATAGCCGCCGGCGTCAAAGTGTAGGTTCCCATTTCTTGCTGGCTTCCAACCCACCAACCGGCTAACGGAAAGGCGCAGCTCACCTCTCACAGTGCGAAATGGCCATTGGCTAACAATAAACATCATCAGTTGCCCGGAAGTAGATATATTTCTTACGCGCAGTTTAGGCACAATAGTATTGGCCGAACGGGGAGCGAGCGACGGCGATGGGAAGTATGACGTGCCCAGGTTGGAGGTACGTATCTGGTGAGACCTACTGAGTACCACCCCCATACACCTCCAACACCTTGGCCACCTGGAGATAGCTAGCATTCTGCATCATCACCATCGCTTCTATAGCAACCTACTTGCTCACACCCTGGACTGTTGGCCCTGCCATCCATCCATTCCCTTTCGTGAGAGGTGCGTCCGAAGCCCCCTTCGTTCCTCTCCATCCGGCGATAGGAAACAGGCGGGCGGGCGGGTTGTGAAAAGAGTGGGACCTACCTATATTCAGAATGAGAACCCCGAGCGCTATTGAAGGTTATGGTTCGGTGGATGAACCACATAGGATGTTTATGACAAACCCCGTGGAGGCAAAAGCAACCTATGGAAGGCGAGGGGCCGGATTGATTTGAGTTACAAGGGATCAGAAAGGGAGGAAGGAGGTGTGTGTGTGTGTGTGTGTGTGTGTGTGTGTGTGTGTGTGAGTGTGTGTGTGTGTGTGTGTGTGTGTGTGTGTGTGTGTGTGTGTGTGTGTGCAAATCATATCGGTGGCGGCGGCGGCGGTGTTCCGGCTGGAGCCCGCGCTTCGGCAATGCGGTCAAAATCATGTCAAGTTGCGCAAAGTTGCGCAATACTAATAGGTACAAGCGCAATGGGTGCAATAGCCCGTCAGCCAGTCAGCCGAGCCGAGGTCGTCGCCGCCGAGGCCGGCTAGAGCCAGCAGTCTCAGTAAGCCACCCGACGTATTTTGGTACTAGCTTTACGTTGGTTCGTTTTTCTTCTTCGTTTTTCCTCTACTGGTTTCAACCTCGTTTCCCCTCAATTCCGTGTTTGCATCGATACGGGGCCGGCCGGTGACTGACGCAGCAGCAGCAGCAGCAACAACGACAACAACAACAACAGCAGCAGTAACAGCAGCGTTGGCAGTGAGTGAGCAACTTCTCTTGCATACCTGGAGGGCTCTTCTTAACCTAGGTTCCATGGGTACCTACTTTACTTACCCATGCCAGAGCTGCATACCTCTTACAGTACCCGAGTAATATGGGAGTGGGGAGTAGGGTTCTGTCCAAAGTAGGGAGGGTACTTACTAAGGCAGGGCCAGAGTCCGGCAATTTCAAGTCGTGTTACGGCGCCGAGCCTTTTGGAGCAGCTGACTGCGGCGGTACCCAAGTACCTACTTAGGATAGGTAAGAAGTAAAGAAGAGGTATGCCAGCTTTGTTGCATACTATCTTCTCATTTGTCAACCTAACAGTATCGGGCCTGCGCACGTGTCCGCTTAGACGAGGACGGGCAGCAACGCGAATTCCTGGGGGGCCTTCGTTGGTCGCGCGCATGGAAGGTTGGTCGGGATTTACGCCTACCTGGCCTCCTCCTCCTCCTCGGGGAGCCGGAAGGAATGTAGAGATGCAGGCCGGCGACAGAGATTATTTTTGCGTCAAATGAAGGTTGTTTTAATAAACTCTTGTGTCCCCCCCCCCCCCCCCCCCCCCTCCCTCCCTGGCCACTTGTCTATGACACCCATCTCAGACGGGCGGACGCCCATGTAACCACGTACCCGCGCTAGCGTGGCTAATACGAGCTTTGCCAATCAGCTCAACCGAAAGGAATGCCGCAAGCCCCATTCTTGTTGCTGCTGGGCAGGCGGCGCGAGTGGTGATGAATGAAGAAGAAGAGGACTTTCACTTGGGGGCAATCGGACGATGAATGAGGGTTGAATGAACGGATGTTGTTTCTTTTCCCTCTCCCCCCCCTGATGGTACAGTAGAAAGCCGTTTTCGATTGCATCCATGGCCCGGCCCCAGGTGCTTTTGGTTTTTGTTTTGGGGCCAACTACCAATGAAACTAACCACCGGCAAGGTAAGCAGTAGCGGGCGTGGCAGCAAGATATGGGTTGTACTTGGCGTAGGGAGTCAAGCCGTCGTCCAGTCATATTCGGCAACGCAGCAACAGAGATGGATGAGAGAGGTTAGGTGGTAGTAGTAGTCAGTCCCCCCAGTCCCCCCTTCTCTCTCTCTCTCTCTCTCTCTCCCTCTCTTTCCAACCCCCCCTCCTTCCTTTCCCGTGCGTGCTCCCTCTCTCTGCTTCTCGCGCTCGATCGCTCGCCCGCCAAGGCCCCAAAAAAAGTCATTGACAGTCAACTCAACCCGGCCTGGAGGGGCGCGATTGGTTCTCCTGCAAAGCCGACGTCTTGATGCTAATTTTTTAGTCAATCTGGAACTCGGGCCACCTGCGCATTACCTCTTCTTCCATACTTCCCACCTCTAAGTGTGCGCCCCAAGGTTTCAATTTCGCTCTGGGAAACTGCCCACCCACCTTTTCCCATCTTCAACAACTTTTTTCCCCCTCGTTCTCCTATTAGGTTCCGGGGATTCCTTCTCGTCCATTCCTCGCTCGCGCGCAGAAACTCTCCCAGTCGCGTCACCGCCCCTGCCCCCCTGGCCACGATCCATCCCTGAGCCCAGGGCGAAAAAAAAACAACATCGCCAACGGCGCGTCTGCCGCACCGACAAGGCTCCTATCCCAAGTTGCGTAGGGGCTTCCGCGCCAGGCCCGCACCAGCACCAGCAGGCAGCACCAGGTAAGCCTCGGATTAGAAAAGAAAAAAGGGACTGATTACGCGCTCTGCGTATTGTTAGTCCCGCCATCCAACAACAACGCCATCCCATCCCAGACAACCACTAAAACTAGTTACCAGGTCTGTCTAGGCAGCTGAGCCAGCTTTTTGATACGCTCACCGTATAACCCTCCCTCGCCTCCCGCAAGGTATTCATTCCGCATTCGCGACAACTCCAAATCGGGGAACCGTTAACCTGCTTCCCTGCTCGCCCGGGTTCACGTAAACCTTGTTTACCGCCCACGCCCGAATCTCTGTTTGCGCTTTTTGAACTTCACCCACCTCGCCCTCCCGCGCAGCATCAAGTACACGCGTCGTATTGGCAAGGCCGCCTCAGCGCAGCCACCAGTATAGCTACAGAAGTATCGCGCCCACTGCAGTCGGCCCTTCGCCTCCTTCCGCCGTCGTAGTCGCGACTGTTTATCTCCGGTTGCCACGGCTTGTTGTTCTCGCCGCGCCTATCTTCTTTCGTCATGGATGAGGCCGAAGCCGAACGCGGCACTCCAGCTGCCACGACCGGCGCCGGCGAAGTCCGCGACGTGGAATCGGCCCCTGTTGAAAGGTATGTGCAACTTCTCTGCTATATGTTGTCTCTTCCGGTCGTCCATTCATTCGCCCGGCGCGGCTGGCCTAGTTGGCGCCGGACTGCGCTTGCTGTTCGATTGGGTTTTTTTCTTTCTTGGTCGTCGTTGGCCTTACTTGCAACCGCGGTAACATCTGCCCCACATCACTATCGCCAACACCACGATCCCGGAACCACCCAACAGATGGATCCTTGTTCCCGTTCATTCTCTACCAGTATAGCCTTTCTTTCAACCCTACTACTATACGCGGGGGGACGGACTACTGCGGAGGTGTCAATGACACCTGGCTCCCGGGGGCTGCAGGATTGAGTACATGAACACCACCCAGTTTCTGCTCCTCCCCGGGAGGCCTTGTCATGGTGATTGCCCATCTGTTGCCGGCACTTGGCACTTACACACTGCAGCGTGCCCATTCTCCCCATCACGTCTGCCTATGTCCATGGCCATTGCGACAAGTTTGGCTCTTCAATGACGGCCCTCCGTCACAGCCCGGCTGCACACCCTCTTCCATACTGCTGGTTTCGCCGCGGGCCTGGCCACTCACTGCTGGGTGTGCATCATCCTGATAGGGCTGGTACACACTCGGCAGAAAGAGCCTCAAGCTCGTTGCTATAGCTACTTTCACATGGATGCTGGCACGTTGTCTACTGCCGCTTTTGCAACCATAGCGCCGTACGGGTGTCCCCCAAACATGCATATCCCTGGGCCTTGAGGAACCTATTGACCGCAATGGGTGCTCCGCCTTCCCGCATGTTGCCTTTCTCAACCTTCCCATCCCTGCCGCTTCACCTCCCTCTATCCATGCAAGGCATTCATGCATTCACCTCCATCTTGCGCCCATTGGCAACATCGATTGCCATTTGATCTTGGGTAAAGCCTCGCATCCCCGCCACGTCGAACCAGGAGTTCTGGGTAGTCACCAGTCACTGCCGGTTTCCCCAACATGTGCCGCATACGCAACCCGTGGGTCTTCAACTTCGAGACTGACCCTCTCGCCTTCTTACTTGGATTGCCGGAAAAGGAGAGGGGCGCAATGCTAACGCCGGATTTTGACAGTCGCGCTGCCACCAATGACTCATCCAAGCCCGAAGACGAGGATACGGCGGACGACACCATCTTGAGTCCTCCTCCCTCCAGCTCGGTTTCCAGCGTTAATCCCGACCTTCTTGGTGACGAGATAGTAGTTGGCGCCGGGGCGCAGGCGTCTGCAGCCGGTGGCGAGAAGCCCTCGCCAGCCGTGGTGTCGGAGCCGGAAGACGTCGAAATCATCGACCGGGAGGACTCGGAGAAACCAGTGGCGCACTATCCCAAGCGCAAGCGCGCATCGCTCTACAGTGACCTCGGGGAAGACAAGCTAGAAGAAAGCTTGCTTAGTGGTGCTGACGACGTCGAGGAGAGACCGACGAGCCGCGCGGCCTCCGTGCGGCGACATGGTCTCGGTAGTAACAAGTCGGTCCTGCTCGGGTACTGGAGAGACTCGCCCGTACCTAAGTCGCCCGGCAAGCACGCAGTGGTGGGTTTTATGGATGTCAGAGATAGACTGCGCACTCGCATTCAGCAAACCACGAGGTCCAATGAGTCGATCAACACGCGTGCCTTCCCCGTGCCCCCGGGTCCAGGCGGCAGCTGGGTGACGTTCGAGCGTGTTGTGTTCGAGAAACACCTAGTCGGCTTGAATCACAACCAGGTTAAGGAGTTTGTGAAGCTTCGCACGAACGCCAACCTGCCCGAGGACGAGGAAACGCGGAGGAAGAACGACCTAGCCTGTGTCGAGGAGGCCGTTCGCCGCGTGGCCAGCAACCCCCCGCCCGAGACGTCGCAGCCGCCCGCCATCGCCTACGGCCCCGTGATTCCGGAGGATGCCCAGACGGGCCACCGCTCCGAGAGCAAACGTCGCCGCACCGGCAGCGCCACGGGCAGTATTGCCGTCAGTCGCGAGTCGCTCACGCCCCAAACGCAGGCCCCGGCCCCGGCCCAGGGGCAGCAAGCGCAGGGCTTCATGTCGCAGCCCCTGCCCCCGCGCCAGCAGTCCCAGCACGTGCTCCAACCCCATCAGATGCAGATGCAGATGGCCCTGCCGGGAGCGTCTCCGCAGCCCTTCGAGTGGGACACGAGCCCGAACCTGCCAGGCAGCCGGCCGACACGCATCCCCGTGGGTAGCTGGAGCAAGTCCGAAGCCACGACCGAGGTGGACAAGGGTGCCGCCCATGCCGTCTTTGGCATTCTGGGAGCCAACGATATGTTCAGGGTGAAGCTTGTGCGGGAGACGCTGGACGGAAAATACTTTGAAAGCAACTTCCCTACCGGCGCTGGTGCCCTCTGGATCAACTACGACGAGGTCATATTCCTGCCGCACCTCAAGGAGCTTACTCGACCCGAGATGAAGGAGTACTGCCGCGTCCGCCAGTGCCAGATTGATGGGGGCGAGAAGCCCGAAGACAAGGTGGCCAACGAGACACGGGCCGTCTGTATCGCGCAGCGCCGTGTTGCTTTCGCTAGTTCTAAGACGGCGCACGGTGGGCACGGCGCTAGCAACCGCCATACTCTTCCGCACGGGGATGGCGGTGGGCAGAACGGCATCAAGCAGGACTCGGCCCACGAGCTGCGCTACCCGCGGCGCGACGTGATCCATGACGAGCTGCGTGGTCCCCGCGGCGTCCCCGACGCCGAATATCGGACCAACGGGCGGAATCAGAGCGCCGACCACCTCCATCGCAGCAACCAGGCAGCCCGACAAGAGATCTTGAAGCTCGAGGGTCGCTACAACCACGGCCGCCAACCGATGCATAGCAGCCCCCACGACAACCGCGCCGCCTTCCACGACAACGTGGATCGCCTGAATAAGGTCTGGCAATCCCAGGGCGTTCAGCGGATGCAGGTGCCGGGCATGGCGATGCAGGCGCCGCACATGGAGCAACCGCAGCCGCAGCAACACCACATGCCACAGCAGCACCCACTGCCACTTCACCAACAACCACAACCACAGCAACCGCAGCAACCACAGCAACCACAGCAACCGCCTCCGGCCCCGATGGCACACCCCGGCTCGAACGCCGTTGTCACGGAGACATTCAAGGAGGTGGACGGTGTCCGGTACGAGCGTCGGCTGAACGGTCCGTTCAGCGGAAAGCTCGCCAGCGCCGGAGCACTCATCAACATAGACGGCGAGGACTACGTCGAGTACCGTGTGCTCACCAAGGTCTCGTTCTTCTAGTTCTACTAGCAACCAAAGTTTGTGCTTCTCAGGCCGCTCGGGTGGCGGCCAGAGAGAGGCGTGGGGGGCGCTGGTTGGCAGCCTGTGGCGTTGCCGATGGTTGTTGGTTCTCTATTCCCTCCCTGTTCTGTACTTGGTTGGCTTTGGTTTGCGTCTCCTTTCGGGCCACGACACATATACCCTTTTCTCCTTCGTCGTGCCGTCCGCGTCATGGTTGCCATGGGGTCAACTTTCTTGGCTCGAAAGCAACAGTCTTCTCCAGCGGCATTTTGCCCTGGAATCGAGTCGAAGGCGGAGGGCGGCGTTTTTTTTTCGTCACGGGACCCTGTCCAGCGGGCTCGAGCACACGAGCCCTACCGACAGTGTGTGGATGTAGACTGGTCAGGCGAAACATCTCGAGAATGTTGGGTTGTTTGTAGAAAAATGCGAGGGCGAAACGAGGAGGCCGGACTTTTTTTTTTGTCCCTGTGGCTTAATAGTCGACCCACGCAGGTTTGGAAGGGGGTTCCGAGGACGGGGTATGCGAGGCCGGTGGAAGCGAAAGCTACGGAGGGATAACCTGTCGATTCTTGGTAGCGAGTGTCCTTTGGGGGAATATTCATGCCAATAGCAAGCAGGTCAGCGGCATAGAACAGCATGAATTCAACTGCAATGGTACTACGGCGCCCGACCAGGGAAATGGGTTGGTTTGGTACGGGCCAACGCGCAACCATGAGACCCCTTGGCCTTTGCCTATTTTTAGCGAATGCGATGCATGAAGTAGGTGGATGGCCGAGCCCGGGATGGGTTCACCACCAAAAAACACAAGGATACTCGGGGGAACGGGGGCCTAGGCCATAGATGACGGAGGGGCGGGAACCCGATGGCCAAGGGAGCCCGGGCCAAGGCGGCGGGCTATGGAAGTTGCCGAACATCAGGGGGGCCATGATGATGGTTCGTCGTCTTGCTGCTGGCCCGCTCGCCCTCGCCTGTGCCCAATGAGAGGGGGGAGGGGGGAAGAGGGAGAGAGCACTGCCCGTTGTGTGTCGTTGACGTCGTCGACCCCAGGGGAACGGAAACGCAATCTGCCCCGGAATGGGAAAGGCAGTCGGGAAAGCTGGGGCGTGCCCGTAGCCTCGACCGACCACGCAAACCCCGTCGCCGTTGTCGCCATGGGGTTTCCCCAGACCCGCTCGGAAACATGATGGACATCTTTTTTCCTCCCTCGCTCTCACTTACTATGTTTTACTTATTGTCTTTCGAAGAATCCGATTACCGTATCTCCATTCCTATCTCTAAGTGTCGCTGAGTTACGGGTAGTACTATATAAGTAGGTATAATATAATTCGGGTATAGTATTATGACCTGGGCAGAATCCTATTTCACATTGAGTTCAGCATCCTTGTACCTACCTATTACCACAACCACTATGCGCCGCCGTCGGGCTCAGCGGCGAACCCTCCAGGGTGTACCAGCTTCCAAGTGTTGAACGGAGCGAGAGCTGTTCGACGAAGGCGTCTAGATGGGGGGGGGGGGGGGGCTTTGGCCAGCTCGAGAACCCCTGAAGCGGAGGGCTCCCCCCCTCCCGAGGAAGCTCCGCGCCTGACAAACATCGACTACTAATAGCCGGACCGGCCAACATTTCCCTCGAGAACAACAGTCCGACGCAGCCTCGGTAGTCCTGAGCCGACCCGGCTGTGGTTCTAGGAGACGTCCCCGGGACCCGGGAGGGACGATGGCCAGGAACACCGGATGTTCCTTACACAATGGCCCGGGAGGGACTGGAGGTGCCACTCGGCGGGGGTGGCTTTGCCTGCGCAACCAACATAGAAATCCCCATGTTGGGGGGGGGGTTTCCGGCGGTCGCAAACCGCTCGGTCAAGGAGCCACCCCCTTCGTCTCGAGGGGGACACCCCTGGGCCAGCCCCTACAGACAGCGACAGACTCGGGGCTCCTCTTCCGGAGGAGGCTGCGGCTTTCGGTGGGCACTCCAGTGCCTTGGAAGACGCCCGGCCACGGCTCGAGACGCCGTGGCCATGACCAGCTAGACGTCGTCGTCGTCGGAGGAGGACGGGGCCTCGTCTCTCTGTCTTCGAGCGTACCCGGAGCTGCGAGGGCCGCGGCAGTCGGCAACGAAAGATGGAAGCAACGTATGTTGATGTTATTATTGTTGTTGTTGTTGTTATTGAAAAAGAAGAGCAGGAGGCAGGGGGGGGTCAACTTGTCTCATCTGAGTTCGGTGAGAGATAATTCGGGGTTCTGCCCGGCTTCCCTCCTTCCCAAACCACGGCGTCGACCCTGGTCGCCCGGGTCAAATATGCCCACGGCGACACGACGGGGGGGGGGGGGTCCCGCACGCGCCCGGGCACATGCTTGGAGCGGCTCCCGCTTGGCCGCGTGAAAGCACTATATGTAGCTTCGTGGGCGAAGCCACTAACGTGAAGCTTCCTTACGGCGAAGCCCTATGAGGAGTTGAACAACCAAAAGGCAGCGGGGTAAGGTTTCCGGGGGTCCCGCGACCTCACAGTACGTAAGTATGCTTCCGAAAAGCCCGAAAGCAGGAAAAGAGCAGGAGAGACACGACGAGGGCGTGCGCGTATACTAATATAGGTAGTGTGCCCAGGCGTTTGGTATGTTCGGTAGACGATTGCGAAAAGAAAATCGCCGCCACGATCCAAAAAGACTCGATCCGGTCTTATTAGGCGTACTAGTTGGGGAATTCACACACCCCATCGTCGCCCACTGCCAATTATATTCAATACTCAACCGCACCCGGAAATTCTGTGTGGGTGTGTGCTTGTGCGTGTGTCCGTCCATCTTTTGTACGAGACCCTCTCAAGATGCAACCAGGGACCACCAGCCCGAGGAGCGTCCCTCCGGCCCCCGGCCACGGGCGCGCGGGCCTGCGTCTCCTCCTCGTCGTGCTCCTCGCGGCCACGACGGCGGCCGCGACGGCCGTCCTCCCCGACGACTGCGCGTACGCGAACCCGGGAGAGCCCCGGGTCCAGACGTGCGTGAGCGTGCCGGGGCCGGGGCCGGCGCCACCGCCCACCGAGACGCCCGGCGGCGGCGGCGGCGGCGGTGGCGGCACCACCGTCATCCTCGGCGGGCCGTCGCTCTCCACGCCCGCCTCGGTCGACCAGACCCTGCCGCCGCCGCCCGAGTCCGCCACGACCGTGCTCACCGGCACCGAGCCGCCGCCCACCTCCCCGGCCCTGCCGCCGCCGCCGCCGCCGCCCGGCCCCACTACCGTGCTCAGCGGAAGCGTGCTGCCGCCGCCCGAGTCCCTGCTGCCGCCGTCGTCGCCGTCCGAGTCCACCATCACCGCCACCACCGTGCTCACCGCCACCGCGCCGCCCCTGTCCTCGTCGCGACCGCAGGCCACCACCGCCACCCCGGGCCACCACCACACCAGCGCCGCCCCGTCGTCGTCGTCGTCGTCGACGACGACGCGGCGGCCTTCCGAAGGCGTGACGCCCGCCCCCCGGGCCGCGTTGTTATGGGCCCTGCCGGCTGTCGTCGGCGCGCACCTGTTTGCGCGGCTGCTGCTGTGATGTGGTTTCCCCCACCCCCTTTGGCGTCGGTCCTCTCAACGAGCTGCTAATGGAGCAGCCGGGGAATTCTCACTTTGAGAGCCTCGCCGGGTTCGCCATTGTCTTTATTCGAGGCAAACTCTGTTAGAGATTCGTCTTTCTGGGGCCTTCTCGCTGATACTTCTTTATTTTCTTTTGCGGTCGGCCAGGGGTGGTGCTTTGGACTTCTGGCGTTGGTAAATCAGACGATGGGATAAGAAGTATGGCCCATGCAGGCGGTTGTGTCTCAAAAACGGCGGGGAACTCACTCACGGCCACAGGCGGTTTTCGGCACAGTCATGTACATCCCCACGAGAAAGGTGAAAAAGCCTCCACTGAATCTCACGTGCTTGCACTTCATGCAATTATGGGTTAGGTTGTATTCGCTGGGCGCCGTACGTGGGGTGACTATACCGCATCCTCACCACTACCGCCGCCCCCCAAGGCCGGCCTCTGGCTAGGGAGCCCCTAGGACAGATGCTTTTCACATGCCATCTTCCTTCCTACTTATACCTAATCAAGTCATGTTCTCCTAACAGAAAACAAAAAGCCGAGCTAATATAATAGTAGGGGTAGCATCATTATAGCATCCTTATAATATCCTTACCCTACCATAAGGGGGTTCGATTCCTCCTGCGGTCATCAATTTTTTGCACCTGGAACACAGCGGCATACGGGCCGTAGAGGGCCACCCTGCTTAATGGCAAGGGAAGACCTCTCTGCGCACTTAGACATTGGCCAGAATTCGCCGACCGCCACTGTTTTTCGTGGGTATTGGAACCGGCCGCCTTTAGCCAAACAAAAAAAAATATGATGGTGAAGAGAAAGGGGCGCAGAGGGCACATGGGAGCCGTGTCTGCAAAAGCTTGAGGCTTTAGAATACCAGTTGGACTTTCCCCCACGTCCACCAACGGCCGCTAGAGCCCATCGTTGTAGGCAGATCGGGGCCCACGACTTGTTGGTTAGCTACTGGGCGGGAACAGCACACACACACAAAGCCTTGAATGTTGATAAGGGCTCAAGGAATTTCACAAGAGCCATGACAAATACAGAACCACCATGGAGTCTTGTTCGTAGGTATTCTGCTGGAAATACTCAAGGCAGTACTCCCTATGGGCATGAGTATGGCATTGCCGCCCGCCCCCGCAGCAAGTAGTGACTGGTTCATACAATCCGTGACCAACACCGCAACCCGGCGTCCCCTATCCACCCGGGCCCTCCCCATATCAAGCAAGTGTGTCCACCCCTCCTCCCCCTTTACGCGAACCCGCCCCAGGGCGAGCCCAGGACGCGGCCCTTGTCGTCGATGCGCACGCCCTCGCGGCGCAGCAGGCGCTTCTTCTCGTCGATGGTGACGCCTTCGCCGTCCGTGGACCAGTGGCCCTTGAAGCCGCCGAGGGCGCCGCCCGTGGCGACGACGCGGTGGCACGGCACCTGGAGGGGAGGAGAAAACGAGAGGGGGGGGGGGAAATAGTGAGCTTGCACGTTTTTTTTTTCCTCAGCCGGCCAAAAAAGGCCCGGGTGGTAATGGGCGTCTTCTTACCTGAGGCGCGAAGGGGTTACGTCGCAGCTTTTGGCCACATCATTTCCCCCAATCAGCAAGGAGAAAGGGAAACGATGATGACGAGCAAAAAAAAAAAAAAAAAAGAAAAAAAAAAAAGGAAAGCGCCCGGGGAAAGAAGGAGGGGTGTGTGCTTACAGCGTTGCCGACGGCGCGCGGCGCGCTGCCCAGGTGCGCCGCCATCAGCCCGTACGTCGACACGCGGCCGGGCGGGATCTGGCACAGCAGGGCGAGCACGCGCTTCTCGAAGGCCGTCCGCCCCGACGCCGCGATCCGCCGCAGCTGCGGGCCCATCTCGTCCGGCCCCGGCACCGGCCCCGCCGCGAGCAGGTCGCGGGCGTCGTGCGGCGACGCTCGCGGGACCTTGGCGGGCCGCTGTGGCGATGAATGGTTGCTACTGCTGCTGCTGCCGTGGCTGCTTGTGGTAGTGGTGGTGAGGAGGTGGTCGTCGCCGCCGTCGTCTTCGCTGCGCTTCCGCTTTTGTCCCACCGCCATCTGGCCGGTTTTGGAGTTCCCTGTTGGAGGGAGAGGTGGCGTTGGTGGTGTGGATGGGGGAAGAGCGGGAGATCGTGCAAGGGTTGAGAATAGTGGCGGACGCGAAACTCGGAGATCGCGCAAGGCTGATATATATCCCGGCTTCCACTGCAAGCAACCGGGCCAGATACAATAATAGCTTGAAACCAAGCAAATGGTGCGCTAGGTGGGTGTTGAGTCACCTGGTGACCCTGGCGATGTCATGCGGAGGGCGCGTCCGCCCCGCGTCACGCAGCACTACCTACCCTAGACACCGCAGCGCGTGGGCACGTGACACTTTAGCCCCAAAGCGGAAGAAACAGGCGGAAGAGAAGTTGCCAGAGGCCGGCCCATCTGCTGCTTAGGTGCCCTGTTACTAGATCTTCCCGTCTTCACGATGGATTCCAGATCCTCTCCGTGGGTCATGCTCAAAGCCGTGTTGGCCGCCGCGAAGGCATCCTGCACGCAGCACCTCAAAAGACAAATACATCCGGCGCGGCTACGAGCACGCGCTGCCCTCCTCCCTTGCGAGGTCCCCTGGGTGTTCACGACATGTAGCTATCACGAGTGCACCGTGCCAATGAAACTTGCAGTGGCTCCAGGATCCCACCCGTAGCTCGGTAGGCTTATGAGTACTACGTTAACTAAACTTGGTGGCAACAACAAGGTCCCCAGTAGAGCATACTCACTTTCGCCTGTCTCGATCTTCTTCCATTTGATGCCTGTCGGATTTCTCCAGGGGGCCTTTTGTGCCCGGTTCCGCGGGCGGGCGGGCGGGCTGGCGCGCGCTTGTGTCCCGGGAGAGGGAGAAGGGGAAAAGGATGGGGGGAGGGGAGGGGAGCCTTTTCGTACGGCCGGGACCGGGGGTACCCTCCCTTTGTCGGATTAATCGCCCGTGTCGACCTCGAGGTCCAGCTGCACGCCGTTGCTGATCTCGTAGTCGGCCAGCGTCAGCATGTCCTTGAAGGGCCGCATGCCCTGGCGCTTCAGCAGGATCTCGTGCGGCTCCCGGCCGATCTTGGCGGCGACGATGATCTTGAACTGCCGGATCGTGTCCGACGGCAGGCAGGGGATGGCCGCCTTGGTGCCGAGCCGGTCGTTGACGTGCACGATGATCATCTCGAGGCCCGGCTTGGCACTCCCCGCCGCCGCCGCCGCCGCGGGCGCGCGCGTCGGCGGCTTCGACGTGTCGGCGGCGTCGCGGGCCTTGGGCCGCTTGCTCCGCGGCGACGGCGAGCGCTGGCGGTAGCCCCGCTGCAGGGAGCCCGCGCCGCCGCGCCGGTCGCCGTCCCGGTCGTCGTTGTTCTCGTCGCGCCGCTTCTCCTTGAAGTTGAAGCCGCCCGTCTTCTTCTTGGGGCGCGGGCGCTCGTCCCGGTCGCCGTCGCGGCGGGGAGCGTCCCGCTCCCGTCGGTCGTAGGTGCGGTCGCGGTGGTCACTGTCGCGCCGGTCGTCGTAGGTGCGGTCGCGATCACGGTCGCGCCGGTCCTGGCCTCGGTCTCGGTCTCGGTCGCGGTCGCGGTCCCTCGAGCTCCCCCCGGGAACTCGATCCCGCCGTGGCGAGCGGCTGCGCTCACGGTCCGCCATGGTGAAATGTGAGCTGTGCCGGATGCGATGGAGGGTTGTTCTCGATTCGATGCGAGCTGGATTCGGAAGAGCGTTTAAGTGGGATGGGATGCAACATGGTCTGTGCACACCAGCACCTGCTTTTTTCCCCAGACTTGATTTGTCGCCGTCCCCTTGCCGTCCAACTGGAAACCATCCCGATGTTAGAGCACATCGAATATGAATCATCCTCCCCGCGGCTCTTCCAGTGGATAGATGTGCCGTCGCAGTGCATGGGCTGTAGTTACTGATGATGTAGCTGGCAATGTGAGATGTAGCTACACAGTGCCTGACTATTCGAATGAAGCCGTTATCAGCCTCTCGGTTCACGAGTAACAAGGGGAAGACGACATATTCCACGTTAAAAGTTTCGCAAGAAGAGCGAAACTCCACGATGGCCCGTTCAAAGCACAAGAATACCAGGTCACGACAGATCCCCGCCTGGACATTCGACAGTGTCACGTTGTGTTATGTGCTTCACGCTGGGAAATTGTATAGCTCGCTTCGCATTAAGCTACCAGCCATGGATGCATCGCAACGCAGAACCATAAAAATACGACAGAAACCATGGTATGACCGACCAATCCCGAACGCCATCCTTATTTTGAACGAGTAAATCAGCAGCAGGACATCACGGTGGGCACCCTGTCTTGATAACCAGAAGCCGGCCCGTTTGCATATGGTACAGACCAAACCGACGAACCAGACGCAAGAGGTGGGCCAAGACCGCTTATGCCTTCTCCTTCTTGGACTTCTTCTTGCTCTTCTTGCTCTCCTTTTCTTCCACCTCTTCGTCGTCGTCGTGCTTCCGCTTCTTCTTGCCGTTGGCCTCCTCGGCCTCCTCCTCTTTGCGCTGCTTCTTGAGGTCCTTCTTGCTGACCACCTGGGGTGAGCCGTCGGCGCCCATCTTGACGTCGCCGCGCTCGAACTTGCGCTTGAACTTGGCCACCGAGATGCCGGCCTCGCCTGCTAAGCGCTCGTAGTCGGCCTCGGAAAGCGTCTTGGCGCCATCGGCCTTGGGGGTGGCGGGGGCGGCCTCGGAGGCGCCCGATTTTCGCTTCTCCTTCTTGGCCTTCTTCTCCGCCTTCTTCTTGGCCTTCTCGTCTTCCGAATCGTCGCTGCCCTCACCCATAGGCGTGTCCTCGACCTCCTCAATAAGGAGCTTCTTGGTCGAGCCGGTGACGGCGTCCACGTCGGCGTTGTAATTCCGTGACGGCTTGACCTCGAACTTGGAAGAGGTGCCACCACCGTTGGGCGCAATCTTGACCGACTTGGTCAAGGGCTTGCCCTCCATCTTTCGCAGCGCGTTCTCGAGCTTCGCACGGGCCTTGATACCCAGATCCGCACGCTCCTCGTCGTCGATAGCGATCTCCTCGCCGTCGATGCCCTCGGAGCTGAGCTCCGACAGGGCGTCCACGCGGATACCCAGAGCCGTCTTGGCAGCGAGCATACGGGCGATCTTGCCCTTGTTCTTGCCCGTGGCCTGGCCAACCAGGGAGGCGTGGTAGATCAGACCATACTTGGGCGTGTCGTGCTTGGTCTTCAGCGCCCGGAACAGCGCCTTCTCGGCACCGAGGATCTGGATGGTGGAACCGGGGCTCTTGGCCAGCTTCATCAGCGAGCCCGAGTGGGCGATGAGGCGAGCGCCGACGAGCTCGCCAACGAGCTCCGTCAGGTTGGGCGCAATGGCCTTCATGCGCGAGGTCAAGTATTGCGAGAGCTGTTGACGGTACTCGGTGAAGCTGATGACCTGCTCGGCCAGGAGCTTGATGTTCTCGAGATCGATCTCGCCGATCTCGGTACCCATGCTCACTTCGGCACCCGTCTTGACGCGCTGCTCGATGTCGTCGGGGAGGATGTCCGAGAGATCGGTGTTGGCGGCGTTCTCACGCGTGCCCATGGCCATGATGATGCGAGCGTAGGCCAGATTGTCGTTAACAATGCGGTCCATCTCAGGGAAGTGCCAGCCGTACCACTCCTTGACTCGCATGGCGTAGTTGTTCAGCTCCTTGTCGAGGTCATCCAGCAGCTTGATGGCCTGGACGATCATGACGTCGACCTTGTCGGGGGAGAAGCGGAGCTTGTGGCGCGAGATGGAGTGCGACAGAGCCAGGGCCATGTTGCCCAGGTAGTCGCCCGACAGGTCGGGGAAGAGCTCGGGCAGGTAGGTCTTGATGGCACGGAAGAGGTCGTTGGTGGAGGAGTCGGACACGGGGGTGATGTGCAGGTCGGGCAGGACATTGATGGCGGCACCCAGCTTGGGGTCGACGACGGCGAGCGACGACTTGCGCTCGTCCTTGATCTCGTCCAGGAGCTTCTGGAGCATGGGCGTGACCTTGCCTTCGGTGAGCGAGGTGTACTCGCCGAGGGCCTGGGCCGAGTCCTCGAACTTGATCATCTTCTTGAGCGAGAGCCTGGGCACAGGGATCAGCGCGGGGACTGGGATTGGCCGGGGGCGGCCGGCGAGAGAAGAAGCGAAGCACCTACATCGAGTTGATGGACTCGGCGCTGTTGAGCGCGCTGGCGACATCGTCGCGCGACAGGAGCTTCTTGTCCTTGGACTTGAAGAGACCGTAACCCGCAGGGGTTTCGGCCAGCACGAAGAGACCCATCTTGGCGGTCGAGAGTATCCTGTACCGGTTAAGAAATACCCGCCGTAGTGGTGTTGTGGGAGAAGGATATCTTGAGGTCGAGGTCCGGCAGAAAAATACAATAATGCTAAATTTTTTTGATGTTCGGCCATTGGCGTCAGTGGGGCCGACGTGGGTGGGCGAACTAGAGCCAGGGCGGTCGGCGCAGGCGAGCTGGGGAGGAGCTACATAAGTAGGTATGTACTTGTGTACCTCGTACTGTGTATGTGTGTGTGTGTGTACTTTACATATTGCTACTGCTGCTGTTGCTGGCAAGAGAAGATTTTGTGGCTGGGCCTTAGCGGCATCACCAGCCAGCCACACTTGACACTCCGTCTTTTTTTTACTCTCCCGTACCCCCTCATACAAATCATCATCACAGGTACATGTGTACAAGCCGGTCTTCCTCCAGGCGCTGGCGCCAGAACCGGGAAGCTCCCAATCCCGCCTTTGCGTGTGTGTGGCGGTGATCAGGCTCGGTAGCCGTAGCTGCCAGAATCCATCCATCCATGCCTGTACCCCCAGTCGCAACCTGGAGTGTCGCTGCCAGTTCCCAGGCGGTGCATCGTCGTCAGTCAAGTCTAGTAGTAATACATACCATCACTTAACCCGACCGGCCCCATACCCTCCCGAAAAGAGGACCTTCGTTCCAACAACACTCGTCCATCTCCCGCTTTCAAGATGGAGGGCCTTTTCTTCAACGTCAACAATGGGTGCGATGACCTTGTCGTGATGACCCCGACCGCGGCTTCGTGCTGACGTCTGCAGCTACATCGAGGGCATCGTCCGCGGCTATCGGAACAGCCTGTTGACCGGCTCCAACTACTCCAACCTGACGCAATGCGAGAACATCGATGGTATGCCCCAACCCACCCCCTCGCCCGGCCCGTTCCCTTCGGACGACCATGGCATCCTGACCTGCGCCTGTAGACCTCAAGTTGCAGCTCGGTCCTGCCTACGGCGACTTCCTGGGCTCGCTGGCCCCCAACCCGTCGACGTCGGCGCTCGCATCCAAGACGACGGATAAGCTGGTGTCCGAGTTCCGCTATGTTCGCGCCAACGCGACCGGCACCCTCGCCCAGTTCATGGACTACCTGACCTACGGCTACATGATCGACAACGTCGCCCTGCTCATCACCGGCACCCTGCACGAGCGGGACACGCGCGAGCTGCTCGAGCGATGCCACCCGCTGGGCTGGTTCGAGACGATGCCCGTCCTCTGCGTGGCCACCAACATCGAGGAGCTGTACAACAGCGTGCTCATCGAGACGCCCCTGGCCCCCTACTTCAAGGGCTCCCTGTCGCACCAGGACCTGGACGAGCTTAACATCGAGATTGTGCGCAACACCCTCTACAAGAACTACCTCGAGGACTTCCACAACTTCGTCAACACCCACCCCGAGATGGCCGGTACGCCGACGTCGGAAGTCATGAGCGAGATTCTGGAGTTCGAGGCCGACCGCCGCGCCATCAACATCACGCTCAACTCGCTGGGCACCGATCTGAACAAGGGCGACCGTAAGAAGCTCTATCCCAGCTTTGGCAAACTGTACCCCGAGGGCACCCTGATGCTGTCGCGGGCCGATGATTTTGAGGGGGTGCGGCTCGCCGTCGATGGCGTTGCCGACTACAAGAGTTTCTTCGATGCCGCCGGCCTGGGTGGCGGTCCCTCCGGCCCCGGCAATATGAGCGGCGGCGCCGGCGGCAACGAGAGCCGGAGCCTGGAGGACATGTTCTACGAGAAGGAGATGCAAATCTCCAAGGGCGCTTTCACCAGGCAGTTCTCGTTCGCCATTGTTTACGCCTGGGTTAAGCTGCGTGAGCAGGTACGTCATCCGTCCGTCCCTAGGGGGCCGGTCCCCGTCGCGTGCCATCTTGGGCTGACCCATCTTCCAGGAAATCCGCAACATCACCTGGATTGCCGAGTGCATAGCGCAGAACCAGAAGGAGCGCATCGGCAACTACATCAGTGTCTTCTGATTGTGGCTTGTTGTTGCCCATTTTTCTGCCCCCTTCTGTAACCCTTGTTAGCCTCTCTCTTTTGCATTTTGTAGCACTACTCGGTCGGGATACCATGGAAAGAATTCGAGCTGGACGCATGGTTGGTTTTGTAATGGCGCTTGAATTATGCAGATAGAGCCCGTGATGACGGGACTTGACGGCAGCGTTGTCCTGCCCTCTCTCCCTTATGCAACTCGGTATTGTACATGGCATTGGTCTTACAGTGAGCGGTCCTCGCCGCCCTACAAGGTGATCTCCCTCTGCCAGGTGGCCGGGGACAGTCCCAGGGTCTCGAGCATGTGCTTCCACCGGTCGCTTCCCCTCTCCTTCTTGGCCATGTACTTGAGCAGCTTCTGGCGCTTGTGCACCATCAGGCGCAGGTCTCTCTTTCCGACCTTGTCCTTGTACCCTCGCCCCGACTCCAGCTCGTTGGCCAGAGCCCGGATCTTGGCCGTCAGGATGGCGATCTGCACCTCGGAGCTGCCGGTATCGGGCCCGCCCCTTACGGGCCTCTCCTCGGCCTCCTGGCCGCGCACCAGGGCCTTGGGGCGGAGGTGCTGATCAGTGTTGTGGCGGCCAAACGTCTCGACGCAGCGCCGCTTGTTGGCGACCAGCTTGTCCTTGGCCGAGGAGTTGTCCAGGTGTACGATGCGCTGGAGCGCCTCGGCGGCGCGGGCGTGGTCCCGCTCGTGCTGGGCGAGCAGCTCGGCCTCCTTCTGCGGGTCCGAGACCTCGGCGGGCTGCTCGAGGGGCCGGGTCAGGACGTAGGCGTTCTGCAGGGCGGCGTCCAGCTCGGGCTTGGAGACCATGTTGTTGTAGACGTGCGGGCTCGTGGGCAGCGGGTGGGGCTCCTCGAGGGGGTTGCCGTCCTCGTCCAGGCGCGGCTTCGACAGGGGCGCCTGGCCGGCCGAGTCAAAGGACTCGACAAAAGGCGTGGTCAGGCCGCGGACCGGGTCCCCGAAGGCGGCCGACTTCTGGGCGTTGACGCGCTCCTTGATGACGGCGTGGGCAGCCTTGCGCTGCTTCATCTGCTGCCAGCGGTAGGGGTCCTGCTTCATGATCTTCTTCTTCTCCTGCTGCGTGAGCGTGGCCGTCTGGGTCAAGGGCAGCAGCCGCGAGGGCGCCGCCGACGCCGCCGCCGCCGGGGTGGGGGAAGGGCGCAGACACACTGTCCCGGGCGCATCCTGGTCAGCACGGTGTTTGGCCTTGTCCGGGATCCCCGCCGGGTCGACTCACGGTTGAAGACGCCGAGACGCGGTACGCCTGGTATTCGGGGCGGCATGGTGGCGGGTGGTGCTCGTGCGGGTGACCGGTTCGGTAGGGACCCTCGCGATGCAGCTCGACTTTTCCGATTAGATTCTGTAGCACTACCGCATGTACGGGCGGGCATTGGCCAAGCGGCCGGGGGGGGGGGGGGCGCATGCCCGTTCCCCGTCGGGGGTCAAGCCACACTTGCAGAAGGGCACCAGCCACAAAGAGTCCGCTAGTTGGGCAGGCGCGTCGGCTGAGCCTCCCAGCCTCGGCGGCTCAAGCCCCACCCTGGCTGATCCAGGCAAGTGAGAAAAAAAAACCCTTATCCCCCCCCGATTAGGCCACACAATTTATATCTTGGTCGCGATTCCGACTCAACACCAACGGTGCCTTCACACCACGCGATCTCCACGACCAAGCCAGGACAGCATTCCCGCCCACAACACCACCACCCGCTGTCACCATGGCCCCCTCCAACCTGCCCGAGTGCTTCAATGCCACCTCCCAAGATGTGGAGATGCTGATTGCTGCCCAGTGCAACATCGGCAGCAAGAATGCCCAGGTGCGTTTGCCCGGCATGCGCATGAGGCGGCGAGGGCGAGCGAAGCTAACGTGGCGACAATTCAGGTTCACATGGAGCCTTACAAGTACAAGGCCCGCGCCGATGGTGTCAACATCATCAACGTCGGCAAGACCTGGGAGAAGATTGTCCTGGTAAGTCACCGGTCGCGGTCGGACGGCGCACAGCGAGCGCGCGCGCGCGCGCACGCACACACACATACGGAAAATTGACAATTTTTGGCCCAGGCCGCCCGCATCATCGCCGCCATTGACAACCCCGCCGACATCTGTGTCATCTCTGCCCGTCCCTACGGTCAGCGTGCCGTCCTGAAGTTCGCCTCGCACACCGGCGCTGTCGCCATTGCCGGTCGCTTCACCCCCGGTTCCTTCACCAACTACATCACCCGCTCGTTCAAGGAGCCCCGCCTCATCATCGTCACCGACCCCCGTACCGATGCCCAGGCCATCCGCGAGGCTTCCTACGTCAACATCCCCGTCATCGCCCTCTGCGACATGGACTCGCCCACCGAGTACGTTGACTGCGCCATCCCCACCAACAACAAGGGTCGCCACGCCATTGGTACCGTCTGGTGGATGCTCGCCCGTGAGGTCCTCCGCCTCCGCGGCACCATCTTCAACCGCGAGACCGCCTGGGACGTCATGGTCGATCTGTACTTCTGTATGTTAATCCCTTTCGCCCGTGTTGTGCCCCTGTGCCCCAGCTAACGTGATGTCAGACCGCGACCCCGAAGCTGAGGCCGAGGAGAAGGTTGAGGAGGAGAAGCTCCCCGGTGCTGAGGAGGTTGGCCCCGCCGCCATCGCCGCCGGCACCTTCACCAACTCGGGTGGTGACTGGGAGGCCGCCGCCCCCGGCTTCGCCGGTGCCCAGAGCGGCAACTGGGAGAGCGGTGCTACTGACGAGTGGGGTGGTGCTACTGCCGCTCCCGCCGGTGAGTGGGGTGCCACCGAGGCCAAGGAGAGCACCTGGTAGGGCCAGGGCGCCTCTGGCAAACAGGAGCAGACCACCAGCCGACAGGATCGACCGGAATTGGACTGGTAGTGGATAGATACCACGGCCGATCAAGACTTTGGGTTGCCCCACATGCAACCAGCAATACCGACACATTGACGGTCGTCTGAATCCGAGTCTGGGTCACATTGGACGGACTAATGAGGGAAAGATACTCGCAACCGGTTGCATCGTGGACTCGCATTGGCTGTAATGGCGACAGTGCGCTGTTTTCGTTGGCTGGGGAGAGGGAATGCCCTGTCGCAGACCAAAGGAGTGGACTTAATCGTTATTCCGCCTAGAACTCGGATAGGAGCCGTTGCAATTTAAAAAAAAAAGCTGAATGTTCCTGAACCACGCCGCCACTCTGCCCTCCAATGCCATTGACATCGTGCGATGCCATGACGCGCGCCATACAGCGGTGTTCTTGTTAGCCTGTGATCCAATGCTGTATCGCTGCCTATGCCGTCCTCCTGCGTCCGGAATTATCCAATTCCTCGTAACGGCAGGTTACTCCCAGATGAGCCCCTTTCCATCGTTCTTCCTCATTGAACCCTTGGTACACGGGGCCGGGTTTCTTGTTCCCATCCCCGGGGGCTCCAGTCCAAAAGGCGTCATCATCTTCTCTGCCCCAACTTGCTCCCTTCGTCCGGAAGCGTGTGCACGGCAACATAGAAAGAAGGAGAAGAAGAATAAAAAATAACTTTCCATACGCCAAGATCAGGGAACCACCAATGTTGACCCCCTCACAGACGAGGGGAGTCGGTGGGGGTGGGGGGGGGGGGGGGGAAGTGAAGTGGTCGGGCGGGACACACAGAGCAACGAACGTGCCCGCAAGTACGCGCGTGACATGGGTTGTTTTGTTTTTTTCCCTGCCTCGTTTGGATTCTTCCTTTCCCATAGCATCTATCAACTATATTCTGGCTTCCTCTCGGCTTTACTGGCACCGGAAGCCCCCCACCCCCTCTCTCCCTTTGGCCCTCGGATTGTCCATGCCTGGCGCGGTTCACGGTGGTCTAAACGTGCATGGATGCTCTTGCTCCGTTTGTGTACTCGCGAAGGGCTCTTCATACCCGTGCTGATTCAGACACGCAAGGGGCCGATTATGCTGGCCTGGGCCCGAGATATGGGAAACATTGTGGGATAGGCGGTAGAAAGGTTATCACAGGCAAGGTTGAACACGAGGCATGCCGGAAGTATGCTGTGGTAATACTGGTTTTACTTTTTTGCGCTTATATTATATGATTGGCCTTGCCATAGCAGGCCTACACCGAGATTGCATCGCACACCATTCTCTCGGCGGACCAGGTCTTTCTCCTCCTCTTCTTCTTCTCTCTCGGCCATAGGGGGGTATCTTGTGGCGGCTCCGGTCTCTTCGACAACCGGGCCGCCTCGTCGGAAGTCGATCCCATGCAGACTCCGCAGCTCCTTGCCAAACGCCGTGGCCAAACACCGTATTCTCTTTCACGTCCTTTCTTTCTATGCACCTCGGCTGATGCTGCCTGTGAGATATGAAACGGTCGCAGTGCGGAAATCTAGTTACAAGAAAGGTAGTAGGAAAGTGGGGGGGGGGGGGGGGGGCTGAGTCGCGTGTCTTTGTCTGCCACGCCTATGTCGTTGGCATACACGGGAAGTTGGGCTGTTCGGTGGTCGGGGATCCGACACCGCAAGCAAAGAAAAGGGTCGGATTAGGAGCCGTAGGAGCAAATCATTGTATACTAGTACAGGGGATTCTCGAGGGATGCGATGCCATGACGTGGACGGCTGTATATTCTATCGTGACGTCGATTCGTGAAAAGCAAAGAAATCCAGGCTGTCGGGCGGTGGTAACTGGGAGGCACAGGGCCTAAATGTACAGGGCATATGTGGCGGCCGGTAAAACAAGAGTCGTGAATCATGACAACGAGGCCCGTCGCGTGGCTTTGGTTTAGGCGAAGGATGGTTCGATTGTCTCGGAGTGTCTGCGGATCTCGTCGTCGCTGAGAGCGCTCATCCAGAGACAGCGCTCCGTAATGCCCTCGATTGGTTGGAAATGGTACAGCGTGCTGGCCTCAAGCAACCGCAGTAGGGTCTTCACTACGGCCGCAGCAATACGGCAGCGCTCAAAATTGACCAGAGGTGCCGTTGTTGGAGAGCTGGCGATCTCCGAGGGACGCTGTGCGTTGAAAAGGATATCGTGCGTGTAGATGCCGAGGAAGGGGATGCATCCCGTCTCGGCCGCTGTCGCACCCCCTTCCATCTCGGCCCGCAGGTTGTAGAAGTTCTTGGTGGGGGAAACGAGGCTTTCGACCTCTCGCATCGTCTGCATATCTGACGGAGGCAGCAGCGCCCACGTCTTCGATAGTCGCGCGACTTCAGTCGACGTCAGGGCGATGGCAATTTGACTCAGCGTCGCGAAATTACGGTATCGCCGGCAGTGCGCCGCGATGTGGAGAAACTTGATGATGCAGCGGGCGCGCTCCTCAACGTTCTGCGTGAGAACGATTTCTGAGACAGCCCATTTGACCATGATGTTGAAACGGGCAACCACGACCTCAACACCGCGAGCATCGCTGTTCCGGAGGAAGTCGACCCAGGATCGCGAGTTGGTATGCGAATTCCGCCATCTCATCTCAATCAGCTCTTTCCAGTCAACCTCGTTCAGGGCATCCTTTTCGATCAAGGTGAATTGTTGGGCCAACACCTCGGAGTCAAAAGCCAAGATGAAAGGCAGGTGGGCCGGAAACTGCGTCGAAGACACCTCGGCTGGCCCTAACGCGTTTGCGGGTGGTTCCTTGGCAGCCATAGAATAGTCCAGCGAGTCGAGTTGATGGTGGTTGCTAGTATCGGGCGTCATATCGGGCGTCGGAGGCATTCGCTTCGCAGATTTCAGCGGCCACAACTGATGCTCATGGAGTTGCGGCGTGAACGCCGTCTCCGGCGAGCGGGGGGACATTGGAGCCGTGGTTTTGGCAGCGGAGGATATGCTGTTCTTTGGCGTTGTGCTGGTGTTCAACGGCTTCGTGTCCGGCTTGGGCCCAGCCGCAGCAGGTCGTGGGCCGCGGTAGGCAGGATTCAGACCGAACTCGTCGGCTTCAACCATCTCCATAGAGAGCTCTGAAGACAGTTCCGAATCCTCGTCACTCCCATCGTTGAAAAACGACCCAGCGACGCTTGGCGGTGGCTGTGTCTCCCCCGGTGCAATCTGATCCATGCTCTCGGTTTTCTTGACAACCTCGTAAGATGGAGATAACGGCGGGGCGAGACTCTGCCGTTCGTCACGAGGTGTCAGGTCGCCGTCCGAAACCTGCAGAACAGAGTGGTTTATCCACTCGCGACTGTTCCTACTCTTGCCATCGTCGGTCAGACCGCGGTGCAGCAGTGGAGTCGAGTTGTATGACTCCTCAGATCCATCTGATAGGAAAGATGCGTCAGACGGCGCAACATCGGACATTGCGCGCGTCCTAGCATACTCCGAGGGTGCCACCATGGATACGCCGTCATCAACCACATGCTGCTGCCGGTGTCGACGCTTTTCGGGGGTGAAGTGCTCTTCGGACTCAACCTGGGACTCGTCATCACCTTCCGCGATGTCAGACACAGCAATCGAGAGTGGTTTGATGGATCGCCTGGCTAGCCTCCTCTCAAATTTGCCCTCCAATTTAGCGAGCGCTGACTCCACGCCGCCGTCGTCCTCATCATCAGGAATTTGGGCCAGCTTAATAGCTTCGGCCTCGAATGAAGGGCGCATGACGGGCTTGGATGAGTGGGTACTGAACACAGACATCCGTCGCTGCGGTGCTTTCTCTGCCATTCGTCCCAGGGAGAAGTGATCGGTGCGGTGCTGTGAAAAGTTGCTGCTAACAACATCCACCCGTGCGCTCGAATCCCGAAGAGGACTGTGTAGGTACGAGCTCCTGAGCGACTCGGAAAATGTAGTAAGTGAGCCCACTGAACGCGATCTCCGCAGAGGTTGGTGGTCCAGGTCCGCAACGTTCTGCACGCCTCTGAGATCACCGCCGGGCCTTCTACGAAGGACTCGGAGAGGCTGCGGCATCACTTCCGAAGTCACAGAGCCTTCCGTGTATGTTGTAGCATCAAAGCTCTTAACGGTCGACCGCGGAAATGTGCTGTGGATCGAGGCCCAGCGCCGATGGGCTAGGGAGTGATTGGTACGGAAGCTTCGACTTGATTGCTGGCGCCTGTGAGTATAGAAGCTGGCGCGTGGCTGTGCATAGGAGGAACGCGTCATGTAATCGGGCGTCGGCCGCTCGAAGGAAGCAAGCGAGTGTCGGGTCATTTCTTCCGAACGACGGCCACCCAGTGTAGCAAGATCAGGCACGAATGGGGGCAGTGGCTCCTCTGCTACCGAGACGGGGTGTAGGGACTGGGTGCCAAGCACAACTGATGACATGCGAGGGTTTCCCTCTATCGTCTTGTCTGGCGGAGTGGTTGGGGGTGTTAAGTTGGCTCCAGTGGGCACGAGACTGTCCGCAAAGGCTTCGACAGACGCTGTGACAGGGCCCAGGGCCCCCGACATGGAAGGGTAATCGTGCGGTAGCGTGCCATCGACGATGACGATGGATTTACTTCCCGCCGTGATAGCCGCGTCACTGGAAGGTCGCTTCTCCGACTTGGGTTCAAGGTCAAAGGACGAGTCGAGGTGGGCCGCCGAGTACTCGATGTTGTCCGTAGTGAGCTTGGTAGGAACATCCGGGCTCGGGGTGCCGGCGGCACTGTCTTCCCGCACAGCTTTTCTGAAGTCTTCAGCAATTTCGGCTGCCAGGACATCGATTCGGACCGGTGCCCGACGTCCCGCGGATCTCGGCAGACGAGCCTGTGGAACGACCGCGGTGCCAGGAATGCGATTCTCCGTAACACCCCTGGGGCCAATAGGGGATATACTCAGGTAATTGTTCCCTTGTGTAGGCGGAGCACATTGACCCTTGGTGCTCAACGCTCGACGGACACTGCCAAGAAGCTTCTTCATGCCTGCTCCCGACATGGCCGAGGCAGCGCCTTTTCCTGCCGAGGCCTCCGGCGACTGTGGCTGAAAGAGTGTTGTTTCCCGGCCAAGCCTTTCTGGCGAGGCTATCTCGACCAATGCCTGGCCCGGTGGCATCAGATTTCCCCGGACGAGGCTGCCAGCGTACGGCAGCGTTAACAGGGCATCCGAGCTCTTGTAGAGGCCTCTCTCGTTTCCTAGCGGGGCCGTTGGCGCCGCCCCTGCTCCTCCATGCTCTCTCAATGAATCGGAGAGGCTGACATTGCGCTTGTGAGAGGCCTGGGCGCGGACGCGCTTGCCAGTCAAGGCACGCGGTGTCGCTGCTATCGGATCCGTGTTGACATGTATCGAACTCGGATCGACCGGGTGGGCGGCTAGTGCGTAACTCGCCGTCGGCTCTCCCATGCGGAATCCCTTGGTGGGAAAGGAGCAGGAAACCACGTCCAAGCTCGCGACGCTCATGGGTGACCTGGTCTGCCTCTCTAGATTTCTTGGCACCGACGGCTGTTCGGCGGTGGCCGCCCTCTCACTCGAGTGCGACCCCCCCGCTAGAACTGCGTCAATGTGGCCGGCATTCTCGTTGTTGCCATCGAAACTTGACTCGTTGCGCGGGTCGGATGCCGGAAAGTCGATGCCAGAGAGTTGAACTAGCCCGTCGCCATCGATCGCCCAGAAACTAGGGTCCAGGCCCGGGTCGCGATGTCCGGCGATCCCTCCGGGTGTTATCGGAACCTCGGGCCCTACATTGTAATCGAAATCGGGGCCGTCCCAGTACTGGGCGCAGACCCGCCTCCAGCACTTCTTGAGTTCGCCAAGAATTTGAAGCCGAGTCGTGCTCCTGCGCTTGTCCTCGGCCAGCTCTTCCACGTACTCGTTGATCAGGTCGCAGAAGGTAACGCGCAGCTGATAGTCCACCATGAAGTCGTCCACGAAGTAATTCAAGATCCAATGGCGCATCGCAACAAACGCCCTCACCCTCACAATCATGCCGATCTCGTCCGGGCGGGATATGGCCCATTTTAGCCTGGCGACGAGCATGCGCAAGAGGTCGGCGGGGTCAAGAAAGGTGCGAAAGGTGAGGAAAAAGTCGGACAAGAGGTCATAATCAAGAAAACACGGAGAAGTGATCTCGGACACGAGTCGCGGTGGCGTGGCTGCTGTAACGGCACCGGTGGCGGGTGAGTAGCGTACAACTGAGCGGTCGTCACGACCGGGCCTGAAGGTCAGAGCATCGTACATGGCCGGCTCTATTACGAAATGGGAAGATAGGTAGGTAGCCCGTGGTGGTTGTTGGGGGAACCTCGCCGAGGAGGGGCTGACTTTGATGGGCGAAGGGAGATTGGAGTGAGGAAACATGACCGGGCTCGGCTTGAGGCTCTCCAAGTGAAGCGAGTTCAAATCGCCTCGCTGTGATCCGTTGGCGAATGAGATGCGGCTTGATCGGATGTCCTCGGTCGGCGCGTACGATGAGCCACGGATCAGGGGTGTGCCTTGAAGAGTAAATCGCGGGGTCCCCAGTTTCCAAGAGGGAATGGAGATCTGGAGGATTGGCGCCTCATCGTGTTTGATGGATTCGGTCGTCCGTGGCCTCTGGTCATCGTGGGGCTTCGAGATAACCACCTTGAAGCCACCAACATCGGTTTCCTTGGCTATGCTCACGTCCTGGACAGTCGAGTCTGACATGGCGCGTCTCTGACGCGATTTGATGGAAAAGGTTCGGTCAAAGGCCCCCGATTGGGTAGTAGGCGGTGAGGGCACTTCCGATAAGGGAGTGGAAGTCCACATGCTACTACGAAATCCACTGGTGTCGGCTTCGGCCCCGTTACTCGTGGAGAAGGCGTCCAAGCCCGCCGTACTCGGCGGCGTTGCTGGAAAAACAAAGTGAGGCTGAGGATATCGCTGATGTGCGGGGCGAACGCTGGGTCTGCAAGATAGTGTAAGTGAGTTGGCACAACGAGGGGGCCCAGGGTGCAGCCAGCAGGATACAGTGATCCTTCCACCTACCGAAGGAAGATCTTGCCGTTGTTCCCGACGTTGGCAACGGTAAATTGCCTGCCCTCGCGCCCGGCAGAGCCCCCGTCCGGTGTAATGTCCCATTTCGTCGCATCGATGTCCTTCTTTCCTTTGGAGGACTTCGCGTCGTCCACCCCAGGCCGTCTCTCGGTCACTGGGACTAAGGGCTTCGAGGTGTGCGCATGCAAGGGTTGCGTCCTTGACTGCGCGGGTCTGTCTGCGTCGTGGCCCAGCAGGCGCGGCGGCGACCGTTGGGCAAATTTGCCATCGCGAAGGCTACCCCCGGCTTGCTTGGGGGTATTCGGGCGGCGGTTCGACAAGTCCCTGCGCAAGGGCTGGCGGGGTTTCTGCGTCGATATCGGCGGCTGGGGCGCCGGGGAACTGGCGATTTCCATGGCTCCCACTGCTTTCACACACTCTCTTGCACACGCAGCTGTTTTTTCTAAAGCGTGACGGCGAAGCGCTGTCTGCTTCTCGCGGCGGCTCTGGGTCGATGCATTGATGGCGCGCCACTCAGCCGACAGGGCGGGTTTGCTTGATTCCCCAACTGCTCGACGGAGCGCCTACAGGAGGCGGGCAGGGCTGGGTGGTTGGTTTGCCGGAGGGAGGCAAACAAGGAGGACTCAGCGGAGGCGCGTACAAGACGCCATGGAAGATGGGCCGTGGACTTGGGATGTTGTGGTGTTGTACGGGGAAAAGGTCTGTGTGCTACTTGCAAGGACGGCCCTTGGCAGCAGACTTTCGGACCGACGCCAAACGTGCACTGCAGTTAGTTGGTCGCGTGGTTGCGGCCTCGAGAGGTCGTGCGAGGCGAGTCCAGTTCGCAAGTAGAGCCGTGTCCGCAGTCGACTGTCTCCTGCGGTTGGATGTCGACAGGGTTTCGAGGAAGGGGAGCGAGGGGGGGGGGTGGAAATGGGGAGAAAGAAACAAGCGAGCGAACGAGTCGTAGGTGAGAGTGAGTGAGCGGCAGAAGGAGTGTGGAAGAGGCCGACAAGAGAGGTATCCTATCCAGGATGGGTGGCCGGGATGAGCCAAGTCGACAGAGTCAAGGTCCGGACGGGATATGATGGGTATGGGATCGCACTCCATGCAAAAGCAAGGCAGGGCTGGACGGGCAGGCGCAGGTGCAGGTGCAGGCGCAAGCGCAAGCGCATGGGATGGATGTCGGCGGCGCTCGTCCGTTCGCCCACCAGGGGTGTGAGAGGTACATACATGAGTACATGTACGTACCTAACGTGCTATACATACGGCAAGCAAGCAAGCAGTGAAAAGTATGTAGTTACCTTACTTCTTATGACCACAGGCTCCGTAAATCCATCTTGTGACCTGAGGTCGCGTGTGGATGGATGATGGGGGTTTACATTGATGCTATGGTGCAGCCCGCAACATAAGCGGCGCAAGCCATCGCCATTCCGCCCTTTGATTGGGTTGCATACCTACATTACCTACATACTCACCTACATACCTACATGACCTATATACATCTTCTTGCCTTCCAATACCTATCTGCCTCATACAGGGAGGGAACCTACTTACCTACATGAGGTACATACCTCCTGGGCCTGGACATAGGCACACTGTTCAACCCGTCGCCGCAGTCACAACGTGGGAAAGGGAACAGGGCGCCCGAGCTGGCAGGCTCTTGCTGATCGAGCAGGGATCCAACCTAGGCACGGAGCCAAAGAAGGGGGGGGGAGGGCCTGGTCGCCTATAGTAGTGGTACGCCGTACTTACCCCCATCAGTTAGTGTCTTCGTAGGGGGAAGGGGGGCGTGGAAGCGTTCCGGGGAGAAGAGCTGCGTGGGGCCTGATGAATTCCATATGCCCACTGCACCTAAGTATGGATCTGGTACGGGTGGGATGGGTGGATGGGATGGGATGGATGGATGTCGCTCTCACGCACGGCATCGACGGCATGGCTCCATCTCATGCCGCCGTAGTTTACCACTGTGGACCCGACCGACAAAAGTCTTGACCGCGCGCACTTGTCACAATACGGTACAGGTCGAATCGCCCGTCGCTGGTGCACGCCTGCCTACTCTACCTGGCCTCGCATCCAGGCCATTCTGGACACACTGCCCGGCAGGGCTCGACGCGTGCAGGGGGAGGGGAGGTTTTTTTTTCCCCCCCATGAATCCATCCTGTTCTGCGTGATGCAGTCCACCCCATCGTCAATGCTACACCTGAGGAGAAATTACAGTACCACACGCACGGGTGCGCAATAACTCGCAATCAGAGCGCACAAAGGGACGCGGCTGCCGCCCAGTCTGGTGGGCGCCGGCCATGAGCGCAACCCGCGTCCCATCTCTGGATTGAACGGCCATAACGGGGATGGGAAGCTCGAAAGCGTCGGCCGGAGCGTCGGAACGGGATCCCCGTCGCCGTCGACCCTCCCAGGGCCAGGGGAGCAGCTTGCAACAAGATATGGACACCTGGGCGAGCCGGAGCCAAAGAGGAAGAGAGAGACAGAGACACACACACGCGCGCGCGCGCGCACGGCTGACAGACAGTCAGTCAACCAGGCGTGACATTTCCTGACATATGGGACGGGATATGACCTGCGACGAACTTTGGTGCCCTCGAGCATGTGTCCAATCCAGGGTCCAGTCATTCATTCGCACCCAAGGCTCGCCCTGTCAATGCGCACGAGGGATGCATATTCGTGCACTCTCGCAAGGTTTGACTAACGCATACTCGGGGCCCTTTCTGTCATATTTCATGTCTTGACCGGCACAGGCAGTCCGATCCGCCGGGTCTCAAGCGCCGCCGTCGGCAATGCACCGTGGCAACCGGCTTGACTGCCTTACATCATAGGAGTCTGTCTGCCTAACGCCCAGCGCGACGCGGGAGAGGCGAGAGAGCGAGCGTGTAGGCTGCTGCTACTGCTGCTGCTGCTGCCGGCAACCCCAAGGTTCTGCTGGCCGCAACCACCGACGACGGCCAACCATCCCTTCCGGCCAACTGGACGGCAGCCATCCGCTCGCCTTCAAGGCGCGCGCCGACGGCTCCTCTGGAGTGTACAATCCGTCTTACATGACCGAGGGGGGACTAGGTTGTCTGTCGGCCGCCACCACCAAGCCGCCAACTGTTATTGTGGCGCAACAGCGTTAAACGCGTCATGTAGTTCACGAAGGCCCCACGAACAGGCGTCTGCCGGCCATGGGAACGACAGGGTCTGGGCAGGGCCAAAAAGAATAAAAAGAAGCAAAATAAAAGGGAGCAGGAGGCGGGCTAAAACCAAAAGAAACGAAAGGCCTGTGACCAGCGCCCTCTCGCGACGGCGCTGCACACACCCAGTCCGACCGATCGTATTTGTCGGCCCTCACGAAGCTCTCTCTCTCTCTCGCAGATTGGGCCGCAATAGGCTGAGATCCATCCGACTAACGCTGTTAGTGTCCCAGCCGTCGGGGACGGTTCCATCCAACACGGCCTAGACGGGGGAAACCGCCCAGGGTGCCAGGATCGACCGGCCCTGGAGGGCATAGCACGAGTTGACTCGGCCGTGCTGCTGGTGTCCATCCAATTTACCCCCCTGTGACGCGGAAGCGAGTCCACGTTACCTGCTCGGTGTAAGTTGGTCGGAGGGGAGAGTCGAGGAGGGCTCTCCGGGCATGCCATGGTAGGGAGAGAGGCCCATTCCATAGATCATGTACCTATGTACCTACATAGGTAATTACCTAGGTAAGTATGCACTTTAGACCAGGACCCTTCCCCTATTTCTCTCCTCCTCCATGGTCTCTCTCCCTCCCCATCTCTCCCGCGCCTCCTCCCCCCTTCCCTTGCACTTTGGAAATGGGTAGGAGTGGTGGTGTCGTGTTTCAACGCCAGAAGCAAGCTGCGAAGAGGGGTAGCGAGATTTGGCGGTGGAGTTTCTTGGAAAAAAGCGATATGGCTTGAAGCAACATCATCCAAATGCCTCCCCCCATGTGCGCGACACCCGGCGCACCAATCAGAGCTGGAAAGTGCACGCCGACAGTTGGGTGCTTTTGCTCAAAGCGGAGTTTCCTCCCCCCGACTCAAGGCCCCCCGTCTGCCGGCAGGTGGTGATGCCAGGGCTGACCAGGCCGTTCCCCATCCAGGGTGGAAGCGAATATGGGACGACTCCATCTCGCCAATACTCCGTACTTGTATAGCAATCAATTTGACTCGATCAGAAACAACCACATCCGGGACCTCTGACAGATCACCATCCCCCCCCCCCTCTCGGCCTTCGATTCGGACGCGACGGGGGGCTTAGTTTCTCCGTCCTCGGGGCTCGGTTACGGGCATTTACCCTCGGAGGCGGAGGAAAGAGAAGGCAGATGGGCAGCTCGGCCACGACGACCGGAGGTCCCCCCCCTTCTGTGAGAGTCTTGTGACCATCGAGTCAGGGCAAGCCCGCCGGTCGCTGACGGGAAAAGGGCCAGGCAGCGGCTTTCCACCCGTCCCCCGGGCGGGGATCGCGATGCACGTGGTGAAGGTGACCATGTCCTCGTACCCAAGATGGCCAAGAATGTGGAAGGTCACTGTGAACGGCTGCGTGCGCAGGACCGGAGAGCCCAGCAGCACACGGCACCAATGGGGGACGGCCATTTGTACCTACCGACACCACACACAGACACTCTTGCGGTCGCCTTCTCCTCTCAAGCCCACCTGCGGGGCACTGAGACTGCGGCATGGGCGTTCGCGCTGACCAGGGTTTGCCTTTGGTCGCATGCGCCGCCGGCCAGTATGCAATGTATGTATGTATCTATGTGTGCAGAGGCGCGGTCGGCCACTTGTTCGTGCAGACCTGGAGGCAGAGGTATGGATGTATTCCTGCATAGCACATTGGGATAGCAGCACATCGCACCGTCCCTCCCAACCCCAAAATGCCCTGGCCTTTGTATGCGACGAGCCCAGCATGGAATTCAGATGGCAGCACTAATTTGAGCAGAGACGGATGGGGAAGAGGTGGCCCGTTACCGCAGCTACCATGTCCCGATTTAGGCGAGCGGCGCTGCTCGTGATAACGGCCTTCCCCGATTCGCAGCACGCGGGATCCACGCTTCATCATAAGCTTCATCATCCAGCTGAGGAGGAGCAGCAGCACACCTCGGCACTCGCGAATCCACCACTCCACCCCAGAGCCACGGACGTTTCGTTTGACGCATCCAGCTGGTGCACCGTGCTACTTGTTTTTGGCTGCACGGGCTGAGGGGCACAGCGTGGCTCTGACAGATGGATGACAAGCATGGAGCAGAAAATCATCCGAACTTTTTTGGGGGTCGGAGGAGGAGCCAGCCCCAGCTCTCAGTACTACCTATGTAGTGTCTGTCTCCTCCGCGCGGTGAAGGGGGGGGGCGCGCCGCCACAAAGCAAGTTGCGAGTACGGATGACGAAAAGCCTGCCTGCCTTCGTATGGGAATTGCAAGATTCGGACGGTCCGCCGTCGCCCGGCCCTTCGTCTCTTGAAGGGGCGGACCTGCTTTACCCAACGGCGAGCGAGATGCTTCGTCCGGTGTCTGCTCTCCCGGGCGCTGTGCAAGCGGTGGCCTCCCCATTGGAATGGTGGATGGAGGGGAGGAGGCATTCGGTGCCCCTCTACGCCCCTCCTGACCCAGTAGCCCCGGGAGGTCGAGATCCATTCCCTTCTTTCCCTTGCCCAAGACCAGCCAGCACGACCGCTTGGTGATTGTGCAGCTTGCTGAATCCTTCCGTATAAAGTAAGTGAAGTAGCTGGGGTTTGCTGCGAGTTTCAACTTGTTCCCGGGGGGCGTGGCCAATCAAGACCGCTTTCCCAGGTCTTGGCCACATAATCTGCACTTGCAACTGTACAAAGCCATCAGGGAGCCTTGCTGTTCATGCATCGCATCGGTTGAATGACCAGCCTCGGGTTGAGAAGAAAAAAACCCCCCTTCAATGCCGACTCGCCGGCGCACCCTCCCCCCCTCGGCGCCGGCCGGAGTGCGCCCCAAGGCAAAGACAACAAACGTCACGTACAGTTGGTCATTCATGGACGATCAGCCTCGCCTCTCGTGGCGTTGGATTCGGGTAAATGACGCGAAGCGCGCGGGGGCTCGTCGTAGAAACACCAGCGCCGTCCGCGCTCTCTCTCTCTCTCTCTCTCTCTCTCCACATGCCGCCCGCCGCCCGCCTCTTCGCTATGTCGGCTGGCATGGAAACAAGGCCATCGGAGGGCTCCGGAATGGCACTGGCCAGCGGGCGACAAGCCGCCGGCGAACGAGCCCATCCGGACCTGCTGGGCGCTTCGTACGTGAAGTGTGAAAAAGCCCCCCCCTTGCAACTCGCTCCCAGCCTCCACCCGCACTGAGTAACGCAGCCAATCCCACGGTACTACAAGCATCACGGCCGGACACGGGGCCTTGGCCGCCTTGCATACCTGTCGGCCCTACCTATCGTGCAACGGGGGCCGCAAGCGATGGAGCACCTGCGATGGTGACAGGTCGTAGCCCGCCCGCGACGGGTTATCGCGGCAACAAACCCCCAGCATGGCGAGCTCCCCTCCCACCACCCCCCTTCCTCTCATGGGATGCCAACTCCGCTCGTTCAAGAGGACAGGCGTGCCGGAGGGGGGGGGGGGACTGGGGGTCCTTTCGCTTCCGCGCGAGGCATCTTCGCGAGACGCGACGTTGTTCCTCGCCAACCGGGCCCCCCTCCCCCTCCCCCTCCCCCCAAGCCTCCGCGCTGCTCGCCTAGGCAGGCACTTGCTGGCCTTTTATATATATATATATATGTACATATCTTGCTGCAGCCTTATGGCCGCGGGCGCCCGACGGGAACCGAGGACTTGCATTCGTTACCGAGGCGGGTGAACCACCGGAAATGCGACCAACGCAAAAGGTCAGATCCGCTCCCGAGATTCTATTGCCAGGGTAAAGAAGGGAAGGGAGGGGGAGGAGCGCTTTCTCGGCGGGCGGGCGGCCGGGCCCTTCCCCTCCCCCGTCATCTCCACGCGGCACACCAAAATCTGACCGCGATGGGGCCTGCCTCGCTCGCTCTTTCTCTCTCTATCTACCTATGTATGTATCCCTGGGCTTGGCTGCTACACAACGGAGCAATATCCCGAATCGAGGAGGGGGAAGGCGGGCGCTACCGCACCCCACACACAGATGATGGCCCGCGTTGCGCGAAGGAAAAATGAAACAAAAAACGAAAAAAAAAAAGTGAACAGATAGAATTTCCATCGGCGGGTGTGCGGCCATGCGAACCGGGGGCAAAGAAACTTCTCTTCTTCGCCATTGGTGGCGCCGGTAAGGCTCGCATCGGGCCAACCTTGCGGATCCCTTCAACGGCCGCCCGCCCCTCGTTTGCCTGGGGGCCCCCTAGCTAGGACTCCCGGGGCTGGGATTATACGCATTCGGTGGCTTGTGTATACTCCAGCGGCACCTCTCCCCCCTTCTTCGCCCATGCCGCGCTCGGGTGGACAATCACGGGTCCTCCAGTCAGCCGGACTCCAAGCTCGTCTTTCCGCTTCCTGTGTTCCTGCGAAAAAGGGGGAGGGACCCAGCGGGGCCTAAGCTCTCTCTCTCTCCCGCCTCGAGGACATACGAGGGGCTTCGATGGCGGGCCGAAGGGCTATTCCTTCCGTGTGGGTGGCGGGGAGAATCCCATGTGGAGGGATGGAACGACGTTGCACAATTCGATGTCTCCCTCTTTCTTTCTTCGTCTCTCTCTCCTCCCCCCCCCAAATACATACAGACTCCCCTTTCCCCCGGGAGTGCCTACTTCACACGGGTTGACCCCTCGTATAACTCCACCCCGCCTCCTCTCACTGCTACGTCGATGTCGGGACGGCCTTCTGTAGCAGAGAGAAAAAGCGCCGACGACACCGGCTAGAAGAGGACGCCGCCATTGGCCCGTATACGTGCGGGAGCGGATCAGACGTCCCGATGCTGAGAGCGATCCATTGGGACGGGACATCCCTGGGGGGGGGGGGGGACCCGGCGGAAGGGGGGCTCCGTCCGGTGGTATGCTTGGCGACGCGGGTTTCCCCCCATTGCTGATGCTGGGCATTCCGTTCCTTCCCCCGGGGCAATGTGACCCCCCTATAGGTAGGGGACATGTAACGTAAGAAGGGGGCGGGTGAGCGGCTTGGTATGGGTGGCCGTCCAGATCTATACTACCCTCGCATTCGGATCCCGCTGGCAGCCCCCCCCCTCGACGTCACGTATTCCGAGGGCCGCGACGGAGCCAATGAGGGTAGGGTATAGGTCATCCGGGAGGTTGAGGATGCTAATGGTCGTACAGAGGGCGAGTGAGCGCCGCATCGACCCCTCTGCTCCCGGCTAGGCCAGCTTGGAGTTTGCTGTCCCTGTGGCGGTCGTATCCTATAATGGTAGGTAAGAATTCCACCGGTTCTTCATTCGTACCGCTTCGGCATCTACACAGTTTACGGGGACGTAGCCGGCGCCTTACGAAAGCAATATGAGGCCGCGCCATGGCCAGCAGAGGCCACCGTGCTTTGTACAGTCTCGTAATCACCGGCAAAGGAGTTTGGGTGAGCGCACGACTACGTGAACAGCCTCGAACATCCGGAGAGGGCGCAGGTGGGGTGTGATGGTTCAATATATAAGCGACGCGAATCGGGTCCAGGGCCGGGGGCCGGATTCCAAATATACACACGAGTTCAGGGGCTACCCGAAATCGACAGGCCGCCAGGTTTTGGCCAACGCCCAGCAACGGGACTCCTCCCCCCTTATGATATTCCGCTACTTCTCCCGGTCGTCGTAGGGCCGCCCCCGCCGGCCGCGAATGTACATGGTGCGGCTCCCCCGGGGTCTGGCACGGCTTACGCATTTTGGCCGTCCCCCCCTCTTTTCTCTCCCGGGACGCCCGGGTGGGAGCTAGCCCAGGAAGGCCCGCTGCGAGTTCCTCGCCTGCTCGGAGCTGTAGGCCTCGAGCTTGACGGCGACGAGGACGCACTCGACGGCGCCGCGCAGGGTCCGGGAGCTCTGGAGGCGCAGCCGCCACTGGCCCTTGCGGACGACCCACTCGTCGGGCGCCGGGGGGTCGGCGACGCGCCGCCGCTTGCGCGGGGGCCCGGGGAAGCCGCTGCCGACGGTCGAGGCGGGCGACTCCTGGCCGCCGCCGTGGCCCGTCGACGAGTCGGCCGAGAACAGCGGCGTCGTCGTCGTCATGGCGTCGTCGCCGTCGGCGGGGAACGCGTGGGGCCGGCCGTCCAGCACGACGTGCGCGTCGGCGTCGAGGACGACGCGCACGAGGTCCTCGCTCAGGGCGGTGCTGCCGGGCGTCGGCGGCTGGCTGCTGGCGCCCCCGGCGGCCATCAGCAGGCCCAGGGGCTGCGTCGTCGGCGGCTGGTTGAGCTTGGAGGCCACCACCTCGAACAGCTTGGCGATCCGGGTTTTGATCTGGCCGAAGAACTCGGCCCGCATGGTGCTCAGATGGATCTTGGTGCTCTCGCCCCCGATCTCGAGGACGAGCTCGTGGGCCCGGTCGTCCTCGAAGGGCCGGGCGTAGTTGACCCAGCCGGCGGCGGGGTCGCCGCCGCCGTACAAGAGGGAGGAATCGCTCGCGAAGGAGATGCCCGACTTCAGGATGTCCTCCAGCCGAAGCACGATCTCGCTGCGCTGGCGGGCTTGGTTGTAGCTGATGTGGTGCGGGACGAGCTTCTGCTCCAGGCCCTTGAAGTTAAAATACCGGCAGTCCCGCAGCAGGCTCTGGCGGTGTTCGTCGTCCCGGATGTGGACCGGGTACCCGCGAAGGAGGTGCAGCAGCTCGGCGAAGATGTCGGCCGACCGGTGCGGCACGGCCGGGGGCATGATGGAGGGCGGCCGGATGAGGCCATCGCGATCGAGGCCCGGGAAGATCTCGTCGGGCGTGGAGAAGAAGACGGCGAAGCCGAGCGAGAAGAAGTTGGGGCTGTTGCCCGGCCCCGAGAAGATGTCGCGGGGGATCTGGAACTCCCGGTGCCCGATGGACATGAAGATGGACTCCTCGTAGAGCTGGGACATCAGCTTGGGCAGCGTGTAGAACTGCGCGTCGGCGAACAGGCGCACGAAATGGGTCCCATCGCGGGGCTGGACGTGGTAGCCCTGTAAGTGCAAGGCAATATCCTGAAAGGTCACGGGGTCGCGGTCTATGTAGAGGGTGCGGAGAGTGCTGCACACGTCCTCGCCCTTCTCCTCGGCCTCCTTGATCTGGCAGAGAAAGTACTGGGAGAAATAGGAGGGAGCTGGGGGGGAAGTTAGACGCGGCGAGACGGCACCGGCGGAAAGGACAGGACGCACCATCCGACGAGAGGGAGGCCCCCGAGAGTTTGAACAGCTCCGACCCTATCTGGATGGGGAAGACGCGCTCGTGAGGTAAGATCTTGGGGATCTTGGAGATGAGCTGGGGTTGCGAAGGGGGTAGATGGAAAGACTCGCGGGGGAAACCTTGAGGGGTTCCACTCGCGTTGGATCTACTCATTGCTGCTTCCGTGGGTGCACGTGACACGTCGGCGGCATGATGAATTCGAATTGTAGAAGCCCTCTTGACTTTGGTTACAGGGCCATGGCGGCTGGCGCGGAGACGCGATGGGTGGGACGGGGGGGGGGGGGGAGGCAGAAGGGGATGATCCAGCTAACCGGGAGAGGCAAGCTATAACACGGGACAAAACACCGGTCTCCGTTCCTGTCGACCCACGGAGCGGGTCTGTATATGTCGTAGGCGGGCAAATAACCGGCCACGCCGCGAAGCTATCTTAATAATCGGGGAAGGGTGCTGCGCGCGGCTGCGGCTGAGGTCGGAGTGAAGGCCGTTTCGAGCGCAAAAGGTGCAAAGTCAACAAGGCTGACGGGGCCTGCTATGTAAGTCCTTACATAAACCAAGCAGTCGGGTTCCTCATGTCAGGTGTTGGCTGGCCAGTGCTTGCGAGCGAGCTAACTTAATTTGGCGGGTCATGCAAGTACTATGTACGGACCTCCAGCTAATGTATGCGGATGTGGAGGATCCAAGCATCGTGTTCCCCCCCTCCATCCGCATATATCTATATTAAGAGCATGCCAACGGCTGACGTCCCCGTCCTGTCCAACGAGAATAGCCGGGGCTAAAGGGCCAGCTGGGAACCAAAGTGCGACGATCCATGCAAGCGCTTGTGACGACGCCTAGGACGGACGGACACTCCGTTCAGCTCGTCCGTCTGAAGCCGAAAGGACATGCGCGAGGCGTGCAAAACAGAAAGCCTCGGTCAGGTTGCGCAACAAGATGCATATGTACTTATATAAGACAGTAGTAATCCGACACGGTAACCAAACCAAAACGCCGTTACCGAAGTAGTCAAATCTCTCAGGAGAGCCTCGCAACACCGCCAGGGGAAAAAAACAAAACCAAAGGGACCAGGCATCTCCCGTCCATTCCGTTCCTTTCCCTCCTCCCTTCCGCCGAAACCAGTGAGAACGCAACCCCCCGGGGGAATGGGGCAACTCCAAACTCCCGGTACCAAAGTTGCCAAACGAAAACGCCGGCCAAATACACACACAATACGCCGTTCTCTGCTCGGGGTATAGCCAGAACCTTCCAACTCAAACCACGCTCATGCTGCTCTCCCGACCTGCGTGCTCCATGCTCGACCGCTTCAGCTCCTCCTCGATTTGGTCACTCTGCCAGCGGGCGCGCTCGCATCCCTACGCAGGCCCTTGCCCGTGACCATCTGCCTCCGTGGCGTTGCTGCTCCACTCCTCGCTCTGCCTCTCCGCTCTCTTATCTGCGCCAAGGCTTCCTCTCGCGTCATGGTCGGCGTCAGGGCAGGGTTGTTGATGTCAAAAGACGGAGTCCGGTTTTGTGACCGCGTGAATCCCTTCACGTACTCTCGCGAATTCTGCTTGCTCTCCCCGACGGGCACCGAGACGGTGGTGGTGACCGTGTAGAAATTATTGGACGTGCGAGGCTGGCCGGCGGCGTCCGAGTTTGTCCGTTCGGCTGGCGATCTGCCCCGGGGGGGTTCCGTAGCAGTCTCATCGTTGTGCCGTCCCATCATTTGCCGGTTCATGGGTTCGCCCGCTGGCGTCGTGGGGATGTTGAACATCATGCCGTGTGAATCGTCCTGTCTAGGGGCGTTCAGCAACGAAAGAAGGGATGTGCACTCGTTTCCCGCCATGGCAAAGGTCGGAGGCTCAGCAGATGGTGTCCGGGAGTAGTGCATACCGCGTGTCGGCTCAGCAGCAGCAGCGGGCTCTGGCGATGCTTCTTTCACCGGTTCTATCGGCTCAAGCACCTCTTGTGACAGTGTTCGGAAAATGCCTTCGGACGGCACGAAGACGGTGCTGCGTCGGGATACTTTGCGCGTCATGGGCGCGGCGGGCGCGGCGGACGCGGCGACGTTTTGCTCGTCGCGAGAGTCGGGAGCGTCTTCCATTTCGGTATCCCGTTCTTGGTGCATGACAGGTTCGTCGGTGGGGGTCGTCGACTGCCTCTGGGGTATGGGACCCTGACCCAAGATCACCAGGTCAGCCGGATCGACGATTGGCACTGCCTCCCCTCGCGACCGGCGAGACGAGCCCACGCTACGCCTTGAGCGTGAGGGCTTCGAGGCGCACGAACAGCACCGCAGCTCGCACTCGGCCTCGAGGAATTCGACGTGCTCTTGGGTGCGGTCGGCTCTCTGCTTCTCCCACTGCCAGAGACGCGTGAGCTCGTCGATCTCGGCCTCGCTCGCCGGCGGAGACGTAATGTCGGCTGTGCTCAACGAAACTCGGGGGGATTTCTTGGCTGATGCAGGCTGGTCGTCGCCCTTTGGGGGTTGGGGAAGCTGTAGGCGGCCTTCGGCCGCTATACGCGCAGCTTCCTCATTCTGCGCAAATGTCCTCAGGGCATCGCGCTCTTGCTCCACGGCCTGGATGCGGTCCAAGGCCTGCTGCAGCTGCTCTTGAATGCTGACGACCTGGTATCGGGCTTCGAAGGCTTCCTGCTCGTGGGCTTTGCTGCGTTCTTTTTCGTGTTGCAGAGCCTCGTCGGTCGCTTTGGCCGCGGTCCTCGCAGCCTTGAGCTCCTCCTGAAGTTTGACGGTCGAGGACTGCGTCTTGAAGGTCTCTTTGCGTGCTTTGCGGATCTCCTTCTCCCAGAGGGCCTGTGTGTGCGCGTACGTCTCCTTAGCGCGGCCGTAGTTCTCCTGCGGCAGGACGGCATGGTTAGCTGCGGAATTAAGGAAGAGGGGGGAAAAAGGGCGGTGGGACTGATGGGGCTCACCATGACCGTCTCCAGCCTCTCGCCAACTCTGCGCTCCCGCTCGCGGCCCTCCTCGACGAGCTTCCGCAGCGAGCGTGCCTCGTCGCGATACTTGCGCATCTCGGACTCGGCCTCCTCGCGGCCCAGCATGGCCCGTTTCAGGGCGGCGTCGGCCGTCTTGCGCTCGAGTTGCTTAGACATGGAGTTGCCGAAGCCATGCTGGCTGGTCATGCTGTTGAACTGGGCGATGCGGTCGTGGATCTTGCTGTCGCGGTCGGGCGACTTGGACGGCGAGTTGAAATAGCCGGATTGTTGATTCACGCGATCGGGCGTCATTGGCTGCAATGGCGCGGCGGCCGGTGAAGGATCCATGGGGCGGCGGGGTTAGTGAGAAAGAGCAAACAGGCCTTTGCGGGTGCGGTTCGGCGGCCGGAAGGCAATACTGCAGTGCAGGTATTGCCGGCGCGGGGAGGGAGGAATGTCGATGGGTGTGACGCTGGCGGGCGAATGTGGGATGTAGGGTCGACGGGCGTGACTCCCGCTTTGCGCAGTGCGAAATTATTATGGCTGCGGCAGCTCTGGGGGGGGGGGATGAATGCGCTTCTCGCTTCGCTTCCTGACGTCCCGTAATGTTTACGGTCGGGTGCAGGTGGAGCGTGAACGAGTTGCTCGGTCGACCAGCGGGTCTCCCAAGGCCGAGCAACCAACCAATTGGGCCTGTTTCGCCTGGCCGAGGAGCAGCTGTCAACCTGATTTCTGCACACATCTACATACATGTACTGATCTACCTTTGTATTGGATATGCCCAGTTCAGCGTCAAAATGGATGCCCGGTTGCTCGGGTCGATGTTGGGCTCCGTTTCCCGCCTGGGTCTCCATATCCAACCCGTCTGCAGGTCCGATTGTGGTGGCCGCCGCTGGTCCATGGGAGGGAGGAGATCTGCGATGGACCTGGTCTCAATACCTGCAGCAGCCCCGGGCTTTTGCTCTGTCCAGTCTGGGACACCTCGCTCGTGGGCCTCCTGCTCGTGCCCGCGGCCCCGCTGGTTCGCACCTTGGGTCAGCCCATTCCCGTCTCCCACATGCCCGTACCATGCGTGAGAAACAAGTGCCCCGGGCCCGTGATGGTCAGATCTCAGGCGGCCGTGGTTCCTTGCCAGTGGCTCGGGGCACTCGATGTGGATATATATGGCTGAACGCCTCCTCGTCTTGCCGTCCGCTTGTGCTGCACATGCACAGCATCGTCTGCTATCCTGCCGCCTACGAAGGCACCGACCTGCTCCCGCTACGTGTGCGCCATAGCCCCTAGCATGAATCCAGCCTCCCCCAAAAGTACATTCTTTGCTAGGTGCCTGAGTAGGCGCCTGCTAGTGAGCAGCGGGCCGGGCCTGTTGCGCCTTGGGGGCGTTTCTATAACGTGATCCAACGGCGGTGAGGTCTATTGAAGCTAATTGGAACGCCATCTTACTACCATCAGCGGCACTTCAGCGCAACCGAGGACGAGCGGTTTGAACGTGCCGTGATGACGAGCTTCCATTGTCCTGTTCGGCAACGCGGCAATTGCCAACTGACTCCCACAGCCAAGAAAAGGGATGTTTTCTCGGATACAGAACGGGCTATCACCTCGCGTGCCGACCTCCCATCTTCATAGCTGCCTTGAGAGGGTGTAACGATAGCCCGCGTCTGCTCCCCTCGGCATCACGAGGTCATTTGCACGTTTTAGGTGAGGGACGATCTGATCCATGGAGGTCTATTAAGGAGTTTTGTTCGTAAATTCATTCGTAACCCCGAGCGCCCCCGGCGAGGTCATGCCACCCGTGCTCAGCTCCCTCTCGTTCTCGACGGCGTCGCTGGGCATGGCAGATGGCAAGCCCCACAGTCTGTTGTTCTTGGACAGTAGTGATCTCACATGTGGCCTGAACGATGTGCACCGGACCAGCCATCGCGGGGGATGAGGATCCGGTATAAGTAAGTAAGTGGGAAGTGAAATCGTGAGAGGTGTGGGTGCGTGTGTGCGTGCGTAGTAAAAGACAATTGGTCAGAAGTCATCGCCGAATACATCCGCGCGGCCCCCGTGCCAAGCCAAGGAAATGCGCCGTCCAGGGGAGAGAACGGCCGAGGTATCACACACCCAAGGTACTAATTATACCGTTCTCTCTTCGATGCCATGATGGCGCGGCCAGGCTCACTGGGTGGCCTGGTCGCCGGCCTCCTTGGCTTTGGCCTTGCTGGCCCGGATCATATCCCCGATCCACTCCAGCGTCTCCGAGGTGATGACCAGGCCCGTCGAAATCAGGGCCTTGCCGTACGTCACCAGGCCCTCGCCGCCGACTTTCTTGTACTCGGAGCTGTACACGTCGAAGACGTGGTCGGTCGTCTCCTTGCCCTTGGCGACGGGGTAAAAGACCAGCTGCTTGCCGTTGGCGTACAGCTCGACCGTGGGTTGCTTGAGCATGGGCAAGCGCTCGTCGATCTTGCTCAAGGCTCCGGCGCCCAGGTGGTCCGCCTTCTTGACGTATGGCGAGACGTACTGGTACGGCCGCGAGAACAGGGGGAGAACGGGCTTGGCGATCATCTGATACGCCGAATCGCCCAGCTCTAGCGACTTCTTCCCGTACGGGTTGTTCTTGAAGCTGGTCAGGGCGTCGTTAACTACTGGGTAGTTGGTAATGTGCTGCCGAGCCGGGTTAGAAGACATGCGGGCGCTTAGACACGGCCACGGCACCTCCCGCGACGAGGACCGGGCCACGCATTGGACGGCGCGTTTACCTGCAGTGTGGCCGAGGAGGGGTGCACCTCGCCGTTGACTTGGTTCGACATTGTAGAGATGTTGGGTATGGGAGCTGTACAATGGTGCGTGAGGATTACCTGAGGTGGATGGGCGTGTCAGTCAGTTGGGGTCAGAGCTGGTGCGGGCCCCGAGCAGGGAGCGCGATACAGGCGCGCGGCCCAATCACGACTCATGATGACACTCACAATGTGGCAGAAACCAATGATAGCTGACGAGCCGGCGAGAAGCTGGCGGTTCCAATGCTGTCCAAGGGGAGGGGGCAAGAAGCGGGCAGAGGAAAAGGAAGGGGAGGGGAGGGAAAGAGATGGAGGAAGGGGTGGTGGTGGTGGTGGTGGTCAAGAAACCTGTGTAGGTGACGGCGGGACCGGTGGGATGGTGCCGGACGGGTGGTAGGGATGAGAATGTGTGGTTTTAGGGGGGGGGGGAGGGAGGAAAGGAGGGTGGGATGATGGGCCAGGGAGGAGGGAGGGGATAATGGAGGTTAGGACGGAAGATAGACAGAGGTATGGAAAGTTAGGTTCACGAGCGAGGAACGTTTGGGATCGATGATATGGGAGGGAGTACTTAAGGGTGGCAGGCGGTTCAGTCAGTACGGAGTCGAGTAGGGGCGAGGCGCAAGCTGTCCGAGGGGAGCACGGCAGCATGCAACTAATAAAAGCTTCAAAACCTGGGCCAATCTGCCAGTACGGCCCTGCCCAATCGCCGGGGGGTGGGTGGTGACGACTCGGTCCATTATCTCACGGTAGGGGGAGCCCACGGCGATGGGGGGAAGGGGGGGAGGGGAGGGGGAGGGACATAACACCACGGTACCGTATGGGTACGGCATGGATCCGGTACGGCAGAGGCGCGAGCAGGAGGCCGTAGATGGAACAAGCAGAGAATGTAGCGGTTCGCATGGGATGGCGCCACCGCCATGGATGGGATGGGACGGGATGGAGACGGGGATGGGGGCGCACCCTCGGGCTGGTGAGAGCTCGACTTGCACGGGTCGTCCGTCACATCCCAATCCCGCCGTCTCGCTCCGGGCCTGGTGGAGGATAGATGATGTGATTTGCATGTGCTTCTGCGGATTTGAAACCCCCGGTCCTGGGTCTCTCTCTCTCTTTCTCTCTCTCTTTCTCTCTCTCTTTCTCTCGCTCTCTCTCGCTCTCTCTCCCTCTCTCTCCCTCTCCTTGTCGTGCTTAAAAGTTGCGGGTAGGTACATACCTGGTGGTGCAAGGACTGGATGCCATTGGTATGGATGCATGGAAGTACATACCTCTTACATACCTCTCACTTTCTCTTTACATGCCTGCTTTACATATTTTGGAGGTAGACAGCCAGCATGGACCGACCGCTGGATGCCAGCATCCAGAGATAGATAGCCCCGTACCGTAAGAATCTTCCCAGCGGTGTCCGGTGTTCCTTGATTCGCTCGTCTTCGCCCCCCCTTGTCGGGCGGAGCGGCGCTGCTGCCCTGGCCCTGCAGGGCCCTCCTCCACGGCCGGGTGGTCTGGCCAGGCCAGCGCGAAGACTCGATGTTTCTCGGTCCAGCGCCCTTCCTTTGCCCCTGGAACTGGCAGTTGGCGGGGCCGCTTTTATGATTACGTCGGACTATTGATGGCTTAGAGTAAGTAAGCCGCGGGCGCGATGGGTGTTTGATTGATCCGTCCTCGCCGGTGTGTTCGTTACATCATGAATCGGCGGAGGGTTGATGAGGTCCCATGCCCGTGAAGTCCCGGCCCCAGCGGCTCTTGGGGTAGGGGCCTGTAAGTATGTACTTAGGCAACCCGTCGGGTCAATGACCCCAATTACCACCTCTTCTTTACAGACCCACGCCGGGACCGACTGGGCTGTGCTTGTATGCGTTCTGCATTCCATCTCTTCGTCCACGCCGCGTACCCCAAGGATCCGGATTGCCGTTTGACGCCCAGGAGGAATGCGTGGGCTTGCATGCCATCCTACCTTACCTTTCCATCCCACCAGCACCCGCTAATTAGTTCGCTGATGGACGTATGGGATGGGATGGGACCCCCTCTCCCCCCCCGGGATGGATGGATGTACCTATAGGGTTATCTACAGTGGGCACGGCCCTTATTCGTAGGTCGCGACAGGGGACGCAACGGGTGCTGGCGCGCCAGCAGCACTACCTACCTTAGGTACCAACCCCACGCTCCCGATTTGGTTGGACAGCCAGCGCAAGCCGATGGAACGAGGCCCCCCGCTAGCCGTATCGCGGCAGCGGATACAGAAGCTCCCCCCCCCCTGTCGTCTGACATGTGAAAGTGAGGCCAAACCCATCGAACTACTCTACTTGTACAGAGCATAGATGCATGCAGCACGCATCTGTCTTGTCGTCGAGCATCGCTCCTCCGTCCGTACCGGTCAAGGGGGGGGGCTCCTTCGGGCTTTTATTAGGTCTCCGTTGCCATCCGCACCCCTACTACATATGTAGAGGCCGGGGGGCCCAACAAGCCAGGGCCCTGGACACGACGGCAGAGATATGGGAGGCCCATCATGATGCATCGATCCCTGGACACTCGCTGCGGTATCGCAAGCCTCCAGAACGCCCTGTGCAGTCACTCTGGGGGGGAAAAAAACAACAACCTTGGCTTCGGCGGACCCCCAATCGGGACCTTTACTCCTCTGCATCAATGGTGCTCCGGGACAGATCCCGAGCATCTTATCATGTGGCCCGCCTGCGGTTTGAGTTAGGATCCAGCTGAAGCCTACGCCAGCCGTAAGCCTGGAAGAGGGGGGAGGTGTTGAGGCGTTCTGCTGCTGTTTGTACCGGAAGAGGGGGCGGGGGGGGACGGAGGAGGACGACCTTGCATCATCGCCTCGTCACGCTTCGTCTCGGGATACTGGCACCGCAGCTGCTGCTTATCGCTCATATACTACCTCGAGTACGGGTCGTAACGCCAGGAGCGGCGAATCACCTCTCCAGCAAATTGCACTGCTCGCCCTGTCTGTCCCACCTGCCAGCTTGCCAACCAGCAGGGCGCGTATATGCAGCATTCTACGCACCCGACATTTCAACAGGTTTCAGGCCCTTCGCGGCACCAGCATCCAGCATACCCGTCTGCCCGGTTTGCGGCACGCCAAGCATCTCGCTTGCCAAGCCCCGAGCCCGCTGAGGCATTGGTTGCTCCGCACAGCTGCCTCTCTCGCCGTCGTCTCTCCCACAGATCGATCGCCCGTCTCGATATCGGTCTTCGACTTCCATGCTTATGGCGCCACGCGGGCCCCAAGTCCGACGCGTCGTCCAGCCTCCGGGACCAGGATGCCTCCAGAGCACCCGCGTAGAGGGGTACGCATACGGACTGTACGGATCTTATGCCATGGGATCCCACATGTCTTCAGCAGAGAAGTATCCCGCATATCTTCAGCAGGCTTTACGACCTGTCGTTGTTTGCCATCCCGGCATAATGGACCGGGTCGAGGTGCCCCTTCGCCTCCAGAGACGCCGCGCATTGAAGACGAGGTCTCGACGAGGCGGGCAATGGCCGCGCCGTCGGCTCGCGTTCGGTGGTCCGGCGCGCCTCGGCTGACTTGTTGCCACTCTATTCCATCTCGACGAGGTCCGAGGCGCCCTGATCCCCCTGAAAAACCCCACGAGGCACCACAATGCTCGGCATCACAAGTCAAGAGTCCCAAACCAATACACAGTATTCCCGCGACAGACGGACCATATCGACCCACCGAGCCCACCTCGGCCGCTGTGCCGGGGCATGGCTACGGTGTACTGAGGCCGCTTGCTATGGATCTTGGTGTCATGCCGAGCGTTGGGTTGGGTGACCCCACCAGAACCCACCCAGCCATCAGGGGCACGTCCTTCAGCTCAGCGGGTGCCTCTCTCTTTTTTCTCTCTTTCACATGTCAAACGGGCCAGGCTCGTGTTCCCAGGCGCCAAGTCAGCGCGTATCGTGTGGCATTACGCAACCAAAACCGACCGACTTGGGCGACGTACGCGATCCAGGACTCGCAGAAAACACGTGCAATCTTGCCGCTGGTAGGTATGGGAGGTAAGTAGGTACCCTGAGGGCCAACCTTGAGGCGGAGGGCCATGAAGTAGGTGGGTGCATGCAAATTTCTCTTTCCTCTTCAAATCGTGTCCCAAACAGCTTGCCATGCGCGCCCAGGTTGCAATGGCCTTGCGCTTTAGTCGGATGGAACCAATGGGACGTGGGCCTGAAACCGAACCCTGATGTCCACCACTCTTCTGCCCGAGCCGTCTAGATTTATACTTCGTTGCGGCTCTTTCTGCCACCCCCAAGGGACATCCCTAGCCTGAGACCCACCGGCCAGCCTTATGAGGAGGGCCAGCCGGCACGGCAGGGCTGTTGGTCTGACGGCGAGCCTCAAGCCGACCTGCCCCTCTCTACCTGGACCCTTCGCATTGTGCGTGGTTCTACACCAGTATAGATGGGTAGGGAGATTGCGGAGAGGGTGATAAACCAGGGCAACTGATCGTTGTTCAACCAACCATCCAGATGGCCGAAGAAAAGAATTGCTCCGCCTCGTATGCGATGCTGCACAGCGAACGGTCTAATGCCTGGGACTCGGCATGCGTTACTTACTTGCTTTCCTGGCCTCGCTTGAGACAAGGTATACTCAAACTCATCAGGTTGTCGTGGCAGAGTAACACGGAACCGACCTCAGAAGCTTCGTCCCGATTCTATTCCGGTATGAAGATGACCATACAGCATCGGTCCCATTGGATACTGGTCAACATGCCTTCGGCTGGTGGGATCTGTTCGCCGCAACCGCGTGGCCAGCGGCGGTTGGCCCTCTCTCGCCCTCGCCATCCTATTTCATCACCATGACCATGAGACTGCGTCGAAGGAGATGTTCCATTGTCGCCATGGCCTAGGAGACCAAGGCAAGAGGTGAGCACAGTTGATACTGGTCACATTGCTTACACGCTACAGAAAGACCAGACGACAAGTGACGTCAAGAAGCCTGGAGTCGACCCCTCCCGGCCCCTATGAGCCGACGGAGTAACTACACCGGAGTGCCAGATATATGAGGAGCACCAGCTGTATGACAATCCTCCGGGCCTCTCTGCACAGGAGGGCTATTCTGCGTAGCAACCGCTTGCCCCCCACACATCACACGGCGTCTACGACCCTTTGGCGCGGTGATTATCTCTTTTTGTCGCGAGTGCTAGTCTACCGGTGCGCCACTGTCTCACAAAACGCACGTATTGCATCCCCGTCACCGGTCGGGGGCTGGCAGCAAACAACAGCTCTCAACCGGGAGGAAACCTTCCGAAAGCCGGAGCAGGACTTTGCGAGGAAAATTCGGCCGTTGGGGGGCGGGGGCGGGGGCGGGGACAACGGCGTTGGGCGTTCTGCAGCCCCGGGAATCGGATAGACTACTCGACCCAAGGAATAGTCGGCTCTGGTGGCATTATAATGCCGCTGGCTTGCGCATGAAATAGGCGCTCCAGTAATTACAACGTCTGTGTCTCTGGGGCCACTTAGAGACCCACGACAGATGAGTGCACGTCTTCCGTGGGCATGGGGAAGTATCGTGGTAACCCCAACCCAAATCGAAAGCTTCAGTACAGGGGTCGAAAACGCTTCTGAGCGGGTTTAGGGGGCGGTGTTCCCTCTCGTCGGCGCCGCACATCACTGCGCTCTGCCTCCTGTCGTCCCTGGATACAATCAGTGAAGTCGCCGCTAATAAGGGGCGACTGCCTGCGTATATATTTCCAGCGAAATGGCGCGGTGCGCCATCTTTCCAATATTGCGTGTCTCGACACAACCGACGTCGACTTTCTCATCCGTGAGCCGCGCGCATGGAAATCCTTCGAGTGACTGGACATCATCCACCAGCACTCGATATTGAATGCAGGCAATTCACGTGGTCCCATCGGACGGCCTAGGCCTGACTGCTCGCTCGAGTTGTTAACGCGGCATGAAAACGGCCCCTGAGCATTCCCCAGAATTTGCTGTAGAGGCAGCTATCGCGTGTTCGTCATAGCAAAGCGAGCCAGCTGGGTCATATTACTCAGGGATTTGTTCTATTTCAACTGATTTACGATAATCCAATTTATAGGTGTGATCACTCGCATAAACGACCCGCGAGAGATAAAAACCTCGAATCTTTGCTTTGCAGGCGGTGGCTTCTGACAGAACACGCAGACCTGGAAATCCGTGTGCACTGTTAGAGATCTATATAAATACCATAAGAGGGCGAGGAGATTACTAGCACCGTTCTCTTCAAGAGGTTAGTTAGGATGTTGGCGGCGCTATGATGCGTATTCTCTCATGAGGTGGCGGCCACGCCGAGTCCTTTTCAAACTGGATGGCGTACCAAATCGCCATCATACTCACTATTTAGGTACCAATATGTGCGGCGAATGCTTCCGGGGGGGCGGATACTGATGGGGCGTGTTCGGTACAGTCCTCTCATGCTGTTTTTCTTCTGTTCTCTGCTGCGGTATACCGTTCGGCACCAACACCCCTTTGAGCTGTGCATGATGCCGTACGACCCTCGCGCGGGCCGTGGCATCCGAGTGACGCACCTCGGCCTTTTCTGCTCCTGGAGGCACATTTGTACCGGGAGGTAAGCGTGTTGTCCATCTGCCAAAGCTGTAACCGAGCATGGAGGTACGGTGCCGTGTTTGTTGCCCAGGCCAGCTACCCGGGGGGGAGAGAAAAAAAAAGGGGGGGGGGGGGGGGGGTCCAGGCAGAACAGCAAAGCGTATAATAAGATAGCACCTGTCACATTAATCTGGGCTGTCTATACCCCCTTTTTGACCATGGTGTGGAGGGATGAGCGGCCCTGTCCGCCAGAGTGAAACAATATCGCGGGTTGACAGCGCCACGTTCACGCCCAGCGGCCACCCGTCCCGGGACATCAATTCGGCGGGATGAATCTGGGACCTGGTCAGTCGCGTGGGAACAAGACCAGGTGTCACCGCGGACTCATCTCCTCGCTACTTCTCTATCTAATCACCCATCTGCCGGGGGGGAAAGGACATGATGGGCCAGCAAGGGAAGCACATGAATAGCCCGCACGCCAGGAACAGCTATGGGGTGCGACTCCTCCAGGGGAATCCCATCAACCGTCGGCTCGAAGCCAGATTGAAAGACACCCGGTCAGCCAATTTTCCCCGGCTTTTCGTTGATCCCCGACGGCCAGGAACGCACCACGCCCAGCGAGATGTTCAGGCTCGATCGATGCATCCTTGGAAGTGGATGTCCCGTAGGTAGTAGGCCCATCTTTGGGGACGTGCCCTGGAGAGGCAAGTTGCCTAGTATTTGCTGTGATGAGTAGCTGCAATGTCTCCGCACAGACTTACATCTTCATGGCTAGTAGTAGACGGAGCTGTTTCCAATGTGACGGGTGTCTTGGGGGGCCGGCACACGAGAGTGAAATAAGAAGTGTCTGTGTTGAGCTCAATTTGATACGGCCTTTCTTTCGTTCATCTTTGGCTCTCGAGAGTGACTGGCTCTTCAGGGGCGCAAATCTGCACGAACGACCATCTGGCCTATCCAGTGCAGCCCACCAGCGCGAGAACCGGGGATGGCGGTTGACGACGGCCTCCCGCCGTATGCAGGGCGCGCATGCCATGTCCTGTCGCGCGCCAGGAAGTCGACGGCGCGCGAGGGCGGGAGTGGCCGCCGCTGTCCGTAGCCATGGTACCCGGCCGGCCCCGGCCACCTTGGTTACGATGAACTGGCCCATGACATGGCTAAAACGACGACGCCCGCCGCCACCTCTCGTCTCTGAGTTACTTGTGCACCTGTAGCATCTCGGTATGGCCCACGAAGCCGTCATGCCGTCCTCGAAGAGCTCATGGGGGCAGCATTACAAGCCCGAGGGCTGGCGTCGGGCGTTCAGCACAATTGTCATATGGGAAACAAGTGGATTTGCCGCTCAACCGTACCTGGGATCTACCTCGGAGTAGCGGAAGCCATTTTGCTTATTTGATAAAAAACACCACGAAGGACATCTGCTCTGGCTGGGGCAAAGTCAGCACTCGAACATCGCCGTGCTACGTCACAGTCCAAAACTGGGCCTGGTCTATTGTGGACCGGCCGTTTTCCGTGGCTGGTCCAGCTCTTGAGAGCTAACGGCCGTGAAGGCGGTGGCTGAAGCCTCGTAGTCTTTCACCAACTCTACCAAAGTATCGAGAGTGCGTAGTGTTGAAGTGCTGACATGTGGGCGTTTTAGCAAGTGAGTAAGGGTCTCGCTGAAGGTTTGGATGGCCTCAACGGTAGGGGGCTACGACGGGTGGGTCGTGCTTGGACGACGGAGGCCAACAGTTCGGGGGGGGAGGAACACACGTCCCGAGCTGCAAAAGGGATCTACTTGAATATCTACACGTCGACTCACCCCGGTGGCGTTCGCAGACGCAGTGTCAGGTGATTGCACCAGGACGACGAGGACGCGATCGTGTGGGTGGCTGAGATCAGCCCGTCGGTCTGTAAGGCACTGACTGATAGGATGAACATGGATTGACTCGACGGTCAACCCATGTTGAAGTTTAGGTCCGCCACCGGGGGGTGCAGATGGGATTGCCTCGCTCGGAGCTAAGAGCCAAAGAACACCCGACGGTCCCCAAGGACAGGAAGTACAGCCTCGGTGCAATGGGGGAGAAAAAAAAGAGAAGATACAACATCCACAGCGGACCCCGCACTACGTGCTATGTATACTATACGCTCGTGGGCAAGTATGACTGGGTTGTTGGGGAAAGCCGGTTGTTTTGCATGAAGCAGGGGATTATGAAGGGATGATCCTTTGTCAGTCCCCTTGTTGCCGATGTTCCTGGATGGACCGGCGGAGCTCGGCTAGAGACGAAAGCGGGATGAGCGGACCCCGATCAGCTCGTCTCGGAGAGTGTAGTGTAGCATCGGGCCCGCGCGGACTCCCAAGTTCTGGTATGCGCCGCCAGTCGCCGCCGCCGCCGCCGCCGCCATTGGAAGACGAAAGCTGGAAAGCTGGCCAGTCGGCATCATCGTCGCCCTCCCGCCAGGACGGACTATGGCTTCCTCCGTGATAGTCGCACAGATCCCGTGCGACCTGCCCGGAAGACACATCAAAAGCTTGGCTCTCCCACCCTGATGCCTGCCTGCCCGTGCGCCGGCGGCGAAGTCGTTTCCTTGTTAGAGTTTGGAACGGTAGCATTGCTATGGATGCGCAGCGCACGGGTGGGATCAGGTGGTTCATGTTCCCGTAGCCCACGTCTTTCCGGCCCCTCCTGATCAGCCCAGGAAAAGCGGCAGGGGTTAGTCAGTGCGTCCGCTCCGCGTCGGATGGGAGGGAAGCTCGATCGATTCTCCCGCGATGAACAGGCGCCCAAACACGTCGGCCTGGTGAAGACGCCGGCGAGGACTGAGACGCGGGCCCGGCACACCCGCACCGCTCCGTACCAGGGGGGGGGGGGGGGGGGGGGGGGAGGCTGCCACGTGAGGACCCCTGGGGGCCCGGCGCGAGACTCTTGAGGAGGAGGATGCCAGGTAGGCCGACCGGGGGGGGGGGGGGGGGGGGGGGGCGTTAGTCTGACCAGGCGAGTCCTTGCTATCGTCGTCCCGACTTCCGACGCTTGACGAGCACGCAACGACTTTCTTTGCTGAGCCCGGCAGGCCGGTGCCGTTCATGCGTACAGGGATGGTACATCACAGCGCCCACCTGCACGGATGACTGAGGCCACCCACTCGGCCGCGCAGAAGGAAAGAAAGGCGAGGGGCTCTCGGAGAAGGGGGGGGGGGGGGGGCAGACGCCGTGCCATTTCTCATTGGCGGAAACGACCAAATCGTATAGAGTTGGAGCCCCGAGCCCATCGCAGCCACCGTCGCGCGAAGCCTGCAGAGAGCGTACCGCCCCAGGAAGAAAACCCCGTCGGTTCGCCAACGTCGAGAAAAGCAAAAAAAAAGAAAAAAAAGGAAGTCTGGGTCGCTGACCCAAGGAGACCCAAACGGCGTCGAATGCGGGGCTGCGCTCAGACACACGTCCGCTGTTACAGATGCCCTGATGGGCCAATCGGTGGCCGTGGTGGTCTAGAGAGAGAGGGAGGAGGATGTAGGATTCCTCACTAAATACGAGGGGTCTCTTTGCTTTTTGGGGACCTGGCGTGGACGGCACTTGGCCATCAGAAAACGGCGCGGTTCGGCTCAGCTCACCACGACACGGCGGCGTAGGAACACCAACGCGCCCGACACGGCGCGGTGCTGACCTGCATCCCGAGCCTTCCCCCCCCCCCGTCCGGTCATGGCTGCTAGAACAGGCAAGCATGTCCGTGGGGGGGGTTGACGCTGTTGACGCTGTTGGCCCAAAGGGCCAGCGCGGGAAAGTGAAAGATCCGATGGCGATGCGCCGCGTGTGCGTTTCGAGTCGGCCATGGCCCAGACAAGGCCTGCGGCGAACAAGCAAACAAGCGCCGGCTTCTTCGTTTGAGGGGGCGGAACCCAGGATATGGCGTCGGCATGATTCTTCTGACCCCTCCCTTATTCTTTTTACTACCGCCGTTCGACTGATGATTTGCGACCCCCCTGGTCCAGGAACACAAAATCATCAATCTGAGAAGGGCCCAAAGAGCAGGGGAGCCCCCCCCCCCCCCCCCCTCGCGCGGGAACCGAGAGGACGCGACCAGGAGCCAGGTAAGGGCCTCGTGCATCGTGTCCTGCTGACACGACGTCGGGGGCCTGTAATTTACATCGTCCATGAAAGACGAGGGGGTTGCGCGAACCAATTCTCTGCGGCCCGGCAGCAGGTGAGCAAGACTCATCACATCGGCGGCCGTGTGGGTGGCGGAACAGCGGCCGTACGAGTACTTAATTCCCACGCGCATGGGTCATCGTTGTTGGAGATAGTGGCATAGATTGCCGTGGAGCGGAGCCAATGCGGCGGCAAGGAACACGGCACTCCCAGCCAAGGCGACTCGGACCGACGTTATTTATTGATGATGCATACATCCGGCTCCCATTTAGAAACAAGATGCGCCCCGCCAGGGTTCTCCCAGTCAGTTCACAAGTGGAAGCTCGGTCGAGCGGCCGAGGTATGTACATACACCCATACATGCCTACCTACGTATGGGGGTAAATGGAGCGCAGGGAGAGCATTCATTGCGAGGGAGCGCCCTCAGCGCGGCTGTCTCTCTCTTTCTCTCTCTCTCTTTTTTTTTTCCTCTGGTGGGAATGATGGGTTCGGGCTGCCCGGCCAAGACCGGTCCGCATGAGAAACAATTCACTTACACCGTTACGGTGACATCCATTTCTCATGACTAGCGCTTTTGCCTTGGGGCAAGTGGGCACCGTTCGTCCGCTCTGGGGAGGTTGCGAGGACGACCATGGACTCTGCGTCGCCGGAAGGGGCGCGATGCATCATTTTAAGACATTGGCTTCCAATCCCATAGTAACACCACACTCCCCCACCCACTGGCTGGTCCGTGCTCCGACTGCCAGCTGGCGCCGCCCTGGCCAGTCGCATGGGAGGCCAGAGTTGTAAGCGAGTTGTATCGTGCAGGCAGGGGCTGACCCAGATGATGATGGGCGTGTCCGTCCCATCCACACAAATGGGGATGCACCGTAGGGGCAGGCAAAACCGCCCTGCCCCCCCAAAAAAGTCGAGTTGCACATTACTGACCGATTACCTAATCAGGCAGGTTTCTCACGTACATACCCAAGTCTCTTCTTATGTGGTCGATGGAGGTGTGGGATGTGGGATGTAGAGTGGGACATAAAATGTACGACTTACGACTAAGTCGTCCAGTCCTTTTTGTGCCACGCAAACCACCTGCATTGACTAGGGGATGCCGGAAACTGACGAGGATGGACCGCCTGAGAAAAAGGCCCTCTCGCCCTACGCCCGCAAACATGCACAATGTCTCTCGACTTCCCAGGCCGCGGCTGTCGCCAGAAATTGGAAGGAAAAAAAAAAGCCCTCCGCCCCTCCGCTTTCGGCTGTTCGTGAACCGCCTTACCTGATGCAAAAGCTCCCTCTCCATATCCAGTAATATGGGAAGTGATCCTGGCCCCACGGGAACCCTCCCTCTGTGAGAACCTAGCACGGAGTAAGTACCTCTCTCCTCTCTTCCCCCCACCCCCTCCCCTATTTCCTACGTGCATGGATGTGTAGAACCCCCAACCAGCATTGCATGAGCTGGGTTGCGCCTCTGCACGCGCATTAGTCCCGATGCGAGGTCTCTGATGTCCGGCCGCCCATTCGCCCATCGAAAAAGAAGAGCTCGGGGCATCTCCAGTTGCTGACTCGGCACGCGCAAGAAGAGAACGGCCAAATGGCGCGCACCACGCAACACCATCCCAGATAAGCTCTCGCGCGGTTGGCATAGATCATACGGGCAATGGGTGGATGGTTTGCTCTGGTGTGCCCGGCCCCGTCCTGTCCTGCCTTGCCTACCCTACGCGCCCTCACGCCAGGCCGCGGCCGCAGGGAGCAGCAGCGTCGTTCACCCTGGATGTCGGAGAGATAGCCCGCCATGCCACCAGACACGGACAATGGGCCCGCACCGGCTGTTGTTGCAATTGCTACTTCGTACTTGCGTACTACATACCATCTTGACCATGGGGCCCGCTTGGCTGCTTGGGTTCGTGCTCGGTGTCGAACCCGCCGTTTGCTGCTATCCATCATTACTATCATCATCATCAAGGCGTTGGTTATGCGCCGGACCGAGACAATGCTACCCGGCCCCTCATTGGTACGCCACGCCCGGGCGAGCTTGTCTTGGCTGGCTTGCCAAAGCAAGACACGGAATTCCGATCGGATTCGATGAGCATGCTTTTCACAGTTGCGCGGGTGATGGGGAGGGGAAGAGAGGAAGGCGGCAGGCAAGTAGCGGTCGTCGTCGTTGTTGTGGTGGTTGTAAGTCGGGGGGGGGGGGGGGGGGGGGCCAGAGTTGGGACGAAACCATACGATGTGTCTCGAAGGGACCCTGGCAAGTCTGGCGTCCTCGGCACAGCTCCATCGCTTCTCGCACTCATCAGACGTTGTTGTTGTCGCGGGTTGACGATCGTCTGGCCGGCCACCCCTGACTATCTGCGCACCCTCTACGGTGATGACGCTACGCTGCGACGGCTCAGCCCACTGGCAGTCGATTGGGCACCCGTTCGATTGGGTCCTAGCCGACGGCTCATAGCCTCTGTGCCGCCGTCGAGCGCTCCGCCCGTCGATATTTTCTTTCCTTCTCCCCCTCCGTGGGCGGCCGACTGTTCCCGCCCCTCCTTGGGGGGCCACCAGGGGAGCAGGCACGATTCGCGTGTGTCGATCACCAGCCCGTAGTGCGAGGAAGCGTGCCGTCACTGCATGCGGCCGCCTGGTTCGCCTCTTGGGGCCCCCAGTAGTTTGCATTTAGCTCAGGTCGAGAGTTTTGGTGCGGACAGACCGCACAGGACTGCATATCACGGGTCTTTTTTGTCAGGGAGATGGGCGTCGCACCGTGTGCAACGCTGCTGGGCGGTCCAAGGATGTAGGAAAGAACAGATGCATTTCTCGTGTACTCGGGATATCTGGGGCAAGGTCGGTGTTAACCTAGCCAGAAGCCAGCCCTGGACTCCACTCTCGGCCGGTACTTTCCCCGTGGAATATCGCATTCCTCCCGCCTAGCTTGCCTCCTGCAGTGGGAAGGGTTGGCACTGGATGGTGGATGTGGTCGGTCGCCCTTAGTACTCAATGGGTGGATAATATCCAGTGGTGGATGGAGGGACACCGGGGAGGGGCGCATTAGGTCGCGGCGATAGCGAGGGCGACGGCGGCATGACAGCTCAGCACATCTTCGCAGGATGTAGGTACATACTTACTACCCGCTTACATCTATGCTTACAAACTAACCATGGCCTAAGGTATCAGAGACCATAACGGAGGCCACCGGCGGCGGCTTGTCACGGACGGGTGAACGGTGACGACGAGGGTGGATGGACGGCTTACGACCGTGGCGTTTGTCGATGGTTTCGTTCGGTTTTTTTTTTTGGTTTTTTATCGGGCGGCGTTGGCTTTGACGGATTGGGTGGTCGATACCACCTGAATGCCAACGCCTGGACGCCACCATAGCCTTGGCCATCCGTCCGCCCGTCCTCTCTGCAACCCGGCCGGCGACCAGCCAACCAAACGGGGCAGTCAGCGCCCTCGCTTTAGGTAGTAGGTAGTAGCCCGTCGCGGCACTGCGTCCATACGGGTACTGAAGTACGGTTTCCACTGCAGAGGAATCCACTGCTCTCCATTAGTACTACCTAACCTATAGCATGTACTGGAGGAGGTAGTACTCATGGATGTTACTCACTGCCCATAGCACCATCAGCACCCAGCAGCTCTCGCCCGCCACGAGCAGCGGCGATTGGCCGTCCTCGTACCTGGAATGGTGGAGCGGCCGAAAATTGAGGGCAGGGTTACAGGGGCCCGAGCACCAGGGATTGGCATTCTGGGGTCAGGTCGTCTCGGTTGCGAGCCCGTTGGATCCAATTTGCCAGTACGCCGGTAGCCGTGACCGCACGCGAGGCGGCCGCCAGCCTGCGCCAGCCAAAAACGTAAGTACATAGGGACAGCACGCAGTACCAGAGGCGGCGCATTGCAAGTACCCGGTACCCATGGGCACCATGGGATGCTCGATGGACTCCAGGCGAACTGACGGACTGCCCAAGTGGGAGGTGGTGGATGGATGGATGGATGGGTACAGATGGACGGACACCCTTGTCCCTGGTTCCTGGCCCGGCCCCGATGCGACAGTGCATCGGCGGTGCAGCAGTGCTGGTCGCTGTCGCCATCCCCTCTTCTTTTCCGGGTCACCTCCAGTCAGTCTGCAGCCTGCCAGTCAGCAAGCAGCAGCACCTCAGCAGTTTGGCTTGCCTCTTGGCTCGGGCCTCGGGGTGGGAAAGGGTGCGAGAGACCTCAGAATGAGAGGTATGGGATCCCATATTCTTCCCCCTCCTCCTTGGTTCGCCTCGGCCACCCACGAGCCCTTCCCTCCCCCCCATGCCTTTCCAAGATTATAGAGCCCCACTCCCCCCAGCTCTCCCTGCTTCTGGCCACTGGGCCGGCGGCGAGGTGTGCTGCCTACTGCATAGCTCCAGGAGCCGTCACTCCAGTCTTCTGCAAGCCAAGGCCAGGGGCGCTGTGGGTAGCGTGCGGCAGTAGAGCGACAGTCGATCTCCTGCAAAGCGCTGCCGGTTGGTCCAGGTACACGCCCCCCTGCGTTGCATCCAGCGAGCCTGACACGTACCGGCGCCCACCCCCGCCAGAAGTCGCCTAAACAAGTACTGGCCGTTCAAGGTACTTCCATGGTGGCTCCTCCTCTCCTCCGCCAGACCCCGGCCTTGTCCTGCGTGTGTGGCGCTAGGTCCTCTTTTGGGTGCGCCTCCTGCCTGAGAGAGATGGGAGAACGAGAGAGAGAGAGAGAGATCCATTCCCAGCTAAACACTTTACCTACCCTCCCGCCTTGCTCGCCTTGGCCTTCCCGTCTCTTTTCACCTCCCTCTCCCCCTTCTATCCCCTTCTCTTTTTCCCCCACTCGAAGCGGGTTGCACCAAGTCCGTGTCGTCTGTTCACTCGTCGTAAGGCGTTGGTTGAGCAGTGCGAAGCGACTTCAGGTGATTCACAACAGGCCATCGTTGTCCCCAAGCTGCCTTCACTACTGCTCGCAGCCCTTTGTCGTGTATCGGAAAGCGACCGCCTTGACTGCGAACCGGGACGCTCCCTGCTCGGCATCTTCGCCCTGCCGACCCTTTGACTTTACCCAGACGCTGGGCACTTTATCTTGCGAGACGCCATTATCAATCGCCCAATTGGCCTGCGTACCCGTTGCTCGCGCCCTTCGGTTTCTCGTCACTACTGCCTTCGCCGCCGCATTGGGTCCCTCGACCTGTTCACTCTCTTCCACTTCTTTTCCACCCACCCATTGGGCCTCGGATCCCACCACCACCACCATACACCATGGGACCCTCACTCCATGCCCACTCGTCGTTCACGCGGCCGCGCACCAGCGACCGCGATGGCCGCCCCAGTACCCGCGATCAGAGCGACAACAACCTCATAATTCCCAGTCGGACGTCGTCGCTGCACTCGCGCATCACCCAGCCCATCCCGTCCTCTCTCAATGGTAAGGCTCCCCAGAGGACTCCCAAGACCCTGACCCACGCCTACATGGTGTGCGGTGTCGGCCGCGAGCCTTCGCAATGGGTCAAGGCTCCCGCTCCCGCCCAGGGCAAGATTGGACACATGAAGGGCGCTGTCGGCCAGTTCTGGCTCCCCGAGATCCTGGGAAGCAGCCCGAGACTTGAGCAGGACAACGAGATTGCACGGTCTCTCCACGCCTCCATGAGAGCCTGCTTTCCCCACGACGTCGAGATCTGCACCGGCCGTAGCCAGCCTCACTGTGTCCACCACGCCTTTGTGCTGCAGCAGGATTCCTCTCACACTTTGTACGGTATCTGCCTCCGCGTTTGGTCCCGAGCCGACGAGAAGAGGGCCGAGACGATCCGCGACCTCAGGAAGAAGACTGAGCCCGACTTCTACGACAACCCCGACGAGACCTACTGGATCCCTTACTGCCTGTCTTTCCTCTCGCGGTACCCTCTGTACAACCTGCTGGGCGACTACCTGCGCGGCATGTGGATTCACTGGAACAAGGCGACGAACCTCTTCCACGCCGAGGAGGTTTCCCGCATCTTGAGTTTCCCCGCCCCGCGTCTGAACGATCTGGTCCGCATCGATATGAAGGACTACGCTCTCTGCTACCAGTTCCCTTCCTCGCCCACCGGCTTCCAGAACTTTGCCATGTGGCCGCTGTGGTCGTGCCTATCCATTCCCAACATTGTTGGTGTGATTGAGGCCGCCATTTCTCCCACGCGCCGCATTATCTTCGTCAGCCACTACCCGGCCATGTTGACGATGGCCGCCGAGACGGTCCGCTTCTGCGTGCGGGTTTACGAATGGAGTGGCCTGTACGTTCCTGTGGTTCACGCGCGTCACGCCAAGGAGCTTGTCCAGGAGCCCGGTCCCTACATCCTCGGTATTACCGCCGAATGCCGATCGCTTTTTACAGCGCCCACGGATGCCTTGGTCGTCGACCTTGACCGTAACTTCGTCCTGACTTCCAGCCCGCCGACTGCTCTCACCCCCAGCCAGCGGAACAAGTTCGTCACCCGACTGACCCAAGCGCTCAAGACCGATGTGACTCCCTCGGGCGTCCCCGCCCACCTCCGCTCCGCCTACGGTGGTGGAAAGTTGGTGCCCGCCGGCCAAATCATTGTCATGCGCGGTGAGGTTGAGTCCATCCAAGACCCGGAGTGGTGGAACCAGGACGCCGTTATGTCGGTCATGGACCACGTCTGCGAGAAGATGGGCCGCAACTCGGGCATCAAGGCTGTCCTCGGGGGCACACAGAAGAAGCCGCTGATGACCAAGGTCTCCATGAGACACCTTAACGAGATTGTCCGGGAGCGCAACCAATACTCGCGCGACGCTATGGAGGCGTGGCAAGACTTCATCAACTTGAAGGGTCGCATGGACATGGAACTCGGCAAGGTTACTAAGCGCAACAACTACCTCGTGGAGGAGTTGGACAATTGGAAGGGCCAGTTCCTCAAGTTCCAGGCGTTCGCTGAGCAGCTTGGCAAGGAGACATCGGATCTCAAGGTCAAGATCGAGACGCACAAGCGCGAAAACCGCCGGCTGGCGAACCTCATCGATCAGCAGAAGGATGACAACGCCCGCCTTTCGGTTCGCCTTACGGGTACCGAGAAGCAGCGCGATGATGCTCTTGAGGCGCTTGTACTTCAGCAGGAGATCGCCGAGGAACTCGAGCGCGAGCGGAAGCGGAACAAGAAGGAGCTGGCCGCCCTGCAGCACACCAACAACACCATCACGCGCCAGCGCGACGAGGCTCGCCGCGTGGTCCTGCACCTGCGCAGCCTGATCGGTGGCCAGTCGCACCACATGGAGCACCTTGTTCACTCTCTTTCCAAGCCCGAGGACATCGCCGAGGAGATCGCGGCCGGCTACGAGGAGGAGAGCGCAACGTCGAAGGAGGATGCTGGTAAGTTTGGGCCAACCACGACTCTCCAACATGCGGTACTGACACAAGATGTAGCCAAAGACGAGCGCCTCGGACAGACGCTCGCCCGCGCCCACAATGCCAACCAGCGCTTGTCGAGCGCCAGCTTCAACGACGTTGCCGACCGCCACCTCAAGGACAAGACGGATGCCATCGCTCACATCATCCGCAACATTTCCGAGCAGTGCCAGGCTGCCGTCGAGAGCCTGCAGCTGGCCCAGGACAGCGACTTCGAGATCCGGTCCAACGCCAACTCGCGCCGTGCGAGCAACCTTTCGGCCGCCCAGAGCGACGACGGCCAGTCGGCGGCCACGTCGGACGTCGGCGAGGACAGCATGCTGCACCCGTCGGGACGCGCATCGAGCATCCCCCCTACTCCGGACCTGATTCCGAACCGCAGCAGCACGTCCATGTCGATGGCCTCGACGATGACGACCCCGGAGCGGTCCAGCCAGCAGTACATGGTCCACAACGACATCCCCACCAAGATTGTCGAGGACGACGAGGAGAGCCTCGCCGAAGAGACGTACTCGCACGAGCAGGGCTATGTCAGCAAACACACTGACAGCCTCATCCACCGGCCCTCGGGGGCCCGGATAAGTGCCCTCGGAGGCACGCGCTAGAGCAGTACCCGTACCGTACGGCCTGATTGTACGATGGCGCGGGGGGCTTGATGCCTCATCTTCTTTTACCTAGCGATTGCTCTCTGATGTCTTACGAATGCGGTTGGCCATTTCCATCCAACAAAACCTGTGCATATGGATTCCCTTATACCTCCTCCACCTTCTCGATTCCCCCTTGGCTACTATATCACCCGGCGTTGTCAGGATTTTTGGAGCCTTTTGCTTTCGCTTTCAGCGAGAGTGTCCTTTTAGCCCGAGGCATGGGGCACTAATTCCTTTTCTTTTTCATCTGTTTCTCGCGCCGATGGCGGGGAGGGAACACGCCGCGTGTGTCTGCACGAGCTACTGGTCCTTCCCCCTCTGGCGAGATGTTACCTAGCATGAAGACCATACCAGTCAGCTAGTTCCTATGTTCTGTACCCATTTGACTTCTCGTCAACGGTTGTATCTGTCCGAAATAGTGAAGACTGGCTCGAGTCCCTGTACGCACTCGGTCACAATAAGAGATACCACAACCGCCACTCCTTCACATTTTGTCTTGGTCGTCTGTCCGCTTCGTGACTACCTAGGTAGATTCTCGCCGCTTTATTTTGTTGAGCCACGTCGGAGTTCCCGACCCATTGCAGCATCATCGAGGGTTCCAATGCTACGGGCCAACACGGTTACGGCACTCGTGCGTGTTGCAGCTTGCGCCTGCCGTGATGCGGGTACATTTTCTTTTCTTTTCTCGCTACCCGCCCTCTGCGCTCCCGCTCCTGAGACATGCCCATCAGCACACGCATCACATGCCCAAAGCGTCGTATGACCCATTGCCTGCCGTGCGCTTTCTCGCCTTGTTTTTTATTATTTTTTCTTCTTCCCGCTGTCCGATGGCGCTACCTCGGCCCCCCCCCCCCCCCGTCTCGATTCGCTATCCGCGCTACGTCTGATATTGTTCTACGAAGCCACACTTTGTTCAGCTCCCGTCCCCCTCCCCCCTCCCCGTCTACGAGGCGGGCGCCCGAGGGAAGAAAGGCCAGCAGAGAGAAGCGTTTCGTCGGCGGCAGCTGCAGGCCCCCCCAAACCATGGAAGTTTGGGGCCCCAAGGGGGAGGGAGGTGGGGAGGGAGGGGTGACCGTGCCGCTTTCTTGGTTTGGTTCGTCGCCCGTCCGTCCGTCCGTCCGTCCGCGCGCGCTGGCGTGATATATAGGTCCGGTGTTGCCGTGCGGCGTGTGCCCTCCGCCCTGCGCCCCGGGACGGGCTGGTCTCTTCCCCCCCCCCCCCCCCCCCCCCCCCCGTGCAGGAAGGGCGGGGCGGGGGGCGCGCTCTCGGGTCTTGCGGTTGCTCGGTGAACGGAGGGGCGAGAGAGAAATCGCCGCCCGTCCCCCCCGTCCTCTCCGCCTCCCCGCGTGATCTTGTCAAGCGTGTCCCGTCACCCCCATCATCCCTCCTTCCCCGCCCCCTGCCGTGTCACTGGTAGGTGCCTGGCGATCCATCGCCCTCCCCCCTTCCCATGGTGGCGGAAGTCAGGCCGCTTTGCTGGGCCTTGGCCCCCTTTTGCCGCCTTTCACCCTCTGGCGGGGCCTGCGCGTCAGGGTGCGCTGGGATCCGGGGGGGTATGAGTGGCTGGGTGTGGCTGGCTGGGTACTGCCGCTCTTCGGTCCGGCGCAGCTGCAGAAGCGCCATTGCGGTGCGGGATGAGGTGGGTGGGTGTGTGTGTGTGTGTGTGTGTCAGAGAGCGCTGCTACGCAGGCGAGGACGGGGCTGCACCGGCCGTTGTATCAGGTTGGGGGTCCCGGCGTGCCCTCGTCTCGACTGCGGCGCATCGCGGGACATCATGTACTTTCTTTGGCAAGCAAGCCTCCGGGGGAACGTGGGTTGTGGTTGTTTCCAGGCGACCGTGTGAGAGATGCATACTCGTTGCTGACCCTTCAAACAGACCAGGAACCGTCCACGACGCAGGGCCGGCGGGTTCACAAGTCTCTGTCCCTGCTCATGCGATATTTCCCCGAGCAGTGAGACTTGTACAGGCCGGCCATTCGAAGGCAGCAAGCAGATTGTACTTGGTTGAGAATTAGGAGGCCCCTCTGAGGCGCCACGCCTCGAGGCCCAGTTGGAATACTACAACCCAATACTATATAAAAGGGCTATCGGGGGCTGTTACGATGTCGAATAAACTCGACAGTCGATAACATCAAGTACCCTATCCAACGGCTGCATCTACACAGTACTTACCGCACTGAACAGGGCCCACCGAGACCCTACAATGGATAAGTACTTATAATCACATCATACATAGTCTGCCATAGCCAAATGATAAAAGCTCTGTACTCAGACGTTCGGAGCGCGGGATCGTCGAGTAGCGGGAGGCCGGAGACGTCTCGAACATTTCAGGCGGTCGTGGCGGGTCGAAAAGATGCTTGGCAGGTGATTTACCGGATGGTCGGCATCTTCCTTAAGCTGTACGGGATAAAGCAGCATCGGGGGAGCCCGAGCACCAAAAGGCCCATTTCATGAAGCCTGGGGACCATCGAGACGCACAACTTCCGGACCCCCTCGCACGAGCTTCTTCCTCTCGACCTTCTCCTGGTTCTGGCACTTCACGTCCAGCCCAGAGCAGCTTCTTACTTTCCCCTTCCCCCGTCCTCTCTCCCCTTAACCTCCTCACCCCTCTGTCCCTCCTTTTGTCCTTCCCTGGGGAAAAAAAGCATTGGCAAAACGCAGAGGGGCCGCGATCGATAGCGCGCACCATTCGTTGCCCGTCGGCCTCCCCCCCTGCCCCCCTCTCATCCCTCCCCCGCGTTCGGCTCCGTTCGAGAGGCGCCGCCGGAGCTGTGGGGCCTTTTGGGGAGGGGAGGAGTTCCCACGCGAGTCCACGATGCGGCGAAGAACGGGGACTCTGGAGGAAAGCAGCCAATGGGACGGGAGAAATGACTCGGCGGCCCCTCCGATTTGCCCGCCGCGGGAAAACCGGCACGGGACTGCGCCGGGCGCATACGCGTCCTTTTTTTTTTTTTTTCTCTTTCCCTCCCTTTCTGGATGGGCTGGTCAACCAGCCCGAGGCATTGGAGGAGGGGTTGAGCCTCGGGCGATTCCCCGGGCCGTTCCTCCCCATGCACAATGAGTTTCCTGGGATCGCAAATACCCTGGGGAGTGGTAGTAGGACAGAATGTACTTAGGTAGGTAGGTAGGTTGCCAATTGACTCTGTAGTATCCGGATACGGATGTTCAAACTCACACCCGTGGGTATGGCATTGTGATACGTGAACGCAGTCGCCGAAGGCGTACAGCAACTAGAATAAGTAAGTACGTTATCGGCTCTTATCCAGTACGTACCTACGTAGTATGGGAGGCAGGCGTGCACCTCTAATTACGGCAAGTAGGAATTGGAGTGCTTAAGCAGGAGGGACGAGGTCACAAGTGGGGTTGGGAGTGGAAAGTCGGCATCCCATGTGGGATTATATCATACCCAACCCCTGGCGACAGGCGCAACCATGGTATCAACCTACGTAGTAGAACTAGATAGTATACGTACTACTGCCCCTCTTTGATGACCAAACGTGTGGGTAGCCTCGGGAGACCCTGTTTCCCGCAAGAATGCAAATACTTGAGCCCGAGGGGAAGAAGGGATTGCCGCACGAGGACCAGCACCCATCCATCTCTTCCCCCCAGCCCAGCATCCATCTCACGACCGCGCACCCCGACAGCACGAGATGGCCCGACGCTCGTCGCCCGTCCTCGTGGGCTTCTTCTCCATCCTCTTCGCCTACCTCTACGGGCCCGAGATCTACCGCCAGCTGAGCATCTTTGGCTACTTCCGCGAGCCTTCGAGCACCGTGCTCACGAGCGAGGCCCACCTCGTGGTGATCCAGGGGACGAAGCACTGCGAGGACCTGCACTACCACGAGCCGAGCAACAGCCTCTATACCGCCTGCGAAGACTCGGACAAGACGCGCTGGGCCTGGTTCCCCCCTCTGGCCACGTATGAAGACCCCAGCGTCCTGGCCGACAACCATGGTGGCATCTTCGTCATCGATGCCAAGGTACGTCCGAGCCACGTCCCCCGGGGTTCATCGGAAATCTTAGGCGAACGCCGTCGAATTAACCCCGCCGTCACAGACCCAAAAGGCCCAGAAGCTCAAGCTGCAGGGCTTCACGGACCCGCTGGTCACCCATGGAATCGACGTCATCTCGGACCCGCAAAACCCCGAGGCCGTTTACATCTTCGCCGTGAACCACCTGCCGAACCCGGCCCGCTATGGAGAGTACCCCTACGGGCCCGAGAAACCGGGCACCGAGGACGTCCCGAAGCCGGCGTCCCGGATCGAAATCTTCCGGCACGAGGTGGGCTCCGGCACGGCTAAGCACGTACGCAGCGTCCAGCACCCCCTGATCCGGACGCCCAACGATCTGCTGGCACGCGGACCCAACGAGTTCTTCGTGACCAACGACCACTTCTACACGGACGGGCACATGCGCATGGTTGAGGACGTCGTTCCCAGCGCCACGTGGACGGATACGGTCCACGTCCAGCTGGACCACCTCCAGAAGACGGAGCCCACGGCCGGCGTCCAGGCCGTCGTGGCCATCAAGGGCCTGTGGAACAACAACGGGCTAAGCCACGGGCCGGCGCCCGACGACGTCATCATATCGAGCGCCGTGGGCGCGACGCTGTACCTGGGCAAGGCGTCGCTCGGCGAGGACCACCAGATCAAGGTGGCGCAGACGATCCAGTTCGACACGGTCACGGACAACCCAAGCTACTTCCGGGACCCCTTCGCCAACGCCACCTTCGACGGCAGCGGCATCGTGACGGGCGGCGTGGGCGAGGCGGCCGACGTCCTCAAGAACTCGCGGAACCCCCAGGCCAAGGACGACGCCATCGTGTGGTACGCGAAGCCGCGCCGCACCGAGACCTTCCCCGGCCAGCACTGGGACAAGAAGATCATCTTCCAGGACGACGGCTCGCGGCTGCGCTCGGCCAGCGCCGCCGTGCTCGTGCCCATCGACCCCAAGCTGGAGGAGGGCCAACGCCGCGCATGGCTGTACGTGACGGGATTCGTGTCGGAGAACATTGTCGCCGTCAAGGTGGACCTGCCGAACTTCTAGGCAGGTCGATAGGATTTCCTGGTGGTGTACCGCTGCGCCTGTCAGAAAGACAGCCCAGACTTGCTTAGCTGGGTTTGTATGTAGTCTCTCGAAGGGGGGGGTTTGGATAGGTTCCATGTTTCTTTCTTCCGCTCCTCCTTTGCCCGTCTGCAGGCAGGACCAGAGCGCCTGTCACGATTACTCAGCAGTGAGGGATTCCTGGCTGGGCCCTCAGCGGAAAAAACGGGATCTAATCCAGAACGAGACTAGCGCTCTTTACCGATGCGCCCGGGGCCGCTGATGCAAGATTTACTCAGCTCCCGCCCGCCCGCCTTTTTTTTGTCAGCGGTGGGGTTGTACTTTGTCGATGCTCACGAATTCCTGACCAAGGCCGCCAAGGGGGAGGGAGGGGGAAGAGGGCACAAGAAGGAAGAGGTCGAGATGGCGAGCCGGCCAACACGTGGCGAACGTTCCCGATTATTCTATATTCCTTGAATCCGTACTAATCAGGACGGCTCGTAAGTCTGTCTGCTCGTCCCCTTCCGCCTATTTGAAAGCGCCCTTGATCGTCATCCCCCCGTCCCAATGCAGTTCCTCTCGCTCTCCATCTCCGTACTCATCGCCGTCCTGTCTGTCACCCTCTTCCGCGAACACCTCGTCGAACTCGCCACCACCGGCCTCGCGACGCTGAGCGGCTACTACTACTACTACTACACGAACGTGACGACGACGACGACGACAACCAGCACAACCATCCCTTCTTCTTCCTCCCCCGCGCCCAACCCCCCGCAAGCCAACATGACGGTCCCGCGCGCGATCCAAAAGGTGTTCCTGGCCACGGAGCAGTCCGAGGGCGCCGGCGCCCGGGTGCGGCGGTCCATCGGCACGCCGCAGCTGCGCAGCCTCTCGCCCTTCCTGATGCTCGACCACTTCTCCATCAAGCCGGGCGCCGGGTTCCCGGACCACCCGCACCGGGGGCAGGAGACCATCACGTACCTGCTCGAGGGCGCCGTCGACCACGAGGACTTCGCCGGCAACGCGGGCACCATCGAGGCGGGCGACCTGCAGTTCATGACGGCCGGCCGCGGCATCGTGCACGCCGAGATGCCGCGCCAGAACGCCGACGGCAGCGCCAACGTGGGCCTGCAGCTCTGGGTCGACCTGCCCGCCGCCCTCAAGATGTGCGAGCCGCGCTACCGCGACCTGCGCGCCGCCGAGATCCCCCACGCCGACGCCGACGGCGGCCGCGTGCGCGTCAAGGTCATCTCGGGCCGCGCCGCCGGCGTCGACAGCGTCAAGGACCTCGCCTACACCCCCGTCTGGATCCTCGACGTGACCCTGCAGCCGGGCGGCCGCCTCGAGCAGCCCCTCCCCGCCGGCTTCAACGCCTTCGCCTACACGCTCGAGGGCACGGCGCAGTTCGGCGACGGCGCCGCCGGCGCCGCCCCCCCGCGGAGCGTCGGCCCCTACCACAACGTCGTCTTCGAGCGCGCCGGCGACGTCGTGGTGGCCTCCGCCGCCGCCGACGCCGCCGCCCCGGCCCGCTTCGTCCTCGTCGCCGGCCAGGTCCTCGACCAGCCGGTTGTTCAGTACGGGCCGTTCGTGCTGAATTCGAAGGAGGAGGTCTACCAGGCCATCATGGACTACCAGTCCCACAGCAACGGCTTCGAGCGCGCCGAGAACTTCCAGAGCCTCATCGGCCAGAGCATGCGCGGATGATGATTGCCGGCTTCCAAGTCCCCGGGGGAGATTCGAGCCGGGGGGAAGGGCGGATTCCCCTCCCCCCCCCCCCAATTTCCCCCTTGTCCACTGTACATAAGCCGGGGGGGCGGAGGGGAACGGGCACCCACGACGTGAGTGGAAGAAAGAGGAGGGCGGACGATTGTTTTGATACCATTTCGAGAAATATGCAGATGAGAGTGCGGGCGCACAGGTAGCGAGTTATTAGTCGTTTATTTTTTTTGGCTGCTTTGGAAAATTAAACTGAGTTGCACATTATCATCCAATTCCCCATGGTGCTTGTGCGGAGAGTTGGGAATTTTCCGTCTTCCGAGAAGGAACAAAATAATGAGGGGGAAAGGGGGGAAGGGGAGAGAGGGGGGGTGTGTTTCCTCCTCTATCCCACCTATGCGGGCGTCATTATCATCGTCATCATTTCTCTTTCCCTTTCTTTGTTTCTTCTTTCTTTTTTTCCGTCACCAGTGGTTGCCCTGGGGCCGCTTGAGCGGCCACGGGTCCGGCAGCGCAAAGTACCACTCGAGCTCCGTCTCGCCGCGGCGCGGCGGCCGGATGCCCTCCCACGGCCGCTTGACGTGCGGGTTGGGGTGCGCCGATGTCGCCTTGGACCCTAAACCCCCGTCATCCCGAGTCAGTATTTGGCCGTTATTATTTTTCTTCTTTCCCCGGACAGGTTGTGCGCGGGATAATGCCCCGCGCAGCAATCCCCCGCCTCCCCCACCTTGGCCGGACTTGACGAGGAAGAGAAGGAAACAATACGGGGAAAGGGGGGGGGGGGGGGGGGTTCTTGGAAAACACCAGTTGCTGCTTACACGGGCTGACGAGGCGCGGCGGCACCGCCTCGTTCGCCGACGCTTGGGACGACGCCGGGGACAAGGACGGCGGCGGGTGCTGCGGGTGCCACGGCGCCGCGTTGGGCGCGTTGCGAGGATGGGCGGGATAATGCGAGCGGGAACGGCCCGGCGCGCCGGCGCCGGCGCCGGTCGTAGAAGTAGATGTCGCAGTAGCAACAGCAGCAGCAGCGGCGGCGGCGGCGGCAGCAGCAGTGGTTGTCGTGGCATGCGTACGCGAGCCCCGGGCGCTCCTGTGGGTTCGGTGCGCCTGCTGCGCCTCGGCGTCGTCGTCCCCGGACGCCGCCGCCGCCGCCGCCGCCCGCTTGGGTTTCTTGCTCTTGCGCCGAGGCTCCGGGGAGGCGGACGGGGGCGCGGCCGCGGTTCCCGATTTCCACCGAGCCGCGCTGCCTCGGTCCATGGCTTTATCTTGGTGTCTCAGCCCCGTGATTGTCGAAGCGCGGCGCGTGTCTTGACTCCCGCGGGTGGGATGAGAAGGGGAAGTAGAGGGGGGGAGGGGGGAGAAGGCGGACGGAAGGCCAGCGCCCAGGCCAAGGGCCGAGCGGCGACACCGGCATTTAAATAAACCACACGGACGGCACGCGATGACGAGAATCTTACCTTCTCTCGCCATCTTACCCGCAGGCTCCCACCCTCCTTGGCTTACTCGTGTGTAGTCTCTCCCCGCGCCCCCCCCCCCCCCCTCCAGGCTTCAGCCCGGGCAGGCAGACAGGCAGACAGGCCAGGCTTCCGCTCGCCATCCCGATGCAGCCGCCTCACTTCTGTTGTCATTCCCCGGGCGTGCATGACCGCCAGCGGCTGAGGTGCAGCGCCCTCTCCGGTGTACGCCTCCCGTGATACAGCCTCGCGCGCGGGCGCCCAATGGGGAGGAGGGGTCGGACGGCCGGCCTAGCCCGACCAGATCCCCCCCTTCCCCGACCGAGCCGGTTTCCCTGGCTTGACAACGGGACGCGGGGCTCGAATGCTGGGGAAAGGGAGAAGGGGGGGGGGGGGGAAAGACATCCATTCAGAACGTGGCCACGTTCTAGCCACGCTTGCCACGTCGCCCAGCCTGCCTGCCTGGCTGGCTTCATACGTACCAAAACCAGACCGAGTGAAAATGACAAACCACCCGCCAAATGTGACGAGGCTCTCGCCGGGTCCCCCCCCCCCCCCCCCCCTGTCCATGAATTCGCCGGGCGTGAGCGAAGTGAGGCTCCGGGAGGGGTAGCACAGCCGGTCAGTTGGTTGCGGTTCGCAAAGTACAGCGGTTCCCTGTCGGGCGTTCTATCGCCTTTTGTCACTTACTGCCCGTCCCAGCGGCAGCGTCGTTTTCCCCTTGATTGGTTGTAGTTCCCGACGCGGCATCCGTCCTGGTCGCACCGACGCCAGGCCGCATCCGGAATGCTCCTGACGAACAAGCACCCCCGTGAACAGCTCTTCCGTTCGGCTGCAGCCCATCTCCCGGCCGGGGTATTATTACCGTGAGAGACCTGGTCCCAAACCACTAACTACCTACCATCCTGCCGTCATATCGTGGGTGGATGGGGTCTGAGTCGTCCTAGCGAGCAGGCAGCAGTTTTCTCCGACTTGGTGCGGCAAGTATTGTATGACCGTCTTAGACAGACACGGTTCGCCTTTATCTGGGCCTTATGGTGCCATGTCTGGCGCCCTGTCACTTACTAAGACTCCACTGTTAAGATGACGGGGGTGGGTTTCATGGCGTGAGTGCCAATCGGAATTGCTTTTCCCCCCGTGCTTGATGGCGCTTCGCCGCATCCTTCGCCTGAATCCCGCTCTTCTGGGTGCTCGTGCCCTCCGAGACTAGTGGCCGAACAGAAGAGATTGTGTTGTCGGCACGATGGCTCGAATCTCTGGCCGAAGCACGTCCGTCTTGCTTGTTGGACTTGTCCCTGCCAGCTTGTAGGTATTAGAAGAGCATCAGTTCGCCCTGTTTGCCAGGAAGAGATCCCGGCTGTACCATCGCCATATCATCGCATCTCACACTCGTTTGCCCCCCACAAGTCTCTCGCTGCCTCTCTCGAGCCCGCCCTCGCCTCGCCTCGCCTCGCTGCTGTATCCGCTCCCTCATACAGAAGACAAGTAATACCCAAGCACCAACAGACACCATGCAGACTGTCGCTGTGCTCCTGTCGCTGGCGCCCCTGGCCCTCGCCCTGCCCCAGGACGACGTCATGACCGGCCCGCCTGCCTCTGCGCCGACCGTGACCGCAGCGCCCACCGAGACGGCTGACTACGCCGGCTACGAGGTGCCCTCGTCGGTGCCCGCTATGGACATCATCTCGGGTCTCTACGGCTCTTCGATACCCCCCCAGGTGACGGGCGCCGTGGCCACGTCGCTGGCGAGCGCCCTCTACAGCCAGGCCGCTGACTGGCAGACCGACGGCAAATACGTGAGCCTCGCCAACGTTGTGTACATGGCCGCCGCCACGGCATCGCCCTCGGTGACCGATTTCGGCCTGGACGGCCTGAACGCTCCCTTCACCACCGCCTCCTGGTACAAGACCGGCGTGCCCAAGTCGGTCCAGACCGAGGTCGAGAGCTACTACCGGGACCTGGCGGCCCTTCCGCAGTCCGTCTTCAGCGCCGCCGGTGTCACTGTGGCCTCACCCACCCCGCTCGCCACTTCGGGTACCAAGGCCAGCGCCAGCGACAACCTCGCTTCCAGCCCGACGCCTACCGGCTCCGTGGACAGTGACGACTTCTCGGGTTCGGGCTCCGCCAACAGTGATGACCACTCGGGCTCCGGCTCCGGTAACAGCGCCCCGATGAACAGCCCCGATGACTCGGGTGCTGTCACCCTTACCGGCACCGCCTTGGCCGGTGTTGTCGCCGCTGTTGCTATGGGTGTGGTGGCCGCCCTGTAATTCCTGTCCATCACCGATGGGCTGTACCTGTATAGAAGAGGAGCTTGGCGTTGTGGCGGCGGCTTAGATTTACGAAGCCGCCCAGAGGTCGGGTTATGAGCCTGGCTAACCTGGCCGCTGGGATATTTGACAGGGGATTGCGGCGCCTGGGGTTGATTGCAGATCGGTCAATGCCGTTTTTGGGTTACAGATCGCGCGGGATATAATGCTTGGGAAAGGGAGGCAGACCAGATACCAGTGCGAAACTTAAAGCAAATCCCGTGTCACAAATCATGACTTGGAAGTGCCGGGATCTGTGATCGTCGTGACCGTCGTTCAAGCTGTCGGTGCCTCGCGTGGCCAGCCTTGGCGGCGTGCTCGCAGCCACTGGCGTACTCAATATATGTCGCAGACCACGGGATCCGCGTAGGCGGCCTACGCTGCGTGCCAGCCAGACCATGGCTCCATGGTTGCCTAGCTGGGTGTCCACCGTGGTAGGCCGTTAGGTGCCCAGGTTGGTGAGTTCCCCGGTTTTGCTTATCCTGAGCCGTGTCCGCCGAGGTACTTTTTCTACCCCTAGATGTGTAATGTAAGCGAACGGTAGTGCTGACTGAAGCTGGGGAAGGCGAGGTGATGGATGCGACTACTGGATGGGGGTGGGCCCTCCCCCCTCACATCTGTTCATATGCCGTTGCCATCAACAAAAACCTCCTAGCCGGCTTGGTGGAACGTCTCCTCCTCCTGACTCGTACTTCCAAGCACACAGTCGTCCGCTTCTCTCGCAGTTCGGCATTCCGGCAGCCTGTACCGTCGCAAACAGGGTCGTGATTCGAAGCTCACCCGCCAGCCTACCATGCCGCTGCACATTGCAAATCTGGGCAGTTCCTTCGCCGCGGGACCCGGCATTCCGCCCGTGGCGGACAAGAATGCTGGCCGATCCGGCGCAAACTACGCCCACATCGTGGCGCAACGGCGTGGGGCACGCCTGACGGACCTCACTGTATCGGGGGCCACGCTTCTGAATGTTCTGAATGAGCCGCAGGTCATGTCGGGCGCAACATTCGCCCCCCAGATCGACGACCTGCCCGTCGACGCCGACGTGGTTCTGATGCTCGGCGGCGGCAACGACGTCAGCTATATCGGCGGCTTGTTCGAGGACAGCTTCGCATCATACCGTGTCTTCCGCCTTCTCGGTTGGGTTGCTAGCTGGTTCGGATCATCGCCTCCGGCCGAGGAGGGACCACGCCTCGACACCGACGGACTGGCTCAGCGGTACGGACAGGTTCTCGACGCTATCCACGCCAAAGTCCCGACTGCTCTCGTTCTAGTCGTAGAGTACCAGACCGTCTTGGGCCCCGACGTGAAGCCCGGCGTCGACGTCCCGTTTGACTCCGCGGAGCGACTAGCTCACCACCGGCAAGTAGCCGAGACGGTGCGGCTTGCCACAATTCAGGCCGTGCAGCCACGCCAGCCCTGGTGCAGCCGGGTGCTCGTCACTGAGCCGAGCGCTGCGCACGGCATTGGTGCCACCGAGCCGTGGATGTCGGGCTGGGGTTTCAAGCTGCTGTACGACATGGGCGCCTACCACCCTAACGCCGCGGGAATGCGGGCGCTTGCCGACCTGGTGGACCAAAAATTGGATGACATGGGCATCACTTGCCTAGAGAAATCTAGTTAATATGGAGCTGTATACTCACAGAGACGGGAGTGGGAAGAGCCAGAAGCTTCGGCAGTGTGCATCGTCAAACGGCGGTGCGTGGGCTCGGATCGAGCTTGGCTGTCTTCGCCCCAGGCGGGGAGAAACTGTGATGGGAGCCATGGTTTCTTTGCGAGGGTCCCCCAGTCATGGTCCACAGCGCTGGTGCGTGGATCACCCAGAACTCAGTCGTTCCGTATCCGCTCTCCCGCCCGAGTGTGACGGGATCCGAGGTTGCGTCCATATGGAAGTGCGTGCGTGCGATTGAAGGCAGGCGGCGGTTGGAGCAGGGGCAGGACGGGAGTTCGTTCTATTCGCACTTACAACATGCAAAACAAGACGGGATGAGCTATTGCCGTCGGGCTCACCGGGTGAATCTCGATCGGTACTTGTGCTGATGGATCCTCAAGGAACCAAGCCGGGCATAACGTGGCGAATGTGGCCGGCCTGTCGACTGGATGGACGGTTGGCTTTGTATTCCATGTCGGCGGAAGCAACCGTCATGCCAGGCCCTGACTCGCCGCACCGAGGAAAAGAAGGCAGAGATGCCCGGAGTCAGGGACGACCGGGGTCAGCCTGACACCGCAGCAGCTGACAACCCGACGGCATTCAATAAATTTCCGTATTGCACTTGAGTTGCTCGCTTCTCAGCCGTCTTGTCGAGCCCCAACGCTGTTTTGTGATGTGATCAACCACAGCGGTCGTGACGATGGACTTGACAGGACCGCTGGTCGCCTCGCCAAGCCTCCCGCGGGGAGCCACCCTCGTGGAGCCGGCCACGGGGAGCCTGACAGAGTCCGACCCGCTGCCTCCGAGATACCAACTTGTTAGCACTCTTCTGCAAGCGCTTGCTCTGTATAACACCATCGAACTCTTCATCATCATTTCCTTCACTTTCAAACAGAGGGGAGGCACTTACTTTTGGAGCCTCGTCCTATCCAACGCCGGCGTGGCCGTGGTGGCCGTGGCCTGTGTTTTTCATGACTACGCCGTCACGACCCTGGCGACCCGCCGCGTCGCCGTGGGAATGATGACGCTGGCCGGCTGGACGCCCATGGTCATCGGCCAGCTGTTCATCCTCTACTCGCGGCTTCACCTCCTGTATCTTGGCCGCGCCGAGCTGCGCCGCGTCCTGGCCATCATCACCACCGTGGCTGTCGTCTGCTGCGTGCCGGCGTGGGTGCTCATCATCGGGGCCAACGCGCCCACCCCTGCCGCGGCCCGCTTCCAGTTCCCCTGCGAGATTCAGCACAGGTTCCAGACGACGGTGTTCTTCTTGGCCGAGGGGGGGCTTTCCTTGCTCTACCTGTGGAAATGCTACGGCTTCTGGGTGGAGAAGAGCATGCGGGCCGTCGGCGCGATCCGCAGCCTGCTCCTGCGCCTCATGATGATCAACGTGCTGGTCCTGGCGCTGGACACCTCACTGTTGTACACTGGCTGGTCGGGACGGCACACCTTCGAGATGTAAGCCTACCATGTGCACAGCAGTGCATACGCCTCGGTCGAACCGAGACGGCCCCCCTTCCGGCCGCCCACCGTACTGACCCGGGAGGCAACAGAAGCTACAAGGCTTTTGTCTATTCGGTCAAGCTCAAGATAGAGATCCACGTTCTTACCAGGCTCGTCACTTTCGTCGAGCAAAAGAGGCGAGTGGACTATCGTTCCCGCGCCGCCCAGCAGATGGAGGAGGAATGGACCCGGACGCTCGACATCATGACGGGGGCGTCCCCAGGCCAGGGACCGAGACGGAGCGAGGTGCAGTCGGGCGTCTCGGTCACCTGTTCGCACCCGTCCTGCCCCCGGGCCGCCGGGCTCGATCCCCCGGCCGTGGTCCGCATGGCGAGCCACGGATCCGGCCTCTGCGTCGAGCGGCGCCAGGCGTCCGTCTCGACCACGGCCTCGGCGTGCGCCGCGCGAGATCCTGTAGCCGTGTCCGTGGGGACCGTAGGCCGTGAGGCGGAAGTAATTAATGAACGGCACGGCGCCGCTAATTGAGCAGAATCCCCGGTGGCGATGTTCCATGCGCACGCGTGATGCTGGGGCTGAGATGGAGATGTGTGACATTGGTCGTCATCAACAGAAACCACTGGCTGTGGGCTTTTTTAAAAGGCAAGCACCAAACTCAAACGAGGGCAGGAACGGCACCGCGGATCGAGGAAACGCAATATCTTTTTGGGGCAGGCGCCATTCGGCTATCATTTTCGCGTAAGTACCCACGTACTTCCTTCCACCTTTTCCCCTCCGATCGTGACGTCTCTACTTACTTAAAGTACTTACCTCTTACCTCCCGCCTTAAGTACCTCTTACTCGGTACTGGTGCTCCAGATTTCCGTTCCCTCAAAAGACAACAAATCCCCGCTACACGGCCGCGACGAGGACATTCCCAACATCCGCCCATGCCGAGGTTAGGCCTCCTAGCGAGCCCAACCGTAGTCGGCTTTGATCATGTCGGCGGCCTAGCATAGGTTGTCAGTGACCAATCGGCCTCTTTGCGCAGTATTAAGAAATCGGAAGGTCAGCCAACCTTCTCGGCCACGGCATAGACGGTCGCGCTTGTGTGCGCCGAGGGAATCAGGGGCATGATGCTGGCGTCGACGACACGAAGGCCCTGGACCCCGTAGACCTTCAGGTCGGGCGCCACCACGCCGCCCCGTTCGCGCGGCATCATGGCGCATGTGCCGCACGGATGGGAGTATGTTGGTTGAAGCAGACGGCGGAGCGCCGTGCCGAGTTCCTGCCGCGTCTGGAGTCAATACGTTTCGGAAGTATAAAGCACTGGGGGATATGCTTCGGGCCGTTATCTAGCCCCGAGCGACTGAACGAAGAGGGTCACGGGGAGTACGAGGTGCAAACCCGGTGCCCCCGGGGCCGCGAAGAAAACCGAGAGTTGCTCACGTCATCGGACACCAGGTCAGCGCCGGGGGTGACCTCGACCGGCTCGAGTTCCTGCATGGCCGCGTCGGCGTACATGCGCCGGGTGGCCCGCAAGGACGCGACGAGGATGTCGAGATCGGTCGGAAACGTCATGGCGCCCCAGTCAAAGAGCGGCATCGCGAAGACGGATGTGCTGTTGATCAAGACGGAGCCGCGCGACAAGGGCTTTAGGAGAGTAATGGGCGCCACCGTCCCACCGTTATATCCGGTCTCCTGGAGTGAGGTAGTGTTCGACCTATAAGCCTCCAGCACCAGGCTTCTTTGCGCGTCGTAGCCAGCCAGGACTGACGGGTTCAAGCCAGGGTAGATTGAGGCAAACACCTGCTCGGAAGCCCGGCCTATGATATCTTCGTAATCGTCAGTGATGCATGGGAGAGGCAAAGCAGCAATTGTGTTGCCCCCTTGGTTAACAATCGTATACGGCCCCTTCCGCTCCGAGTAATAGAGATCCAGCTGCTGTCGCGCATACGCCTCGTTCGTGGTGAGATTGGCGAGGTTGGGACTCGGCTGGTCCTGTACTATTCAGGTTCAGCCTGTTATCCAGACACCAGGGGTTTGCCGATACCACCGGGCTGGCAACTCACGCGCAAACGCCGAGTACAGTGTGGGATGGTCCTGCAGGTTGAACCCGACTCCTGGCAGGTCAATGGTCACGGGTATATCCAAGCTCCTGAGCACATCAGCGGGGCCGACCCCTGAAAGCTGCAGAATTTGAGGCGAATGAGGCGCGCCCGCGGCGAGGATCACTTCTCGCTTGCACTTGACCTGAGACGTGATATTTGTCTTCCTGTCAACATACTCGACCCCGACGGCTGTTTTGCCATCGAAAACAATCTTGCTAACCGCGACCTCGGCTATGAGGCGATAATTCGGTCGGCCTTGAACCACTCGGTCGTAGTGGGCAAGTCGCGAGTAGCTACGAGTTTGGTTGCGTGCGTCCAAGGAGCTTGGAACATAAAGTACTCCGGCCTTGGTGCCTCCATTGGGGTCTTTTGGAGAGGCGAGGCCGAGGTTGCGCCAGGCGCGCAGAAAGTTCGCTGCGAACCGTGAGGGGATGGCACAGGGCCCAAGATCTTCGGACACGACGTACCGACGTTGGCCCATTGGAATACCGGATAGCTGGACTGCACGGGGCCGTCATGGCCGTGGACCGAGGCGTCGAATGTGATGTTGAACTTCTCTGCGAAGTCGGCAGGCGCTGGTGCGAAAGCCTCGCTCTGCCCGCTCTCACCGTCCTGGTTAGATACACGTTCCCGCCAGGCAAAAAACGACCGCAGTGGAGCGAGGTCAGGACACCGGCGCATGCGTTTACGCACCTTTTTGAAATACGGCAGCATGTCCTCCCACCCCCAGCCCGGGTTGCCCAGGTCTCTCCAAGCATCGTAGTCCGAAGCGGCCCCGCGGTCGAAGAACATGCCATTGATCACGCTACCGCCGCCGACGACGGCAGCAGACGGCACATCGAAAGAGGCGTTGTTCAGACCCCGTTGGGGCGTGCTCCTCAGACCGAACCAGTAAGGGGTGCTCGTAAGGTTCAACAGGCCTGGAACCAGGACACTGGCCTCGTGCCGGTCGAGAGGTCCGTATTCAAGGACGAGCACGGATACTAGTAGGGAATCAGCGGGCCATGCATTTTTGTTTAGGAGAAGCTCACCCGCCTTTGTCATTTTCGGTCAGGCGGTCGGCTACTGTCAGACCGCTTGTGCCCCCTCCGACGATTACAAAGTCGTACTCGGAGACGTCAGAGGCCTCGCCGTGGACAACGACGGCCTGTACGCCCGGACGGAGCAGCACGAAGAGGAGGTAGTGCAGAAGAAGAAGCGTGAGAGTCCACATATTGCACTCGAGTACCACACCGCCGGTCCCCGGGCCGCGTGAGAGCCGGATGGGTTTTGAGTTTCCGTCGTTGCACTGCCAGCAATTCCGGCGGGTTGAAGAAGAAGTGTTGACGGCTTCGCTCCGCACGGCGGCGCCAAATTAAATGTTTCACGACATATCTCGCCACGCTTGTGACTGACCCGATTGCTGTCAACTTGGACGCTGGCCGTACTCAGCCGTGCCTCTCTAGCCACACCAGCCGCAACGAGGCAAGGAGATTTGACAAGCCACCAAACGCCAGATCGAAAACCCCTGGCCCAGTTCCTAATCCATCTTTCGGGGCGTTGTACTACTCCGACTATGAACCCTATGCTCTATGGCCCAAGGTCTTTCCACAGTGCAGTTTTGACGCGCCACGTACCAGACCACGCGAATCAGACAGCGCTGTAGGTCTTGGCTGATGAGACCACATAGTTTCGTAGGGTTCCAATCAGCGTACTTGAGTAAGCAAGTAGGTTTTCTTCATCCATGAAGTAAGTAGGTAAGTAGCGAGCCAGTTCGGTGTCATCCTATACCTAAAGAGGTAGATATAAGAATGAAGCCGCCGGATGGGGACGCATGGCGGAACTCGTGAGACGGGGTGGAGCAATCCTCGATGAGGTCATCAGCGCATTGCTGGGAAAGGGAAGTAGGGGATGCTCGTTCTGCAGGACGCTCCCGGCGTTCACAAGAACCCCCGGAACAATACGGCGCGGCAACACACAAGTTCGCGCCATCGCGTTTCCATCCACGACGATCTCAGCGCATCCGTGGAGACTCGGAGTCGTCGACAATGGCAGAATGGGGCCCGCGTCGGTGCTGCCGCGGCGTCGACCCACCGTAGTAATCCCGACCTCGCCCGCTAGCGACTCGGTCCCTTCCTTCGACTCCATCTCTCCCCAGCCTCCCCAAGGCTGAGCGCTGAGCGCACGTCGCCGCCCGGCGGCCCGGGGCATTTCTTGGGTATATGAAAGCCATACTATGATATCACCGCAGGAAGTCGGCGTGGGTGGCGGAGTGCTAGAGTCCCGGGAATGAATCCCTTCTTTGCCTTCGCCCGTGTTGTCAGTCAGTATGTCTCGTGATGCGTTGCTTGTGATCTGGGACCCAGCCCCATCCCGCCACCGAGCCGTGTTTGTGCTTCGGTGAAGGGCGCAGAGCGTGAACAGACTGGCCCGTTTGGTCGCTCACTGGAGGTATGGATGGCGATGCAGACACGGCCGGCGAGCAGGCCGAAGCCGGCGAATGAGTGGAAAGCCGCGCTCGGCACAGTGCTCTTGGGGGGGTTTGGCTTCCAGAAAACTTCCAGAAGAGTTCCGGGGGTGAGCATTCTCTGCAGGGATGGAGCCAACATAGCCACACTAGGCAGACATATACTCGACGGTGAATGGCGCCACCCGCGAGGTCACAAGGTTTGGCTATCCCGACAGCAGCCCAAAGTGTGGGCGGCGATACATCACGCGGTCGGGCTGCGATGGACCCCCCGGGCAGCCGGTTTTGGGTCGGTACGCCGGTCGTGGAGAGTGCGGATTGGTCTGGCTCATCGGCCGGGCGATATATATCAATATCGATGGGGCCGGTACCAAAAAACGCGCGCGCGCGCAGTTGTCACCGACCTAGTAGCCGACCTCCTACGAAGTACTTACTTACTTGCCTATACGAGATACGCAGTGACTGGATGTGCGCAAAGTCCGACGCAGAAGAGCCGGGTGATCGCCGAGCGACCCGCCTGCGGCTGTGCAGATGCGCCGCTTCCTTCATTGGGTAAAAACGGGGATGTGTCGTTGGATCGGTGGGTGCCGTGAGAACGAATGCTACATACCTACTTGTACACGGATGGATGAATGGAAGGGGAAATGCGAGGTTCTAGGCGAGACGGCCTTCTGACGGGTTCGTCATCATCGTAATGAATCATGGAACGTGATGGTGACGGAAAGGGAAAAGGGCAGCCACAGGCACACTCTCACACTCACAGGCAGTCAATCGTCGGAGCGCATGGAGGTAGGCAAGCGAGAGCAAGGTTGCACAAAGAAACGCGAGAACGTTTCGCCAAGAGGACCGACATGGGCCGCTAGTGCTCGGGTACGTGCCGACCTTTCCGTGGTGGTGACCCCGGTCCTGGGCAAGTCTATTTTCCCTATGGATACCGCCTTGTACAGTCGGACCATTCGTCTGCTGAATCCTACGGAGAGAGGTCCTTTTTTGCGGGTGTCTTGTCCTTTTTGGTGTCTTGTCCTTTTTGGCGTCTTGTCCTTTTGGGCGTCTTGTCCTTTTGGGCTGTGAACGCCTTGCGATAGGCCCACCGAACCCTAACCATCTGACAAGATGGATGGCAGTGATCCATGCCAACGACCCGACTCTCCAGGCAGCCCTGCCACTGCATCCTAAAGGACATACCTAGGTAGATAGTAATATTCATTCCATCTACCTTACTACCCGGGTAGGTAGGGGGGGGACGACGATCATGGGGTCCTCGGGGTCCCATACCTCAGCTTCCCGATTTCCCGGCAGGAACCTATTAGCTTCCCCGTACGTTCCCCCAGCCCCTTCCCATCACGGAAGCGGTGGTTTGAGAAGGTACAAACTGCAGACACGCTCGCCCATGGGATGGATGGACGTAATCAACCTTCCACCGATCCATGGATGACAGCCCGACACGGGTACGTCCCTTGGCGTGACGGCGTGCTGGGCGTTTTAGGCCGTCCTTTTTCTTGCCCTTGTCACCGGCGCAGGGGTTCCAATTCTAGCAGTCAGTCCCATGGGATACCTGGACGCCCGAGACACAGCCCCCCCTGTTTTCCCCCGCATCATAGATGCAGCTCCAATCGTCCCACCCGCTACTCCATTGAGACGTCGACTGGAACTCGGGCCACCCTGATGACCCCAAAAAGAGAAAAGAGAACCTCCCACCTTCCGCTACTTAAGCATAATAGCGACCCCGAGTATTTAAAGTCCATTTATCCCCTCCCCCCATCGTCCCCTCTCGAGTCCCCAGCTTGGAAGGATACCTCTATCTACATACGACCAATACCACACACCCCAACTCCGATCCTCACTCCACGACCGCAACCATGACCACACCCGCGAACAACATGGACCAAGTAAACAAGAACCCCGGCTCCAGCAACGGCGCTGGCGCTGGTGCCGGTGCCGGCCGGAGCAGCGCCGCCCCCACGGGCCAGTCGGCCCAGACGGGCTTCCGCTCCGAGGCCCCCATGATTGTCGAGCCCCCGCGCCAGGAGGACCTCCAGCAGAGCTACGCGTCCATCGTCGGCACCGACGCCGACGCCAAGGGCTGGTACGGCTCCATGATCAACGCCTTCGGCGCCATGGCCGGCACCCTGGGCGCCGTGCCCTGCTGCATCTGCTGCCCCAACCCCTACAAGCAGGTCCACCAGGGCAACGTGGGCCTGGTGACCAAGTTCGGCAAGTTCTACAAGGCCGTCGACCCGGGCCTCGTGAAGATCAACCCCCTGTCGGAGCGCCTCATCCAGGTCGACGTCAAGATCCAGATCGTCGAGGTCCCGCGTCAGACGTGCATGACCAAGGATAACGTGACGGTGCACCTGACGTCCGTCATCTACTACCACATCATCAGCCCCCACAAGGCCGCCTTCGGTATCGCCAACGTGCGCCAGGCCCTGATCGAGCGCACCCAGACCACGCTGCGCCACGTCGTGGGCGCCCGCATCCTCCAGGACGTGATTGAGCGCCGCGAGGAGATCGCCCAGAGCATCAGCGAGATCATCGAGGACGTGGCCACGGGCTGGGGCGTCCAGGTCGAGAGCATGCTCATCAAGGACATCATTTTCAGCCAGGAGCTGCAGGAGTCCCTCTCCATGGCCGCCCAGAGCAAGCGCATCGGCGAGTCCAAGATCATCGCCGCCAAGGCCGAGGTCGAGTCGGCCAAGCTCATGCGCCAGGCCGCCGACATCCTGTCCTCGGCCCCCGCCATGCAGATCCGCTACCTCGAGGCCATGCAGGCCATGGCCAAGAGCGCCAACTCCAAGGTCATCTTCCTGCCCGGCGCCAGTCAGGGCATGCCCGCCGGCGCCCTCGAGGCCGCCGTGGCCGACAAGGCCGCCTACGAGCCCAGCGACGCGAGCGAGGACAACCACTTCAACCAGTTCTCCCAGGGTGACAAGAGCTTCCAGAACGCCATGAACGCCCGCGTCGTCGAGAACATCTAAGAAACACCCACCCCCCGTCGGTCGCCTCATGCCAAGGGGCTCCCGAGGAGGGGGACACGCAACCACTGTACATTACGAAGGATGGTGGGGGGGAGGGCTCTTCGCCGACATGTTCGCCCGCCATTCATGGAGAGATGACCTTAATTACGCTGACGACGACTTCCCACGCCGAGGAGATTGGACGGATGGGAGGACAATTTGGCCGAGAGAGAGGGGAGAGAGTTTGCGACTGCTTTTCACCGGATACCCATTATTCTGTATACCCCCGAACGTTCGCTTAGCTGTTTCTCGACGCCTATACCCTTATGTAGCCCTGCCGCACTGCCGCTGCGGAGACGGTTATTAAGGCAAATATTTTGTTTGATAAGACTTTTTAACCTACCGTCAAGATGATGATTCCCACCCCTAGAAATGTGTGCGACGTTTTAAATTTCGGGATATCTCCGCCTCGCTATAACTGGCTCTGCCTAATCGAAGCCCCCGAACTCGTCGTCGTCGCCCTGGCCGGCCGGCGCGGCCTTTTCTTTGGCGAGCTTGGCGTGGTTCTGCCTCCGGACCTCGGCGAGCAGGTCCTCGAGCTCGCGGGCCTGGAGCTTCTCCTCCTCGGTCATGTTGCTGTTCCGCTCGGCCTCCTTCTTCTTCTGCCGCTTCTCGCGGCGGACGCCGCGCAGGCCCTCGGCCTCGTGCTTGGCGCTCCAGGCCTCGGCGTTGCGCTTGCGCTTCTGGCGCAGGGCGTCGGCCTGCTCGGCGCGCGCGGCGCCGCCGGCGGCGCCGCCGGCCTCGGCGTCGTCGAGGGCGGCGCGGCGCGCCTTCTCGCGCGCCTTGTCCTTGTACGCGTAGGCGTCCCAGTCCAGCTCGACGCCGAGCCTCTTGTCGCCCGCGAAGGCCTTGAGCTCGGGCATCTTGGGCAGCCGCAGGAGACCCCAGCCGCGGCCCAGGTCCTCCCAGTCCAGGTCCTTGACCTGGAAGATGGAGCTCGCCTGGTGCTTGCCGTAGCTGCGGACAAACGACGGGAAGGCGCGCTGGGCCTTCTCGTGGAGGCCCCGGTCCTCCTTGACGATGGCCCGGATCCTCTCCGTCGCCGCCGCCGCCTCGGCGTCCGTTACCGAGATCTCGGGGTACGTGAGGGGCGTGACGGGGGTTTTTCGAATGTCCAGGTACTGCACGTAGTCCTCCTCCTTCCCGGGCTGGAGGAACACCAGGGCCAGGCCGCGCTTCCCGGCGCGCCCGGTGCGCCCGCAGCGGTGCATGAAGACCCGCACGTCGGTCGGGGGCTCCAGCTGCACCGAGAGGTCCACCTGCGCATCGAGGCCCCGCGCGGCCACGTCGGTCGTGAGGAGGATGGCGGGCTGGGAGGAGGTGAGGAAGCGGGCCCAGTTCTTTTGCCGAACCTGCGGCTGGTGCTTTCCGTGCAGCGGAATCATGATGTAGTCCTGGGGGAGTATAGCCGGCAGTATGTGCTGGAAGTAGTCGACCGAGGCACAGGTCGAGAGAAACACGATGCTTTTCATGGGCCGAGGGTCCAGTTTCTCCAGGACTTTGCCCAGCGCTACAAACTTGTGGCTCGCGGGCGTCGTCAGGTAAGACATCTGCAAGGATGCCGGTGTCCTCCGGTCTTCGATCACGTTGCCCGTCTTCAAACTCTTCACTGTCTGCACCGTGGTGGTTAGTATTGGTGCGGTGCTAGGCTCTGCTTCCGGCGACTTACGCATGTCACCCTGACGGGGTTCCGAAGACCAACGCGGATGACTTCGGCCACGGCGTCCGTCATACTGGCACTGAACAGGCCCGTCCTCCTTTGTTTCGGCACCCTCGCCAGGATCTTCTGCAGGTCGGGCTTGAAGCCGAGATCGAGGAGCCGGTCTCCCTCGTCCAGGACCAGGCACTCAAACGACGTGTCGCGGCAGTGGACGTGGGGGCTGGACAGGAGCTCGACGAGGCGGCCGGGGGTGGCGACGAGGACGTTGGGCGAGTGGCGGAGGAAGAAGGACAGGTCCTGGGCGGGCGTCGTGGTGCCGCCGACGACGAGCTGGGGCAGGACGAAGGGGGCCGTGGCCGCGGGGCGCTTCTCGATCTCGTCGGCGAGATGGGGCAGCAGCTCGGCCGAGGGGGCGTGGAAGGCGATGAGGTCGAGGAGGACGTTGTGAATCTGGGTGGCGAGCTCGCGGGTCGGCGACACGACGATGGCGGCGACGTGGTGCTTCTTGGTCGGCTCCTCGCTGCGCAGGACCCGCGAGACCACGGGCAGCAGGAAGCTGAGGGTCTTGCCCGAGCCCGTCACGGCCTCGACCACGACGTCCTTGTTCGTCATGAAGACGGGCAGGACGGCGGCCTGCACCGGCGTCATGCGCGCGAACAGGTTGGACTGCAGGTACGAGAGGATCCATTCCGCGAGCGGCGGGGTCAGGGCGTCCCACGCGCGGGCGTCCTTCTTGGCGGGCTTGGCGGGCGGCATCGTGCGAAGTGGCGGGCGAGGTGCGGCTCCGCGGACAGAGAGATCATGAGGCGTCGCGATGCGATGCGATGCGATGCGATGCGACGGGATGATGGGAACTTTTTTTGACCCGATAAGCGGCTTATCACCATGGGCGTGGGTACAACCGCGTGTACTACGTACATACAGTATGTACAAATATGGGAACCCAGTAATGAATTACTGCGGGGAGCCCCTACCGCCAGACAGCCCCAGTACGTGATGTACTCGGAAGTACTTATGTACCTATGTACCGCTTCTCATATTACATAGTACTACCTATACGATGGAAGTCAGACCTTTTCCTGGTGGCTCGTTGGGAGATTTCCACCTGACCCACCGCGGGAGCTGTGGAGAAGGAAGGCATCATGGCTTTCTCAACTTTCCATGCTCACCTACAATACCTCGCCTACCTATGTACTTACCCATAAGTAACCTTCATCCGATGTTGCCAGACGAGCCAGTAGCCTGACTCGCCTGGCAGATAAGTGATGACGGACCAGATGGGCACAAGTGCTTCAGTACATGGAAACCAGGCGGCGGCATTGGTTCTACTAATACGCAACTCGTCGCTTAGGGCGGAAAGATTCATTGGAGCACAGTGCCGGTACGCACTCGTCATTAGAACACAGGCGGTGGGTCGAAGACCACAGGGTGGCAGCTTATAAACTACCGCGTTCATCGTTTTCTACAGTCGACACAATACGGATCGGAAAGGAGAGCATATATGTCCTGCTTGGAGAATCGACGACGGGGTGGTCCATGACATACTAATACACCTAAGGCCCATGTATTTCGAATGCCACATCATTGAGTGCAGGCCGACGCTGCTCTCGGAGAGTGCCGCAGTCCTTCATGTCTCCCACCCCATGCCAGTGAAGCCTCGAATGGCCACGCTTGGCGGGACGGAAGCGGGGAGTCCACCGACAGAGATCGTCATGGCAAGAAGTCCGGAAGATCGCCCCCCCCTAAGCAACCGGAACGGAAGGGCACCGAAGCTAATCTGGAAACTTCGAGCCTTCTTGACGCTACGCGCCGAGGGGGTGCGATCAAGAAATGACTCACGTTAACAGTTCTCACGGCCAGACGTGTAAGTGGTAGGCTACTTCTTAATCGCACCCTCTTATATATATCTTTATATTAAGTATAGGCTATAAGGGTTATAGTAAGTATATACGTTATCTTTAATAGTTCTTCTTATCCTTATTAACGACATCTTATTTACTCGCTAAAAGGGTACGATTAAAAAGGAGGTTATCATTTACACCTCTAGCCTTAAGAACTGTTAGCGTGAGTCATTTCTTGATCGCACCCCCTCGCGCGCCTCCCCGAGCGCCCTTGGCTAACTCGAGGTGAGCGCCCAACTCTGTACCTTAGCATGCCCTTACTAACACCCGCCACGCGGCGCGGCGGCGCTCGGGATTGGTGGGGTGGAGGAACCGGCTGACTTATCAGAGCTATAGGCGCAGGCCGAGAACTTCTCATGACACACCCGCCGATAAAAGGCAACCTTCCACGCGGCCATCTCAACCTTGTCGCCTGGCGTGCCTCGCCCCCTCTCTCGCGTGTCAACGTCCCCCGTGGGTTCTCATGACTGTGGTTCTATTGTTGTTGATCTAAGGCGTGTGGGTATCTCAGTTTATTTGGCCAACCATTCGTGTGCTGGCGGCGTGCAAAGCAGCCCTGCTAATCCCCCGTAAAAGCCGTGCTCGGTGATATGTCTCGTTGCCGCCGGAATCGGTCATTTCAAGGGTCCCGCGGCAGACGGAGAAGCAACCTTTCCAAAGTGGTTGGATGATCCCTCCGATGACAACGGGGTGGAGATGGACCTTGACCGTAGCCTCGGTCTCGAGGGAAGGGGTATGTCGCCGGGACCCGGCCCCTCGTGACTTCGCCGTTGCCCATCCCAAATCCGATCCGGGACCAGGATCTCGCGCGGATCCTGGCGCAGTTGTTGTAGAGTCACCCCTCTGGTGGATGCTGTTGGATCGCTCGCGCCCGGCGCCATGTTGGCACCGCTACCGCTGGGCTCGCTGTACATGGGGCTGAGCCACCCCTCCTCTCGGCCGTTCTTTGAGTCGAGACGGATGCAGCTCCCGACGAGCAGCTCGTTGATTTCGATGTTGTTGTTGTCTTTGCACGTGGTAGATGGCCCCACGCCGGGATGCATCTCCTGCAGGCCAACCTCTTCGTCCACGTACCGCGGTGACCGGCCGGCCCCATTGGTACTCACATCCCCGCGGTGATTGTGAGTGATATGCATACTTTTCAGTATTGAACTGCCGAAGCTGCCTTTCCATGCCCCAAGGGATGACAAAAAGCGAGTGCGGGGCCGGTTCTGCGATACCCTCGCGGCATTCTGTTTATCCAGCATGAGGTTGATGGCCGGTAAACAGGCGCACACTATACCGATGGTGAGTTCGATGGTCCTGGGGTGAGTCGGAAGGTCAGAAGAGAGAGGTAACTGATAGGAGGGGTGGCTGCGGATTGGCGTACCCGCAGAGATTCATCACGACAAAGTCACCGGTGACATCTATGGACCTTTGGAAGATGTAGATTCGGTACTCTCGATAGCAAGCGACCCCCACAGCGGCACCGCCCGCACTCAGCATGACCAGGATCTTGAGCTTCTTCCTCAGCGACATCCGGACCTGCCAGAGTATGGGAATGGGAATCAACATGATGATTAGGTCGGTAACGGCGGCCATGGCGGTGTCGGTGAGGAAGACCTTGGGTTGGTCGAGGCAGCGGCCATGCACCGAGCGGTCCCAGTACGTGGGGATGGGCCAGCAAATGAAGATCTTGAGGAACTGCACCGGCGTGTAAGCGGCCAAGATGAGCCAGATGTAGATGCGAATGCCCATGGCCACCCTCTCGTAGACGGCAAACACGCGGGCTGTCAGCAGGAGCAGCGTTGTCTTCGCAGAGAACGAGGCCGGGATCCAGAATATCGAGCTGATGTAAAGCCACTGCGCCACATGCGCATTTCAGTCAGTCGTGGTGATGGACATGGTAGAGAGGGGGGGTGGCGGAGTCGTCGGCGGACCTTCATAATCTGCTGGTAGTTTTCGGGGGTCACATCCCACGCGTGGTACCCCTCCCCGTAGTAGGCCACTGTTTCGTTGTCACTACTTGCTACCAGCAGCACGGCTATAGAGGGGTCTCGACTCACTCATATAGCACGTAGCTATGTATAGATTTGCAAGCGCCTGGTGAGGGGGTTCACGTCGCTCAGCCCCAGTCCCAGCCGCGCGGGTCAACAACAGTACGAGGAGGGGGAACCCACCCAGGCTATAAGACACGACCCTGCGGGGACGGAGGTGTGAGCTCGGGGGCGCCATCTCGGGAAGCAAATTCACGATTGGGGACTCGGGGGGGCATGGGCCGGGCGGAGCGCGTAGACTTACAGTCCTCGGAAGTCCACGGAGACCTGACCATCCGTTTCCCCAGACAGCGGAGCCCGTAAAGCGCGACGAGGATGAAGTTGCAGACGGCCATGCCCGCGATGTTGACGGTGTGGAGATGCTGGCGGGGGTTCTCGACGTTGGCGGTGTGGCCCGGGGGCGGCGGAAAGGCGCCGCTGTACGTCGGGGACGGCGTGGGTGTGCTGGTCATGGCGGGCGGTTCGCATCGCCGCCCAGGTAGGATGACGGGGGCCCGAGATTGGTGAACATCGATCGGTTCCCAGCAACGGGAAAGAGCAACAGCAGGGCCAGCCGCGGGTGTGTGGGAGAGAGAGAGAGAGACGCACTTGGTTATGAAAAGATGTCGTCTGTCTTGCCGTTATGATGCGTCAACAATTCCCGAGCCCCCCCATCTTCCCTCTCCCCTTCCATGTTCGCTGGGGGGCAGGGGGGGAGGGGGCAGGGGAAACGGCCCCCCGGAGACGTGCCCGAGCCCACATTCTTCCTTGAATCAAGACCGCGGCAGTTATTAGGCTGCTAGTCGAGCTGGCCTGCTGGCCTGTCTATCTCGCCACGGAAACGTGTTATAGGGCGGCCGCGTGTTAAGGTTTTAGGCGACGTACAAGTCTAGCTAAAAACGGTTGGGCCTGGACGGCTACCGACGATCGCTTAGGTAACGGCCTCCTCTTGGCAAGTAGGAATCAGAGGCAATGGAAAGATTTGGTGCTTTGGATATGACCTGGGAGAGCTGGCAATAGCTCGCTGAATAGGTACATACTTTACCTACTTACTTCGCTCAGGGCCAGGCTTGCCAGGGTTCCTAGTCAAGGAGGGGGGATGGTAGGCGCTATCAGTTCCGGCTGCCTTTTGACTCGGCCATTTCCTGCATCTCCATTTCGATCTTCATTCCGTTTCGCCATAACCGGCGGCCATGTACATAGTAAGGAAGGTTAGTAGAGGAGGTTAGTAGACACCTTGGTACCCTCGTACCCTCCTCGTCCTCATCGCCCCCGCGTGCCATGCAGCTCGGCAGCCAGGCGAGGCTCGAAAGCTTTCGCCTCCCCTCAGGCGGGCTATTCCGTCCACGAACCCCAGGAACTTGGGCAACCCGCAGGCAGCCAATCAACCATGTCCCGCCAGAAGGTTGAGTTCTTCGCTCCAGCCCAGCCTGTGCGATAGGGTCTGCGTCGCGCGTCGAGTCGCCGCGATGACATCACCACGCGGCTCCGGTCTCCCTCCTTCTAGTAGCTCCGAGGGTTGTTAGTCGATGCTGCCATCTCGCAACGAGCGGCCGGGGCCGGCACTGGGAACTTTGCTAAAGTTACGGGAAACACACGAGCTTGAATTTCCACGTAGATATGAGCTTGGAATTCCCCGTCTGCCTATCCAGAGCCCCGAGTCACGACTAGTCATGGTTCATATACCGAGTGCAACCTCAATGTCCGGAAGATTTCCAGATTCCTCCCTGGCCGAGTTCGAAATGGGCCTTATCACAAGATCCGGTCAGGCTTCAGGGGATTCCAGTCTTGCATACAAACCCATGGTAGGAATCGCGAACCCCCCCGGGAGATGATAACACCTTACATTAAAAGAACCAACGACTCAGACGGTGCAAACATGGGACCCGTTACAAACAGCATGAGACCAGGGCCGTGGTGTTGCACGTCAATGCGCGGCTCGGCGCCACGAGCCCAACCGATCGGATACCAATGTCATATCGCGGACCAGGAAATCCAGGGAGACTAAACCTACACCGAAGACATCCAGAAAGTATTAAGTATGAAACGAGACAGACCCTCGCCGACGATTCTCGCAAGCTTCGCAAATGCCCGACCCGACGCTTGCCGGCAGTCACCGCCAGCCAAACACCCGCCTGGGGTGTGGTCATGGAGATACGACCGAGAGGCTCACGGCCCGGGTACGTTGCGCGACCGGGTTGTTTGTCCGCGTTGCCCTCCCCCATAACCACGTTCCGGCGGGTGAGGACGGAGGGCACGGCTGGGTGGAAACGGCAAGAGAAGGAAAGACACGCACTCGCCCGAGGTCGCTCGACGATCCCCCCAATGCGCTGTTCCGGGCGTCACGCTGCCCAACCGTCTAGGGCCGAAGCTGAGGGCCGTACGGGCAAAGGTTGAGCAGGCCGGCCGGCATCCACCCACCCATGGTGATCGTCTCCGCATCGTCGAGGCAAGAAAAGCAGCGGACTCGGGGGGAAACGACTCGTAGCCGTTCTGTCAACCGGCCCAGCGAGGCGAAGGTCGGAAACAGGCCGTCGCTAAACAATCGGGCCACGGAGAAAAGGGATGGGTGGGGGGTGCCTGTTGCCCCTGGATATCCCGTTGTGTGGCCTTCCGAGTGTGGAGAGGAGCCATGCGGCCGTACGTTTGCAAACAGGCACCCGCCTCTCCTTCAGCCCAGGACATGCCGAGTTGTGCCAACCTCCTCTCCTGTTACTCTCTGCTGGCACGACGAGCCCTCGGGCCGGGGTCGATACCCATCCACGTTGCGCGGGTGTGTGGCCCTGGGCGTACGCGATTCCTCTCGTTTCTGTTCCTTCAGGTGACCGAACCAGAAAGGGGCGCTCCAGCTCCCCCCGTCCACGTCCAGCAAGACGCCAAGTCCTATCGTCGCATCATTGACAAACCCCCCCCACGCCACACGGGGCTGGTGCGGTGTATCAACGCGGGCTCATTATGGAACGCAATGGGCTACCGGCCGTCTTGTGTTGCTCCCCGTAAGACGACGACTTGGTTGTTGTTACAAGCATAACGCCGAGAACGACAACCTATCCAGAGGGCCGGCTTCGATGCGCGCAGGTGAATACCAATTCGCGGCTGTCCCTTGGCTTTTCGTCAGATGCTGGTATTTGAATGGAAGTCCATGGTTGCATGACAGATAGATCGTGTAGTAGGGCTGCCGACTTGGAAAGTACTCTTCGTAGCGGGCATCTCTGGACCAGGCCAATAGCATGGGATCTTCGGATGCGGCCTGCACGGGGGGGGCCGGAAGGGAAAGAGGGGCGGGGGCCGGGCGTGTTGGAGCGCCGGTAATCCATCCCCCGGCCCCCCCCCCCCCCCCCGTGAGGGTTTTCGTCATGACGGGCGTGCCGGGGTGGGAAAGAAAACCCGTGTGCATATATCAGCCGGTATCCACCTACAGCGGTGACAATCTACCGCGATGGCGCGCCCCCGGGGAACAAGGCCCTGCGGGGGGGAAAGAGGAGGGCGGGCAGAAGCGCCGCGTCACGGCGCCTGGCCGGCGGGAAAACGAGCACCCCGACATGGTTCCGACACGTATTTGTGAGAGAAAAAAAAACCGGGAGAGCATCGGCCACGGTTGCATACACACGCAGGAACGCGAGAGACGCGGACGGGGAAGGGGGGGGGGGGGCGGTCATCGGTCGCGGGGGCGCGAGGTACGTGGTATGGAACACCAGGGGGTGGGATGATGATGTACTGCTGCCCTCGCACCGTTCAGGCTAAATGATGTAAGAGGGGGGGAGGGGGAAGCTTATAAACCAAAAAGTCTTTGTAGAAGAAAAAAAAGGACGCCCCTCCCCCCCCCCCCGATACCGAAAGCCCGGATACTGCCAAGGGATCTACCCGCGCCGACGTCGCTAGCCCCGAGCATATCGTGAGGGCAGGCCCCTAAACCACCCGGGGCGGGGGGGTAGGGCGGCATTCGCATACATATCTGGCGCGAGGTGGTCCCCCTGCGCCAAGGCGGCCTCGTCATTTCCCCCCCCCCCCCCCCCCCCCCCCCCCCGGTACAGAGACGAGGAGGAGTTGCGTGACAGGTATCGTTAAGAGTCGTATCTCATATTGCTGAACGCTACGCTAGCTTGGGGGTATAATTCCATCTCCATCCGACCGGGGGCGCGCCGAAAGGCTGCCCTCATTTCTCGGGGTATCCAAAACGACCGTGAAAAAGCCCCCCCCTTCCCCCGAGGGCGCTATTTTGTGAAAAGAAGAAAAAAAAAAAAAAAACGTCCGCCCGCCACCGCCGTCGACCAAAAGCATAAAAACCTTAACTGCCGCGCGCATCGGCGAGGCCCCTCCCCCCCCCCTCTAAGCCACGGCGACGTCACGGCCGTTATAGTTCAGGTCGGCGCTGAACAGGTGACGAGCGCCCGTCGAGCCTCCGTTGGGGGCGATGCGGCCGTGGAAGACGGCCACCCGGCCGAAGATGTCGATGTCGAGGCCGCCGGGGCCGTAGATGCCGGGCGCGGCGGCCGAGTTGAGCAGGGTGCCCTTGCGTTCGTACGTGCCGTCGATGGTGCTCGACCACGCGTACTTGATGTCGTCTGGTTATCCCCCCGAGTCAGTAACCCCGTCTTCTCGTCCCCGTGCCGGTGAGGGGGGGGGGGGAGCATGGAATTGTTTTTCTTCCCCCACTTACAGTTGTCGCTGGCGTAGCACTGCGTGCTGTAGAACAGGACGAAGCCGTCGGGAGCCTTGTACAGGGATGGCGCCTCGACGATGCCGTCGTCGGGCGCGCCGTTGTTGTCGAAGATCACCTTGGGGGCGTCGAGCAGCGTCACGCCGTCGCGGGCCATGCGCTGGATCTCGATGGGCGTGGGGATGTACACGTCCGAGGTCCCGCCGCCGATGCAGTTGGTGGCGCCGCCGAGGGCGCTGCCGTCCACCTTCCAGGTGATCCAGCGGTTGGTGCCGTCATCGTAAGCCGCCGCGTCGATGATGCCGCCCCCGGCGTCGTTGCAGGCGAGGGGGTCGCTGTGCGGCACGAACGGCCCGGTTGGGCTCGAGCTGGTGGCGACGCCAATGCAGTGCCGGCCGCCCTTGCGGGGGGCCGTGTAGTACATGATCCAGCCGCCGTTGTCCTAGGCCGCCGCGTTAGGCACCGCGGTCTGGCAGTGGGAGGGGAAAGGGGTTGGCAAGTGACTTACAGCCCGTACGACGTCCGGCGCCCAGATCAGAGGCGGCGGGACATTGGCGTCCACCCACGCGCCAAAGGTCGGGAGGGCGTCGGCGGCAATGGACCACCCACGCACATCGTTGGACACGGCCACGGGGACGTTCTTCCCATTGGAGCTGGTTGCGTAGGCATACCACAGTCCTTGCCCGTCCCCGATAATGCAAGGGTCGGGAAAGTCCCCAATGAAGGGACCCGCCGCGGCACGGCCCTGAAGACCATCGTGGGCCCTCGTGATGTTGGCGAGTTCAAAGCTAGGGGAGGCAGACCTCGGTTGGGGGGTCTTCTCCTGGGTAGGAAGGGCGGCAGCAAAGCCTGCGCTCAGGGCGAGGTAGAAGCTCTTCATGATGGGTGATTCGGTCTGTGCGGGCTCGCGGCGGTGATCTGAAGGCGAATACAATCTCCCCCCCGGCAGCGTTTCCAGGCCTCTCTATATACACGGAGGCAGGGCCGGGAGTCCTCATGACGTTCTAACTGCCGACCAGGTTTCCATGATGCAGGACCCGGAGCGCACGCTCTCTGTCGAGGTCAGCCGTGACGTTGCCGATCCATTGGCTAGTGACGATCGAGGGTGTGTGCGTGAGCATGAAGTTCCCGCCCACACTGCCGGCCCAGACCTGGGCGAAGGGCCCCGTCGGCGAAGGAATGCGGATTCCTCCTCGGCCAATCCTGGCATCCCACATTTCGCCGCCACCGCGGACCCCAGCAGGCCCCAGGTCGAGGAATGAAGTGGCAGATGGGCACGAGGGAACAAGAAGGTGTTCGGGGGGGTTGCTGGATGGATCCGGAAGACCCCTGGGGGCCGGCGTGTTGTGTGATTGGGCGGAGGGGCGGACAAGGGGTCCAAACTAGGGGTACCACATGTCCGGTGGGCGCCGTTCTTGTCCGCCGCCTGCGAAGGGCACGCCGCCCATCTCGCACGGCAGAGATTAGCTTTCGGGAGAAAAATCAGGACGAGGAGGAGCCCATCCGAGTACGTCGTGGGGCGGGGGGGGGGGGGGGGGGGGGGGACAGTGGGCCATCCCGTTCCACGGGGCACTTCAGCAGAGCAAAGACACACACACCCAGGGGGGCGTTGCTGTGTGACCAACAGTCGCATCGCCGGGCCATCTGGGCATCGTCAAGCCAGGATCCGCGTACCCGAGGCCGGGGGCACAGACGGCGGAACGCTAGAAGAAGAAGAAAGCAGCCCACTGGAGACCCCAGGGGCTTCGGCCGAACGTCACGACCGGCACGAAGGGGGGGGTTGTGACCAGTCGAGCTGCGCAGTCTGGGCGTCGACATCATAGCCGCGGTCTGGCAAGGCACTTTCTCCCCGCGCAGTGCGGCGGCGGCGGGGGGGGGAGGGACGGAGGAAGGGAGTAGAAGTGGAGGTTTGAGCCTCCCCTCCCCAGAGGCGATGTGTCAGACGGACTCACGCTGCCCAGGCTGATGCCGATCACTTAGGCCCGGAATGTGTTTTCGCGCTGCGTATGACCTGCGAAGGGGGGGGACACACCCGCACGCCCTTGGCCGGGTCTCGTGCCCGACGCTCACTGGGCGGCTGGCCGTTCACGACATCTGTCGCCTGATCGGGCTGCCGTCATGGCCCTGCTCGGCCCCTTGTGGGTTGGTCCTGGGGGAGGAGGGCTCCCTCTCCCCTCCCCCTTGGGCCCGGCCGGGTGTGGCACGGCGTGGCACGGCATGGGGAAAGGGAAAGGGAAGGGAGGGCATGGCATGGCGAGAGAGACCCTGGACAGGCCGTGTGCTTTCGCGATTGTTGGTTGGCCGGCGCTGGATGCGCCCCCCCTCCCTCGAGGCCCCCCTAGTGAGTATATGCGCGCAATCCCGAGCCCGAAACGGCCCCGACGCACCCGCGCCGCCCAGGTCGAGACAGCTGGGGGCAGACAATTGAAAAAAAAACCCGCCCCGATGACAGCCATCCCATGGAGGCCATCTACTATCCTCGCGATGATCCGGGGTAGTGGGTGGGCTGCGCCTAGACGGATGCAGTTTAGGCCCGGACAGGTCACATGGGCGGTCAGTAGGGTACCTACTGTACCTCTCGACTACTGACGGAAACCCTCTACTACTACCTATGTACTGTGTGTGTGTCGATCCAAGTAACCGGGCTTTCCCTGTAGCTGCCCTGTAAACGGGGGGAAATCCCCGTGCTTGCGCTGGCCGGTTGCTCCTATAGGGATGCGATGCGATGATGGCGCTCCTCTACTCCTCCGCTCCTCCACCACCTCCTCATCTCCCCCCTTCCCCGTGGTCGCGATTCGACGCACGTGCAAACCTGTTTCTCGCCCGCTGTGCCCCTCGGCGTTTGTGCATGTCGTGTCGCGCGAGGTGCTGTCGGCCAGACGCGGGTTGTGCAGGCATGGGAGGCCACCATCTTCGTCTGCCTCCCCTGGAGGAAGGGACTTTACCTACAACATGGTAAGTTTGCATACCAGCCCCCCCCTAGTAGCGGGATGAAGGCATGTAAGATGTATGTATGTAGGTATCGGTTCCTCCCTCAGCACAGCCGGGAAGGTCGTCAGGCCGTCCAGGCCGTCCCCGCCCGGCATCGGGAAGTTTTTTCACGGGCCTGGCGGCGGCTCGCAAGGGATGCCATGGCATGGCAGCATGGGAAGGGATGGGCGTCAGGCAGGCCCCCCCCCCTGGGTTGCAGCGCAGGGTGACAGCCTGGTCGGCATGCAATCACACGCCCCTCGCAAATCTCCGACCACGCACGATTACCTGGTACCTCTTGTTGGCGGCATGGATGGCAGAGCAGCTCCAGCGGGCGCCCTGGATTCCCCCGGCCGGCCCTGAGCGCCCAATCGCCGCTTCGCGTCACCGCGAGAGGAATGTTCTCGCCAAGCCATAAGCATCGTGAGTTGGCGACAGAAACAACGAAGAAAAAAAAAAGCCAAGGGACCATGATGTCAGTGAGAAGGCTTATGACCGAGGTGGCTTGTCACCGCTTCTCGGTTCCTGGCCCTCCCCTCCCCCAGTGCCGGCGCGCTCTCTCGTCTTCTCCGCTTTCCAGCCATGGCGGCCACACACCCACACACATACTGGAACCTATACAGCCCAGTCACCGACCTGGCGCGGCCCTTTAGTACGCCCGGCATTGCAACACCTCTTTTCCCCTCCCCCCACCACCTGGGCGTGCCAACGTGGCTACCAAGGGTCGCTCGCGCGCGCGCGGGCTGACTTGCAGGCCCCCCCCCCCTCAGGTGTGGCGGCACCGACGCCCAGCATCTCCCCCTTCCTCTGCGGTCATCGTCCGTGTCTCACGTCTCACACACGCTGAATCGCCGCCGACTATTATACACGGGACGGGCATCGGTCGTGACATCGGGTCGGCCGGCATCGTCTTCTTTCTTACTGTGCCGTTGTGTTCCCCCCCCCCCGTCTCCTCCACAACGTGGACTAATTCTGCGATGCCCGAGTCATGCTGGCCCCGGCTGCCTGGATGCCAACTTTTCTTTTCTGTGTTGTCCCGTTTGCTTGCCTTCCAGCTTTGCGACGGGGTCGAAATCGACCGGGACCCATTGGCGCGCCTGCGTGGAATCCATAATAACCCACCGACAGCGTAGGTCCAGGGTAGCGGTCCGCTCTCCAGTGATGAGCAATCTGACCACTAACTACCCAGATCTATGACCAAGAAAAAAAAGACGACTGGGCGCCTGGCGAGCCTGGATCATCATCCATCGGCTTCCGCAATTGCTGATCGGTGGAGAAGAAGGGGGGCCCTCTAGTCGCGAGCCTGGCGCAAGAAAGCTCCTCCGCCATCCCCTCCAGGCGTCTTGGCCTTGGGCCTCGTGGCTGTAACGTTGCGGACCGTGTCATCGATGTGTGCACCCCCCCTGCCCCCATCCAGAGCCCCAAATCTGCCTCCCCCGCTACATAGGGGGGGACAACAAGTGACGCACCGTGCCGTTATGCACTATAGTACGAAATCCATGGCCCAGCCCCCAAAGTAAGAAAAAAAAAATATGACTGCCAGACGAGTGTGGTATTGGGAACAAAAGTGGCGTTGGAATGGGCAGAAGCAACCGTTTGGTCTTGCCACGTCTAAAGTTCTTACCTCTAAAGACTCTGTCTAACTACGGAGGTAGACCAATCTACTCTACATTGGGTTGTTGGTGTTGATGACGTCGGACAATTCCGCCGCCAGGATGGTGCCAAGGGATCTCGAGCTATCCTCTTCCGCCTTCACCTGGGCCGTGTTCAAGGTCGACAGGACCTCGGCGACGCCCAGGTTGACCCTCTGCGAGCCCGTGGCGTTCTGGAGCTCGTACATGGCCTCGGTGATGTCGGCAGGGTCCGCAAAAGCCCCCGTAGACGAGAGCAGCCGCTGGAGCTCGTTGTGGTCGGACACGGCGGGCACAGCCAGCTCTCTGCTGAAACCACGCAGGTTCAACTGCTGAAGGACGCCGCGTTCCGAAGTGGTGCCGAGGACGAGCAATCGTCGGCCCTGCAATCGAGTCAGTATGTCGTGGCGTCTTTGGGTTTCTGTGGATCAGCGTGTGATGTGGACCTACCTTGGGCGGAACTGTTCGCATGAGGAGACCGATGGCTGACAGCACACCACTCTGGAACCGCGGTCCGACTGGCGTGTACTCGATCATAGTCTCGATCTCGTCCATGATGATGATGCTTTGCCGGGACTTCCAGGCGTCGTTGAAGGCCCGCCGGATGTAGTCGATCTTGCTCTGCTCGCCCATCCCAATCATGTTCTTCGCCGTGACCATCTTGATAAAGGGGAACTGCGAGTTCAACGCAATGTCTGCCGCCAGCGCCGTCTTTCCGGCGCTATTCGGGCCGTACAGAAGCACCGAGAAGAGCTCCTGCTTCCCGCTCGCAATCTGCTTGGCAAAGAAACGACCGTCGTCTCGAATGCGCTCAATGTGGGGGCTGAACGGAATGATGCCATGCCGGATGGCGCGCTCGAGCTCCTCCTCCGCCACACCGAAGGCAGGCTTGACATCCTCCAGGGCCCGTAGGAAATCTTCATGCTGGACACGGATGTTCTGGACATCATCCGCCTGCACCGTCATCGCGCCCACTTTCATCTTGCGTTGGAAGGCATAACTGGCGGCGGCTTTGGTAAGACCGATAAGCTCGGCACCCGAAAAGTTCTTGGTGAGTGCGGCGAGCTCCGGGAGGTTGACGTCCGCGTCGAGACGGTTGTTCTCCCGCATCTTCTTCGTGTGGATCTGAAGAATAGCCTGGCGACCAGCCTCATCGGGGAGGGAAATCTCCAGGTGGACTTCCAACCGGCCGGGACGAAGCAACGCCTCGTCAATCATGTCCTTTCGGTTAGTCATACCGATCAGGAGAATGTTGTTGAGCTGCTCAACACCGTCCAGCTTGGTCAGAAGCTGGTTGACAACACTGTCGCCGACGCCGGTGCCGCCGCCGCCGCCCGAGCCACGCTGCTTGCATACTGCGTCCAGCTCATCGAAAATGATGATGTGCAGCCCGGACTCGTCGCCCTTCTCCTTGTACTCCTTTTCGGCGTCCGCAAACATTTTGCGCACGTTTTCTTCGGACTGACCAACAAATTTGTTTAAGATCTCCGGTCCGTTGATGATCTTGGGCTCGCGAGCGTTCAGCATTTTGCCGATTTGTCTAGCAATGAGCGTCTTGCCAGTTCCGGGCGGTCCGTACAGGAGCAGGCCTTTCACGTGAGGCAAGCCCATTTGCTCTACGAGACCGGGAGGTAGAACACGAGACTGGAAGGCTCGACGGAAAATGGTCGCGAACTCCTCATCCAGGCCACCAATTCCCATGTCGGCGAATTTGAAGTCAGGCCGGATGATGGCGTTGGCGGCAGGCCGCCTGGCCGAACCCTTCAGCTTGATGGGGGATTTGGCATCCTTGAAAAAGTTGACAGTGGTCGCATTGAAAACGATTCCCCTGGCGCCAGGATGCGTGATGGTGGGCGCATCCGCACTTGCCCCCTTTTCGCCGAGGTCGACGAGCTGGATGGTCTTCACCACCAGAGACAGAGGGACGCCGCGATGGTCCATAAGGATGCGCTGGCCAGGCGCAAAGAGCTGGTTTTGGTACTGCCTGATGACGACATCTGCCAGCTCATCCTGGTCGTAAGGGGTGTCGTGCACCTTTCTCGGCGAGGCGAATGCGATCTCGAGATCGACGGCGCCCAAATAGACCTTGGTACCGTGCATGAAGGGGTCGTACTGCTCACCGGTGAAGGTGTCGGTGATTCCGAGGCCACACCACGACCGCTGGGGATCCGACAGGCTGATGCAGCCGTCGGGGAAGCCGGGCGTTGGCCGGGCTGTGACGACGAACTCGCCCCGCATTTGGGGGCCCTTCAGGAGCACATAGACATCGCCGCCATCGCGACTCTGGAAGTCGCGCTGAGAGACGGCGGACAAGTTGCCGAAGATGTACTGGTCGGCCAAGCTGCCCTTGGGGAGCTTCTCGATGCGCAGCGGAACGGGGCGCGATGCCGGTGCTCCGTAGCCGCCGCCGCCGCCGCCCTGGGGTTGTGGCGGGGCCTGACGGCTCCTGCCTGGAGATGGGGCGCCGCCGCCATAGTCGCCGGGTTGGCCAGGAGCCGGGGGAGGGGGCTGACCGGAGCCTCCTCCGACCTGGCGGCCAGGCAGTCCGACGTTTTGGCGCCCTCCGAAAAGGTTGTTTCTCAAGTCCATGGAGGATGGCTGTTTGTGGAAAGGGGGATTGGTGATGGGAGTTGAGAGGTGTAGTTGGCAGAAAGGCAGGTGGACGATGCGTTGGGTTTCAGGATGAATGAGTGAATGAATGAGGCTGAGTGGACAGGCGTCACAGGCCTCGCCATCAGGTGGGGTCTTTTGGGGGGGCAATGTGGCTTCGCCGGAAGGGGGCGACGTGTAACACCAGAAGAGTGAGCGGACTATTCCAGTACCCACTAGACAAGGTCCCCTACCTACCACAGTAATTCGCGCACTTGCCGCGCACTTGCATCCCATGGCACAGTCATACGGGAGGGAGCAATAGAGCTCTGCATCTGCATTACGGGTCAGTCAGTCATTGGGTTAGTTACCTAGCGCGTTATACTCCTGTCCTATAGATATACTAGATGGAACAAGTGACCCTGGAAGTGGTTTCATCCAGGGTGCACGACGACTTGTTTTAGGTCCAAGAGCTGCGCACGTTCTTGTCTACAGCTCTTACGGGGCGCCTGGTAGCCCGACTGCCCCCTCTTTCTTCCCTTCCAAATTATAAACCCTCCCGGATGATGGCTAGATCCATGATTGCATCCAAGTTCCCTCCACCAGTGTAGAACTTGCTCCCAAAAAGTCCACTCGCAGCAGTATATGTAGTCGCTTTTGGTGTGTGTGTGTGTGTGTGTGTGTGTGTGTGTGTGTGTGTGTGTGTGTAAGCTGTGTTGTTCTATTTGAACTAAGAGATACAAGTGCGCCCGGGGAACGCACGCGCTAACCCACCTATTTGCCGTACATCAAGCCCACTGGCATGCAGCATCCCGACTGCTCACTCCTCGGGAACAGCAATGGCCCATACCGTCACTGCTGCTTGGCCCATTCCGGAACCATAAGTAGGCAAGGGCCGGGTTCGAGGTCATCCAAGGTTTTTCACATTCCTCAGTACCGCGCAGTCTTGAGAAAAGCAGCTACCAGGCCCGGTCCGGTGGCATCCATCTGCCGAAAACGGTTTACACCCAACTGCAAGGTTGATACAGATTGACTGGATAAAAATAGCAAGCAAGACCCTGTTTATTTCTCGAAACGTCCACTTTGGCCGACTGTAAGCTTACGAGGCGCAGGGTGCTTTCTCGCGACATCTTCCTTCTGTCACCTATCACCACAGCTGCTGCCATGAAAGGGTGCTTACCCGTGGCATCAAGCTTAGTCACGTGGCTAACTCGTGAGCCATCAGTGCTCTAATCATCACTGCCATCCGCGGCTGGATCACCGTACGTAGTATCCAGTCACTCGAAGGGAGGCACCGGCTCGTTCAGTCGGGCTTAATACGCAGTATTATGCAACGGCTGTTTGCCCAGCCAAGAATAGAACAAGAAATCTCAGGGGTAGGCTATAATATCGTCGCCGCTTCTGAAGCAGTTGCTAACTTGTCCCAAAGCCCCCGTGGCAGCGACAGATATCCGGTGGCAACTTCACCGTAAATAGTCTCTACATTCGCCAAGAAAATAACGCCAACACATAACGTAGGAGTTAGAATGCTGCCGTGCCCAAGATGTCGTTCTCAGTTCTGCGTATTCAAGTTGAGTGGTTTTCCTTAATTTCAATGCTAGGTCTACCTAAGTTGAACGATCGGTGCTGTTCAGCGCAGAAACTCGCAACGAGAGGTCGGACGAGAGCAGCTTCCGAGGAGCAACTGGTCATCTACCTAAAGTAAACCACGCCGTTCACGACAGGCAAGCTCCGGACTTGGCCGGTGGCACGGCTCTCCATCTCCTTCCTCCCGCCCCGTACCATCCCATCCATAGCGCTGCGGGGTTGACCCGGATTTATGGCACATTGCTGGCAGCCGATCGCCTGGTCGTCCTTGGCTAAGTGGAGTATTGGCATCCTGCGGTGGTGCACCGTACGCCCCCAGGAAGGATGCGCGACTGGATTTATTGCTTGCTTGTCGCGCGACGATCCCTACACCTCGGCATGCCTGCCCCGACACGGCCCAGGATATGGAGCCCTTTGTTGTCACTGCCGTTCCGGGTCGGGGCCATGGCACGATCCACTTCATCAATACACGACCCGTTTCTCCATGGCTTGGGGGCTTCCGCTTGCCCGTCAGCTCCGTCTTGCCCGGCTCCAGCCATCGTGAGCAAGAACGTCAGCCGGATGAAAAGCCGTGGCTCGTAATCCTAATCAGCATTAAAACCACCTGACTGCGATGGCCCATAGAGCTCCCACAGTAACTGACCACCAGCCTACCAGTCTTGTAGGGCGCGTCACATGGAGATGGTTGCCGACTGTCAAGCGCCGCGAGCCGGGACGCGAGGAGGGGAATATGGTATTGGGTGGGCAGCCGATCTACTGGCCCCGCAAACTATAGACTTGGCTCCCACTGTTCACAGTCGGTGAAAATGGCAAGGAGAGGGGATTGTCGCTGATTTAACCAGCCTCCCGCACCTCCCGGTATGTAGGCACTTGCCTGGCGCGGCGTTTGCTGCGTGGATCAACAGCAGCATACCATGTTCTCAGACTGTCCATCGCCTTGGCATCCCGCGAACCCCTCTATCGACATATTCGCACGCATCTGCGCGGCCGCGGCCGGTCCACTTCCCCCCCGTTGCTTGATAAGGCGATCCGGGCGTGACTGGTGGCGTAGATGGCGGTTGCTACTGCAACTTCGCTGCTCTGATTGCATATAAAGCGAGAGGGACACCGCCCTGCATTTCCAGTCTCATCCTACGCACGCCCGCGGTCTTTCAGTTCAAGGGAATTCGCCAAGATGAAGCTTCTCGCCTTGCTATCCGCCCTCCCGCTGGCCCTCGCGGCCCCCATCTTGGAGGCAAGAGACACGACTATACCGGGAGAGTTTATCGTGGTCATGAAGCCCGAGAGCACAGTAGACACCCTGCGGACGAACATGCGAATGGCCACCCAAATCCTGAGTGGGACAGCCAAACCCAAGCGGTCTTTCGAGCTCGGAGACTTCAAAGGCTTTCATGTGTCTGCGTCGGATAGCTTAATCAAAAAGATCTCCGATCTCGCAGACGTTAGTACCGACCAACCCCAGAGTCGGTGCCTGGGCCCCAGGAAACAAGCTGACATCGAGGCAGATTGCTTACATCGAACCTGACGCCAGGGTCAGCGTTAATGCTCTCACGACGCAGACCGACGCGCCATGGGGCCTCGCTAGGATATCCCACTCCGCCCCCCAGAGTACGGATTATGTGTACGATGACTCAGCGGGCGAGGGGACCTACGCGTACATCATCGACTCGGGCATCGATATCGACCACCCCGACTTCGAAGGCCGGGCTACTTTTGGAGCCAGCTTCGTGAGCAACGAAGCCGAGACGGACAAAAGTAAATACCGGCAGCCCCTCTGTCCCGCTGGCCTTCCTTCTTGGTTGCTAATGGGAAATGCAGATGGTCACGGCACGCACGTGGCTGGAACGACGGGGTCGGTTTCCTACGGTGTGGCCAAGAAGACAAACCTGATCGCTGTCAAAGTCCTGAACGCCGAGGGGTCGGGTAAACTCAGCGATGTCATCGCGGGCATCCAGTGGGCCGTCGATGATGCCAGAAGCAAAGACCGTAAGTCGCCCAGGTTCCATTTTCGCAGCGTTAGCCAGGCCTGACTGGGTTGTGGCAGGCATCGGCAAAGCCGTGGCGAACCTGTCCCTGGGGTCGTTCCGTCTGTTTGCCCGGAGCGTAAACGCGGCGGCGGCGGCGGCAGTGAGGGCGGGCCTCTTCCTGGCCGTCGCCGCTGGCAACGATGGCGGCCTGGCGAGTCTCTCTTCGCCGGCCTCGGAGCCGTCGGTCTGCACCGTTGCCGCGACGCAGCCGGACGACCGGCGGGCGTCCTTCTCCAACTGGGGATCCGCCGTCGACGTGTTCGCGCCCGGGGTGAACATCACCTCAACGTGGATCAACACCTCGACCAGGATGATCTCGGGCACGTCGATGGCGTCTCCGCACGTCGCGGGGCTCGGGGCTTACCTGCTGGGCCTCGAGGGACCCCGCGACCCGTTGGCGCTGTGCGCAAGGATCCAGAAACTGGCGACCCCGGGCGTCGTGGGCTTTGCCTTGTCCAAGAACAACCTCTTGGCCTTCAACGGCGCCACTTAGCCCTGCGGCAGACTCGGGGAGGTCTCGGAGCAGTGGGCGCCGGGCGAGCCTGGATGAGACCTAGGAATGGAGGAGGAGGAGGAGGAGGAGGTATTGGAAGTGCATAAGTCAAGTAGGGAGCGGGTACGGCGGGAAGGAATACCAGGAGCGAGGCAAGATGAATCGACGCCGTCTACCAATACATGATGAACCTTTCAGCTTCGCCGAAGCGATCTTGGGTGTATTGCGACGCGATGACGAGATGCGCTGGCGGGTGAAGGGGCTGCTCTTGCTTGGTTGCGATGACGTCTATTTGTCTGTCCAGTTGATCCGAGTGCCGAGCGATGGGATCTGTATGGACGGGAAGCACTGGGGATCATTCTGGATGGCTTGGGCGCGCTCTCCCACACAGCACAGGCCATCTCTGCGACTGGGCAACGGATCCCTGTCCATTGGATTCCACAGAAACCTCGTCGTAGCGGGTGTAAGTAGCGTAGCGCAGAAAGGGCGGGAGGGCGGACATCTCACGAGCCCGAGAATTTGCATGACCCATCCGTTCCCATCCCGTCCCCATGATAGTGCCAGCGCAGACGGTACAACCAGGTAGCGAGCGACGCTTCCAGAATTCCGTCGCGCCCTTGACCGGCGCCGTTTGGCCCTGAGCACAAGCAGCTACTTACCTCTAGGTAGAAGGTACTCCGGGGGGGAAATAGATCCCTCCGCTTCCGCCAGAGTCTCCCACCATCACATCCCATCACAGCTTGAGGTTCCGCGCTACGCATACCCGCCCATACGCCCGTATTCGTAGGGCAAACACCATTCTGAAATCCTGCTGGCCGCCCGCCCAACCTATCCCGCGCGTGACATACCCCCCCCAAAGAACTTGATTTTTTTTGGTCTTGGTTTGGGCTTGAACGGGTACGCGACCGGCGCCTTTCGTCGCCCCCCCCATCCAGCTTTCAGCGCCATGCAGCGGAGTTTGTCTCTGCCGCAACGCCCGTCTTCACCGTGGATTCGATAGCCTCTCTCGTCAGCAGCACCCTCCGCCACCATTCCTCCTTCTCCCTCTTCAGCCCCCGCGAGTCGCGCAGAGACAGACACGTCCACTCCGCCTTCTGGCCCCTGCGCTTCTACGACCTGCGCAAGCCCTTCGTCGGCGCCGTCCGCTGTCCGAGCCTGCCCTCCTTCCCCTACGACATGTCGCTCCGAAGCAGGCCCCCCATCCCGGCCACGCCGCGCGTCATCTCGCCCAGTCCCACCCCGTCCGAGACCCCGGACGCCGCCGCCGCCTCGCACGAATCGTACGATGGGCCCATGACCCGGTCCGCCGCGCGGAAACGGCGCCTCGCCGGGCCCGCCACGTCGCCGCCGCCGCTGCACGAGGCCGTCGACGAGGAGTCGGACCCCGAGCTGCGCCGGGCGAGGACGCGCTCGCGGAGTCCCATCAAGGCCCGCAAGGTCAACGGTCTGACGTCCGCCGCCGCCGCCGCCGCCAGCCAGAAGAAGCCAAAGGCCAAGACGGCGGGCTCCGCCGAAGTCAAAGACCACGCAACTGAAGCGCCGGTGACGCCGAACGGCCATCTGGCGCCCCCGACCTCGGCGGGCCTAGCGGGCTGGAGTTGGCGCGATTGGCGCGATTTCAGCCGGAGTCCCAGTCCCCTCGGTCTCATCCCCATACATCGCCATTTCCAGACCCTGATCCACAAGCACGAGGTGCCCCGGAAGGTCTTGCACGTCTCCATAGGCTTCTTCGTCTATTGGCTCTACGTGTCCGGCACGCAGACGTCGGCCGTCACCCCCTGGCTGATGGGGGCCCTGGTCCCCATCGCGACGACCGACTACCTGCGCCTGACCTACCCCTCGCTGAACCGCCTGTACGTCAGGTGTCTCGGCGCCTTCATGCGCGAGAGCGAGTACGCCGGCTACAACGGCGTCATCTTCTACCTCCTGGGCGCCTGGATCGTCCTCTACTTCCTCCCCAAGGACGTGGCCGTGGTTGCCGTGATGCTGCTCAGCTGGTGCGACACAGCCGCCAGCACTTTCGGGCGGCTGTACGGGCGGTACACGCCCCGTTTGCGCCGGGGGAAGTCCCTTGCGGGATCCACCGCGGCCTTCCTGGTGGGTGTGGTGACGGCCGGCTGGTTCTGGGGCTGGCTGGCCCCCAAAACCGGGCCCTTCCCCGGCGACGACCAACACCCTTTCATGTTCACCGGCGTGCTGAAACTTCCCCAACTCATCACCGATGCGCTGGGTCTCGAGGGATCGCAGGCCGCCGTGAGTGGCGACGTCGCCCTTGGCGTCATGAGCCTCTGGTCGGGGCTGGTTGCTGCCGGCAGCGAGGTCATCGACCTCTTTGGGTGGGATGACAACCTTACTATCCCCGTTCTCAGTGGGATCGGCATGTGGGGTTTTCTCAAGGTCTTCGGCTAGAGACAGGCACAGGAAACTTGGAACTGTACAGTACTGGAGGTGGGAAAAGGTTCGGCATAGATTGGCTGCATATGTGGCGCTCGGAGGGAAACGGTGGACTTAGACGCCTTGGATGGGTGGGCTAGTTAGGCCCTCGCAAACCGCCATAGACGTGAGCTCCGGCGGACAATGCTACTCACGAACTTACCAAGGCACATGCTCCGTCTTTTTTTTTTTTTTTTATATAAAAAACCAATCGGCAAGTGGGTGGTTGTATGCCTGTGGCGAGATTGTCTCCATCCGTCATCGGCACTGTTGCCATGGCCTCGCCAACGCTGCCGCGGCTCCCACATGGTGAACCGGGCAGATGAGACGGGCTCAGGTTGATTGGCCGGCGAAATAGCTGGACGGTGCTGTGTCGCAACTCATCGATGGACTCGTCTAGATCTGGGCCCTGTGGCGGGATCTGGTGCCTTCGCGCCCCCCCTGGGATCGTGGATGGGAGAGCAACGACTTGCAGCGAAACGCGCCCCAGGAAGTGGCCGCGTGTGAGCGGCGGCGGATATCCCCGGCCGACCTGGTCGAAAGGCTGCGTCCCTCCCACCCCGCAGATGCCAGTCATGTGGGAGTTTTTGGAAGGGGGTTTGGGATATGGGTCGTCGAAGGGTCGTCGAGATGCCGCCAGCCCACAGCCTGCCCGGTTGCCGGTATACACACGACTTACATCACATCGGCCGGACGGTGCCGCTCCCAGAAGGAGGAGGACGGTACTTCGCCCTCGCTCCGCCACCTCAGCGGGCAATTGGCGAGCTTGATTGGGCGCATGGGGCTCGCAGTTCGATGGCGCCGGGCCTATGAGAACATGCCCCATCATCAGTTCTTGTTGGACTGCATATCGTCCATTCGAGCCCTGCAACTCCCGTCCTCAGCGATCACCCATCTCGTACCCACCACCCCTAGAAGATGCCCCCCCCCCCCCCCCCCCCCCCTGCGCGCCCTGGCTCCTGGCTTGGCTCTCTTGGACCACCGCGGGCCACCGTGGAGAGGGTCTCGGCGACATGGGGAAAACTTTCAGGCCTCCTCCGCCAGGCGCCTAGTTCCGGCCATCGAGCCGTTGGCTGCGTATGCGGCGCGGGCCAGTGATGATGATGATGATGCGTTGGCCGCAAGGCCAGTCAAGGTTGGTGCCTACTTGTGGTTTGCAAGCCCACGCGGTTCGGCACAGTGTGCACACGCCCTACGGTCGGGGGCGAACACATGTAGGGAGGCACTGGGAACCTGTAACCCGTTCGTGGCCTTTTCTTCGTCAGCTCCGGACAAGAACCGTGGGATGTTCAACGGAGCAGAAGAGCCGGAAGGGGGAGGGGATGGAGGGGGGCTTCGACTTCGGCCCGCGGCCTACTTAGACAAGCTACCTATCTCTTATCATCCATGCCTGGCTCCGCGAACAGATACCGACCGCGTCTCAGGGCCAGCAGGCAACATCCCGGTTGCGGGGGTCTGCAACCATGTTGTAACTGTATAGTGAGAGGCCCATGCCTCGTGATGACCCGACGAAGAGAAAAAACCCCGCCGTCGCTTGCCTGGGTAGTCAGTCAGTCGTAGGCGGGTTTATCGGCGCCGGGCGTCCCAAGTCGCCTCCTCTGGCTCCACCGACTTTGGCCGTAATCCGGATAGGCTGGGTTCCCAAAGCGTCCTGGTCGTCCAAGCCGAGGGAGGCAGAGGAAGCCGGGCTGCCATATGCGCAACCAGGGGCCCCACGAATGGAGGTCGACGGCGGTACCGGTACGGCCACGGCCCCCGGCCCAGCAGGCGTGCGGCGTGGGCATTACATTACCTGCCCTTTCTTGCGTCTAGACCCCTCCCCTCCCTCGTCTCTCACCGAGTGACGTCCCATCGTGGTCCGTCCGGTATGGTATAGATTGGCGGGCGCCTGCAGGGCCTCGTGTAACGCCCGCGAGGCAGACAGGTTCGCTGAGCGCACCCTCTTGGGGGACCCGACTCCGTCCCAGAGTAGCATGGCATGGCATGGCATGGCATGGCATGGCCCCCGCCTCCCCGGTTCGCTTGACCGCCGGCTTTCATGGTACATGTAAGGCATCGCCTGGGACGGGTGCGTTCCGCGGCCTTCTCTTGCTCGAGACGACAGAGGGCTCGCGCGTGCCCGCGCGCCGGCGATAATGCGCCGGCTGTGTGCTATGTAAGTAATTATCTGACAAGGCCGAAGATCAGCGTAACGTAACTAGGACGGAAGGGGAGGCCAATGTGCGCTGGGCAATGAGAGGCAGCCAGCGCATGCTGTAATGCAGACTCCATGTACCTCGGACGCATCTAAAATCACTTGCAGAGACGCTGAGGGATGCCAGAGAGAGAGTGCTCGTGCCTAATGAGCCGGCCGGGCGTACTTGTACGGCCTGTCTACATGCAGACCCGTAAGTGCTGCCTCCGCCCACACACCTCTTCGGCTTGATTTTCCACTTCCATGTCGTGTGGCCTTTTTCTGCTTCACCCCCGGTCCGCCGTTTTCTGTCTGGGTCCGGGTTTGGCAGCTAGATGGAGACCTACTCAGTACAAGTAAAAAAAAAAAGTCCATGGCTGATGGCGGGGCACCTCAGGAAACTGGCCGCTGACTTCCATCCCATACGTATATTTCCCGGCGGGGGGGGAAATACAGGCCCCATACAGGTTGATCCCATCCCACTCGATACCATGGAATTTCCATCCATCCTTGTATGACACACCCCCCCCCAGGACCCCCTGTCACCCATCCTCCAGAGAAGGTCGTCCGGGACCCATGCCCGTTTTCTTTTTTCGTTTCCCAGCACGGGCGTTTTACCCCACGGACGCTGGGCCAGGGAAAAAGCCGGCCAATGGAAATTCAGAGAAGTCGACCTTTTTTTTTCCCACTCCCTCCATTGCAGGCCAATGGCGCTCGTACTCTCGCGCGTTTCCACGGCACGGGGCATGGAAACGATGCCCAGTCAGGCAATGGCACTGGATTGGGACGAAACAATACCGGCGGGACCCCAAGTTACTTAAGTAAAGTACCTAACATTACCTACTAGACCTACCTCTCATGGAAGTCACGGGCGAGTGGGCGAGCGGGCTGAAGAATTGGAACCCGGATGCATGGACTGGATGGACCTCGATCCATCCCAATTCCTTTCCTCTACTGCAATTGCCCAACCTACCTACCTACCTAGGTAGTACCTATGTAATTACCTCGTTCCATGTATCCTGCAGGCGAACGACCCTCGGTTGGTACTGAGCCCCGAGTAAGAAAGAAAACCAAAAAAAAAAAAGGCGCGTCGGCGCGCGGGGTGCCTTTTCCGAACGAACGTGGACGTTCTCGAAATTGTAGAAACCCAACCATTCGCTGCGACCGCCCCCCCTTCCCGGAGAGACTGACAACTCATCATCACACAAAAATGCCCGACTTGCTGCAGCTCTGCCTGACATGCCCGACCGGCCTGACGGACTTGATCTTGACAATGCTCGAACGCCGGGATAGCGCTTTTCGGGGGGGAGGGGGAGCGCTCGCCGTCTCCCACCCCTCCTCTCTCCTCCCCTTTCGCCCACTCTTTTGTCATCGTTCCTCTTCCCCCCCCCGTCGCGCCCTTGACCCAGTTGCCCGCCTCTGCTGCAGCTCCCGGATTGGATTCCTCTCTGGCGATACATCGCGCAGCGTGTGGATAGAGCGGAAACCCGTCGCTGCTTTTGCCTCGCCCCCTCTAGCGTCAGCGCGCTTGTCTGCCTTTCCTGCCTTACATACCTGCCAGGTCCATGTCGGCGCGCGGCCGGGGGGCCCAGCCCCAGCCGATGCACCTGGGCAAGATCTGTGGCACGCTTCGATATGACCTATGTTCCGTCAAGCCGGCATCGCGGACGACGCCCATCGTCTCCTGCCCACGCCCCGTCTGCCTGCCTGTCCTACTATGGATACACGCCCCCCCTCCCCTGGCGTACCGCTTAGACGCCGCGGTACGTCTGTTTGCCCACCTGCATAGGTACATACCCATCTCGTAGCTCCATCCTCCGCGTGGGCTCTCGACCTTGCATCCCTGACTAGGGCCGGTCGTTACCTCAAACCGACTTTTCGTCCTGGGTCCGAGCCTGGCTGCCTGGCTCCGGTACCCACTCCGCGTTCGTCGTGAATACAGCAAACTGGTCCGAGACCGTCTCTCTCTCTACGCCTCTGCGCCCATGTACATCGGCTCGCGCACACACACACACACACACACACACACACACACACACACACACATGGATGCACATAGACACTGGCTGGCTGGACACACATACTGGACACACATACACACACACGCACACACACCCACGCAAGCACCCACACACGCACACACACACACCCACGCACGTACGCACAACGCACACTCACATACGCGCACCCCTAGATGATCCGCCCTACCGTTTGGCTACGTAACTCTGGACATCCATGGATAGTTTCGTTTTTTTTAATTCTGCCTGCACGCCCCCCCCCCCCCCCCCTTCACCACCCCCCGGGCCTCGGCCCCCACCTGCCATCCTAGCAGGAGGAAAATTGCCTCTCGGCATATGCATGGAAAGGTTGATATCTCTCTGTCTGAACAGACTAAAGCACGCCATAGACTCCCACCATCATGGGCTTATGCGGGCCAATATGTGTCCAACGATCAGACCACGGGTCCAGCTATCCCGCCATGCCTGTCTCCTTGCATTTCGCCCGCAGGACAGGGGCAACGGTCCAGGTATGTAGCAGCATGGATGCTAGGTACACTCTTGTAGCAGAGCTAGGGCTGGCTCCGACTATCGTCACTCGCCGTCACCCGTTGTCGATACCTCCTGGCCTCTGCCCACAACATCGCCATCGAGCGGGGTCGGCCTGGCCGGACGAATAGTTTCCTGATGACCTATCCTCGAGAGGATGATGGCGTCGTCTCCGTGGACCGGGGGATGCTCCGGAAGGGGTATAAATAGGGGTGTTGTTGACGGGCTTGGACTGATTCAATCTTCCCTCTCTATCCTCACTTCCAGGCTCATCACCACTCTGCCTTCTGCACTATTCTGGCACTATCTTCTTGAACATTCCCACATCAAGACATCGGCACACCCTTACACCGCACACCACCACCCAACCCCCCCTTCACCAACTGGACCCTCTTCACTGCAAGGTCTTGCCCCATCCAAGCACATACCCGCCCACCTCATCCTTGAAAGACATACATCACAACCCCTCCCCCCTGGACGACCCATCAACATGTCGGACTACTCGGCCCAGTACTATTCCAACGCCGTGTCCATCCCCACCAAGGACCAGCAGTACTACTCCAGCTACTACAACAGCGGCGAGAGCAACTACTCGGCCTCGCCCCCCGACGAGCACGATGCCTCGGTCACGTCGGGCGTCCCCTCGTACGGGAACAGCAGCTACTCGCACATGACCACCAGCTACGACGGCAGCTCCAGCAGCGACTGGGACAGCGCCGGCTCTGCCAGCGGGGTGGACTTCAACGAGTACATCCACGATCGCTTTGCCGAGACGTTTGACCCCATCCCCCTGGACCGCAGCTTGGCAACCCAGGCGCAGACGTGAGCTTGAGCCCTCCTCCACTCCCACCCCCCACCCCACCACCAATGACTATAAACACGCGGATTACGGAGACTAACCACGGGGACGACTACAGTTCGGGCCAGCTCAACGCCAAGCACCGCGAGCTCATGGACCTGCAGGCGAAAGCCCAGGCCCGCCTGGCGAGGTCGCGGGCCCGCTTCAGCGAGGGCGTGCAAGACGCGCAAGAAGTCCGCGCGAACCTCGAGTGGACGTCAAAGAAAGTTTCGTAAGTCGCACAGAGCCGCATGGCCCGATGACGCGCATCTGTCCTGCAGGGCGCTGCACCTGCAGGGCAGTATGTGTGTGTGTCTGCTCGGCCGGCACATTCTTTTTATTGGAGGGGGGACCCCAGGCTAACGGTGCGCGCAACGTAGATCGATGAAGTCCAAGGCCGCGAAAAAGCACCCCAAGGAGTACAAGAAGGCCCGCGAGAGATACCCGTCCCCGGAGTACTAGAGGTTGAGCCCCATGCGGGCCGACGTCTGAGGTGCTACCGAAGTCACCTTACCCATTTTCTACTTACCCTTGTCCGTTTGTTTAGCGCAATGCCGGCGTTTTTGGGGGGGGGGGGGGGGGGGCGTTCCCGGCGGATGGGATGGGATTCTCCATCCTGCTTTTTCACCTATGCACAGACCCCTGCCCTTTTTTTTTTGGGTTTGCAGGCCCTGCAGGTTTGACACGCTGCATGCAAGCGGACGCCGCTGGTGGAGATGGGGGCGAGGCGCGCGGCAAAAGGCGTCTGCCAGCCGCCGTCCCTCTCGCTGCTTTACCGGCGGGCGCCGGCGTGTGTGGGTGTGGTGTGGATGCCCCGTGGGTGTGGGCAGGGCAAAAAGGCGGATGTTCCTGCATCAAGCGCGGTCTGGGTTCCCCACGCGCGCGCCGGCCGGCCGCTGACGTGCAGCCGGGGAAAGACAGGATCCCCGGGCAGGCTTGGAAGGGGAGGGGGAAGGGGGGGGGGGGGGGGGGGATTCCACGACATTATGATTTATGATTGGACGAGGTCGGCGTTTTCTCTAAAAGCACACCACCATCTTTCGGGCCTGCGGGCAAGCAGGGGGGGGACGACGCGCGCGACCAGCAGCAGCAGCAGCAGCAGCAGCAGCAGCGTGTGACTGGCGTGCTGCCAGATGCCAGGGCTGCATATCTGCAGCAGCAGGTCGTGTACCCGCGACTCCCGGCTCAGCAGTCCCCCCCATCCAGCGACCGCCGAGCCGAAGCAAACCCCAGTACAGCGGGCACCCTTTTTGGAGGGGGGTGGCCCTGGGAGGGGCCCGGACGGGGGGGGGGGTGCGGTTGGTACCCCAGTCCGCGGCGGCGTGTGACGCCACAGACAAACGAGGGCACGGCCCTGGGGACACACTCAGGGCGGTGGACAGAGGCGTACATAGATCACACACCGGTGACGAAAAGCACCTTGCCATTTCGGGGGGGGAGACGTGTGGATATTGCCTAATCCGTGATAGAGGAAGGTCAGCATGCCATGGTTGTTTGGGTCGGGATGTGCTGTCCTGGCTTGGGGGGGGGGGGGGGAAGGGTCTCCTAGCGTCTTTCCCATAGGCGTCACGCGTTGGCCGAGGATACCTTTCCTTATGTACTTCAATACATTGCTTTTCCTGCTGGTGACAGTGTGCCCTAAGCCCCGCGACTGTCCAGTGGGTACTGTGTCCCTCCATCCTTAGATTCCCCGGGCCGGCAGACGGACGGGGCACGAGCCGTGGCGGACCAGGGTTCCCCATCCGCGTCGTCCAAAGTAGCGTCTCAGGGCCGGGCCGGTCGAGCCAAACGCGCCCTGCTCAGGTATTTTGTTGACGTCACGTGACGCGTCGGGAACGCGTAGAATGGTGGGTATACGAGGGCGCCGCGGTGGCCGGCAGGGCGAAAGGAACGCCGTAGGGCACGCCTGTACCGACGACGAGGTCGTGATCCGCCCCCCCCGGTTGTTCCCTGCCACCCGCCCCCAGCTTTCCTTTCCCCGAGTCTTTTGCCCGTCATCACCGTTCGGTCTCCACCCGAAAAAGACGTGTATCATCGGGCGGCAGTTCGAAAACCTCGTATTCCCACTCAGAGGGTGGCGGGGCCGGCATCTCGGGACTCGCCCCGCGTCCCAGCGGCGGGGCCCGCGGGTTGGGCCGCCATCCCTTCCCCTTCGGGACCAGGGCCGGCGGGGAGGGGCTGGCGCTCGTCCCAGCCGGGTTTCTTCAACGCCTCCCACCGGGATTTGGACTCTTGGTACGACAGCCACGCGCCCCGGGGCTCCAGACCGTGGAGCCTCTCGACGTGCTCCCAGGGGTTGACGTTGCAGGCGGGGTCGTAGTAGTCCTCCCACCACGGCCGGCCTCCGCGATCCCGCGGGCCGGGCTGGGCGCGTCCGCCCCGCCCCCCTCGGGCCGACGCGGCAGGCGCGGGGGGGTCCCGGGGCCGGGGCGGCAGGGTCGAGGAGCCGATCAGGTTGCCGACCTGCGGCGGCGGCGGCGGCGGCAGCGACGGCAGCGACGATGATGGGGCGATGGGCGGGGGCGCCGGGTTCACCAGCGTGGGCTCGCCGCCGGCCGCAGCCACGGGCGCGCCGTCCACGCCGTCCGCGGCGGCGGCGGCGTCGTTGTCGTCGTCGTCGTCGTCGTCGAGGTCGATCTCATCGGCGTTGGGGCCCCGCGCGCCCAGCGGGGTGGTGTTGGAGCCGGTGCCGGCGGCGTCGGTGCGCGGGTTGTACTTGCGGCGCTTGCTGGGGTTCTGCGCGCCAAAGCTCGAGAAGCCCATGGCGGCGGCCATGGCGGCGGTGGCCTCGTCGTCCAAGTCCATGTCCATGACGAGCGTCGGGGATACGGGGGAGGTCGGGAGATGGGCGCAGTGACGGTCGGTGCGGGGGCGGCCGGGATGAGTGTTCGGCGCTTCGGAGCAGGAGAGACGGAAGTGAAGTTGGGTTCCTCCGGAGATTGGATCCGGGGGTGGGAAGGGTGGGATTTTCTTTTTGTGGGGTCGGGCGCTGGCCGCTGGAAGCTTTCCCCGGAAAGGGCAAAGGGCCGGTTCAGGTGCTTTGGTTTTCGGCGCTGCGCGGAGAGAGGGAGGCTCAGGAAGGAGGGTTGCGCGGAGCCAAGGTTGGTTGGCAGTTTGGCAGCCCCTCCCACCCCCTGTTGGGATGGGACGGGAACACGACTGAAAACTCCCCCATGTCAGATGGGCTTGGGTTCCATCCGAGCGAGCGCCGCCCGGTTTCCGAGCAACCTGGCCACTGCTTTTAGCGCCCCGTCGTTCAGCCTTGCCAGTGCGCTGCCGAAAGCGCCCAATCTGCCAAGCCATGTCATGTATCTATCCGCCCGCGATGGCGGAAACATCCTGGCGAGCCTGCCTCCGACCCGGGCAGGAGGTAGGTACCCGGAGGTACATGGTCGGAAGCTTTGCCGTGAGGGTCTGGTCCAGGGCTGTCTTTGCGTATCTGCATTCCCTTCGCCGAACGGAGTAGGTACTACTACACGTAAACTTGATTCAACGCATTTGGCAGCGGTCGATCACCTCAGTACTTAATCGTGGGCTCCGCTGCGCTGCTGCCCCTCCGCGCGGCTGGGAACAACAGCATCACAACCTGCCGCAGTCACGCACTCCCGTGATAACATGGGATGCCCGTGTGTACACACGGCTTGGCCTCCTCTCCAACTGGACAGCGCAGCGCTCGTTCGTCCCACGACGTGCTTTCGACTGGGATCAGAGCGCCATGTGGACCGGCAGGGGTCGCCGCCGTCTTGTCTGCATTGGGCTTGGCTTCCACTTAACAAAAAGATGGTAAGTGCCGGATGCTGCAGGTCCCGGCAGCGAGTGGAAATTGGCCGTGGTACTTCATATCGCATGGCGTTTCCGAATTCACGACGTGCATCTTCTGCTCTCCAACGCCGATCCTATCCCGACCCAACGCGGTTCCTCGTAATCCTTATTCCTACGGGCGATATTTCCTCGGCCAACCTTCCGCCAGCATTGTCCATTGTATCCGCGCAGTTGATACTCGCCAAGTCTCGAAGCCTACGATCCCAGCCACAGACCTAGACGTAGCGATTGCTATAGTTGAGTCGCTATTACAGAACACACACACACACACACACACACACACACACACACAGCCCTCGTCATGGCATCCCCGGCGACAGCCCCAGACGCCACTACTACGCCCCCTACAAGCATCAGCCTCCGGGCTCCTTCTCAGTATCTGAGCGACAAGACCAAACCTACCACCACAGATGACTCCATCTTCGTGTCTCCACCCCTGGACTGGCTGTACCGCACATGGAGTGTAACGCACTCGACGCTACCCATGTGGCGTTCCGCCCGCAACGTGCGCATCACGTACAAGCCACTGGACGTGCCCGGCGCCCCGGCGGCGGAGGCGGCGGCGGCGGCGGCGGCGGCGGCGCAGATCGACGACCTCGTGCAGTATGAGAAGGCGTCCAGCGGCGCCTACAAGGAGGTGCGGGGGATCGACAAGCCGGACCCGACGACGCCCGGCGCCTGGAACTGGCGCGGCCGGGGCTGGCTCCGCATCGCCAGCAGCCACTGGGAGGTGCTGGGCTGGGGCGAGCGGCCGCTCCCCGGCGGCGCCGGCGTCGAGCGCTGGGCCGTCACGTGGTTCGCCAAGACCCTCTTCACGCCCGAGGGCGTCGACGTCTACTCGGACCGCCCCGAGGGCCTGACCCAGCCCACCCAGGAGACCATCATGGCCGCCCTCCGCAGCCTCCAGGACGCCCCCGCCGTCGTCGAGTCCGTCGAGAGGGACATGAAGGAAGTCGAAATCAAGCTGCCGTGGAAAAACGCCAAGTAGCGAGAAGACCGCCGTGCTCGCGTCGTAATGTCCACCCCAAACTCCATCTACATACATATCACGGGAACTGCATTCTTGGATAGTGAAACCGTCGATATTTCTATCGATCAAAAGGCGCAGAACATGGACAATAGGTGTGTATTATTAGCTGAATGTATATCTACTTTACCCAGTATTGGTTTTTTCCCCTTTCAAATCGGTGAGGGAGTTGCTCAAGTTCTTATCCTCGTGCGCTCATCAAACCAACTGGAAAGACATCTGTACCAGCGTCACCACTCTTGTCATTAATAACGGACCTCGCGGGCCATCTATTTAGTGAAGATCCCGTGCCACGGGCTCTCGCATGAATGTGCATTGCTACTAGGTATGATGTACTTTGATGTAGGGAAGCCAAGGAGGTTTAAGTACAGGTGCTGCCCTTCCGCGGAGGTTGTAAGCAAACAGTTATGTGGAGCAGAAGCCAATCAGTCCCGTCGTCTTAACTCCCGTCCCCAGAAGATCCATGTCTAGCTCCAACTTCCCGCAGGGTGCTAGCTAGGCAACAAGTACCCCAGTACTCGAGCTAGGTATCTACGTCCAACCCAAGCTTCGACGGCTTCTGCCCCTCCGAAAGCCACTTGCTTCACCTCCAACACTGCACTGAAGATCACCATGCCTCTGTGAGTCGAAACCCCAGCGTAGTTTCCACGAGCCGGGCTAATCCCCCTCCCACCAGACACCTGCTCGGCAAGAAGTCATGGAACGTCTACAACTCGTCCAATGTCGCGCGGGTGCGCGCCGATGAGGAAGCGGCCCGGGCGCGCGAGCAGGCCGAGGAGGAGCGCCAGCAGGCCGCCGACGCTGAGCGGCGCCTCGCCATCCTCCGCGGCGAGGACCCCCCGCCCCCGGCCCCGGCCCCGGGCGAGGGACGCCATGGCGGGGATCGACCCCCCGGCGAGAGACGCCACAAGAGGAAGCGCGCCGGCGAGAACGACACCGACTTCGAGATGCGCGTGGCGCGCTCGAGGATCGAAGGGCGCGGCCGCGACGGCAACGACGACGCAGACGACGACGACGAGGGCGCCGGCCCGGGCGCGGTCGTCAAGCACCAGAGCAGCAGCGCGCTGCTCGTCGATGCCGCGGGCCACATCGACCTGTTCGCCGCGGACCCCAACGCCGCCGCCGCCGCCGCCGCCGCGCCCGCCCGGCCGCGGCGCGCCGAGAAGAACCCCGAGGCCGAAGCCGAGGCGGCGCGACGGAAGCGGGAGCTCGAGGACCAGTACACGATGCGCTTCGCGAACGCGGCCGGGTTCCGCACGGAGCTGTCCAAGACGTCGGCGGGGCCCTGGTACGCGACCAAGCGGCCGGACGACGACGACGGCGGCGGCGGCGGCGGCGGCGGTCGCCCGCCGGCCGAGCTCGCGGCCCCCGGCACGGACGTCTGGGGCAACCCGGACCCGCGGCGCCGCGACCGCGAGGCGGCCCGCGTCGCGGCGAACGACCCGCTGGCCCTGATGAAGCGGGGGGCGGCCCAGGCGCGCGAGGCGGCGCGCGGGCGGCGGGCCGAGAACGAGGAGCGCGAACGGGCGCTGCGCCAGCTGGACCGGGAGGAGCGGCGGCGCGACAAGCGGCAGCGGCGGCGGCGGCGGCGCGCCGAGGACGAGGCCGGGGGCGCGGGAGACGACGACGACGCCAGGCGGCACCGGCGCCGCTCTCGCGACGACGACGACGACGGCGACGGCGAGCGGGGCCACCGTCGTCGTCCCCCCTCCCCCACGTGCGAGCATCAAGAGAGCCGGGGCGGCGGCGGCAGCAGCCACCGTCACCACGGGTCTCGGAGCAGGTACGCCGAGGGCGCTCGAGATGGCGAGAGGCGGCGGGACGACAGGAAGACCTCGAAGGAGAGGAGGCGGCACGACTAAACCGCAGCGGATCACGACTAGCATTAACGCGGTCATCACTGTTTAGTTTCTAGCGAGATACCCGCATTTTGTTTCGGCTGTGGTAACGCCCCTGGCCTCATTACTGTTCATTCTACATTCTAGCTTGTCGGAACGAAACCCCCTCACGCGCGTCTCCTCGGCTCCGCGGCCTCCTTGGCGAGCAGCTCGAGGGCGGCCTCGTACTTGTCCTTCTTGGTCTCGAAGGCGTCCTCCTTTTCCTCGGTCACGCGAATGCGCTCGACCTTGCGGCTCCGGCGCACGTCGGCGCCGGCGACGGCGGTCCAGAACCAGCGGGCCTCGGGGTCGGTGAAGAGGGTCCAGGCGTGGCCGTCGCGGCCGGCGCGGGCGGTGCGGCCGACGCGGTGGACGTACGAGGCCACGCTCGTGGGCATGTCGTAGTTGACGACGTGGTCCAGCGCCGGCAGGTCGATGCCGCGCGCGATGAGGTCCGAGGCCACGATGATGCGCAGCTTGCCCGTCGCGAACGCCCGCAGCGTCTGCTTGCGCGCGCCGTAGGCCGACGTCGACGTCAGCGTGCCGATCGTGGACGCCAGCCCCGGCGCCATGAGGCAGAGCAGGCGGCCCAGCCGGATCGCCGCCTCGTTGGACTTGGTGAAAATGAGCACGTTGGTATCCGACGTCTTGGTGGTAGTGCCGCTGCCGGAGGCTTTGACGGCCTTGACGGCCTTCCGCGCGGGTCGTTCCTCGGCTTTGGATTGCGAGCTCGTGTCCGAATCCGAGTCGGAGCTCGAGTCCGAATCGGACGAGTCGGAGCCGGACGAGGATGTCTCGTCATCGTCGTCCAGTGCAGGAGCCGTATCTTGACTGTTGAGGATATGCGGGCTTTGGAGAAGATCGAGAAGGAACAGGGGCTTGAGCAGGGCATCGGCCTTGAGCGCCGACTCGTGCAGGAACTCGGGCAGCACATGCTGAGCCTTGGTGTCGGCCGACTGTTGTTCGCCGCCTTCAAGCACGACCAACTTGGGACGCCTGAGCTTCAGTCCACTGAGAAGGTCCAAGTCCTTTGTCATGGTCGCACTGAGGATCACTTTCCGCACACCGGACAAGTTGGACTGGCAGTGGCTCCGGGCGGATGTTCGGTCGTTACTTTGCAACCGTGGTATCACTACGTCCAACCACTGTTGGAAGGCCTGTCCCAAGAGCTTGTCGGCTTCGTCGACCACGAGCCACCGAACGTGGTCGAGAGAAAACCCAGGCGTGAGATTGACGAGTTCGACCAACCTTCCCGGCGTGCAGACAAGAACGTCGACCTTGGACTTGTAGGAGATAACGTGGTCAGGAAGCGTGGGGAGACGGTCCTCCCGTCGCCAGATCTCCTTTTTCTCTTCATCGTCGCTTTCGTACGCTTTGTCGTCGTCCTCGTTCTCTTTCTCGTCATGGCTGGGGTTCCATTTCGAAGCGTGAACCCTTTTTAGGCGCCGTTGGTAGCCCTCAGGGTCGTATACCTCTTCTCTTTCCACCAAGTTTGCCTGGTCCTTTTGCACCGTTTGGCTGCCCATGGCAATGCCAATTTGCACGCGTCTCCGCCTTCCGCCAGAACCAAAGACGCCCGCACACTCTTCCAGAACCTGCTGCGCCTGCCTCACCAACTCTCGGGTGGGAAGCACCACCAGAGCTCGGAGCTTTTTCGCGTGGGGGTTACCGTGGCTCAAATCCCGGATCATGGGCAGAGCATAGGCCAAAGTCTTTCCTGATCCGGTGGCAGCGGAGACCAAGATGTCGCTGTGCATAGACCTGCAATGGTGTGGAAGCAGCTGGGGGATGACAGCCGTTTGTACGGCAAAAGCTTCTTTGTAGCCTTTCGCGGCCAACTTGGATGCTTCGTCGGCGGATATGCCGAGGCCCGGCCCCAGGCCAAAACTTGTGAAGGGCGCGGCTGTATCTCGGGATACCCTGATCGGCTCCGAGAGCCAAGGGGGGAGAGTATCGTAATCCGGCTTGAAAGGCCCGACGACGACCGGTGCAGGCTGGGGCAGGGGTTCGAGACCGTGGACCTCTTCCGGCTCAGCAGCATCTTCCATTTGCACGTCTTCGTCCTCGGCTGGTCTCGGCGCCGATTCGGGCACCAGCTTTATGGCCTTCTCCAGCTTCTGAAAGACACTTTTGTGCCTCTTCCGTGTATCGTCATCATCATCATCATCATCGGCTGCCGGCCGCTCCTTCTTTTTCTTGTCCCTCTTCTTCTCCTTCTTCCCTTGCTGCTTGGCCTCGGGAGGAGGACTGGTGGTCTGTTCGACTGCCGCTGGGGCATCATCCATTTGCTCGTCCTGGACCTCGGGGGAGTCCTCTTCCCGAGGCTCCACGGGGGCTTCCTCTTGCCTGACCTCCTCGGGTTCTCCCTCTTGACCGCCCTCCTTCCCCTCCTCTTCGGGCTCCTTGGACTTTTTCTTCTTCTCTTTCTTTTCCGACTTTTGTGTCCTCTCCTTCTTCGGCTTCTTTGCCTTGCTCTTTTCTTCGCCCTTTTCCGTACTTTCGGGGGTATCCTCCTTCACATTCTCCGAAGAGTCTGCAGCGCGGCCTTCGGCATCGGCCACTTTGGTTTTTTTGGCGGGCGGCTCCATTGGTTCGTCATCAAAGCGCATATGGGTCGCGGCCGGCTGCCACTTCGGAGGCGGTACATATCGACCGTAGGCACCGGCGGTCACGGGGGGCGGTATCGTGATATTGGGAGGAGGCGCCGAGACAGGTGCGGCGGTCGCCGGCGCATTCGCGGTCTTGGGGCTGGCCTTTGGCCCGCTCGGCGGGACGTATCGTGAATACATAGCGACGGGTGGGTGAAGAAAACCAAACAAAAGTTGCGAACCAAGACGCAATTATTAGAAAATTGTGCTTCGAGCTCGGTTTGCGACAGGCTCCGCGCCATACAAAAAAGTTACAGCTCGCTTCCAATAGTACCTGCTCTGGCCCATCAAAAAGTTTCCCTTATCGCCTCAGTTCATTCTTATCGGCGCGCGCGCCTCAAGACCTGGGACCTGAACCAGCACTAGATCCCATTACTACATGCTACTAAGGTAAGTACATTGACGCTTATTCCGACGGACCTGCGTATCAAGCCCCTTACCTCGTCTGCGACACGCTGAGTGTTGTGTATGGTTGTGTTTTCTCCCTTCCTATAGATCGCTGGAAGAACCTACCTAGCTCTGTATTTACTATGCCGCGATAATGAATTGCCGAAGTGGAATGAAGTACTTACATCTTTAGCCGGTGTATACAAACGTGAGCACCATAAAGCTAGCTCCCTGAAGCTGGAGCTTCAGGGTCGAAAAAACCCCGCTGAACGCTACTTACACGGGCACATCCAGTCGGTATAAGCGGGTCTCATGGGATGGAAGTGACGCATCCCATGGGGTTGAGGTCTCGGCTGTCGCATCCTGGCCTGGATCGCTGTGCACACTTAGTTGGCCATTTCGCGTCCTCACGACAAAGTCAAGGTCGCGCGCGCTTCGAACCATGCCTCTCTACAACAAGTTCTTCATCCGGTGATAGCGAGTTGGCCCCTAATCATGGGCGCTTATGCTACCTACTTCTCCTTGCGCGCATTTGAACCTGCTTTCCAACCTCCGCCCGTCCAAAACTGAGAGGCCGGTTTCCAGTCCCTCGCACGAGAGGCCTCCTCTTGCCTCCCTCTGTCGCAAATGCTACCTCGGTATGCGCACACGCTCAGCAAGACCGCGCTCTCATATCCTCCAAGGGAACAGTTCGCCACGCCCTACCCGATCCGCCGACTGCTCTCCTCGCCCTCGCCGTCATCATGCCGCGTCGCACGTACAACATCGCTATGGTTAGCGATTTCTTCTTTCCCCAGCCCGGAGGAATCGAAAGCCACATATACCAGCTCGCATCGAAGCTAGTGGACCGCGGCCACAAGGTCATTGTCATCACGCACGCCTATAAGGACAGGCAAGGCGTTCGCTACTTGACCAACGGCATCAAGGTCTACTACTGCCCGTTCGCCGTCATCTACCGATCCGCGACCTTTCCGACCGTCTTCTCCTTCTTCCCGCTGTTTCGCAACATTGTGATCCGGGAACAGATCGATATAGTCCACGGCCACGCGAGTTTGAGCAGTCTCTGCCATGAGGCCCTCCTCCATGGACGGGCCATGGGCCTGCGGACCGTCTTCACCGACCACTCGCTCTTCGGCTTTGCCGATGCCGGGAGCATCCTGACCAACAAGCTGATGAAGTTCACCATGAGCGACGTGGACCACATCATATGCGTCAGCCACACGTGCAAGGAGAACACGGTCCTGCGAGCAGCGCTCGATCCTCTGATGGTTTCCGTCATCCCGAACGCCGTCGTGTCCGAAAACTTCCGCCCGTTGAATTACAACCCGGACCCCGCGGGCAATGGACAAAGCCCGGCGGCTGTTCACCAGCTGGGGCCCGATGATCCTGTTGTGATCGTGGTGCTCTCGCGCCTGTTTTACAACAAGGGTACAGACCTACTTACAGCGTCCATCCCGCGGATCCTCGAGAACCACCCGAATACCCGCTTCATCATCGCCGGCTCCGGCCCGAAAGGCATCGACCTCGAACAGATGATTGAGCAGAATGTTCTGCAGGACAAGGTCGAGATGCTCGGGGCCGTCCGCCATGAAGAGGTCCGCAACGTCATGACGCGCGGGCACATTTATCTCCATCCCAGTTTGACGGAAGCATTTGGCACCGTCATCGTCGAAGCGGCCAGCTGTGGCCTCTACGTTGTCTGCACCGCCGTGGGGGGCATTCCTGAGGTGCTGCCCAGTCACATGACGGTCTTCGCGCGGCCGGAAGAGGACGATATCGTAGCGGCCACGGGCAGGGCCATCTCTGCGCTGCGGGCCAACAAGGTCCGCACCGAGAAATTCCACGACCAAGTCAAGGCCATGTACTCGTGGGATAACATTGCCAAGCGCACGGAACGTGTCTATGCAGGAATCCTGGGCGACATAAGCGAGTCGGAATTCTATGGCTACGATGTGGGGAACACGGCAGCTTGGAGCGGCGCGAATCGGTCTGGGGCTCGCAGCTTCGCCCTGATCGACCGCTTGAAGCGCTACTACGGCTGCGGCATTTGGGCGGGGAAGCTCTTCTGCCTCTGCGTTGTCATTGATTACCTGCTCTTCCTCTTCTGCGAGTGGTGGTGGCCGCGGGACAGCATCGACATTGCTGCCGAATGGCCGCGCAAGATTTACGAGTCGGACGATGATGACTGAAGGAGATGCGATACCCAGCCTCCGTTTTCGTCGCATGCACGGCGTTGGGGTCGGGGACTAGGGCCGAGGGTGCCACGACATCTTGGGCATTCCTTGTTGTCGAAATCGTCCGCCCAACCAGATGCCAGATTGGCGGGTGGGCTGCCTTGCCGGGGGGGCGGTCGGGACGCGCTATGTGCAAGGGCTGTTTCCGGAATCCATCATTCCCAGCCATCGCCAACGCACCCAACGCGCGCCCGCCATGTATCGTCGTGCCTGCGCCAAACAGACGGCCTGGGGACGACACCGCATGCCCAGTGCGTCCCACCGGCACTATTCTCTGCCATAAATGCAGGGCAGCGCGATTCCAGAGCTTCTGAGGAATGCCAATGGGGCCCTGTTGGCCGACTGGGTCCCTTCCCCTTCCCACCCCTCTTTGTTTAAAGGCACCGTCATGCCAATGTCTTCCCCGCGTGCCAGTATACAGAGAGCACCCGAGAATATTTTGGTCAGTCTCACCTTGGTTGACGCACCCGCTTAAAGCCGGCCAAGCCATGTCTCAAACCTGACTGCTCCGGTCCCCCATCGTCTGCCCTTCCCCTTAAGACTTTTCTGCCCGCATCTGCGACACGCCGGCATGGAGCGCCCCCATTCCGTGATAGCAAGATGCTATACCGTCCTGGAGGTTCAGTCCCCGTCGGATCTCCACACGATCAAGAAGGCCCATCGCCGGCTCGCTCTTCGGTACCATCCTGACAAAGCACGGTCGGGAGATCGAGAGCGCCACGCAGCCAGGTTCCGCGACATTCAAGAGGCATACGAGGTGCTGGTTTCCCATGTCCGGGAGCAGTGCGACAAGGGTAGTCGTCCCAAGGAACGTCCGCGGGCGCCTGCACCTGAACCCTACTACCCACCGCCGAGCGTTTACGACGCTGCCTTCGAGTGGGAGAGAGACAGCATTCTCGAGCGTTGCGAGGAACATGAGCGTGCAGTCGTCCTGGAGCGAGCCAAGCTGGTGAGCCTCACGGACCAGCACACCCGCTTTTCTCACAAGGTCCATGGCCTTCTGAGCAACGGCACGGCCAGAGAGCGTGCCAGCTTTCATCACCTCGAGTCGATCAAGATGAAGATCAGCAATGCGGTATACAAACTTGAGCAATTCGAGAGCATGCTGGGCTATGCACGACTCTACGCCGGGCGACGCGAAAACTCCCCCGACTTGTTCATGTTGGATGAGGCCAGCCTGGGATATGTCACAAGCCTGACTACCTGGCTCCGCCACCACCTCTTTGATCTCGACCGGTTGGCGGACGGTGCTCTGAAAGCGCGCGACCAAGACAAGCCCAGGCTGCTGAAAGATTTACAGCGTGGCATGGCGAGGCTTTCGGAGGACGATACTGTATGAGAGACAAGCGGGTGACCCGGCCAGGTTGAGCTGATGATACACATTAATGCCTTTATAATCAACACCGGACTCATGACCTAGTCAAGATCGACGATTCTCTTTATTGACATGACATTGTACCACCAACATCTTATTACGTTCATGCCCTTGCAATCCTGATTCGGCAGTGTTACCCACCCACCCTGCAGGATAACAGGCGGAGGTTTGCCGGCTTACTCCTTGAAGACCTCCCCGGCCGCGATGACTTCAAAGACCTTGTCGGTGTGTTCACACAACTTCCGTTTCATATCCATCTTGGAAGTCTCGTCAAAACCGTCGTAAGCCTTCCTATTGGTCCGATCATCGCCGTTCCAGCTGAGAGCATAGGCGCCACTTCCCGGCCGGCCGTCCGTACCCAGCGCCGAGCCCTCCTGCTGGCCGCCCTGGCCGCCCGGACCGGGCGGGTAGTGGGCCGAGGCAAGAGACAACATGCGCGCGCCGTTCTCGTCGCGCGGCACGAGGATCCAGCGGCCGAAGAGCGGCACGACGACGCGGAGGAACAGGACGCGGAACCAGGCCGGGTACTCGGGGTTCGCGAACCCCGGCCCCAGCACCAACCCGGGGAAGATGTGCACCAGCCGGAGCCGGCCGGCGTGCCGCCGCGCCAGCGCCTCGAAGTACGCCGTCTTCATGTAGCTAACGTGCGACCGCGCCTGGGTGTAGCTGTAGCGCGCGGGGTCGCGGAGCGACAGGTCGTCGGCGAACAGCCGGTCCTCGGTGCCGGCCGCGTACACCGACACCACCGCCGCCGGCAGCTCGGACCGGAGCAGCAGCGGCATGAGGTTCTGCGCGATGCGCATGCGCGAGTAGTACATCAGGGACATGGTGGCGTCGAGTCCCTCCTCGGTGTCTAGCCCGCAAGAGGGGGAAGGGGGGGTTTCTTGTCAGCGCCCCCGGCCTCGCCGGGGAAAGAGTGGAAGAAGTCATGAGCACGCCCCGCGGCGGGCGGGCGGGCGGCAGGGGGGAGAACGAACCTCGACGCGGCTGGAAAACGGCGCCGGCGTGCGACATCATCAGGTAGTCGATGCGGGGGCCGCCGCCCCCGTCGTCGTCGTCGTCGCCCTCCCGGGGGCTCTCGGCGCGGGCGATCTCGGCGCACGCCTCGTCGACGGCGGCGAGGCGGGCCAGGTCGCCGCACTCGACGAAGCGGAAGTCGCCGCGGGGGCACAGCGCGCGGCACTCGGCGGCGATGCGCCGGCCGGCCGCGGCATTGCGGCCCACCACATACGCCCGCACGCCCACGCCGCCGCCCCCGTCGCCCCCGTCGCCGTCGCCGTGGGCGCCCGCCGTCCGCGCCAGCGCCCGCACCGTGTTGTGCCCGATGCCCGACGTGCCGCCGAAGAAGACGGCCACCAGCCCGCGGCGCCGCACCAGGGCGGCGTTCCAGGCCTCGACGTCTTGGAGGGCCACCATGGTCAATGGGGTGTGGTGTCTTTTTTTGGTTTTTCTTCTTTCTTTCTTTCGGGTATGGTTCGCGATGGGGCGGCCGGCTGGGTACAATGTCTAACGGCTGCTCCAGCGTGTCGAGCCCGTAGCAGCGGAGCTTCACGGACAATCGAAGGAACACTGCGAGGCGATCTATATATATATATCCTTGGGGCAGTCCAAACCGACATGACCCCGCACACTCTGACATGCATTTGCCGTTATACAAGAACACCTGATCTCCCATCTCGGGCGCGTCCCGTTGGTCCCCTCCCCCAATCGGGTAACCCGTAACGCCGAATGTCCTACCACTACGGAAAAAGCAGCTTGTACGCGATTGGCCAGACTCGGCCAAGAGTCTCACCGAGCGATTCCACGGTGCTGTTGCCCGGGGGGAGGGGGGCGCTTCGTTATCTGGACATCCCTGGGAAGCTCTCTCCTGCTTCTCGGAAATTTCGCCGGAGTTAGCCAAGCTCCGGCTTTTGCCATTCTTCGACCGGCCCTCAACCCGCTGTCGGGTTTAGGCACTGCCCTTTCCCAGAGGTATGGCTTTCTCCCTTCGCTTCGGTGGCTTCTTCCCCATGCGAGTTGCTGGTTTAGCTGCCCTGTCTCCCCCTCCCCCCAACAGGATAGCCCTCGCGCCCCCAGGGATTGTAGCCCTCGGGACGACCTACAAAGAAGGGCGGCAAGCAGCAAAGGTGGGTGAAATCCAAGTGTCCAAGAAGAAACGGAAATGACGGGCACGTCGTTGGCTTTGTCTGCAGGAAGCGGGCTGTTGCGAACCTTTCCTCTGGATCCGAGACAAAGGCAGTGCTTCGACATAAAGCCAGCGCGCACGGGGAACGACACGGCAAAACTCCCATCACCCCTGGCTTGCGTTCCGGTTCTCAACACCACCCACCGCCCGCCACTCTTGCCAACCCGGCCTCTTGCTGTTATTTTTTTCTTCCTGGGCCCAGGAGAAGCACGCCAGCCGGTTCCTGTCATGTCGCCCCGGACCAGCGTGTCTACGCGGACCGCGACCCTCCTGGCGTCGGCGTCGCCCCGGAGGGTCTTGGCCGCGTCCTACGAGGCGTTGTGGCTGCTCGTGCTCGTGCACTGGGTTTTGATGGGGCGGCCGCTCACCAGAATGGCGTGGGCTGCCGTCGTGTGGGCTCTGGAGGAGCTTGCCCCTGAGGCATTGGAAATTCCCCTTTCCATGGGATGGTAGGGTGCGTATTGGTTATAGGGGTAGGTAGTGAAGCGGCCATGGTGGGCCTTTTGCGCGGGTCACAAGAACCCCTTGGAACCCATCATACACCATTTCCCTCCGTCCACGAAGCCCGCCCCCTTGCCTCCCGCTAAGTGGCCTCAGTCTCGTCCAGCCCGGGTCCCTAAGTCTCGTCCGCGTCCGTGACCTCGCCGCCCTTCCCCTCGGTCTAGCAGTTCTTGGAGACGTTGCTCGTGGTGCAGAAGTTGCCGTCGGGGCCGCTGCCGATCTTGGCGGGCTCGGCGCCGTTGGCGTTGCCCTGGTAGCGGTCGCAGTACTTGGCGGCGCTCTGGCACGAGTTGGCGATGCGGCAGGTGTCGCCGTAGTTGGTGTTGATGCCGCACAGCACGCCGCCGCCGATGGCGCGGACGTTGTCGAGGACGAAGTGGCGCGGCCCGCCGTTGCCGCTGCAGTTGCCGCACGAGCGCGCCACCTTGCCGTAGTCGGAGGCGAAGAAGTTCCGGACCGCCACCGTGCCCCGGCCGTTGAACTGGATGATCTTGTCGGACGCGTGGAAGGCCCCGCCCCCGTTGATGTACGACGTCCCGCCGCTCTGCTTGAACGTCACCGCGTCCTCGCACACGTCGGCCCACCACACGTTGTTGAGGGTGCTGAGGGGGAGGGGGGAGGGCGTTGCCACCCATCGTCAGTGTTTCGTCGCTCTCGTCATCTATGATAGATGGGAAAGGAAAGGGAAGGGGTGGATTGCTCACCAAGTACCCTTGCAGTGAACCCCTTCAGCCTGAGAGGCTCCAATGATGACATTCGACAGAGTCGCCCCATCATTGAGGATGAACATGGCGTCCTTCTCACCCGTCTCCGTTTGTCCTTGGCAAACGGCCGCTATGGGGATTCGGTCAGCAGGTCCCCCAATGGGCAGGCAGCGGACCCTCCCTTCGTACTCACGGGATCGTTCGAATCGCTTCATGCCGCCGTTGTAGCTGCCACTCACCACGATGGCGGCGTTTGTCGACGTGGCCTCGGCCGAGGGCGGCAGGGTCGTGGTCAGGCCGGTCGGGGTCGAGCCGCCGCCGCCGCCGCCACCGTTCTGGGTGGTCGTCGGGGGAGGCGAGCCGCCGCCGCCGCCGCCATTGCCAGAGCATGGCAGGCATTGGGAGTACTGTGGAAAAAAAACCTGGTCAGGAGCGAATAGGGGGGAAGCCGTCACCCACAGGTCTGCGTGGCTCACCCATTCATTGGACACATTGCAGCAAGCTCCGGACGCGCAATTCTTTGGGCCTGTATAGCCAGATCTGGAGAATATGTAGGTAATCAGTACTCTGTATGCCCACTGCGTCGTCGGGCTCACCTTACCCGCCACACTGGCCGTACAACGGGACCTGGGCCTGAACGCCCGCAAGCAGAGTCGAAATAGACACGAGAGCGGAGACCTTCATGATGGCGACTCGAGGCTGTTCTGATGGGCTTGTGGTGGCTCTGGCATCATCTCCATGGGGACGACGGGATCGCTTTCACTTTATATAGAAGAAGTCTTCCGACCCGGGCCTCATTGGTGAACGACCGACCCTCAGAACCAAAGGCGCAGCGAAGACCAAGCCCGCTCGAGAGCTCGGCGGTCCCCAATGCGCCTTGGCAGCCACCGACAGCCGTGCTAGTTCTTGGGACACTGGAGGGATTCGCGGAAATTCTCCCCATGCCTCTAGCGCAGGCCAGCCGTCGCGGAGGTCGTGGTAGCTGGTTGCCCCTTTGGGGCGAGGCCCTGAAAATCCGCCAATCAGGCTTTGCCGTTCCAAGCACGCATCTGACTGTTCACATTGAACCCGTATCGGGGTTCTTGGTGGCCTCGTTCCCAAGTATGCGATGTGTGCCATTATCCACGCTCCTGGTCCGCTGAGAAGAGCTGGGTACAATGAATGAGCCAGAGCCCACGCACGTTAAGGCCTTTGGCCTGCCGTAGTAGACATTTTCTGCCAAGCCTCATCGAGAGTCCAAGGATTCACCCGTCTGGTAGAATGCCCTGCGCTACATGCAAGCAATTGGGCGAGGGCCGAAAGTTCGTGTTTGGGCGATTCATAATGCAGGTCGTCTCGGGAGCTCTGGGTCTGGACCCTCGGATCGGCGCTCCAGGGTCCTTGGCATCCAGTCTTAGCACCAACCAATCGACCACCGAAGCAGCTGACGAAGCGCGAACACGAGGAGGGGAATCGCGTTTTCCACAGCGTACCGGCGTGACGTAGGAGGGTTTGGCGACGCCATTGAAAAGGGGGGCCGCTCGGGGCCTGTCTTGAACTACCCGCCTCCAGGTTGTTTCCAGCTGCCTCGGGTTGTGTGAAGGCACCTTTCTCACGCCACGAATTGCTGGCCGTGGTGCGATACGGGAGCCCGGGTTGCAGGTTTTAGGGGGGCGGCTTACCCACCATGGCAGGTGCCAGTTCCATTGGGATGGGATGGGGTTTCGGATTGGGCATGTTGAATTCCCATGGACGGTCATCGTATGGCCGGCTTCATGCGTCTTTGCCTCCGGACCGCCAACGTACCGCGTCTTCGGCCACCAGAACCACGGACTCGGGCGGATTCGCAAAGTGCGTCATTGTCATTGCCATCCATTGTTGTGGCATGTCGCCCTCGGGTCTGGGCCCTTCCCGACCGGCACCGCCACCACATCACCAAACAAAAGAACAGCCGGCGTCGACAACGGTCCAGATGCTGACGCTTGTGCTGCGCGACCAGAATCAAGCCCCCGTCCCTCGTGGGCATGCCAACCCCCAAAAACACCCTCGGGGGACGCGAAGCCGCCGCCCTACGTCATTTTTCCCTTTTCCCCAGGCGTGCGCGGCCCGGCCTTCGGCGAGAGCATCGTCGCCGTCGGCGGCAGGGCGGGGTGGTCGCCACCAGGTGCGCTGCTCGTCTTCTAGAAGCTCGCCGATCGTCCAGCACACCGAACATGTTTTATGCCTCAAGCCGGGCGGCAAACTGGTCCCCCCCCCCGGCGCCGGCGAGGCGACCCGACGGGCCCATCGTGACCTGTCGCGCGCTCGACTACTGTAACATGGATGACAGGGAGGGGACCCCGGCTACCCTGAAATCGTAGGGTAGCCGGGGTCTGAACTGATCTACATAGTACTGTGTATGGCTGCTTAACAGGGCCCCCCGGCTACTCAAAAATCTTTGAGTAGCCGGGGTCTGAACTGATGGACTGGCTATGTGCTTTTCCCACCCCCCGGACCGACCCAAGTCACGCGCTGTCTAGGTTTCTTCCAATTTCAAGGGTCTTGGGTCTTGGCTCTGCAGCGGGATCGGCAGAGGCTGCCTGCTCGCGACGGGGCCCGTCATGTCATCCAATGGCGGGGGGGGGCCCGGGACCCTGAACCCGCCAGCGCCAGGGCAGACAGCGTAAGGCCGACGATGTTGCCCTTTTCCCCCTCGTCCATGGTCAGCACCAATTGACATCATCGAGGTAGGAAGGTAGGTACCTAGGTAGCTAGGTACGCTGTGACTGTCCGTAAGGCGGACCAGCGGCATTATGGTTTGGAGACGGCCTGGAGGACGACGGCGGCGACGAAAGGGCGCCGGGAGGGAGGGAGGGGGTGTAGAAGTGCGGGTGTAGTAAGTAGTGCGGATTACCTCTACACCCCCCCTTCCCTCTGCCCCGGTAAGTTCCCATGGAAGAGGTTGTGTGCGTGTGCGTGTGCGTGTGTACTCAAGACCCGCAGATCGTGGAGGTGTGGGCGTGGGCGTATTGGGCGTGAGAACAACAACCAACCTCCGCACCCTTCCTCTACGGGCTGTCGTCGTCCTTGGCTGGCTTCCAGGTCCCCCAGCTCGACGGCTAGGACTGTATATAATCAGGCATTGCCATTGTCTGATCGAGACAACGGCCCGATCTACACGTCAAGTCGTCTTTCTCTTCATCGCCAGTCTTCCTTGCCCCCTTCCTTCTCTTGCACCGAGAGACCGTCGTCGCCCCAGCACGTTTCCAAGGGCTGCCATCCACGCCCGCAATCCAACCGTTACCGAAACCGACTAGATACCCGTACCCCTAGAAACGGGCGCTAAAAAACAGCCGAACCATCAACTCCCATCCCATCCCTCCCATCGCAATTCCGTCATTGGCCTCGGCTTCTGCAAGAATCCCATACCGGCCGTGCCTCCAATACCCATTCCTCCATCCCACCATGGCAGGCTCCACGCGTGCCGAATGCTATCTCAATCTGTATGCTTTGGCTCCAAATTCCATACCTGCACATGCAAGAAAGAAAAAGAAAAACGGCCGGGATTTCCATGGCCACAGGCCACGCGGCATTCTGTCAAATGGCAGTGGTAGCTTGAGCCTGCATTGCCTGAACAAGGCAAGACGACTGATAGGGGTCGGGACCTGTGTACACAGATCACGCACCTCCAGTAACGAGCGGCGGCGGGGCCTTTCTTGTACTTAACTTTTTTTTTTTCTTCTCTCGCTTTTCCCGTACTTACCTATACCCTCCTCGCGTTTTCCGCAGCCACGACGCCCAGGAACCCCCCTCCGCACGCCCGTCTCTCGGCGCGCCCGTGCCCGACGACCCGGGCTACGCCCTGCGCCGGCATTTGCACCCGGCCGGCCAGCATCACCGACCGCCCGTGGGTTTCGGCGGCCCGCCGCCCAGCGAGACGGCATCGCGCCAGCGCATGGCCGACGTCCTCCTCGCCCTCGCGCCCGGCCTCCCGCGCGCCCCAAAGTGACGGGCGGGGCGACGCCGGCCCCCACGCGCCAGTGATGCGCGGCTTGGTACTGGTTTCCTACATCGTGAGTGCGCGCCGGGAATCCCTTCCTGTCTGTCGTATGCTCGGCTGTCTGACCCATACAAGCAACTCAGGCCGTCTTCCGCAACAACCGCACAGACTTGCAGAGATGTTATGCTGTACTACTATGTTTCTACACTTATTGTATTATTCGATTCTTTCGCCCAACTCATACCTACTTTTGTATAAATCATGGGAACCCATCTTTAAACCCATTTTCTGGTTTCGGGAAACTCGTGTGACGCCCCAGGGTCAGCAAGCTCCCGACTCTAGGTACTTACACTGGATGGCCATGCCAAAGATGCGCTACCGTCCCAGCTGACGTCATGCTTTGACGCCGCCGGTTTGTACCCTACAGCTAAGAAAACAGCTTGTAAGCACGTAGAACCGTCACATTAGCAGGACGCCTTAGCTCAAGGCATCGAACGAGCACGACCGTGGGGATCTTTGGATAGCATTACGGCGTCCCCAACAGCTCGGCTGCTGAGTAGGAAAGAGAGCGAGCCAGCCACAGATCAATGGAACAAAAAGACGAGACGTATCCCATGGGACCCTAGTGTGCACTTGTAGGCCCCTATGACGTAGTGTGGGGTGTTTCCCCCACGACATCCACAGGGCCCCTCCAGCCAGTGCATCCATGATCCCGGCTCGTCTGGATCCTGGTTGTAGCTTCCGTAGCTGAGCCACTAGGAATTGGCTTTCGGGCAACCTCTTGGCCCGAAGATCTTTAGGAAGGTTCCATTCCTTCCAGAAACCAGGGATGCACCGCCCAAGTATCATCGCGAATCTCGAATCTCGAACCTCCGCATCACCCTGAACGTCGTCGTCCTATTTTTCCCTCCCTAGTTCTCTTCCTTGCTTATTTCCGCAATCATCCACCGATGCCTGCCTGCTTCCTTTCCACCCGCCTTGGACCGAGGCCGTACGCGGCCGGGCGAATTATGACCCTCCTCACCCATCGCGAGCAAATACCCCGAGGGCTCTCTCTCTCCAATGGCCCCTCCCGGGGGACATGGCCAGTGATCGTACGAAATCCCCCATGCGCCAAGACGTGCGAGGGCAATGTGGTTCCACCACCTATGCGTAGGTGCCAAATGGGTAAAAGAGTCCCCTGGCCGTTGCTGCAACGGCCCCGAGATCCATATGCGACCCAATGGGACTTGTCTGCCCGCGTCTGTTCCTTCGTCACCTCCCGAATCGTCGCTGGCATTACAAGCCGGACCGTAAATGGCACCCCAGATGCATAAATCTCGTAACACCTCGACCCAAAGACTTTCTGCAATGAACGCCGTCCTGGCTACATATGCTCTCGCAGCACCACTGTCCCCGAGATAGCCCCCCAAAAGATAGGACAGGCGTTTGAGGCACATACGCAACCGTACAATTCGAGGTTGTGCCAGTTTCATTCAATCCGCCTCTGGGGACATGACAGCCCTTCGCCCGACGGAGGATAGACAGAGATGGTTTGGCTTTCGAGGAGGATGGCTGACTTTCTGGATCACTGTAAGCATTGCTATACCTTGGTTCTGAATGGACTGCTCACCTAGTTCTCCTAGGTCGCCTGCGCTACTGACAGCAAGTCTCTCTATTAGAGTTGAACCCATGGTACAGCGGCCTTGACCGAGTAGCTGACCGGCGCTCAGTGGCTCTGTTCGGATATGACCAAGGCGTCTTCTCAGGGGTCGTCATCTCTGATGATTACCTTACCGTCCACGGATTGCACGGGAACGAAAAGACTGGCCTTCTTTCCATCATCACGTCCATCTATGCCGCTGGTTGTTTCGTGGGAGGTAACTTTGCTTTCCTTTGGTTTGGAACCACACCCCAACCCAACCGTCACCTCACAGAAGCGAATATTCTGACTCCTATACGCTCCAGCCGTCCTGGCTTTCTCCGTGGGCGAATGGCTGGGGAGGAAGAAGTCGATTCTTTTGGGTTCGATCATAATGTCAATAGGGGCGGCGCTCCAGACGTCCTCGTTCAGCGTGCCGCACATGCTGGTAGGACGAGTTGTATCCGGGTACGTTGGCCATTCGTCCGACGAAGCCCACCGGTGCCGTCCACCACTGACAGAACTCTGCCCTCAGCGTGGGTAATGGCCTAAACACGGCCACAGCTCCGGTGTGGCAGACCGAGACGTCGCCGACGCGATGGCGCGGCAAGCTGGTGGTGCTTGAGATGATGATGAACATCTTTGGCTTCATGCTGGTCAACTGGATCAACTACGGCCTATCTTTCGTTGGCGGCGCCCTCGCCTGGCGCCTGCCGCTTGCCCTACAGTTCATCTTCATCATCGTTCTCTTTGCTACCGTGCCCTGGCTCCCCGAGTCGCCGCGCTGGCTGCTCGCTCACGCCCGCGCGGACGAGGCCACGCTCATCTTGGCCGACCTCGAGAACCGCGCGCTGTCCGACCCCCGCGTCATCGCCGCCCGCGACGAGATCCTCTTCAGCGTGCGCTATGAGCGTGAAAACGCCGTGCGCTGGCGCGACCTGGCCCGTGGTCGCGGGGACGGCGGTACCAAGACTATGAGGCGTTTGCTGCTCGGCATGGGCTCGCAGGTCAGCAGCCCCAGCGAGGCGATCTCGCCTCGCAGGCCTCCCATACACCGCCTTATTCCTCCATAGCCCCCCTTTTCCGCCGACGTATCTTGACCGATATTGAGGAGTACTGACATTCGCGCTCACCCCAGGCCATGCAACAATTCGGCGGTATCAATATTATGAGGTGAGCATCCCGCCACAGTTCTTGCCCCCATTACCACGTCAAGAGGCCTAAAGGGTCGAGCCAAGCTATTACCTACCGACGCTCCTCATTGAATCCGTCGGGCTTTCCGACAGCAGGGCGCGACTGATCGCGGCGGCGAGCTCGGTCCTGTACCTGGTCGCGTCGGGGGCCGCGGCGCCGCTGGTGGAGCGGTACGGGCGCCGGACCATGATGATGGTGTCGTCGGGGATCCAGCTCCTCTGCTTCCTGCTGTTGACGGTCCTGCTCGCCCTCGCCGCGCGGCCGGGCGACGCGCACGGCCGGGCGACGGTGGCGGCGGCGGCCGTCGTCTTCTTCTTCATCTACTACGCCGGCTTCGGGCTCGGAATGCTCGGCATCCCGTGGCTGTACCCGACCGAGATCAACTCGCTGCCCATGCGCACCAAGGGCGCCGCCGCCGCCGCCATGGCCAACTGGCTGACCAACTTCGCCGTGGTCGAGGTCACCCCCGTCGGCCTGCGCACCCTCGGCTGGCGCTTCTACATCGTCTGGACCCTCACCAACGCCGCCTTCCTTCCGCTCATATGGCTGTTGTACCCCGAGACCGGTGAGCTCCTCCCCTCTCTTTCTTTCATCCATTTCTTTTCTCTATCAAGGGGCGCCGGCACGCCAGAAGTGAAGGCGAAGGTGGGCTAGGAGGGGAAAACAAAAACCCTCGTGCTCGACTAACGCGACACACCCTCTCTTCCCCCCCCTCCCCGGCAGCCGACCGCACCCTCGAGGACCTCGACGCCTACTATCGCGAGCGGCCCCCACTCATCGTCGTCCGCGACCCGGACGCCGTCTCGCGCCGGCGGCCGTGCAAGTTCGTCGAGATGCAGGAACGCGATATCTGGGAGGCGGCCCGGCGCGGGAACAAAACCGCCGGGGCGCAGGAAAGCTGAGCTTGCGCGCTGCGTATGCGCCCACGACAGCAACACGCTCGCAAGACGATGGTTTCCCCAACTCCCCGGTAAGAAGCGCGTCGTCAGGCCGTGGCGGTCACGATCTTGACGCTTTTGGACACCAAGCCCACAGCTCGTGTGGAGGGAGGGAAGGGTGGAACAGGCCACGGCGAGGGAAGAGTTGGCCCAAGCCATCGGTAACTCGGTAGGTCACGTTCGTGGGAGCGTCCTTCTATAATCCGTACGTCTATATACTCGCGGAAATCTCGCCGTGCCCCCCTCCCCAAGGCTTCGCCCATGAGACAAGAGAAAAAAGAAAACCGTCCCGCAGCTTTGTTTTCACACGCCAAACGCCTTCCGACCCCAGGGTATCCTATCCGTACGAAACAAGGTTGATGGGGGTGTATCTACAAACACAGAAAGAAAGCCCGTGAACAGAGTGCCTCCCTGTGCCGCTTGGTATGCGCCGCCTGCGGAACAAACGCCGGGTTTGCGTCACCGTGCGCCATGCGAAGGATAAGAAAAACAAAAGAGACCGACAACAACAACCCCCCCACTTCAAACCCCCAGAGACCACACAGCAGCCAGCGCGTGTGTACGGGGGCGGCCTAGGAAGAAGACGAGGGCGAGCGGCGGACGGCCCACTCGTCGCGCTCGGTGGGGGCCTGCACGGCGGGGCCGAAGGCGGCGTGGCGGCCGGTGAGCATGGCGCGGGTGGCCTGGAAGCGGGCGTAGTCGCGGTCCTCGTGCTCGGCGAGGGCGATGCGCAGGTCGAGGTCGGCGAGCAGGCCGCGGCCGGCGGCGTTGCGCGCGTGGACGCGGGCGCCGAGGCCCAGCAGCACGCTGACGGTGTACTTCTGGCCCAGGCGGGCCGCCACCTGCAAGGCCGTCTCGCCGGCGCGGTTGCGGGCCTCGAGCCGCGCGCCCCCGGCCACGAGCCGCTCCAGGATCCGCCGCAGGTCCCCGCGCTCGTCGTCGTCCGACGTGTGCTCGATGAAGGCCATGAGCACCGTGTCGCCCGCCGCGCTGTAGTGGTTGACGTCCTGGTCGGCCGCCAGCAGCGTCTCGAGGTAGTCGAGCCGCTTCTCCAGCGAGCAGTGGTCCGGCACGGCCTCGGGCTCGAAGTCGTCCCGGTCGTCCTTCCGGCGCCGCTTGACGGGGCTGCCGCTGGAGTGGTCCTGCACCGTCCTCTTGCCCAGGACGACCCGGGCCAGGCAGTGGAGCCCGTTGAGGCCCTGCGGGTCTTCCAGCGCTCGGTTCTCCGGGCACTGCACCGCGTCGTTGATGGTCTTCAGGAGTCGGGTCTGGGCCTCGATGCGGGCTTGCGATTTGTCGCTCGGCGGGATGGCCAACCGCATCGAGGACAAGGTCGAAGCGCGGGCGTTCATAGGCCGCAGCCCGAACGCGTCGCGGTGGTTCAGCGAGTGGAAATCGAAATGCCGGGCAATTTCCTGGATGCGCGCCGGCTGGACGCGCTGTTGCCGAAGGATGTGGAAGAAGTTGCGACCGTACACATCGGTGGCGTAAAAGTCGAATTTGGTGGCCATCAGCGCCATCAGCAGGTTGTCGAGGGCGAGGTTGTTCTCCTGGTACCATTGATTATGCAGCACATGAAGGAAAGTCTGGCCGGCTGTGTTGGTGCCGGTGATGGGAAAGCGACCACTGCCGGAATCCAGCTGAACGGCCTGGATCAGCGCACTCTCGAGCCCCGGGGTGGCCGCGAGCTGATGCAGGATGGTGTTTCCAAAGTCGTCATGGCTCGGGACAGGTTGGTGTCCCTGCAGCATTAAGCCTATCTGGGCGTGCAACTGATACGAATGGTTGGGATCGATGAAGTCGCCGGGTAGGGTACACGCAGGACTGGCCTGAGACGACGTGACGGGTTGCTGGCCTATGGGATACGGAGTGTTGGCGTCTGGAGTACAAGGCGAGGTCTCGGCAGAATCCTTGGACAGGGTAAAGCGCTTCAGGACGCGGAAGATGTCCTTCTGGTCGGAGCGGCTCAAGCCATCGTGGTTCTCGAGCTTTCGCTGCATGCTGTGCCAGGAGTCCCGGCTGCTGTCGGTACTGAAGTCGGTGGAGGCGGTGAGGGCGGTGCCGCGCCGACGGAGAAGATCGGCGCTGAAACGGTGGGAGAAGCGAGACGAGGCGCTGCACTCGGACTCCCAGGTCATCTCGGAGGCCAGCATGCCGGGGGCGTACAGAGGCTCCTTCAGGACGTCGCGCCTCTCTATCGAGGAGCCCGAGGAGCGCGCGAGGGTGGCGCTGTCGGACAGATCGGGCGTAGCGGCCGGGTCGCGGGCATCGTGGGCCGGGGGTGGCGGGCGGGCGGAGCGCCGGCCCCGCTGGCTGTTGCGGAGCCCGCCGACCCGGTCCCGCTGCTCTTGGACGTTCTTGGGGCGGAGCCATCGCGGGTCCTTGCCAAAGAGCCTGTGCAGGTGCTTGTTGGCGGCCTCCTTGCTGCAAAGGTTCGAGGAATCAACAACACTGGCCACGCCGGCAGAGGGGGCGGCGCGGGGGGGCCCAACAGCGACCTACCCGGGGGTGAAGACGTCGTCTTTCAGGAGCTCGAGGATCTCGTCCACCTTCAGCGTCGTGTAGACGTAGAGGCGCGCGAGCTTGCGCGAGCGCGGTTCGGTCCAGTCCTTGGGGCGCCCCCCGCGGTTGTTGGTCAGGCGGCTGGCCGTGCTCGTGGCCGGCGACGCATCCAGGGACGACGACATGGCGTAGGACTCGACGCGAGGACGGCTGCCAAGCTGGGGGAGGGGGGGGAGGGCAAGGGAACAAGGCAACAAATAAAAAAAGGAATCGCTCGTAGTCCCGGAGGGGGAGAGGAAGGGCTGGGTACAGAGAGGCGGTCCATATCCGGCGAGGCTCGCGGCTGTGCCGCCTATATAAGCCCGGGTCAGATGCCCTTCTCACCTCTCGCATGTCCCCCAGAATGGGAAGGGGATGCCAAAGGGTCCCTCCCGGATGCTTAGACGGGCAGGGTGGATAGACAGTCGATCTGCCTTGCCGGCCTTTTATGCCGCCCATTGGCTGACCAGACCAACTGACATGGATGCGTGCAGGCCGACGTTCGTTGCAACGCCTTTGTCAGTGGGGTACCGTGACGGGGGCTGCGGTCGAGGCCAGAAGAGAAGACCCCCTCTCTCCCCATTAGCTAGGTAGGCGGGGAGAAAACACTAGTACCCATGGAATTTGTCCCTCCCATAACTGTACTCTTACTCACCTCCAGTACCGGAGTCCTACTCTCTCTCTCTCTTACCTTATGTACTACTCGGTGGCCATCTCACTCCCCATCTCACCTCCCCGAAGCTACTTAGGTATCGACCAAAATCGAGACCGGCCGGCCGGGTCTGGTCCAACGACACGATTTTGTGCGCCGTCAGTGCGGTCGATGCCTTTTCATTGCCCGCCAACGACTGGTCGCCCCATGCTAGACTTCCTTCGGGGGGTGCAGAAGGTGGAAAGCAACAAAAGCCGGGGCCGTTTCTGTGACGGCATGGTCAGGTCGCATAACAGGCGGCCCGGGCAAGGCTGTGTGTGTGTGTGTGTGTGTGTGTGTGTGTGTGTGTGTGTGTGTGTGTGTGCGCGCGCATGGGTGTGACATGGGAACCGACAAAAACGGGCCTAAGTTTTTGCTGCGACGGTGGCTGTGCCCCGTCCGTCCGTCCGGGTACCGCTTCCCTAGAAGTGATGTTATGGTGGGAGACCTCAGCTGGGAGAGTGAGTGAGAGACCTAAAGAGAGAGGGAGAGGAAAAAAAAAAACAAGAGGCTAAGCCACCTACTCGGGCTACCGCTCCAGCTAGCGGGACCTACGGTAAGAACACTGGGGCCAATCAGTAAAGCGCTTGGCCGCCGTCGCCCGCGATTCCTTCCCTCGACGCCTGATGGGAAGGGAGGTGTTCCCTCTTCCTTCGCTCCCCACCCCCCCCCCCCCCTCTTCCAATGATGTCCAGCTCTCGTCCTGGCGTCATGGAGCGAAAGTCGTGCATTAGACCTGCGCATCATCTAGCAGCGGACGTGCCAAGAGGCGGTTTCCCGTTGCCTCGCGTTGCCTCGCCTTGCTTGCTACATACTAGCATAGGCAACCAACAGGTGTCCCACGAAAGTGCCCAATGTCGGGCAATGGCCATCCATGTCCTTCCCATCCACCATCCATTACTAGTGGCCCGGACGGACGGGCGGCCTGACCAACAACCGTCGGCCGGCGGCCCGTTCCCCAATCAACGGGAACTCCAGAGGTGACGGGTAGCGAGCGGGCCAAGCAGACAGACGACGAGGAGGCCCATTCAGTCTTTTCAGCAAAGAGAGTCGCAACCCAAAGGTCCTTTCGTCATGGGTCAGCAGGAACCGGCTCCCTTCCCCCCCCCCCCCCCCCCCCCCCCCCCCTCTAGTTTTTGTCGCGATACTCGCCACCCGGGGGCCCTGTCGTTTTCTGCAAGATGCGGATCAGGTACAGCGTTCCTTGCAGCGCGCCATCTTCCGACATGCGTTCCTGTAAGCCCCGGTTGGCTCCCTCCGGGGGGGGGAGGCAGATGAGCTTAGCTATACTGCCTGTCATTTCCACACCCATGAGTCCAGGCTGACAAGTTTCTCACTTCACCGACGGGGAACCAGGGAGGAAAAAAAAAACAACCTGAAACGCCGTCTCGTACCTCATGCGTCCTACGGGCCCTATAGCCCTACCGACCAGTCCTACGATCCCCCCACGGAGCTGCGTATAGCAGATAATGACGTGGCTCCCCCCCCCGCGGGGTGCCAGGGGCGAGCAAGCCACCGACCGCCGCCCTAACCTCTCTCCCCTCCGGTCCCCTACCGGCCGCTGCAGTTGATCCCGTGATGTTCCCTTCCCCCCTTCCCATTCCACACCCGGGCGGAGTGGCGAAAAACCCTGTCGTTCCCCGTGCCCTCTTCTTCGTCCCGGGGAGGCAGAAGGGGGCGGCGAGTGGGCACAAGGCGGTTACCTAGCTCGTCCTCGGTATCTACACCTGCATCGGAGACTACCCGGCTGCGTATGTCGTCGTCGTCGTCGTCGTCGCTGGCAGGTGACGACGCCGCCAGGACTCGCCGCCCGCGTCGAGGATGTCGGTCCAACCCCCGAGTCCTACATTCGCCCACGCCGCCCTAGGGATCGCGGAGCAGGTTGAGCAGGCACAGGCACGGAGAGAGATCCCCAATTGCGATGCGGAAGGACCCCCTCATCCTTTTTTTCCCCCTTCCACTTGGCCGTGCCGAAAGCTGCGCTCTGCTCCCTGGGGCCCACGGATGGTCTCGCGTCCGGGGACCTTCCCGTGTATATAAGTGCCGTCCCCGTATCGGCGGCCGTAGAAACCACCTGCCCCGGGGGGGTTGCCACAACACCACAAGCCCCGGACGTGAAGCCACTTGCCGAGCTCCCTTCCTTCCCGTCCTTCCCATAGTAGCTGCGAGCCTCCGGCCAGCCTGAGCCTCCGGAATCCTTCAGGGCGAAGGGACCGTCCGCCTCCCTGCCGCCGGGCCCGAGCAAGATCCCCGACGGCTCCCCCGTTGTCCGTCTCTCGAGTACCCACCATGCCGTCTTCTACTTCCAGCCAGCAATGCTCAAGGTGGGAACCCCCCTTCCAAAGCCCCCCCCAAGTCGGGATTGTACGCCAACCGACCCCGCGCATAGCAGTCAGAGCTCGGGCGGCGGCTCGTCCTTCGGGGCTCAGTTGCGCCAAGTGCCGGCCAGAGGGGGCAACCTGCCCGTCTATACGAGCCAAATGGACCCGACGGAGCGCTTCTGGGTCTCCGGCCGGCCCAGCGGCCGACCCGCCACAACCCGGGGAGACTTGGAGGTATGGAACAGCACATGGAGCAGCGCACAGCGGAGATAAGGCGGGCCGGGAGGGCGGTGCGCTGCTGGAGTCGCAAGCGGGCAGCGAATTTTCGGACTGCCCGTGTGTATTATGTAGTCAAGGTCGGCCGGTTCGAGCCGAGTGTACGATTGGGACTTTGCTGGGTTGAGCGCTATCGGGAACGACAGAACCAACAACGCGCGCCCGGGGGGGAGGGGGGAGGGGGAGGTAATTTCATCGTTAAACGCTAATCCCGGGCCTGGTGATTGTAGAACCAAACCGTTGTGCCCTCACACCTGACCCTTTTCCCAACCGTGACTTTGCCGTCAGGGGGGGGCCTGCTTTCCAAGCAGCCCCCTACGATAGACAAAAAATACACAAACCCTCCAAGAACGCCCCGCCAACCGTTGGAAGTGTAACCCGCCGCTCGGGGTCCCCGGGCCCGTTCTACCCGAATTAGTCGTCCGCCGGATCGGGGACGGCGGCATCCATCTTCAGCTCGAGCGAGATGAGCTCGTCGAGCGAGGAGCCGTCGCGCAGGTAGACCCAGCCGCCCACGGCCGTGTCCTGCTTCGAGTTCTGGTCCTCGCTAACGACCACCCAATCGTAGCGTTTGGGGCCCGAGATGGGCGACGACAGCCAGATTTGCTTGTTCGGCGGCTGCTTGTTGATGACGTACTGGCCTTGCGGCGTGTTGAGCGTCATGACGCCGGACTGCACAAGGGGGGGTTAGGGGCGGGCCCCTCGTCCGTCAGCCTTCTGGAACTTCTACCACATCACCCCTTGGCACGTTTACCCCCCCTCCCTCCCGGGGAGACACGGGGCGGCGGGACGGGGCACTCACGCTGTAGTCGAAGTCGTAGGCTGGCGAGGTTTCCTGGAGCTGCTCGAACCGGTCACAGAGGCGGTCCAGGTACTGGTTGGACAGCTCGTGGTACTCGGCGTCGGTGATCTCGGCCGGCTTGGCGCTCTTGAGGACGTCGGCGGGGAGGGGCTTGGCCCGGCGCGCCGTCGAGGAGAGCAGGGCGCGCGCGCCGGGCAGGGAGGGGACCGGCGACGGGGCGACGGGGCGCGGGGCCAGCGCGGCCGCCAGGGGCCGGCGCAGGAGGGCGCGGGCGGCCGGGCGGCCGAGCTTGACGAGAGCGGCTCGGACCATGGCGGGCGATGTTCGGGGCAAGGGCAGGCAGACGAGGCGGAGAAGGGGGGGTCGCGGTGAGCGAATCGGGTGATGGTTTTCCGGGAGCGTTTCGTTTCTGGTTTCTGGGAGTGCCCCGGGGCTGATCGCTGCAGTCGCACTTCTTATGTAGGTTGGTGGGTTATGGAGAGCGAGGATGGGAGACGGGGTGGGTAGAGTTGTGACGTTCCCTGTCTGGTGATCAAGGGAACAGGCGCTCCGGCTCCCACCGAAAGGAGCTTTGGGGGAAAACTCACTACTATGTAATCCGTCGTAGGCGCTCCAGCTCTCACTGGAAGGAGCTCGGGAGACCACTAATTCGTAGCTTCCGTTCTTGGCTTTCTAGGTCCCGTTGCCCCGCGGTACATGAATGGCCCAAGCTCTTTTTCTCCCGGCCCCCCCAAGCCATCCATGGATTCACTGCATTTGCACCAGTACCCACCCGTTAGCAGCGCCGCTTCAAGAAGCGAATCCATCCCATCCCATCTTGTCTGCTCCAACGATTGGACGTATATTCGCAACGTGAACCACAAGTCGTGTGGTCGATGAGCGGGAAACCCCCCCTTGGGCCGGTACATTCTTGAGTGGGTGGTGACTGTCCCTCCCCCTACCCGTCCGATCTTCTCGTTCTCCCCCCCCCCCCAAGCATCAATCAACCCGCCACGAGGCCGCAAACTGGTGTTTGACCAGGCTTTCGGGTGGCGTCCGCCATCGCGCGCTCCCCGAATGCTGCTGGCCTGACGCGAAGCTGTTGACGGGAAACACCAGCACGTCGCCGTACAGTGTGGGCTGCTGCATGTTGGACAGGTTCCTCAGCGTGGTCAGGCTCGGATCTTGCTGCCGGATGTACTTCCAGACAGCGCCGGTCCATGCGACTGGCCCGGTCGCCTCGAGGATCTCTTGGTCTTGAAGCTGCAGCCGGGCCAACTCGGTATCGTGTTGTTCCGTCAGATGGCCCAGGCTGAGCAGTATGTGTTCCACCATGTCGGCCAGAATTTGGTGACGGGGCGTGGCCGCCAGGGTCCACTGCTGGAACTGAACAGGATATCGGAAAGTCGTCGTCTCCCCGGACAGGCCCGTCTCGTCTCGCCGATCCCACTCGATGCCCACCAGTACCCTGGCCTGCGTGCGGTATCGTTCCGGCACCCACCTATGCACGGGCTGGAGGGCCGTAGTGTCCAGGTCGGTGTACACGCCCCCTTCGGTCAAGAGCACGAGGTATCGAAGGAAGTCGGATTTGAGCGCCGGGTTTTGCAAGGCCTGGAAGGTCTCCAGATACTGAAGGCGGTCCGGGTACTGGCGTCGGATGAATTCGGTGGCCCCGTCGAGGCCGAGCCGGGTGTAGGTGTAGTCGGGGTTCATCAGCATCCAGGACCCGGCCCTGGCATCCGAGATGCCATCGGCGTCGATGTTGCTGGGCATGGGGAGTAACACCTGCCAGATCTTCCGTGGTATGAGAGGGGAGGCCGCGGCGGCCGCCGGCGGCAGCCATTGCAGCTGTGGCGGCGCAAACATGGCGGAGAGCTCACTTGTGTAGGCAAGGTAGAAGAGAAGGGGAAGGGAAAGAGAAAGGAGTAAGAGGTAGGGCCGTTTGCGCACCCGCGCCACGGCGGTAAGCAGGACCACGTCTAGTGGCCGCCGTTCTGACTCCTGAGCAGTTCGGACCATTTTCCCGGCTGGCCGACAACGGCACCCTGGCGACGAATGTAGAAGTTACCCGAGCTGACGTAGTGAAGCAAATGCCAGCGAAAGGAAGGGAAGGGAAGACATGCGAAGAGAACCAGGACTCTATGTATACCTGCTTGCCCTGCTTGGCCAGGCAAATAGACGAGACGATACATACACGCGCGAACAATGACTAGCTGCCGGGCTGTTTGCAGATCCCAAATATCGCTCTCCCCTGGATGGGAAACCTTCCCTTCGGCAAGAAGCGACCCGCGGCCCTAGAACCAGGGGGGCCCCATACACAGGGGGCGGCACTGTATGTATGACCATAGATTCATGTAAAGACTATTACAACGACCCAGGCTGGGGATTTCCCCGCCGAGGGCAGATCAACCGCGAGCAGGCTGCACAGCCGTCGCTCGCGGGTTACAGCACAGTATCTGCATTTATTACCCCTGTCCACAGATGGGTGGTGCTGGTGCTGGCTTTTCTCGTTGTGCAACATCCCATACGCATTACTTACCGTACCGGGGGACGTAAGCACTCCTGAAGTATTCGTGCCAGGGGGGGAGAAAGGCGCGCACAGCTGAAAGCATGGCCACCAAGTTGTGAAACCAGGGCGAATGGCACCACGCGCGTCTCACTCCCAGGCCCTTTTCCCTCCATGGGCGCTTTCGGGACCTTCGGAAGCCCTCAATACGGGGCCGCACGTCTTTTTCCCCATGACGGTTCTCTTCTTCTGCCCGCGTCCTAGAAAGCCGGTCCTCGACAAACCAGCGCGCGATGCTCGGGGCATACCCGTGGTCACAACCTCCCCCGTATGATATCGGTGCGAATCGGGATGAACGGATGCTGGGTAAGTAGTATGCGGGGTTGCTGGCTATTCCGGCCTATTGCGATCTTCACTGCTGAGCTTGTTTGGACTTCCCATGCCCGCGGTAGATGCGTAGCCCCTGGCGCCGCGCACGCCATAGGTAGCTTGAACCATTACTCCTTGCTTCCAGAAGGAGGGGCGTGTCACTTTGTCACATCCGCACCCGCACTATGCCTTCTCGCTGCGATGAAGCTGTCGGGTCGTGGGGAGCTACGGTAGAAGAAAGTGGTTACCGCAAGTGATTCGAGAGGAACCCTCGAGTATGTCGTGGTGCCAGAACGCAGAAGACCACGCGTATCGCACGTGGGTTCCCGGGGCCGCGGAAGAGGCCTCCTAACCCGGGTGTAAGAGGGCTTCTGGGGATGCAAAGAGGGCGTCTGGTGGCTGGCCGTTTGGTAAAGAATGGCCACTTGGGTTGGTCGTCTCTGGGGGAAAAAAAGGATGGGCGTCATCCCCCTCGAATATCCCCAAATCGCAGGCTCGCCTCTGGAGCACACGTATCGGCCGACAAACCGATGCGCCAGAGGCACCACCGCCCGGTCGCTGGCCTGTGGTCCAATTCGGAACCTGTCTCAGTTGGTAGGATGTCCGGGAGGAAGCCTCACGCTGCGCCCCCTCCCCAGATCAAGTTCAAGACATGGCGGGTGAGAGTTCGTTTGCCCAACGTGTGCACTTTTTTCATGCTCGGACTCGGCACTTCATCGTAAGTCGCCGCCTCGGGCGAGCGTGATCCACGCGGCTTGTCGCTTTTCGGCACGGCCTCCGCCTTCACCATCCTCCCGCCACCGCTCATGGCTTCCTTCGTCTGGCCAGTCATGGGGAGATACGGGCAGCTCTGCCCAGTCGTCTGTGCCGTGGCCGGGCAAAAGCCGTTGGATGTCGGCACAGCACTGTGAGTGTGCCCCTCGTCCTACTTCCACGGACCCTGCTAACCCGGGTGGCCGTAGCATCCCATGTCATATATGTAAGAATCCAGCGTTGGACTTTTCATACAACGTATGATAGAAGTAAAACCTAGTACCAAGGGCAACTCGTGGCCGCGGTCTTCATACAAGTTGGGGCGAAGGGATTCACGCGCGCCATACGAGCGCTGGGTCATACGGAAAGTCGGGACGGAGAAGGGGCTCGAACGAATTGACTTTGTGTGCCGGTTTTCAGGCGGCCAAGGACCGGGCGGCTGTCCCGGGGACAGAGGGAAGGGGGCTCGGACGATGACCGGGACTGCCGCCAAAGTCTACACGCCCCTTCCAGCACGCACTTTCCAGCACATCCTGTCTTGGGATGTACATGGCTGGAAAAGAACCACTCAGAAGATCAGTAGCGGCGACTTCATGACCTATATAAGTCGGGGAGAGTTGCCGTCTCTCTGTATCTATCTTTTCTTCGTACCACAGCACACAGACTCCAGCTCATCACCGTCTCCTTCTCTTCTTTTCATCTTTTGTCTTCGACTTTCGCTTCTTAGTATAATAAGCCGGCTTATTATACAACTGCATTTCCATCCCACAGCCAGGAGTTCCAGCTTGGTACCGTTCCGAAGCACCCAGCGCCTCCGCTCGCCCACTCGCTCGCTCCCTTCCCCCAAACCAAACCAGCAAAAAAAAAAAAAATGCAGTTCACCAAGACCTCCGCCCTCCGGGCCGCAGCGGGCCTCGCGGCGCTCGGGCTGGCGGGCGGGGCGCGGGGGTTCGGGACGCGGGTGCGCAACCAGTGCGCGTTCCCCATCTACTGCCGGGGGGCCAAGGGGCCGGTGGCGGGGGCGGCGACGGGGACGGCGGGGCCGGTGACGACGGTGGCGGCGGGGGCGGAGGCGGGCTCGTTCGCCGAGGTGGCCGACGACAACGTCGGCGTGTCGGTCAAGTGCGCCGTCGTGCCCGCCGACCTCGATAACATGCCCTACCAGCTCGAGGTGGCCGAGGCCGCCGGCGTCCTCTACTACGACCTCAGCAACATCGACGGCGACCCCTTCCGCCCCTGGCCCCGCGCCGCCTCCCTGCCCGGCACCGCCTGCCCCGTCCTCTACTGCGCCCCCGGCGACACCTCGTGCGAGTGGCCCTTCCTCGAGACCTGCACCACCGAGGCCGACATCGTCATGACCCTGTGCTGAGAAGCCCCCTCCCCCGGACCCTCCTTCTTCGTTTTCTCCTCGAGGGGAAGGGGGGGAGGCAAGCCCGTGGCGGTTGAGCCAGGGCCCGTCGGAGGGAGGAGCTGATGATACCCAGCGGACCCCCAAAGCCCCGCGTTTCTGTATAAAGTAATAATGGGTGGTCGGGAATTTCGGCGCAACAAGATACTACTTGGGGATAATTGGTTTTGGGTTTGTTGGAAATGTACAGAAACAATTTTGGCGGACAGTGTAAGATGGCAAAGGCCTAGGCATACCTGAATTTGAGATACAGGTCCAAAGCATCACTGGCTCCTTAGAGCACGAAAATTTGACCACAACGCCTCTTTCACGACGTCGCCTTGGAATGCAATTGCAATTAACTTGTTCAATATCGAAAACTGCAGAATAAGATTCTAGTTTAACAAAACTTTCCTGTGTCTAGATATATTGGCCTTGAGTGCCTCGGTGCGCCTTTCGGCCGGCGTAATCGTCTAGTTTTGGATGTACTTCTTCAGGCCCCTGAGGCGGTCCTTGGCCGACTCGAGGACCTCGTCCTCTTTGCACACGGCGAACCGCATGTAGTCCTCGGCGATCCAGGTGTTGGCGTCGGTGTAAAACTCGGTGGGGGGGATGGCGGCCACGCCGATCTCCTGGATCATGAACCACGCCAGCTTGAAGTCCCGCGGACGGCTGGCCACGTGCGGCGGGAAGGGGTAGTCCTCGGGTACCTTGACCTTCTGCATGTTCACCATGACGAAGTAGCCTCCCTCGGGGTCCGAGTAGGGGAGCCCCAGCTCCTCGAACACCTCGCAGAAGCGCGTGATCTTGCCCTTCATGTCCTTGACCGTCTCGTCCCAGAAGCCTTCTGCCTCGGCCTGCTCGAATCCTACGGGGGCCAGGTCAGCGTTTTTTTTTGGGGGGGGGATATGCTTTGATCATCTAACTTACCCACAGCGCAGGCCTCCTGAAGAGGCGACACGGACGAGTAGCAGATACGAGTGTGGGCCGCCGAGACGTATTGGATCAAGTGAGCAGGCCCCATCAGCCAGCCAACGCGCCACCCGGTGGCGTAGAAGTTCTTCCCGGCCGAGCCGACAGTGAGGGTCAGGTTCTCGATCTCCGGGGAGAGAGTGGCGATCCTCGTGAAGGGCACGTAGTAGAGCCGGTCGTAGACCTCGTCCGACAGGATAATGACCTCGTGCTTGACGCAGAGATCGCCGATCTTCTGCAGCTCCTCCTTGGAGAAGACCTTGCCCACAGGGTTGTGGGGCGTGTTGATGACCATCATCTTGGTCTTGGGGGTGATGGCCTTCTCCAGCTCCTCGAAGTCAATGGTCCAGTTAGAGGCCGAAGACGTCGTGGTGGGCCCGTCTTGGGGAGGGTGCAGGGGCACGTAGACAATCTTGCCACCGGGCATCTCAATGTTGGAGATGTATCTGCATGCTTCCAGTCAGCGAGATACTCCATCGGGCGAGCCGTTTGGCTTACTGGTCGAAGAAGGGCTCGAAGATGATGACTTCGTCACCGGGCTCAATGAAGGCCATGAAAGCACTCAGCATTCCTGTCCGGGGCGGTCAGTCAGTCAGCCAGTCTGCAGTCTGCCCGCGTCCAGGCCCCGGCTCACCCTCATTCGCCCCCGTCGTGATGGTGACCTCGGTGTCGGGGTTCAGCGCCCGGCCCCAGAAGGGCGAGTAGGCGTCGGCAATGGCCTTCTTCAGCCGCGGCCGGCCCTTGGTCGGGCTGTACTGGTTGCACTCGACGCGATCGAGGGCGTTCTTGGCGGCATTAATGATGAAGGGCGGCGGGTTGTACCCGAAGAAGCCCTGGCCCATATTCACAATGGGCTGCTTAGGCGAAGCGGCCGCCGCCTCGTTGATGATGGACCTGCCGAGTTGCATGTTAACATCCCGGCCTCAGGCCCACGGCGTGCCGATCCGGCGCTTACCAGACATCCTGTCGTTGCCCCGCCACACGGGCGGCGGGCTTGATTTTGGCAGGGAGCCCGGTGGTCATGGTTGCGCAAAAGCCGCGACGGTTGAGTGGGAAAAGAAGCTTCTTGGGTGGTGGTGGGGGGAGCGCCGCGAGACGGTTGAAGGCGCAAGGAGGGGCGGCTCGGAACGCCTTCATATGGAGCATGGAAGGTCAATGGGATGAGGGATGGCAACCTCAGCTTTAGCTTCCAGCTTGGCCTTGCCGAGCTAGCAACAAGTTAGTATGTAAGTAATTCTGTTTTGAGCACCTTCGGGGAGGGGAAAAGAGGCGGCTAAGTCAGCGGCTACGAGAAAGGCGTCGGGACACACAGAGGCATCCGTCATCGGCGGGAAAGGGCGCGAGAGGGAAGCCCGTCGGACTCGATGTGGACATGCGCGCGCGAGATCACGCAACCGCTGGGTTCGGTTCCATCGCATCCATCTAATGTACACAGTATGGGAGATCGCGGGGCTTATGGCCGAGCAACTATCCCCCCCCACTAATTAGGCTCGAAACATCGGTAGCCCAGGGGACGTTAGATCTGCGCCCTCGCCTTCTCTCGCATACATACTTAGGTATGTACCTCCCATACATCATAACAGAATACAACACCTCCATCTACCCTACAATCCCGATCCTCCGTCCAGGGCAGCTTCGAGAGAAAGGTGAACCTTGACGACCGCCTTCGTACGAACCTCTCGCCCCATCCAATCGCGGCCATCTCCACGAGAACGGGCCAGCCCTCACGAGTCGGCATCTTTCCCAACTACTACTACTGACGCCGCCGCCCGAAGCACACACTCTCTCTCTCTTACCCCCCCCCCCCCCCCCCCCGCGCCGCCCTTCACGATGCTGCCTGGTGCCGCCGTCGACGAGCCCTCGAGATGACCTCCCTCCGACCGCCGGCGGCCTCGCCGTCGCCGTCGCCGCTGGCCCTCACCATCCGCTTCAGCGCCTCGCTGCCGGACCTGGACCTCGAGATCCCGCACCCGGCGCAGACGACGGTGGTGAGCCTCAAGCACCTGATCCGCGCGCGCCTCAGCGAGCCGACGTCGCAGCGCCGCCTGCGCTTCATCCAGGGCGGCCGCATCCTGCCCGACGGCGCCGCCCTGGCCGCCGTGCTGCGCGCCCCCCCGCCCGCGCCGCCGCCGCCGCCGTCGTTGTCGTCCGCGACAAATCATGCCCCCTACCCCGACCACCGCGGCAAGGGCAAGGGCGTCCTCAACAAGCCGCCCCCGCCCCAGCGCATCTACGTCAACTGCAGCATCGGCGACTCGCTGACGACGGCCGAGCTCGAGGACGAGGCCCGCGCCGCCGCCGCCCCCGCGCCCCAGGCCGCCGCCGCCGCCGTCGCCGCCGCCTCGTCCTCGCCGCTCCTGCGGCCGGGCCGCGGCTCCCACGCCGCCTCGGCCGCCCCGTCGCCCGGCCCCGGCACCCCGGCCGCCGCGCCCCCCGCCGGCAGCACCACGCCGGCCCCGCGCGGCTTCGAGCGCCTCCTCCACGCCGGCTTCACCGCCGCCGAGGTGAACCAGCTGCGCCTCCAGTTCCGCAGCATCCACAGCTCGCGCTTCACCCCCGACACCCTGCCGAGCCCCGACTCGTTCCGCCGCATGGAGGACTCGTGGATCGACGACAACGGCGCCGCCGTGCCCGCCACCGCCATGGCCGGCGGCGCCGCCCTCGAGGGCGCCGACGACGGCTCCGCCGGCTTGGCCGGCCACCTCGATGCCCTCGTCTGGGGCGTCCTCACCGGTTTCATGTGGCCGCTGGGCAGCTTTGGCTGGCTCATCCGGCAGCCCGGCATTCACAGCGATCGTTGGCGTATCATGGTTTGTTTTGGCGTTTTGTTTAGTTTCCTATTCGGCATCGTGCGAGGTATATCCGGTGCGAAATAGGCGCCCCCTCCTTCTGCTCCTCGACGGCTCCGGGAGGGAGGGGAGGTGCCCTTTGGCGCACGCGTACTGCATAGCCCTGGCGTTGGAAATTGGGGAGATACCACGAGGCATTGGAATTCGCATAGAGGGCTTCTACTGATAGGATAAAATGAACACGTTGTTCTTTTGGACGTCCCCAGCACGTCGATACCATCCTCCCGAAATCAGACACACAACTAACTTTCTTTTCGCCTTGTTGAAGCTCACTGCTGGGGAGGGACAGGGTCACGTCGCGATAGAGGACAACACAAGGGCTTTGCATCGTGCCAACCGGCACGACGCGTATTCGTCTACCTAACAATTCCCAATGCCTGAAGACCCGGTCGACTCACCTGGAGAAAGAGATGCTCCCTCTTTTCGGGCTTTCAAGCAAATGGTATTATTCTCCGACACGAGTCCTTAACTCCGGAAAGCAAATCCCGACTGCTGGCAATCCAGTCCGCTGGAGGGGGTTCGCGGGTTCGCGCAGATGCGACAACTGGAGTCACGTAGACCCGCTGCTCATCATAATAACTGCATGGCCTGGCAATGCACTCGCAACAACTGTCGGATAATTTACAGGTACAAGCTCTGGGCGGCGACAATGTCGCGTCTGATCTTGGCCAGACTCTCTTCGAATTTGGTCGTCAGCTCCTCGCTGCCCATGACCTTGCCGGCCTGGGCCATTTGGCGGAGAAGCTCCTCCAGTCGGCGGAATAAGCGGATGAGAGAGCCTTCGTAGGCGTTGGTCATTTTGCTGTTTCATGTCAGTCGGGTCCATAGGAACAGGCGTAAGCGGAACCCCCCACCACTGGAGGTGGGAGATCGGGTAAATCATGGTTGAGACGTACCAAACTTCGGAGAAGGGCTTTCCATTGGCCCAAGCATAGACGGTCTCCATCAGTTGCCACTTGAGCGACTGCACGTACTCGTCTTCGTTCACTTCAAGTTTGCTTTCCTGGCTGATCTTGGCAATGATCCGGGCCTTGGCTTGAACCTGCGCGAACGGCTTTTGGAGTTCATCCTTCAGGTTGGCAGCCTCGACCTTTTCCTCGAAGATGAAAACGCTGAGAATCGCGGCACAAAGCTCCGGCGACAGCTCATTGAAGAAACGGTCGAACAACAGCTCCGAGAGGAGCAGCTCGTGGCCCTCGGTGGAGGAGATCTCACAGGCCACGCGGGCCTTCATCTGTACGACGTCGGCATCGTTGATGAAGTTCATGCGGCGCAGAACTCGCTTCCGCGATTTCAACTCGTCCAGCTGGGCAATGCTGTGGGCCTTGGCGATGTTCTTCTTGGTCGACTTGATCTTTTCCGTCAATGCCGTCTTCTTTGAGTACTGCTCCCAAAGACCGGGCAGAAGCGGAGAGCCATGCAGGGGGTTGGAGAGCAGGCGAGACTCGAGCACCTCAATCTTGCGCAGCAGCTTCTTGAACGAGTCGTCCGTGATGCCCATGTTCTCAATCGGGTCAAGGATGGGCAGACCGTCGGGGAAGCGGCGCTCAACCTCGGTGAACGACTTGAGGACGTGCTGGCGGACGTCTTCGACGTCCTCGCGCGTCTTGACCTCTTTGGGCATAAAGACACGAATTTGGCTGATGGCCTTGAGGCAGGTCAGCATGCAGGGAACAGCCTGGAAGTTGGATGATCCCGACGATGTTCGTGCCAGGATACCATCCGGTATGCCCGTGGACGGCTGCGATTTCGGTGCAAATGCCTCGCTCTTGGGATCCAGGTGGAGGAAGACATCGATGAAGTAGGATTCTTGCGGCTCGAAAGCCTTGTCTCCAAACTTGGGGGCCTTGCGCTCCGTGAGGTTGCACACGACGCCCCAGCCAAAGTCCTGGCCAGTCTTCGGGTGCTGAATCTGGACAATACGGCCTGGCTGCAAGTACTCGGTGCAGTAAGTGGGGTGCTGGATGACGCGGACCATATCCTTGGTATATGACTCAATCTGGTTACGAACGCTGTAGTAGTCTTTGACGGTCGACTCGTCGGGGATGACCATCTCGTCCTTCTCCCTCTGAAGCTTCAGCAAGTCCTGCTCCAGCCCAGCCACGCTGGCGCTGTTTTGGAACTGGAAGAAGCAGTTCTCGAGCATGAACTCGGGGGAGATGGCCTCGATACGGAGGAGGTTGAGAACCATGTTGTAACCAAGGTGGAAAGCCGAGTTCAGCCGGTCCTGCTGGCCGGCGACAATCTCCTTGGCAGTTTCGGGCTCGAGCTTGTCGTCAATCATCATGATGACAATACCGCGCTCGTCAAGACCTCTTCGGCCTGCTCGGCCCGACATCTGAATGTACTCGGAAGAAGTAAGGGGCCGCACCGCGACACCGTCGAATTTGGTGACCTTAGTAAACACGACTGTCTTGGCAGGCATATTGAGTCCAATGGAGAAAGTCTCAGTGGCAAACAGAACCTTGATCAGACCCTCCTGGAAGAGAATTTCAATCGTCTCTTTCAGAATGGGCAGCAGACCCGAGTGGTGCACACCGATGCCCTTCTCCAGAAGCGGGAGAAGGTTCTTGATTTGGGGCAGCTCGCGGTCTTCTTCCGATAGCGACTCTATCGCACTGCTGAAAACTTTGCGCACCATTTGCTTCTCACTGTCATCGTTGAAGCTGAATTTGGAGGTGAAGAGGGCCATCATCTCGCACTCGCGCTTGCTAAAGTTGAAAACGATAACAGGGTTAAAGTTCTTGGTCATGATCATCTTCACAATCTTTTGGATGTCGGCGTTGGTCTCGTCCTTGCCTCCCTTGGCCGTCTTCTTGTTCTTGCCCTTGCCGCGGGTTTTCGCATCGATGTCGTTGGCGTCGGCCCCCTTTTTATCCTCGATCATCTGGATGGTCTTGTTGAAATTGTTTTCCCGGAAGACGCCCTTCTCGTCCACCACAAGGAAGATGCCATTTCCACCCGCGGGGAAGAAGTAATTCTGCAAGGGCGTCGGACGGAAATCCGTATAAACAACGTGACAGGCCTGTCGGTGTATCTTGGCAATCCACTCGGCGAACTGGAAAGCATTCGGAATGGTAGCCGAAAGGAAGACATAGCGGACCTTGTCGGGCAGGAGGATGATGGTCTCCTCCCAGACCACACCTCGGGACTTGTCACGCATGTAATGGATCTCGTCAAATACGACCCACGCCACCTCACGCATGATCTCGGAGCCGCGGTACAGCATAGAACGCAGAATCTCCGTCGTCATGACGAGGCAGCTGGCAGTGGGGTTGATGGTGACGTCGCCCGTCATTAGACCAACATCGCCAAAGGCTTCGTTGAACTCACGGTACTTCTGGTTACTCAGGGCTTTGATCGGACTGGTATAGATGACTCGTGTGTTTTTCTTCAGGCAGTGGGCAATGGCGTACTCGGCCACGACCGTCTTTCCGGCACTGGTGTGGGCCGACACCAGCACGCTCTCGTCCCTCTCGATCGACGAGATGGAGAGGCGCTGGAAGGGGTCGAGGGTGAAGGGCCAAGTCTTGGCCGGCTCCGCAGGGGGCTTGTGCTCGGAGAGCGGGATGTACTCGGTGTCGAGGTCTGGCGGGAGGGCGACCTGATGCTGGATATTGTGCGACAGAACCAGAGCGGCCTCGTCCTTGCTGGCGGCAAAACCGGCAGCCGCGGCCACTTCTCTCGACTGCGCCGTCTCGAAGGTGTCGGCCATGACGGGGGGCGCGGCGTCTTTGCGGCGTCGCTTGGTGTCTTGCGACTCTTCGGCGGCGTTCGGCTCGCCGTCGGCCTCCTCCTCGGGCGAGGTAGGCTCGGCATCGGCCATCTCGACATCGGGGGCGGCGCCGTTGGCCAAGGCCTCTTCAGCCTTTCTCTTCTTGTTTTTCTTCGTTCGTCGAGGGGGCTTGGCATTCGCGGTCGCGGCAGGCGGCGACTCGACCTCGGCGTTGGCCTTGTTGGCCGCCGGCTGGTCCTCAAAGACATCGAAGAGGTCGTCCATGGTGGCGGCTATCGCATCCCAGAGGCAGCACGGGTCGATGGAGGCGGGCGGGCGAGGACGCGGGCGAGATGTGCGAGGCCCTGAAAGGCGGCTGGCAACCAATGCTCTCTGCCCTAGGGGATGTCAAGACCGGAGGGGGCCCGGTCCAACAATGCAGCTGGCCTGGGTGTTGGCGGATGGAATCGGCGATCTGGAAAAGAGGTCAGGATCGATCGCAGAAAAAAAGTTGGCGGCAGGCGGTACGTGGGCTCGATGTGTGTACTTTGCATTACTTGCCAAGCGGGTGTGTGAATGAAGATACGCGCAGCGCAGGCACGGAATCCGCAGGCAGAAGCGCGCAGGTTTCTAGAAAAGTACTTTGGTACCAGCCACGGCTGTTAGAGTCGCGACGGCTGTGTGGCAGAAAATTCCAATCGATCCCTGGCTCTTCGGGGAGTCAGGGATCAAGGTGGGTGGATGTCTGATTTAAGCAGGCGGTCAAAAGATCCTGCAGCCGCAATACCAATACATTATGTAGTTATGTACTTAGCTCTCGGCTATCAACTAAATAACTTCAATAGGTCATACCTCTCTTATAATTGGATGCCACGATGGATGAAGGTGCAATGGGTTTCCTGGTATGACTCATTGCTATCAAATATGCATTTAACAAAAGTGTTGATGAACCCTTAGGAGATGATGCCACTTGCCCGCCTGGACTGGAAGCATCCAGTTTCCTTAAGTATACTTTGGTCCGGTACGTAAGTACCTTTCTTCAGCGTCCACTATGGATGTACTTTACGTGTGTACGCCCGTGTAGGACAGCCGAAGACACCCCGGCAAAACGCGTGAAGCTGTGTATTCAATGGTATAGCTGTCGAAAATCCAAGGGTCCAGGGAGGCCCATGGTAGAAGTCAATGTACCAATTTTATCCCAATTATACAACCGTCCTTATGTAAAACAGACTTTCACTACTGTAAAGCCGGGTACTTGGGTACTGCATTCGGGGCGGCGTAGCAACGGAGCTTAGGTAACCTGCAAGGACGGCTGCCGGGCGGCTCGGCGAAACGGACCGAGGATCTCCCGGCCGCGCAGGCCCAGACATCACCTCCAGCTTCATCGTTCGATGCTCAGCATTTCCCCCAAGCTCCAGCTAGTCAGTCATCACACCCAACCACATCTCCACTCCACGTCGGCGACGTACACAATCACAGTAGGCCGCCCTGGTCGTCGCTGCTGCTGCTGCTGCTGCTGCCGTCGGAAACCCTCACTGACCCTTCCAATTCCGCTTCCAGATGGCCCCTCAGTCTCTCCTCCGCGCCAACCCGCGCATGGCCTCCATGGTCTCGCGCCGCCTGTTCCACGCCACCCGCGCCCGGCTGTCGTCGCCTTTCCACTACCCCGAGGGCCCCTACTCCAACCTGCCCTTCAACACCAAGACCCGTTTCTTCGCCGTCCGCTACTGGCTCTACTGCATCACCGGCTTCTTCACGCCCTTCGGCATTGCCGGTGCGTCATTTCCGCCCCCCGCCGCCGCCCTGGCCCGGGGGCCTCGTGCTAACCGCCGGTGCAGTCTGGCAGACCTACAAGCCCGCCGCGTAAGCGGCCTCTCGCGGGCACGATGCTGGGGTGGCAACCCCCGATTGGTGGGATGGGATAGACAGGCTGCGAGCAGCGGTCCGCCCTCGGGCGCTGTACATTCAAAGGCAATAGAGATCGAGGCTGTCGCCAGAATCAAAACTCCTTACGTCGTCCACACCCTTTCCAGGACCAATCGAATCGAAACGCGAACGTAGACCGAATCTGTACTTGGGGGATCGAAGTCGGGGTCGGCGCGAATTTAACCCGTCAGGGGAACCCAATGAAGACTGGCAGATCGGGCTATGTCTTCATGGTGCTCTGGAACACTGAGTCACCAATTATATCGTCAGCAGTCTCGAAACCCACGACGAGCCGCCTCGACAATTGGACCGGGGAGCATCGATGGGAGCCCTTCTGACTTGAGTGAAGATTGGTTCGGGTTCAATGAAACCTTGAACAGCCCGGGAATACCTTTTTGCTCCGGCGAGGGTCCGAGGCCGGCATTGGGAACCAGGTTCGTAAACTGTCTGGCATATTGTAATGCGAGGCATCCGGTAACAGTGATACGATCCAGGCATCATATGCCAATATACTACTAACTACTAATCCGACCTATGGTTTTGGTACCTTCAAGACGGCCCCTGTGCAGCGGAGATCAGCATATCGAAAAGGATTTGCCATCGAGCAGTGCAGGACCAATGGATACCGAGTCCTTCTCAACAGCATCTTGCAATGGGCCCTTCGTCCACTCTTTCTCTAGTACTAATTACAGCGTGAGCCACAGCTCGGCTCCATTGGGGCCAATATGGCGCACAAGAGCCATCCACGTAGAGGCAACCTTGCCAGCATAACATATTCAGTCTCTGCTTTGGAGGTCATTGGCTTAGCGCGCCAATTGCGCTACCGTATTTGATACTTACGTGGTAGTCCTGGCCGTGAGAAGGAACGTTCACAAATATTAAATTATTATCGCTATTTTGCTCGGCAACCCCTTTCATCTCAGAACAGATCGGACTCCTTGACGAGGACGGAGCGATTGAGGTGTTTCTGGGACACGGATTGGATGCCGGCCAGGTGTAGGGTGAGCTCGAGGTCGCCCAGCATGGACTTCAGCACGTGCGAGGTGCCGCCCTCGCCGCCGAGCGCGAGGCCGTAGATGTAGGGGCGGCCGACGAGGCACATCTTGGCGCCGAGGGCGAGGGCCTTGGCCATGTCGGCGCCGCAGCGGACGCCCGAGTCGAAGAAGACATCGAGCTTGTCGCCGACGGCGTCGACGATGCGCGGCAGCGCGCCGAGCGAGCTGTTGCCGCCGTCCGACTGGCGCCCGCCGTGGTTGCTGACCACGATGCCCGCCACGCCCAGCTCCGCCGCCCGCCGCGCGTCCGCCACCGTCTGGATGCCCTTGAGCACGATGGGCTTCTTCCAGTGCCGCTGCAGGAACGCCACGTCCTCCCACGAGTGGCTCAGCCCGGGGAACACGGTCCGCGTCCACTCGGCCACCGCCGCTCCCATGTCCTCTTCCACCTCGCACCCGTGCTTCTGCTTGAAGCGGGCCCGGAACACTGGGTCCGACAGGCCGATCGCCACGCCGACGTGGTCAGACCGCAAGAACGGGTTGTACCTGGGGTTGCCTAGTCAGCCGTACCGCGTGCGCAAAGCCTTCCGAGGAGGAGCCCCTTACCCGTTGTCCATGTCGCTTGGCCTCCACCCGAGAATGTAGGTGTCCAGGGTGACAAACAGAGCCGAGAAGCCGGCCTTGTCGGCCCTGTCCAAGATGGAAAGGGTAATGTCGTTGTTCTCGTTGGTGGGCCAGTACAGCTGGAACCAGCGGGTGCCGTCGCCGTTGGCCTTGGCGACGTCTTCGATGGTGGTGCTGCTCGCGGTGCTCATGATGTAGGGCACCTGCTGCTTCGCGGCCGCGGCCGCCGTCGCCATCTCGCCGTCCGGGTTGAAGATCTTCTGCACGCCCACCGGGGCGCACGCCATGGGGAACGGTATTCGTTGTCCCAGCACGTGGGCCGACATATCGGGGAAACCCTCCGTCTTCACCAACCGCGACGGCATGATGGACCACCTGCCGAAGGCCTCCCGGTTCTTGCGCGCCGTCTCGCCCGTGCCGGCGTTGCCCACCACATAGCCCTTGCTCTCGGCCGACATGCGCTGCTCCGCCAGCGCTTCCCATTCCAGCGGCTTGAAGGTAAACGGCGGCCTCTGGTAGAGAAGGCCTTTCTGGTAGATGGAATTTTCGTACTCGATGGGGTTGATATCGTCGTGCTTCTCCATGTTGGGACGCGCGACGCCGTTCTGCTGTCCGTTGGGTGCCATTGCGGGAAGAGGTTGGGTGGGGATTGGTGATCACTTAGGGGGGGAGTATGTTCGGCGGCAAGACGCTTCTCATTGATAATATCCCTCTGGTAGACACGGGAACCGTACCTTGGCCCTACGCCAAAGGGTTCCTGTTGTTTAAGTACAGTGACATTCTCGTCACTTACGTCACATCGCAATGAGTGATGCCGCAGCGCTTGCGGACGCCTGCTTAGATACAGTTCCACTGGGGGTTAAGAACATTCGGTGGCACGGGTGATCATCCTTGATTAGACGTCCATGGAACCCAGTATACTTAATTAGGGAACTGAAACAGAACATTGTTGGCAGTTGGGCGAATAGGCCCGTTTGGCCCATCATCTGTGTAAAGTACTTCGTAACTGCCCGCGCCAGCCACACGTGCCGGACGTACCATCATCATGTTCCAGTTCCATCTCTCGGTGGATGGCCGCTATGACTGGTCCACACAGAGGCATGACGTCAAGAGTGCTGGTGCGCAGGCGAATGCGCCAACCTGGGCCTCTAGTCCGAAAGTTTGCAAGATTTCGTTTGCCGGGATGCCGGTCTCGATCCCGTCAGTTGTCGTCGAGTAGGCCCGATTTGTTCGGTGGAGAAGGCCGGACCGTCGCCCCACTTGCTCACCATCCGACTCGGCATGGGCATTGCCGAGAGTCTCCCTATAGCTTGATACAACGCCGGCTGGAGACGGGCCAGGGGGCTCAAGGGCAAGCAGTGCCATCCGTTGGCCGACGGTTGGCCTTGGGCCGGCTGTCATAGTACAAGAGGGTATCTCTGTTCATCAAGGTGCCTCGACAGGGCCGGGTAACCAACTCCGGTCGTGGCCTGTAATCGTACTGCATCTCCTAGTTGGTCACTGCCACCCCTCTAGTCCTTCCCAGACCTTCTCTGGCATAGTAATCCATCGGATATGCCCCAGTTCCCCAGTCCTGGCGCTCTTCCAAGGCGACAAGAGCCTCGTAGGGCGTCAAGAGAGGGCGTGGGAAAGCATAGCCCCAGTCGATGCTCAGACGCGGGCACGCCACCTGGACCCAGCACTCGACATCGGTCATCATGGCAAGCTTGCCGGGGAAAATCTCGCTAAGCAGGAGGTTCACCCAAGGGATGCCCATCTGCTTGAGTTTGTTCTCAATCAGGGTCATGGTCTGCGGGTTGCCCTGCCGTCCCAGGGAGCCAAGAATCAAGCCCCATTTCTTGGCTCCTTTGGCTGTCTTGATGGCATCACGGCGCAGCGTCTGCATTTCCTCGTGGCCGTAGGTCTCGCGCGTCAACTTTCGCGAGTAGGGGTCATATCGGTACGCCGAGATGGACGGGTTGTGGATCATGATACTCTCCAGGTGAAATCGGCCATCGCCCAGGTAGAGAATGAGATCAACGTTGTCCGCATCCGGCAATCGGGGGGAAGTGCACCCCAGGATCTCTCCCTTGGACAGGGGCGCTATCTGGGGAATGAGGACCTTGAAGCCCGCCTTTTCCAGCGTTGAACGCACGCCGTGGATGGTGGCATTGAACTGGATCGTGCCCACCATGGCAATGGTCTTGGGGGCGGCGAAGTTACGCTCCAGCGTGTTGAGCAGATGGGACGTGTCGATGCTGATATCGACGAAGACGTACAGCGTCTTGATCTTGGTTACATCCACGGGGATGAGACAGCTGTGGGCGTAATGCACCAGCAGGTCACAGCCGAGCGCCCTAGCCGTGTAGTCGTCGATGCAACACGCCCCGTAGGTCACGTCACCCATGATCAAAGTCTCGATGCCAGGGCAGAACTGGGTGAGGATGTCCGATATAGTGGTGGCGAACATCAGCAGACCCTCGGGCATCTGCAGCGCCACCTTGGTCGCACCGGCGGTGCGGATGCGGTGGATGGTCTTGGGGATCTCGAAATGGTAGTTGGAGGGAAGGAGGGTCATGGCCTCCTTCAGCTCCGGGTCATTCAAGATCTCGGGCGGCACCGAGTTCAGGAGCCGCGGCGCCTTCCGGGGTTGCGAGACTGGGGCGCCGTACTTAGCATTCAAGAGGCGGCGCATCCGGCAGGGTCAGATTTACCTTGGATTGCGCCGCTGTCCTCGACGGAGGCGCCAGGCGCCGCATCTCGGGCAGCGTTGGCGGTCCTGCGGCCTACAAAGCGCTTCTTGGGCTGTCTCTGCACGGGCGGTGCCTCCGCCGCTTCCAAGTCGGCGGCGACGCCAAGATCGGTCTGTGCCCGGTCTTCTTCCATGTTTTGAGTCGGAGCCGGAGCCGGAACGGGAACCAAAGGTGTGATGGGACGGACGGGCGAAGAACCCCGCGTACAGGAAAGACGAGTGTTGCAGTGCTCGCGTCAGGCGGCCCACGCTCGCACTTGAACGCAGTCAGGTCAAGTCAGGTACCGATCCAACTCGAGAGATCCAGGGCAGCCGAATTCGCTTCTTGTCCGTTGTCCGTCGACACCATAAGAACCACTGGTGAAGCAATCTGGGAAACTGCTGCCGCTCAAGTCGAAAATTCGCCAGTACCTGGTTGCTGCATATTTTGCGTCTTGCGGGGCTCTTGTCCAGCTAATGTAGACTGATTAATGCATTTGAGCCACTAACCAGTAGGTACATATTAGTCCAACGGAGCTCATCAGGTACACCAGAGTCTATTTCGACCCAAACATAACGGCAGCTCTCGGATTTCGCTTCATATATGTTGTGGCCAGGATGCCGGTATAATAATCACGACTTTCTATCACGGCTCTGAAACGAGCTTGGACCTCGGCCAGCGAACTCTTTGTGTTTGTGCGACTCGCAAACCGGTGATAGTTTGGTCGACCTCGAAGTCCTTGCGATAGAGGCTGGGGCTTTACTTTTGCCCACCCTTTTCAACTGAGTTACTTAACCTTGGGCTCCATGCCTTTCGTGCGACTGAAGGTGGTTAAAATAATTATTTTACTATTCATTTAACTCTTCTATAACGCACTACGGCAGGATTGAATTGCTTACATTATGTACTGCATCCCCCTATCCCTACCTAGACGGCAATGACTTTCTCCCGCTTTACGGCGTCACGAAGGACAGCGATTTGTCTTCCACCGGTACAAAGGCCAATCTCCTTTATCACCCAATTCACACCCCAAAACGTATGGCCTCGTTGATCATCTGAAGCGGCGGTTCTTATCTTTCTTTAGCTTTGACGCGAGCCTTTCTCTACCCGCCGAGAGGCAAGCGTTGGGTCAGATGAAGCCGGACTGAGCTGCTGTCTTCCACAACCTAATAGAGAAGACGTTGCTGCGCCATATGTACGGACATGGAAACGAAAAGATGCCTTCGCATTTGGTTCCCTCTAGTGAAAGAAGGAGCGGAAACGCGACCCCCAATATCCGCAGGCGCAAACTTGTCTACCAAACAAGGTCAGTTGCCAGCCGGTACTGGGGCGGCACGTGAGTCGCAGCCCCCCAACAGACGGAATGCCATCGTGATATTGAGGCAAGGGCGGGTGGCTCTACGTAGCCCCCCTGCATACCGATCGGGCAATGTGACATGAGCAGCGAACCAAGGGATAGTTAGCACAGGGACGGACCCAGCCGACGAACACGCGGGTCCGATATGTGCGACTTCGACCGAGAGGGAGTTTATCCCCGCAAAGCGTCTATAGAAACTCCACGCCTGACTCAAAAAGGATAATATAGTCGAAATGGAAGCAAGGCGGGGAAGAGACCCCATCTTCAGCCTTGATGGGTGTTCGCAGACTTCTCCCCCCCCCCTTCTCCCACAGCCTCCCGCAAGAGTCTTATCTGCAAGGGGCCCGAAAGTCAAGTCCGCCCAGAGGCACCGTGCCATCTGCTGCGAAAGACAACAACCCACCCAACACCCCTTTGGCCCAAAAGCTTTCGAAGGACCGTTTCATTGCCTCGCCCACTTTCTGTGTGTGACAGGAATGGCAACAGAACCAGGCAGAATAACTCACTGCCACCCCACCCTCCTGCTATCTGCAGATGTAGGGCGGAAGCCCCTTTCCGGGGAAATCAGGAATTCCTCGGTAAACAACCAATGGGGGTTAAAAATAGGATCAGATGGGGATAGACCAGTCCTACTTTGCCGAAGTGGCAACGGCCAGACCTGCAGAATCTACAGATTTCACGTGTCCTCGATCCGAGACAAGGGACGGATCTGGCAGGAAAATTAGTAATACACGAGTACACGAGCTCAAAGACTCCACGTTCCCTCATCCGCTGCCGCGGGCGCACCGGTGTCGTCCCGACTCCCTGGCACCGGGAACGACTCCCTTTGTTCGTCGACTATCACAGGAACAATGGCTAATTTGGGGCCGTCCCCCACAGCCCCGTCGAGACTCGCCGACTCGACTGAGACTCGCCGACTTGACAAAGACTCGGCGTTAGGGCCTCCGTCCCTGAAAGAACCGAAATCCGGCGGTGCGGGAGACGTGCGGAAGGGGGCAAACCGTGTCGTCCGAGTGTCATAAATATGTCGGGGGGGGGGCACCCTGCTCCTCCTTCTTTCACGATTTGGTACACCTACAACCCTGCCACCGGACAAACATCTCGGGTTCTGATACTTCCTTCAAAAATGCAGGCAAAGTACACGTCGCCCGTCATCCTCGGCCTGGGGGTGATGGCCTATCTCTTTTTCTTGTACTTCTCCAGGAGGCGCGAGATCAGCCGTCTCGCTCACCAGCACGGCTGTAAGCCTGCCCCGAGCTTCCGGCAGTTCCGGGCCCTTCTCGGCCTTGATGCCTTCGTCAAGGTGCAGCAAAATGTCAACGAACGGACCAGCTTGCGCAAGGGCGTCCGTATGGTGCAGAAGACGGGCCAGACCACGCACGGCGCCGTGATCCTGGGCCAGGACGTCCTCATCACCTGCGACCCCGAGAACCTCAAGGCGGTTCTGGCCACCAAGTTTGACGACTTCAGCCTGGGCCCCCGCATTACTGCCTACGGGTGTCTCCTGGGCCGGGGTATATTCACCGCCGACGACGTCCACTGGGAGCACTCGCGGTCCTTGATCCGACCCTCCTTCACCAAGCAACAGGTTTCCGACCTGGAGCGCATTGAGTTTCATCTGGAGAGGCTCATAGCCAAGATTCCCGGTGACGGCACGACCATCGACTTGCAACCCCTGTTCTTCAACTTCACGGTGGACCGCGCCACGGAGTTCCTATTTGGCCACTCCCTCGATACCCAAATCAGCCCACCGGGCTCCGAGTCTCAAAGGTTCGCCGAGGCCTTCGACCACACCCAGGTCAAGATGCAGAACCATGCAAGGCTGGGGCTGCTGCAGGACCTCTACAAGCTGGTGTCCTGGGACACCAAGCTCAAGGACGACTGCAAGTTCATCCACGCGTACACCGACCGGTACATTCAGGAAGCCCTGGAGGCCGGCAAGCGTGAATACAATTCCCGGACGCAGCGATACAACATGCTGAGCGAATTGATGACCGCTTGCAAGGATCCGACGCAGCTCCGCAACGAGCTTTTGAACGTCCTGCTGGCCGCGCGTGACACCACCGCCAGTCTCTTGAGCAGCATCTTCTTCTTTCTGGCCCGTCACCCCGAGGTCTGGAGCAAGCTCAGTGAGGAGGTCGAAGGCCTTCATGGAGCGAGGCCCGACTGGGACAGCCTGAAGAGCATGAATTACCTGAAGGCCGTGGTCAACGAAAGTATGTACATGTCGTCCCTCTTGCCTTTGCACGCGCTGGCGGCTCACCGTCACTAACACAACTCAGCACTGCGCCTCCAGCCTCCCGTAGCCAACAACGCCCGGTACGCCCGCCGGCACACCGTCCTTCCGCGGGGCGGGGGCCCCGACGGACAGTCCCCCGTCCTGCTGCCCGCGGGCGGCGTCGTGTTCTACTCGGTCTATTCGATGCACCGCCTGGCCTCCGTCTACGGGCCCGACGCCGAGGCCTTCCGGCCCGCGCGGTGGCTGGCCACGGACCCGCCCCTGCGGCCCGGCTGGGGCTTCCTGCCCTTCAACGGCGGCCCGCGCACATGCCTCGGGCAGCAGAGCGCCCTCATCGAGGCCTCGTACGCCACCGTTCGCTTGGTGCAGACCTTTGCCGGGATTGAGCCCAGGGACCAGCAGCCTTGGACGGAAAACCTGGGTTTGGTAACGACGAACATTCACGGAACCAAGGTCGCCCTACGGACGCGTCCGGGTGCAGAGACTTACTAGTCGGACGATGCCTTCCTTTCCCGAAACTTTTCTCAGCTGTCGGACTGCTAGCTAACTTGTCACCTAAGCTTATACATATATAAATGCAATAATACCTCCAAGAAATCGTACACATAGATGTCGTACCTTCATGATTTACACTACTGACGCCAAGCCTTAGCCTTTCGGTTAGAATTCGTTCCATAAGGAGACAATTCGTCGCCTAATGTATATACCTATGTATGAGGTTCAGTGTGGACCGGCCAGGCCAATGATTCCCCGAACTTTTGCTAGGGAGTGTCCTCAACTTGTAAATTCGACCGAGAAATTTGGGGTCGATTTAGCAAAGGAACAAGCGCATTTACTGATATTACGGTATGAGAAATATCAAGGGAAAAAGTCATAAAGGTTTGGGCAAAGTAGCCACAATGATCCTCGTAATTGCAGCGCTAATGTCGATGTGACACTTCTAGACACTTGTCCTCCCAAGAAATCGCAACCTATTTGAGGAGGTGTCATGCTTAATAAAAAATTCGTACAAATATGATACTGGGCACAATTTGTCGACCTATTAGTAGACCGTGTCGTATGAGGCGATAGTGACGTTGCGGGACGCTGCAACCCCCCGGTAGAATTGCCCCTAAGTGCACGAAAAGCGCACAAAGCACTGGAGCTCGTTCATCGCACTTTCAAGTAAGGCCGCACGATACTGGCTTCGGAAGAAGGCCAAGTTATGGGGGTTAGGCACAGGATTCTCAAGTTGATAGGGGTATGATAGAAAGTTATATGGCGTAAAATGCAATGCTAAGTAAAAGTACAGCAAAACCCGCACCCATCCACCTCGAGTGGTAAGCCTGATCTCTCTGGATCCGTTCTTTAACGGTTATTACTCAAAGAATTTGAAGCTGTAGCCCTTGTTCGTTGAGTCTCCCGGTACATTTCCGCGGCGATAGGTGGTCTCGCTCCACCAGACGAAGCTGCCGGTAAACCAACCCCGGGCCCCCCAGCTGTAGGGCGTGCCCTTCTCGACGGCGTGGAACATGAAGGGGATGTGGTTGGTGCCGCCGGGGCTCTTGTTGATGTCGCCGTCGGGGAGGGCGAAGGTGTGGTGGCCGGGGCCGTCGACGTACAGCGTCTCGTCCCAGCCGTCCATCATGCGGTCCTGGTGGGAGCCGAAGAGGCAGCCGTTGGACTTGTACCAGTCCCACACGTAGGTCGGGTCGCCGCCCTTGCGGAGGCGCAGGTCCGCCAGGCAGTACCGGTTGTCCCAGCTGCCGTTGGCCGAGTAGACGATGTGCAGCTGGCCGTCGGGGTCGACGATGGCCTGGGGCCCCTCGTTGATCAGGGGCCGGTCGCCCTGCTCCCAGCCCTCGCGCGGCTGGGAGATGACGTACCGCCGCCCGACGGGCCGGGACGGGCTGTCCATGCGGCAGATGTAGAGCGCCTGCTCCGTGTTCCGGCTCTCGCTCTCCCAGCCGGACCAGACGAACCAGCCCTGGTTCTCGAAGACGAAGTAGACGCCGTCGATGGCCCACTGGTCGTCGGGCAGGGCCAGCTTCGCCTCGGACGAGTAGGGCCCCAGCGGCGAGTCGGCGCTGATGACGTACATGCGGTGGGCGGCGTCCTCGCCGGCCGAGAAGTGGATGTAGGTCCGGCCGCCGTCGGTGACCATCTCGGGCGCCCAGACGGCGCCCCGGCCCGCCGTGTCCGACCACACCTTCTCCTTGCGCACATCGGCGGCGCCGAGACGCTCCAGAGACGCGGCGGCCCGCACGACAATGCCGCCTTCGGCCGACTCGGCCGAGTAGTAGGTGTCCCCGATCTTCAAGATGGTGGGATCGCTCCCGCCCTTGACCCGTCTGGCCAAGGTGGGATCGACGAGACAGAAAAGCACAAGGCCAATGGCCAACAACAAGGCGGCCGACTGCCGCCGAAAAGAAAAAGTAGCCAAGTTGAACATATTGTACGGCTATACACAGAGAGGTAATGAGTGCATATATCCGGACCCAGCATATCGTGGTGAGGGCGTTGCCCCCTTAAATAATGACTTCTTGAACACCTCTAGAGGCACCGGACTACCCCCAATTTCGCGGTGCATCCTTCTTGTGCGCTGGTCTGTCTCGCCACACAATGTAAGGTGAGGTAATTCGGTCTGGGTTCGCTGCACACGTACGATGTGGTGGATATAAAGCGGCCAGGATGTGACGGCGCCACGCCCCTGAACCGCCTCTTCCTCTTCGAACATTCCAAGGGGGCTGCAGGAAACCCTTGCCATTATTTTCTGACCGCATCCAGCTGACGTGACTTACGGCCAATGCCCGCGGACTTGTATCTGTCCCTGCCTGGTGACAAGGACCCTGTGATGCTTGCTCGGCCAGTAGGGCTGGGCCGTCTAAGCGGTGCCCAGGCTTGGCGCGATGAATCTGCCCCATTCGCTCTGATGAGCATGTCAGCTTATTGGGAGGGGGGGTGCCTAGGCGCAGACGGGAAAGCCGGCACATGCCCCCCCCCCCCCAATATCGCTGTATGATGAGTTGGACGCAAATTTCGTGTATAGTGCGAATGCTTTCTGCATGCGGTCATCATTCACCTTACCATGGGTAGGGCTAGGGAAGGTCGACTTACTGTTCTGTCCTTGGCGACTGCATAGACTTCAGGCCCTTGGGTGAGCCCGGAGGAGCAACGAGGCTGTGTACATCTGCAGGAATACTCCATACATGAGCACCCATACAAGAAGGAGTTTCGGAGTGCTCAGCCCCTCCGACTCCCGGTTTCGGCAGCGGCTGCAACAGTAACACGGCGCTCTGCCTGCCATGGCGCCAGGTACTGAAAGCACCGTGTCGTGTTTTTCTCCGAATAAGAGGTACGTAAGAGGTGAGTATATAGGGCGGCTATGGAGCCGCAGCGACTACGCTTGGTTTAAAAATAGTCATAGCTCTCGGTGATCTTGCAAGTGATAATAGCTTGAACCCTTGAACCCTCTCTGTTTCGGTGGAGCTACACGCCAAGATAAGCTTTAAGGTTACATTTGCGATCTATAGATCCGTACACGGTAACGTCCACTGACTATCAGGGCATCTCGCGATTATCTTTCCGCGTTCAGTACTTAGTTCGTATGATTTTCCTCTCTAATGGGACCGGATGAACCGCAAGTTTTCCCATGTTCACCAACCTGTTGTTCCTGCATGCGGGCGCCCTCGGCACCACGCATGGGCCCATCGCAGCTGAACCCTGAAGTGGAACACACTATCAACGGTCCATGAGAACTCGTCCATGCAAATGCTCCGCAATCGCTGCTAAGATCTCATGAGCGCCACCCCCTCTCTCTCATGGCCAACGTCTTTTGGCGAGGTGGAATTGGATCTCCCAGCACGATCTTCCGTTTTCCCAGAGCACAGCACGTGTGGATGATGGAACCGGGGACCGAATGACAAGCACACCCCTCCTTCTACCGTTGGCCTTAACGGAGGTTTCCTCCCTCGGCCGACTAGTACGACGATCACACTCGACGAGTTGACACCGACGCGCGAACGGCACCTGGAACCGTGGCACTTCCAACCCCCCACCTCCCACTCCCAACAAGACCGGGGGGGTCGGCGGGCAGCGGCGGGCGCATTGGGGAGCCCACAAAGCCGTTAGCACCATCATCTATGCGCGCGGCAATGGCTGCGCCAGCCGGTTGCCTACCAATCAAGCTTGGTCCGTGGCGTATCGTCGGGAGCCAAGGGACCACCAGGCCCGTGGGGGGGGGGGGGGGGGGGGTTCAGCGTGGCCTTGCGCTTGGCAGCGATGGTGGCGCAAAGGCACGGCCCGTGAGAAGGCCACCACCGTAGAGCAGCTCTACTATATAGTAGCGGGCGAGCTTACCCTCGAACCCGGCCTCCAGCGTGCGGGGCTCACACAAGAGTAGGTACTCTTAGAGAGCGTAGGGTGCGCCTTTCCGAAGGCCGTTCGGATTGCTAAGCGCGGCCTTCATCGCAGCCGCGCCGCGCCGCGCCGGGCTCAAGTCTCCGGGCCGCGTTCCAGGACACAACCGACTTGCAAATCCGGCCAGGTAGGTTGATTCCCAAGCAGGCTGAAGATGTAATGTGCGGACAATACCCATTGGGGTTAAGGACGACGCAAATCACCACCCTGGCTGAGGAAGTATTGTCAGCACCCTCTTCCACACCGAGGCCCCAACTCCCCGTCCTACTGCCGGGCCCAGCATCCCAGCTGACCAAGAATCCCGAGAAACTTCGCCCCAGAACAGGAAGCTGGACCCTAAAGGTCCGAAGAATTAGTTTACGAAAGCCGGCCGGCGTCAACCACCCCTAGCCACGGCCCGCCTTCAGTCCGGAACCAAAGCGGTGGAGATGCGGGCCGGGCGGCACCGCACTCTCGGTTTCCCGGGCCCGCCCGCCCCCCCCCCCCCCCGGCCTACCTACGACGGGAAGCGCAGCCGCAGCCCGATGCTTCCCGTGTCGTAGCGACTTTGGAGTGCGGCGGGTGGTGACTGCCTCAAGGGTCGTCGGGGTGGCAGAATCTACCGCCACGTCGCAGGGCTTCTTGAAAGGGGGAAGGGGACCGACCGGTCACGACTCGCTCGTAGGGTTTCGAGGCAACACATTCACCATCAGGTGGCTTACTTTATAAACCTCTCATTCATGCACAGAGAACATAAGAGTCAAGGTGGGCATTCACCGGACCTTGTTGAAGATGAGACGTCCCGACAAGATCTAGAAATATGTATTTCAATTAGGTTTTAAAAGCTAGGGGTGGGTATCTGCTTCCCAAAGAACGATAGGCCGTCTCATCCCTCATGATCACATTTCGCATCCCACAGGGCCAGCCGGCCTCCGACGTCCTACGCCGCTAACCGAGCAGACGCATCGTCGCCGTCGTCATCATCGTCGCAGCCCACGCCCTAGGTGGTGGTGTCGTTGATGCTGAAGCGGTAGCTGGCCTGCAGGACGTAGGGGTCGCCGCCGGGGGCGAAGATGTTCTTCTTCTCGCGCTGCCACTGCGGCTGGTTGATGGCGTCGATCCAGTCCTCGACCTCCATGACGACGCAGCCGTACTGGGGGATGGTGCGCGGGAAGTCGGCGTGGCCGTCGAGGCCCTGGTTCGCCTTGAGCGCCACCGAGCCGTTCATGCCGTTGCACGAGTACAGCTGGTACGCGTCCTGGTCCGAGTAGACGTCGAGCTGGATGCCCGACCACGCCGAGTGCAGCCGCGCCACGAAGCCGCCCTCCTCGCGCCAGTCGTACGGGCCCTTCTGCGCGCGGTTCACGAGGTAGCAGTTGTCTGTCGGGCAGTGCGTGTTAGCACGAAAGTCAAGCTCCGGTGGGCCCAAAAAGGTTCCACGCAAGGTCACACGGGGAAGGGGAGGGGGAAGCAACTCACCATAGCCGGTGCAGCCGAAGCCACAGTTGCCCTCGAGCTCCGGGTCGTCCAGCTGGGCGCCGATCTGCTTCGGTGCGCTCCAGAAGTCGTTCACAGATCCCTTCTTGTTGGCGAGGATGTCGCCGGTGGGGATGAGAATGTTGTCGACGCCGACACGCTGGCCGCCGTAGGGCATGTAGAAGGTGTGGTTGAGGGCCGTGTTGGTCTCGTTGTTGGAGAAACCGTCCAGGTTCCAGTACACGTGGCTGCTCAGCATGATGGGGGTCTTCTTGGTCGTCGCCAGGGCGATCATCTTAAAATCCCAGGTCAGGCCGGACACGGTGTAGGTGACGTAGGAGACCACCTCGCCGGGGAAGCCCTCCGTGCCGTCCGGGTCGACGATGGAGAAGGTGATGCTGTCGTCCGAGTGCGACACGACGGTGAAGTTGCGGTAGTCCCAGCCGTTGCTGCCGCCATGCAGCGTGTCGGCGCCTTTGGGCGCCTCGGGCGTGGGGTTCTCGTTGGCGTCGACCTGGTACGAAACCCCGTCAATCTCAAAGGTGCTGTTCTTGATGCGGTTGGCATAGCGGCCCGGCACGCCACCAAAGTGGTTGTGCTGCTTGTCTTCCGCATAGTAGCTGGCGTTGTCGAAGCCGGCCACGATATCCCGCTGGATGCCGTACTTGTCGTGGATCAGGAGCTGGGCCAGCGATGCGCCATACGGGATGAAGGCGGCCTCGAGCTCGTCGCTCTTGATCCAGTAGAAGCCGTTCTTGTCCGGACCGGGGCCGCTGGCGGAGACCAGCGGGAGCAGCAGGGCACTCGCCGCCGCCGCGAGGCCAGCAGCGTTCATATGCATCGTGATGGCGGAGGCGGAAGGGTGGGAAGCAACAGGCCGGGTGCGGGCGAGGAACCAATGCGACGGAGGGCAAAGGGAGGGGAGGCACTTATAAGCAAGCAAGCAATGGACCACCACTACGGAGACGGGCGGCGGGAAGCTTATTAGCTGACGGGGGGAAAGGGCAGAGGCAGACTCGCCAGGCTTCATGGGCCGCATCGGGGACGGACAGCTTCATATTAAGCTTCGCGGATCCGCAGCCCAGAAAGCTACACCGTACATACGCCGCCGGCGAGCTAGGGAACAAAGGAGGTCATGTACATGGTATTGTGCATCCAACTCCGCTCCGCGAAGTTGGGGTAACGACGTAACCTCATGCACCCTGATGCATGGGTTGGGAGCTCGTGAGTGGTGCGTTTACCTCCCTTGCGCGCAGAATAGGCGGTGCGACTCTGGCCGGGGTATCGTGGGCCTGGACGCACGCACAGGCACCATGAGCATTACAGGGGCTACCGCTGTTGTTGTAAACGGGGCCTAGCACAGTGACGCCTCGACGACAAACAACAAAGAACCCCCGACCCGGCGAGAAAAACCTGTACGAGACAGTCCGCCGTCCCGTCCCATGACAGGATGCCAATAATATGGGATACCAATGGTCCGTGGCGCCGTGTGGGCGCGAGTGACTGACCATGCAGCGCCACCTCCGCCGGAAGCCCTACCCCCTCGCCCCCCTCTCTCATCCGAAGCCCGGCTGCAGGAAAGCGACTGGAGGTTAAGTGACTCGATCTCGACATCGAAACGACCTGTTCTAGCGCCGCCCGCTCATGGATGTTAGTACATGCATCACATCCTACATTAGATGCATGTACATACGACTAGATACTAACAGACGGGGCTTGAGCCGGCTGACGGGAAACCCACAGCCACCAGACCAACAGCCCTCCGAGCACCTCCAAAAAGGCCGCAAGCCCAAAAGGTGCCCATGGAACCCAGTCCGTCACCCGGACAAACAAAAAAGGGCGAGGGGCGGGCGGAACACAGCAGTTACCAATGACGCGATGTTACGGGATGATCGTCATTAATCTCGCGGGCCAGACCAGGTTCCCAGGCCCAGCCGCTTGCTCATGTGCCTGGCAGAAAACACGCTTGTACCACTCCGGTGGTTGCATTCCCCGAATCCCCAGGATACATATTTCGGTGGGAGGGAAACAAAGAACCCCAATCTCAGGCTGCCTACCTCGCGTGCCTGGTCGCCGCCCCTCGTTCCCAAGCGAGCGGGTTTGGGTCCAGGGGGTCGGCACCGAGCAGACGACGGGCCAGTGAAAAGGGCCAATTCGGGGCAAGGCAGTTCGTCGTCATGACAAGGAATCCCTTTTTCTCCCCCCTCCTTCTTTGGCGGAAAAACTTGCCTGAATTAGCCGGGAGACGAAAAACCAGCCCCGACAGCAAAGTGGCTTTCTGGCTGATCAACTAGCGGGTACATCCTTCTTCACCCCCTGCGATGGGGATGATGCCGTCGTCACCCCGGCTCTGGGCACCTTCGGGGCAACATCATACCCTCCCTCCCTACCCGAGCCCACCTGGGGGAGCCGAAGGGGGGGGAACGCAAAGACCGCTTTCGACGACCAACGGTCAAAGTAAGCAATAACATACCATTCGTACAGGGGTTTCGTGCGGGGTAAAGAACTACCCCAGATCCTTCGAGTTCGTCGGGTAGGGGAGGGGGGATCCATCCCCGCTTTCTTTCGGTCACGGGGAAACGGGCAGGGCAAAGAATAGGGAGGCTGGCAGCCTGTTTGCCTCCCCTGCCCGATTCCCATGTCGCTGCTGTTGCTGTTGACCAAGTTTGCTGCTTGGGGTGCCCATGATCGGCCGGGTGCTGCGCGGACTCCACCGTACACCGCTCTACCGAATTGACTTGAAAATCTACCTATGTGCTTACATATGTACTCACGTTCATCGGTCTGGCTCATCTGCATGACTGCTTGCGCTGAATGGCTTGAAAAGAAAAGCATCCTGCTAGCTGATATAGCCATTGTGCTACGTGCTAAGTACTGGAAACTGGTGTTGTTCGCATACTTCTTTATGAAGTAGCATCCTCCCATTCCCCCTCAAGCCTCCCTACAAATACCTCTTAGTGAAGCCTCAACCAGGTGTCTGTCCACTGGGTATGTAGGATGAGCTCGAGACTTTGGGTTAACTTATGAGATGTACATGTACACACACATACCTCAGCACGTAATGCACATGAATGGTACGGGTGAAGAGCATGTACATACTTGCATCTAAGTAAAAAGAAAATGGAAGAGCTGGAGATGGGTGGATCATCAGGTCCGCAAACGGGCAGGTCTCATTTGTTGGTGGGGTACTCGAATAGGTACTTAGCTACATAGCTTATCGATACGACTGCGAGAGACCCGCTTTGACGAGTGACCGCCAAAAAGTTGAGATTTCGTCCTGGCAGAACTTCAACATCAACCTGCACCCCACTACGATAACCCCCGCAACCGCAAAAATGGCGGACGATGGCATGCTCCTGAATTTCGAGATCGGCGAGGCGCCCCTGAAGACTCAGGTCAAATACACTGGCGGCCGATGGAGGGATCGGCTCCATGCCAAACGGAGCGCAAAGGGAGGCGGCAAGGCGTGGGATGGCGCAAATGGAACACCGCTTACGAACAAGGCCCGCCATGCTGGAGGCGGCGAAGACCGACCGGCGAAACGACAGCGAACCTCGGATGACTCGAAAGACCACAGCGGCGGCGGCGGAGGGGCACCGAGCACGAACCAAGAGCGCAAGCCAGGTCTGAAGCCCGGCCAAGTCACGTCGAGGCTCTTCACTTCCAACCCTGCCATCAAGACCGTCTTCGAGGACCCCCCCGAGGAGTTGGAACCGGCGAAACCATCCAATGCCCCGTTGACGGACGAGGCCGAAAACTTCGCCGCTCTCGGCCTGTCGCGCCGGATGGCCCAGCACCTCTCGTCGAAACTGGAAATGAAGGCACCCACCTCGATCCAAAAGAACACTATCCCGCCGATGGTGAAAGACGATAGCGACGCGTTCCTCCAAGCCGAGACCGGCTCGGGAAAGACTTTGGCCTACCTGCTGCCCATTATACAACGGATCATGTTGCTTAGTCATTCCGAGGACGGCACCAGCACGGGAATCAAGATTCACCGGAACTCGGGTCTATTCGCCATTATTCTAGCCCCCACGCGAGAACTGTGCAAACAGATCCATATCGTCCTCGAGAAACTGCTGCGCTGCGTCCCCTGGATTGTAAGCACGGCGGTCTCCGGTGGCGAAAGCAAAAAGGCCGAGAAGTCGCGCATAAGGAAAGGCGTCAACATCTTGGTCGCAACACCAGGCCGCTTGGTGGACCATCTGGACCACACCGAGGTTCTGGACGTCGGCACGGTACGCTGGCTGGTCCTCGATGAAGGCGATCGTCTGATGGAAATGGGCTTCGAAGAAGAGCTCAAGCAGATCGTGGGGAAGATCCGAACCGAGGGACTCAAAACCAAGAATGCCGATGGCATTGTTCTTGACAAACTGCCACAGAGGAGAGTAACTGTTCTCTGCTCGGCCACAATGAAGATGAACGTCCAGAAGCTAGGGGAGATCTCGTTACAAGACGCCATACACATCACGGCCTCGAAATCGGACACGGAACAGGATGGCAACACGGGAGATAACGATGCCATGTTCGCGGCGCCCTCTCAGCTCAAGCAGTCCTACATCGTCAGCGCAGCAAAGCCGCGTCTTGTCACTCTAATCGCCTTGCTCAAATCCATATTTGCCCGGAAAGGCTCGGTGATGAAGGCCATCATCTTCATCGCCTGTGCCGATTCTGTCGACTTCCACTTCAACTTGCTGCGTTCGACGCCCATTCCCTCTGCCACCGACGACACGTCGCGGACAGCCAACACGGTGGCGGAGGCAGCATATATCACTTCGCCAGCGAACCCGAAAATCGCCCTGTTCAAACTGCACGGCTCTCTCGCACAGCCTGTGCGGACAGCGACCTTGACGGCGTTCACGAACGAGAAGGAACCTTGTGTGCTCATTACGACGGATATCGCCTCGCGAGGTCTCGACGTGCCTGCCGTCGACCTGGTCGTCGAATACGATCCGGCCTTCGCCGTTGCCGACCACGTGCACCGCATGGGACGAACAGCTCGCGCTGGGCGGCCCGGAAAGGCAGTCCTATTCCTCCAGCCTGGATGTGAAGAGGGCTACATTTCCCACCTTCAAACTCCCATGACTGGGCAGTCTTCGGACTCGGTCATACAAAAAGGGTTCATGACGCCGATCATGCTGCCCAAGAAGTCAGCAGACGACACGGAGGCGCCGATGCTGGAAAGTGACAAGTCGGCGATGAAGCGAGCCGAGGCGCTGCAGTTACACATTGAGCAGCGCATCCTCGACGAGAGTGCCGGGACCAAGCTTCTGGACTCGGCTCGCCAAGGGTTCCGATCCCACGTGCGGGCCTACGCCACCCACGTCAAAGAGGAGCGCAAGTTCTTCGACATTCAGGAGTTGCATCTTGGTCATACCGCCAAGAGTTTTGGTCTTCGGGAGGCGCCGGGCGGTATCGGATCCGGGCCGTCGAAACGGGTCATCAAGCATGGCAAGAAGCAGGACAGCGGTCCGGGACAGAAGAGGCCCAGAGGCGATGATGACGATGACAATGACGGCGCCGCTGGTGATGCCGCTGCCGAAGAGGCGGCCAGACGTATGCGGATGAAGATGAAGCAGGTGATGAATGCTGCTAGCGAGTTTAACATTGGCTGATTTATTAGCGTATACATTGAGGATACTTATTCATTAGTTACGTTCATGCTTTCTGGGTATTTTGAGTGTGATATGCCACATCTGCTTGCCTGGATGGGAAGGGTTCACTCCCAAGGGCCCAGTAGAGATACCAACAGATACCTATGTGTGTGGGCATGGAACCCGGCCGGACAAATCAGAGGAACCTCCCCGTTGGCCTACAGCGCCCTTACCGATTTACAAGTTACTTGTTCCTACATACCGTTGCCTGCCCACATGCATTACCTGTAAGGAAGGGATTCGCTCAGCTGTTCAAGTGTCACCAACCTCTCCCGGGCCCTTGTACAAAAGGACAAAGGAAACCAAGCCGGCCCACAACAGCCCACGGTCCCCATCCCCCCCAGCTCAAGATGGCTGTGACTCACCCTGGCTTGTCTTTCCCCAACGGCTTATTACAGAGACCATACCGGCCGACCCTTCTGCCCTTCCTCGTCCCATCGTCTCCGCAACTCATTATCATCTTTCATAAGCACCTCACCGTCAACAAGCAACGTTCTCGCCCGGTTAGCTCAATCGGTAGAGCGTGAGACTCTTAATCTCAAGGTTGCGGGTTCGACCCCCGCATTGGGCTCAATTCCTGATGCAACTCAGTCACTGAGTTATCTCGATCTTGACGAACAATCTTTTTGCGGCTTGGCGGGCCTCACTCCCATTTTTGGCCTCTCCGCCTGTAACTACCTAGCGCCTGCCCTGGCCTGCTTCTGGGTTCTTTCCCATTGATCCCTCTGGCATTGAATGGGTACATGGATACATCCCGTCAGCAATGGATCGTAGAAGCACAAGACCTTAAGGGCTACCTGGTAAGTAGGCACGGCTTCGCGGGTAACTGCCCATCCCACAGTCAAGGTCTTGGGTAGATCTGTAGTAACTCGACGAGCCTCGGTGGCGGACTTTTTTTTCCCTAACACTACGTTGTATAAGAAGCAGGTAGCCAACGCAGTCTCTCTGCCTTCTCACTAAGCTGTTTGTTGCCGTCGTGACTATGAGGTAGTACCCGACGTCAGAGGCTCGGAGCTTGGCAGTGCCGTGCCTCCGTTATCGACTGCAGCCAAATCGGGCGGTTACCACCTTAGGTGGGGATGCAGAGGCAGAGTACTATGTACCACCGCCAAGGACCCGACCTCAGCACGTCCCGTTGTCCAGCTACAGCGTCCTCGGCGTCACATCCATCCCATCCAATACAACAAACACATACTGGGGGGCTACTAACCCACCTACACGATCTCTTCCAGGAAACCAGCACTTAATAGTAACGCCGAACACTCAACAACATCCATATCGGATATCCCTCCTTCGGCCATTCAGCGCTTGCACCCTGCCATGGGCCTCCAAGACCGCGCCGCAAGAACAAAATAAAGCGCCTGCCCCGAGGTTCACTGTACGTTTCCTACGCAAGAATACCGGCCGCAATCGAGAGCCGCCCCCCTCGTTGAGGCCCGATACGGCGGACCAGCCAGGGCCTCCGTGTCCACACTGCAGCGGCAACCCTCGCGTTTGCTCGTCAGCCACCGCTCGCCTCCCAAACCTCTTGACCACGACATACGGCACGGCACCCCTTCTGGCCAGCCTCTGGCTGCCACCGCATGCATTGATAACACCATCCCCTACTTAGCTACCCAGGCGCCGTGCCGACGACCCCCCCGAAACGACTTCATGCAGTCTCCTAATCATGACTCGCCTCCCGAGTCCATCTCGACGCCTCCCATGGCCGCCCCCTCGGCCCTGAGGATCCAGAAGAACCGGCACACCTTGGCCGAGGGCATGCCGCTGTCGCAGTCCGAAATCACCCTGCCCTATCGCCGCTCGCATCCCTCCGCCGCCTCCCTCTATGCCTCGACCCTGTCGCCTCCGGGCTCGAGGTCGCAGTCGCCCGTCGGCCGCCCCGTCTCGCGCATGGCCCACGGCTCTGTCTTCGGCGCCGGAAACAACAATGCCCTGGCCCTGGTGGATGGTGCCGCCGACAGCACGGGCGACCCGCTGAATCTCATGCTGAAGGCCTTTGTGCCTCACGTTGCCGTCTACGCCTCGGAAGACACGGATCTGCTCCTGAAAGAGAAGGGTTTCGAGCTGGGGCTGTGGGAGATGCTGCGGCCATTCGGCGAGCGCATTCCGGGCAAGGTCAGCATTAGGGATAGCAACGGCTCAAGTCGCACATACGAGGACTACTCAATACACTTTCGCCGATTTGGCGACGATATAGAGCATCCCGAGTCCACCAGCACCGGTCTTAGGTCCGCCCAGCCGTTTGAGAAGACCAACGGCGGCGCCGCGCCGGGCAGGCCGGCGGACCCGGGGCTCGACACGTCCCAAAGAGGAGGCAACCTGGCCCATGTCGAAGCTGTGGTGGACCGCCACCTGACCTACGCAGAAGACTCGCTCTTTGGCACCTCCCACCATATCATGGCGACCAACCACGGTCTGGACGTCGACGCCACTTCCCCCTACTACTCCCTCTACATCCGAAGGTTACTGTCCGGCCTGCCCATGGCCCCCCACGAGACCTTTGCGCATCCCGTCGCCTGTGTGGTTGCCATCAGCTCCCGCAACCCTGCGCCGATCGAGACGCTGCGCCGGCTCTACAACGACACGAGCACTGGCGAAAAACGACTGCCCCCTTGGGTCGACTCGGAGTTCCTGCGCTATTACGTCTTGGTTCACGACGAGGAAAAGGATGACATCACCAAGTCCATGTCGCTGTTCGAGCAGATGAAGCGGAACCTGGGCTTGCACTGTCACTTGCTGAGGATACGGGGAACACAAAGTGCCGCGACCGACGATGACAGCATACCACTCCCCACCAGCGAGTGGATGTCGGCAGGCGAGGAGTTGGCCAACATCCGCAAACACGAAAGCCTGGAGGACTTCGAGGACACTACGCGGTACATATTCGAGTCGGACGCCACGGCGATACGGACCTTTGTGCGCGAGATGGTCACCCAGTCCATCATCCCCACCATGGAGCGTCATGTGTCGGTGTGGAACGACCAGGTTGCTTCCAAACGAAAGGGTGTGACGGGGCGGCTGATGGGGCTCACGCGTCGTTGGGGTTTTGGCAGTACTGGCAAAACGTCAAGTGTCGGGCCGGCCTCGGGGTCCAACTACGACTCACTTGGCTTCTATCGTCACGACTCCCCCGAGGCCATCATGCGAAAACTCGCCGACTACGCCTTCATGCTGAGGGACTGGAAACTTGCCTATTCCACCTACGACCTACTCCGGGGCGATTTCCACAACGACAAAGCTTGGAAGTACCACGCGGCAGCCAACGAGATGGCGGCTTTGAGCCTTCTTATCATGCCACAAAATCTGTCTTCGAAAACCCGGACCGAAGCTTTGGATGCCATGTTCGAGGCAGCTTTTTACTCCTACTTGACCCGCTGCATCAATCCGTACGGAGCTTTGCGGTGCCTGACTCTGGGCCTCGAGTTGCTGCGCCTCCGCGGCGGCTCAGGCATCGACGATGCTTCCAGATGGGGCACACGGCTGCTGGAAAGCAGGATTCTTGGCCCCGTGGGCGATGCACTGATGAAGGAGCGCCTGGCAATCTGCTACGCGTCCAAAACGGGCATGGGGTCGCAATCATGGGGCAGCCGGAGGCGCAAGTCGGCGCTTTGGAGCATCCTCGGTGCCGAGGCTTGGTTAACCCAGAGGAAATACATCCAGGCACAGCGCTGTGTGAACGAGGCACGCAAAATGTATAACGAAGTCCCCACGGGCCATGGTATCGACAAGTTTGCCGAGGCGAGCGCGTTCATGCTGAATATCGGACGGCAGCTAAACCAGCAACTCGAAGCCGACGGGGACAGTGGAGAGGCTGCTGACGGGGACGAGGACGAGGAAAGCGAGGTTATGAACACCCGAGGAAGAAGGGCCAGCACCCTGGGCTTGCCAGCGGCTACAGCCACCAGTCTGGAAGCGGCGCCCTTGAGAAGCCGGGTCAACGAGAACGAAGACGACGTAGATCCTGGGAAACCCGGTGACGATTTTGGCTAGATTCGAGCAGTGCGATGTGATGTGGGCGATCGACGGCCCAGGCAGCGTCTGCGAGGGCCTCCTGTTCTGGTTCGCCAATAATCTGGGAGGCTGGCGTTCACGCGTCTTAATGCACGCCACTATCACAATATCAGGACATCCATACGAATGAATGCTACCAACGAGTTATGTGGCGGTGGAAAACCACGGGTAAAACGGGTGACTGTGGACATGTCGGCTGTTGTCGGCATCGTCCGTTAGAGGAGAGCAACTCCACGTCCCAAGAGAAAAGGCTACAGAGGTCATGGAACGTCACTTTAATTCTCCATTGTCCCTTGACTGGTCTGGGCGACAGTGTCAGGGTACATGGCCAGTGTTATTTTGCCAGGACGGGTGATGCTGCGGGGATAATATATGCAGTTGCAGCGAGAACACGAAAAGGGTCGAATGGCGAGGTCTCCCGCCAATCAGCAGAGAAAAGCGAGAGGCCCCGGTGAATTACGGTGGTATGCTCTCTTCCGTGCGGGCTGTCGGCAGATGTCAACAAGACCAATGAGGGCCAAACGCAGCGACACACCATTCGACCGAGTGGTGCCGGAGCCCATACCAATGGACGGCCGCTGCATATAAGCACTGGACGGCCGCTGCCGGCGGGCCGGGGTCTCATGCAATATATATCTGCATGGTCTGGCCAGAAAAGGGTAATTTCAAGCCCCTACCAGGCACCGGCGTTTGCCATTCGGCCTGTTCTCCCAGAGTGGCAACAAACTGCAATCGCGCCAGCGAGGGCCGGCAGCACAAGAATTTAGCCAAGCAGCTCGGATATATTCTTCCTCTGTTGCAGGCCGGCTCTCTTGTTCGAGGATGGCTGGCACGACCATCTATAAAGACGGGGGCGGTTGGCCGTTGATTGTCTACGGGCACTGCCTCTGTATAGCGCCCAGAAGTCAGGAACTATCCACCTCGTAGGCATAGAAGGACGCCCGAAAGTCACTATGCTCTTCGCTTTGCTGTTAGGGAGCCTCGGCCTCCTTGGGGGCACGACGGCTGCTGGCGTCAAGAGACAGGCCCAGGCGTGTACAGGAGCCCTCTTGATAGATGACTTCAGCAGATGGGACTCGGGCGAGAACAGCCTCGCGGGTGCAACGGGCGGTGAGTCGGCTCCGAAACCGCTCAAGGCAGCATTCCACTGACACCTGAGCAGACGATGGGACTATGAATAGCACGAGTCTCGCGGGCGGTGTCCTAACCTTCACACCCACCGAAAACATCGACTCGTACTTGTACGAGCAATTCCCGTGCACGGATGCCGTCTCTCAGGGGTACAACGCTCTTTCTTTTGACATCAAGGGGCCGGAAGCTGCTTCGGTGTCGCTTGAGATGCAATACCAGGGCACCTGCGACCCGACATCGGAAGCGCACAACAGTACCTATTACACCGTCAATGGGCTCGACGGCGTGATGCAGACTGTCACTGTTCCGCTGTCTTCTTGGGCCGACGGCAACCCGGACGCCATCGTCGGGTTCCTTTGGTACGGCTTCTCCAAAGGCTTCACCGGGACCGACAGCATCTGGCAACTCACGAACGTGCGGCTTCTGTGTGGAAATGCCGGCACTGTTCCGACGACTCCCTCAGGTATGTTTTGACCCCAATGGTTTAGGCGATTTGGTAAATGAGTACTCAGCTTCAGCACGCAGTTCCGGCACCCACGACGACGGCCTTGCCGCCACCGCCAACTACGGTGACGGTCACAATCACCCAGCCGGGGCCGCCCACCAAGCCGCCAACGACAACACGTCGTCCTCGTCCCACCCCTCCCTGTCGATTTCCTTGGTGGGATTGTGAAGATGACGACTGGCTGGACCGCAGCCAGCCTGCTATCACATCAGTATTGGAAGACCAGCGGACGGAGGCAGAAACGGTCGGGGTGGTGAGCCCCCGGGACGAGTGCAGCACTCTTCTGGTCGACGATTGGGAGTCCCAGTCGCGTCTGACTTTTCTGTATTACAATGCCCTGTTGAGGCCATCCAGCGACGACGGGACCATGAAGTCAATCAAGGTTCAGGACAACACGGTCGTCCTCACGCCGAAGAACACCGACTCGTATTTCTATACACAGCTAGGGTGCATGGACGCCCGCTCCTATGGCGGCATGTCGGTCCGGATTTCGGCTCCGTCAGGGACGCAATTCGACGTCCAACTTGCCTCGACCCGAGGGAAGTGTGGCGGAGACGACATGGCATCCACCACGCTGTCGACGAAGCAACTCGGCTGGACATTCAATGGCAAAGAACAGCTGTACAGCATCCCCTTCGCAAAATACTCGGGCATCGACTGGACCAAGTTCAACATGCTGTTCATCACCAACTTGAAGAAAGCCGTCACGCTAGGCCCAGTGGCTCTGTACTGCGGCAGCAAGGTGGATGAGTACATCGCACCCGCGCCCATGGAGCCAGCCGTGCCGACGGAAACGGTGGCGGCGCCGCCCAGCAAGGCGACCAAACTCGTCGTGGATCAGTTCAGGAACGCCGATCAGAACGCCCTCGGCGAATGGCACGGAGGCGACGAAGGCATCACGCTGACGTTCCGGAACAATAAGATGACGCTCCAAACCAACGACGCCGACCTTATGTGGAACACGCAGCTTTCGGGGACCTGCCGCGATATGCGGGCGTACCAGGATGCTTACTTGCACATTGCGTACAGCGGGAGCAACAAGTTCAGCGTGGCCCTGCAGCAGCACAACGAGAAGTGCGACGAGAAGGTAGCGCCGTTCCCCGAGACGTGGGACTCGCTCGAGGCGGCCAGGTACAGCCGCGGCGGGAGCGACATCTACATACCGATGGCGCACTTCGACGTCGACTTCACGCGCGTCATCGGCTTCGCGCTGAAGGGGTTCTACTCGGGCGAGCCGACGACGTTCGCCCAGCTCGAGATCGTGAACCAGGTGCCCCGGGGCTGGGCGGTGCCCGAGAAGCTCCCGTCGGGCCGGTTCGTGTTTGCGTGCAAGCGGCCCAACTCGTTCGCCTTCGCCATCGACGACGGGGACCCGGCGCTCGCGGCGCAGGTCATGGACACGATCCGGGACGAGGGCATCACCGTGACCTTCTTCACAGTGGGGGCGCCGCTGCTGGACCCGGCCAGCAACCTCAGCAGCCTCTACGCCGAGATGTAAGCAGCACCCGGTTTTTTCTCATGCCCCTTTCGGCACAGATACCCCCGGGGCTCTCCCCTTTGTCGTTTGTTGCCGTCCTTCCGGCCCTGACGGTGCTTCGAAACCTGCGCCACGAAGACCTGCTCGGGGAAGAAAATACTGACGCCGAGTGACGATAGGGCGGGGCGCGGGCACCAGATCGCCATGCACAGCTACACGCACCCGGCGCTCGAGGGCCTCGCGGACGAGGCGGCCATCGACTGGGAGTACAGCAACATGATCCGGGCGACGGCGCAGGCGTTCGGCGGGCTGCACACGCCCTACTTCCGCGCGCCGTTCGGCACCGAGGGCGCGCGCATGCGGCAGCGCCTCGCCGCCGTCGTCGACGACCCCTACATCGTGCAGTGGAGCGTCGACGTCGAGGACTGGCTCTGGGCCGAGTCGGCGACGCCCGAGCGGCAGCTCGAGGCCTTCGAGCGCGACGTGGCGCGGGGCGGCAGCCTCGTCGTCATGCACTACCTCTACCCCAGCACCGTCGGCTACCTCAAGCAGTTCATCCAGATCGCCAAGGCCACGGGCAAGCAGCTGATGAGGGTCGACCAGTGCATGATGGACCCGAATGCACCCCCCCTGTGAGGGCGCCGTGGTGGAAAGAAGGAGGGGGGGTGGGGGATCGTTGGCGCCTCCCGAGAGGAGCGTGGGATTGGACTTGGCTGGGTGGCTGTCACACGAGGTCTTCTAGGCGGGACGAGAAGTACATATTGCCAGGGCGACTCGGAATACACACATGATCGCCCAGTGTCCTCTCTTTGATGTGCTCCTTCAGCTTCAACGGCTTGACTCGGTAGCAATGAACACCGCCACCGTCTGCCCTAGCCAGCAAGAATATAGCTCGGCTGGCTTATACACGGCCGGTTCCGCAGAGTCGAGAGGGCGCAACCGGATTGCCCTCTATTCCTGGAGGGTGAGCGCAATATCTTCCCGGCCCCCTTACCTCGGGAACAGCCTTTGGATAAGGACCAATGGCCATCGCCGGGCCGGGGTCGCCTGCAGTTCGCTGAGTGAGCCGGACTCGCGACCCTGCCGGTCCAACCACAAAGTCGCCCTGGCCAGGCGGATGGACTCAGAGAAGCCCGCGGTTCCCCCGCTCGGATATTTCAGGATCAAGGCGTCGGCCACCAACCGCGAGCGGCACAGCAGAAACCTGCCACGTACATTGAGGCCATCCTTCGGCGCTCGCTCGAGCGGGGTTGCGGCCGGTTTTCGTGTTCCTCGATTGGCCGGCCGGCGGCCAAGTATGATCTGACCAGCCGCCGCCGGTGCGGGCGTAGCTCGAACGAGTACGCGGGTTAAGGAGAACCAATGGGCGGGGTAAGTGACGATGCAGTCAGACCCGGCCGCGGGGACGGGGATACATATATATAAATGCCTGTCGGAGTCCGGATCGACGGGGGAGAAAACCGCGTCGCCTCTATTCTTCAAGTGCCTGCAGTCGAGTCCTAGGCAACGGGGAAATAATTAGGTGACGTAACGGAATCGCTTTACCCGACTCACAGCAAGCATGCCCCTTCCCGACGATCAGGAGGTCGTACGGACCAGCGAGGAGACGGTGGCGACGCTGCACGATATCTTCGGTCCCCAGCCAGGGATCCGCCCAGGTGAGACAAGAGGCCCCCCCCCCCCCCCTTCCTTTCCATCAAGCAGCGAAGCCAGGAGGGGTCGCAATTCCGGGAGGTCACGATGATGCTGACTCGCGCTCCCCCCCTTTTTTTTCTTTCCCCCGCAGCGCACGGGAAGGGCATCCTCCTGGAGGGCAGCTTCACGCCGACGGCGGCGGCGCGGGCGCTGTCGCGGGCGGCGCACTTCCAGGCGGCGGCGACGCCGGTGCTGGCGCGCTTCTCGAGCTCGACGGGGCTGCCGGACCTGGCGGACACGGACGCGCGGGGGAACCCGCGCGGGCTCGCGCTCCGGTTCGAGCTACCGCCCGAGACGGAGACGGGGACGGGGACGGGGACGGGGACGGGGACGGGGCGGCGCGTCCACACCGACATCGTGGCGCACTCGGCCGACGGGTTCCCGGGGCGGACGGGGGCCGAGGCGCTCGCCTTCTTCCGGGCGCTGCGCGACGGCGGCCTCGCGGCGCACCTGGCGGCGCACCCGGCGGCCGCCGCCTTCGCCGCCTTGCCCAAGCCCTTCCCCGCCGGCTTCGACCGCGAGGCCTACTTCGCCGTGCACGCCTTCCGCCTCGTGGCCGCCGACGGCGCCGGCACCTTCGTGCGCTACCGCCTGGCCCCCGCGGCCGGCGTCGCCTACCTCGACGACGACGCCGCGCGGGCCCGGCCCCCGGGCTACCTGTAAGCAACACCCCCGGTGTTCTTCATCTCCTCGTTCCGCGCGAATGACTCCCGCCCGTCCTCCCGTTACCCTTTTTGTTTCGGCCGTGCCGGCCTGGGGTTTGCCCCCTAAACTTGCTCCGCGGACACCTGTCCCTGGGGGGGGGGGGGGGGGGAACATTTACTGACCCCGGATGTTGTTGAAAGCTTCGACGGCGTGGCGGCGGCCGTGGCGGACGGCGGCGGCAACGGCATCGCCTTCCGGCTCGAGGCCCAGGTCGCCGGCCCCGGCGACGCCACCGACGACTGCACGGCGCGCTGGCCGGCCGACCGCGACGTCGTCGACCTCGGCACCGTCCGTCTCACCCGCCTCGCCGACGACCAGGCCGGCCGCCAGAAGACCCTCATCTTCGACCCCGTGCCCCGCGTCGACGGCGTCGAGCCCTCGGCCGACCCGCTGCTGCACGCCCGCGCCGCCGTCTACTTGATCAGTGGGCGGGAGCGCCGCGCCGCCTAGAAGGGATGGGACCGGGGGGGGGGGGGGGGGGGGCGAAAGCCCGGGTCAATGGGACTTTTGCTTGTGATAGGTAGTAAGTAGTACGATGCAGAAAAGAGGGGGAGGAGGTCTCCCAGCCAGGTTTTCCCCGGATCCCATCTCTAAGTCGACCTGGGACGCACCCCCCTTCGATCTACATATCCGATGTTGTTACGGGGAACCTCCCGCATGCTCTCTCTACCCAGGCCCGTGCCGTGCAGTTTTCCGCGTTTCCCGCGTAGCCGCTTTGAGAGGGGGGGGAGCGGAGAAAAGAGACCCCACGACGTTTCGCTCCCCGATGCGGATCCGGCGCGTCGGCGGCGGGCGATGGAATTGCCTAGAGGAGGCAATGTAAGTCGGCGCCTGACTGAACAACTCGTTGCCCAAGCGGGCGAAAGCAGGAGACAGGAGCGGGTATTGGGGGGGGGCCAACGGTGCCTCGGCCGAGTCGACGACGGCGACTGCATTACTTTGCAATTACACGCGCTGCGCTGCTCCGCTCCGACGCTGCGTGGGTCGTCAACCGAGGCAGGGACTGACAGGGCGGCCCCCTGTTTCCCTTCCCTTCCCGCTCCCCTCCCCCCCACGGAGATGTTGTCTGAATGCGGTAACGGGGGGGCTGCGGACTCGTGCCCTCCGGGGCCAACGGCGGCCACCGCGAGCTCTTGTCATGCTGGTTTCGGAAGCCGTAGCAAGTTCGTAGCTCTCTTGGCGCCCGTCACGGCCGTATAGTCGCTCGCATCTATGTCAATGCTGCCTGCCAGGATCTACTCCCCACACGATAAGCCTGCCTTCCGCCCCCCCCCCCCCCCCCCCCCCCCTGAGACGGGGAGTGGAGGAGGGCTTCACGATGCAAGCTTGGCTTTGACCATATAAAGCCCGCCGCGGGAAGGCCGCCTGGTCCATTGAGAAGGAAGGAAATGGTCATCCCTTCCGTACGTCCCAGACACTAGACAATATGAGGTCATCTGCTCTGCTCGTTGCCGCTGCGGCGACAGCTCTCGCGTCTTCGGCGGACAACACGTGGATCGCGCCCTTGGCGACGGATCGTGAGTCGAGCCCCCCCCCCTCTCCCCAACCTATCGGGCCGGATCGCGGTGCCGTGGCCCCGGGAGCAAGAAGCCGAAGAAAAGAAAGCAAGCTGACCATTGCTCCCCACGCCGAAACAGGCCGGAGCCCGTGCCCCATGCTCAACACGCTGGCGAACCACGGGTTCCTGCGGCGGAACGGCTTCAACGTGTCCATGGCGGAGCTGAAGCAGGGGCTCCTGGACGCGGTGCACCTGGACCCGGCGGCGACGGACGTGGTGGGCGGGCTGGCGCTCCCGGCGTCGACGACGGGCCACCCCGACACCTTCCACCTCGACGACCTGAGCCGGCACGGCTTCCTCGAGCACGACGGCAGCCTCAGCCGCGCCGACGCCGCCACCGGCAACAACCACGCCTTCGACCCGGCCCTCTGGGCCGACACCCTCGCCCAGCTGGGCCCCGCCGACACCATCTCCGTGCCGGCCGCCGCCGCCCTCCGCGCCCACGCCCTCCGCCGCGCCGCCGCCGCCAACCCCGCCTTCAACGTGACCGAGGGCGACCTCAAGAACAGCTTCATCGAGTCCTCCCTCTACCTGTCCGTCTTCGACAACACCGTCGACGGCAACGCCGTGACCCGCCACGTCCGCGTCATGTTTGGTACTTTGCCCCCCCCCCCCCCCCCTTCCCTTTTCTCTCTCTCTCTCTCCTATCCTCGGCTCTCTGCTCGTGGTGCGGCATAAAAACGCTGACGTGTGCCCCTGTGGTCTCGAAGAGGAGGAGCGTCTGGCATACGCCGAAGGCTTCACTCGACCGGCCGAACCAATCAGCGCCCAGGCCATCGTGGGCTTGGTCAACAAGCTCGCTGCCGTACAAGTTTAGACAATTACGTCCACGGCGGGACGGGTATACCAAAAGCAAAAATAGCACATCAAGAAACATTGCCGACCTGCTCTGCCCCCGTGAAATTCGAACTACAGGATAATAGAAGCAAGAGGCGGGGTTGTGGCTGCGGGTAAAACGCCAAGTGCGAACCTGACAAAAACTAACATCAGATCGTACTCGGCACATTCGTCATCCCAGCTCTGCCGTCTTCGGCAAGGAGTGAGGTCGGTGCCGCTGATGCTGCCGTTGCTGCTGCTGCTGGACCTGCTGCCGGACCTGGCGCTGGTGGCGTTGTAAATGCTGTTGAGCAGCAACTACGGAGTGCATGAAGAGAGCGAAAGACTTAGAAGTGCCGGGGCCTCTCCCGACCTCTTATACTGCTCCGCCGTAAAACCGGTCCGAAGCAGCCGTGAACAAAAGATGATCTGAATGGCCTGGGGAACAGTGAAATTGGCCGCTCCCCATGCGGTCGAGACTGGCCCACCGAATATTGCACCTTGGAGATGACGATAATTCGGGTTCGAACATTGAAGAATTCATTGGTATCAAAATAAGGGCATACCCTCTAATCTGTAAGACCGACCCTGGCCGCGGTCAGGGGTACCTAGAGCCACAGTGCGTTCCAAGGGGGGGGGGGGGGGGGTATTCGTCGTGGTCCGAGATGGAAGTGGAGAGGCGGAGTAAAATCCCGGGTCCCAGTCCAAAGACCCAACACCATTCCGTGATATACGAGGGCGCGAAGAGGGAGTGGTCTGGAGCGCAGGATGCGAAGGCACCGAACGAGACGAACTTCTTACTGGCTCTTCTTCTTGCCCTTGTAGAGGTATCTGAGAGCAAAGTCAGCGTCGGTGCGGCCCGGACGCCCTTCGGCGCTCACGGCGGGCTCGGCAAAAACGGCCGAAGGGGCAAAAGCCCACTTACCTTCCCAAGACACCCTCGGCAATGCCAACCACACCCATGACGCCCAGGCCCAGGCCCAGGTTCTTCCAGCCCAGGCGGCCGCGCTCGTGCAGGTCCCAGGCCTTGTAGCCGAGGAAGCCGCTCAGGCCAATGACGCCCACCAGGTTGCTGACGACCAGGGCGGTGCTGGCGCCGTCGCCGAGGTTGCCGAACCACTTGGTGAGGAAGCCGTCGGCGCGGCGGGCCTGGGACCTCTTCTTGGCGAGGTCCTCCTCGGCGCGGCGCTGCTCCTCCTCGCGCTCCAGGCGGGCCGCCTGGGTTTCCGTCTTGACCTCCTGCTCGTCCCAGTCCGAGGGCACGGTGCGGACCGAGGGGGTATCGACGTCGACGAGCGAGCCGGTGCTGACGGACTGCGAGGGCTCGATCTCGGGGGCGCGGGGAGCAGCGGCCTGGAGGCAGAGGGCAATACGGTTAGTGGGCCACTTTGTCTGCGGGGGGGGCGGAGGGAGGCTGCCGGGCATCGGCACCGCCGGGCTCGCCGGGACATACCTCTTGAGGCGTCTGCTTGGGGCCGGAAGCTGCTACATCGGCGTAGGACGACACTGTGGGGGGGAGGAGGAGGGGTTCGGGTCAGCAGCTGCGCGGGTGTGTGGCCAATGCTTGGGAGATGCAGACGCGCAGACACGTACTGTTGGGCGGGATCTGGTGGGACCGAGGCGAGTACGGGATGGTGGGAATGCGGTAACGAGATGCGTGATCTGCAGCAGGAGAGCACCTACACACGCATACAATACACACAGGCGGAGTGAGAAGGAGGGAGGGAGGGGGAAGAGTGAGGGGGGGTTGGACGGGTCGATGGGAATTTCACAGGATGGGAAGAAACAGATGGATAGATGGGTAGGTAGTCAAATAGGAAGGGGTATGGGAGGTAAGTAAGTGGTGGTGGTTTTTGACGGCTGAGCCTGGAAGAAGAGGGAAAATGCAGCTAACTGAATGGAGGCAGCCCTTCTCAATGCAATCAACCACTCTGGGAGAGTGTTAGCTACATAGTACATAGTATGTAGGTACATACCTTAGCCAGCCATGGATCAAGGTACACACGAATGCACCATGGACAGTAACTAATGGAATTGATGCAATGCACATGCTGGCGCGGCCGTTGCTGGGCATTGGAAGGCAATGCTCCCGCAATTTGGCTGGACCGCTCAACCGCCCGTCGGGCTCTCTCAGCAGGTTTCCTTTCCTTTTCGGCTCCCGTTGTGCGCAAAAGCTTCACCCCGGCCATTGTCCCTCATCGTGACGTCATGCGGCTCCATCCGTCACCCTCTCGGCCTTGCGTGCCCTGCCCATCGATCCGTACCTTCTTACGTATTCTCCGAATGAAGGAATGAAGACCATTTTGTAGTCAGACTGCTGGCCGGACTACTTACTATACTTATGTACATGAGGTGCATTACCTAAGTACCTACCTAGGTTACATACTAGTAGGCACGTTACTGAAAGGACCTACGTGAGATGGAACTTTTTGGTGATGCAACCGTCGGCTGGTGATGTGGCACGCAACGCGCCCTCCCCACATCAAACCCTGGAAAAGTGGTGGGGGGTTGGTTGTCTCCGGGGACGGGACTCTCAGGACCAATGCATTTTACCCAACTGCACCAATCCCAGACTCTTTCACACTGAATTGTCAACGATTGGCATCGGACGGCCTTACAAACGTTTGTCACTCACTTCCCATGATACTAACTCCCATCCAAATCATAAGCTCCCCCACGGACCGTCAGGTGCCGCGCTATGTATAGGAGGAAACGGGTCATAATGCCTTCCCCGCGTAGGGCTGTTTAAATATGTACCTTCTAGTAGCCAAAGACCTGTTTACTCCACGGTCCCAATAAGAGGGTACATATGGATTCAAGACTGATTGCCCATTGACATGGTCTGTTTGTAATGATTCCTCGCCATAATATCACCAACTTTTCAACTGCTGCGAGGTATGTACGTATAGAAGACTCGCAGCAACGCTTGAGCCATGGGATATAGTTTATTATTAGTGCGGCCCGGTATATAAGTTCGTGGGACGACGGTAGAAAACCCATGGCACCAGGCCCACGACGGATGGACGTTTGCATGTGACGCATACGAATAGTAGTTGTGGATGGGTGGTGGCGACTTTATTTAGGACCCTCACTGCTTGGATTGTGACTGGGGGAAGGTCTCGAATTTCGGGAGGCAGGCGGAGAGATCTACGCCTAGGAGTTAATGCTGCCCATGCCCAGGCCGGCAGACCCAAGCGCCAGCCTTATGATGACGAACGGGTAGAGAAACCCATGCGGCCGGGACGCCCGCTGGTCCATGGCATTGTTCGCTCGGGGCGGAAGGATGCATTGCGCCGAGTCTGGACTTTACCAGGCGGGAGAAGTCCTTAACTCCGTCTGAGTGCATACATAGATACTAATCCATACAGTAAGTTAGTACCTACTGGGTAGGGCGGCTCCACGCTACGGGAGGTCCCCTGGCTTTGTGGCATGGGATCCAGCTGAACCCGATCCCGCCCTTATTGCCGCATCGCGACGCCAGATGGGCCGAGTGTCCGGCGCTTTCGCATCCCAACCCCATCACGTACCGCACTCGCATACGCACTCACGCCCACACGCACATACACACATACACACACTCACTCACACACACACACACGCACGTACACATTCAACCACCCCCCTTGGGTGCCCACCCCCCCTGACAGGCACCTACGCTTTCGCACGCAACTCGTACAGCCGTCCACACGCGCGCGTGTCCCGCTTACGTTACCGACGCCTGCGCCTGCCCCCCCCCCCCCCCCTACATAGTCAGCCGAGCTGCGTCGCAGAGCCCGGCCTGGCCTGTATTGCAAGTCCGGGTGCCGCGCCACGTTGTTGTACGCAGCCCCTCCCGGTTCGGGACAACGCCGCCCTTGCCTCACCGTCTCCCTAGAACCTACCTACCTTGGTACCGCCGGCTGCTTGGATGCGGCTTGCTTAAGTAGTAGGCGACTGCCCCCCCTCGACCGCCCACGCCCCGACCTCCTCTCCCGGTATGCTCAAGAGTCCTACTACCTCCGCCGCACTGCAACCGAGGAGCCTCCTCTCTGCCGCCCAGAGATTCCAGGCCGATCCCGCTCCTGCTCCCGCCCCCTCTCCATCCCACGTGGCTAACATGTCCACCGAAGCCGCCGCCCCACCGCAAGGAGGCCGACCTTTGCTCGCTTCGCAAAGAGCCAAGGAGGAGGCTTCAGAACAGGCCCAACCTCAGGCCAAGGGACGGCCCGTCATGGGTCCCTACTTCCCCTTGGGATACAAGGACGCCGTTTATCAGTGGGTATGTCGCCATGTCTCCGGGCTGCTTCGCCCCCCTCCCCCGGAAGGTCGCAGAACCCCCCCACGAGTATGCGTGCTGACTGGGGACGGAACAGTGGTCGAGCGTTTCGCCACCCGTCGCCGAGCGCAACCTGATCGCCAGTATACCCTATCTCAAGGAAGCCGTCGCCCAGAGCGTCGCTCCGCTGCAGTCCGTCCCTTCGGCCGACAACCCCGGGGCGACCGAGACTCTGACCAAGCACGACCCCTTTGGCCCGAGAGTATGGCGGTCGCAGATGGTCACCCTGTCGGGCAAGAACCGGAGCCTCAACGAGTTCTCGGTGGAGCGCGTCGGTGAGCCCGTGGACGACACCTTGGTCATGCTGCACGGCTACGGCGCCGGCCTCGGCTTCTACTGCAAGAACTTCGAGCCCCTGACGCGCAACCCGGGGTGGAAGTTATACGCCCTCGACATGCTGGGCATGGGCAACTCGTCACGCCCCCCCTTCAAAATCCACGCCAAGGACCCCGCCGGCAAGATCACCGAGGCCGAAAACTGGTTCGTAGACGCCCTGGAAGAGTGGCGGAAGATTCGGAAACTCGAAAAGTTTACCCTTCTGGGGCACTCGATGGGCGGCTACCTCGCCGTCTCGTACGCTCTGAAATACCCCGGACACCTGAACAAGCTCATCTTGGCCTCGCCCGTCGGCGTTCCCGAGGACCCGTACGCCGTGAATGCCGAGATGCCAGAACCCAACGACTCGACCCTGCAGACCGAGTTCACCCAGGACCAGGCGGCGGCCATCACGGCCAACGACAGGAACAACTTGATGAACGCCAAGGCCAAGCTGGAGAGCAGCGGCGACAGCGAGCCCAAGAAACGGCCGCTGCCCGGCTGGCTCGTGTGGCTGTGGGACGCCAACATCTCGCCCTTCAGTATCGTGCGCCTCGCCGGGCCCCTGGGGCCGCGGTTCGTTTCCGGGTGGACGTCGCGCCGGTTCAGCCACCTCGAGACGGACGAGGCGCAGCGGCTGCACGAGTACGCCTACTCGCTGTTCCGCCAGCGGGGCAGCGGCGAGTACGCGCTGGCCTACCTCCTCGCGCCCGGCGCGCACGCGCGGCGGCCCATCATCAACCGCATCCAGAACGTCGGGCGGCAGGTCATCGCGCCCGCCACCGAGACCACGCCCGAGGTCAGGGAGACGGGCTTCCCCATCGTCTTCCTGTACGGCCAGAACGACTGGATGGACGTGGCGGGCGGCCTGGCCGCCGAGGAGAAGCTGAAGCAGGTCAAGGCGAGACTGCTGGCCAACGCGACCCCCGAGGAGAAGGCGCGGGAGAAGGGCGACTGCAAAGTCGTGGTCGTCCAGAATGCCGGGCACCACCTGTACCTCGACAACGCCGACGAATTCAACGACATCATGAAGAAGGAAATGGAGGAAACGCGACAGCAGACGCTGCGCGAGAAGAGCCGGCCGTGATTCATCGTCACGGTTTGGACCTCGCTTTAGAAGAGAGAATGGGGGAGGGCATACGAGGCGTTCAGACGGCGTTTTCGAGACAGCTGGAATTTTTTATTACGGGTTTGGGTCCCTCCCCAGGGGCTCGGTATCGCAAGGTATGGCCCCTAGTGCTTCGTCTGAGCCAAAAGGTCTGTTGTGGGCAATGAGACTGTTCACGGGGTCTTGGGGCATGGGCGGCGAAGGGATTATATATGTGGAAGACTAGAGTAGCGTGGGAGATACGCCCTTGGCAAAGCGCGGGATGAGATGAAAGGCGGCAAGCAGGTCTGTATTCTGGGGGAAACCAGTTGTATAGTAGACTTTTATTAATGAGGGCAACCCAGTTTCTTCTGGTCGTGTTCGGTTTCCCACCACTCCTTTTTCGTTCCCAAACGACTTGCATCTTATCATTTCGAAGCGTGCCGTGCTCCGGTGGGGAGAGAGGCTGACAAGCCAGTATCACTTTGTCACACGATCCCCGGGCCAGAAACCCCTGTGGCCTGTGGGCTGGGCCGTGGCCATGCCGGCTTGGTCTGGGTGAATCTCGAGATCCCAAGGACGGAGTCCGGAAACCTGCTCTACAGCATGCCCGTTCTCCGGGACGGGTGGAAGCCGGGCGGGAGTCGTCGCCGGTACGACGGGCACGGCGTCGGGGCGGGGGTCGGCCGCAGGGCGGAAGCGGCACCGCCGTGGGGCCCCGCTGCAGGCGGGAGGCGGAAGTTGGCCCCGGGCTTCTCCGATGTGAGAATCTCGGCGAGTTCTTGAGGAGGAGGCATGGCTTTTGGGTGGCACACGGAAAGAAGAGAACTGCAAAACGGGGAGGATGGGCGAGGGGGTGGAGGTGGTCTTGCCGAGGCACTGGAGGAGGGGGGGGCACCATGGCCCCGTTCCCGTCTCTCATCCCGGGGTTTCCGGGCGCTTTTTATGCCGGTATTTGGTCCACCAGACGGGCATCACAGTAGAATGCCGTGATCCTGGCGATTTTGTGCGTGACGACGGCTTACACGGCCTTACGTCTACTGCCGCGTCGGGGGGGGGGGGGGGAGGGGGTGCGTCAGCTCGGGACGCGACGACCGGCAAGGGGGTTGAGGGAGGACAGGGAGGGGCAGCACCTCGTCGTCGGTACATACGCGGGATGGACGACGGAATGCGCAGACAGCAGGTTCTCGACGTGCCGAAAAACAGGTGCTAGCTAACTACATATGTAACGAACAATGCCTCACGGCTTCTCTCGATCAGGTTCCAATACCACCGGGGGACTGGTTGTGGTTAGCATGAGTCCCGTCAAAGCGATACACGACTTTCCCCAGGGGGTGGCCGATGCGAGGCCGAACTCAATTGTGAAGGGAGGGCCGGGACTAGGGAGCGTTGAAATGGTATGGTGATACTGTTGAAGTGGCTAGCGGGGGGGCATTGACTTTCCAACGTGCGCTTCACTCTCATGTGACGATATTCCATGAGGCGCGTGTACATGCTTACCAAGCCTACATAGTTACTGCCCGAATTCTCCGATACGGGCACAGAAAAGGTATATGTATATATAATCCAAGATAGGTTGGATATTCGAGTATTACATGTATTTACAGAATTCCATATGTAAGCAGATAATAGGTGGTGACGACCCAGATAAGTTACAAAACTTATATTAAGTAATATCGGGGGGACCAGCAGCACTGACACCTCGACACCACTCTTTCTCGGCTAGACCCGAAGACGGAGGAATAGAACCCCTACGGCGGTCGCTAAGTACTTGGCAAGTAGCGCGGGGCTTTCGCCCAACCGCCCGAACCGCCTGTTATTAGTACATCCTCCCAATCATACATACCTATGTAGGTACATTATCCATCCCATGGGATCCATTCCCTTACAGCATCTCTGTAAGAGGGCTCGATGAATTACTATTGATAGCTGCGGGGGTCGGCGCTGACAACGACCTCTTCTATATGTATGTAGGTGATCAGGAACAAAGGTACTCAGATGAGTACATACATACTACCGAACACCACCCACAGATGGATGAATGGCAGATAGATCTACTGGGATGGAGATTAGGTCCCCCCCCAGCTGTACCGAGGGTGAGGGGAAAAAAGCTAAGGGACGGGGAGAGGAGGGAGGGGGGGAACATGTACCTACAAAACCGGAGTAGAACTGGCCCCGGCGGTCTTTGAAAAATAATTGGGGGCATTCCCGTTTCCGCAACGCCCGCCCGCCTTTTTCCCATCATGCATCGAATGGGGTGACGTGAATGTTGTACCTCAAGTTCAGCTAGGACAGGACGACGAAGCCGCTGCTGGGGGGGGCAGAGAGAGACGAAACCGTCGAACGAGAGACTCGCCCACCGCCCTTTGGATCGGGTGACCACGACGACGACGACGACGACGCCCCTTCGATCGGGTGACCACGACCGACCGACGACGCCCTCTGAGCAGAGGCTCTGCCCGGGGCGACAAGGAAAACAAAATCCCACCCACACGAGGCCCCCCCCCGTCGTCGACTGCCCTCGCGATCCCGACACGACGCCCATCACATACACACGAACCCGTGGGGGGCGCTTGCTCGCATCGCCCAACCCACTACCCACCCCGACACCTTCATCCTTTTCTTGCCTCCTCCTCTCGAGCACACCCCGTCTCGGGCCCTCTTTCCCCTGCGTCCCTCCCCCCCTTCTCCGACGACACACGCCCCCCGTGGCATAAAAAAAATACCCCCCTCCCCCACGACCATGGGCGACTCGGTCGACTCCATCGTCAAGGGCGCGCCCGCGCCCGAAATGGAGGCCATGAACCAATCCCCGCCGACGGGCCCGAGTCCCATCGCCGGCTCGGACAACCTCAAGCCCGGCGACCCGCTGCACCACACGCCCAGCTCGCCGTCCATGATCTACCTCAACATGCTGGTGCTCGAGGCCTCGATGCGCGCCCAGTACCTCGAGCTGCGCACCCGCCGCCGCAAGCACACCTTCTTCCTCGGCCTGCTCAGCGTCTGGCTGACGGGCTTCGGCTACGCCCTCTTCTTCGCCCCGCGCGAGGACGGCGTCGGCGTCGGCGGCTCCGTCTACTGGGTCGTCGACATGACGGAGCGCGTGTGCTTCATGGCCGGCATCGTCACCGCCCTGCTGGTCTGGGCCACGGGCATCTGGGAGCGCGGCATCCGCTGGCCGCGCCGCTGGTTCGCCGTGACGAACCGCGGCCTCCGCGGCTTCAACTGCAAGCTGCTCGTCGTCAAGCGCTCGTGGTGGGTCGAGGCCGTCTCCACCGCCGCCTTCTTCTTCACCTACGGCGCCTTCTCCCACACCTCGGGCCAGTACCGCTTCGTCGAACCCTCCATCCTACGCGAGGTCGAGAAGGAGCTGAAGCTGTCGCACCGCGAGCACCCGCCGCTGCCCTTCGCCAGCGCCGACGAGGAGCGCGGCGGCCACGAGGAGGACCTGGCCCCCGGCGGCGACTACGTGAAGCTGCTGCTGCTGCCCAAGCCCTTCTCGCCCAACTTCCGCGAGAACTGGGAGGTCTACCGGAGCGAGTACTGGGAGCGGGAGAACGAGCGCCGGGCCCTGCTCCGCGCCAAGCTGCAGCTCCGCGACCAGGAGCTGGCCAAGCAGCAGAGCCGCTGGCTCTGGTGGCTCCCCGGCCGCCGGCCCGCCGGCGAGGAGAAGCGCCCCGGCCCGGCGTCGCCCGGGGACGCCGACAAGTCGCCGCCCCACCGGCAGCACTCGACGGTCCTCAAGGAGCACCGGCGCGCGCGGAGCGGCAGCGTCCGCCGGAGCAGCGTCTCGGGCGGCTCGTCGCGCAGCCCGACGCCGACCATCGAGCTCGACGAGGCCAGCCCCACGGCCAGCCGGCGCGGCAGCAACGCGTCGACGGCCTCGGCCAAGCGCGGCCGCAAGAACCTCGCCGCCTCCGGCTCCGCCCGCGCCCCCAAGCGCCCCGGCCTGGACGCCCGCTCCCTGACCCCCGAGTTCCCCTCCCCCCTGGCCAAGGAGAGCAGCCCCGGGAGCGAGGGGTCCGGCGCCGAAGGCGGCGTCCGCCGCTCGACGCGGAAGAAGCCCTCGCGGTCCAGCGTAGCGTCGCAGTAGATATAGAGTAGAGCAGCAGTAGCAGCAGTAGCAGCAGTAGCAGCGGAGCCTTTTGAGAGCCTTTCCCCCCAAATTCCGAGCTATCGAATCATGTGTGGTGATTACTCCCTTCTCCCCCCAGGAAAGAGAGAGAGAGAGAGGGTGGTAATGAAGGGGGCGGTATGCCTCCTTCCCTCGGGGTGGCGCCTCTTTTGGGGACAACCCTCTCCTGCTTGTGAATGCACGATGCCCCTTTGTAAATGTACACATCAACTTACTTCCCCCCCCTTTCTCTAACCCGCGTAGTAGACGTAAACGGCCCTCGCCCATCGCACATTTTCCCATGCGCGGTGTTCCCCCCGTGGGCGGCCCGGCTCCCGTCTGTAAGCCGACGAGCCGCCATGGGCGAAATGCATTTTCCCCACATGGGCGCAGCTTTTTTCTCTCTCTCTCTCAGCGTCTATCCAAGAACCCAAAAGTGCACATCGGCGTGTGTTGGTTTCCTAGCCACAAACCAGTATAGTAACCCCCCTCCCCGATCCTCGGGCATCCCCGGCCGTCGACGCGCCAAAGGTGCATAATATACGAGCCTACATACCTTTAGTACCTACCTACCTATCCCACCACATCTATATCTCTTCCCCTCCCCCCTCCCCCCCCCCCCTTTTACCCACAAAAAGAAATACCATGCCCTCACCACCACCCCCGCGTCAACGGGCCCCGGCGTCCCCGCCGCCGTCGTCGGGCCCGCCGCCGCCGCCGGCCGTCGCCACCGGCCCCATCCCCGACGGCGTCCTGCGCGCCGTCCTGGCCGCCGATGAGGCCATGTACCCGGCGGCGCTGCCGTGGGCGCGGCTGCGGGCCTGGGTGGACGCGTGCCCGGCGCTGGCCGTCTGTTTCTACCACCACCACCACCACCACCACGAAGACGACGACGACGCCCGTGTCGTCGTCGTGCCCCTGGGCGCCAGCATCACCCTGCCGCTGCGCGCCGGGCCCTGGCGCGCCCTGCTCGCCGGCCGCCTCGCCGAGCCCGCCATCGCCGTCGCCGACCTGGCGGTGCCGAAGACCACCACGACGACGACGACGAAGGGCGATCAAGGAAAAGTAGAAGAAGAAGAAGAGGAGGAAAAAGAAGAAGCCCGAGACCATGACGGCGTCGGGCTCCACGTCTTCCACGTCGAGCGCTTCGACGTCGGCCCCGAAGACGACGTCGCCGCCCGGCGGGCGGGCCGCGGCCTCGCCGCTCGCGCCCTGCGGCACGCTTGCGACGTCGCGGCCGGGCGGGGGTGGAGGGTTCTGGGGTGTTCGGGTAAGGATCCTGGGTTTCCTTTTTTTTTCCCCTTCCCTTCCCTTCTCCCTTTTTCTTTGTTTCCCCTTTCCCTCTAACTCTTTCCTCTTTTTTGTTTTCCCCGTTTTTGATACCTTTCCCCCGTGACGCGGGTGTTTTCTCTCCCAAAGGTTAACAAAGGCGCGCTCGTCCCCCTTTCTCTCTCCTCCTCATCCTTCCTTTCTCCCCACCCGCTCACACCACGGGGGTGCGCGCGGGGGGAAGAAGAAGAGGAGGGGAGAGGGGGAAAGGGAGGGCCCTTTTTTTTTTCTTTTCTTTAGCACTCACGGCGACCGACGCCGGGGCAAGGGCGTTCGCCAAGCTCGGCTTCGAGCCGACGGGCTACGAGGAGATCTGGGTGCGCGAGGCCGGCGGGTCCCCGGCGGCCCCGGCGCGCATGGTGCCGATCCTGCCGTCGGGCCCGGCGGCGGCGGCGGCGGCGGCGGGAGGCGAAGCGGCGGTCCGGGAGAAGGGGAGCCACGAAGAGGTGGTGGGCGCGGCGAGGATGGTGGTGCGGTATAGCGACGGCGTTCAAGACGGTGCTGGACTCATGCGATGATGCCTTTCATCTGTGCGGTTACCTATTACCTATTTGAGTATTCACCCTGCGCCTGGAGAAATAGTTGGCTCCTGGGGCCGGTTGCCCTCCGGCTGCTGCCCTGGCGTGGACGGAGTGGAATGCGGCACCCTGGCCACAAGTACCAAAACCCCGTGCCGTCTTGAGGATTTCTTTTGAAATTCGCGAGTCCAAGAAACCATTCGTAGTCACTGGCCAGACAAATTTCGCTTACGTAGAATTGCTATATCACCCGGTGAATCAACTACTATTCCCCTCGGAAGAAAGCCCTTATTCCCAATGCAGATATGGTTACTTCGTTGCTTAACCCCAAGTACCGCCACCACCAGATCGGCCTCCGCGACGCTGCGCGCTCAGTCGCCAGTCGTCCTCGGTGGCGTACTTGTTGTACAAGGGCTGGATCCTCTCGGCCTGTTTCCTCTTGCTCAGCTGGTTACTCGGGGCCACCTTGAAAAAGGTCGGCGCCGCCTCCACCAGCCACTTGGGCTCTATCGTCGTCGTCGTCTGCATGTACTCCTTTGTTGTCATCACCAGCGTGTGGTAGATGACCCATTCCGCCTGCTTTCCGAACAGGGCCGAGCTGGGGTGCAGATAGACAGGTGTGCCTTCAATGAGTGTCTTGTAGCCCTCCTGGGGGTCCTTGCGAGCCGCGTTCCGGAAAAAGCCGGCACACATGGCCCTCCGCACCTTGGCCGTATCGCGGAGGCACGACACGATGGGGTGCCGGTGACGCTGCATGATTTGGACCAGCTGATCCCGAACCTTGCGCGCGCGCTGCATAGCACGTGCCTGGATAAAATTCTCGTAGCACCACGGGTTGGATGAGCCGCTGTTTTTCCAGCCGTTGTACACGTTGAGCAGCGTCAGATGGTCGCCCGACGGGTCATGGAATTTGGCCTTCTTCTGATCGGCCTGTTGTTGTTTTTCCTTGGGACGGTAGAAAACGGTGGGGATATTGAGCATAGCAATAATGCTGAGCATCTCTTCGGTACAGCCCAGCTCCACCGAGGCAATCAACACCTTGGCTAGAGAGGGCTCCATAGGGAAATCGGCCATCTTGCGGCCGAGTCGAGTTAACAGGCCTTCCGTATCTAGAGCCCCGAGCGCGAAGAGCTCCTCCAGAGCCGTAAGCATTGTGTTGGTTGGTGGAGGGTCCATGAAGTCAAAGTTGAGGAGATCGTTGATACCCAGCGCCTTCAGCATCAGAATCGTATAGGCCAAGTTCTGCCGCTGGATCTCGGGAATCGTCGTCGGCAGCATTTCGGTCTGGAAAGCTTGCTCCGTATAGAGCCGGAAGCACTTGCCTGGGCCGGTACGGCCAGCTCGACCTGCCCTTTGGTTCGCCTGTGCCTGGGAGATGGGCGTCACGATCAGGGCGTCCATACCGAGCTTAGGGTCGTAAGCGTTTTGCTTGACAAAACCGGGGTCGACAACGTAGTAAATGTGGTCGATGGTGATGGACGTCTCGGCAATGTTGGTTGCAATGACAACCTTTCTTTCCCCTGGAGGCGCTGGGTCGAAAATGCGACTCTGCTGCTCGTTGGGCAGAGCCGAGTAGACGGGCAGGATATGGAGTTTGGGCACGTTGGGCCCCAGTGCCTTCATACGCTCATGGAGAATCTCACACGAGGTGTCAATCTCTTCCTGGCCCGTCAGGAACACAAGGATATCCCCCTGGGGCTCCGTCAAGTGAATCTGCATGACAGTGACCAGCGCCGAGTCTAAATAGTCAGACTCGGGCTCTCTTGAGTACAGAATCTCCACGGGGAACGTTCGTCCTGGGATGGTGAAGATGGGACACTCGTTAAAGTAGGAGGAAAACTTGTCGGCATCCAGAGTTGCACTTGTCGAGATAACTCGCAGGTCCGGGCGATGTTTGCATGTCTTCTTCAGCAGGGCGAACAAGACGTCAGTGGCGATGGTCCGCTCGTGGGCCTCGTCCAGGATGATGACCGAGTATCGTTTCAACTCCGGATCCATCAGAATCTCTCGTTGGAGCATGCCGTCTGTCATGTACTTGATCTTGGTCGAAGGGCTGGTGATGTCCTCGAACCGAATCGTGTAGCCCACCTCTTCGCCCAGCTGGCAGCCCACTTCTTCGGCCACGCGCTTGGCGACTGACATGGCAGCGACTCTTCGCGGCTGCGTACAGCCAATCATGCCACTGTTCGCAAACCCGGCCTCGGCCAGGTACTGGGTCAGTTGGGTGGTTTTTCCTGAGCCCGTCTCTCCCACCACAATGAGGAACTGGTTCTCCTTGACGGCCTTGATCAGCGCGCTTCGGAACTGGAAGACGGGGAGCGACTCCCGCTGCTCTTTGATCGGCAGCGTCGTGCGCCTGCCCATCGGCTCACTTCTGGCAGCGCGTTTCCATTCGGGCTCCGCCTCGGGCTTGGGGGCGATCGTCTTGGCATTTCGCAGGTCCATGGCAAATTTCCTTTGATCTGGGTTCGCCATGGGGTCGTTCCACTGGGCGGATAGGTCCGGTTTGTTCTCGGCCTCGGTTGCTTGCGCCTCGTCCTTTCGCATTTCCTTCCTCTCCTTGGCCAGGTTCGTACCCGACATGGCCGCACGGTTCAGCGAGCCATCCGGCGCTTTTACCACGCGGATGGGCGAGAGCTCGAGCGACTGCTTCGTCTGGCCGACCAGGAACGGGGGCTCCTCATCGCGGACCTCAATGTCGATGTCTTCCTCCAGCTCCATGCCGCTCTCGCCTCGCAAGGTGGCATTGTAGTCTTCCTCCAGGTCGGGGTAGTCCGAGGCCTTCGCGACGCCCGAGGCAATAAGTTGCCGGATCTCCCAGCGTTCTGGCGACGTCATCCGCTTCTTCTGTCGACGAGGCTGGGCGGCGTATTCCGCCAAAGCCGCTGCGTTGCCGTCGTCCATGGAAGCGATGCCTCCTCTGCCTCGACCTCCGAGTGCCTCCGTATTCGCGCCCGAGGTAATACGCACCTGGGGCACCAAATCCAGGCCTGTCTCCTGGTCGACTTCTTTCATGGACAACCCTATGCGGCCCCCTTCGATCTTGGTAACTTTAACCTTGACTTCCTGGCCCCGGGTAAGGAGGTCGGACGGGTGGTTGACGCGCTGGCCGTCCACAAGCTGCGAAATATGCACCATGCCGTCGACTTTGCCACGGACTCCATGAAGATTGACGAAGGCACCAAAGTCTTTGATGCCCGTAACGTGGCCTCCGTACACCTTGTGTAGAACGGGCTGATCATCCACCTCGGGCTCGGGCGCATGGCGGAAGTCATCGTATTCGTCGCGGTCGCGTCTCCGGCGCCTGGGTGAGCGCGAGCCGTGTCTGTCCTTGCGGTGGCGTCGCGATTCGTGGTCCTTGGCACTGCGCCGCGACCCATGGTATTCGTCCTCGTCGTCATAGTGCTTCCTTCGTCTCGGCGAGCGGGACCTGTCCTTGCGGTGATGCCGGGAGTCCGTGCCTCCATCCAGGTCCTCTGGGCTCCGACTGCGCTTCCGTGGCCTGTCGGCGGTACGCGTCTTGGGCTCCAGACCTTCGAGCAGGGCCAAGGTATCGTCTATCGCATCGCCGTCATCGCCATCGGCGACAACCTCTTTGTCTGGCATAGCAAGCCCTGTGAATAGCTTCTTCTTCTCCTCCAAGGACCGGCCCGTCGGCTGACCGCCCGAGGAGCCGGCGCCGTTACTGTTGCCATTTTTGAATCGGGGGTGCATGGTTCGCACCAGGTGGTCGATGCTGTCAAACAAACTCTCAGGCCATTTGGAGCCTCCCATGCCAGCCAGCTTCTTTTGGAATTCATCGCGACTGGCGCTCTCGAGTCGCTGGACGATGATGAACTCGGCGAGCGCTTTTTCCTCAGCGATGCCCAAGTGGTTCTGCAGCTCCGATGTCACCTTGGAGACCAGAGACAGCAGCTCAAGCTGCTCGAAGTCATCCATGGTGGCTGTCGCGCGATGCGGAGTCGTGTCCCGCGGGACGTCGGCGTCGGCGTTGGCGTCGGCGAAAGCGAGGGCAAAGGCGAGGGCGTGGGCGAGGGCGAAGGTGAAGGCGTCGGGCCTGGACGTGGACGTGGAGGTGACGTGTCGTCGTTTCCAAGTCTCGCGATGGTATCTACTCCATGGATAGGGAGATAGTTGAATAAATCGGACGGTGGATCTGACGTAGGAAATTGGAAGCGAAGGAAGCTTTATCAGATATGGCTAACGACGCGCAGGTACATTGAAAGTTAGTTCTCTCGGTCGGGGCTCTGGGTTCGGGGTTTACGGTATGTACCCATAGTTTTTTCCTAGAGTCGTGTACACAGTACTGCAGGCTGCTACGAAGCATTTGAACATGGGGTCTTACAAGACCCAGTGACATATCGCCTCAACCATAGTTCGTGAGTCAGAAGGTATTTCGGCAATAAAGATATCTACATTACCGGTGCGACTGAGGTGGTTGATTTCGCACACTTGTTCTTTTGGCAGTCGTGAATTTCTGCAGCATAGACTAGGACTTTACGTAGGCTCTATGGCAACACACTCAACTCAAGCCATACATAACCCACCCCACTTGACAATGGGCACTTCGAATATCATCATTGGATACGGATTCAGATTGGCTCAACCATACGGGTCCCAAAGAACTGTTGTGCGAGCGGCGCGTAGTTACACCGGTTGCAGAAATTAATTACTTAGCAAAAAGTAGCCTACCTACTCATGTAAAGTGGCGAGAAACACGCCGCCCGACGAACACTGCAGAACTCCCATTGCAGGGCACCAGCCCGCAATATACAGACACGACTCCCCGGGACTTCGATCGAGCAGCGCCTTGACGTCGACAGGTCCGTCATCTTTCGATGAGGCGCACCGCCGCGAGCAGTGAGTGCATCGCGCGCCGGTTAATCGCGGGTCTGGATTTTGTGGTCACCCTGGACAGCTTCGGCATAGGTGGGGGGCGCTCTGCCGCCGGCTTGAGAGCTGCCGCCGGCCTCGGCCGAGTTGTTGCCGTTGGTCGCTCCGTAGTTGGTGACGCCGTGCTGCTGGGACTGCTGGTGCTGCTGCTGGTGCTGGGGCTGCTGCTGCTGCTTGTACTGGGGCTGCGCCTGTGGCCGCGGCGGCTGCTGCACCTGGCGCCCGTCGCTCTGAACATAGACGTACGTAACGCGGCCGCCCTCGGCGTCCTGGGGCAGGTTTTGGTAGTCGTAGGCATCATCGGGGAACTTGGCGATTATGTACCAAGCGTGCAGAAGACCCGGAACCTGGGCGGTGCTGCATGTTAGCGAGGCCGTCCAGGGCGTCGGGGTCGACGATGGGGGGGGGGGGGGGCCTTACGAAGCCAAGCACACAGAGCATGATGTTGATGATGGAGTCAGCGGAGCAGATGCCGCGCTTGACCCAGACTGCCCCGTAGCGTTAGTAACCTGCGCAAATCGTCCACTCGCCGTCACGACGCCGAACGGGGCGGGTGGTGCGGAGGTTGCGATGACGTACCGGGTAGAGGGGGGAAGATGACGGCTAAAAAGCCCAGGAATACGTCGGAAGAGCACATGGTGTGGCCTGGTAATATCTGAGAGTATGCGGTGGACAGCTGATGATATGCGACTGGAGAATGCGGTTGTTGTAGCTAGAAGGAAATGTTGGCAGAGGAGCTCAGCCGACATTTGAGAGTCATCATCCCAAACCTCGATGGCAAATGGGTGCCTGCCAGCCGCCATCTGCTCACCCGCTCACCCGCTGGGTCGCTCTTGCTCACATGCCCACCTGCCCACATATACATACATACCTTCACCACTGCCGAAAGATCCAGTGTGGCTGTGCTAGGCCGCATGGGGAGGGAGCCCACCTTGCGATGTACTTTGGTAGGCAAGTATGTACCTCTTAAGCCTCCCGAGGGCTACATATCTGTATGTACGTAGGTCAGGACATATTAACCTTCGTACCTTGATTTAGTGGAACGAATGCATCTCAATGCAGAACCACTGATGGAATTGGAATCATGTCCATACTGTGCAGATCTTGCTGTTGGTCGACTTTCAAATGTATGGGGTCGCTTCGGGTATCTGGGCCGAGCATATGCATTCAACATGGATCCCGGTGCAACCAGCAAGAGCGCTAGGATGTACTTACTTACATACCTACAGTACTTATGTACTTACATACAGACAAGCATATGCACATGTACCATTAGCCTCCCATGGATTCCAGCGGGTTCAGTACTTCTTACCTAGGTAGGTATGTATGGGAAACACACATACACATACACACACACAGGTACGTATGCCCACGGTTTCCAATTGACCTCTTATCAGGTGGTTCTTCGCGAGACTCATCACAAGCTATCTCGAGTGCATTCTGTTCAGTTTCCACATCTTGTCTACCATCCATGAACAATGCCATAGTCGAGCACGGGGGGCTACTTTCTGTAAATGCCACAGTCGAGCACGGGGGGCTACTCTTTGTAAATGCCGTGGTCGTCAGGCGAGTCGGTATCGCTGCCCGGTACGCTGGTGTTCCTTTTGTTTCGGCCGTGGTACACGCAAATCCCCGTTCCGCCCGACTTGTGCTTTTTGTTCGCCGGGCACATCGGGCTGTTGGGCAAATGCTCGGGCAGGTCGAATTCGAACTCGCGCCGCTGTCCCCGGTCCTCCCACCGCGGAATCGCCATCGGCACCTCCCACCACTCCTTGGACCCTTCCTTTCCCTCCCTCCGGCCCGTCTCGCTGGGGTCATGCGGCCTCTGCGTGGAAGTAGGTGGTCTTTGAGAGGTGGGTTGCTTCGAGATGTCAAAGAAAAACGACCGGCTCTGTTGGTCGCGGACAGTCTCGCGAAGAGGCGGTGTATGGACTCGTTTCGCTTCCTGCTTGTCGTGTCAACTGATGGCCCTCGGCATGGGAAAAGGTCAGTTTGCGCGCAGGCGTCGGGGCACTTACACCGCCAGGGTATTGGTTTGACCAGTCAGTCGAACAAGGCCTCTCGGCCGAGGGGGTGGCGAGCGGCGTTTCTCCCATAAGTATATCGCGAACAGAACTCGAAGCACTAAGATCCGAGCTAATCGAGGTTTTGCGGTGCCAGGGGCTCTTTCCAAATATTTTGCGTTGCCGTGATTTGCTGGGGCTCTTGCTGGCATCCTCTCGCAGCAAGGAAGATATGCGAGCGAGAGGACTCTGGCTGGCCGGCCGAGCAAGACGCCTCTTCGCCCCCTCGATTGTGGTCTCGGTGTACATTTCGTCCTTGGGTGGGGGTCTCTCTTGCGACCTCTGCCACGGATTCCGTCAGATGGAAAAGCACCTACCCGTACCGTCGCCCCTGCAGGGAATAAGAGAACTTACCTCGCGGGTTCTGGAAATCAGCCCTAACCAGGACCTTCTGGGCTTGGATGACGACGTCACTAAGCTTCTCAGGTGCGACCGACCAGATGAAATCGGAGACAAAGGTCTATCGCTCACGGCGACCTTGTGATCTTCGGCAACCGACAGAGTCTCAGGGCCAGGCTTCTCGGAAGAAGGGGTGTAGGGCGAAATCGACTGCCCAGATTCTGCCTGGCTGGATATTGGCTGTACTGGAGGTCGACCTGAGCCGGTACGAGGTGACTTGCGGCTTTCATCGCTGGCAATCCGAGTAGACAACGACGGCCGCTGCAAAGATAAGACGTGGGCTTCCTCCGTCAGGTATGGGCTTGCCAAAGCCGGCTCCTGGTTTGCCGAGAAGGCAGCGCTCTTCATATGCTGGGGAACGGGGGCGGAGTGGTGACTGCCGTCGGTTTCGCGACTGGAACTGTCCCGGCCCGATCTCTTGCGCCACTTGAAGACTCTGGAACTCGGGCTGGTGGGAATCTCGGCTCGCTCACGCTCGGCCCAGTATCCGCCAGGAAACCATACCCACTCGAATCCCTCCTTTGCAGGGCGTGGAGGGTCAATGCCGTATGAGGGCCCTACGGGGCCGTCGAACGGCGAGCTGATTGGTGTCGAGCGGAGCTCTCTCGCACTCGGTCGAGCTGAGATGATTTGGGCTAAACGGGGACTCGCTGGGGCTGGCACAGACACAGCGGAGAACGGCATTTTGCCGGGAGGTCCGTCCATGGCCGTTATGCTCCGTGTGATAGACTCTTTCTAGTTGCCAGTCAGACCCTGCTCGGTGGCAAGCGGCCAACCCGTCCAGGGGCTGATTTTGCCATCGGAGCTCATGGCCTGCCGAGCAGGAAGGAGGGAGGAAGGTTCTAGGCAGCTGGCGGAAGGGAATTGGTTGCTGGCTTCTCTCGTCGTCGGTTGTAGGTTCTCGTGAATAAAGCTCGAAGAAAGGGGCCATCGCCGAGCACAGAGAAGTAGGCTTTAGTTATGTTCCATAGGGGGCTATTGTTGTGTTGATCGATTGATGCCATATTCCCCACCCCATTCGATTGTAACCTTGTTTCGTGCAGTTGATTCAGTCGGTGGCTTCATGTCAGCGGATAGCTTTGAAAGAGAAGGCGCGAATGTTGGCTTCCGCGAGCTTCCGACTGCCTCAAGAGGCGCGGGAGGCATGGGAAATTCGGATTACTCGATGAAGTCAGCGAGTACGTACCTCTTACCTCTTACGTAGGTACATACTTAAGTACCTACTTAGGTAAAAGAACTGGATAGGTGCCTAAGTATGTAGGTATCCGCTACCAACTTGTTGTTTCAGTACCTCACAGCAAACATTCTGCGATTCTTGGGTTGACAGGCAATTGACGGACAGGGCCTACTTGCATGTCCAAGGTTCTCATACTATAGAAGTTAAGAGTTCCGTGTTTCTTATATGCTGTACATGGCGCCGCCGACGCCCGTGGAACCTGAACAACTTCTTAGCGTCCAGCTTACACTGCATCCCTCCTACTGATACACTTCTTCTTGGTCTCAAGGGACACGCCAAGACCAAGGCTTGCTTGACCTCATTGTCGCTTGGAAGACGGCTTCTTGCTTCTGGCAGCCTCCACCGCCTCCTCGAGTTCTTTAGCGTCCTCGGCCAATGGCTCTTGGTGGCCTTCCTCTGTCCAGGTACCAAGAGCCTCGTGTTCGGGTTCTTGCGGCTGGTCCTCAAAGACCTCCTTTCTGCGGTCACGCTCCATGACCTGTCGTCGATTCCGCGAAATTCTGGCCTGCCGGGATTCCTCGGTGAAATCAATGTCGCCCAAACACTCGTCGATTTTGTCCTCTAGCAGTTTCTTGACGTGGAACGCAAGACCTTGGCTGCGGAATACACCAGAGTATCGGTAACTGAGCCAGAGGTAGAGTGTGATGGCCTTATGGAAGGCCTCGAGCTCACGCAAGTAGTTGGCAGGACCCCCTGGAAATGTTTCCCTGGTTTCTTCCAATATTTCCAGGTTGAGGCCAGGAATCTCAAGCAGGTGCCCGCCCGACATCTCCGAGGCGCATTTTGCATAGGCCTGCAGTATCCTCTTGCCATCGGTTTCTCGTAGGGCGACGGGGGCATTTAGGAACACGCAACGATCGAAGATAGACATGGGGTATGGCTGAATCAAATCGGCCACGTCTGCCATCTCCGCAAAACTGCACATGTGGTATTTAGACGACACATGGGCAATATCTCTCAGTCGTACGATTATATAACTGAGGGGCGTGTTGGGCGGGAAGTAAGCTGAAAACCTCTCCAGCAGAGATGGAGGAATCTGAATGCCGGCGGTCTTGATGGGCTCCGGGTCCTGCTTGAAAGCGGATTGGATGGCTGTTATGTCTTCGTCTTCCAGGCACGTTACCAGACCTGGCGCTTTGATTTGGGGTGGCGGCGGTGCTACACCCTCGGCGACGGCGCTCGCCTGGAGTCCCTCCTTGATAGCGGCGTTGGCAGTTCGGAAGCGTCCAGCGCGGCCGCCTATCTGTTTGAGCTCCGATGTGCTTATCGCGCGGTACCCGAACTTGTCGCGCTTTTGCGTCTGCTCGAAAATGACTCGCTTGATTTCCAGGTTGAGACCCATTCCAATAGCATCACTGGCAACAAGGAAGTCATAATCGTTATTCGGGTCGTTGAACAGAGCGGCCTGCTGGGCACGCGTTTCCGGCGGCAGTGAACCATAAACGATAGCACAGCGCCGGCCTGTCCTCTTTTCGATCGTCTTTTTGAGGCTGTGAATGCCGATGCGAGAAAAGGAGATGATGGCGTCGCCTTTCTGGAGGTTGTTGAGATTGCCCCCCAGACTTTCGGTCGAGGCCTGCAAGGGGCTCAGGCGTTCGTACCGGTGGATGATGCACTCATCTCCCGTGGTGCCGCAAAGGGACTGAATCAGCTCGACGGCGCGCTCTTCGCCACACAAGTGGACTTCCCTGGCTTGCACACCGAGGAAAGCCTGCGTCCAGGCCCACCCTCGTTCCACGTCTCCAATCATTTGGATCTCGTCGATGATGGCGACGTCGACTATCTCGTTCAGAGGTGTCATTTCCACGGTACAGCTTCGAAAGTAGACGTCTTTGTCTTCGGGAATGCGCTGTTCCTCGCCAGTGATGAGAGCACAGGGCTTGCCCTTGGCCGTAAAGCGCGAGTAGACCTCATGTGCCAACAGCCGTAGGGGACCGGCGTATATGCCGGTTTTGGCATTTTCCAACGCCTGGAGGGCCCGGTATGTTTTGCCGGAGTTGGTCGGTCCCACGTGGACATGGATCTTCCTGCGCATGGCTCTGGTAGCTGGAAACCACTCGTGGGGGAAGCGGCAGTCGGCAATCTTTCGATGGGTCGTGGCGATGGCCTTGGAGAACCTGGAGCGCATCAAGAAGTTCTGGAAGGCGTATTTGACTTCCCTCTCGAGATAATCCACGTCTCCCTTGACGAAAGCCTGGCGGAGATTGTGGAACAACGGGTTCTCGGCCTGGCTGAGCGCGCGCTTTTCAAAAGCCATGTCGAAGGCCTTTTCCATGGCATTTGTGAAGGTAGCGCTCTCGCGCTGCAGGTCCGCCTCGCTCTCCAGACCAAAGGCCGAGTATTCGTTGTGCTTCGCAGCCCAACTTCCAGTGGTCTTCAGGATATTATCCAGGCGACCCAGACACAGGTTGCGAAAGAGAACATGGGCTTTTTTGGTATGTATCCGTTGGTCTTTGGGGGAAATGGTCTGGGTTGTAGCCGGAGGCTTGCCACCTAGGGAGGACCGCAGAGGTTCCCTGTCGATATCACGGGATGCGCCGTACTTTTTTATGCCGCCAAAGGACTTCTTTGGCTTTTCCCTGGCCGCGGCGGCCGTCGTTGAGAAGCCATGGCGACAGGAGAGCCGGAGGAGAGGGCCTGGCCTAACGCGACAAGCTCTGGAGATGGCGAGCATGACAGAGGGCCTTAGGGACGCGGAATCATGTTAGGGCGGATTCCCGTGTTTGAGCAACGTGTGAGGCCGACGAGTGGTCGCGAGTGTGTCGAAAGAGCTCGATCGTGTCGTGGCGGACTATCGGGTCGCCCAGCTTTCGAGATGGGATCGCGAATGGGTTCGGCGTCGGGAGGTCGGAGTATAGGTTACCTGAATTCTTGGAAGCGAGGTACAGCCAGCGTACAGCGTTCGCCACTTAACGGCGCACCAGCAATTGGGGTGGGCTTAGGTACCCGGGGGCAGACACTATGGGTGCAGGTGTCATACGACAAACAGTGTGTAGGGCCCCCTCGCATCCAATGGCTTTTTTTTTTCTGTATCCCCCACTATCGATTAGATAGGGCGGCCAAATGTGCTGTGCGGCCAAATGTGCTGTACATCAGTACTTAGTTGTGGTACTGGGAGCTGTAAGTATGCAGGAGTATGGGATATTTAGTCGCTAGGCCCGTTTCCTTCCCATGGACGGTGATGGAATCTGATAGGATCGATCCCTCATACGCCGCGATGCCCTGACGCTACTGCTGTATCTGCCGGGAACCCTCATTGACCTCCAGCCTAACCCGTAACATGGAGGTGCTGGCAGGTATTCCCTTCCATGGTGAGGGGGGTTTTGCACGCTATCCTAGTGCGCGAGAGATACTCAGTATGTAGACGTACAAGTCATGTACTGGCTATAAGCGAGCGACCGCACCAATCGAGTACATGATCGCTCGTGTCGTGGACGCCACAGCGCGGAACAGGCGGGCGGACGTGCCATCCTCGCCGTCGTCATCATGCAGGCAAGACGAACTAGAAGTGCCTTGCCAATCGTGCCCCCGAGGACCGGGTGAACGAGTGACAGGCACTCACTCGTTTTCCATCCATGCAAGCAACTGCTGCGCCCATGGAAGTGCACAGTCGCAGTGTGCACATGTAGTTGGATCGCATAGCAAGCACAAGTGCGCCGTCGCATTGTCCCGTCCATCCCAGCCAGAGGAATCAACCTTTGCTTCGTCTGCGCCTCCCGATCTCGTTTCTGGCCTTCGGCTTCAGCCGCGACACACCCAATCTTCCAAGCACCAACAAGCCTGCCCGTTTCCCCTCTGCAATTATTATTACCTTAAGTACAGTTGACCACCTCGATCTCCGACCTGCATCTCTGGCGTTCGCGCGCAAGCCGGATCCCCATCGCAGGCCACTAACAAGCAGTCGAGCCCAGGCAGCCAAACACGACGCCCCCTCGGTCTTCCCGTCCTCCGCCCGATCGATCCTAGGTTTCGTAACATCATCGCCTGCCCGCCGCCATGGCTTCCTCGTCGACTCCCAAAACACCCCTTCTCTAGTACGTCTGCCGTTCGTGCGTCGCCAGCCGTCGGCCCTGCTGGGACGGACCGCGCGCCCTCTCGTGATGGCCATTGTGCTAACGCTCCCCCGCCTCGCAGCTCGTGCATCGCGCACAACAACACCATCCTTTCCGAATGCACGACCTCGGCCTCGTCGCAGACGTCATCGCTGGCGTCGCTGATCCTGCCCAAGATCACCCACGACACGCCGCAGAAGCTGACCTACACCCATGGCAACAACCACATCCACTACATGTCCGAGGCGCCCTCGGCGCATTCCGGCAACCCGTCGGCCGGCGGCCTGACCTTCCTCGTCATTGCTGACTCGACGCTCGGCCGCCGCGTCCCCTTCGGCTACCTGTTCGAGATCCGCAAGCGCTTCTTCGCCGAGTTCGACGGCGCCAACACCGACTTTGCCGACATGCCCAACTACGGCGCCGGCTCCTTCAACGCCGAGCTCAAGAAGCTCATGGTCGACTTCGGCACCACGAGCGGCGGCCGCGAGGACGCCATCAGCAACGTGCAGCGCGAGATCGACGACGTCCGCGGCATCATGACCAAGAACATCGAGGGCCTTCTGGAGCGCGGCGAGCGCATCGACCTGCTGGTCGACAAGACGGACCGCCTGGGCGGCAGCGCGCGCGAGTTCCGCGTGCGCAGCCGCGGCCTCAAGCGGCAGATGTGGTGGAAGAACGTCAAGCTTATGGCGCTGCTTGTTCTGGTCGTCATCCTGATCATTACCGCCATCGTCATCGGCGTCAAGAATGCCGTCTGAAGCCCGGAGGGGTGGACACGGGACACGAGCGTACTACGAGTTGAGATTACAAGAACACAACGGGCATGGAGTTAGATTATGCGGCAAGCCACCCCTGATATGGGACTTTGCTGGGCTACTGGGACTTGACTTTCGGCCGAGGCTTTGCGCACTCGGCAATGGCGGTGGACTTTGGATTTTATTTATGTACGCATCAATTGTACCAAACGCTTCTTTCATCCGCTCTCCTTCGCGGCTGTGTGAATGCAGTGGAGTATTACAAAAATGGGAAAGAAAATAAAAAACCGATGAAACTGATATTGCAGCAGCACCATGCGCAATGGATTGGTTCTCTCATCGCCGCGCCCTTCCCACCTAACTGTAGACCAGAGCCAGCCGGCTGGCAGAGCCGCAACAAGGCCCCTGAGCCCGGGCCTGAACTCCACCAACGTGATAACGTATTCCAGGGGGTGGTGTTGTGACGGCCCTGGCGGCACGGCGTGACGCAGCACTCGCTCCCTGGGGTGGTATTGTGAGGGGGACGGATTACCTCCCAACACCGCCCCTCGGACCGCCCCGAGGCGTCTCCCCTCCCCCGCGCCCTACAACCTAGCCCCCAGGGCTCTCTGCACTTCGGGCACCGCGTACCCCCAGGCGACGGGGCTCGTCCGCGCCGCGGCGTGGGGCGCGACGAAGGGCGACCGCTGCAGCCGGCGCTCCGTGCAGAAGACGGGGTGCAGGCTCGAGGTGTCGTGCGGGGGCCGCGGCGCCGCGGCCGCCGGCGCCATGCGGACCGGGGGGGCCGGCGACGGCCTGAATCCCGGCGCCATTTCCTGCGGTGCCCTCTGCGGATCCGCCGGGGTTTGCCGCTGACAAGAGAACGCCCGCCGTTGGTGGTCGGGGCGGGGGGGGGGGGGGGGGGGGGGGTTTTGTGGCACGGTAAAGCCGCGGGACGTTCCCCGAGGGTGCGCTCGCGGGGAGAGGGCGCCCGTGGCGGGGAGTATATGTGGCAGGCGTAGATGAAGGAGGGGGAGGGGAGCTTGCTAACGTATAGCGTAGGCCGAGGTTAACTGCACTGGAGGTCTGGCAATAGCCTCAATCGGTTTCGTCGCCTGTTGACGATGTGTGGTGGCGATAATGGCTGGGTCTGCCGGGCCGCGACGCTGGTGTCTGGCAACAAAGGGCTCTGGCACTCCGAGAACGTGCCGGGGCTTAAACCGAGGTTGGCGCGCAAACGAGGAAGGGTAGAAAGACCGAAAGGAGGGACGGGGGATATGAGGAGCGGGTTGAACTACCTAAGGTACATAGATGGAGCGAAAGGACGGGGGAGCTACAGTGCTCTCCAATGGCGCATGGATGGCTACTATGTATGGGGTACCCGTCCGGGGTGCGTCATCTTCACGTGGGTGACGGGGAGCTCCAACATTGTAGCTGTGGAACACTCTAATGGATCCCTGGGCACCGGAGCTTCGTCCGGGTTTCTGTGCCGGGTCACGATGATGGTGAATGTCCGAGATGACTGGTAGTTCGGGCGTACAAATTTAAACGGATACCCCAAGGTGAGTTTCTTTAATACAAGTTGGTAACTCATTCACTCAATAACACTGGAAGTTCCTTGTAATGTCGCGTGAAATCTGGGGTTACTAAAAGTTGGGGCTGCTAATCAGTAGCTCTCTACTTCTCCACCGCCGTCAGGTCTATACAGGGATGACAGGCCATTCATAAGTACGTGACAAGCTCTCTGGGATATCTCACGCAGCAGGTATGTTTGAAGCGGATCGTACATTTTATAAAAGGTAGTGCTCCAATTCTTGGTACTCGTCTGGGTACCTCCCTATCAGAGCTTCAGCTCCCTCCTGTGCTCTACAATCACTCTCAAGGTTCTTCGTCACATCCTACTCATCGGTCTAATATCTATGGTCTGGCTAGATTATGCTTGTGCACACCCACGATGTCTTAGCGTGCAGCCGCTGGGATAGGTCGAGAAAAATGGGACCAGTTGCGCCATTACACCGACGTCGGGCTTCGCATCAACACACTCTGAACTGTCCTGGTCCCGTTTGTCGCTGTTTCATTCATGTACTCGCTTCGTGCCAGTCCGACATCGTACTGGCCTTCTTGTCGTATCATCGCGCTGGCGCACGTTTTTGTCCGCTGCCGAGCAAATTTAGGGTGGCGCACTTGGTAGTCCGGGGGTGAATAACACCAACTATAGTCTCTAATAACAGGTAAACATGTCAACAAGACACCCGCTCTTGGTGGGTCAGGGCAAGAAGGAGAACAAGGGTGAACCATTGAGAACAGAAGAAGTATCTATGAGATGAAAAACAAGAAGAACCAAAACAAACGAAACGAGAATCAACAAGACTTCATCTTAAGTGAGGATGTTTCTATTTCCAGCATCCGGCCCCGACTAATATCGGGGCGTGAGGTAGACCGAGGTGTACCGAGGTATCAAAGGAATGTTAAGAATTACATGTTAAACAGATAGGGAATCTTGAACCAGCCAGCGGGTCGGACTGTCAGCTCTACAGTCGACCACCTTCCAAACTCTCGTACAGCTCACTCCCCAACTCCTCCCGGGTTACCCAAAGTATGTGTCGGCCGTGGTAGATCGTGTCGCGCATCCCCCAGGGATGCTTGAACTAAGGGGGTTCGTCCTCTACTCCTCGTCCTCCTCGGCCTCCTCCTCTTCCTCCTCCTTCTCGAAGTCCTCGAGCTCCTCCTTGAAGGTCGAGGCGCGCTTGCGCATCGACTTGAGCTCGTCGATGTCGCGCTTGATGGCCATGGCCAGTGCCCGGCGGGCCTGGGCGGGCGTGGTGGAGTTGGCCACTGCGGCATCGGGTTAGCGACGGGGTCGGCTGGAAGGAGGTGAAGGGAAAGCGTCGACTTACTCTGGACAGGGACGATGCCGCCAAAGGGACCGGCGCGGGCGCCGTTCTCGCAACGGATGAGGCAGACGTTGTCCTGGCCAGCCACGGTACCGGTGCAAGCGGCATCCTCGGGAAGGGCGGCCGTCAGGGGGAAATCGGTCTCGGCGCCATCCCGGTTGCGGGAGTTCCTGCCGGGCGGGGACTGAGTGACCGTGATGTCCGTCCACTCGGAGCCCGAGGCGTCGGCGCTCATGGAGCAGGTGTAGGGTCCAGCGCCGTCGCCGTTGACCTGGTGAAGCGTCATGTTGATCTCGCCACCGGGGGTGACCTGAGGAAGCTGCTCGCCCGTCTCGGCCATGATAGCCTTGGTGCCAGCCTCGAGGTCGTTGTTGCCAGCGCCGATGGTCTCGCCGAAGGTGTCGGCCTGGTCACCGCGGAAGCGGGTAGAGTCCTGCTGGAAGGGCCTTCTCCGGGTGCCATCACGGGGAGTAGACGTGTCCACACCGAGAGCCACTATAAGACCGCATGTGTGAGTAAGAGGCATAGAAGGTGGAGGCGGGAGGAATTGGACTTACTGCCAGAACCACCGGCGTTGCCGACAGCCTTGATGATAGCACCGTGGCCAGCAACGAGCTGGGCAGTGGCCATGAGGCCAATGGCGAGGACAGACTTGAGGGAAGACATTTTGTGGGATTGGGTGATGGAGATGTGAGGGTTGTGTAAAGTAAGGAATATAGCAAAGATAAGCACAAAAGACCTGACCGGCAGGAGAGAGAAGAATAGAGGACAGAAGAAAGGAGGAGAAGGGAAGAGCTGGAAGAGTCTGGCTGATCTGAGGCTGTTGATGCTGATGCTGATGAGAGGAATGGATCTACAGGTGGTGGGAGTCGTCGTCTTTATACACATTCTGCCAGGCGAGTCCTACCATGGCCAAAAGCCATCATGCCCATGATCCATTGCTTCGATGCGTCCCGCCCAGTCGACCCGCCTCAGGGCGGTTGTCTCATCTCCTACGTCTGATAGTGCTAGGCACCACAGGTTGCCGGCGAGTTCACTTCCGCTTGCTTCATCTGATAATTCGGAACTCGACAGACTAGACGGTGCCCAAGGCTGTGGAGCCTATCAGACTACGGGGCACACTGGCCAGTGGCAGACGGACCAACCAGGGCTGACTATCACCAGGCTATACGCCCAACGGCCTGTGCCCGTGCTGGGAAACATGCCATAAACAGGGCCAAGGGAGGTTGAGGCTGAGCCTGGACGTTAACGGGGTGGTGATGGTGGGGTAGCAGCGGGTGGTTGATTGAGTAGCATCCGGGACCGCAGTTGACAGGCCAGTGAACAGCCAATCGCAACCTCTGTTTCCGGACAAGCTTCCCCAGCGACAGCGGTCAGGTCCACCCCAGCAGCCACTCGCGATCCAAGTCGACATGGAAGCACAAAGATCCGGGCGTCGGGGCCCTCCAAGGGGGCAGGCAGGGGCTCGAGCGAGGGCTGCCAAGGTAGGATCCCGAGCGTTGGGGGGGGCCGGGGTGTGTTTTCGTGGGACCAGGGCTAAGGTGCTGAGGGGGGGTCCTGGGGGTGTGTCGAACGGGAGGTGGTGAGGCGGTAGGGAGGTGGTGCTGAAGTGGTGCCGGGGGGCCGCGATGGTCACTCAGTCCCTGCTGGCGATGAAGAGGTCCGACCGCGATTGGTCAAACAAGCGGGTGGAGCGAAGGGGGAACGAAACAGGACCGCCCCGTCGAATGCGACCCCATCGACAGACAACCCGACGCCAGCCTGCCACTCCCGCAGCGCAGGTTACCTACCAATCACCAGTCCGGCAAGCACCGTAAGCTTAAATCTATCCCAACGACGGCTCCAGACTGGATGGCGTGTTGGAAGTGCTTGCAGATGGGATGTGCGTCGAGCTCCCTCCTCGGACGGGGGGGGGGGCGGGCCACCATGGCAGGTTTCATAGGGGCCACGGCAGCCGTCCAAATCACGGCGGGTGAGCGGCAAGCCTGGGTGCAGAGCCCGTTCGTTCGTGCGGTGCCAGGAGACGGCGTGACCAGAGCGCGGTTAGACCTTCCCGCAAGACAATCGTCATTGTTTGATCGACGACGGTCAGGGAGGGCATCGGAGGCGGCTCTGCCTTTCTGGCAGCGGGGTCGAGCGAACCACGGCCGCACGGCTGCGCCACACAGGCATCAAGGGGATGGGGGGGAGGAGGACAGCAACCAGGGTGACGAGGGGTGCGAGGGGTGCGAGGGGTATTCTTGATGGATCTACGCATCCATCTATGTTTCCAGGCGAAGATGGCTGGGATGCTTCAGTGCCGCGATCCCGGGAGGGAACCGAGCCACCACGCGAGGCCGCTCCGAGTTGCGATAGGATGCCGACCAGAGGATGCCGAAGATCCGGAGAACACGGGGGCGCGTCTCCCAATGCCTGTCTTCCGAGGAGGTGTCTGAGCGCCCGGTCTCGTGGTCTGGATGCCGGTTTGGCGTGGATGCAAAGCTCCAACGACCGCACTATAGGTGTTTGTAACAACAGTCCATGGTTAGGCCTGGAATAGCTAGCTTGGAAAGCGGCCGGATACCTACTTGGGCAGGCTTTGGAGAGCTGATGGTGCTAGGTATGAACGGAGATGCTTCCGTGGTGGATGAGCTGGTTTGCTATGACCCCCAAGCCAAGCCCTACGAGATCCCCATCCTTGAATCGGATCCGTGAAAGGCCGTGGGGAGCTCCATTTCCTACCTCCTGCTCAGCCTGTTATCCTGGTATTCAGCTGTCCGGCCTCGCATGGGATCCATAGGGTTCCCATACTACTGAGCACTTACACTTACAGAGCCCCCCAGTGTTGTACATCCATCTAGATAGTACCTTAGCCCTGTACGTGACCTTCCCACCTTCCTTCCCAGGCTTATTGCTCGCATGGGAGGGTGGGCCCCCGCCATTTCGATCGGTTTCTGGAGACGCTGCACTGACCACTTTTGGGCCGCATCTGTACAGGGCCTGCATCTGTGCACCCGCAACACCAAAGCTGCCTCACCAAACGGACAGGCCTCGGCAGACAGACCGCAAAGCACATACATCCTTTGTCCTAGCGCGCCGACACAGACAAACGGTGACGAGGGGGCTGGCTGCCACTTGACGCCCCTGCTTTCTTCAGGTGAACGTAACCGGAAGAGCCCGTCCGGCCACCATCGTACCACCCGCAAGCACCACCCCGGCCCAGATCCCGGCTCACTTCAGCTTCCGTGATAGTCCATGGTCTTGGCCGAGACGTGGAAATCACTCCAGAGTCTGTTGCGGCTACGGCGCCCCGTCTCGCCACAGACCACCTGCCGCCGCTGGGGGTTGCCGCTGCTGATGTCCAAGAGACGGGCCGAGACGCTAGAAACCGACCATCTCTTGCAGCGCCCGCCCCAGGCCCGGAAGATGGCTGCCGAGCCGGCCACCGCCACCATCGACCTCACCCCAGAGGAGGCACGCCTGAAAACGCTCCTGCTCGATGTCGCCAGGCATATCGACACCTCCCAGCCGGGCAAAGAGCCCGTCGTTCTACGATGGGCCGGCGGCTGGGTGCGCGACAAGCTCCTGGGCATCCAGTCTCATGACATTGATACCGCCATCAACACCATGACGGGCGAGGCATTTAGTTCCGCGATGCTGGCCATGTGCAAGCAGACCGACGTGGCCGAGAAGCTGGGCGTCTCCGAAGCGGACATTGGCAATCTTCACAAGATTGCCGCCAACCCGGAAAAGTCCAAGCACCTCGAGACCACCACCATCAGGCTCTTCGGTTTCGATGTGGACTTTGTGAATCTCCGAAAGGAGACGTACACAACCGACAGCCGTAACCCGCAGATGGAGTTTGGCACGGCAGAGGAAGACGCCTTGCGCCGGGATGCCACCATCAACGCCCTCTTCTACAACCTGAACACGGGGACGGTCGAGGATTTCACATCCGGCCTCCGTGACAAGGACCGCAAGCTCATCAAAACCCCCCTGGAACCCTTCCAGACCTTCATGGACGACCCCCTGCGCGTGCTCCGCCTCATCAGGTTCGCGAGCCGCCTGGGCTTCACCATCGACGAAGAGGCTGAGAAGTACATGGGGGACGAGCGTGTCCTGGACGCCTTGCGGCTCAAAATTAGCCGTGAGAGAATCGGAGTCGAGGTGGAGAAGATGCTGAAGGGTGAGAAGTTGCCTTCAGATCACCGAGGACCCTATACTAACGGTATGCGGCCAGGCAACCATCCCCGCGATGCGCTGGAGCGAATCAATAAAAATGGTCTCTATCACACCATTTTCACTGACCCGAGCAACGCCACCATTGTAAAACCCGACATCGCCCAGTGGCCTTCCGTCTACAGCTGCCTTGACCTTCTTCGCCACAACGAGACACCTGGGTCCATCTGGAAGACGCTGGTTCGAACGGACGAGGCCGCTTATTACGCCTGGATCTTGGCTGCCGTGGCCCCCTGGGCACAGATCCCCGAGCCGCCACACAAGGGTAAAGGCAAGCCGCCCCCGCCTTTCGCCACTCTGGCGGCTCGCGAGGGCATCAAGGCGCCCAACAAGGTTTGTGATGTCATTACGGCCTCGGAGAAACATCGAGAGGAAATTATGAGCCTGAAGCAGGCTGTTTGCGAGCAGGCGCCGTGGAAAGATGAGCGAGACCGCTTTGGCATGGCGATTCGGCAGTGGGAGGCGCGCGGCGGGCAGTGGAAGCTGCAGGTGCTGTCAGCGCTTCTTGTGGAGCGCATGCAGATGCCGCCAGGAGACGATGTTGAGAAGCTACTGGCCGGCTGGCAAGTATTCCTGGATCACCTGCAAACGCTCGACGTCATGGAGGCTCCGTCGTTGAAGAAGATCATCGATGGAACCCAACTTGCCAAGGCGCTGGGGGTCAAACCCGGCAAGTGGATGGCGCAGGCCCTGGATGTGTGTGTGGCCTGGCAGCTTCGCAACCCCGAGGAAACAGACCCGTCAGGGGCCATTGAAGAGGTGCGGAGCAAAAAGGACGAACTGGGCATCTAGGTACCGATAGGTTTGACGGATCCAATCGGCCACGGCAAACAAGAGAAAGCACGATACCTACAAGAAATGTGTAGTAGATTATGTACTCAGGTGTATTGCAGACCCACCATGGTGCAGAGCGAACTGCTACGGTGGGAAGCTGAGGGTCTAACTACCCTTTCCCGCATATCTGCACGCCTTGAGGAACGAAGGACGGTAGGTGTTTCTGGGCAGTTCCGTCCAACAGATACCTATAGAAGTTACGGAGAGTTCGATCCCATACTGCAATGCCGGGCTGCTTGTTTTTTCTGAATCGGAGTCTTGGGGCTGTCGGAACTGGCCACTGCATCTGGTCCATCCATTGCTACCTAGGTCCTCAGTATACCTTCGTCGGGCCCTGCCCCGGCATGCCGGGGCAGTACCGACACCCTAGAAATTACCCTTCATTCAAGACCTGCATAGCCACCGTGATGGCAAGGCGGAAGCTTGTACGCTTTTACGACTCCCTCAACCCGGATAGCTCGTTGAGTTATCTTTTGGCCTGGAGTCGGAGGGTCTTTTGGATTGACCTGGTGGCTACTTGGCCACCTAGGTAGGTACCCATGAGCTATAGCTATATTGTACAAGGGGGAAGTATCATGCCAAAAGCATCCCCCTGTCCCTCCATCCTCCTTCCCCGTGCGGACCGTGTCCCGTGATGAAACCCGTCACATCGTTCACATGGTCAGAAGTCGCAGCGGCAGTACTTGTAGTCCGGCTTCCGGCGTCCCCCGGCCGAAACCCGCGCCCCCGGAAGTGTTGCTCCGGGCTCTCCCCGGCCTCTCCAGCATTGCGGCGGCCGCGGCCAGAAGGCAACAGTGCCCTTTCCTTCCACGACAGGGCGTGTAGGCACACACACCCCGTTCTGAACGTCAGGAACGGCGGGCAGCAGCCTGGCTGGAAAGGAAAGTATAGGGAGCGAAGCGTGTCGCCAGGTTGTGTTGAAGGTCACTCTCTTCGTCCCGGTTCATCCACTATCAACCTCTTCTGGAAGGTCGCCCATGATCCCCCAATGGCCCACGGACGTCTCAGGCCAGACGAATCGCGCGCAAGATGGAGTGCCTAGCCCCTAATAGAGGATTGCGCGTGGCGCCCCCCACGAACTCTATGAACCCCTGAAGGAGAGGGATTGAGAGATGATATGGATGGGTTATCGAGAGACACTGGTTGATTCGAACCCCCATCCGTAGGTACTTACCTCCTAGGTACTTTAAGTACTTGCCTATCTTGGTACGCACCACCTGCGCCTTGATGACCGTGGACGGCTGTTCCGGCATGAGATGGACGCAAACTAGGTGACCAAGAAGCTGGAGGTTCTCTAGTTGATTTAGAATAGCAGGCCAGGTCAGCATCATCCATTTCTGGACTTATAAAAACCCAGGAATGAACTTGCAGCTCTTGGAAAATGTCCCTTCCTTTTTCTACCTCACCAGTATCAGCTGGCCAAATCTGTTCTTTACTTATTCAATCTATGATGAAAGCTTGGCACGGAAGGCATATGCTATGGAAAGAACATCCACTGCAGGATCTAAAATTCTGCACACAAGTAATCTGAGATTATACGTGCTAGTACTAGTTGGTCACATCTGCGCCTTCCCCCCCCCCCCTCTTGGTCAGCGATGGAAGTTTTGATGGCATAGAGAGGACCCCCGCCTCCCCTCCTTACCCAGCATTATTCAAGGTGATACACACGAGTGGTCCGATACCTTGTTGATAGTCTTCCTAGGTAGGTGTATTAGACACAGTTGGGTGACCTGCTAGTTTCCATGGATCAGGAAAAGGGGTGGGTTTCTACATGGGTGGATATCTGGGGTGTTGGGCTGAGGTTCCCCGGCAGCCCCTTGAGCTGGGCCTTCTGGAGTCGGCGATTTGAATCGCGGGGTGTTTGTTGGGTCTTGCAGGTTTCCTGGGCCGTTCTTTCGGTTTCTAGATTACTCCTTTTTCAGGAGTTTTGGGGGTTGCTACCCGTTTTTCCTGTACCTAACACTTGGTCGAGTATTCACCTTACAAGTATGAGACGACTTCGCATTCTAGTCAAGAGCGCTGTGCTTGGATTTTGATGGATCCTAGCAAGCGTCAACGACGCGTCGCACCTTCGAGTTCTCCTTTTCTCTCAAATCCGGTCAGCCCTCTCTACTTTCTACATAAATATCCCATCATCATTCCTCCATCTCTCCATTCCATCGCCGTTCTTCTCCATCTCTTGCTAGATTCCCATCCTCAAATTTCCGAACTCTCTTGCTCGTTTCTGGCCCTTGATGGCTTTATCTCTCCATTTTCTTACCTTTTCTTCTTCACTTCGTCACTTCTTCCTTGCTTGTGGTGGTGAATCGCTGGACAATCTTTAGGATTGATGTGAGAGAATGTTTATAGAGCATTGGACAAACAGTGAAGGGTAGGCTAAGAACCCAGCGTGTATGGATATCCCTTGAGGAAAAAACTACCTAAAGTACTGGAGTGAGAAGAACACTGCCTTTTATTACCTTCGCTGGCGCTTGCATCGACTCAAAAGCTGAAGAAATCCCCTGGAAACTACCTCATGAATCCGTTTCTATCCATCCCACGTCACTAGGACAGCCCCACAGAAGAAAAGTGCAATGAGGATGGATAAAATGGCCGATTCTAGGATTGGATACTACCAGCCCTACCACCCGCCGACTATAGGTCAAGTACTTACATAGGTACATTAGTACTTAGTACTTACATGTACGGGACCCGGAGCTGGGCCGTGCTGTAGATTAAAGGCGTGCGCATGCCCCACCTGGTTTTTACGCTAGGGGCTGTAGGAGCCGTAGGAGCCGACTGGATGGTGAGCTATAGCCAACGAGGGCATTGAAGGCCAATTATTCCTCCGACAACACACTGGCGCTCTCACTTCACAGCCCTGTTTCGGCATCCAGTCGCGGGCGATTTGCGACGGTCATCACCCCGCCGCCGCCAAGATGCTGGAAGACCTTCTCCAGGCTGCCCAGCAGCTGAGCGTGGACGGGCTGCCATCCGAAGCTCCGGCCGAACTCATCAGACGTCTGGCTCCCCCCCCTTGCTCATAAGACAGCACGGACTGATGGTGTACGCAGATGTGCCCCCGGACTTGAAGTGGGAAGATGTCGCCAACGAGTTGGCGGGGTCGAACGCGTCGGTCAGTCAACTCCGGAGCGAGGCCGTCTCCCCTTACCCGGCTTCTTGCTAACGACCCTGGGGCCGCAAGGGCGACGCGGCGTCTCTGAGAGCACTGCAGGCGTGTCTGGCTGCCATGGACCTGGATACGGCCGGTCCCTCTGGCGATATTTCGGACGCCCTGCAGAAAATAGGGCATTTTGTCGACCGGAGCATTCGGCCCGTCTGCAAAGCCTGTGATGAGAACGAAGAGGGTAACCCCCCCTCCCCCAAACGCCCATGCGGCCGGCCCTGACCTATCCGACGAGACGGTGCACTGAATTTCTCCACCAGACGGCCAGCCGGTCGAATGGCAGGCTCTCCAAGTCAAAGCCGAGATCGGACTCCAAGTCCTGACCACGCTCGCGGGCGCGCGCCCGGACGGGCAACCCGCCCGGCTCGGCCCCGACGTCCTCCTCTCGGCCGCCGCCTACACCAACGCCGCCCGGGACCCGTGGACGACGCCGCGGGCGGCCCGGCGCGCCCGCGACCTCCTCCAAGGCGGGCCGCTGGCCCGGCCGCCCGCGGACCGGGCCCGCTTCCTCGCCGACGACCTCCTGGCCGGGCTCCTGCGGCCCCTCTTCGCGCGGTCGCGGCCCGCCACCGTGACGGCGTCGGGCCGCAAGGCCGAGTTCGTTGAGCCCGCGCCGCCGGCCGTCCACGAGGACCCTGCGCTGACGCCGTGGAAACACAAGCACCGCTACGCCGTCGCCGTGTTTGAGTGGGTCGTGTCGGTATCCGACGTATGTCCCGGTCCATTTGCCTATGCGGGGGGGCTCGATCCTGACTGACCACGCACGCTGCAGCCGGACATTCTGGCCAAGTCCTGGCCCGCCTACACCCCGATTCTCTTGACCCTGCTGGACTCGTCCGAGACGGAACTGAAGACGCGCGCCCTGCGTATCTTCAGCGAATTCTGGGCCCGCTGCCCGCCTGGGCTCATGGACCGCGTCGGCCTTACGTCCGTCTTCGAGGACGCCGTCTTCCCTGCCGTCTTGTACCTGCCGTCCCTGACGCCCGAAGACGAGTCGCTCCGCCTCCTGGACGCAGCGTACCCGGCCCTGGCCCAGCTCGCCGGCCTGTCACGCGCACCGCCACCGTCGCCTTTACGTGGCCGGCCGGAAACCCCGGCCGGCAAAGAAGCCGCCGCGCCTATCATCACGACTCCGGACTTGACGGCGCAGCAGAGAAGGCTGCTCGACAAGATTGTGCGCGAGGGCGTGATGACGGGCCACTTCCACGCCCGCGACTACGCCCGGCTGACGACACTGTTCTGCGAGGAATTGCACCTTCTCGTGAGCGGCATGGGCATTCTGGCCACGAAATATCTCAAGGTGTGTCACACCCGCCTCCAAACACCTTTCCTTACTTTGTCTATGTTCATGTCGGCGTTCCCAATGCTACCTCGGCTATGCACATGCAAACTACCTCGACGGCAACCGCCCTCCAAAACGCCATGACGCCACGCCATTCCATACATGCATACAATTCTGGGTGTGGCAACGCTAACCATGGCCCTAGGATCTGATGCCCATGGTGTCCGAGATTCTCATCGATCCTTTCGGCACTCAACACTTGCCCACGCTGCGGGCGGCCACGAGACTCCTCCAGACCGTCATGCGATCCTGCTGGCCGCGCATGCCAAATTACTGCAACGATATTCTGAAGATGCTCACCATATGCTGGCTGAACACCGAGGACGAAGAGGATTCCCAGTCCCCGTCGGCTGGGAAGCTGGAACTCCGAGAACAGTTGACCCGGGCCGCCGCTATGCTTTACGCTATCATGGGAGCTTCGGACACGGACACCAGCTTCCGCGATCTCGTAGCACCCCTTGTGCAGAAAGAGCCGAGCCTCAGAGGCTTGCTTCCTGCTCCGAGCTCGACCACGGACTCAGCCGCATCATGAGCTGGGTTCGAAACGGGGTGCGGGCTGGCGTGGCATGTTCCAGCGCGGTGGGAGCTGAGGTGACCTCCTAGTTATCTACAGCCTGCTGTTGCGATGCCGATGCCGCCTTAAAACCACTCTCGTCAGGCAGGGGCTGCTGCTTGAACAAGCTCTTGCCGCGAAGCCACTTCCGGTATGCCTTGTACCTCTTTTTGGGCAGGTCCTCGTCCGTCACGGTCAACGGGTTATCACCTACACGCAACAGGTCCCAGTACGCTGCCAGATCCTCTTCCTTAGACGTGGCCATGGTCAGTGTCGCCTCGACGCCGTTGGCCAAGGTCGCCGTTGTCTTGGTGGCCGCGGAGAGACCGTCCGTCTGCCAGCTCCCGTACAGATAGTCGCGGTACTCCGAGGCGTCCACATCGGCGGGCGCCTCATTAGAGACTACCAGGGGCAGCGACTGCGGGTGCGATATGTAGCGCGCGTAATCGTCCATGTCCTGTTCGTTGACGGACGGGTGCAGCGACTCCTGCACCACCTTGGCGAAGGTGCGCTGGGCCTGGGCCGACTTTTCGGCGGGCGTCGGCTTACGATGCGCCCCCGAGTCCGAAGGCCGACCGTTACCGTTGGAATTACTACCGTCATGTTTCCCCGTCTCCTTCATAATGCCGGTGGGCATCGAGGGTCCTCGGTCGTTGGACATGGGCTGGAGCCACCTCTGAATAGAAATGCCTCGACTGTTGCCTGCTTTTCCGCTCGCGATAGAAGCCGTTTCATCAGCATCGGCGCTTCCGCGCGAGTCGTGCGGATCGACAATGGTGACTCCTTTCCTGGCTCTCTCCACCCCTGGTTGCTCTTTCTTTCGCTCCTGGGGTTCCTGATGATCGCCGCTTCCTCCGCCCTCGATGCGGACGCGGAAGGGACTCAAATCGTAGCGGCCCTCCTGGGTGGATTTGAAGGGGATGTACTTAATGGTGCTATTCATCTTGTAGGGGAACATCTTGAGGAAGGACGATAGCGTCGAGGGCCGGTAGTACTCCAGCCAGTAGTCGTCGAAGAAGGTCACTGGCTTTTTGGCCGCGTCGCCCCGCGGTGGCACGTACGGAGGCAGGACGCGTTTCTCGAGAAACCGAGGCGTGAACCAGCGGATATAGTCGTGGCGTACGCTTTGGGACCACGTCCGCGGGTCGGCGTGGTGCAGGTAGTAGTCGGTGGACAAATCCCAAAGCATGGGCTGGCCCTGGGCAAAAATGTAGTTGCCCAGGAACAAATTGTAGGCCTCTTGACGCTGCGAGTCCATAAAGGAGTTGTTGTAGTATCGCTTGAAACTCTCTATCATGTCGCGACTATGCGAAGTCCACTGATTAATCTTGCGATACGTTTCCATGGTGTTGACGAGCTGAGAGCCGCCGTACTGCACGGCGATGGTATCGCCGTGGTCGTGGTACATGTGGGTAAAGAGGTTGACCGCGTCCGAGTCGTATTCGATGCTCGTATTCTCGAGGATCCCGAGGGCGTGCAACTGGTGGCCCAGCGCCCGCTTGCCGATGACGAACTGGGCGGCGTTGGTTCGGTCCAGGCAGTCGATGCAGTTGGTGCGCGCGACGCCGTTTTGTACGCGCGTGGGGCTGATCTCGCCGTCGCCGTTCTGGAAAAAGCCCGTCGTGGTCACGACCGACTCGGCAATGCTCTCGAGCGTGCCAATAACATCCTGGTCGCGGCTCTTGGCCGCTCGGCTCATGTCCCAAGCCTTGTAGATGATCTTGTGCTCGTCGGGCAAGAACTGGTTCAGATAGTTGATGCAGTTCGTGTACTCGTGCAGCAGCTTGGACTCGCGCGGCGTCTGCTCGCGCGCCTTGACGAGGTTCAGGATGTATATGGGCGAGCCGTAACGCTCAAAGAGGTTGTCAAAGTGGAGGGCGGCAGCTGTGTAAAAGGGGTCGACGAGGTTCAGCTCGATGGGCGGCTTGGGCGTCACACCCATGTTGTCTTGGGTCCAGTACAGGGGAATACTGCCCCTGTGCTGGACGTACGACGTGAACTGGGGGCTGGCGAATAGCCGAGGCCCCGGGGAATGGAAGGAGGTCGTGAGAGACTCGGAAACGATTTGCTCCGTTTCGACGTCGTTGGCGACATATCCCAGGTCATTGGCGCCTCGTTTCAAGAAGCGAGCGCCGGCAAAGTAGCGCGACCGCCGGGCAATGATGGTGATGTAGGCCGTGCGCCCATAGATCGAAAGCGCGGCCTGGTCGACGTATCCGTGAATGATGGGCCGGCACCAGTCAAAGGGCTCGTGAAGGGCAGCGGCCGCTGGCTGTAACAGGTGGCTGTTCCACACAAACATGGAATTGAAGTCTTCGCAGGTGGTACACGGGAGCCCGTTGACCAGGGCAGTCCGTTCGCGGGTGATGTTGTACTGAAGAGTGCGGGTGATGTCGTAGGAATAGCTGTAGTAAAAGGACCTCGTCAGGTCCAGGTTGTTTAGGATGCCAAGAAAACGGGATTCCTCGGTATTCCGCACATCGGGCTTGAACTTGGGAGGCGTGAGCGGAATGAGCTCCGTCCCGTCGACCTGGTAGACGTAGTGCCCGCCGATCATGGCCACGGTGCTCTTCTTGGTGATGAGCATCATGTAGTAGGGCCCGGTGAACTTGATGAAGCCCAGCAGGCCCCACGTGGTGCAGCGCTGCTTGATGCCGCCAGTGCCCTTGTTTCCGTCGTCAATGGTGTCGAGGAGCGAGTTCATTTCCTTCTGGCTGTAGGTGATCTTGTCGTCGGTAATGCTGAGCTCCGAGTCGGGCTCATGGGTATTCCGGTCGACCTTGAGGATGCGGTAGCGCTTCTCCGTCACGTCGCCGCCCACGATGTAGTACCGGCTGGCGGTCTCGTAAAGCGTGAACTTGTGCATCTTGGAGTAGAGGCGCGACGGCGAGCGGAGCTCCTCGTCGTCCTCGACGGGGGTGTTCTCGCCCCCACGGAAGGGCGCGTCGACGGGGCTGCGGGTGCGCACGAACGGCTCGGCCACGGCGGGCTCCTCGTCGGTATCGTCCCCGGCGGTCGGCGCGGCACTCCGTTTCTGGTGGGCGGCGTGGGTGGTTTGCGACAGCGACTCCCGACTGGCATTGTTCTGCAGCAGGGGGAAGACGGGCGACGGAGGGGTCGAGGCGGGCGGGGGAGGCGCCTGGCTAGTGCTGTCCGGGGGTGCGATGCTGCTCCCTTTACGGGAAGACGAAGCATTTGTCACGCCCGAGGGCTGGGCGAGGTTCTGGGCACTGGCGATGGCCAGCCCCTCGGCATCGGCGGCGTCGCCCATAGTTCGATGGTGTTGGGGCCCTCGGATCGGCGCAGATGGTCTCGGAGGGGGGCGGCCGCTGAGTGGTCCGCGGGAGGTACACACACGGCACACACACCGCCTCGGGGCAGCTTCTGATCACGCTACCAGACTATCTATCGAGGCTTGTGAGAGTCATTCGCCGAGGCTGGAGGGGTCGTTGGCCGGCGGGATTTGGAGGTGGAGCCGCAGTGAGCGTGCGACGGACAGGGCGGCGGTCGTTTTGTCGTCTAACGGGCGCGGAGCGCATGCCGTGCTTTCCCGTACATGCGCGGGTGCATCTCGTTCGAGGAGGAGTGACGCAATGGGCAGTGAAGCGAGGACGGACGGGAGGCTCTGATGGAGGGCGAGGAGCGCGTCGGGCCTGGAGTGTGGAGTGTGGAGTGGACGCCCGAAAACGGGGCTGCCGCTTCGCTTCGTCGGCGCCTGATTCCCTCACCACACCCACATCGGCTCCCGCACCCACACACAGACGTGCCCGCCACGCCACCAGCACTGCAGCTGAAGTGCGGGGAACCCGGTGCAGATTGGGAGGATGTACCCAGTAGTTACATATCACGATCCATCCATCCATCCATCCCAGGGATCGAGGATGAATGGGTAAGGTTGTTTTAAGTGGCTAGTATCCGTCTGCCTTATCCACGCTTAAAAATTCAGGGTAGGTAAAGTACGGATCCGGTGGAAAGAAGAACTTCGGGTGCTTGTTCCTAGTCCACTGCCAAAAGAAATGGCGGCAGCTACATATCTTGGACCTTCCCCCCACAAATGAAGTAACCTCGCATTCGTCAAACAGCCCTGGTTCAAAGAGTCCAAGGTGCGCATTAGACGGATATTAGTAAATACATACGAAAGCATTCAGGTAGATGTTATGGGCTGATTCCTCAGGGGCGACCAAGTCTCATGTGTTCAAGTCCCATGGTAAGGTCGTGCGTGACCTTGACCCTGCGCGCGTACCCTTGCTGAAGGCCACCTGTGAATATACCCGCGTCTCGCGCTCGCCTCGACTGCCCCAGGCCTAAAAGGACTTTCATAACACAAGGCACAGGCATGGGTAGACGATACGGCATCATTTCGCACCGTCGGCGGAGCAGGGGGGGGGGGGGTACAGCGTCTCTCACAGGGGATTAGACACTCGGCTAGGGCCATCACCCACGGTGATAGAGCACCGGTGATCGTTCCATGTCTCTTCCACAAGCCCCCGGAAGACTGATAACCGGAACGGAGTGACCCCCAACCCAAGCCCACGGGTGAGGTGCAGACGGGTATAATCCGGATCTCCCCGGTGCAGGAGGGATGGCCGGAATACCATCCAATCTGGTTAGTATCTCCCTGCTCTGCCTGCCATCGTGTAAATGGACATGGATTCTGGTGCCGGCCGGCAATATGTGGGCCGGGCATATATTCCTTTTGTAGAGCTTCCAGCACCTAGATGAAGGCCATCAACAGCGAAGCCCCTGTCTCGCGGCTGTTCGTCGTCTCTATGGACGTGATCAAAAAGTGCAATGTTCCCCGAAGAGGCACTCAACTCCGGATCTATTCCGGCTGGCCCTCCCCGGTAGTCCAGGCCTGCATGCTGTTTCCCGGGCTCACCGGTCTCGGCGGCACCACGACTGGGGCGTGATCCGTAACCGAAGCAGAGACTTGCATAGTAATGCTGGACCGTGAAGGTGGAAGGACTTGACTCTCGACGACAACTTACCTTCCTTGTGATACGAGGTCGCTCCGCTCGCCTGAGCGATCCCGGACCAAGTTCCTCCTCCGGGGAGATGCCTGTAAATCATCCGCCGGTTACCTACCGGCGGCGGTACAACCCGTCACCAGGCTCGCTCTCTTGCTGCGGCCATGGTCCGGTGCCCAAGCTTTTTCCGCTCGAACAAACATGTACGTTATGCTACACAACAGGCCTCCACCCAGTTTCCATTCTGGTCCGGTCTACGCGATGCTTGTGTGCTCCGCAGCTTGGTCAGCCTTGGCCGGGGCGTTTCCCCTGTCTACCTAGACAGGGCTTTTTTCCGGTACTTACTTAGGTACTCAGCATCCCGCCTCCTCTCCCAAGTCGAAAATCCCGCCGCAATCCTCACGCAGATAGGTGAGGAATGCCCCAAGTACCGCAGCCGGTGTACCTCGGCCGTGGGAGACGACAGTACCCCCCACGCCGTCGTCAACTTCCTGCCCTTGCGTACGCATCGCTGCGCGTATACAGGCCGGCGGAGCCTTGCGGTGAAAAGTGAAAAGGCCGGTACCTCGTAACTCTTAGCCGGAGCGCAATGTTTACAGCAACGTGCAGGGCTGTTGTGCCACCCCCACCCCCCACGCGGCGCACACGCGCCTCAACTTCCGTATAATTCGAGGCCGTCCTCTGCCGCCTGAAACGGAAACCGGCTCAAGGATTACTTCACCATGACAGCCAGCCGAGCGGTCTAGAAGCCAAAGGCACGCCGGGCATGCTTCGGGCCTGTACGATAGCGGGAACCCCCTTCCGTACGCGGCGACCTGCAATACTTCCTAGCAATATCTTAGGCACGTAGCAGTTGGGGGCAGCCTCTCCTGCAGGGGCACTTCTGGAGTGAGGGTGCCAGCAACGTTCAGGGCCGTCACATTGAGCAATCAGTACGACCCTATGCAGTGTAGCCCGTCGTGGAAAGCACTCCTGTTGTGCGATACGAGCCTGTTTCCTGATTCATACGCCCTTTGGGGATTTTCTGTCTCCCATGTGGTAAGAAGCCTAAGCGACCAGGGCAAAAGCAATCGCGATTTGCCAGTCTGTCACCAAACCAACAGGCGCCCCCATTTCGTTTTGTGCTGCTGGCACAATGGGCGCAGATGGTTGACACCCCAACCGGGCCTGACGATGAAACATAAAATCAAGCCGATCCCCCGTGTTTTGGAACCCTCGATTTGGCCTTCCGACCAACGCAATACAGCTTTTGGATAGTGGCTAAAGATCGCGATAAAAGGTACAGGCCCTGGCTTGGGTGTCTGGGGCGTTCTCGGCGCTTGACTCCAAGGTTGTGTAGCACTCCCAACTGGCACGTCTCTCCTTTACTGGCACAATACCATGGGAAGCATAAACGTTCACCAAGGGGTAAGTAACCCAGACAAACACACCTGATACCTAAGTACTTACTCACCCGCTGAAGCAGCTTTTCCGTACTCGGTCCACCGTTGCATTCTCAAACCCGAGCATGACCGAGCAGAGACAGGCCCGACGGGGATCAGCGCCTACGGAACAAATCAGGGACTTCCATGACTATGGGGCATCGCTGGCGAATACAGACAGAGCACCCACGGCCGCGACCAGACATGCCAACGGCGACTTCTCATCACCCGCCGACTTGAATGGCCTTAACAACGACATGCGCTTGGTCCCTTTCATCGTGACATACGACTACCCCCGTACAGTGACCTTGTCGTCACTGTCGTCTTCGTTCTCGTCATCCCCAAGTAGTAGCGCGGGTGACGCAAGGCAGGGTGTGAGGGGACCTTCTGCCGTTTTGGAGCACCCGCAGGCTACGACGCCCTTGTCCAGTGGCGAAGTGTCCAGAACCAACGAGGCAGCGCCACGGACGAACCCTGGAGCTTTCAACGCCGATGCGATTCGAGATTTGCTTCGTTCGCATGAGCAGCAACGAGGCGCGACTACAATGAACGGGCAGTTTCACCCAATGGAAACGTGGGAATATGATGGACAGGCAGACCTGGAGCCAGCTTGCCCACCAACTACAATGGATGGACAGCTTCAACCGACCCAACAGTGGGAAGATTATGAACAGGCAGATCAGGAACGAGCTTTTTCGGACACGAGAGCAGTCGCAGGATCGGACTCGTTGGAATGGGAGACCAGACATGCCGAGGAGGCAGACTGAGAGCCAGGAGACATCGGCGATTGTAGGCATAGCAAAAGGGTGGTGGGATCGGCGGTGCCTGGAGTGCAGCCCTAACATGTGTCTTTCGTCACAGCTGTTTAAGTAATGATGGAGAAGCACACTATACGCATCACAGGCCAGATACAGCGTGCTCAAGAGGCTCCCTCTGTACTTCCCAAGCCAGCCAATCCGATCGCGTCGTCCTATTCGACATTGTCATTAGCATTCGACACCGGGCACGTGCTGGCGCGGCGCGGCCACTTACGGTAACAGCCCCATGGCGTTGACTTTCCAAACGCCCAGAGCCAGGGCGAGGATCTGCATGGCGACGTAGGCGGCCTTGACCTGGAGCAGGCGGCCGCGGTTCCCGTCGCTCTCGAAGCGCTCAAAGGCCTGCTGGGTGCCGATGATGCCCAGAAGCGGCGTCTTGAAGGCCATGAAGACCATCATGATGCTGAAGATCTGCAGCGAGTTGCCCGACATGTACATCATGATGGCCGTCATGGGCAGGCTCTTGACCGGCGCCAGGGCCACCTCCCAGGCCTTCTTGAGCTTCAGCGTGTCCATCTCCTCGGGCGTGGGCTGCTTGCGCGGCGCCGCGGCGGCGGCGGCGGTCGCGGCGGCTTTCGCCTTGCGGTCCTGTTGGGCGCGAGTCGGCGGTTAGCGAGCTTGCGCTTTCGGAGGCAACGCGGGGGGGGGGAGGGGAGATGGGGAGGGGGTCGCGGCGTGCCTTGGAACTGCCGCTCAATTGCGACGGGTACCCGGGGGGGTCGGCGATGTTGCCGCTCTTCGATTTGGCGGGCGGCGGCGACTTGAGGTCGGCGACCCATTGCGGAACAGAAGACGCCGCCATGTTTTGATCCGGTACGCGGCGGGGTAGACGGGGAGAAGAGGCGATGAGCGACGGGTCGGGCTTGGTCGTGGATGAGGCTGAAGCTGTCGTGGTCAAGTGTCAAGTGGGAAGGAAGCTCAGCTAAGGCTCCATGCAGGGCTGTTTACGTCCTTAGCGTCCAAGCTAACGCTAAAATCAGCGGGGGATACTATCAGTATGCGCTTTCGCTGGCGGGAAGAGGAGCCGCAAAAAATGCGAGGCCGTGCACGCTGTTCATTGTACCACTTCAGTTACTACCTATGGAACTAATAAAAGAGCTTATAAAGTATATTCGCTCTATATAGGGGTTGAATCTGGCCACCGTCTCGGGAGACCAGCATATTTCTGAGATATGGAAGAAGTTCCTGAGAAGGCGAAGAGCGACCTAGAACCTATAAAGCTGACTTTCCCCCACCGAAACGTTTGCACCTGCGTACTCCCTCACGATATGGACCTGCGCTTTCCGTTCCACGCTTCACATCAAAAGGACACCTCCTCATCCTGGCCGAGACCCCGTCAGGATCAACTGCGTCCATGACCATACACACATTTGTCGTCCGGACAGTTCTCGCCCTTGTTTTTCTCGTACCAACAACGCGACTGCCGTGCCAGCGACCACAGCGCATCGAATTCGGCGTCCGAGAGCGTCTTGTGGCGATGCTGGCGCGGACAGTTCCCCAGCTTTTTGCATTCCCCGCGCAAGTAGAGGAAGTAACACAACCCTGCTCTTTTCAGACTGTCGACGACGGCCTCGTCCACCGGCAAGGGCCGGTCAACCCGACGGCCCCGCTCGTCGTACTGGATGGGCCCTAATCTCGGCCACTTCGCCTGCGGGTCCTCGCGGATGCTCGCCCGGATCGAGGACCCGGGGTTGCTGCCGCCATCGGCCGTGGCTCCGTTGCGGGCAGGTCGTCCCCACGCTGGACCTGTCGGTACTGCCGGCGCTGTAGGAACAACCTCGTGGAACAGGGAGCTGAACTTGGTCGTTTCCAGCCCCAACTGGGCGATCGCCTGGGGGAACTTGCTTCCCCCCTCCAACAAAGTAATACGTCTGGCGGCCCCTTCACCAACAAACTGGCCCAGGAACGGCGCGTAGCCAGCATCATGTCCACACGCAAGAACAAGACGTTTGCACTGGGGGCTTTCCAGGTAAAATTTCACACTCTCTGCAGACGTTGGGGGGCCGAGTCAGCAGGTGTACCTCGATCCGAACGGCAGGAAGTGCAAAGCGTGAGGGGAAGGGAAAGGGGGGCGCCCTACCGTGGATCTTATGATCGGCCCGTTCCTTGCCAGCCCCAACATCGACAAAGTCGAAAAACGGCTGGCGATTGCTGAAACCGGTAGCAAAAGCCCTCAACTGGTTCACATCCAGCAACCTGCCGTCGCGCACAAGTGCCCGGGCCAAACCATCCACGTTGGCGAACGCTCTCACTTGGAAGTCGAGCCTTCCGAACTCCTGCGGGGTCTTCTGCATGTAACCTTGCAGGGCCTTGAGGAGATTGTCGGCTGCTTCTTCGCCCCCTCTCTCGCCATTCGCTATAAACCGGTTGTCGAACTGGAGAAGGCCTGCGAGTCAGTGACCCGTCCGGATAGATGCTCTTCGGGAGCTTTGCAGAGCACGCCTCACCACGTAACCATCCGCATCCGCATCTATCAGGGTAACAATAAACGGCCGCCTCCCTTGCTTCTCTTGCAGCTCATTGTTCTCTCGAAGGTTTTGCTGTAAACGCCTCCTGTTGCCACGCTCGTTTTCGAGGTCAAGCTTCGTCTCCTTCAGCTCAGTCTCGGATTGACCCAGCTTGCTCAGAAGCTCCTGGTAAGTCATGTTTGGTTAGCAAACCGCGGTACAAACCCATTGCAACGATATATCCCACGTAACCAACCTCAATCAAGCCAGTTCCTCGGTCGACATTTTCAGCAAGTCCAACACGCACGGCATCGAAGCGACTACGCAGCGCTTCAAGCCCCTCATCTGCCATGGCCGGAGTATCACAGGGCTTCGCCCGGCATTCGAGGACGCGAGATGCACCCAGAACTTTCGCAGCTGGAGGAGGCAAGTTCGTTCGAGATGACGGATCGACGCGGAGGGGGATTCTTATTCTGGATCCAAAGCGGGGTCAGGCTGTGCTGACAAGGCTTGGAACGATTGCCCTGATGGAAGACGGTTGTGTAACAAGGGGGCGTAACGGATGCCTGAATACCACCTTGACGCAGCATCGGGGCGCGTCCCTCACGAGCGGGGATGAAGATAACGGGATCTTACAGGCCGAACCGTTGCCCCCATACCCGAGGCCAATGCGGAGTCATCCAATTTGAGAATCAGTGGCGTCACAAGGGGATTTTACGACATATCGCCGAATTAAAAAAAATCTGTTTAGCTTATTTTCGCCAGGAAGTACGAGGGAAATAAAAACACTTATTTACATGAATGCTGACGGAAACAGTATGTCCTGGCCAAGCTTGTATCTAGCATGATACATTGCACCTATCAACACAATTCGGTTTGCATAGTGGCTCGTATCTTTTCGTTGCTTGTCCCATTACCCATGGAAACTGAACCATATGGTGTAAAAGTTGTCCTAATTTTTTAACTTTCCCACAAGTAAGCTTGCAATTTCGCTTCAGAGACATCTCGAAGCTGCTACCAAAGGACAGATAGCCGGTATAAAACAGGGAAGTAAGGAATGATGTGCCGGTGTGCCCCTGCATAGATGATTCTTCGTTTAGAGTAAACGCATTCTGTGTAAGTATATTAAGTACTCAAGTAAGCACCCTATAGTAGATACTTATTTTAGGTGGATAACTAGTGGTACAAATTAGTCCCTTGTGATACTATGTAGTGACTACGTCAAAGTAGTCAAATAGCCTAAAACATGTATGAATTTGAGTTTCTAAAAGTTTCGTTTTGTCTGACATGATTTATAGTACGTCGTTGAGTGGATAGCCACTGTCGCCCTCGTTATCAACCACATGCGATTCTCTTTACCCATGATGGCCCTCTTGCAGGAAAACCCACCCAAATCTATGTGCCTCATGTAGCGGCTCTTTTTTCTGTTTTACCACATCCGAAATGAAGCAGATGCGGCCTCGACATCTTCAGCAACCAACAGGCCTCGGTTAAGGACCGACAAAATTCCGGGTCAGTCGCTACCCAACCGAGGAAGTGACCAGCGCCATAGTGTCATGATAAGAAGCCCTTCAAGACTTGCCTAAATTGGCAAGATACCGGTGCTTGAATCCACATTCAGAAAGTACCGTGGAATTGTTTGTGTACCTCTGAGTAATATTGAACTGTTACAGTATCATCAACGACCCCTCACTATACATAGATAACTAAGCGCCGGAAACGAATGATTCCACCAACCCGTGCTATTTTGACAAGTAGAGACAGCCTGGGGTTTCTCCAAGGGGTGCGTCCTGTGATATGATCCTGGCTCTCGGCCGCAGATGTGACCAAGTGATCGCATGATCAACCGGTCCAGGCCACTGCTGCTTGGGGGTTTATGGGATGTTTGCATAATCACGAACGATAGTTTGCTAGATACAGTAAGAGGGGCACCAGGCAACCATTGGCGGTCCAAAATTTGGGCAAGGGTGGCCATGGCTAGTCGGCACCGGTACCGAGCGTGGGAGCAAACCGGATATGGAAGACAGGGGTTCGTACCTAATGAGAACCAACTCATACTTCGTATCATCTCCATTTTCCAGTTCCTCCCCTGTCCCCTCCCCCTCCCCCCCTGTTCTGCCTTGCCGCCCTCGAAGAACCGGGTTGGGTGCAACAGAGCGGAAGTCAGCCGGGATCCGAAAATGTTTGTCGTCGAAACGAGGCTTGGCTGCCTATACACCCACCGAAACCGAGTATACGGCCCCCAACTGCGATCGCGTCAGCCCCCACCCGGTGCCCCATTGCCTGTCTGATGAGGTTGAATCGTGACGGGCTATAACCCCGTCCGCGAAGCGAACCGGGACCACCAAACCAACGGCGTCTTGTGAGCGCAACCCCGCCGCGTCACTCTCGGCCCAGCCCAGCTGAGACCTGCATGGCTCCATGCTTTCTGTTCAGGCGCGGCTTCCGCTGGAGGTGGGAGGGACGGGGGGGGGGCTTCTTGGAACCGAGGCCAGCGGGGGGGGGGGATTCAACGCCATTCGGGTCGCGATGCGCGAACGCACACGTCACGCCGCGCCACGCGCAGCCGCCCATGCCCCACGATCCCGCGCATCCCGTTCAGCGCCCGGGGGAGGGCGATCGTGGTGGTTTTGGCAAGGCGAGGAAAACCGCCACAGCGCGGAGCTGAGAACGCTAATGCCTTCCTTTTGCCCCCGGGGGGCCGGGACGGAGGAAAGGACGGGACGATGCTGAGGACTCTGCCGCCCCCTCCCCCCCCCCCCCCCCTTCCCACCTTCGGACGCCAGCCACAGCCCTTCATGGCGGGGGCCTAGAGCTGGGCCAGTGGCCCGGCTGGAGGTTCTCACGCGCTCGCCGCATCGTCAGCTGATGGTATATTGATTCGACGAGGCCCCGTCCCGATCCGGAACCCCCCCTGTCAGCCCTGTGCCTGCCTGCTGAGTAAGTGGGCCGGCGAACTGCGCCTCCACACCATCTTCGCCGCTCTAGGCAGGAGTTTGGGGATGTCGTGAACGGCTGGAATACGATGGGCGCGGTTCTATTGGCGATTCCCTGGGGGCCCCCAATTCGATAGAGCCGTTTTGGTGCCGCAGCACTCGAGTGACGTCGCGAGGCCGGGCTTGTTGCCCCGACGGGACGACGCCCTCTGAGCCCCCCCCTCCCGGAATCAATAGACTCGTCCAGCAAAGAAGCTGAATGGGCGGTTGAAGGATTCCGTTGGCTTGCTCCCCCGTGGAGTCACCGGTGTATCGAAAGGTCTCGGAATCCTGGGGTGAGCTGAAGGATCGCCTCTCGGTGAGGGATTCCGCCTTGCCGCCCATGGCAGCCCGCGTACATAAAGCTTGCGGTGCCTACGCTGGTTATAAGACTTCCTCGAGCCGATCAGGTCGAAACAGATTCACCCGCGGGACATCAGAAGCAAGACGTCGCCGATCGCCCCAACCCCTCTGAGACACTCGCACCCCAGATTGCTTTCCATTTGCTCTCCTCTCTCCATTATGCTTTCCCTCCTCCACCCCTCCGGCATCTTCGCCCTCGCCATGGCGCTCACTGCCCACGCTCTCCCGGCGACGCTCACGACGGGGCAGGGCGCCTTGGACGAGTTCGTCGGCCATGTTCCCCCGCCGGCCGCCAACCCGGCGGCCCCCATCCCGACGCTCATCCACATGACGCCCGAGGACGAGGCCGTGGTGGCCAACTGGACGGCGCCGCGGCGGCGGGTGGACTTTGCCGCGTTCGAGGCGGCCGGCGCGGCGAAGCGCGGCGTCATCGGCGCCGACAACCGCGTGCTGACGACGAGCACGGCGTACCCTTACTCGGCCATGGGGCGCATCATCCGCTCCGACGGCATCGTCTGCAGCGGCAGCCTGGTGGGGCCGCGGCACGTCACGACGGCCAAGCACTGCGTGCCGACCAACGGGGCGAGCATGCAGTTCCAGCCGGCGTACAACAACGGGCCCGTGTTCGCGAGCGCCTACGCCATCGGCTACCTCGCGGGCAGCAGTAGCACGGGGGCGTCGGCCGACTGCGCGCGCAAGGAGGACTGGGCGGTGCTGCTGCTGAGCGCGCGCCTGGGCGACAGCCGCGGCTACCTCGCCTTCGACACGCTCGACGACGCGGCCTCGCTCAACCGCGCCATCTTCTCCTCGTACGGCTACCCGACCGACATCGCCGACGGCGGCCGCCCGTACCGCCAGGACGCCATCACCGTCGCCTCCAAGGGCGCCTGCGACGCCTACGGGCCCCTCTACACCAACGCCGACGCCGCCGGCGGCCAGTCCGGCAGCCCGCTGTACCTGCCCCCCGACGCGCAGGGCGTGCGCTACCAGTACGGCGTCATGAGCCAGAGCTCCTCCCAGACGACCGTGTTCGCGGGCGGCAACAACTGGGCCGGCACCATCTCTCTGATGCTGCAGAACTACCCTTGAAGAGGAATGGCCCGGCTTCATGGGTTGTGGGTGAGCGTGTGTGTATGTGTGTGTGTGCGGGAAGGGTGGCTTTCTGGGGAGATTTTGACTGGCGTCTTTCGTTCGTTTTGATGATATCCACAGGCTGTATTGATCTCTGTATTTGGACGGACCGCGTATGGCTTTCTTTACGTAACTGCGAATTCTTTTTTTTTCTTCTCCTCTTTTCATCATCGGCATCACCATCAATCACCTCGAGGCCGCCGGGCCTAGAATTATGTATGTACCAGGAGACGGCGCTGGACGGAATCGTCATCTCGCTACATACATCTGTACTTACTTACATGACCTATATGACCTACATACATGCATCCATGAATGATTTGACTGACGGACAGGAGGCCCCTGTAACGCTCCACCCTGCTGCCTAAGTTGTGAACAGTGTGGCCCGGAAACCAATTAGCGATGGAACGAGAGAGCGCCGTTGAGGGGGGCGATGCCACCCTGGCCCCAGCTGAGCTGCACGGCCGATCCCCTGCCGCTATTAATAGCCCCACGACGATGCCGCGGATGGGGGTCGTCTTTTTTGCACGGGCTGGCGGCAGCTCCCGACCGCACTGGCACTCACACACGCACACGCACACCTTCGTCCCGTGTGACTTTCGTTCCCGCGCGCGCTTCCCGTCAAGGTTACATCCCGACTGCCCAGAACGGGGCAGCATGGAACTTTAAGACATACATACTTAAGTACACATAGTAAGTAGTTTCCATACCCGCCCGCCTGTGCGAACACCCCTCCCCCGGGGATGGGGTGGGTCACCGACCATCCGGTTTCCTTATCTTGGCTCCTCGGCTGAAGCTCCAGTCGGTTTGCCGACGGAGCGTCGAATCCCGCTCGGGGGGTGTGCCTGCACTTACTACCGCTACTCGCCTTTATTCCTCCCCCCCCGGGTCCAAATGCGAACTGCCGCCGCACGCGGCCCCATATTGTCAACACCCATCATCTCCCACGCGAAAACAAAGGAAAAGCTCCGTATCCTGTGGCGCAGCCTTCGCTCCTGCGTGCAGCCGACTGACTTTCCGATTGGTTTTCTTGCAGGCTCGCGCGCAAGGAGCGGCCTTTTTTCTGCCGAAGCCGGGGCCATGGCCGACGAAGTAGCGTAGAGCGCGCATGTGGTCATTCAACCCCCCCCAACTTCCGGTACCTCGCCGCGTGATTCGCAAGGAAGCATGTAACCGGGCTTCACAATCCCAAGAGCCCCACGGCATGCTCCTTCTGCTCCTCTCGAGAGAATTGGCACGCCTGGCCTACACCACTACTAGGTCTGCTATTGGATCAAGCGCGCAGATATACAGACGTACTTACCCTAGCTAGCTACGCATCTGGGCAGCCGGGCAAAAAGCTCGAACAGGCCTTTCGATACAACAGCCTCTTGCTATAACGGGGGGTCCCTCTGCCGTTTGATTGGCTCAGCTCACGTCCCGTCTTAGCAGGGGTATCCTCGGTTTCCATATGCCGCGTGCATCCATGGCAGGACCGCTCCGCGGCTCCGCGGTGCTACGAACCGTGCATCGTGCGTTCGTAGTGCCTACCCATCTGCCACAAATGTATCCCCCGTTCCACCTGATGGGAGGGGGGAGGTTTTGGAAGCGAAAGGCACCTACGAGTTGCGGAGTCGGCCGTCAGTCCCACGCAGCCCGCGTGACCTAGGCGGCGCCCGAAGCTCTTCAAGTCGCCTCTAAACAAGGACCAGGGCCATCCCTCCTCCACACCGGTATCCGCGAGGAAAACACTATTGAGAAGGCACAGCCGGTCTGGAAGACGTACTCAAGAGTCTGTGCTAGACTTTGGTTATGGGCGCCCATGGGTAGCCCAGAGAACTCTATAGGTTATTTTTAGGCTAAAAATAGCCCATAGGCTACCCATGGGCTTTTTAATATAGAGATGGGCTACCTATAGGCGACCTAGACCCGTATATCTCTTTTTTAACGAATCTTTATTCGTTATGGGTTACTTACAAGTTCTTTTTCAAATGCAGCTGGGAAGTCTATGGGCGACCCAAAATGGAGCTGGGTAGCTCATGGGCGACCTATAAGCCCTTGGGTTCTTTTGGGTTCGTTTGGGTTGATGGGTTGATGGGTTGGGTTGCTTTTTTACCAAAGTCTAGTCTGTGCTGGAAAATTTCGATAGGGAGGTGACGCCATCCCGGGCTGCTCGTTTTCTGATTATACTGGCGCCCATTGATAGCCCTTCACCGCTTTTACTTCGATATCCTTGATTACAAAGCTATCGTTGTGAATATCCAATCGTGCTCCTTGCTCTAAGGACTGGCCCGCCTTTTCATTGGTTGGAAGAGCGGTTTAACAAAGCCCTGCTTCGGAAGAGCCCATATATGTGAAGTCGCATTTGAGTTCAGCACTGGGGTTTAGTAATAAATAGGTCCCTAATAGCCTTACGAGTCCTCGAAAGAGTCCATTTGCAGTATAGCGCATACTCTGCTTAGCTCAATCCCCTAGTATAGACTCGCCATTACTTGTATGATGGTACGCCACAGCTGGCAATTCTATTTTCAACCTTACTTCCTTGCGGCTTACCAAAAAGAAAAAAGTCGTCCTGAATTTGCTCCCTTGGCTGCCGTCAAAGTGGTACCTCGAATGCAATGCGAGTCGTTATGGGACGTCTACATAAAGCCATTTCCTTGCCCGCTTGACGATCGTAGCTCCGATCTGGCCCCTGCTGCTCGCCACATTCGACCACAGCTCATCTCAAGCCCGTATTTATACTGATGGCAATGTTTCATGAGAAAACCTATCTGGTTTCACGAGTTGGGTTAATATAAAACCGTGTTTTTCTCCGAGTTGAGAGACCAAGGCCTGCCCGCGAAGCAATGACTTCTTGGCCTTGATGACGATGTGGAGCTGAAATGATACTTTATCATGACTGCCGAAGAGGAGACCAGCCTTGCCGCTGCCTGGTCTTGTGACTGAGGCCTCTAGGGGCGTGGCAAGCGCTTGTCATCGAAGATATGTACAGGTAGCACGGTGGCAGGCGCATTAGATGGAGATATGATAGTACCTGGTCGCGGTGTCATACTCGAGAATGACCTCATGCTCCATGGCATCCACGTCGACCAGGAATTGGTGCCATAGGTTGACTTCGTAAGCCCCCGGGGTCTGCCCCGGGGTTACCGAGGCACACAGGTACTGAGTGCAGACCCCAGCCTTGGCGGCGCCATCGCCATCACTCGGGCTGAGGATCAATGCCAAACTGGCGGGCAGGGCGCCATCAGAGGCCGGGTGCCACTTCACAGCCATGCCCGGGCGAATGCGCTGGCGGAATGGCGTCCCCGCGACTTGGGGGTCCGGGTCCCGGCTCGAGAGCCTAATCACTGGACTTTCACTCGGGGCGGGTGGCAAGTAGCCCAGGCGCTGCGAGTCGACGTGCAGCTGCCAGAGCTTGGATCGAAAAGCCTGGGCTTCCTCGGTGGTGACGCCAGGGCATTGCATGCACCGCAACTCGATGCTGTCGGCCCGGAGCTGGAGAAACTGGCTGCCAGTCTCGGTGGAGGCCACGATGTTAGGCAAGATAGGAGATGCGCCCGACTGGAGGTCAGGGGCACAATGGTGTCAGTGGCATCGGAGTTAGGAAATGGCGCACGACTCACGTTCTTGGCTATCCAGTCCTGCAGCTGGGCGTTGGACCACGCACCAGGGGCTACGAGGTCGGAATTGGTTTTCTTGGTGGTGGTGGTGGGGAGGACAACTCGCAGCATTTCGGCATAGCGCAGCGTGTTTTTGCTGGCCCCGGCATCACCCAGGCTCGGGTTGACACAGGCGACAACAACAGTCTTACAGGCGCGCCCGGCCGGGGGATCGAAGACGTGCTTCAGCACCTTGGTCAGGGCACTCTGACGGAAGGGCACATGCTGCTTTTTCGGCTTGCGGGAGGCCGTGTCGGCCTGGGCCTTGGCGCGGATGCAGTCCTTCAACACCGACAGGCTGATGTTGATCTCGCGCGTCTCCCGCATGCGGTCGGCCCCGTGCACGGCGACGTCGCGGGCCGCCTCGGAACCGGCCAGGTCCACCAGGTACAGCAGCCCCTCGGACCCGGTGGCGGGGTCGACGATGCGGATGCGACAGATGCCGTGCGAGCGGGACGAGCTGTCGTTCTTGCGCGTGGGGGCGGTGCGCCGGAAATGGGTCGCGCGTTTGATGAGGCGCATGGCCTCGGCCTCGTCTTTGACCAATTGCTCGTCGGCCCCCGACAGCTGGGTGATGCCGAGCGAGTCCTCGAGGATGGCTACGGGCCGGCGGGAGTGGAGCAGGTCGCATGCCGAGTTGCCCGCGAGCTCGACCATGGTCATCCAGATTTGCCGCTCTCCCGGCAGGGCGCCCTTCATCAGGGCTTGGACCACGAGCTCCTCGAGCCGGCTCACGGTGAAGGTTTTGCCCGAGCCGGTCTGGCCGTAGGCAAACAGGGTCCCGGTCCCGCCATTCCAGGCGAGGGGGGGCAGGTCGACAAGCAGATGGTCGTAGATGTCGTCGGTGCTGGTCTGCGCGCCGAAGAGCTTGTCCAGCTTGTAATCGAAAGACCGGAGGACAGGCCGGCCTCGCGGGTGGTTGTAGAGATCGTGGACATCGGCCACGCCCGGCTGATCGGGGCGGGGGAACACGGCGCAGGGGAAGCCCGCAGCGATATCCTGGTCAAGCAGGGGCCGGACCCGGGCGCTCACGACCATGTCGGGGCTCGTTTCCTCGGCGGCGGCGGGACCGGGCGCCGGCTTGTAGGCCGCGACCAGCCGCTGGTAAAGGCCGGTATTCTCAAGGTAGAAGCGGTCCATGCTGGGGATGACGACGGGATACGAGGGTAGGGACGGAATTGGGGAAGAAGGGTATGGTCGGTTCCATCTATGCCCGAAAGAGAGGCAGCCCTGGCCTGTACTGTAGGGTGTACACCTACTGGTAGTAAAGCGCCTGCCCCACGGGGTTCCCAGGCCCAAGCGGTTCGGCGGTTGCACGTCCATTTGCAGGGCCTCAAGGCAGCCAAGCCAGGGGTCGCGCGCCCTGACGTCGCATCGCAGGGCTAGGATACCTACCTTACCTACTATGTATGTACTACCTATGGTACATGTACACAGTAGATACTATGGATGTAGACACTGACGATAGAGGTACATCCATGAGTGGTCCGTTGGCAATGGAATGGATCTATCCCAATGGCAGGAACCAATGGCTCATCTCGGATACCTGTATCCCAGCACGTACTCCTCCCAGGCAGCAAGGGCGGAATACGATGCCGTCCATGCCGCATGCAACCTTCTCCTCCGGGAGATGGGTGCTGCAGGGAATCAATCCATGGCTCCCATGGGATCCTATGCATGTAGCCTCCCCAGGCAGCCGAGCTGCGTGGGTTGATTGATAACAAATGCAGAGATAGCAAACCGAGCGTCGGGTAAGGCGCGGAGGGCATTCATCCGTTTGACGCGTCCCAGGCCATCGGGACGGGCGTCAGGACGTGTTCCTGCCGTCCATCCCACGCGTGACCTTGCCGTGGTTTCCCTCTTCTTCTTCAACTTTCAGATGCATGGGTGTACCCCGGCGGCAATACACCAACCGCATAGGTCGCTGAATAACAACATTCCACCATCCATACCAAGTGGACGCCATGGCGAGCTATTCGCAGGCGGTCCTGCGCGACGCCCTTACCTCCCACGATGTGACCAGCGGGCTTCGCGTGGGAGCCGGGCACGTCCCCGATCCGGGGTTCCATCATGGCCGCCTCTCCCTCCTTCAACTCCCCCCCTCCGGCGGCTACAGCACCGCTCAGACTGCCTTGCTCATTGCGCCCTCTGCCTTGTTCCTTCTGCTGTTCCCGTGGAGGTGCCTTCGGTTGCGTCGGGCAAGCCTCAAGGTCCTCCCCAATTACACCGGTGCCTTCAAAGCCGTAATTGCCTCCGTCCGTCGTCCCAACCCAAGGGCAGATCGCTGACATTGAATGCATGCAACGACCACTATAGCTTCTGACTTTGGCCCTTGCTGCTGTCAACCTCGCTGCTCTGGTCCTCTGCCTGACATCGCATCCGCGCCCGAGTGGAGCTGCCATCGCCGCGAGCACCGTGTCTTTCGTTGCGGCAATTGCCGTATGTCAGCTCAACTTTCTAGAGCATGGGCGCTCCATCAGGCCGTCGAGTTTGCTCCTGTTTTACCTTTTGGCCTGTGTGATATGTGAGGGCGTCCTCCTGAAGTCCTTCTATCACGATCGCGTCGACCCCGTCTCCGGACCTGTGCTTACAGCCGCCTTCGGGCTGAAACTGGTGCTGCTCGGGGTTGAGTCTCGGAGCAAAAGATCGTATCTGAGAGAGCCGTACAGAGACCTGCCCGAACTTGAAACCATCAGCGACCTCAACAAAATCGTCCTCTTCTGGGTCAACCACCTCATACTGTTGGGCAACCGGAAGCTGCTCTCCTTTTCAGACCTTCCCAGCCTGGACCGCCCACTGACCTCGGCACGCCTCCGTGAACGGCTGGGCACAGTATGGGAGAGAACAAGTAGGCAAAGCACCATTTCCACTTACATGATGGAAGATACTCACACCCCAAAAGGGAAGCCAGAACCCTCCAAGGATGCCGATACCGGCTGGGCCTTGCTCACTGCCTGGTTTTGGTGTTTCTCACGTGATATGACCGTCGTGGCCCTTCCGCGCCTTGTGGTCACTCTCCTGCGTTATTCCCAGCCTATTCTGATCAGCACCACTATCGCCTATGTCAGTCCGAGGGTATCCTCGTTTGGCAACGATCTGGCCTTTGAGTTGAATGGCTACCAAATCATTGTCGCAACCGTGGTCATATATGTGGGCAGCGCTGTGAGTAGATGCACCCCTCCTCCGTCTAACTACCTCCAAACTAACCCGGACAGGTTCTGACCAGTATCTACCAACAAGGAATCAACCGCATCGTGGTCAAAACCCGCGGTGGGTTGATCGGCCTGATCCATGCTCGGTGCTTGACCCTGCAAGATGGGGTTTACGATGATGCCGCAGCCGTCACGCATATGAGCACCGACGTTGACGGTATCGACATGATTGTTTACCTCACCCAGGAAACCTTTGCTCAGACGCTTGAGCTGGTGATTGGAATGTATCTGCTATGGGGACAACTGGGCTGGTGGTGCCTAACTCCTATCTTTATTGTCTTCTGTGCGTTCTCGTTCTGCCCCCCTCGCTGCGTTTGATACTGATGGCAGCTAACTGACTGGTCCAAACTGCAAAGTCTGTTACATCATGTCGGGATGGATTGGCAGCAAGATCGGGAAAGTGGTGATGGAGTGGCAAGCAGCAAAACAGAAACGCATCGCTATAACCACCTCGATGATCGACTACATCAAGAACATCAAGATGATGGGCATGACCAACACAATTATGGCCAGGATTCATGAGTCCAGAATGTTCGATATCGGGAAGGGCAACGGTTTCCGCAAAATGCTTCTGTATTTCAACGCTTCTGGTGAGAGGCCTTAACCCTATTCCTGCGCAGCAGCATTTACTGATCCGGCCACAGGCATTTCCTTGCAGCTTCTGGCGCCTGCGGCGACTTTGGCGCTGTATTCCCTTGATTCCAGGCGCAGGGGGGTCGACTCTTTTGACCCACAGAAGGCTTTCACGGCCTTTGCTATTATAGGCCTCGTGATCACCCCAGCAAATATGCTGCTTGGTGTCTATCCGCAGTTTCATTCGGTCTACGGCAGTGCGATTCGTATCCAGAAATATCTACTTGGAGTGTCTCGAGAAGACAAACGCATCCTCATAGCGAGCGGGAAGAACACAAGTTCGAGCGAAAACGGCGCGACAAATGGACACGGCCTTAACGACGAGGCTTCGACTGGCAATAATCTTGCGGTGGTTATCGACAACGTCTCTCTTCGGCCAGCTTCTTCGGCCAGCATATGTCTTTCTGGCGTGGATATTAAGATGCGGCAGGGCTCCCTGAGTGTGATTTGTGGTGCCGTGGGCACGGGAAAGACAACTCTGGCAAGGGCAATTCTCGGGGACGTTGTCCCCGGCGAGGGCTTCGTCTCCGTATCGACCAAGAAGATCGGATATTGTGCGCAGAAGCCCTGGATGATTAACGCCAGTATCAAGCATATCATCTGCGGGCCTGTCGAGGACAAGGACATCGACCAAGATTGGTACAATACCGTTATTCGAGCATGCGGCCTCGAAGAGGACTTGAGGCAAATTCCCGGGGCAGACTCTGAACCTGTCGGCAGTCGCGGAGCGACGCTTTCTGGAGGACAGCGGCAGCGAGTGGTGAGTTGTGGACCAGGATACATCCCAGCCCGCACATTACGAAACTGACATGGCACCAGGCGCTGGCTCGTGCTGTATACCTAAGACCCGAGATCGTCATTCTTGACGACGTTCTCAGTGCTCTGGATGCGAAGACCGAAGCGCATGTCGCCAACAGCTTGCTTGGCGAGGACGGTCTGTTCCGCGCAGTAAAAACCACGGTTATCCTCGTTACGCACGCGAGTAAGTTCTGTTGATACGATCGATCCTGCCTGTTTGGAGTTCTCTAGCTGACCCGACCAAGCCCAACACTTGCCACTTGCTGACCAGATCATCGTTCTGGCCGACAACAAGATCGCCGAAAAAGGCACCTGGGACGAGCTTCGGTCTTCCAGTGGCTACATCAGCAAGTTGCAGGTCAAAGAATCAGAAGGACGGGTCGCTCCGAGTGCAGCTATCCAGAAGCCCTCCACTGTCCCCGGAACCAACGGACCCTCGAAAGAAGATATCATGGATCTCACGCGGAGAACTGGTGACCTTTCCGTCTATTGTGAGCCCCCTGGCATACTGCTCCGCCAATTCAGCTGACTCTGGTCGTAGCGTATTACTTTGGGAGTGCGAGCTCGATATGGCTGGCCGTTTTCTTGGCTTCATGCGTTTTCCATTCTATTGCCTTGGGTACCTTGCCATACATACTCCGCTTCTGGTCCGAATCTGGCGGCAAGAATCAATGGCTTTATGTCTTGATGTTCTGCCTTGGTTCACTTTTGGGACTGATCGCAGTTATGGGTGTCCTTGGGTGGGTATCCATAGCATCCAGATTGATTGGTAACAAACTAATCAGTCGACAGTACCGTTCTCCTGAAGATCACCCCCAAGGCTGGTGAAGTACTTCATGACAGGCTCCTGAAAACCATTATGCGGTCCGTATCAGCTTGGCCCATTGCCTGGACCTAGGGAGTTTGCTGACCTTCGTTGCTAGGGCGCCTCTGTCATACTTCTCCATTACGGATACGGGCGTGACCCTAAACAGGTGCGGTTGATGATTCTATGGGTGTGAGGCAGTGTCCGCTAACAGCCTCCAGATTCACCCAGGATATGGGCTATCTTGACGAGAACCTCCCGTTTTCTCTGATGGTCACTAGCATTCGTAAGAAGCCCATGTCTCCAGGCAGCGACATGCCAACTGACCTCTATTGCAGAGCTTTGCAAACTATTGTATCAACTTGTCTTGATATTCACCAGTCAGGTCTTGGTGACCTGCAGTCTTCCCTTCATCCTTGGGTTCTTGTTTGTCTTGCAGAAGTACTATCTCCATACCTCTCGTCAAATACGGTTCCTCGATCTTGAAATGCGGTCGGCCGTGTACACCAACTTCCTTGAGACGGTAAGAACCCCACCCGATGCAGAAACTTGGAATCACTACTTACTATGGTCCTTTTAGCTCGAGGGAATCTCCCATATTCGCTCACTGGGATGGGAGGGCTACTCGATTGCTCAGAACATCAAGCACCTGGACGTGTCCCAGACCCCAAACCTCATGATGGAAATGATTCAAATATGGCTCGGTTTCGTCCTCGACATGCTGGTTGCGTGCCTGGCGATCTTCTTCATTGGGTTAGCTGTCGGCCTACGGGGCTCGACGACGGCAGGGCAGGTGGGGATTGCACTCAACGTCTTGCTCAGCATGAGCACCACTCTCGTCCGGCTGCTCGAAATGTGGACGCAGATGGAGACGTCGCTGGGCGCTGTGGCTCGGGTCAAAAACATTGAGAAGACTTTGAAGTCTGAAGACAAGGAAGGAGAAGACTTTGAGCCTCCTGAGAAATGGCCAGAGAGGGGTGCCATCGAGTTTCGAGAAGTCACGGCCTCCTACAAGTCAGTCTATGGCTCACCCTCGGGTTCTACCCCCCCCTTTTAAAATACCTGGCCATGCTAACACTTCACAGCCCTGAGACTATTGCGTTAAAAGGTGTCTCTCTGAACATCTCAGCTGGCCAAAAGGTGGGAATATGCGGCCGCACCGGAAGGTACCTCCCCCTACCCCTTCCCGAGCTGACTGTCGCATGTCGTACTAAAAGCAGCTCCGCGTAGTGGAAAGTCAACGCTTTTGCTGTCCATTCTCCGCCTCATCGAGCTAGACTCAGGTTCCATCGCCATCGACGGCATTGATCTGTCCTCTGTACCCCGCGAAACCATACGGTCGCGACTCATTGCCATCCCCCAGGAAACCTTTACTTTGAACGATAGTGTGCGACTCAACGCCGATCCGACGGGGACCAAATCGGACGAGGAGATAATTGCGGTGTTGGAGAAGGTGCAGCTCTGGGACGTCCTCAAGTCTCGCGTGGAGGGGAACGCGAAGAAGAGCCCCTCGTCCTCCGGCTCGGCGACGCCCGCCGACGGGCAAGACCCCAACGCAGAGAACGGGGCGGCCGCGACGGCCGACGTCGATGGCCCCGCCGACCCTCTAGAGACACTCCTCAAGAGCTCGCCCCTTTCGCACGGCCAGTTCCAGCTCTTCGGCCTGGCCCGCGCCCTGCTCCTGAAGCAGCGGTCCTCGATCCTGATCCTCGACGAGGCCACGAGCAACGTCGACGCCGAGACGGACGCGCTGATGCAGCGCATCATTCGCGAGGAGTTCGCCGGACACACCATCCTGACCATCGCGCACCGCCTCGACACCATCCGCGACGCCGACCTGGTCGTGGTGCTCAGCCGCGGCGAGGTCGTCGAGGTCGGCCCGCCCGCCGAGCTGCTGCAGAAGCAGGCCCCCCCTGCGGGCGGCGGAGACGACGACCGCGCCTGGTTCAAAGAGATGTGGGATGGCGCCCACTGACGGAGGATCTTGGCGGCGGTGACGGGGGGCCAGAAGCGGCGGGAAGTGTGTAAGGGTGCACAAGGGATCAAAATTGGAGACCATCGAGATTGCGAAATATGTGGACAGATGCTGTCAGTAATTATGCGTATTCCTTTCAACAAGCGGTGACACCCACACAAGCCGCCTGTCATGACAGACGGCTGGCGACGCGGTTGCTCGCATGTCGAGACAAGGGAGATGGCCAAACGACCGAAAGACTGGCAATGCGAAGACCTCTAGCGCTTTGGATTATCAGAGCTGCTTCGTAGACCCAGGTCATAGCAGAGACTTGCTCGATGAGCCTGGGTGCGGTCATATGCGGTGGATCAAGTACACCCGGGCAAATTCACGGGTTGCTGAGAGCGACACACAAATTGATAAAGCCCAAGAGGACTTGAAAAACTCTTCGCTACGGGACGAGAAATACTACAGAAGGACGTGAAGGGGTTCCCCATTTGGGGAGAACGAGCGTATTCCCGGGTTCACGGACGGGCCGGCGGTCGAGGGTCCAGCGCGGACACGGTCGACGACCCGTTCAAGCATTCGTGCAGCGCGCGCGGGGCGACGGCCGAGGAAAGCTGAAGCCCGACATCCCCCAACCCCCCCCGACTACTATTCATGAACCTGGGGGAAGCGACCGGAAACGAAGCCAGCATTACGGCGGGAACGAGTGAAAGACACACTTAGACCTCCCGGCTTCGAGGGCCGGGCGTCCGGGACCCGGCTTTCACTGGAGCGCGGCCACGAACTCGGTCACGGGGCGGGCCCAGTTCTCCTCGGCGAGCAGCCAGCGGGAGATGGCCGCCAGGTCGCGCGCGACGCCGTCGTGGCCCTCGCGGGTGAGGCCGGTGCCGCGCACCTGGAGGAAGAAGGTGCACGAGGCGGGCCCGCCGAGGCCGGCGATGACGGTCAGGCCCACGTGCGGGCGGTTCTCGGCCTTGAGCACCTCGAGGTGGGCGTGCGGCTGCGTGCCGGTCAGGCCCATGCCGGGGGCCCAGTTGAAGACCTGGCGGCCGACGACCTCGGGCACCAGGGCGCCGGCGGGCCCGAGAGACGCCATGATGCGGCGCAGGGGCGCGGCGGCGTGCCGGCTGAGGCCGTCCTGGGCCGCCTGCAGGCGTTCGAGAAACGACACCACCGTGTCCTCGGCCCGGGGCGCGACGAGGTTCACGACCAGCTGGATGGTGGGCCCCGAGACGTCCGTCGCTTCCAACGCGCCCCCGGCAAGCACCGCCCGGGGCAGGAATGGGAACGAGGTCCGCGCGGCTTCGTAGTTGCAAAACAGGGCGTGCGTGTGGCCGGTGCGGTGGATGTTCAGCAAGGCCAAGGCGGCTTTGAGGACTATCGGGGCCGTGACGTGAGGGTGCCTTTTCCGGAAGGCAAGAAGGGCTGGGGCTTCAAAACTTGGCTGCGTGGCCTCTGCCAACACGGGCTCCGGATCGTCCACCGGCATGGTGAACGGCGGCCAAAGCGCCTTCCGGTGTGATTCCAAGCCCTCGAGTGCCTTGCAGTGCCATTTGACCGCCGCCGTGGCCTCTGCTGACGTCCGTTGGTTGAAGTACGAGTCAGCCCAGAGCTTGTAGTCCGTATGTTGAGCCAAGGGCGCGCCCGCCAGTGCACGCTCGAGGTCCTCGTTGATCATCAGGCCGGTAGAGGCGTCAATGACGGCATGGTCGATGCACATGACGACGCCCGCGGTGCCCGTCTCCTCGATGTCGTACAGGGTAATGCGCGCCAAAGGCCCAGGGTAGCTGACGTGGTCGTGGCTGCCGAATGCTTTGGCACGCAGCTCTTCCACAGTCTTCAAAGCACCGCCATCTCGGAATATTTTGCCGAACAGCTTGTCGCCGTGGCGCATGGTAACGTGAAGCGCATCGCCGGGTCCCGAAACGTTCGGATCCCTAACGAGGAAGGATGCTAGAAGGTGGTTGTTCTGAAGCATGGCCTGGAGTGCTTGTTTCGCTTGCTGCAAACCGAATCAGCGAATTTCATCGTACAGGCCAAATGGCACTTACAGTCTTGTTTGCCTTCTTGGTGATTACGGAGAACTTGTAACGCCGACGATCCAAAAGCCTCGTCTCGCTCATCACACTGATGAAGTCGTCGGCCGGTATGACATCTTCGACATCCTCCCAGTCGAAACCACAGGGCGAGATGGCAGACAGGATCAAATCCCTCGTTGCGCCTAGAAGATCCGCATCGCCGAAAAGGTGTGCAATGTCATCGGCACCAGGGGGACCGTGACGCGTTGATTCTGCCTTCACCGACGACCTCAATTCCCCAGTCTGTGTCTTCAAGAGGTCGATGTGGCCTCCTATGGTTCCCACATCCGCCATATGGGCGAGAGACAGCATCTTTCCCGTTCTCTGTCGGATGGCGTCCCTGGCTCGCATCACGCTGATGCTGTCGGCAAACTCGCTGATTGGAGTATCCAGCGACAACCGAGATGGATCAAGACCGACCGTTTTGGCCCAGACATCCTTGACTATGTCCGCGAGCTCCGAATCGCTGTAGTTTGTTGAAACTGTTTCTCGGCCAGCCCGCAAAGCCCGTACTGCGGTCGCCAGTTTGGCCTTTTGAATTTTCCCGGCCAATGTGCGTGGATAATCAGGGAGACCCAAATCTTCCAGAGACACCACGTCATCGGGAACATAGATTCGACCCATACTCTTCGATACTGCATTCTGAACCTTCTCTTTCGTGTCCGTATCGATCCTGCCCATGACGACGGCAACGGGGACGTCGCCAGCGATTGGATCTGGAGCTGCCACTACCTGGGGGTTCAGGTGCGCGAGTTGCGGGTCGTTGTTGATTGCCTCCTCGATGGCACTCGGCGACATGTTCTCTCCGCCGCGAATGATCCTATCGGCTTTAGCGAGCGAAGGACGGGGAGCGACCTCAAGTTGTGGCTCACATATCCTTGTATCGTCCAGTCACGAAGAAGAGGCCAGCGTCGTTCATTCTGGCTTGGTCCCCTGTCTTGAACCAAAGACGGCCATCCGTCTTTTCACGGTAGTATGCCTCACTCCCGACTCCGCCTATGTAGCCTTGCAGACTCGGGCTGGATGCATGGAGCTCACCCAAGCTGTTGCGTGGCAACACTGTGTTGGTATCTGGGTCAGCAACGCGGAGTGCCACCCCTGGCTGCACCCGTCCAACCGATACTTCTTCACCTTCGAACATTCCGTCAACATCGGGGTACACCCCGCTCGTCAGGACCCCGGCCTCGGTCATGCCAAGGTTGTTGGCCACACGCTTTGCTCCCAGCTCGGTGATGCAGGTGCTCAGACTCTTGGGTGTCAAGACAGAACCGCCGAACACGACGCGGTTCAAGTGTTCCAGCCGGTGTCCACCAGCTGCTTTCAAACCCACCAAAGCGTGGACCATGGTAGGCACAAGTACAATACTGATATGCGTGGTCAGTCCGCTGTGATGCATTGCACACCTGAGGTGTCGTGGTTCTGGCTGGTGTTGTTACATACTGGGGAGGAATGGGATGTTAGCTACTCCATCGCACTTATTTGAGCCTCGGGTTCCAACCCCATATCGAAAATCATACCGCGGGTGGGTCGGGGCATGGCGTTCTCTCACCTCTGTGATCTTTTCCCGGAGTAGTGTTTGCATAACGACGTCGGCCTGGAATCCGGGGCCAGGATATATCAAGGCGGTTCCATCAGTATGAGATATGCTGGAAGTCAAATGGCCCATAGCGTGGTTATTTGGCACCACACAACAAAGCCTGGCACCTGGACCCATCATGACGTCCGTTTCAAATGTGTTGGTGAGCATGGGGTGCTGGGTGAAGCACCCCTTGGGCTTTGAGGTCGTGCCACTAGTGAAGACCACCAAACCGTCGACGATCTTGTCTCGAGAGTCATGCTCACCATATACCGTTGAGGTGGCTTGCGGGGACATCAGCGCCTCAAAGGATGTCCAAGTCGGGACCGTCTGGGTGGATACCACCACCTTCACAGCATCGCCCAGGACGCCCAGCTCGTCGACTTGGGTTGCCAATTCGGATGAGCAAGTAACAACAACTGGGCGCTTGCCCGGATTTACAGACTTGGCTGTGTTGATCATGAAGATCACTTCCTCCCTGTTGGAGAAGTTGCGGGGGTTGATGGGAACAAAGACACATCCTATGACGGCCGAGGCATGGCTACATGGGCGGGTTAGCTTGCTCTCCGTCGGCTCGAGAGGTTTCTCAATGCCTCAAGGGTTGCGGGACTCACAGTGCCAGGGCATGCTCAGCACCATTATGGTTGAAGGTGAAGAAGGGCATGCCGGGCTCGACGCCGGCGGCCCTAAGTCCTCGAACTAGACGATGGATACCATCTCGGAGGTGCCGGTAGGACCATCGGAGGTAGGGGCTCTGGCGAAAGCTGTCATCGTCGAGAGGCTGGTTGGGGATCTGGTACAGCCCGGCCGGCTGGTGGATGCAAACAAGGGCCAGGTGGTCGGGATATTTATCCACTACCCTTTGGAAGCGCTCCTGAACGTCCAAATTCTGGACAAGGGGTTTCCCGCAGGCCTCGCTGAGCTCGGACATGGCGGCGTGCTGCTGGACGGAGGGAGAGAAAGAACCTGAAACAGGCCCTCCCGGAGTCGCCTTGAATATAAGGATTTTGGCAGAAGCGGTGCTGTAAGCCGGCTACGACACGTCACCGCATCACCACGAGTGGTTGCTGACATCGATGGCCACAGGCCGGCGGACTCTAAACAAGGGCGCACGCAGACCCCACAGGATTGATCCACCAATCGCCATGAGTGCGGAGAGAGTCGAAGGGGCCCAAGTTCTCACTGCATACGTAACGAAGACCGTCGTGGGCGCCAGTTGTGAAGTAAGCAGACGGGGTGTTAGTGCGCGCCCTCCGCGGCAACGTGTTGCTGGGCGATCCGGTGCCATCGTCCAGTGGAGGGCCAAGGCATTGGGGGTCTCGCGAAGCTCGAAATGCCGTACGAGTCTCGAATGGCTCCTTCGAAATCACCTTTGATGGGATCCCGGGCACCTCGGGATCCTGGGGGTGGGCGTTGCTTGCGTGGTGTTGTGTTGCATTCATTGGGGGAATGAACGGATGAGATGCATATGTACATAAACGGCCGGGTCGCGTGCGGGGGTGCCGCGGCTGCACCCCAATCGGTGGCGACTTCCCCAGGAGTCAGATCTAACGTCGATCTACATTCCAACTTATTATGGGGGATGGGATGGAAGCGTTGTGAGGGGAGGGGTAAGGGAGGGGAGGATGATATTTTAGTACATCCATCATCCATCTACCATCCACCATAGGATGGATCCAGATGAATCTAATGGGCAAGTAGACAAAGAGGTACTTACTTTCCATACGATCTCCCAGTCCGGCTGCCCTCAATACGCCAGGCAGAAAACCCCACCGGAGCTGAGCAGCCCGTCCGAATGGCCATGAATTCTCCGCAAGCCCATGCAGGCATCGATCGCATGTCCGCTCGAACAAGCATCGCGGGCTGATGTCACTCCAGGCCTACCGGCCGGCCCCCCGACGCTGTCGCTGTCGCTGCCTGGCAATTCTGGATATGGCGCCGCACGACTGCAGCTCTGCCTGGCTTGGGCGCAAGTGCCATGACGCCATTGCGTCTCACGGCCGCATGGCCGCGCCTTGGAACTCCAGGCATCAGCCGGCTTCTTGGCACGCAGGAGGCGTCGTATAAAACCGGCGGATTTGATGCCATTCCCCTGGGGCTCTGCGGCAAACCCGTCGTCTCCGTCCTCCTTACGAGCAAGCCCGGCCTCGCTCCGCCCACCCCACCCTGGCCGACAACATGACCCAGACAAAGAGATCAGGCGCCGGGCGGAAGGGTGCTGCCAAAAAGCAGAAGACGGCGAATGGCAATGCCAAGCCGTCGCAGCCGCAGATTCCCATCGATGAGGGTTTCAAGGATTCAGGTACAACCAAGTTCCCGGGCCCGACGGTGCTCTCTCGTGAGTGTGGCTGATGCGATGGGGCGTAAGATAACGCACGGGTGCACATCGACGACGATGAGACGATATGGGACGCCTCGTTGAATCTCAGCAATGTGTCTGGTAACAACAATAAGGTGGGTATCGCCAATCCAACCCCCCTGCTCCGAGGTATCGTCTGACGCTCGTAGTTCTACGTGGTGCAACTCCTGGTCGATGACAAGACGAACACCTACTATGCCCACACGAGATGGGGACGGTAAGGACGACTTGCTCACGCCAGTCACTGAGCTTGTGCTGACCGCTCACCAGGGTCGGTGAGACGGGCCAAGTCAAGACCATGCACTTTGACAACCTTGACGCGGCTAAAGAAGAGTTCGACGCCAAGTTCAAGGGCAAAACCGGACTCCCGTGGGATAAACGGAACGACGAGCCGAAGGCGAACAAGTACACCTTTGTCGAGAAGTCGTATGAGGACGACGATGAGGAAGCCGAGAGCGACCAGAATGGCAACGGAAGCGCTAGCCCAGAAAGTGAAGTAAGTACCATAGGTACCACGGGAATTTTCCCGAGGCACGACACCACGCCGTGACACTGACTGGCCGCCATCAGTTGGACATGCCCACGCAGAGGCTCATGGAGTTGATTTTCAAGTATGACCCCTCACAGCACCGTTCTCATTGGACTCGTTAACAGAGACGCCCAGCGAGAACCACTTCAACTCTGTCCTCGAAGAGATCGGGTACAACGCCGAGAAGCTGCCCCTGGGGAAGCTTGGCAAGGGCACTCTCAAGTCGGGCTTTGAGCAGCTCAAGGAACTCTCGAGCCTGATCAAGCATCCGAGCCTCGCCCAGAACAAGTACGGCAGAGACAGGGAAGAGGTGAGCTCCCTCGGTCCATTGCCTCGGCGTTCAGCTAAAACCCTCTGCCCCAGGTCATCGAAGAGTGGACGAACAAGTACTATTCGACCATCCCTCACGCCTTCGGCCGCAATCGTCCCCCGCTCGTGGACAATGAGGACTTGCTGCGCAAAGAGGTTGCCATGCTGGACACGCTGACCGACATGGAGGTGGCCAACACCATCATGCGTGCCAACGACAAGGCCAAGGACGCCTCGTCGGTCAACCTGCTCGACTCCCGCTTCAAGGATTTGGGTCTCGAGGAGCTCACAGCGCTCGACCACAAGTCCGATGAGTACAAGCAGCTCCAGGAGTACCTGATCAACTCGAGCGCCGAGAGCCATGGGCTGAAATACCGCCTCCAGGACATCTTCCGGGTCGAGCGACCGGGCGAGCGCCAGCGCTTCGAAAAGAGCGTCAAGACAATCAAGGACTCGAACCGCTTGTTGCTGTGGCACGGGTCCCGCACCACCAACTTTGGCGGCATCTTGTCCCAGGGTCTACGTATCGCGCCCCCCGGTAAGTGACAACGCCTTGCTGTGATGTCTGTTGCCTTCTAACGCTGCGTCCAGAGGCGCCGGTCAACGGGTATGCCTTTGGTAAGGGTATCTACCTCGCCGATCTCTCCTCCAAATCGGCCAATTACTGCGTCGCTTCGGCCAGTGGCAATGTTGGCCTACTCCTGCTGGTGGAGGCGGAGCTGAGCAACCCCATGTACGAGATCAGCTCGGGGGACCCCAATGCCGCGGAGCTGGCCAAAAAGAAGAACTGCATCGCTACCAAGGGCGTGGGAAGAACCGGGTACACGAAGTGGAAGGACGCCGGCGCCGTGCATGAGGCGCTCAAGGGCGTAAAGATGGTAAGCCGGGCCCCTCTGGGCATCCCAAGCATATGTGAGCTGACTTTGGTGTCTGCGCAGCCGGACGGCAAACCCGAGGACAACGACAGCAAGAACGGGGGCTTCCTCATGTACAACGAGTACATCTCGTACAACGTCGAGCACCTGAAGCTGCGCTACCTCTTCAAGGTGGGCATGTAGTATCCTTGTCGATGGGGGATGGGGTACCTGGTGGTGGTCAGAGACAGGTTGGTCGCAAGGAATCCGGGAGCACCGGGTGCACCCACCATTTGAAAGACCGGGGATGGTGGGCTTTGTTTCATGACCGTTCCCCAGTGTCCGTGCTAGGATAGTCAAAGGGTCTCCCACTTGTTTGACTCACATGTTAACCGAAACCGTAGTCAGCCTTGGCCTTGGTTCTTTTGGGCCACGGCCAAAACACGGATGTCTAGGTGGTTAAGCCAATGATGCAGCATCGCTGTCGCCTCAAGGTTTCTGGCTAGTCACTCGAAACCGCTTGCACGGCGATGCTGTACTTGCCTAATTAGATGAAGTGGGAGGGCAAGGAACGCGGGCCTGGGAGCCAAGCGCAGGGGTGTAGGGCGTCCGGGGTGTGCTCAAGCCCGCGGCTATCGAGAATTGCGTCTAGGGCAAGGGCGGCCGTTGCCAAGCGCGATATTAAATAGGGACCAGGCGAGCCAGGGACTTCTTGTCGCTACATGGATATTAGACAGGCTGCCAGTGGGGTCAGGATCGGGACGGCGCGCGCGGCACTGTCCAGTTACTAGAATGGTGGTGTGCTAGGCCACGAGGAATACTAGGCTATCCCGCCTTCTCAGGACTACACGGAGAGCCGTGACAAGAAGGAAGAAGAAGAGGAAGAAAAAAACAGTGTGCCAAGAGAATAGCAGAGAAGGTGCTGCCCTTTGTCGAAACCCATGATTTAGTCGTAACATCGTGGTCATCGGTAATGAGCCCCGAACCAAGCTTTACCGGACTCGGAAAGCTGTATCTGAGGGGGGTAATACCGTGCATCGATGAACCATGTCCGCAGAGCCCGACGGCAAGGTTGAGAAGAACTGCAGAAGGATCACAAGATGACGGCACGGCTGCGGCCCGGAGCTCGAGGTTGCTGAGGGCGGTGAAATGGCTAGACCCGGCGCCGCCAAGACCAGCGGCCTCGCATGTAATAATGCACCGCAGATCGCGACGCGGCACCCATTGGATCCGGCGACGCCGGACGACGCGAGTTTGACAGGCGTAGATTGACGAGGGGCCCGCTGTTCTTCATATTGTCTTGCGACTAGGGACCGCAGGGTTAACATTTACACGGGGAGACGGACAGGGCGGGATTCGCGGTGTCGTGGTATATGAAGGTCCTTGGTTGTCCTCCGATTCGCGCATCTTAGACAGCGGCCCGCGTGCTCTCGTGACTTTGTGAGAGCAGAGATTAACGGTGTCTCATGCGATACCTGATGCGGCAGGAGGGCGAGACATGGCGTCAGGGGGCTAATGCGTGAGGCGCATTGAAAAACAAAAAAAAGCGATATGGCTGTTCGGGGCTGGCACTCCGACCCAAATTTCTGGTGCCGCATCTCGCTTGGCCGTCGCATCTACTTGCAGAGTGGCGGTCCAAAGCGTCTGGTGTCGTGTGCTGAACTGCCAGAGCACCGTCAATAAGGTTACTGAATGAGTTACTGGACGATAGCCATGGATTAATTCGTCGCAAGTAAGTCAGCTGACTGGGGGATCCTTGACTGTCGGACTCTTCAAGCAGCCAACGGAACACAGTTTTGGGCGGGCAGATCCACGATCTTCAGGCCTCCTAATAAGGGTCATCTTGTTAGCGGCTGGAGTCGAATATTCGTCTCATAAGATAGGCGGTCTTGGCAAGCCAGGCGGTTCCTGACGAGTCGCGTGGCGCGATATACGGATGGGCGAGACAGTCGCCGGTAGGCCCTGGGATGGGCGAGCCGCGTCAGCTGCGGCAATAGGCGGTTTGCCGATCGGCTCACAGCGTACGTCATCGCTGCTGTCCCCTGACACGGGGCAGTGGGGGGGCGAATGGGGCTCTGTCCGCTTTCACCACAGCACCGAGAGCACTCTCAGGACCACGGCCGGGGGAGTTGTCGGATGGCAGGGCGGACTTCAGAGAACGAAAAGGCCAGACCCGGGCCAGAGAGCAGGGGCAGCCCCTGGCAGGGCCAGTCGAAGGCCACCGAGGCCGACATAGGGGGTTCCACTAGATAGAGTTAGGGATGGTTGCCGGACCACGGTGCTCTGCCCATGGGCCAATAGCACACGCAGCGCGCGTCGAGGGCACGCAAATTGCGAAGAGGACCTGATCCCCAGCTCGCCCCCCCAACTTCATCTCGTCTCCGCAGCCACAGCTTCCTTTGGCTTCTCCCAACCGTGAGCTGTAGCTGTAACTGTAGGCACCGCCCGATACCCCAGGCCGATATGACGGAGAACGGGTGCTCTGCTTCTTGGTGACAGCGCGTCGTCACCGGCAACTCTTGGCTTCTGGCCAAGCCGGCTAAGCGGCATTAGGGCCCATTGTAGTTGAGAATCCGATCTTGGCCCAGACAGCCAATCTCCCCCGTCTTTCGCGGGGACGTCGCGCCAGCCAGCGCGTTTGCGATCCGTCTCTTTTGTATTACAAGGCTCTTGGGCACTGGCCAGACCATAGCCTTGGGGTTTTTTCTCCAGCTTTGCTGAACTGGACCTTGGACGGCCGCAAACCCACCCAGCAGTCGTGACAGCGACAGCCTTCCCGTCCCAGACCTCTTCTATAGGTGCACTCGACGCAGTCTTCCGAAGACGCATTACCCTCCTTCGCACCGTAACGACGACCTTCTCGAGACCGCCGCCATGTCGCGCATCCTGACCTCTTGCGCCTCGGGCGTCTCGCCCGTGCTGTCCATGGTCATGGCACGGCGCCGTTTCGTTGTCTTCCTCGCTGCCTTCTGGATTCTGATGAGTATGCTGCCGTCAGCGACCCCCCTTGCCGGCCTTCCCTTGCTGACCGTGGACGCCAACAGTGCTGATGTTTTCGGGTGCCGGAAACGTCGACATGACCCGGCTCTCCGTCAGCGGCGCCAACCGTCCGGGCGCGCCTGGCACCAAGGCCGCCCCGGACGCCGCTGGGGGCGGCTCCAACTCTTCGTCTCTGCACGTGCCCGCCAACCTCACCGCCCGACCGCACATCGAGTACCATGGCTACAAGCGCCCCGGTTATGAGTTGCCGCTGGCCAACGGCATCCCCATGCGCATTGTGGCCCTGGGCGCTTCGACAACCCGTGGCGACAGCCCCGAACCCGGCATCGACAACAACGGCTTTCGCCGCCCCATCCGCGAGAAGCTCATGGCCATCGGCAACAAGGTCAACTTCGTGGGCACCAGTCGCCTTGGCAACATGACCGATAACGACATCGTGGCCGGCCCCGGTGTCCAAGTCGATCGGATTCACAACATGGCGAAGGAGGCGATCCCGCAGTACAAGCCCAACGTGATCCTGGTCAACGCTGGCGCCAACGACTGCTTCATGCATGTTGACATCGACAACTTTTATAAGCGCTACGACTCGCTCATCCAGTACTTGCTGGCCGCCTCGCACCGCGCCACCATTGTGCTGGGCACGCTGCTCCCGACGACGGACAAGCGTTTCAACGGGCGGGAGGACGTGTTCCGCGTTAACCCGCAGATCCGGCGCATGGCCAAGATCTACCAGCGACAGGGTCTCCCGGTGGTGCTGGCGGAGCTGCAGGGCCCGGACGGCGTGCAGGACCAGAACCTGGCCTCGGACGGCATGCACCCGGGCACGGCGGGCTACGAGATGATGGCGACCAAGATGTTCGAGGCCATCGTCGAGGCCGACGCGCGCGGCTTCCTGCAGGAGCCCGAGCCGGTCCACGAGCTTCCCGACGACGGCGAGGAGGACCGCAAGGACGAGGCCTACCACCAGTGGGCGCGCGAGAAGAAGAAGATGGACGAGGAGCACGAGCGCCGCGAGGCCGAAGAGATGGACCGCATGGAGGCGGAGCTGAAGAAGGCGAGAGCGGCGTTGTGATGGAGCCCGCGGGGAGACCCGTGCTTGATTTGGTTGTTCTCGTCTGCTTTTCATCTTTGCGTATTGGCGATCAAGGATACCCACCATCAAACAGATACGACTTGAACGAACGGCTGCTGCATTGCGACGGAGTTGGGGGAAAGGAAGCATAAGTACCTGCCTCTTTCGATGGGGCTCCTGGCCCTGCGGGTATATATTACGCATCATGGGCGTAAAGTCCACCAGAAGGGAGGGTTTCGTGGGTCCAGCATCTCCGCGAGAATCATCACGAAGAGAAGTCCCTTCGTAATATGAATATACATCAATCATTCTAGGTTGCCGCGAGTTGGATGGTTTGTTTGCTGGCTAGGTTGTTGTTGTCCCATGAGCCCGAGTATCACCCGAGGTTAGGGAAAGCACCTGTGCATCCGCGCACGTGACGTCAGACCCCGCCATCCTCCATACACCACCATGGAGCATGGCTGTTCTTTCAATACCGTCTTTATGTACTTAGTGATGGGTTCATGCCTGCCTAATGGTGAAGGGCTTTCGGTTTGGACGGGCTGAAACTCTGTGCACATTGGTCGAGAAGCTACTGGTGGAAAGGGTCTCCATGAACTAAAACACAATGCGCACAAAGGCTCGGACTTGTGCTTCACCTAGTGTACATAGACAATGGGGGATTCTAGGCCGGAGTTTGAATATTTTCAGATATCTACGTTTGGTCGTTTGAGTATTCGTCACATTAGCTGCACAAGTCTTGTCTCCGAAACAGAGGACGATTCAAACTGGATTAAAGTGTAGCTAATAGCTGCTTCAATCCTAGATAAAAACATACGTTTACCAAGCCCATGACCGTTGATATCAATGCTCACTGAGCCCTCAAGGGTTAGACTACTAAGCCTACACGAACCCCTCGTCTGTCTTTATACGTTGGTTTTACTGAACGAGTCCCTTAGGGCAGGCCTGCAGGAGCCAGCACAAAGTCCCCAAGGCCTCACTCCGGGTCCTAGTGGTAGTTGGAACTGTTGTAGCTCGGATATGAGCTCAAATAGGGAGACAGAGCCTCCGGCAGCGCTACATTTAAACCCAAGCGTAAACCAGCAACCTATTGACCAGGGGTGCTAATTCCTCTAATATTCCATAGCGGTACCTATGATGTTCATGCGTTCGATTGTAACGATCGTGGATACTATAATACTTCCCACAGCACGTTAGCTATCCAATCAATAAGTAAGTGGTCGTAGTATATCCCTGTACTATACTAATTGTACCCCTATACCAATTAACTTTACAGCGAAAGGTTTAGCGTGATGAAGAAGTACTAATACGCTATTAATACACTACAAGCGACGGAGTGAATTTGCACTCTGCTTATATTTGTGCTTGGACTTGACCCACCACGATCATGCTCTATGGCAATGCTGTACTACGATGAATACAGCGCCTGGGTGAGCAAGTGTAGTATATGTTGAATCGTTATAGTTCGATCGATAGAGTTTAGTAGTATTTAACGAAGGGAAGTTCAAGGAGAAAGGGGGCGTTTCCTCTGGCTTTGAAAGAAGAAAGTTCTGTTCCGTTTGTTTTTAGTGATACTCAGGGGGGTTAATGCTCAATAAACTCTATGAATTTGAGTGCACCCTATGGTCTTTATGTAGGCATGGGAACCTCCACCAATGAATGGAACCGAGGAATTGGCTCGGCGACGGTCCCGAATAAATGGGTCCGTTCCCAGGAATCCGGGGTTGTCGTCCTATGACATGGACCTCAGCAGCATCCATGATGTTTCGCGCATATCGGTACCTGTCTATCACCACTTCGGTTCTGAGGGCTTGTTATACGCATAGTATTCCTGAGCCTTTCGAAAATTACCCACTACTTCCGTAGTTGCTTCTACAGTGGTATTTGATGCTCCTGTGGCAGTATAGCTACTTCCAGGTTAACGATCTAGTAGCATCTGTTAATCCCAAGCCAGGACCCTGATGAAGACGATTTATTCTGGAAGGCCACTGGCTGACTCTCAAGCGGAGGAAGGGAGTATGCAAGCTGTGGCCGTGATTTCATGATATTTAGCGTGAAGAAATAGTATTGCTCCTGCAATGGACGGTAGGAGCAAACCCTCCATAAAGTGGAGTTGCCACGGAGAAGCCCACAATAAATGAGGTCAGGTATCGTCAAATCCACCACAATGGCGTAGGGCATACCGATGATCATGTCAGAGCATATGGAAAATAGGAAATCGCATGCGTATAAATAGATGCCGGCTCATGAGCAGGGCAAGTTTCGAGTGTGCCTACAAGCTATTGACGGTTGCCCAGATTACTTGCCACCCCCTAAGTCTTTACCCCTAACACCATCGCCATAATGCATCAAGAAGACGTCACACAGAAGCTCGCGGACCGCATCGTGCACCACCACCAGAGAATCCCGTTCAAGGAAGGCAACGACACACAACGGCAGAAGCGCTGCCTGGTGGCTTTGGCTGGGGGGCCCGGCTCGGGCAAGTCGACCATCGCGGCGCAGATTGCCGACAAAGTCTCCAAACAGCACGTCAAGTGCCAGGCGGTGTCCATCGAGGGCTTCATGTACCCCAAGGCCCGGCTCTCGGGGGAGCAGCTGCGCCGGCGCGGCTCCATCGACACCTTCGACGGCGAGGCCGTGGTCCAGATGTTCCGGACCCTGCGGGAAAGGGGGCCCGGCCACGAGCTGCGGGCCCCCACCTTCGACGAGGAAAAGGGGGACCCTGTGCCCGACCACCAGCTCATCGAGGCCGACACCGAGGCCGTCATCTTCGAGGGCATCTACATGCTGGCCGACCGGGACCCGTGGAGGGAGATCGCGAACCTGGTCGACGAGAAGTGGTTCATCCACGTGCGCCCCGAGCTCAGTCGGGAGCGCGTGGCCGAGAGGAGGTTGAGCAAAGGCATCTCCAAGACGAAGGAGGAGGCCTTGAAGTCGTACGACGAGTCCGATGGACAGAACAATGATTTCATTGCGGAACACCGGTATCAGACGGACGTTATCATTGAGAGTAACGAAGAGATGGACCTGATCGTTGAAAAGGGCAAGGAACTAATGTAGTATAGAGTATAGCTGTGCCTTGATCGGACCCCAAAAGCGACCAATTAAATCATTACAAGTACCACCCTGTGAACCCGTACGAGAAATAGTACGAGAGAAGTTTGCTTGGTTTTATGTTTCGGGAACACATTAGTTCAACGTCCAGACTCGTTTGTCCACGGCCTTGCCACAATGCCAGCGAATTCATGGCACGTTTCACAGGGACTTTATTGGGTAGCCTTGGAAATATTCGGCGTTCGAGGTTGATTCAGAACCTTTTGTGGTCATCATACCTGACCCCCTTTTCACCCCAAGCTACATGAAGAGCAACCGCATCACCGATTCCCTTGCATTTACTGCAAAATGTCATGATATTGCTTGTAGATGGGTTCTGATTGTTGTACAAGCGACTCCTCGGGCAAAGGATTCGGCCTGCGATAGAAGCGATGACCCTGGCAAGCTGCCAATAAAAGGCGGTCAATGCCCGCTATCTTACCGCTGTTTCCGTCGTACTTTTATAAAGCGGAGAGGGCTAGTATTTAATAGTACCGAGGATTGTTGAACGAAGTCAAAGCACCTAGATATCGTGGACTTGTCTCTAATCCTCCCAACAGTATCAAGTAGATCATAGGGGTGTCTAGGTTGAGGTAAACCATGGCCCCTGCTCCATTCCACTGATAGGAATGCGTAGTTCGGACCGTACGGTGGCATAGAAGAAAAGAAATCAAATCCGGTGGACTTTACCCAGTCCTTCCTAGTCAGTAGTATGAAGCAACGTCATTTGCCCATGCTAATTAATAGCTTTCATTGGAGTCCGGGACGAGGCAGACCGTGTTCCTCACCAATTTGTCTTGGTTGATAGCAAATCCTAGCATACACTTACGTATGTGGCCGGGACGGTCAATGTTCAACTTTCCGAATGTGATGGGTTTTTCTTCACCGCTCACTGGCGGTCAGCGCGGATATGGGCAATGATTGCATGAATGGTGTTGATGGCGTACGCCATGGCACCGGCCGAGTAGGCAAACGGGTGATGGGCATGCAGGCTCTGCAGCCTCGCGTTCCGATAACGGCCCTCTCCGCCGCGATGCCAACGAGCAGTAGTCCGGTGATGCGGGGGCGCCGGGAGGGCGAGAACCCCGTGCAAGGTCGTACATGCCTCTGATGGGGGTTGTTTGCCTCTCTTGATGATCTTGTGTGTCGGTGGACGATCGTCTTGGAATTGACGTGGTATACGGCGACCTGCTTGAGAATTTTCGTGGGCGTACGTCGGTAGCCTTGCACATCCAGCTAATTGGGCATCGTAACACAGACCCGCACCGGCGCACTGGATTTTCGCAGAATAAGGACGATTGAGCTCATATATACACGTGGCGTCGGTGTCGCTGGCGGGCTACCATGCAAGGGCTGCCGGGCTAGGCTAGGTAAGTACTTGACGTCCATTGCTCTTATTCACGAGCTGCAAGGGCGGGTAAGGGGAAAAAGATAGGCTAGTACGCGACAGTCTCAAACTCTCAGAGAGAAGAGGTGCCATCTCTGCACGAGAGCCCAACAACTCTCTTTCGTGGGTCATCGGGGCTTGGGGAACACCGAACGGAGTTGGAGTGCACTGCGATCTGCCGGACCGACCGGTCAGTCTGCACAGGATATGCCGCCCTATCGGTAAGCGGCACACGAGCATGGTTGCATCTTGGTCACGCAGCTTAGGTCGTCTTCTCTGCGACTTTGGCGTGTTTGCCGCGATTCCACGGCCGCTGCTCTCGACTCGTCTCAGGACCACCCACCACAGGTTCCCGGCTCCTGATGGCCAGATCGAAACCAGAAGGAGGAGGGAGTTCTACGACTTGGCCACTCCAAGCACGACAAGGTCCGGGCAGCAGTCGAGCCTCAATTGAGGACAAGTATAAAGGTTAGTAGGTCGGTGGCATCTCTCTAGGAGAGGATGGATGTATGTAAGCAACCTCTGTGCTGACATCCATCCACCCATGGATTGGAGGTCCGGGACGACCCCGACCCCGCTCCCAAGAGCCCCAAGAGAGGTCGGGTATGTACACCCGACGTAGGTTTCACTAGTGCCATGTACTCACGAAGCCTCCGGATGATGGCGGATAGTAGGTGCTCTATTCGCTCTATTCGTAGTACATGGATTGTCTGTCACATCGGCTCCAACTGCATCCCGAGCGTCGTAACGAATCAGACCAGGCCGGGGTCCTGGCCCCAACGGAAGTGAGCTGATAGATAGGTACTTAAGAGGTAGGCAGGTAGGACTGGATACCCGACATAAAAGAGAAGCTGCTGCCCAACGGCGATGGGCATTCGGAGGAATGCCCCCTCCGAATGCCCATCGCCGTTGTCACCAGGTGTTACAAACAGAACTACTCCAATGCGCCCATGTTGCGAAGGCGATGAGCTCGCTCATGAGACGCTCGTAGGAGGTAGGCTTCAAACCCCTCCCCTCAGTACAGCGAATGGTTACTAGCGGCAGTCAGCTAAGGTCGATTGGTGCCGCCCAGTTCACTCACTATCTGTGCAGATCGCCCAGCTCTGGAGGGCCGAGCTTTGTGCCACCATCACCGGGCGTATGACAAATCACCGAGGGCGCAATGTCGTCCCGTGGCCCTTTCTGCATCGGAGCCTCGCGACGGCGTGATAAGCACTCCCAGTGCCCGGCCGCCGCATCCCTGCCCAAAGGAAGAGGGCGACGCCGATATCCTGTGGCCGTCATGCGGCCACGAGTGCCCAACCCAGCGCGGAACGAGCGCAAACGCTGGGCCAGTCGCCGTCGCCCCTTTCCGGACCCTTGCTCCCAAAAAGAAAGTAGTCGTTCTCTGGGATTGTGTGCGTGCCCTCCGCCTTGCCCAGAGTGCCGAAAGCCGAACTGACCACGGGGAATCAGTGTCAGTGCGGCCATGGAAACATCCCCATTCAAAGGGACTTCTGCAATCGTTGCGGGTATCCACGGTGTGCCTACTGTCCCGTCTCCAGAGTCAAGACCAGACCACACCAGAGTGGAGGCCAAACGAGTCCTTCCGTCGCTTTGGGGAGTGAGGCTGAGGAATCCGACTCGGAGCCGGAAGGGGACGGGGACCTGGCTAGAGTGACATGACCCTTCCACGAGACGTCAGGCCAGCGAGGCGCAGACCTCGAGCGCGGGAAATGGACGGCACGCCACCCGCGTCGTGGCCTAGGATTGCGCCCGAGTGCCTATTGCTAGCCCTGAATCCAACAAAGTTGCCGACGCGCATGGAAATGTTGAAGACTGAATGAGGAGACCGGTCTGCTGACCGTCTTGCGTTTGGCGACGGCTGAGCACAAGGAGAGAGAGCGAGAGAAAGAGAGAGAGGCGCTTCCACCCTATGATTGAATGAACGTGACAGGTGCGACGAATTGGCGACGCCGAAAATTCAGGCGGCCGGCCGCCTCCTTTTTATTGACTTCCGATAGGAACTCCAACCCGTGCTGCTTCCAGTTGGGCATCAAGATTGCAACCTCTGTTCTTCTGCCACGTTGCTGCCAGTTGCCTCACTCTACAACATCTTCAATGACTCCTACATAGTACTGAGCGTCGGAAAGCTATGATGACATCCAGTCGGTAGCCATGCGCCGGTACACCATCGCCGATCTCGGGGAGCCTCATGTACCACTGCCAAAGTGGTTGATAAATAGGCAGCTATGTACATGAGTCTCGGATGCCGGGAACGTTTATGACACATCAAATTCCCTTTTGCATCGTATCGACACACCCGCAGGTCTCCCCTTGACCACCACCGACCAACCCCTGAGACCATTGCGCCAACTCCTCCGAGTCCACGTGGATCTACGGCCCGAGAGGCCGTTGAACCACTATGGACCTCTGGAAGCCGAAGGGATACGTCTGCCGTTCGTTCGATTGGGAGAATTCCATCGTCACACTGGATGAAGAGTCCTACTTTGACGATCTCGAGCAAAGCAACACTGCAATCGTATCCTCCCCACTCGAGCTTTTCCTGGACTTGTCCGAGTATTCACCCCGACACCAGTATGAGGCCCGCGAGATCCGTGCAAGTTGCTCCGAGCACATTACCGACCTTCGACATGGCGGCAAGGGAGCGCCGGCATCACTTGCAGTCTGGATGGACGACAGAAGCAAATCAGGGGGGCCCCGCAACTATAACGGACCCATGAAAGTCAAGGACTGGCTTGAACGGTTGAAGTTGAAGGTCAGAAGGCGGTGCCTCCATGATTCCGGCAATCCCTGCAGTTCTGACGGCGTAGTAGAGATTTGGCCAAGAAGGCTATCCCGACGTGGAAATAAGACGGATGTAAGCACACCCCCAGGTGTCAATTTTGGGCGAAACACTCACGTATGATCCAGGTATGTTCCGAACCCCGATGCTTGGACGCTAGGCACGCTGGTACTCCAGGCCAATAAGGGGCAAGTCCCTGCGTTGAGGAATTGCCTCCGACGGCATCTGGACGGAGAGGCTTCTATCAAAGCACGCTTTCCCGTAAGTCCAGGGCCGCCACGCCCCTCATCATTCGATCCGTTCATTTCTGATGCGTATCTAGGGGAGATTCTTCGTGCTGGAATTCCATCTGCCATTTCCGGTGTGGCGGGAACAGGCCCACAAAGATGAGCGCAAGAAGGCGGACAAGAGCCCCCTTCGAAGCCTATGGTCTCTCTCCTTCCTTGCCAAATCCCACGGCAGCGGCTGCGAAGCGGAGGGACATGCGCACGGCTACCTCCACGATGCCCAAGTCTCTTGTGTCGTGACAGGCCACAACAACTCCAAATGGACGGCATGGGCCCTGGCGGACACGTACTTCCACAATGAACACGACGGGGAAAACAACAAAGACATGCTCGCGTACTACAACGACCCGGACGAGACAGGTGATCCACTCACGAGAGGGGAGTTAAGGCTCGACATTCCCATCTGGGACCCTCGGGAGTACTTCCTGTGGGTACTGAAGACGCGCCTCATGCAAATAATCAAGGAGTGGAGGGCCATCATATATATGATGAAATCCAGCGTTGCGAACTATGTAAGACAATATCCTCCTTCTTATTCAGGGTTCATCCTGCAGGTCTTCACCGGCAATGCTATTGTTTCGGTGAAAACCGCGAACCAACCACATTAACATGACCGGCCAGACCAAAGACCCGCACATAGGCATCCCGCCTGAACGGTTTTCCCTCGGAACAGCGGACGAGAGGGCCCAGGCAGTCCGCAACAGCTACGAGTGGGTCAGAGAGTTGATAAGCGTTCTGAATCACTTGATGAATCTGTTAGCGAAAACGACTGCGGCTTTCGACTCTTTTGAACAACAAGACATCGGCTACTTCTCAGGAACCCCGGGGAAGCTCATTTCGTTGTTGCATGACATTATCGAGACATTCTCGGAGTTGAGAGACATAGAAGCCGAGGTCCACAGCATAGCTAAGGCGGCCGATGATTTCACACGGCAGGCAGGTGACCCCTGAATATACAGACACTTGATCCACGTGTTACTGACAGCACATAGCTTGAACTATATATCCTCGTTGACGGGAATTGCGCCATCGTCCTCCAGCAGTGGAACGTCACCATCGTAAGTCTTCATCGTGAAGTTTTCGATTGCCTAAGTAAAAACCACATCGCTCATGATGCCCCTGGGCCGTTCCAGATACACTTCATAGCACCGCCTACGCTGGCAGCTAGCGTCATCCAGGCTGATATTATACCCAAAGTCCTGCCGCCCGTCGTGTGGTTCCTCATCTTGACGGCAGTTACCGGGTTGTTTACTTGGACTGCCCAGCCTGCCCTGACCTATGCAGCCTCTCGGAGGGCGGCGAAGATTGGGCTGCAAGAAGGGGAAGACGACTTCTCCAGGCAGATCCGCAGCAAGACTTGGGCCTCCGGTTTTGAGAGGTGGGACAGCAGCCCCATCGACTTTCCGCCGCCCGCGGCTTTCAGAGCTGGACGAAGGAGAGTTGGACGAAGGCGCAGGGCTCCCACCCTCTAGAACGACGCACGTGGAGCGGCATGGAGTGGCTGTGACTAGGCTCTACCCGAACCCCCCTTAGATGTCCGTCCCATGGTAGCCAGTCTTGCCGACTTATCCAACCAATCTGCGTCCCCCCTGGGCCCCGACATCAAAGGAAGCCCAACCGCCGTGATAAGGCAACCCGTGAAACCACCGCCGGCCCCGGCTGACGCCGCGATGCATGCAAGTCACCCAATGCAACGAGGGCCAAACGTCACATGGGACGCAACCTTGGGCGTTGACCAAGACGCCGGTTGGACGACTTCTCCGAATCGCATTCACTGCGTGTTCACCCCCTATTGGGTCCACCCGCGGATAGCGAATCAAGTCGCCGCGAACATCTGCGGCCAAGCTGAGGCAGCCAATCGCTCAAACCCCAGGGCCTGTCCCAATGGCCGGGAGCCTGGTCTGACGGCTACAGGGTGTCGGCCTCACTATGGCCTTGCCCGGACGCTTCACTGCCCAACCCGCGATGACACCGTGAGGCTCTGCTCGACTTGGGCACCCTTCTCTTGGGGTAGAAGGAGTCGGCGAAGGTCCCACGTTCCTTTTTGTTTTGTTTCTCAACATACCGAGGGCCTTCTCTCCGACTGCGCCCCCCCCCCCCCCCTCCCGCCCCAGCTTACCCGCGCGCAAGACGAGGCCATGGTGACCATCACGGAGCTTCAGAGCCGTCTCTCGGGACTCGGTCTCGAATCCACCTTCCCCGAGGTACCGGCCGCGGATGTGCTGACCAAGCCCCTCGATATCTACCGGCTACACCTCGCCAGTCTGCTGGCGACCACGCTGGAGTGCGACGTGTGCGCGGCTTACGACGCTATCTCGTCCGCGAGCGACCTGTCACTTTCGGATCTGGCCGTCATCTTACCGAAACTGAAGCCCAAGGACGTGGCCGACGTCAAGGCTCTGGCCGTCGACATCACCAAGAGGGTAAGACCAAGCTCCTCGGCTGTTGGCCAGGCAGCGCTATGTACATGTTTTCCATGTGTGGTTGGGCGTCCCTAACCTTGGCCTCCAGCTTCCCAACTCGCCCCTGCTGCCCCTGCCCTACCCAGACGGTGTCCAGCTTCGCTTCTTCCTTGCCCGCAAGACCCTCCCCCTCCTTTTGCTGCCTTATGTCCGAGAACGGGGCGCGAGCTACGGCGAGGATGTGTCGCAGGGGCTGCGGAACCCTGCCAACCCCGACGAGGGGCGGAAGAAGGTCGTCGTCGAGTTCTCCTCCCCCAATATTCCCGGCGAGTTCACCAGCAGCCACCTGAGAAGCACCCTCCTCGGCGCCTTCGTGGCCAAGATGCACGAGTGTATGGGGTGGGAGGTGGTTCGCCTCAACTACCTCGGCGACTGGGGAAAGCACACGGCCCTGTTTGCCGTCGGCTGGGCCCGGTACGGGTCCGAGGAGGCCCTGGAGGCCGACCCCCTGAGCCACATCATCGACGTGCTCCACAGGATCACGGCGGACTTCCAGCCCGAGTCGGAGGCCAGTAAGAAGGCCAAGAACGAGGGCCACAGCACCGCCGAGATCGAGAGCCAGGGCATCTTCGCCGAGCGGGACGGCTTCTTCAAGAAGATGGAGGACGGCGACGCGGAGGCGGTGGCCTTCTGGCGGAGGTTCCGCGGCATCATCGTCGGCAGCCTCCAGCAGGCCTACGACCGGCTGGGCGTGGCCTTCGACGAGTACTCGGGCGAGTCGCAGCCCCGTGCCGAAACCATGGCGGAGGTCGAGGCGACCCTGGCGGCCAAGGGCGTCCTGGAGGAGAGCGACGGGTCGCGCATCATCAACTTCAAGGACCACGGCAGCCCGGGCCTGGGCGTCCAGGTGCTCCGGCAGCGCACGGGGTCGAGCACGTACCTGCTCCGCGACGTGGGCGCGGTGCTCGAGCGCGAGAAGGCCTACGCCTTCGACCGCATGCTGTACGTGGTGTCGTCGCGGCAGAGCAACCACTTCCAGCAGGTGTTCAAGACGCTCGAGCTGCTGGGCCGCGGCGACGTGGCGGCGAAGCTGCAGCACGTCGGCTTCGGCGAGCCGCAGGGCCTGGCGGCGCACCTGGCGCGGCCGATGCTGCTGGGCCGCGTGCTGGACGGCTGCGGCGCCGTCCTGCGCGCCGACGCCCGGGCGCAGGACGCGGCCCTGCCCGACGCCGCCCTGGCCGCCATCGGCGACCCCGTCGCCATCGGCGCGCTGCTCTCCCTCGACCTGTTCGGCAAGCGCGCCACGGGCTACGCCTTCGACGTCCGGCGCCTGACGTCCTTCGAGGGCGACTCCTGCCTCAAGCTGCAGAAGGAGCACAAGCGCCTGGGGCTGAAGCTGGCCGCGCTGCGGGACGCGGCCGGCGCGGACGCGGGCCCCGACTATACCGCGTTGCAAGAGGAGGGCAGCATCGAGCTTCTCCGCCTCATGATCCAGTATCCCGACATCACAGCCGCGACCTACCGGTCGTTGGAGCCCCACGGACTCCTGTCGTACTTGTCCAAGGTGGCCGACGCCCTGATTATGAGTTTTGAGGAAGAGGAAGAGGACGAGGAGGACAGGGAAGAGGACGAGGCGGGGCCAAGTGATGCAGCCGAGGAAACACCAGACAGCCCCGAGGCAATTCGAGCGAGGCTCAACTTGTATGAGAGCGTGCAAAATGTACTGGGCCACGGCATGCGGCTTTTGGGAGTGCCGATACTCGACGCCTGAGTCGCCAATAACGGCAAGGTACTCGCTGGCCGACGCTGCCATTGCTGGCATTTGAAGGGGAGGGGGCATGACTGATGATTCTGGGGAACGCTGGCGCATATTTGTAATTGCCTACCTCCACATATATAAGGCTGCCATGACCAAGAACAGGGACTTGGTCTCCAAAATCGGCATGTGAGTCAAAGAAAACGGTACCGATATAACGCACCACATGGTTCTGTAGTTACCGGTGGCCCCTCGCCCCTACCTGTGCTTTTCGCGGCGACACAGCGGACAGTCTCATGACAGAAAGCAGGCAGATACAGTCCACGAGTTCTAATGAGAGGCTCTCTATAAGGCCTATGTAGTTACTCAATTAGCGACGGTATCGAGTGGCCTTTCTGCTCAGGACGATCGCTTATGCGCAATGGTGGGAGAGGCTTGATGGCTCGGGAAGATTAACGTATCGGCCACGACGACGTTCTCCCTTCTTCCGGCGACGAAAACAACGACTTCGGCAATATCGTCGGGCGTCAAGGGGTCGCAACCACTTAAGGCGTGTTAGTCGTGTCCGCCACGGCTGGGAGGGTGGGGGAAAGAGCACATACGCGTAGACGGCATCCGCCTTGGCCTTGTCGCCATAAAACCTGACGACCGAAAACTCCTGGATAAGTAGTCATAGTCAGCTATTGTTTGCCGCGGCAACAACGGCCCGGAGGGGGTTGGGCGGAGGTAATGGAGGGGGTGCCGTAGCCGCACGCACCGTCTCCACCTGGCCCGGGTCGATTTCCATGACACGGACGCGCGTGGCGATGAGCTCCTTGCGCAGGCTGTCGGTGAAGCTCCGCACGGCGGCCTTGGTCGCGCAGTAGATGCTGCCCCCCTGGTAGGGCTCGCGGCCGGCGATGCTGCCGATGTTGATGATGTCGCCGGCGCCGCCGTTGGGCCGCCGGAGGAAGATGGGCAGGACCGCCTGGGTCATGTTGACCAGGCCCGTCACGTTGGTCGCGAACATGATGTTCATGTCCTCCTCGGCGATCTCGGGCGCCCGGGCCACGCCTTTGACGAGGCCGCTAACCCGCGCGCATACCGTGGTCAGCCGGCGCGCGTCCATACGGGTAGGGGAGGGAGGCTTTTTCCGCGCTTTTGGGCGAGGGGGCCTCTGCTATTGGGGAAGGGGGGGACTACGTACGCGTTGTTGACGAGCACATCAATCTCTTTAAACTCGTCCGGCAGGCCCTCCACGAAGCCCCGAATTTCCTCGGGCTTGCTCACGTCCAGCTGGACGGGGTGCACCTTGACGCCGTCGCCGACCTCCTTGGTGATGTCGGCCGCGATCTGCTTGAGGGTGTCGATGCGGCGGGCCGTCAGGACGAGCTTGAGGTCCTGGGGCGCGGTCCGCGCGAACTCGAAGGCCGTGCTGCGGCCAATGCCCGACGAGGCGCCGGTGATGACGATGGTCTTGCCCTGGAGGCGCTTCGCGACGGCGGACGACATGGCGCGCCGGAGGAGGGAGGGGCTCGGCGCGGGGAGAGGAGGGGTCACGACGGGGAGCTTGACGACGGCGGCGGCGAAAGTGCGGAAGGCCGTTCGTACGAAACGCATAGGCGAGATTGAAGAGGGGGGGTGTGTGTGTGTGTGTGCAAAATGGAGAGCAGAGGAAATACCTACACGTACCCCTCGGGATGCAGCCGGGGGTGGGATCAAAGGCGACGGAGCCGATAGTCCAGCCGGAGTCGTCGTTATCTTCGGCTGCCAGTCGCCCACGCACCCCACGCGTGCGCATGATGCCATTGCCGGGGGTTCCAGTGCACCACCACCAAAGGAAACCCGCTGATGATTCCGACCGTCGGCAACATACCCCGCCAAAGTGGGAAGCTCAGCTTACCGTACGTACCTACGTCAGGGGCGGACATGCTCTTCCAAGCAAAACTTGGGCAAATACGTCTCGGGGGATATCCAATATCGACCAGAATCATCCCCTGAAATCGGTACATCGCCCCTGGAATTGTCGTTTCTTGCGCGGCCGAAATGGAAACTGGGAGTGGCCGAGGAATCAGCCCTGTGTACTTGCACCCGCGGGTTAAGTAAGTACCTAGGCAAGTACTTGCTCTGCGATGCGCTCCACCCCGCCCGTGTAAGACGACGGAATCACGAACGAGGCACGTATTAGGTGCGTACGCGATTCATTGCGCGTGCCCGAGGTTCCAATTCGAGGCACAGAAAGTCAAGCACAGCCGGATCGACATACGAGCCCTCTGTCACCACTTCCACATGAAACATGACACCAGTGGGCTAGCTGACACAATGGACCAGGAGTCCAGGGAAGATGCAGCCTTGAGAATCTATGCATTATATAACCTAATAAGTCATCGCCTTCGTAACGACGGACCAGTGGCGTAGTGGTAATTCCCGCCCGCCCTTGAATGTCTCCTCCCTCCGTCGACTTAGACATCCCATCTTAGTCGGCGGTTTGGTGCAGGAAAATCGCGGGTTGATTGGTGTAGTGGTGATCACATCGGATTTTGATTATATAAAAATTCCGGGAACCCGGGTTCGAACCCCGGATCGACCTCAATCAGTTGACCGCATTTTTTTGCTGCCTTTTCTATTTTACTCCTTATTTTCAGGCCGAATCACATCCCATCCACCCTGGTTGTGCTTTCGTTCGTCCGTTATCATTCTCTTTTGCTGTGTGATTTCCCAGCGTCTTTTCTTTATAATTCCTGTGGCAGCAGCAACACATGAAGTATCAGTTGAAATGACAGTCGGGACTCCCGGGTGCGGACGAGAGACAAGTTAGGACGGCAGAGGTAACGGCAGAGGTAACGGCAGTGACTGGAAGCGACGGGGACAAGCAACAGGAACTGGCGGCAGCAGAGGCAACGACGTAGGTATTAACATAAGCGCAGGTAAAGCCGGCGATGTGGGACACGGCAGCGGGCAATGTGACCTGTACGTGCAGGCTAGATACGCGTTGACTGGTCACGACGCGCGTCAAAAGTTCTTTCAGTCGAGCAGCACATAATTGTAGGGCAGTAAATCTGCCGAAACTGTCGACGGGGGCTGAGGGTACAAGGGGCAGCAGTTTCGTCTGTTCCAACGACCAAAACGAACACTGGGAACATTTCTACGTTCGGTGCCTACCTTACGTCAAGTCGCAAATCGACAACCCGTTGCTCCCGAGAGCGCGTGGTTCTCTTCTACATCTCAAGCATGGGTCTACAGTTGGTTGCGATCCATAGCAGAAAGGCATATCCCGCGCGTCGTGCCGGTGGATAGTGTCTGATCCATATACTACCTCATGATTAGCGAGGTTCAACATGGGTCGTTTCAGAGAAGCCGTGTTGTGATGGAAGTCAGATAAGCCGTTTTACGCATTCACGAGAACCGGCTCTCTTCCATCGTGCCCCAAGACGGAACACGATTTGGAAAGCAACGGAAGCCACATTACATCAAACGACAACTCCACAACCTATCATCACCACCCCGAAGGGAAGCTCCGGTACGGGAGGGCGGCTCGGCTCTCGAGAGATAGTTGAATGGATAAACTAGTTTTCATCATGATGAAGGGGAAAGGGTGACGGAAGAGCAGCATAGCTTACCATTACATGCATGTCGGACATCAGAGGCTGGCCGCAGAAACCTGTCTGTATCTTCGAAACTTGTTAGCTTCGTGGTTGCAAACGTGCAGGACATTGTGCAAGGAGGAAAGGGTTTTCAATATCAGAGAGTAGACATTTTGGTATATGGGTATCTTCATTCTGTTTCAGAAGCAGAACTGAATAATGATTTCTCATCATGAAAGGTCGGGTGAAAGAAAAAAATTCATGGCGGTTCAACATACCATTGGTACCAGCTCCAAATTCGGCCAGGGAGACAGTACATGGCTGCATGCTGGGGACAGGCTGGTGATGGTTAGCTTCGATCCGACAGTTGATAACAACACAAAGTCGTGAAGCATGCTTCAGATGGTAGTGCATGTTTGTTCAAGTCGCTCAGAGAGATCACGAGAACTGTGGTAGGATGATCATCAATAGCAGAGGGGAAGGGCGCGCGAGGGGTTGATGCGCGCTCCGACTGGACTTACTCGATATCAAGCTACCAACTCCCAGCCCAGGCAAAAGCGATCGACGTCGGCGGCCCAAAAGACGCGTGCCGTGAGACCTCGAGAACCGGCATCGCGTGCCTACCACTTCCATCGCCCCAGCTGGTACGGGACCGGTGGGCGCGACTCTTCTTCGGGTGGCATCAGGCTGGACCGCCCGTTCTCTCGTTCGTCTCGGTCACCTCGTCGGCAACAGCTCGCCGGCGCGCGGGTAGCGCCATGCCCGGCCCGGAGCAGTTGGGGTGCGCCGGGTTGGGAGTTGGAAGGGTTGGGGAAGACAAGAAAACATGCAAGCCAGAAAAATTCAAGAGAAAATATAGCAATGGCCAAAGGCCTGGCATGGCCCGTGCTGAAGCTCGACGAAGCCAAAGTGGGGCACATCTACGTCCCCCAGTGCGGGTGGGTGACGGATTGGACGGGGGCTGCCAGGAACATTGAATTTTTGGACCAGAGCTCGATGCCAACATCAACCACCCAAGTACGCCTCCAACCCGCCCGCTCCGAGGCCAAACGACCAGCATGGCGGACCGGCGAAGGATCAACGGCCCCGTGGGCGCGACCGCACCGCCCGTGTTCGACAACCCGCCGCCCAAGCCCTCGGGGAAACACGCCCCCGGCATTCGCAAGATCTGTAGGTGCTTGGCGGGGCGACCGTCGTCGTCGTCGTCCCCTTCCTGACGTTGCCATGCGCGGCTCACTTACACGGGCGTGCTGCAGTCCTCAAGACCGGAATCACCCCCTCAGCCTCGGGCTCGGCCTATTTCGAGCTCGAAAACCCCACGAAGAAGGGACGGGACAACACCAGTCTGAAATTGGCCTGCACCGTCCATGGGCCGCGCTCCCTCCCCCGCTCCGCGCCCTTCTCCCCGCACATCATCCTCACAACCCACGTCAAATATGCGCCCTTTGCGACGAGGCAGCGGCGGGGCTATCTCCGGGACTCGAGCGAGCGGGACCTCGGCGTCCACCTGGAGACGGCGCTGCGCGGCGCCATCATCGCCGACAGGTGGCCCAAGAGCGGCGTGGACATTATCGTCACCATCATCGAGGGCGACCAGGACCGGGACTCGCCCGAGAGCCAGAAAGACGACGAGGCCTGGGACACGATGAATGTCCTGAGCGGATGCATCACCGTGGCGTCCGCGGCCATCGCGGATGCCGGCATCGACTGTGTCGACATGGTGGCGGGCGGCGTGGCTGCCTTGGTGTCCGAGGACGAGGGCGGCGCCGAGCCCAGGATCGTCGTGGACCCCATCATTACCGATCACAAGCGGATACTCGCCGCCTGCTGCCTTGCTTATCTGCCTACGCGCGACGAAATCACCAATATGTGGTTCAAGGGGCAGCTACCAGGGGCGGATATGGTGCTGTACAATAGCATGATGGAGAAGAGCCTTGTGGCTTGTCGGAGCGCCAACCGCGTCATTGTTCAGTCTCTGAAAGAAACGGCGCAGAAAGGACAGGAGGCTTCATGAGAGCGGCCCGGTTGTCGACTTTGGGAACGGAGCAGCCAGCTGCACCTGCGCCGGTGCTTACTGGACCTGAAAGAGCCGAAATGTACCTACGCCTGTTTGGTCGCGGTTCGAGAAGAAGGCACCACGCGCAAAACACCACGCGCATTACCTGGCGTTTGTCCCACCTGGACGGGCACCCTCGCGGTCCAGAGCTGTTTGCCAAAGCGGTCCGTGGGCGTTGCTGCCAGGCTTTGACCGCGAGAAAGAACAGAACACGGTAGGTAGCTTGGCCAGGGGTAGGTCTTAGTTGGCTTGGTCCAGTCCGATGGTGTTGGTGGAAAACGACACTCGAGTGCTTGACCGCGTTTGTACCTGGGATATGGATTCTCAGAAAATGATGTGGCCTTCCATAGATGGGATAAGAGCGTTGGGGAGAACGGCCTGGTGCTCGCCAGTGGCAGTGAGACCACAAGAGTGGTCCGTACCCGGGCAAGACCAGAATCAGATGCCGAAATTGGGACTTGTATCCGAAGCAAGACCACTGCCCCGAAATGCGTTCCGTCTTGACGCATGTCGCATATGTATGTATGTCTGTATACCTCTTTGGTCTTGGCTTTGGGGCGCCTGTACGGGAGCGCGCGATACTGCACAGCTCGTCTCATAATCAGTAATTTGTGCGCAACTGAGGTTGGGCAGACAGATGTTGCAGACTTCCCCATCCACCCCACTAGCGGTAGTCACCGTGATATCCGTTCCTATGTTATGGGATGTACCTAGAGGTAGGTAGCCAGCCAGTTGCTTAATAAGTAGAGTCAAGAAACACTGCAGGCATGAGACGAGTTGATTTGGCTTTGGAGAGTCATGCTTGTCTGTTTATCGGGGGCACGGGGGCTTGGACTGATTGCCTGGCAATTTGCATGCACGCCGTGTAAGTAACCTCAGTAATGTTTCGAATGGACTGAGGCCAAGGGATAACATGGCGGACACGTGCCTGAACCGAACGGGCTTCCGGGGAGATGAGAAGCCCGCAGGGCTCCCCCCAAGCGTGTGTTTGCGCGTGTGTGTGTGTGCGGTTGTTGGAGATGCAGAAGCTCGGCCCGGAGAAGTGCCAAGCTTGAGCCCTTCCAAATCAGTCTATGCCGACGCGGATGCATGCGCTGGTGCGGTGGGCATAGAAGGTGGGCATCTCCATCCCCTCGATCCCTCCTCCCATCATCGATCCATTCTGGCACCCTGACTCCCATGCCCAAGGGGGCCAGTAACTGACTGACTGCCCGCCCACTTAGTCTTCCAGGCCTGCGCCAAACGGGGGTCCCCTGAGCCTGAGGCGCTAGATCGGGAAGCCCTCATCTTGCCAGTGTACTTACCCTCTTACTTCCGGTATCCCCAGCACCGGCGACAGACACCACATAAGGTCGGATCGTCCGCCAACTCTCAACCCCCCTCCCCTACCACCTAACAAACCGGGCTCGGCATTGCTTCGTGTGCCCCGGCCACGGTCGACAATGCGCGCATCTTTCCGGCCGCGACCCGTGTAAGTACACCTGAAGGTAGCCAGCCAGTGTCGACGCCCAATCCTGCCCGCCAGCCAAACTCGATCCCTCGCGGAACTTGGCCATCTCGGCATCCTCTCTTTCTCACTCTCTTTCCCTCTCTCCCCCCTCTTACTGGCCAGCTCCCCCCCCGGGCAGCGGGCCAAAGTAGCGCAGTGAAAACACCCGCGCTTGCCAGCAACATCGGTCACCGAAGACGCCACCTCCACCACCCCCATTGATTGGACCCCGACCGCCATGGCGTCGCCCGGCGCTGGCGTGCCTGTTCCTACGGCCTTCAACACCACCGGCGCTTGGGCGTGGTCCAACCTTCCTTCGTGGACAGCCCAGCACCTCCCGTCGCTGGAGGACCTGGTCTTCGCCGGCCCGAGGATGCTCACCAAGATCGGCTCCATCATCTCCTTCTCCGATGCCGATGCTGCCGCGACCGCCGACGCCGGCTATGGTCAACACCTCATCCCTGCGACCACCGCGTCCCTCGATCACTACCTCACCATCACCTCCGATACCACCTCCAGCATGACCTCCCTCGTGCACGAGTCCGCGACCGGGGCCGCCGCCGCCGCTGCCGCCGCCATCGACGACGAGATGCGCCAAGACCCCGCCGCCTTCGCGTCCCGGTTCAGCGTCGAGGGCGCCAAGGGCCTCGGGAGCGTCTTCAGCTACCTCACGAGCAAGTGGGCCATCTGCTGCTGCGTCATGGCCATCGTCCTCAACCGCACCCACATCTTCGCCGCCTCGCGCCGCCGCCTCCGCCTCCGCTGGCACGTCCGACTCGCCCTGCGCGTCCTGCCCATCGTCCTGTTCCTGTACCAGGCGCAGCGCTTCCTCCAGTCCATGCAATGCCAGACGTCGCCCGACTTTGCCGAAATGCGCTGGGGCAACAGCAGCAAGAGCTCCGACCTCATGTTTGCCCAGCCTGTGGGCTATCTGCATACCATCAGCTCGGTGCTGCTGCTGGGCGCCAGCGATCTCGACTCGTGCAGGGCCGTTCAGATGGTGCCCCAGAACGAATCCGTCTACCCCGCAGAGCTGCAGGGCTCGCTCTCGCTGCTGTGGCCCCTTTATGCTACCTTTTGTCTGAGTCATTTCGTCGAAACAATATCCTGCGCTGTGCAGGGCCGACCCGTCGCCGTCGAGACGGGCATGACCCTCTTTGAACACTCTCTCGCTTTTGCCGAAGCCGATGCGGCCATTGGCAATCAGCTAGGCTGGGGCCTGTTCTCGGGGCCGAGCTCGTCCAACCTCACCTTTAAGCAAGGCTCGGGGACGAGTTTCGCTATTTCGCGGTCGATGATCATGAAGCGAGTCAATACACCGCCGGAAGTGCTGTTGGTCGCCTTCTTCTCCGCTATGAGCCATGTTACGAGCCACGTTCTGGATGTGTTTGGCCTCCAAAGCAAAATGCGGTTGATCAGCACTGGTTTCTGGTAAGTTGACCCCTGTAACCTCAGCGACGGAGTCCCTAGCTATCTGCCGCCTGCCTGCCGGACATGGGTGTCACCAACGTACTGTAGTCAAAAGGGGGAACCGCCGGCTGACCATATCCCCAGGGCTCTGTGTTTTATGAGCAGCATTATCCTGGAAGCCGTGAGCTTCTCTCTTGAAGATGCATCAACCATGGGCCTCTTCAGATTCCCCACTGTCTGTATCATCGGCTTCATACCCCATGTCATGGTACTCGCAGGGATCCTGGTGTGTCTTGTAATATACGCCATAGCCCTCGTGCTTTCGGCTCTGGCGTCTCCAACTGGGGTGGTGGAAGGCCGACGCCTCACCTTCCGCGAGCGACTGGCCGAAGCGCACGGAAGCATGCAGGCCAACATCTCACTGTCCGACATTCGCATCTCGTGGGAAATGGACTTCTACACGGCCCTGCTCCGAACGGGCTTTGGCGTCATCACCATGGCCAGCGAAGCCGTGTACCTCAACGAAGACCAAGGCGTGACTCTTAAAGAGCGCACATGGCTCGAGGACGAGCGCTACCGCGAGCTGGAAAGCCTGCGGATGACGGGCTCGCGCATGGGGTCGCCTTACGATTCGGTGGGCACCATCGGTCTGGTGCCCATTAAGGAAACCGAAGTCGGCGCAACCAGCGGATATGCGAGAGAGCGTGCCGCCCAGAAGATCCCCAAGACTCGGATGGGAGACAAACGGCCCCGGGATAGCAACGGGGCCCCGGGGGTTGGCGCATCCGAACGCAGCTCCCGCTGGATGTTGGCATTGGAGTTCCTGATGAACATCAACCGGCTGATTATGCGCTGGGGGGCCCTGATCATGCTCAAGGGCCTTGCTCGTATCGGCGTGCGGGCCCGGCCACGTTTCCTCGTCTGGCTGACGAGTCGTCCCAAGATGGGCCGGAGGGACGAGAGGCAGAGTGGCGACGGGAGCAGTGGCGCGCAAGCGAGCGGCCGCAGCAAGAACGCATCGCTCTTTAACGATGAGGTTGCTGATGTTGAGGCCACGGTGCGCCGCCGTCTGAAGAGTTCGCCGGAAACGGCCAACCTACCAGACGAAGAAGTGGACAGGCGGCTGTACACGTCATGGAAACTGGGCAGCCTTTGGGGGGCCACTGACACGAGCGGCGAGTGGGAGCCCGCCGAAGATGCAGACGATTGGGACACGACGAGCATGATCTACAGCGTTGCCGGAAGCGACGCAGACGAGGAGGAGGAGCGGGATCCTTGGGAAGACGAGGATGACGAACTCGACGATGGCCAGCGTACGCCCACGCAGGTCTCTCCTTTCGCGTCACGAGAAGCGACGCCTTTGGACCACCCGCTTCCCATGGCCGACTTGGCCCGGCTGCTCCACCCCAACTCGCCCGAGGAGCGGCAAGAGGCCCACGCCCTGGCCGCCCATCTCCGCAGCGACAAGATCCTGACGCGGTCCCAGTACGCCCGGCAGCAAACCTCGGCGCGCACGCGTCTCCTGCTCTCGTCGCGCCGTCCCCACGCCGCCCACCACAGGCTCACGCCCGAGGAAGAGGCCGAGCTGCTCGAGCAGCTGATCCTGGCGCGGCGCGCCGGGGCGTCGGCGGACCCGACGGCCGCCGGCGACGAGGACGGGGGCGGCGCGAACGGGCCGCCCTGCGTCGTGTGCCACACGACGCCGCGCACCGTCATCGTCTGGCCGTGCCGCTGCCTGAGTCTCTGCGACGAGTGCCGCGTCAGCCTGGCCATGAACAACTTTGACAAGTGCGTCTGCTGCCGCCGGGAGGTCATCAGCTTCTCGCGGATCTACGTGCCGTGATGCCCTCTCCGCCCTCCGGGCAGGCGGCTGAGTCGGCGAGACATGCTGTTTTCTTGGGCACTGCGGCGGGAAACGGACTTGGTCTCCTTGGTGTTCTTGTAGCTACATTGGCATACCTGCATATCTAATGATGCCCCGCATTCCTCCGGAGGCGTTTTGTTTCTATTCCGTAAGCATGGCGGTGCCTCGAGCGAGCAAATACGGGCATGTATCGAGTTTGGTTTATCCCGTAATCTTCATTCATTCGTCATCGTTCGTTCATCATTATTTAACTCTAAGGGGTATCTATCACGGGCGGGAGGGCAACGGCCGGCTGACTACATGGCGGCCCATTCAATGCTAAACGCGCGGACGTCGGGGCGGTCCGCGCCCGCGCCCGCGCCCGCGGCGGCACGCGGTTCGCGGGGCGGGACCTCGGCGCCGATCAGGAAACTCTTCTTGACGTTGGTGCCCAGGCGGCCGGCGGTGACGATGTCGAGCAGGTCGATCTCGTCGTCCCAGCCGTAGCCCGTGGCCTGGAAGTGGCTGTGGAACTTGAGCGGGTCGCCCGGGTAGACGTTGTAGTCGCAGCCGAAGCGGATGCCGGGCATCATGTAGTAACCCTGGTGGTGCAGGTGCGCGTAGAGCGGGTAGCCGCGCGGGGCGGGCACGGCGGCGGCGGGCGGCACGGCCATGGCCGGCAACGGCTCGTTGAGCGCGCGGCTGGTCGTGAGGGTGGACGTCCACTCCTCGGCCGCCACCGGCTTCTTCCTAGATGAGGACTCCTCAGAGGGGGCGGGGACGGCGGCGGCGGCGGCGGTGGTGGTAGTGTCAGCAAACAGGCTCGTGTCCGCGTCGGCCGGCTCGGCCTCCGACGTTGCCGCCGTCATGTCACGCTGTTTCTGGGCCTTTTCTTTCTTCTTACCCGACGCCTTGCCGGCGAACTGGGCCTTCCGCGCCTCGACCTGCTCGCGCGCCTGCCGGCCGGCCTCGCGGCCCACGGCCTTGACGGCCTCCAGGTAGGCGGCGTCGCCGCCGGCGGCGAGGCGGGCCGGGTGGTAGAGGGAGTCGTCCACGACGTGGGCGGCCCCCTTGTCGACCAGGACCCGGGCCTCCTCGGCCATGAGCTCGACCGGCAGGCCCATGAAGACGCTCTGCTGGGGCGCCTGGGGCATGGTGCCGACGAAGACGGAGCAGAGGCTGTGGTGCCGCCGCAGGAACATGACGTCGTCGATGTCGAAGACGAGGTACCGGTTGGCCACCTTGGTGATCCGGACCGGCGGTCGGGGGGAGGCGGAAGCCATGCTTGCGAGCGCGCGCCCTGTCCTTTTGTTTTTCTCTCGAGTCAGCGCGCGGAACGGGGCCAAAAACAGCCGGGCAATGCAGTGGAAGGGGAGAGAGATCTTGATGGGTCATTTTTTTTAGGATTGAGATGTTTGTCAACACATGGATTTCAGGGGATTGACAGATATAAATTTGTGTAATCATGTCAAGATACGCGGGCACTCCAAAAACGAAACATGGCGTCGAACTTACCTGCTGCGATGTGTTGGTTGTGAGGAAAGCCAAGCTGGCCGAAAAAAAGCTGACGGGAAATTTTGGGGTTTTGTCTTTTGCCGCGAGCGGCGGATGGTGGGGGGTCCACAGTGCTTATTGACGCGACACTGTCTATGGTCGTCTCCCCGCCTCTGGTGCACCGTGTATCTGACGGTTTGGGCCCAAGCAGCAGGAAAAAGTCTCAGAAATCCATGTTGGGCTTGGTCGCCTCGGCGGATTTCTTGTCGGGCTCGTCGCCCAGTTCGGGCGGCAGACTGAAGGGCTTGAACACCAGGCCCTTGGAGCGGCTCAAGCTGAAGGACTGGTCGTCCCGGGCGTGGCCGTCGGAGCCGCCGCCGCCCTTCTCGTGGTAGACGGGCAGGCTGTGGATGCGCAGGAGGCCCTGCGTCTGCTCGTCCGCCTTGGAGTCGGCCTTGGCCCCGGGCGGGGGCGCGTGGACGGCGTGGAGCTGGAGCGGCACGAGCTCGAGGACGCCGTCGCTGAGGAGCTCCATCCACCGCGTGAAGCCGGCGCCGCGCGGGTGGAGGGCCAGCGGGAGGGTGACGACGGCCGTGGCCTGGTTCGGGTACTGCCTCAGCAGCGCCCGCAGCGAGTGCAGGAAGGGCAGTACGTCTTCGGGGCGGCACAGCCCGCCGGCATAGAGGGTTGGGGACAGCAGGCTGGGCACCACGATGCGGTGGATGGCCGAGGGCGGCGAGTTCGCGAGCTTGGCGCTGACTTCCTGGAGGAAGAGCTTCAAGGGCGACGCCGCCGCCGGCGGCTTGGACGGGCCGCCCAGTTTCGGCATGATCATGGACGCGTGGAAGCCGATGTGGCCCTTGACGTCCGCGGGAAGCAGTCTCTTCGTCAGGTCGAAGGCGTGGCAGAATATGCTGGCGGGGTTAGATGACGATGCCGCCTTGGCTTGGGCGTCTCTGTCTGTAGGCCCGAGGGTCAGTCACGCCGGCGCAGTGAGTGTGCCAGGGGAAGCTTCGGAGCGCAACGCACCTCGGGGGGCGCCCGCCGACGCCAAGGTTTCGTAACGCCAGGCAATTTTCATCTTGTCGCTGGCTGGCGACTCCGACTTCCCTGAAGACCTGGTCTCGGAGGCCAGGCCGGGCAGTTCGGCCTTCCAGCCCTCGTGCAGGCCCAGCACGTGCACCTGGTGGCCCTGCACCAAGCCCTCGGCCGCGTAGTAGCGCAGCAGGACATTGGCGAAATCGGTGGTGCCGTGCTCTTGGACCAAGAGGGACGTGCCCAGCGGGAAACCGGCGTGGCCAGCCATGAGGTTGTCGAGGGAGGCCGTCCCCGTCGACGTGGTCGGCCGGCCGTCGAGTGGCGAGGGGCGGAGCCCTGGTATAGGGACATTCTCGGCCCTCGTCGGGGCGGCTTGCGCCGAGGCCGACGTGTTGATGACGGTGTTTCTTTTCCTGAACGACATTATGAGGGAGATGGTCTCGGTGGCAGCGGCTGTTACTGCGGTGTCACTGAGCCCAGAATTCGGCGTTGGGCGTTGAATAAGTCGGAGTGGAGGACGTGACTGTGTGTGCTACAAGTCTTTTTTTTCTGCTGGATTCCGCTCTGAGCGGAACCGGCAGTCAAGATCTCTACTACGTACCACCAAAAACTATGGAAGACGGTGTAAGCTTTTGCTCCTACATGTACTTAACAGTTATAACATGTTCCAATTTTCAGGAGTGAAAATTTGCTCAATACACACAACTTAAGTACCTACTCATCTATGTACCTTATATACATAGATCTAAGCATGAGGTCCTTTTTGTTTCTAGTCGGCATCGCGCCTGCCATGTGAACGGACCCCTGCCCACATCTATAAGAGGTAAATTGGAAGGTAGGGACTCAGCTGCCCCGCATTGGGAAGTTTAGTCGTACCTGTACGTACTGGTGACCTAGGTAAATATGTACTTACCTAAAGAGAGCTCCAGGCGGTTTCGCAACAAAATTTCAAGCCTCGCTTCACATTCCATCCAGCCTTGTTCGCTCTCGACGACGACGCACCGCCGCGGAAACTCCAGAACATACTTTCTCGCCTCTCTCGCCGCTTCTTCCCCCGCAGCCCACCCAAAATGGCCACCATGACGGCAGGCGACGCGCAGCTCTTCGAGGAGCAATTCGAGATTTCGCACTACGACCAATCTAAGTACGACCGCGTAGCGCGCATCACGGCGGCCTCGCAGGACAACTCGACGCACATGACGCTCGACGTCAACATCGAGCTCTTCCCCTGCCAGGTGCGCGACCAGCTCACCGTCGTGCTGGCCACCTCGCTCAGCCTCGACGGCAAGACGGCCGGCGTCGGCGACGACAAGGGCTGGCGCGATGTCAAGGGCGAGAGCACCCTCGCCGACATGTACGACTACGTGTGCCATGGCAAGATCTACAAGTTCGAGGACGGCTCCGACGGCCAGAGCCTGTGAGTCGGCCGCTTCCCCGTCGCTCCTCCCTTCGTCTCTCCCCGCGGGGGTGGGTGGGGAGGGGTTCCTCGTGACAACGCCACGCTGACTGACCCGCGACTACAGCAAGGCCTACATCTCTTTTGGCGGTCTGCTCATGATGCTCGAGGGCCCCTCGAAGAAGCTGCTGCCGCTGCGCGTTGACAACACCTACCTCCTGGTGAAGAAATAGACGTCTGGATTTCCCAACAGCGGCGTTCGGAGCGGGACGCATTCGCAATCCCCGGGGGGGAGCACACCCGCGGCGGGCGGGCATGGAGACGGACAAGGTCACCAACGGCGGCCCGCTGTGGGTGGAGGAGAGGCAATAGGGCATGGATATGAGGGGCGTCTAAAAGGCTGGGCCGCCTCTCCACGGCACCCGTACGCATGCCACTTTTTGGGCGTTTGGGAGTTTTGATAGACCATTTTTATATTAACGGCGGCAGCGACAACGAGCTCGGGCTCGCCTTCCCTCTTCGTTGGTCGCGCCCCCTTATTGCGGAGTCTGGTGCGGACCCGGGAACGGGACCTTCCTGTGCATCCGTCGCAGAATCTCGTCGTAGTTGGGCTCGTCCGCCTTGGTCACGATGCCGTGACGGATGAAGAAGTCGATCAGGATTAGGGCACAGTTGGGCTTGAACTCGCCCCTGGCGAGGGCGTCCTGGACCTGGTCGACGGTCCACAAGTAGAACTCGCCGACCTCGCCGTCCTTGGCGACGAGCTGCTGGCCGGCGGGGATCTCGATCTCGTAGACCCACTGGGTCTCGGGATAGACGAGGCCCTTCTCGCCGGAGCGCTCGTCGGTGACGTAGATGTAGGTGACGGTGCCGACGGGCTTGCAGCGCTCGCGCATCAGGGCCTCGGGCAGGTCGGCCTCCTCGTTGGCCTCGCGCACCATGCACTCGAAGGGGTCCTCGCCCGTCATCAGGCCGCCGGCGGCCGTGTTGTCCAGCATGGAGGGGTAGGTGCTCTTGTCGGCGGCGCGGCGGGGCACCCAGATCTTGAGGCCGTGGGGGCTCCCGGGCGCGGCGACGTAGCCGCACAGGTGCACGCCGTAGCGCATGACGCCCAGCAGGCCGGCGGCGGCGCGCTCGACGCTGTAGAGGAGCTCCGCGGGGCCGGCGTAGACGGGCCAGCGCTCGTCCCGCCAGCCGCGCAGGACGGCGAAGGCGTCGGCCGCGCGCCAGCGGTCCATGACGGCGGCCACGGCGGCGGTGCGCTCGGCCTCGGTGGGCTGCTCGAAGGCGCGCAGGGTCCGGGCCGCCTCGTCCACCGCGAGCGGGCCGCGCAGGGCCGCCGGCACCGCCTGCAGGGCGGCCACCACCGCGGGACGGACGAGGCCGAGCGTCAGCTCCTGCCCCGCGGGCGTGCGGTGGAGCAGCGTGTATAGCGACCCGAAGGTTGCGCTGTCCAGGGCGCAGTACGGCGCGGGGGTCTCGCCCGGGTAGGGGAACCTGGGGGAAACCGGGCAGGGTGCGCCATCAGCATCGTGACGACGTCGTGCGGCAGGGGAGGGGATTGGTCGGATTCCACTCACGCATCTGCCTGTTTCACCAGGTCCAAGTTACTGAATCTGGCCATGGTCAGATACGGAGCGCGGGAATGCGGCAACTTGCTTCTGGTCGTGTGTGTAACCGCCGGTTGTTGGTGAAGCTGGCGACGGCTGCTGCTGCTGCTGCTCGAAATACAAGGCGTGGTTTGGCGGGTCAATTGAATACTCGCGATCCGAAACCGGCCAGCGGCGGCCTTCATTCCTTCCCGTTTGTAAGTGTTTGATTTATTTGTCGGCCACCTACAACCGTGTGTGGTTACTACGAATACAACTGGAAGGAAACTCGATAGGTACCTACTACCCATTCACTCTATGTAGCATCGCCCGGTGGTTTTTTGCTGCCCCCCCCCCCCCCCCCGCAAAGCAGCGGCATCCTTGTTCGCAAGCAAGCCTTCAAGGCAACCCTCCTGCCCTACCTCTCCATCTATGATGTGGTGGAGGGGTTGCAGACGATCCATCCCAACAACCCGGCATCCATTGGAATGGAGGGATCGACTATTGGAAGCCTCCATGGGTGGAGGAGAACAGACCAGTTGGCGCAAACTAAGGGCTTCCCAAAAGCATCCATCCGCAAGCAGCGATACTGAAATTGTCAACTTGGGCTCCAGTCGGGTGGTAAAGCAAGTAAGTAATACCTGGTATGCAGAACGAGCAGCGATACTATGCATAGACGAGGAGTGTCACCTCGATGCCGTCCTTGAAGAAACAAACCACGATACTTACCATCTGCCGGCTTCCGTATATCAATCAGCACAACACCGGCCGGCTCGCGTCCACTCGTGCGCGCGCCAATTCTGCCTTCTGCCTCCGTTTCCACATGGACTGCGGGGCACCGGAAAATTCCCGCCCTCTGACGTCGAATCGAACCCTCGATTCCTTCCCTGTCGTCGCATCCCACCTTGAGTCGAAGTTTCGAGCTGGTACGAGCCTCCTCTGATATACCGGCGACTCGGAGAGGACCCCTGCCGAGCCAACGCATATTAGGACGGTGCCCGGGTCGGCTTTCGTGTGCGGACAAGGCTCACGGAGCAAATTGTTCATCTTGTGTGTGTGTCTCTCTCTCTCTCTCTCTCTCTCTTTCGCTCACAACAATTATCGACAACCACGGCATAACAGCAGGCCAACAACAACCACTTACCCCCCCTACAGACGGGAACCCACATCATCATTGATCATGGCCGACCCGAGCCAGCCGTTGTTCGGCCTCCTGCCGAGCGGCCACCCGCTGCTCACGGCCCCCACGTCGGCGCCCACGCCGACGTCGTTCCTGTACGCGATCCCGTCCACCACGCCCACCAACCCCAAGCCCTTCTCGCACCTCGCCGTGTTCCTGCTGCCCAACGTCGCCCTGCCCCCCAACACGGCCGCCGCCATCTACCTCGCCACCAACCCCGAGGTCCTGGCGAGCGGCGGCCAGCCCGACTTCCGCTTCCTCGGCGGCGTGGGGCCGGGCAAGGAGAGCGCCGTCTTCAAGATCGGCAGCGCCGGCAACGGGCCCGAGGGCTACGTGATCGGCGTCAGCGTCGAAGAGGCCGCCAGCGTGGCGGCGCGCATGGAGCAGCAGCAGTCGTCGTCGTCGTCGTCCACCGGAGGGGGGGCGGCCGAGAGCGCCCTCGTCAAGGCCACCGGCGGCCAGCCGACGACGCTCGTCCTGGCCCAGCGCATCATCAAGAACGCCTTCAACTTCCTGGCCAGCTTCAGCGGCCAGGCCGGCAGCGTCGAGGTCGTGCCCCTCAAGGCCTTTGAGGACTGGTGGCGCAAGTTCGAGGGCCGCATCCGGAGCGATCCCACCTTCCTGGAGAGGGACCAGGACTGAGGGAGGCCTCGGCGGTCGCGCAAGGCTGCACACCAAATACCGGCAACCGCCGACCTCGGGTCGATTCGGTCCTCCCCCAGGGGGGCCCCCTGGCTTGGGGACCACAGCGCGAACGGAGGAGGCGGCTCTTACACATAGGCTATGCCCCCTGCCTTGCATGGCCATGGGTAACGGTGGCCTCGACACCCGCATTGGGGCATTGGGGCACACGCCCTTGGCCTCTCGCCCCACAAGCCAACATGCCTCTGAGCTGCCCAATTTCAGAAAGGGGGCCACAAAGGATTTTTCGCGGCGAAGTTGCTTCCTGGGCTTGGCCGCACTGCTTTGGCCCCGGCAGCACTGTCGCCGCACAGCCCCGGGCCATATGTTACGACTAAGAACCTACGTCGTGGGGTCTGTTATCAGATCGAGGGTGGATAGACGGACACCAGGCTCACTCACACTGGTGGTTGGAAACAATTTACCCGTGGACGGAACAAGACTCAGCGGCCGGCCGGGTTGCCACCGCACTGGTAGGATCAGGGATGACGGACAAATTGGTCGAATACGGGACTGGGCGTCTTAGGATACTCGAGAACATCGGGGGAAAAAACAAACACAGACACACCATTGCAACATTCAGGGGTTCCTACTCAATGACCTATGTGCTCCGCCATGTTTCCAACGTACGGGTCTGAATCGCCGTTACTCAATTGGAGGGGGGGGCCTGGGAGGAAGAGAGCATTTCACAGCCGGGCCGCCTCGCCGTCCACGACCTCGACGTCGAGGTCGGCGGGCCAGCGGGCGTCGTCGCGGCCGTTGCCGCGGGTGCCGACGTCGAAGCCGGGGCGGACCTCGCCCCCGGGGAAGCCGAGGACGGGGGCGACGACGCGCAGCGGGCGGCGGGGGCGGCCGGCGGGGGCGGGGGCGGCCACGTCGCCCCGCGTGAAGAAGGCGGGCCGCAGGAGCCGGGCGGCGCCGGGGCCCCGCGCGAGGCCGGCCAGGGCCCGCGGCAGCTCGTGCTGCATCGGGTGGTGGTGGCGGAAGACGGGCGCGCCGTTCTCCCGCCACAGGGCCTGCCAGACCGCCGCCGGGTACGTGCCCACCTGGTCGACGAGCCATTGCGAGTAATAGTTCAGCGCGACCTGGAAAAAAGGGGGGGGAAGTGGGCGGTTTCGTCGCCCTCGCCTTGTCAGTCATCCTTCACTTCTCTCTTCCCCCCCCCCTCCTCCCCCGCGAAAGGGGAGGGCGGGGGACGCTTCTTCCGGGGAAGTCGGGTAACGTACTTTGACGGTGAAGGAGCCGCCTTCCTCGGCCCGGCGGAGGAGCGCCGTCATGATGCCAATGGTGCCGGCGACCCCGGTGCTGCACGCCGAGACGTTATTCACCCACTCCCACGAAATAAAAAGGGGTGGGGAATACACCCCCCTGGCCGAGACTCACCAGTAATCCGAGTTGGGAAAGATGGGCGTAACCGGTTCGTCGTTTCCCATCGCCCGGCCATACTCATAGGAAACTCCACAACACTAACGAAAGCATCAGCCAGACCGCACGCCGGAACTAAGACACCACAGTTCCCCCCCTCCTCCCCGCACGAGAAGCCCCAAAACAGGTTGGGCGGACGGGGGGGAATGGCTTTTAAGGGGTGGGGGGAGAGGCTCACCGCGTCGCTGATCTGCTGCCAGCCGGAGCGATGCATCCAGGGGCCCTGCCAGCCGTAGCAGTTCTCGGCGCAGTAGACGATGCCGCGGCCGCGGGCGCGGGCGCGGGCGAGGACGGCGGCCTCGCCGAAGCCGAAGCGGTCGAGGGCGCCGGGGCGGTAGCCCTGGAGGAAGACGTCGGCGTCGGCGAGCAGGGCGCGCAGGCGGCGGCGGCCGGCGGCGCGCCGCAGGTCGAGGCGGGCGGTCCACTTGCCGGCGTTGAGGTCCGCGTGCAGGGCCGACGTGTCGGCCAGGTGCGGCGCCGTGACGCGCAGCACGCTCGCGCCCAGCTCCGCCAGCCCGCGCGCCACCGCCGGCCCCGCGATGACGCGCGTGAGGTCCACCACCTTGAGCCCCCCGAGCGGCCGCGCCGCCGACGTCCGCGCCGCCGCCGGCCACCACCCCGGCGCCTGCGCCGGGTCCGGATGCGCCTCGAGCTCCTACGTGGGGTTTTGTTGGTTTATGCTGCTAAGTGGACTCTCCCGTGGGGGTAGGATCCGCCGAAGGGGGGGAAAGGGGGGGGAACAGAACCGAGTGGGCAAAAGGGGGGGGAGGGGGGGGACGGGAAAGACAAGATGCGGCCCTGGCGCACGAAAAAAAGGGCTGGGCGAGGTATATGTGATGAGGGGCACACTGAGCATCACTTACAAAGAGGCCCACGCCCTCGTTGGCCTTGCCGTGCTCGCTCGCCTTGTACTCGTCCCGGGTCCAGCAGATGGTGCCCGCCTGCCTATGCGTGTCGGCCAGCGCCTGCATCTCGTCGGCCGTGCGCTCGGCCACGGCCTCGCCGACGTACTTCCACCGCTCTTGATCGTTCGCGAAGCTGCGGTCGCGCGACAGGCCGAGGGCTCCCAGCACTACCGGTGGAGGAGGGAGGGGAGGGGGGGGACAAGCGGTGAGCTGGGGTGTTTTGCAAAGCCCGGGGCGGGGGGAAAGGGGGACAGTCCGTCTGCACTTACTGATGTTGGCATTCATGGAACCTGGACGCCCGGGTATCACAACCCCTCCCCCCCCGGTTAGCCATATCACGCACCCCAACGCGTCTGACGAGGGGCGCGGGGGGGGAGAAACCTACCGTGCACGTGGAAGAAGCGCCCGTCCTTCGTCCGGTAAATGTTGGTCAGGGCGGCGTTCAGCGGCTCGTTGGTCTGGTACAGGTCGGCGTCGGGAAACACCTCGAGCAGCGCGTCCCGCCGCTTGCCGGGCGTCGTGAAGTCGTTGATGGTCAGTTTCTCCCCGTCGGGGTCCAGCGTCCACAGGAAGGCCGACATGATGAAGAGCTGGGCATGGTCCCTGGTTTGCAAAACCGTCCCCGTCCAAGTGTCAGCAGCGAGCAGCCCGGTCAGGCGGAAGGGGAGGGGCTTGAAATTTGTGCAGACTCAACCGAAGGAAAAAAAAAAAAAAAAAAAAAAAAAAAAAAAAAACCTTACGTATTGATCTGGATCTTCACGGGCCCGACGCCGTACTTCCGCTGCAGCAGCACGCTGAGCACCGTGGCTTCGTACGCCTTGAGCGCCGAGATGCTCTCGGCGAAGCGCCAGTTGACGGGCAGGCTGGGTTCATGGCTTCCGTCAAAGACGACGTGTTGCGCCGCTTCCGCGGCCCCTCGGGGAAGATGCGGCTGGATCAGAGGGTTCTCCAGGATGCCTTTTTCCAAGACTCGCCTGGCTTCGGCGGGCACGGAATAGCCGTCCTTGGGGTCATGGGCCATGTTGCAAGTGGCCGTCCGGGCAAGTATAAATTGGCCGGGAGGGGCGATGTAGGTCGTTGGCCGCACTGTCTCCGGTCGAAACGCTCAAGGAAAGGGAACTCGTTGGGGGAGTATGGTTTTTATGTTCGCTCGCAGCAACAGATTTCCAACCCCAGCTCGATTTCCCGTGGGCAGTAATACAAGTATTTTATGGCATCATCAAACTACTTCACATGCACAAAAGTTGACAAGGTAACAATAATCACACCGTATTGCACGGTATCGCATGGAGCTACACGCAGATTCTGGACCCCAAGCCGAGGCTCTACTCCATCTTCCCCCCTTTTCTTGGCCCTCCCCCCAGCCAAATCACACTGGGGACCGTGCGGGGAAACGAAGTCGCTGTTGCGGGGAGACCAAGATGTTGCGACCTCGGCCGGTAGTAACAATCACAAAGCACCGAGACAAGCATATTCCAGCGCCCAAGCCAGCAAGCATGAGGTGTCATAGTTGAACACGTATCAAAGGGTATTATTCAAAAATCAAGCCCGTAGGCAAGGCTCTCGACAGGCCGAAGCCCATATCCAGCCCGAATGTCATACGAACAAGGCTCTTCCGTCATCATAATCTGAACTCATGCACGCCATACAAGAGCAAGCACTCCCCCGGGGATATCCCATGACCTGTTCAGAACGCCTTGTAATACCGAGCCACCATAACTCCTGCCCTGTGCTGCGTCGACTCGCCGAGCGCTCAAGACCAGGGCGGGCCGTCTAATCCTGGTTGAGCGGGTTCAGCAAGGGGCTTTTCATTCGAGTCGGGCTACCAGTCCGACTCCTCCGCCCGGCATTGATTAAATGCGGCACGAGCCTCTCGCGGCTCTCAGTTCGCACCGCCATCCCGCTTCGGTCCATAGCGTTGGTGGGATGCGGTGATTTTCTTAAATCGTCAAAGGAACTGACGTTGAGCTTGGGTGTGGCCAGACCAGAAGTCCGCCCCTGCCGGACGCTGCCACTGCTGTCCGAGTCGCCCCCATCGGATTCCACATCGCCCAGCTCGAATTGGGAGGCATCGCCCTCCTCCAGAACGCGTTCGTACGAGTGCGGTGGCCGACCGAAAATCTTTCCCGCGAGACCCGAAAAGCCCCGGCTCGCTTTGCGCGGGCTGCCCGGTCGTTTCTGGTGGCGGCGGAGCACCGAGTTCACCTTGGTGTACAGGCGCATCCTCCTGTCTCGTTTCCGGAAGATGAAGAAGACGAGGATCAAGGCGAGAACGAAGAAAAGGAAGCCCGAGCCCGACTTGGTTTTGACGTGGTCCACAATGTCATCCGTAATGTCGTCGGTCCAATCGTCGTCTTCGCCAGACAAGGGCAAAGCCGTCCAGTTGGAGCCGGCGTGTTGCCAGTCGGCCGGCACGCCCTTGACGTTGGCGCCGAAGCCAACGGGAAGTTCCTTGACGGTGCTCTGGGGGGGAACCTGCCCGGAGGCGTACAGCACGATGGGCCCCAAGGTCCAGCTGACCTCGATGTCGTCGATTTTGTCGACGGCCTGGAAGGGCTCGAGGAAACCCTTTTCCTTGGCCGACTCGCCGATCTCCTTGGTGATGTTGACACTAGGCGTTGAGGTCGGCTCGAGGCCGACACGCGGAACTCCAATACCGTCGTGCAGAACATTGATCAGCCAAGAGGCCTTGAAACAGGCCTCTTGCGCGTCCTTGGCGTGGTTTTTCTTCTTCCGGACCTCCACACTTTGTTCAATGTCGGTCCATTCCTGTGAGCAAAAGGCCTCGACCTTCTTTTGGTACGTGTTGTAATCGTAGATCTGCTCCGTCTTGTCGGCGAAAACGCCATGTGTTGTATGCCAGTACTCGGACACGCCCACAAAATGGTTGATGTCGAAGTCAATAGCCGGGACGTGCTGGCCATTCAATAAGCACGGCTCATCCTTGCAGGGCATGTCCTTCCCGAGCAGCGGCTGCGTCGTTCTCAGGCATTCGTCAAAAACACCAGTGCCCACCAGCACGAGTTTATCCGACACGCCCTCAATGTGCGTTCCGTCTTCCGTCGTACGTAAGCCGCGAGGCATACAAGGATCCGGTACCTCGTGCTCGCCCTCAATGAGCATAGATTCGACCAGCTGCTTGACGTATCGGCTGCGGGCCTGATTCACACCGAAGCCCAGCCACGTCGTGGTGAAGACTTTGTACTCTGTGGATTCGCCATTCAGAGTTCGCATGCGCAGTAACCGGAGGTCGTCACCGTGCTTCTGCGCCTCCGTCGCATTCGGAGCGAAGGCGATCTGCGCCGAGGCACCGCCCATGTCGAGGAAGCCGTAGGTGTGGTGGTCCTTGCCGTGCGCGTGTCCCTTGGGATCATCGAAGCCTCCAAGCAGGTAGTTGGCGGCGATCCAGCCGTACAGACCCTCGGTCTCACCGGGGATCACCTGGATGTGCCTATCGCAGTCGGGGAGGGAAAATTGGGTATTCTGGCGAAAGTAGGAGCAGACCTCAGTCAGGACGGCGCGCTGCTGGCGCGGTGGCAGGAGTCGCATGCCGGCCGTGGCCATGAGGAAGATGGGCGTGTCCGAATGCTGCTCCTCGGGAATGGTGGCCACAGCGTGGGCAGCCAGCTCCCGGAGGTAGTCGGGCACATCCTCAGGATGATCACCGAAAGTCGAGATGCCGGGCCGTATCTTCTTGGTCCATTTCTTCTCCGTCTTGATTTTGGGCAGGCTGTGCAGCTTCTCGTAATCGGCATGTTTGGCGGCCTTGGCCGGGTCTTTCCACCGGTAAACGTGCAGACGCGTTCCGGACGAGCCGGCGTCCAGAATGACACCCCATCGATCTGGAGCCATGTTAGCAAGACGGCAGCGGGGGCGGCCGACGAGGGCAAGTGCGTACGTTTCCCCATTGGGTGGATGTGTCAATTCGAGTGGCAAGCCGCCGAGGAAGGAGGGAAGGTTCCGGGAGGGGGGGAGAGAGAACGGCGGCGGGTGTTGCGCGCAACTACCGTAGGTGCTTTGTTTGTTTGCGAAGGTCGGGCCTTGTCGGGAGGATTCGTGGGAACTACCGCATGTCACTGGGTAGAGAGGCGCTGTTGTTGTTGCTGTTGTCGTTGCGGCAGTAATACCAAGCGGTGCGACGGCTGAAGGGTCGAGATATCGGGTCGGGGTGGATTACGCGGCCAGGAGCGCGGGATACATTGATAGGCGTATGTAGCTCAGGTGTCGCGAGGTACCGGGCGGGATTAAGGGGGGAGGGGCGAACCAAAAAAAGGATACTGGAGGTACGGTAGAGGTATACAAAGATAGCGAGGGGCAAAGAAGCGGAAGGAGGAAGCGAACGGCAGTCAGCTAGTGCTGCGTGTAGTTGCAGGACGAGGGACTGGGAAGCTAGAGGATCTGGCCTGATGAGGGAGGGAGGGAGGGAGAAAGGGAGGGGGTAGATTAGGAGGAGTAGTATGGACGCGGGAGTGGAAAGCAAGCAGGTGAATGAATGTATTGATGTACAGATAGATGGGTATGGATGCGAATGATAAAAGCCTAGGTAGGTTTTCGCTCGCCTCGCCTCGCGATTGACCGACCGATTGATTGCTTGATCAACGTTGCACCTGCGCTTGGATGGACGGCCGGGTAAGTCCTTCTTGGGGCTTAGGCGGAAGGCACTAGACCATGGGCTCGCTGCAGCTTACGACAGGGCACCCACTTTCCGCCATCCATCCATCCATATTAGGGCTGGTCCGGTGTGTAAGGTACTTAAGTACATGGGATCCCGTGGATAGTACACAGTTTACCACTTGTATGAATAGGGCGATGCATGTACCTTTAGTGGAATGGCTCATGGATCCCTCTCGGGAAGGGGCGAGCAAGGAACCTTCTTCGCAGTCCAAGTTGGCGGCGAGTGGGGACGGGATTTGCAGTGCTTCTGAAGGGTGTACGGGCAACCTGTACTGTAGTAGAATCCTGCGATTTATCCACCCATTCACATTGCTCGCAGCCTAGGAGCTGATGCGGACATTACTATAGATATAAGTACCTAGGTAATCGGGGCGGTGGAATACCGCCTACTTATGTAAAGTACTTCTTACGCAGGAAGGACCTAGTAGATCAAGCCCGTTCGTTCATGGTCAGCATCAATCCAGAGGGGGGCGGAAAGAACCAGGGCTGGATGGATGGAGAGAGGAAAACTCCCCCCATAATAAGATGGAAGGGAACGACGCGTAGCCCCCCACCGTGCAACCCGCCTCCCTCCATAGCAGGGCCCCCAAGGGCCTCTGCGAAAGCGGGACCTCCTTGCAACAACGGGATCCCATATGAGCCATCGTAAGGGGGGAGAGGGCCTTGGCTTCTTGGGTGCTTGGCTGCTTGGCTCCCCTGCTCCCCCAGCGAGACCAACTTGCATGCCCAGCCTTCTTGCATGCCCAGCCCTCCAGGCCCAGGATGGCGTGAACCGGCTCTTCCTTTTTTAGGAACAGCTCCGTCCATGTCGCGTCCCCATGAGGGGGACCCAATCAATTTCGCCCAACCCTCAAGATTAAGCCCGCGATAAGGGAAGCGAAACGAGTCCAGGCCTGGGCCTGGGCCTGAAGCCTCCTGGCTAGCTGGCTACTTAAGAGCCTGTAATGGGATCTCACTTTTCAATGGTCAATTGGACGGCGGGCAAATGGACCAAGGGCCATGGGGGAGGAAAAAAACCAAAACCGACCTTTACTTCGTGTTGGCCCGGCTAGCCTGCCAAGTGCGACGACTACCTACAACCATCGTACCGTCAACTGACTGTTTGCCACGGGAAGAGAGAAAAAGTCTGTGTGACTATGCTGGGGGGAGGGGGCTGTGGTCATCGTCTGCTGTGTATGGCTGCTGACAACCTCTCCTCTGAGCCTCTTCCCTGGGCTGCCATGTACCTACCTACATACTGGATACCACACCTCTAGACTTACGAGCCTCATCGGCGGTCCCGCCATGGGCTTCGGTCGTATCACATCTTAGGCCTGTCGTCCCGCCCGCTCTTCTGGCTGCCCTGCAGCAGCAGCAGGGGGGGGGGGGGGAGAGTCTCCAGATACGACTCGCCGTCGTGATGGAACCACCACGCGCGAGATCGCGACAACCTCCTGCAAACATACGTAATCTCCCCACACCCGCCCTCCGGTTTGGTTATGCTCGCATTGTCCACATTCCCAAGAAACCACCCGCGCCCACGGCGGGCCCCAATTGATTTTCCTGCGACTCTCGGCCGCCGGACTGCGGGACTTGGGCTTCGGCATCGAGACACCGAACCACGAAGATCCTCTCTCGATTCAAAGTGCCAAATGACGACGGTGTTGCTGCTGTCGTCGACCGGGGGGGGGAGGGGGAAGGGGGCCAACCGCCCATTTGCCGACATGCTCCCCCCTCCCCCTCCCACTCCCCAGCCTTTTTCTTTGTCGCGACGACGATCCCCGCGACCACCATGATGATGACATCGTTCGTACCGCGCGCGTCCAACGGGAAGCTTCCCTCTTTCTGCGCCCGCACGCACGCACGTCCGCACAAACACACACACACACATACACATTGGGGGGGGGGGGGGGGGGGGGGGGGGGGGGGGGACCACCATGTACCATGTCTCCATGTGCGGCTAGATATTGATATATTAAAGTATAGGGAGCAATATCTCATGCATCCATCCGGCCGATGCGCTTCTCTTCAGCCCTGGGCCCCAGCCCTCCCAGCCAGGGACCAAATGAAGCCGGTGCGTACGACCGTTATTCATTTCGCCCAGCTTCAATGGATCCCCCCCGTCGCCCCCGAGGCTCTCGGGGCTCTCTCCCCCCCCCCCCCCCCCCCAAGTTACATATAACCACTCGTCAGCCATGGTTTCGGATAGATCCCCCGGGCCAAACAACCACGTGTATTGGCATGTACATAGGCTGCCTGCCCTCGCCGTGCCAAACAGGGCCCCCGGGCGGGCTTGCGCGCGAGGTGCATATCGTATATGTAGGTAGGAGCCCCGTGCCGGGTTTGCAGTGGTTTGATGTGGTGTGCGTCTGGTCTGCCGCGCCCGGCCCGGACCCTTTTCTTTCTCGTCTCATGATATTCCCCCCCCCCCCCCTCCCTCCCCGGGCTTGTCATGTTCCCGAAAAGGAAAAAAAAATCCCGTCGTGCTTTATTTTCAAACCCGTCCCCCGTCGCCCGCTGTTTGTTCCCATGTTCGGTGACGTGGCTAGGTTTGGCCCGGCTTTCCCGTTTCGCGCACGACGAACAAAAAAAAAAAAAGGCCCCGGCCGAAGGTGACGCGCGGCAACGACGCCGAGTCTAAAACACAAATCTGGGCGCTGGTCCCATGGAAAGCCACACACAGGCATGCCAGCCCCAGCATCGTCGCACATGCATCAGACACCACCGCCTTGATCCTCCCGTCTCAGCTTCTCTTGGACGAACTGCATTTTTTTTGCTCAACATGCCATTTGTACCGCTGTGAAGACGCTTTCTCGATTCATTTGTATCGCGCAGCGCGTGCGCGTCACGGGGAATGCGTCAATGCAGACAGAGAGGGTACCTGAAGCAAGCACTCAATGTTATAAGCAGCTAGGAAAGTGATTTGATAGTCAAGTCCTCGTCTCTACACCATTCTCACCCCAGCCAAGCCACCCATTCAGGAGTTAACCGTATACACCACTCGGTACCGCTAGCCCCTCCCGATGGCCAAGAAGCCATGGTTCACCTGCAGCACCGTGGCTCGTACATAGCACCTCCTCCTGCTCGGTGGTTGATCGGGGTGAAGCTGGTAAAAGACCCGGGGCGAGACTGCCCGCCAGAAAGGCGTCCCGCACCAAAAATAGCAAAACGCCGGTTATATATGGTGGTATCATGAAAATGGCGGCAGAGGAGAAGGGGTGGAGAGCCTGCCCCCCTCACCTTTTGAGTCGTACCGCTAAGAGGGGAGAAAGAAAGAAAGGAAGAAACTGAGGTCCAGGTTCGTTCTGCCCATAAGACCCCAGGGCCAGGTCCAACTTCGCTCAGCAACGAGGTCGCGCCGTGACCCTAGCTGGCCAATGAAAAAGAGACCGCGGCGTCTTAGTAGAGGCGTACCGGGAGCTCCGCCTGCCGCCGCAGCGCCTGGTTTTCGTTTTGCAGTCGCCGGATGGTGCGATCGCGGGCCTCCATCTCGGCCCAGGCCCGCCGGGCCCGCCCCCGCTCCTCGAGGAGCTGGGCGACGACCTCGGCCGCGCCCCGATAGCTCTGCAGGGACGCGAACTCGTCGTAGGCGCGCAGGCCGTCGAAGGCACCCACCAGCGGGGCGGCCAGCCGCACCAGCTGGCGGTACCGGCCCTCGGCGTTGGCGGCCGAGAGACGGCGGGGGTCCGGGCCCGGCGCCGCCCGCGGCGGGGCGGCGGGCGCCGTCACCACGACGGATGGCTGGGACGGCGTGGTCGAGCGGTGCTCGACCGCCACAACGCGACCCGGGCCGATGGCGGCACTGCCGTGACCGTAAACTGGAATTCCGAGGCCGCCGGGTCGCCCCCCGTCTTCCCGATATCCCTCGTGTTCATCTTCCGAGTAGCTGTCGAACGCCGGAAACGAAGAGATCACGTCGACTTCCTCCTAATAGCAAACAAGCGTCAGTACAGGGCTGCTTCTGAACTCACCAGGACATCAAACGCCAGTTTTCAGCGTCGGTTTTCAACGAGAGGGGGTAAAGAACTCCCGGCTTTGCTTACTTACCTTTGAGGGTACCCATCCGAACCGCTTCCTCTGCGCCATCGTCGGGCCCACCGCCGGCTCCGGATCCCGCGACGGCTCCTCGGAGCCCGGCCTCCGGGAGGAAGATATCACCCCCTCGCGGACGAGACCGCGCGCCCGCGCGTAACCAATACTGGCTGGGCCTACAGCAACAGCCTCGGCCGAAATGCGGTCGAGGCTCTGCGGCCGCCACGTACCCTGTGGGCGGGCCTCTCGCTCCCAATTCAGGAGCAGGATTTTGTCCGCCAGCGTCGGCGGGTGGGAGTGAAGAGCCTCGTTTACTCTACCAAGCCGTTCCGGGCAGATCGTTGGTGAATGTCTACGAGGGGCCGAGGGGAGGCCTGCCGTTTGTTCCAATGAAAGAGTATTAATCTTGGGCGCCGAGATAACCAGCTCTGCGCCATTCTTCATGGTCGCTTGTGTTTCTGAGGGGTTCCAGGCCCTATAACACCGCGTCGTCGTGCCCTTCGCGTGGCCCCCAGGCCCCTGAGGTGCCGGCACCTCGTGCTGCCTCATCATTCGAGACAAGATCTCCCCTCGCCCAGATCGACCAGGCTCACCGACTGGGCATATCGAGAACATACCAGCTGACGGCTTCGTGGAAGACCTGGGCATAATGGCTGGGCCTGGGCGGGTTGTGTAATAAGCGATACGAGTCCTGCGATGTGTGTAGTGTACTTCGGGTCTGGTTAATAGCGAGATGGTGCATCGAAATTCCGTTCTATCCAGTACCCATGCCTCCCTCCTCTACTTAAGGGACACGCCGTGAAACGAATCCTGCTCTGGCCTTGTGCTTACTCTAACCGCGAGCTAGGGTCTCTTTTTTGCTCAGGACAAGGAACATAAGGAGTGTCCACAAAGGGGGCGCAACCGGACAATGCGCCCGTTCAGAATGAGGGAAAGGGCTCTCTAACCATTGTCCGCCTTCCTCCATAGTCGCCAGAAGGCCCAGACCCTGGTCTAGATCTGCCTCCAGCCGAGGTTTTTGTCTTTCCGAATTCCCCTCTACATTTGGCAACTCATTGATGTAGCGGGTGCGGACCGACCTTTTTCAGCGTGAAGTAAATCCGCTCCGCATATTCCCAGTAATGGAAGAACTGCGTATGCTACCAACCACCGACTCAGGCTGGTGGTATGGATCTTGGCGATGCGAAAAAGCGGATGTGGCTGGAGTCGGCCTTTGTATCACTATTGGGTCATCAGTCTTGCGACTCTCGCCCTCGTCCTTGCTCAACGTCTACCTTGCTGTGGCCTGGTAAGGCCCGTGTCGAGGGCGTGATCCCCCCCTAGGCTGACCTTCAAGCCTGAGCTCAGGCCTACGGTCGGGTACTTGTGGGTGTTCCGGCGATTAGAGGCCAGGGTACCCACGGGGGTTCTGGCATTCGCTAATTGGCGAGGTGATGCAGGGAGTCCGGAAACAAGACCCGGAACGGAAGATAATGCGAATCCTGCTGGCTGGCCGAGCCGTTGGCGATGACTTGAGGGCGTAATGGGTATGTCATTCGCTGCAAGCGTCAGCTGCTGGGCTTTGTAAACTATAAGCAAAACTTACCCTGTGCGCCCATGGTTCTCGGAATGGGCCTGTTGTACCCCGATGTTCTATCGGGGGCCCTATGTTCTTCGGTGCTGCCGTGGTTGTTGTGCGGTTGGCGACTTGGTCCCTTGTATAGAAGAGCGGGCTCCTGATACACACCCGGACCTGAGTCTTGCACATTCGCAGGAATGCCATCCCCCGTGCCCGCCAAAAAGCCCAGGCTTGAGTCGGCGGCATCTTCGGCAGCGTGTTGTATGTCACCCATCATTGCCCTGTGCTTCAGCTTGTCGTAGAGCTCCTGGACCTGCATCAACTTCCGATTCTTTTCCGTGGCGAGTTGAGCAAGTTCATCGTTCTTTTTACGCAAGTTGCTGAGGTCAGAGTTGAGAGCTGCAATATTAGGTCAGAGCCGGTCATACAACGGCAGCAGCTGGAACCTACTGGAGACTCTTGTCTGGAGAGTGGTGATATGGCTGTTTGCTTCATTGATGACCTTGTCCAGATGCGCGCTGAGAGTCGAGTATTTCTCTGTGAGCGTTTTCCCAAGGTGTTCCTGATACACACTTCGTGTGATTCAAATATTAGCCGTGCTCGAACATATGCCTGTAGTGTCTTATTACGTACACTTCCTGTGTGGTTTGGTAGGCCCAGAAGCTGAGGGCTCTGCTCGTACATTCCATGATGGTTTGCGGACTGAGGCCGCTCAGCACGCTCGTCTTGTAATCCTCGCTGGGGTTGAGGTTTGCAACCACAGCATCGTCCGGATTGGCTAGGTGCGTGTTGCATGCTGGGCATATATCGGCTTGTTCGCTCCGTCCTGTCGGATCCGTCAAGCCAAGACGAGTAGCGCAATCGGTGCAGAATATGTGACTGTTCCAGACGACGCGGCATTAGAAGGCTGCGCACGAGAAGAGGGGCGTTCGCAAGGGGTCGAAGTCCATCACCTGCAGGTTGTCACCAGGGCACGATCAGATAGCTCCTTCCTGCACTTGAGCGCATTACACTTCAGCATGTGCTCCATCTTGTCTTGTTTTTTCGGGTCAGGTAGACACGGCGTATCTCTTTGGTGTTGAGTAGGTACGTCTTCAGCCGCCGGACATAGGCCTCAAGACAACGGATGGCGAGGAAGTAGTTCTGATTCGAATGCGGTGGATTTGGAAGGACAGGACCATAAAGCCAACCCGCAGATAGCAAAGAGGATGGCACCTGCAGTATTCTGTGATCAGCCTGCCACTGCCAATTTGGTGGCCAATGTAAAAAGGCAACTGCGTCCCTAAGTAGGTAGGTACTTAGATGTAGGGAAAGCACGTAGACGCGGTGCGTGACCCGCGTTCTGGCGCGAGGCAATCAAAGATTGTCGTGGATATGGATTGTTGGTAAAAGGACACAGATCTCTAATCACGCTTGAACCTGAAATCCCCGACAGCTGAGGCGAAGAGGAAACGATAACTTGCGTGCACAAGTTGCTCGTCGACATCAACCCCCTTCCTAATCGAGCCCACCACCCCATACAGGCGACAGTATGCGAGTGTCCCTTCGGCTAGTATACAAGCTTTTGGCTCTGAAAAGCCATTTTTAAGCCCAGAAAGTACCTACCTACTGAGGAAATGTATGACGGCTGCTAATGGAAACCGCTTAGCTCTTGCAACCCTGATGATAATGCAAAGAACGTATAGGTATTCCTCGACCAACACAAGACCGATACCAGCTAGGATCTGTGGCCTTTTCCCAGCACCCCATGCCTCTGGATGGAGATAATCCACTGTTCCCTGGAGAATACACTGTTCCCGGGTTGGGGGATTTGATGCCGAAGAGGACTCGGCTCCTTCGTGTCCATGTCCAACTTCATATCAAGAGCGGCAGGCTCCGCAATCGCGACCACCCAACGGTTGCTTGAGAAATCCAACACATTCTTTGGCCCTCTACAAGCAGACGAATAGCATCCTCTTGAGCTATCTTTGGAGGATCCATAAGGCTGTGCAGAGAACATGGCCGAGAATATGAATTTCAGGAGATGGCAAAACCCTTCTCTATCGGTATCATGGATTGGGGATGTTTCCCCCGCGGTGTACACCAAGTATACACTTTTTCAATACTTCATCTCAAGAATGTATGGCAAAAACACTAGGCTGCAGTTTTGGTACAGCACGAAGGTGATTTTGGACAGGAGGACTGTTAATTGACAAACCGTCTGATATCTCGATTCACCACGTCGCCCGCTTCGGCCAAGTAACTGCTGTTCTTTATTTCAATCTATTTTGCAATCTTGATTGCTGTATCAACCACTGGCTTTCTATTTTACTAGAAGATATCAAAGCGGCTGTCGAGTGTGCGTGTAGCTTCAAGTGCCCCTGTTGGTCCAACATTAGAAAACAGTGCCCGCGAGGATCGAATTGCGAGTATTGCTTGGGTTCAGATCATCCGAGACCCCAGGCTGGTTGCCTAGAAGTGTACTCGTGTACCAAAAAAAAAAAAAACAGGCAGCGGGAAAAGTACAAGATCAGTAAGGGAGCTCTGATATCAGTGACCCTCTGCGAAAATTACTTGAGCACCCGTTTGTTCTCTCCCACACGCCAACCCAGCTTCTACCTCCCAACCACATCCACCTTCGTCCCACCACCCACGCCTCCTTCCGCTTTCCTCTCATTCACGAACACCAAGACCCTCGCTCGGGCTCCAGCGACACCCAAGCCCCCTCTCCCTCAAGTCACCCACCCACGGGAAATCTCGCCGCCATGCAGGTTTTCTCCTCCCTCCTCCCCAAGCTCGCCGTGGCCACGGGCGTCCTCGGCCTGGCCGCGGCCGACACCTTCATGGTCTTCTCCACCAAGACCACGGGCCAGCCCCGCCGCCAGGCCCAGGCCTACCAGTTCTTCGACGGCCCCGACGTCGCCTGGGTGGACGGCGACCCCACGCCCGACTGCCACAAGGCCATCCACACCATGTGGTGGGATGCGATGGACGACGTCAGCGGCGACAAGCACGGCGTCCGCGTCGTCGGCGACGACGCCGACCCCGACGTCCTCGAGTGGAACACGCCCGCCCAGGGTCACTACAGTACGTGCCTCCCTGCCAAGCCCCCCCCCCCCCCCCTTCACAAAACTAGCTATACCTACGCCGGGAAACCCAGGAAACTAACGTGATTCTCTTCCCAATACAGCCGTCTACAAGGACCGCGGCTACGGCATCTATGATACTTCCGGCCGACTCGCTGGTAGTTGCGATCCGGACAACTACTACAAGTACCACTGTGACATGGGTGGCGATGTCAGTGCCGACGGCACGCAGGTCTTCTGGTGCAATTCGGATTCCATCCATTTCTGAGACCGCCGCTCAAAGGAAATCCCAGACATGAGTGTTCTGTATGGCCACTACGGAGGCAACAGCTCCCCAACGAGTCGACACTATTCACAATCCAGCTCCGGCTTGTTTATGGAAGGTCGGAGGACGAAATCCGGGTGTGGAACGTCAAGACAGGGATAGGGCCTTTCCTTCACATTAAGTGTTCAGGGCAACTCACGAGCTTGATAAACCCATCACAATTGATTTGGTAAACGCAACTACCGGTAAAGGACTTGGACACCAGTGACTTTCTTCTTCGAACCGGCTGCCCATGGGCAATCGCGATGATAGCTGTGCCGAATGACCTTGGGACCGCTGAGTGGCTTGTCTTGGTCGTAGTATCGTTCCTCTAAAGGCCATATCTGGGCCACTCGTCGGTTGGAGATGGGCAGACCGAAATTCCTTGACATTCCGCTATTTTGGGGGGAATCGTTACCAACCAAACAGGATACTGCTAATAAAACATGATATTGACCGCTTTCGATGAACCGACACTGCAAGAAGGGACGGCCGTCTCAACCATCTACCCCAAACGCCGCTCCTATTGAACCCGACCACATGAGCCCACTTTGCCTAGTGCAATACAATGTTCACGGCCGCATGACGAAGGTCCATTTGCTGGTTTAGGCCCGGGACATTCTCCGTGTGCCCACCTCGCCTTCTTCTTCCCCGTGTCCCGCCCCGGCACCGCCGGTTTCTGTAGCAGCAACACTAACAACACTACCCCTGCGGTCCCCCGTCATGCCGTCAATGCCCAGAGCAACCTCGCCGATGCGACGCAGTACCGACAGCAATGCGCCTCGCAGGTCGGCGCTGACCTCTTTGCCCAGGAGCTCGACCACGAGGGGGTAGAACGCGCGGAGGTGCTGCTCGAACTCCAAGTCTGGCCACGTGGAATACCCCTCCAGCACATCGACGACGACAGGACGCCAAGCCACGATGTTGCGCTGTTGCGACTCCTCCTCGAGAGCAAGGTAGCCTTTGATGACGTCCTTGCAGAGGGGCAGCAGCGCCTTTTCTACCTCGGGCCGACTGTCGGCCCGCGAGGGCGACGTGTCGGCAAACATGCGGAAGAGGATCTGGATGTAAGTAGCGGCCGAACCGCTTTCCTGTTTCAGTAGGTTGGGCGGTTGTTTCATGAAGCCCTCGCGCCAGAGGCGCATGCGGAGCTCCTTGTCGTTGTTGAATCGGCGCGCGAATAGGAACGACTTCTTGAGCAGAGCCATCAACCGTAACAGTTCGTTTGACGGGATCTGGGCGTAGACAGCGTCGTTGGAGAAGAGCTCATTGACAGTCTCGATCATGAGGAGCTGCAGGACACAGCGGGAAATGATTCGGTTGAAGAAACGCCGCCGAGCCGCCGTGACGACGACGGGCTGCTGCTGGAGAGACGAAGCCGGCTTATAATCTTCCAAGGCCGAAGCAGCCGTCGGCGTGATGGGCGCACGCAAGCCTTCGTCATCGGGACCAGGGGGAACTGACGTCGATTCCGTCTCTGACGCAGCTGCCTGCCCGTTCACGTCGTTCCCGTTGATCTTGAGCGGATTCTCTTCTCCTGCCGACGTCTCTTCTGTGGGTGTCAGCGGAACTTCGAAGCCTAGACCGTTGGGTGGCGGCGACAGAGCAGCCGGCGCGTTGATGGTAGCTGCGGAGAACAACTGGTACGCCGTTGTTCTCTCGAAAAGCTCGCAAAAAGCACCCACGATCTTGGCCCAATGCTCTGTGGTGAACTTGAGGACATTCTGCAAGATGAGCTGCTGCAGACAGTTGCTACCTATGCGGGCGATAGTGTCATTTTCTTGACAGATACACAATGCGAGCAGTTCCAGGAATCGATCAAGCATGTACTCCAGCGCATCAAAATAGTGCGTGAAAAGGACGATCATGTTCCGAAGGGCCTGGATCATGGTCGTCGAGAGCCATACCGATAATTCCTCATGGTTCAAGGCATTGGTCAGCTCGGGCCGCGAGCGCAGAACCATAAAGATGGGATAGAGCTGTTGGCGCCAGAGAATATCCCAAAAGTCCGACGGGAAGTCGCCTCCATATTTGAGTAGAGCCTCGAAAAAGTAGTTCAGGGCATTGGACCGCACCTCCAGATCTTCCCCGGTCATGAGGACATCGTGGAAAGCAAACAAGATAGGGAACCAGAAGCCCTCCTCGAGCGAAGTTCCTGCCTGGTGCCTTTGCAAGGCGTCGGGGGACTTGAGATTGTTGCTGTCCGGAGCGGCTGACTGGCTGTACTTTTGCGACAGTGGGCATTCCGGCATCTTGAGCATCCGGGGAATGATGGATTTGAGCGTCTCCATCGCTTGCAGGCTCTTCTTCTGGAATTTGATGTTCTTGGAGAACTCGGTCAAGCAAACCACCAGGTCAGTGAAGGCGCCCTGAGAGATGACGACTCCGAACCGCGTCCGGTAGACCAGGTTGACATTCTCGAAAGCCAATGTCACGATGGCCTCGTGGGGGTCCCGCGCTGCCACTGTGAATACGCCAAACATGGTTCTCCATCCAGATCGGATGTTCTCGCCACGAGCCTGGATCATCTGAACCAAGCAGCGCAGCGCCATGTCTTTAACGGTCAGGTTGTTTGAGTTTGACATGACATGCTCGAACGGTTTGAGGAAGTCCTTTTGGAACTTGAAACCGGGGAGTTCCTCGATTTCCATGAAGCGCATCGAAAGCTGCCGCAAGGAGTCGAGGGCGAAGTACACGCTGGCAGTGTTGATATGGCATCCCACCTTGTTGAAGTGCTCACCCAGCACAGCCCAAATGTTGGTCCACTCGAATCGCACACGGGTCATGTTGTAGTAGCTGATCTCTACAATCTTCTGCAAGCTGTAGGTGCGTGGCGAGTCATTGGAGCCTGATACTTTGATCTCGTCCCAGCTGACTTCGGTGAGTGCCTTGGCGAAGTGAACTATGGCGTCTCCGTTGAGGTTGGCCGTGTTGCTGAATATCCGATCAACGCTCTTGATTACCTCCTCGGACCTGCTCTCGAGGGCGATTTCCATGGAAAAGCCTCTCGACCCAGTGTTGGCCCGGTTGCGATGTCGGCTCGACGCGGTCGATTTCCGCGAGTCGTTCGTGTTGGTCCGTTCTGGTGGCACGAACCGCGCTTTGGAGACGTCGGGGATGGCGCCCTCGTCAACTCCTCCCGAGATCAGCTGCAGCCGGTCAAGCTGGCTGATGCACAAAAGGATGTCCTTCCACGACTCCCTCAGGTAGTTGCCCTCGGTCTGGCCCAGGTCGAGCATCGCCCTCAGGGCTTCGACGTGTTTGGCAAGTATCTCTTGCGGGTTGTTGAGATTGGTTGCGTTCTTCAGCGCCGTCATGAAAGCCTCCCTTGGCGTCGACAGCTCAAACAGACATGCGATCTTGGTCGCCTGCTTCATGCCTTCGAGGCAGAGTTTGTTGACCTCGAGGTTCTGTGCCTTTTGCATTTGGCCCGACAAGGCCGAGAAGAAGGACATCCAGGTCACATCAAACATGGGCCCAACATGGCGGAACGAAGTGGCGGGGATGAAGCGGATGCCGGTCTTCGCCGTGCGTTTCTGGTTGCGGAACAGGTTCTTGAACAGCTGCTCCGATCTCAAGGCAATCTCTTCAGATTGCTGCACGTAGGCTTCCCGTTGGAGGTCGCGACCGACATTGGAGAACGCCTGGCCGAGGCCGGCAGCGAAACCCGTGGACGGGGTAGGGGTTGAGCCGGCGGCCGCGGCAGCCTCCCGCTCGCTTTTCAGTACGATCTCGTTGCCGGCGATCTCATCGTATATGCCAATGAGGTACTCGTCCGGCAGATTGGCGTTATCGTTGATGCCTCGGTTATTCTTGATGAAGTCCTCCTTGGTCATTCGTCGCGCAATCTTAGCGCTGTGCAGATCCGTGTTGAGGAGGATAACCGAATAAGCCAAGACATAGGCAGTGTCGGCGTTAGCAAAAGCATTGGGGTTGCCCATGACGTAGCGGTTGGCGAATTTGAGCATGAATCGATCGATCTTCTGAGCCTCGCCGGGCAGCCGAAAAGACTGCAGGAACTGTCGAAGGGCGTCAACGAACCTCCTCTTGGTGAAGTCCATGGTGTCCACAAAGGCGTGCATAATCTCAATATTCTTAGCCTCGCCTTCGCCAAGATACTCTCCGATTTGCGCCTTGTCGAGGCGCGGTTCCGATATTAAGAACTTGGCAATATCCTCTGGGCTGTCGCTGGGGATGAAGCCGCCTTGAAGCAAAAGCTTAACCCCCTTTTTGGGCTTCTCGTTGAAGGCCCGGATAGCCATCGTAAGGGCCGTCTTGCGTGCCTTCTCCTTTTCCAGCTGCGCAGGGTCGTCCTCCAGAACCGGCGTCGACGGGGGCAGAGGCGTATCCATCCGGGACACGCTATCACTGGCCGACGGGTCGATCGATTCCCGAATGTCTTCCGCAGAACCGCGGGTCTCGGCATCGGGGACACCCGTATTGGCATCCGGCCGACCTAAGGACGACCAATTCACGAGAGAGCGCAGGGCCTCCACGATCGAATCGAGGGCTGCCCGTTTGATGACATATTCCTTGGGAACCTCGGGTTCGGCATCGCTCGGCGGCGCAATGTGTACGACGGTTAGAGGCGGCGGCAGCATGCCCTTGAGTTGCCACTCGGTCCCGTTGCTCGGGTTGGACAACTTGTCCTCGTACAGTTGCTCCTGGGCCGAGGTCACCGTGATGGGCACGCTCGCCAGTCTGGAAAGATCCTCGACGATAGTCTGGAAGATGTTGGCGACATTGCTGTCGCAGTCGTAGTTCAGGTACAGCTCGACAAGGCCCCGGGGGTCGCCACACAGACGACCAAGAATGTTGATGAAGCACAGCTTCTGAGACAGGGGTGCCGTGCGTCTAGCGAGAAGCGCCAGGTAGATCTCGTTGAGGAAGACCTCGATCTCTTTCTGCAAAAGGCGGGTCAGAAGCAGGGAGCTTGGGGCACAGATTCGGGCATGCTTACCTTGAACGGCGCGCGCATGTACTTGAGCATCAGCCAGAAGATTTCGCAGCAGACGTCAAAGACGCGATCCACCGAGCTTGCGCCGTTCCTCGTGATACTGAGGCATAGGTAGTATTTAATGGCCTGGAGGAAGCTTGTGGCTTCGTTGCTTTTGCTGTTGGTAATAGTACAGACTGGAGAAGTGAAGACAAGGATGTAGTTATTGAGGAGTGTGCGGATGAGGTGCAACGAGATCAGCTTGGAGCGCATAGGCTGGCCGCGTATATCGTAGAGCTGGTCGGGCGGGAGGATCTTGGTAGAAAGGTTGCAGAAAGATCTAAAGACAAGATAGGCATCTCGGATATAAATCTCGTCTTCGGCGTCGAGGGATTCCGGGGTGTCTTCGCCGGCATCACCCACGGTCTGCTCCGAAACGCTTCTTGCGGCTTTCCTCGGCTTCAACTTCGTCACCATCGTCGGGCCGTCGCCGAGGTTGGAGTCGTCGAAGCTCTTCCTGTGCTCGAGATCCTTCAGGGTCAGCTTGGCACCCTCGTTGGTGGCCTCGGAAGGGGAGGCCTCGGAACCGGCGTCGTGTGTGCCTTCGGCGTTGCTCTCGCCCTCGCTCTCGCCCTCTCCATCGGTAGCCTGCGAGGCGTCTCCGTTGCCACGGGCGGATTCGGGGCCGTCGATAGCGACATTGCTGGAGCTGTTCTTCAGCTTGGAGAGGTCAAGCCGGGCCTCTTTCATGTGCAGCCTCATCTTGACACGCTCAAAAACCATGCCGACCATCTGCGTCAGCGTGCCCTGGGCCGCCTGCTGGGTGTCGGTGCTCCTCGACAGGAGGAAGACATTGTAGACCTGGCGCACCGCCTTCAGCAGGCCGGCGCCATGCACCACGATCTTGTCGTTCAGAACGGCGGCCAGAAGAGCCTGGACAATGTGGCGCTGCACGTCGACGGGGGTGGTCTCGCCTTGGAAGCAGTCGCATATGGTGTCGATGGCGCGGTCGATCAGCGGCGCGCCTTCGGTGCCGTCATCCTGCGGGGAGCCGGTGCTCGAGGGGCCCGAGAGATAGGATGAGGATATCAGCTTGCCGATGCAGTCGAGGACCGAGTTGGTCAATTGGGTGTTGTTGGACTTGGTCGCCAGCTGCAACGGCGCAAAGACGACGTTGGGATCTGGCAGTTGCGTCCCCCCTTCCTTGACGGCAGTCAATGCCTTCTCGGCCAGCTCGGCCAGCTGCTTGTTCCTCTGCGCCTCCTTGGAGGCCTGGATGGCCTCCAGAGAGGACACGACGAAGACATGGGAGCTCATCGTGGCCGCATTCACGTCGTGGCGTCGTCAGGGGCCATTCGGAGTCGTCGTCGTCTCGGCAGCGGCGGTGGGAATGCGAGGAAGCGCTTGGGTTAAGCTGAAATGGATTACGTGTTGACAGGTCCCTGCCTGGAAGCCCGAGCCGGCTCCTTTTTTGGGGCGTACGGGGGGGAGTAGAGTAGAAGCTCCCTTGGCTTCTAGTGCGAATCTGCTCGAATTAGCGTTGGTTATGCGCCGCTGCTAGAGAAGCGGTCCAAGGATGGATGGATTGCACACCAACAGGCTGTCCTTAAACCACTTGCATTCGATAAACCACCCGCGGCGGCCAAACTCTCGACAGGACCGCGGCTGTTGGTTCCAAGGCAGCAGTGAATGGGCAAGGAGATCTGACACGTTTGCACGTACAGCAACGTCAGGGCTCTCTCTACTTGGCGGATGGCTATGGCGTATAGAGAGCAGGTATCATGTTCAACAACGGATGTAGAACGGGCAGGTTCCAGGTCATCGTGGCCAATATGCTTTTTGTAGTCTTGGACGTGTCCTCTCGTACACATGGCTGGTTCAGGACTACCTAGGTTATATCTCTCTGCCCCCTTCTCTCTCTCTCTCCTGAGTCTGTACGGAGCAAGCAAGTAAGTACCTGGTCTCCCGGGATGCACGGGTTTGTGTTTGGAAAGGGCCGCCAGCTATTTCAGTCCCTCTCCAGCTGTCCTCGTATCGGTCGGTGCTCCTGGGGAATGGATCATGAAGTGCCCCCTGGCGACGCTAGCGCCTGGCCCAGGGTCAAAGTTGCCGCTGAATAAGTGCAGAGAGCCGATCTCAATTGCAAGGATCCATCACTGGGCGGTTTCGCAGCGGGGATGCGTCCTAAAAGCAGGCAACTAGGTCGGTATACTTAGTAGGAGTATGTACCTGGGTAAGGAGGGACTGACGAGCAGGTGCATACGACGGGGCCCTGTGGCCGAGAGAGCCCCGCTGGGTGGATGTGAGGCAGTGAAAGGCCGTCTACGGACGTCGCCTGTGGCTTGAGATGACGACTCGGCCGTGGGATGTTGAGATTAGGGTGCTCAGGTACTTGTCCGAGGTACCCGGGTGTTGGTGACGGTCCTGGATGATACTTAGGCAGACAGACGGTGAGGTGGGGTCGTCTCACTCCGGGCGCGCCAGCAAATACATAGGCCACCCCGACAGCACGATGACCCAACACCAGTTCACACCCTCTCTCCTAGGGCTCGCAAGGCTGTCTTGCTGGCCTCCACTGCCGCGCGCACTGCCTGGCACCCCGTGGGTTCGGAACCCGATCTCTCCAGGTCTTGGCTCCATGCTCTTTCCACCGTCGGGTGTGGTTCGGGGCTCTCCCATCGGATCTCTGGTAAGTGGTATGTAGGTAATGTACCTACTTCTTTCTGCTTATCTCAGCTCAGAAGAAGATGTACCGGTGTAGGTAAAGACGGGCGGGGGGCTACTATGGATGTAATAATAGCCCGTTAGGTACTTCTGTCGGAGGTTAAGTACATCTTACTTAGCTGGCCTGAACCACAGACCACCACTTCCCGTCACGCACGACTCGCTTGGTCAATCCCAACAGCTTGGTTCACAGCTGGCAACCGTAGCTGGGAACCTGGTGATAAGGTTCCCGAGAGCTGACCTCAGCTCCCCAGCTCCGGTATCTTCGCCGCCCGGGGGGAGGAGGAGCATCCATGGACGGGATGTAGGAGGAGCGGCAGCAGATAGGGTACTTTAGCTTTAGACTTTCCGTCTTCCCTCACTCGGCAGTGAAATGCATTGACAGCTGCGCATGTTGGTGATGTGGCTCTTTCCCGGTGCCCGCTGGTGGGTGGACAGCACGCATCCTGCGATGGGAGGGAAAATAGCAAGGCGGCCAGCAGCCCGCCGACACCACCGGTGATCCCCCACCAGTCAGATCTGCATGTCCGCCCGCCGACCGCCATCAGACAGCTCCGAACCGGGCTCGCTCTCCATTCTCGTGGTCTGGACGGGAACCCTGGGTACATGGCCAGAATGTGCCATAGCTACCTGCCCGTGTGTACTGACCGCACTAGCATCCAGTACAACGAGATCCCCGAACTGCGGCCACTGCTCCCGAGAGCGGCCAATCACATCGTATACGCCCAATGGATCGTCTGCTGGGGATGTGCGAGCGAGGCCACTCAACCCGCCGAGAAGGGTATAGTGCCGAGTACGACCTCCCCTGCTAGTGAAGCTTGCGCCGGAGCCCTTCCCAACGCTTCTTCTGGCCCAAGACCTCAAAGGAAAAAAGTCGCAGCTCTGCTACGTGCCCCCCGAGAAAAAAAATATTGTCGCCTGCAGCCGCGCGAGCGCAATTGGCTTTTTGGGGGGGTCCCGTCTGGTGTCCGAATCCCTGGACAACGAAAATATCCCGCGCTGCAGGTTCCCATCCCATTGAGACCAAGTCCCCGTCCCGGTCCGGCTCCAACATTGATCCTGCTGTTCTTGATTGTCCTGCGCTGTGCTGCTGTTGTTGTGCTTGCTGTGCCTGCCCGTCTATCCGTGTCCCGCCCTCCCCAATCTCTCTATCCCACCACCGCCTGGTAGGCATCGTCAATTTTCTCCCTCCCATCTGTAGGTCTCCTCCCTCCCTCCCCCCCCGTCTGCCCGTCTCCTCCGTCCACCTCTGCACAATCGGCCCGAACTTCCTCTGCGTCGGCCACCTCTCCTTCCCTTCTTCCCTCCTCCGCCAATTTTCGTATCTCGTTCCGCATCATCGTCGGCCGCGCGACCGGGTTTCATACGACGACACGGCCTGGGGCTTCTCTCTGGACCGTCTGACTGACTCTTTCCATCTGACCAAAGGTCCTTCATCCCCCCTTCAAACCTCCATCCACAATGTTCAGCGCCGTGCTGCGCAGGCGAGTCCTGCAGAGCTCGACCTCGGCCCTCAGATCCAACCTGTCGCCCCAGATAGCACGATGGTACGCCTCGTTCCCGCCGCACACCGTCGTCAAGATGCCCGCCCTGTCTCCCACCATGACGGCCGGCAACATTGGCGCTTGGCAGAAGAAGGCCGGCGACCCCATCGCCCCCGGTGATGTCCTGGTCGAGATCGAGACGGACAAGGCGCAGATGGACTTCGAGTTCCAGGAGGAGGGTGTTATCGCCAAGGTCCTCAAGGACGCCGGCGAGAAGGATGTTGCTGTTGGCAGCGTAAGTCCCCATCACCCCCACGCCCTCGGCAAGGGCTCCGTGCTGACACGAGGATTGCCAGCCCATCGCCGTTCTGGTCGAGGAGGGCACCGACGTGTCCGCCTTCTCGAGCTTCAGCATCGCGGACGCCGGTGGCGACGCCGCCAATGCTGCCCCCAAGAAGGAGGAGAAGTCCGAATCGAGCTCCCAGTCTTCGTCCGCCCCCACTCCTGCTCCCGAGCCCTCGGTCGAGGAGTCCGTTTCCGAGGGCAGACTGCAGACCGCCCTCGACCGTGAGCCCAACATGACCCCTGCTGCCAAGCGCCTGGCTCTCGACAAGGGCATCCCCATTGCCAGCCTCAAGGGCTCCGGCCCCGGCGGCAAGATCACCGAGGAGGACGTCAAGAAGGCCGCCGTCGGCGGCGGTTCCGCCACTGCCGCCACCGCTGCCGCTTCTTACGAGGACCAGCCCCTCTCCAACATGCGCAAGACCATTGCCAAGCGCCTGCAGGAGTCTACCCAGAACAACCCTCACTTCTTCGTCAGCAGCAAGCTCTCCGTCAGCAAGCTCCTGAAGCTGCGCCAGGCCCTCAACAGCACTGCCGACGGCAGCTACAAGCTGTCGGTCAACGACTTCCTGATCAAGGCCATGGCCGTCGCTTGCAAGAAGGTCCCCGCTGCCAACTCGTCGTGGCAGGGCGACTCGATCCGCCAGTTCAACAGTGTTGACGTCTCGGTTGCTGTTGCCACCCCCAACGGTCTCATTACCCCCATCGTGACCGGTGTGGAGGGCCGTGGCCTCGAGTCCATCTCGTCCAAGGTCAAGGAGCTGGCCAAGAAGGCCCGCGACAACAAGCTGAAGCCCGAGGAGTACCAGGGCGGCACCATCTCCATCTCCAACATGGGCATGAACGACTCGGTCGACAACTTCACCGCCGTCATCAACCCCCCTCAGGCCGCCATCCTCGCTGTCGGCACTACCCGCAAGGTCGCCATCCCCGTCGAGACCGCCGAGGGCACCACCATTGAGTGGGACGACCAGATCACTGTCACTGCCAGCTTCGACCACAAGGTCGTCGACGGCGCTGTCGGTGCCGAGTGGGTGAAGGCGCTCAAGAAGGCCATTGAGAACCCCCTGGAGCTGCTGCTTTAAATGCAATTGTACAATAAGGCCATTTCCCATGTCCGGGCGTTGAGGCGTACCGACCTCTGTTAATACTCATAGAAGTGTATGAAGGGCTCGAAGGAAACATACTGCTGCCTTGCCCGCCCGTTTGCCGCAATTGCGTGCACGAGCGCCGTGACGTCCCGGCATCTCGTAGCCATTGAGTGTCTGCCAAGGCCTGTCAGTGAGGGAGCTTGCTTGGGTCGAGATGCCGGGATGCTAGCAGTTCAAGAAGTTGGATATGCCAGCAGTCGTGCTCATACACTCTTGACTCTTGGCAACGTCGCGCCTTTGCCGGTGGGCATCTCGTCAGGCGCTTCAAAAGTCGACATTGTGATTCAACTATGTCGAATAAAGTGGTGGAAAGTCACGTACAAAAGTCCTGCAGACTTTTAGTCGTGTGTCCACGTGTATGTAGTAAAGGGCCCAACCCTCTCTGTATTTACCTTTTAGCTATACGATTAGAACGACGTAGACAAGTCCGCTCTTGATTTCGGTTTATCCTCATCGATATCACCACTTGTACCTCCCTTAGCCGCAATGCTAAGCAGCCCGAACACAACCTAAATACAACAGGGGAGCGTCATTGGTATTAGGCTTTGGTTGGAAAGCGCACATGACCGGTCAGGACACCGGGATGGGAAGGGCAGGCCAATGACCGAACCCCTGTTGCTCCCGGCGGCCCCTGAGGCAGCTCTCCGTGTGGTATTCCGACCGAACCATACTTGTTATTGCTTGGCCCAGTTAAAGAGTGGCATTCACTCGACTATAAGACCGTTGCAGGGGGGGTCCCTTGGCATGTATTGTAAGCAACAGAGTAGACATGGATGCCCTGGGCTGACTCCCAGACTCTGTGCGCGATGCACATTTCTTTGCGCAAAGTCGTTCGAGCACTTCGTCTCTCGAGGATAGACGGATTGAGCGTTTGGGTCACGTCTTGATATGTGGATTCAATGTTGTGTGAGCGAGGATTTCGTTGTGCTGCTTCTACGTGTTCATCACGTATCCGACCAACAAGCCATAGCATGAACCTGACACAGAGCACTAAACAGAGGTTGGATACCGATTACATCCCTCCTCAGTCAGCGGCCATTCCGGCAGGTTGGATTGTACCGTTGCTATGCATTCTCACTTGTCCCCTTCCGAGCAGCCAATAGCCAGGGTGACGATAAGTCCCTATAGGCCAATGTCTGCCTTGTATCATTTGTGATAGATTACTCCTGCTCACTTGGGAAGCTCTAGCCCTTGCCTACGTGGCCCTGTGAACGTGAAACTTTCTCCAAGACAAAGGACGTGAGGATTTCCGGGCCAACGGCGGTAGGAAGCCATCCCGTTAGAAAACCAACAATCATCTGGGACTGATCTTCTCGGGTGGATCGTCTACCAATGCCACTGTTTTCATATACTGCTTTCAAGTCATTCAGCTCTATGAATCTCTGTTGCAGCCTCAAGCTGTGGCTGATCTCAACCACAGAACAAAAAGGGGGGGGGGCGAATGCGCATACGCGTAAATGCACATAAGTCTGAACTTATGAAAGCCCCAGCTCACAGTGGGAAGGCGTACTTGTGGGATCGAGGGAGAGACTCGAATGGCCGGAGAGGACGTTGTAGCGCTTCCCCTCCAACACAGGCCTATATAGCCTACTGTAGTCTATTTACATGTAGCCATAGGGCTTGTATGATACGGCTGAGGTGATTGAGTAGTAGGAGAGCTGGTAGTAAGGTTGGGAACAATACCCGCAATGCCTCGCAGCGACCCCATGACGAAGAAACCAGCAGCGCGTCCGTTGGCGCTTTCACTTTGAACGAGTCGATATTGAATATTCAATCTAGTCCAACCGAAAAAGTCAAAACCGCTTTTTAATAGGCAGTTCATTGATGTGCATGTATCTTCGTAGGATGGGCCTGGGAGTCGCCACGCTATGAGAGGCGCCTCGAGATGCTCCTCAGTGGCCCGCTGCAAATACATACAACCCAGAGGCGCTGATGCTACCTAGCTAACGACTCGTCATTCAGAATAGTGCGGAAGAAACCAGTCAAATATGGTTTTATTCAACGACGTGGCCAGTTCGTCAGAGGTTAGTTTATCAGCAGGTGGAAAGAAACATGAAGAAGAGAACGTAGGTATCTTAGGTTCCTAACATCCACTGTCTCTGTCACAGCTCAACTACTGCAGTCTCTGTTTTGTGGCTCTAGGGTACCTCTGCGGGTGCTTACATATCAAGGTTTTCTTTTTGCATTATGAGTACTAGTAAGACAGTCCCTTAGCACACAAAGTCGGCTCCGTCCTGGATCCTCCAAGATTCAGGGCGTGTTCCACAGGCACTTTGGCGGAGTGGTTAACGCGATGCCCTGCTATGGATTTAATCCCTAGTGACAGGCATTCCCTTCGGGGGCGTGTGTTCGAATCACACAGGTGTCGATGATTATTTTTGCTTTTGGTAACTGCATGCTTTGTGAGGTTCCATTTGGTTTGTGTATTAGTTACCTCAAAGAAAGGGAGAGCAGATTTGGCTTTTGCTTCCACGGGCGCTTGAATACACGCTATCATACCCTCAGAGGAGCAACCCCGAGTTGTATGGTAGCTAAGTGCAAGTGCAAATAAGCACTGCGCAGCAATAAATGCTCTGGTTTAAGCATAATTAAGCAACCTCTGGTTGGTAGAGAAGAAAGTATATCTACTTCCTACCTAAGTGGTCTTGCAGATGCGAAAACATTGAAGCCTGGAAGTCGGTGTGATGGAATGGGTTGATTGAATGGGTTGGGATTGGGTTCAATGCTTAACTCCAGTACGCAGGTCATCGCTGTGAAGTTTCACCGGCAGTTGCGTTGCATATTGGCCTGTCGACGGGTGCACCGCGGGTTGGAGAGGCAAGAGATTGGATCCTTGGCCGGGAAGAAGTCTAACAGTACTGGGAGCCCCCATGTCGCGAGAGGACGAGGGAAGAACCACGACAGAGCCTTGGCGGTAAAGGAAGTGGCTTTGTTGCGTGTCTCTCGCATTTGGAACAGGCACTGTTCGCGTGGCCGCGTTGGCACCATAGACGTTACATGGGACAGGGCTCAACGGGGAGCAGAAGGGAACAAACTGAGATAGAAGGGCAGCGGGCCTGCGGGAGGGGGCAGCAGGCGAGTAGGGTCTGGCAGCAAGCATGGTGAAAGGTTATCTTTTGTGAGAACACACTGGCCTAGGCATATTGTTCTCTAAACACTGGACTCTGGCTACTCTCTCTCACCTTCACCACCTCCGCGTCCATCAACATCCATCCATTACTCCGTCGGGGTCGTTGGATTGAGGGGTACATAAGTAAGAAGTAAGTACGGAGTACTTATGTACCTTAATGCAGGTTGGACCTGCCTGTCATCCGGAAGCATCACGTGACGGCGACCGTTGGCTGTGTGAGCACCCGCACTGACACCCGCGCCGTTTGCTGGTTGCTAACCAAGGGAAAGGAACCTCCAAAACTATACAGGTCTCTTGAGTACATACGTGCGATCGGTACTTAGGTTAACATGGATAGGTGATATGTATTTATTTATATGAGGTACTCCATGTGTGACTGTGACTGGGCCTGCGGAAGCGGAAAGGATAGCAAAAAGCCTGGAGGTGCTGAGCTCCAGCCCACACACACACACACACACACACTCCAACTCGACCCGACAACAACTAGCTCTTCCCCACCCGGCTCCTGTCCCAGCAAGCAAGCATCGAATCGTCCAATATTCAGTATCTTTTCGTCGTTTGGGATCCTCTCACCCGCGGTGGCAACGGCGGCCGCCATGATCTCGCATTGATATATTCGAATCCCCGCCGCTACTTGCTTGGTGCTCTTCCGGCCCCGGGAAAACCAAGGCCGAGGTGACGTCTGCTAGAACAGGAAAGAGGACCTCAGCACCTACACACAGCAGGGCTATTAGGATCCAGAGTCCAGATCACACTGCCTCGCCTGCGCTTCTTAGACGACTCGTTGCCGCCATAGGCCGACTACAAGTTTTTTTTTCTTTCCCCTTCCCAATATTGCACCGCTCAAGCGCAACAATCCCGTCGTTTTTGCCGGGAAGCCCACCCCCAGTCGTGTGCTGCGTGCTGTGTTGCGTGCGTCTGCCCAGCAAACGCCCATCTTCCGTGCCTTCCACGCATGCCCACACACGCACGCCCGCATTCTTCTTCCACTCCCGCCATTTCCGGCTGCCCGTCAACATGGACGTCCGCTCCGAGGCCAAGGTGGCCATGGCCAATACGGAACATATCCTGCGAGACGCGCAGCTGTGGATGGGCTCGTTCATCGAGGCTGACTGCAAGAAAAACTCGGTTATCCAGCAACTGATGGAGCGCCTCGACGAGAACCAGTACGAGATGGAGCAGCTTAGACGGGACCTCGCCGCGGAGCGCAAGACCCGCAACACCTTTCAGATGGAGTCGGATCGCTACGAGTCCGAAATGATTAGACTGGAGCAGAGAGTGGTAAGTTCCTGACGAGTATGCCCGGTGTCTTATACCCCTCCCTTTACACCACTGGTCATCTGCCTTGGCCCCCCGGCCCAGCTCCCCCGATCCTTAGGGTCTTTTATTCATAGATTCTGGCTACTCACACGTTTCGCAGAATGAGGGCGCCTTTATCGCGGTTCTTATAGATGGCGATGGCGCCAAATTCGCCGATGCTTATCTCACTGACCCCGTCGAGGGCGGCTCCAATGCAGCAAAGGCTCTTAGGCAGGCGGTTCGAGACCACCTCAGGACCAGCTCCAACGACTTTAACATCGAGGACGTGCCCATCCTCATTCGTGTTTATGCTAATCTCAACGACTTGGCCAAGGCGCTGCGCTATTCCAACGTCATTGAGCGCGAAGAGGACATGCGCCTGTTCGCCGAGAGATTCACTAATAGCCGGGCCGAGGTCGACTTTGTAAACGTCGGCCGTGGCAAAGAGAACGCTGACTCCAAGCTGCGCAAAATGCTTGCTCATTACACCCGAAACATCCAGTGCAAGAAAGTCTTTGTCGCCTGCTGTCATGATAATGGCTATCTGCATGACCTTCGTGACTATAGCGACAGGGCCGACCTGCGCCACAAGATGGTTCTCCTTGAGACAACCCCTGCCGAGCCTGGTTTTCGCATGCTCGGCTTCGAACTGACAAGGTTCGATACCGTCTTCCGGACCAACGGCCTTCTCAACGAGACTAAGAGAGCCTCGCTTGCCGACTTAACCGTGAACTCGAGGCTGTTGGCACCCACCAAAGCGCCCCAAGCTGCCTATCATTCCCTGCCCGAGGCGAGTCCGCCGAGAACTATGGCGCCCCCCTCGGCCGAGGCGCACTTGCCGCAGCCGCAGCCGCCCATACAGATGCCCACGCCTCCTAGCATCAGCTCGTCGTCCCCGGCTCTTGCCGTGGCCAAGTCGGCCGGGGCTGAGGCGTTGCCGAACCGGACCTCGAATATCGTCACCTCGGGTAACGGGGGCGTGTCCATCAGCTACTCGACGGCTGGCGGCAAGCAGGACCTGCAAAACATCGACATCAAACCCGCCAAAAAGAAGGAGACCAAATCCATCAGCTATAACTACGAAGGCTGCCGGATCGACCCGCCCATCAAACACCCGGCCAACTCTCCCGCCCAAGCCACGTACCAGGCCAAGCTGGAGAAGGTCAGCCCGAACGCCTTCTGCAACGACCATTACCTCATCGGCAAATGTCGCCAGACCTACTGCAAGCGGATTCACGACGTCGAGCTGACGGCCAACGAGGTGGCCATCCATCGCTACAAGGCCCGCACCAGCGTGTGTCCCCGGGGCCCCGAGTGCGCCGAGTACGATTGCTACTTGAGCCACCATTGCATCAAGGACCCGCGCTGCCCACGTATGTCCACCTGCAAGTTTGCCAAAACCGAATATGGAAACCTGCACCTGGACACGAACCAGAAGCTCCAGGCCGTGTGAGTACCGCTGCCCCCCCCCCCCCGCCTCCCTTCCCGGCCCACTTTCCCAGGGGGCACCACTGCTCACAATCCGCGCAGCACCAAATGGAACGAGGGCTCCGACTATCCGGAGCACCTGCAGTAAGGGGCTGGCCCCCGAAGATACGGGAGGCATCGCGACGTGCTCCCCGTGGTTTACGATCTTACGACGGCCGGCGCTTTTGCCGGGACGACTGGGCGCTGTCTGTGTTGCGCGGAGACAGGGAGGGAGCGCCTGGTTTTTTCTCTTATTTTTTTCCCCTCTTCTTCTTTCTTTCTGGGGATTTTGGGAGGATGGTAGAAAATCCAAATACGAAAAAAGATAGGCCACGGAAGTCGGGGGGGTTGCGGCCACCAGATTGGCCCCCGTGCCGCTACCATCTACGCACCATTACATATTACACAGCTGCCCGTATTATCTGCTGGGTTTGCCAATCGTCCCTGATCGGATCGGTAGATACAATGACACGAAGCTCAATCTCCTCTCCGTTCCTGACTTTTCCCCATCGCTGTGCGTACCCCATGGCTTAAGGCGAGTGGCCTCCCCGCCCTGGCTGCTTGGCCAGGCGGTACACGGCGAGACGGCGCCCCCAAGTCGGTGTCCGTATCGTGGCGACCAGAGCCGTTAAGAATATCGGCTCGCTTCAGGCGCCGGTCCGTTGCTGTGTGAATAATTGGGCTACTCGAGTAGGTAGGTGTATATATGTACATCCACTGGTTCCTCTTATGCCCGGGCTGCGAAAGACCAGTGATTTTAGGGTCTGGAAGGCGTTGATCAGGGGAATTTACGTGGCCACGGCAGAGTTGACTACCTTCATATGGTGCGTGCAACATTAGAACGGCAAGGGCCTGGTTGCTCTGGTACAGAGAGGCGTGTTGCAGCTGCCACATGATGAGGCCCCCCCTTATACCCGGGGACCAGCAGTGCACGCTGGCCATAGAAGGCCACGCCTTGATCTCGGTACGCTTGAGACCAGCTTGATGGCGAACCGCGTTGTACTCAAATCACTAGGGGCTTGGATTGATCCAGCACCAAGGGCAACGGCCAGAATGTGTACAGCACGAGTGGTGGGCGCGGGGTTTGGATGAACCCGTAAGGCCCGGGGGCAAGCTTCGATTTCTTCATTCGAGTTTAGATTTCATACATTCATTGGGTGTGCCCAAGCTGGTGATCGGGGTATGGAATACAACATGCCACCGTATGAGACCCGTCGGCCGGGTTTTTTTTTTTTGGTTTTCTCCCGTCTCACCTCAGGACCTACCACTTGGCCTCCTTGCGCTCCTGGAAGCCCTTGAGGATGGCGACAATCTTCTCGAGGGCGGCGAGGTAGGGGCGGAGTTCGGCCTGGACCTTCTCCGGGTCGGAGCCGAGCTTCTCGTAGAAGGCGGCGCGGTAGGGGCACGCGCTCATGGCGGCGCTGAAGATGGGCTTGATGAGCATGCCGTGGTGCGGCTTGAGGGTGTTGGCGTAGGCGCCGCGGAACGAGTCGGCCAGCTCCTCGGTGGGCTTGGCGATGTTCTGACTCAGGGCAATGCACGTAAAGTCCAGTCCGCTGGGATTCGCCGAGTCAGTACGCGAGGGTCAACGGCGGGACAAAAAAAAAAGGACGCGCGGTGCTCCAAAGGCCGCGTAGGTGGAAAGGGGGAGAGAGAGAGGGGGGGGGGGGGGGGGGGGGGGGGGGGGGGAGAGGGGGCGTTCACGTACCGGACCAGCCACACCAGGCCCTCGGTAGCGACGTGCTTCTTGGTCTTGAGCTCGTTCTGGACCAGCTCCTGCAGGGTGGCGCTCTCGCCGGGGGCGGCCAGGAAGCGCTCGCGCAGCTTCTTGATGTTGCCGAGCATGTCGTTCTTGACGGGCGAGAAGGCCACGGAGCCCATGGCGTCGAAGATGGTGGTCAGGGACTCGGCGGCGTCGAGGAACTCGGTGGTGCCAATGGCATTGTCCTTCTCGCTGTCGACGGGCACGTCGGTGAAGGACTTCTTGAAGGTGTCGAGGAGGGTGCCTCCGGGGGGGATGGTAGGGGTCGACATGGCTGAGGGGGGGAGCGGTTGTGGAAGGAAGGATGGATGATGGATGGAGCTGAGGAGCTGGGGAGCGATGGGGTCAGTTTGGAGGACTTCTTGTGGTGGTTCCAGCCGCAGTGGCAGCACCAGGTGGATGCACCCTTACGCACCTTGTTTGACGTGACCGGCACTGGGGGGATCTGGAGGATGGAGGGTGGAATTGGAATGTGGAGGAGAGGAAAGGGAGAGACTCTGGGCTGCGAGGAATGGGGGAAAGAGATGGAGAGACAGTTAGGCCAGAAGACAGCACAGCAACAAGCTGGAGCTCAACCGAGAATGAGCGGTGTCGAGGGGCGTCTCAGAAGGGGTTCGTAAAGACAGCAGCTGGGCAGGAGGGGATGGGATCCATGGGATAGCTGCCAATCGCCTACCCGCCCTAGAGGCTAGCATCCATGCTCGCCAGCATCCATGAGCTAGAGGGACCTCAGCAAGAGGTAGGTAAGTAGAGCTCATAGCCCCGGGGTTTGATGGCATGGGGATGAATGGCATGACGCGCGCCCCGATCCAATTCAGGGGGGCACTCGCCAGCATTGCCTGGGAGGGGCAGGTCGCTTTGGAGCCGGATTCAGTCTACGGTGGCCCGGCGCTGTGCTGGCCCCTCGCTGAAGCTGGACGGCCCATTGATCCACGGGGCCGGGACTGCCCAGTAAGTACTGGACCCCGCGGGACGACGCAAGGAGGGGTCGCGTAGATAGTGGGGGCGGCCACGCCATCGGCATCGTGGCATGGATGTGGTATGTTAGGTACATACGACCAGACCAGACGAGCCAGCAACATGGGAAGTGAACCTATGCATGCCCGGATAGGTATGTAAATGGACGTCGTTAAACGGGCCCGGGGAAAAGGCTTCAGGTGGGGTGTTTCAAACAGACAGCCGCCAGAAGCGGCTCGTCGGCAATGCGCAAGAGGGACAGAGAGGTACGTTCATGCGTCCATACGTCTTACCATGAATGAGACTTGACTTGGCCCGGCGGCCAGACATCAATCCAGTGAGTGTGTGTGTGTGTGACCAACAGCAATAACATGAGATCCGGCCAAAAGCACCCCATCATCCCAAGATAGTATATATGTGCGACACGACGACGCGTTCCTGTCCGTCCAGGCCGACGCATCACATGAGCCAATGTACTAATTACCTCTATGCGCTCGCTTCCAGCCCCCGCGTCTTTCACACCGGGATATCCTCCATCAACTCCATTGCGCCCTCACGCCCAACCGTGATGATCACGTCGCCCAGCGTCTTGGTGACAAAGCCCGCCTCGCAATAAGTAAAATAGTACTGTCGCGACGAGTCAGCTATAGGAGAAGCGTCGAGAACGTGCGCGCACGCGCGCTTGCGCTTGCGCTTGCTTTGCTTTGCGGGAAAATCTTACCTCCCATTTCCGGCGGAACACCTCGACCTCCTCTTCGCTCATGTCGGGGTGCTCGGTCCTGAGGGCCGGCCGGATTTTCGACTCGAAGTTGGCCAGGAATTTCTCCTTCCATAGCCGCAGCGCCTTGGCGTAGTGGCCGCCGATGTTCTCGACCCTCTCTACCACCAGCGTGCCCTGGGACTCGGTGCTGATGTGGTTCAGCAGTTGCGTGATGCACGGCAGATGGCCGCCCGGGAAGATGTGCTTGTTAATGAAGCTGCCACGCGGGTTAGCCCTCCCCCCCTCACCGTCTATGCTACGGGAACGCCCTCCGGGCCGACTCACTCTTCGCTTTTGGAGTAGGCCTCGTAGCGGCCCTCAGGCATGGTGATGCACTGAAACATGGCGATGCCGCCCTGTTTCTTCAGGAGGCGGTTCATGTGCGAGAAGTACGTCGCCAGAAACTCCTTGCCCACCGCCTCGAGCATCTCGATGGAGACAATCTTGTCGTATGGGCGTTCCGGCACGGCCAGGTTCCGGTAATCCGTCAGTTTGACCTGGATGCGGTCGGCGAACCCGGCTTCCCGTATCCGCGCTTCCGCCAGCTGCTTCTGCTCCTTGGACAAGGTGAGACTGGTGACACGGCAGCCCGTCTGCCGGACGGCCTCGATGGCAAACGACCCCCAGCCAGTACCGATCTCGAGGACGTGGTCCGACGACTTGATCTTGGCGCCGTCGATGAAGCGCTGCAGCTTAGTCATCTGGGCCTCCTGGAGCGTCTCTTCGCGCTTCGCCTTGACAGACCGGGGCCTCCAAATCGGACATGAATATGTCATATCCTCGGACAGAAATGCCGCGAACATGTCGTTGCTGATGTCGTAATGCGCCTGGATGTTCAGCAGCGCATTGGACAGCGTGTTGGTATTCCGCGCAATGCTGGTGATGGCCCCCGACACGGACGAGAACCACGTCGTCCCGTTGCTCATCTGGTCCCGGTTGACGATGAAGAGCTGGAAGAAGGCCGTGAGGTCCTCGCACTCGAACTCGCCCAGCATGTACGACTCGGCGAAGCCCATGTCGGCGAAGAGGAATAGCCGCATCCAGAAGGCGTCGTCCTTGACCACAATCTCGACGCGCGGGATCGTGTCGGCCCGGCGCACGCCGTGGTCGCCGTCTGGGAGCCCGGCCGTCTTGGGGCCCGGCAGCTTCTGGCCGTACACCAGGCGTGTGCCGGCCGGCTGGTCCACCAACAGCAAGGTGCCGACTTCAATCTTGTTGAAGACGGACAAGATGGCCGGCTTGGCCAGCGCCAGGGCCGGGCCCCAAGTGAAGCCTCCCAAAGCCCCGCGCGCAACGTCGGCGCCGCGCGTGAGCGGCCGCACCACAAAGGACGGCAAAGATGGCGACATGGCGGGCGAGACTACAGGGCAAGCCGAGCAGAGTCTAGTGCGGCGCTTGAAGGTAGTTTGGGTGTGCGTTCGAACCGCGCTTGGTGCGTATGGCAGCCGGGAGACCTCACGACAGGCGACGACCGGCTAACTATACAAGAAAGTTACCTGGCTAGGAGGGCAGAAACTAAACAAAAACGACGAACGTCGGACCTGCTTGGGCTCGATGGGCCGGGGCCAGGGCACTAATAATAAGCTCGGAAAGCAAAGCCAAGCGCTCCGGGTATCAGAAACGAGATGGGAGGGTTGGGGAGAAAAGAAAAGCGCAGGCACCATCGAACCACTCCCCGGCGCCGGCGGAGGCGACGGGGCCCTGTAAAGACTGTCGGTTTCGAGGGCGGCATTGATCCATCGAGGCTCGGACGGGAACCGATTGACAGCGCAGATTCATGAAGATACTGGCAGGGATGCTGGGAACGGCACGATCAGGAGCCGATGGGCGAGCCAGAGGAGTACGCACCCGATCTGACTACTTCTCACCTGTGTAGCTAGGCCTTGCACGCCTTGCTACTTAGTACGACCAGTAGCTCGCTCGACATCTCAGCCGGCGCCACAGGCGGACGGGCTCTGCGTATGTGCACTCCACCGTCACTCGCCGTGTGAGGACTACGAGTCTGCCGTTCGAATGCTATTATAAGGCCTGCCTGGCCGAGCACCGTGCTTTGACCACTGCGGATCGCAGTCGGTGGAGGGCATCGCTGATCGTGTCTGATGGGCTTGGCTCGCTAATGGAGGCGGTGGGGCGTGAGTAAGGCATCTCAAACCGTCGGCGTCTACAGCAGCTCCCGGCTGGGCCGGGGAGGGGAGCGGGGGCTATACTTTCCGAAGGCCTTGCGCGCGCTGAGGTCCCATTTTCTCTGTCCCGGCTGCGGAGCGGCGATGCGTCTGAGGGCTGGATGGGAGCGAACCGGCGGGCGGGGGGAAGCAACGCAGACGAAGCCTCCACTGTACATATCCATCCATCCGTCCCAGTGCGCCTCCATTCCAGTCAACAGAAGGGGCCTCACGCAGTTTCCGTCCATGCATCCCGTCAGTTGTCAGGCCCGCATGGCTATTGGGTTTGGCTGGTCGATTTCCGGTTCGCCCGTCCACCCGTCAACGCGCAATGGATCCGTCTCAACGTCGTAAGAAAGCTCAGTATTCCGCATGTGACACCCGAGGGACATGGGCGTGGCGGCCACGGCGATGCCAAAAGTCAATGACATCAACAAATGGCATGCGGTTAGCACCTGTACGATCCGTATGCGCATATGGATACTCGGGCAAGGGTCTCGGGGCCCCGTACGAATACTGGGAGTGGAGTGGCGGCACTTGCTCGAGTCCGAAGGCCGCCGAACCAGTCCGTTTCTGAGCCGTCCTCTGTTTCATCTCCAAAGTCACCAGCTTCGGCCAGCGGAGACGTACGGTTCGGGGGGGCCCGTTCGTCCATGCCTCCAGGTGCCGCACCTCCTTGGGTCTTACGAGTTGTTGTCGACGCACACTGGGAAGGATGGACCAGATTCGAGACGGACCTCTTTGGCTGTAAATCCCAGGCACAAGAAGCCCTGAAGCCCTAGGTGTCAGGTCCTGGGCACCCCTGGGGGAGGGAAATATACCTCAGTACCTAGAAAGGAGCTTGGGCCAACTCGTTGGTGCGGACGAAGCGGGCATCCACGGGAAGGAAGAGCTTGTCGCTACCCTATGGGATGTACTATGGAAGGTTGTATCGGGCCTTCGGGGCAACCAATTGATGGGATGCGTACCTACAGGGGGGTCCAGTGCTGCAAAAGGCGGAACTGAGGAAACCACTGTGCGACAGACAGAACGTGGATCCCGTGATCATCAATTAAACGCGTCTTCCTCCGACGCGTCTTCCTGCATTTGTACGTAGATAGATTGCCCCTACCGCCGGTTCAACCAGGACCCGTTCTTGCAGGACGCGGCCAATCCGTTTCCAACTCCGCATACCCCCGTTCGAAGCACCAATATGTCACAGCCCATGCTCACCGTCGCCGCCGGGGCCCATGCCGAGCCCGCGAAGAAGGCCTCGTTGCATCTTCTCCCCTGCCGCGTGCACCACGATGGCGACGTCGAGGCAGTTGCGTCGTTTTGGAACCCGACCGATGGCCCAGGTAAGCCAGCACACCTACTCCGGCCCGGGCCTACGGCACCGCTGACCGAGCCTAGACGGTATGAAAACCGCGTACCTGCGGGGGAGAAAACTGCACGGCAAGACGGTCCAGCTGCCCAGCGGTTACTATGGCGCGGTCGCGGAACGGGGCGACATCAAGCGTGAAATCCCCCGGGCGGAGGAGGAGCTGGACGCCCACGCCGACGTAGAGGAGGTGCCCGAGCCCGTCGAGGTCGCTCCTCTGCGAGCCAAAGCCTGCTTTGATGAGTTCGTGGTTTGGGGCCACGAGTCGACGGCAGACGCCGCTACGGACCCTCATGTGAGGAGCATTGAGGAATGGGTGTCTTTTGCAGAAAAGGCAAGACGATCCTTGCACCCCCATTGCTTGCCGCGTGCGCTGACTGACGGTCGGTTTAGATACACGCTTATCCGTCGTCTGAAAGCAAGTCATAATAGACGAACCGCGTTTGTATCGGAAGAAGCTTCTTGCATTGAGACGGCGTTCTGGAGTTGGGGCCCCTACCCGAGAGGGGGCACGTCGGGATAGCGAACGATATCAGGTGGGCAAGCATAAGTATTGAATCCCAGAACTCCCAGGAGCCCAGTTTGGAATACCGCATCCCTCTGAGGGATCGCTACATCGCATCGGAATTCCCTTGGGGACCGAAACCATCTGCAACACAACCAGGCTGCCCGGGCAGTCGATGCTGCATCTTCACGTCGAAAGTATCCGAAATCAAGTGCTACTTCGTCTCCAGTTAAGTAAGTACTCCCGCGTACTACGTCCAAGTGAGCACTTGACCATGTACTCTCGTATCTACGTGAATGTTCTCCAACTTACTATGTAGGGACTTCTAACAAATCCATGTGGGTATTTCCTCTCCTTACCCCGCTCATTTGATTGGCGCGCGTTATCGCGAACGTAAGGCTAAGCCGATAAGCCGATAGGCCGATAAGCCGATAGGCCGATAGGCCGATAAGCCATCAAGCCTCGCCCCTCCAAATGCCTAAGCTCACTCCGGAGCTACCTTTCGCATCGTCAAAACCTTGTATCCATCTATTGAATCTTGCCTCTAGTTGCTAGATAATCAGCCATCGCTCCTGGCCGGTTCCATCGAAACAATCACATCGAGAACTCTTTCCATCATGACTTCCGGCGTGCTCAACGGCGAGGCCGCCGTCGGTCCTGATGGGCCGCGACAAAAGAGCAAGGCGACGCCCGAGACGGTGCGCGTTGGTTGCATCGCCATGGTCGTCAAAGACGGCCAGGCGCGTCGCGCCGAGATTCTAAGCATTAAAGACACCAAGAGCGGTCGTCAATTCTATTGCAACTTTGATAACTTTAACAAGCGACTCGACGAGTGGGTGCCCGTTAAGCGAATCGACTTCGACCAGGACGTTGAGTGGCCCAACCCCGACAAGGACAAACCCAAGGACGGAAAGATCAAGAAGGGGACCGCGGGTCCCAAGAAGAATTCCGTGTCCAAGAAGAATGTGCCCCAGAAGCGCCCGGGTAAGCGGGAGCAGTCGGTAGCATCCGAGGCCGTGACACCGCACCCATGGGTCGACTTTGTCGAGTCGCAGAGCCAAACCAAGAGTCCTGCGACGCCCCGCGAAATCGACTTCAAGACGGCCGACACCCCCGCTCCCCTCGGCGACGAGATGGACATCGACGACGATGAGCCCACCCCCGAAGCCAAGAAGGAGGAGTTCAGCCGGGAGGCTGAGATCGAGAAACTGCGGACTGGCGGGTCCATGACGCAGAATCCCACCGAGCTCGCGCGCATCCGCAACATTTCCAAGGTGCAATTTGGCAAATGGGACTTGTTCCCGTGGTACTTCTCGCCGTACCCCGAGGCCTTCACCCAGGAGGATGTCATATTCATCTGCGAGTTCTGCCTCAGCTACTACGGTGAACAAAAGCCCTTCGCCCGCCATCGGCAGAAGTGCACTTTGCAACACCCGCCCGGGAACGAGATCTACCGTGATGAATACGTATCTTTCTTTGAGATTGACGGCCGGCGCCAGCGCACTTGGTGCCGTAACCTGTGCCTCCTCTCCAAGATGTTCTTGGACCACAAGACGCTCTACTACGATGTCGATCCCTTTCTGTTCTACGTCATGACCCAGAAGGACGAAAAGGGCCAGCATCTGGTGGGGTACTTCTCCAAAGAGAAGGAGAGCGCAGATGGTTACAACGTCGCCTGTATCCTGACAATGCCCCAATACCAGAGAAAAGGCTTCGGCCGCTTGCTGATCCAGTTTTCTTATGAGCTGTCCAAGGTTGAGGGTAAACTGGGATCGCCCGAGAAGCCGCTTTCGGATCTGGGTCTTCTGAGTTATCGACAGTACTGGTCGGAGAACATTCTGGACCTTCTTCTGGAGTACAACGAACGCGATGAGAAGTGCAGCATCGAGTCGATTTCGGCGGCGTTGGCCATGACCACACAGGACGTTGAGCACACTCTCCAGGCGTTGAAGATGCAGGTTTACCACAAGGGCGAGCACAAGCTGGTGATACCCGATGAGATGGTCAAGCAGAGGGAAAAGGCCAAGTTGAAACAAAAGCGGTACATTGCTCCCGAACGCATCCAGTGGAAACCCCCGGTGTTTACGGCATCATCCAGAACTTGGGGATGGTAGTGGAGCTGTATGCATGTGGGATGACATTGATTTTCTTGTTTTTGCCCTTGCCGGATGGACCAAGCGCCGTATATAGATACCCCTATTTTGAAGTCTTGTATGGAAGATACGATGCAGAATGTCTCAATGCTTCGGGCTCGAGGACTTGTGGCCGTGCCGCATGCTCATAGGACATCACATGTGAGCCGCGCCGATACGACCCCGGACCCGCCGCTGCGGAGGCTCCGCATTGACGCGGGCAGACGGGCTGAGTGGACATACATAGCATGTCTCCCCCCCTTCGCAGGACGTCATTGTCGGACACTCCGATACTGCAACCCGTACAAGGCTCCCCCGTGTGAACCAGCTCTCGCCAGGCATCAGGCAACACAAGTCGACGCATTCTCATGCGCCGGGTTTATTGTGGAATACCCCGCAGAGCCTGCCAACCGCATCGTCTGGCTGAACACCCGCAGTACCGTTACCCCTCTATGACTCGTCTCAGGCCCGGGCGGCCTCCAGCAAGCCCCATGGCGTCGTCGTCGCTCCTCGCGGGCAGCGCATCCGGCATGGCCGCCGTCGCGAACCACCCGAACAAGCCCATCAACCTCCTGCGCGGGTGGCCGGCGCCGGCGCTCCTGCCGGCCTCGGACCTGTCCGCGGCGGCCACGGACCTCCTGGCGGACCCGGCGGCGGCGGTGCCGGCGCTGCAGTACGGGCCCGACGAGGGGTACGGGCCGCTCCGCGCGGCGCTGGCGGACTGGCTGGGCGGCTTCTACGGGACGCCGGGCGACGCGGCGCGCCTCGCCGTCACGGGCGGCGCCAGCCAGAACCTGGCCAACGTGCTGGCGTCCTTCACGGACCCGGCCTACACGCGCGCCGTGTGGATGGTGGCGCCCTGCTACTTCCTGGCCTGCCCCATCTTCGCCGACGCCGGCTTCGGCGGCGGCCGCCTGCGCGCCGTCCCCGAGGACGCCGAGGGCCTCGACCTCGCCGCCCTCGCGCGCGGCCTGGCCCGGGAGGACGAGGGCGCCGGCCCGGGCGCCCCCGTCTACAAACACCCCGGCCCCGACCGCAAAATATACCGCCACGTCATCTACTGCGTGCCCTCCTTCTCGAACCCCTCGGGCCGCACCATGAGCCTGCGGCGGCGCGAGGGCCTCGTCGACCTCGCCCGCCGCCACGACGCCCTCGTCATCTGCGACGACGTGTACGACATGCTGCAGTGGCCCGTCGACGCCCCTGAGCCGTCCTCGTCGTCGTCTTCGTCTTCACCGCCCGAGGCGACGGCGGCCACAGCGACGGACCTCACCAAAGCCCTCCTGCCGCGGGTGGTGGACCTCGACCTCGCGCGGGGGCCGTCGGCGCACGACCCGCCGGGGCGGCACTTCGGGCACGCGCTGTCCAACGGCAGCTTCAGCAAGCTCGCGGGGCCGGGGCTGCGGACGGGCTGGGCCGAGGGGGCGCCGGACCTGGCGGCGGGGCTGGCGCGGACGGGCAGCACGCGCTCGGGCGGCTGCCCCTCGCACTTCGCCGCCGCCGTGCTGCACCGCCTGCTGGCCGGCGGCGCCCTGCCGCGCCACCTCGCCGGCCGCCTGCGGCCCGCCTACCGCCGCCGCCACGCCCGGCTCGCCGCCGCCGCGCGCCGCGTGCTCGCGCCCCTCGGCGTCGCCGTGCGCGCGCGCAGCCTCGCCGCCCGCGCCGACGTCTTCGGCGGCTTCTTCGTCTGGATGGCCCTGCCCGCCGCCCTGCCCGCCCGCCTGGTCGCCGCCCGCTGCCAGGCCGAGGAGAACCTGGCCATCGGCCACGGCGGCCTGTTCGAGGTGCAAGGCGACGAGGCGGCCGCGCGCTTCGACCACGAGATCCGCCTCTGCTTCGCGTGGGAGGACGAGGCCGACCTGGTCGAGGGCGTCGAGCGGCTGGGCCGGGTCGTGGCGAGAATGCTGGAGGAGGGCTTCGACGCCGACGCCGCCGCCACCGAGAGCAGCGGGGCCATGGACGCCTTCAAGTGACACAGCACTACGAACGGGTCCGCGTAGGAGAGTAAAAGTTTTGGATTCATTCCGACGTGAGGGGTATAAATGCTCCCGAATCAATGCTATATTCGCAAGCTCGCTCTCGCTCCACCCCGGGAAAAGCAAGCTACCTAGGTAACCTCGTAGCTCCCACTTTAGAGCACAAAATTATATTTCATACGGCGTAGCATCTTTGAAAATGAGATGGGGCTTGCGCTTGGCGAGATCCAGGATTGTCTCGGCGAACACGCCATTTGCCCAGGCAAACCAGCTTCTCGTGTACGAAGAAATTGCCTCGACGTTCACACTTTCGTGTACGAGGCCCAGCTTGGATGAACGGAGCACCATACGCAGGCACTCGGTGATCTCTGAATCATCATCGCTCGTCTGGGCCTGCATGAGCAAGCTCATAGGCCATGCGTTGGAGAGACCAATATGGGGGCCTAGCGGTTGTATGAGTTAGTTCGGGCCCCAAGCTACATGTGAATGATTACACAGGGGGGCCAACTCACCTCCGATGCCGTGGAAATCTCGACCGGTCAGGTAATAGGGGTTAGAATCCTTGGCCAATAACATTTTCCTCGTGTTCTGGTAGGTCGGGTCGTCGGCTTTCAGAAAACCCATCAAGGGCAGAGCAAGCAGGGAGGGATAGTTGGCATCGTCCATCAGAATGGAGGACCCGTAGCCGTCCACCTCGTAAGCGAAGACGTCGCCAAACTTCTTGTGGTGGACGACGGCGTGCTCCCAGATGCCGTCGGTGATGGACTTGCTCCACCTCGAGAGCCTCCTGGCAAAGGATTCGTCGCCGGCGGCCGTGAGCATGGCCGCTGTCCGCTTGAGCTCGACAGCCATCATGGCGTTGGCGGGCACGAAGAATCCCAGAGTGGTAGCGTCGTCGCTGGGCCGGAAAGCCGACCTCACCAGGCCGGTGCCGTTGTTGAGCGGGTTGCCGACGCCTTGCAGGTTGAGCGTCTCCGTGCCCGTGTTCGTATTGCGCTGGAAGGTGTACACGTTCTTTCGATAGCGTCCCGTCTCCGGGTCAAAGGTGGGCTGCGACTGCTGCTCGAGCACTTCGAGGAGAGTCTCGAGAGCCAGGTACCATCGCGCCGTCATGTGATCGGTCGACCCGCTGTGTTCGAAATAGTCGTTGGCCAGAGCCAAGAAGTGGGCCAACGAGTCCAGCTCGTACTTGCACTCAAAGACGAAGGAGGGTTCGTAGGCGGGGTGCACATTGTCGTCCTGGCCATTGTGGCTTACGGAAAGTCCGCTGATGGGCGGAGGCTGGAAGGCATTGCAGTATGGCGACTCAATGACATATTCCGACTGCGTGGCAATCGCGCCTCGGATCAGTTGGCGGACGGCCGGATCTTTCTTGGCCAGGGGCTGGTAGGGGGACAGCTGGTTGGTAGAGTCCCTAAGCCACTCGGCAATAATGTCGCCTGTAGGGGGGAGTCAGTCGGGGCTAGACAAGCCGCAAGAGATGTTGGTCGGGCAGTACCTGTGATGATGAAGGAGTGCGGGCCGTCCCACTCGCCGGCCCTATGCGACTGCTTCTTGACCTTCTCGTCCTTGGCACCGCTGGTGTGGAACTTGACGGTCGTATCTGTGGTCGACTGCATGGGCCCGGGGTCGTCAGCACGAGCAGGCGCTTTCGCCCGGGTGGAGGACTCACCGGAAAGGCGTTCTCGAACAGACGGGCCAGGTCCGGGTCCTTCATGCGCGAGGTCACATCGCGGATGACCTTCTCGATGGCGTCGGAGTGGAAAGTTCGGCACCGGGGGTCGGGACGCTGGTATGGAAGCGCGAGAGGGCCGCCGCTCAAGGGCCGGCTGTACGGGAGTACCGCGTTAGCAGTGCGGTGATTGAGAGAAGGCCTGGCCGTGGCCACTCACTGCGGGTAGCTGGAATAGTGGGTGTAGTCGGGACAAGCGCTGGAGATGTCGTCGTGGGCGCCCAGCGGTTGTTGGAGGTCGAAATCGCTCTGCGCAGCCGCCAGGTCGAGCAACAACAGGGCCGTCGCCAGCACCCGGACCATGATGGGTGAGAAGAGTCGGTCGAGGAGGGGGCTCGCGCGGAAGGGGATGGATCGGCCGGTGGTATCACGACTGGGCCATGAGAATCGGAGAGGACAAGAGCTATACGGCGAGCACGGCAACCGAGATTCGGGTATGCGGACGGGTTATGGGGTGCCAAGCTGGGGTTCCAGAGTGATTGGGCAAGGACGACTGGGTGCGACGGTGATGGCGGATGGACCGAATGGAGAGACAGAGAGAGAGAGAGAGGTGCCTCCTGATAGAAGTAGAGGTTATGTAGATAGGTAGGTATGTCATGTAGTATTCTGGATCTACGACATGGAGCTACATAGGTCACCAGTGCGTATGCGTATCCGTACAATGGGATCCATTGCATCTTTAACATGGGGTCGCATCGCATGAACCACGCCTGCCGTTTGGCATCTGCACCAGTTGCGGGTAAAAAGGCGGGACAACAGGGGGGAGGTTGGATCTCCAGGGCCTGGATTAGTGAGTACAGGATAGGGTAGTGAGTATGTAACCGCCGTTGCCCCTCCTCCCATTCGACTCCAGTCAGTAGGGTACCCTAAGCACGCCTTCTTTTAGGTGCACGCGACGCCACGATCCGACCATGAGGGAGCGCGCACAGCCGAAAACGGGGCCTTACCAATGGAAAGTGATGTCCCTTACCTCCAGTACCATTGGATGTATAGGCACGTCCCTTGAGCCCTTCCGCTCTCTACAATTATAGATCAGACTAACCAGGGCTGACTGGACCTATGGCTTCTGCCAGAGGTTGGACCGGGGAATGAGGCTCCCCTGCTCTGCCGCTCAGGGATCTTGCAGCAGTGGAAGGGACTCTGCGATGGAGTCTGGACTCTCTCTCCATTGATCGGCTCGTCTGAGACCAAATACACCTCATCCATGGGGGGGGATGTGTACGCAAGCCCGGCGCGAAATGCTCACAGCGGCCGTGGTTTTCGCCATCGTCGTTTGCCAAAAGCTGCTGATCTCAACATTACTCATCCTGCTCGTCATCCCCAACCCTCTCTGCCCCTCTCCACCGGGCCCTTTGCCAAGCCACAAGATGCGACTCTCGAGGCTACAGCGTACGCTTCAGAAGAAAAAAGTGCCCGCGGCTGCCAGCCTCTGTCGGAGGATGATCCCTCCCCTGCCGCAAATCCCACGCGCGTTTCCCCGTCGCGTGAAACAAACATGAGGCCAAACGTCGTCGCTCTCCAACCTCTCACAAACACTCACGCCGACCACAACGTCATCCGCGCCCTGCGGGTTGGCTTCCCCCCCCCCCCCCCCCCCCCCCCAACTCTCTCTATCTCTTTCTCTTGAGGTGTGATCAAGTCGTAGTCGTACCGCCCATCGGCCCGGGTCGGTTTTTGCGCGACTTCATGCCAGCCCTCACTTCCAGGGCCATGGCCGCCATGCTGGCGCACAGCTCACACAAGGCGACCTTGCCCTTCTGTTAGGCCAAGATGTTTTTTTTTTGTTCCTCTCTGTGCGGTACGGGGGCGACCGTGGCCGGAAAGCCACACGAGAGGCGTGTTGTGAACCCTCGTGGATCACGGCCTACAGCCCCCAACTCCCATGCATTGTGTCTAGATAAGCGAGTTATACCGCATCGCACACCACAGCTTCCTGGTAATCTTCATGCAGTCATTCCCAAGAATAACCTCATCAGTCTCTCGTTTGACATCGTATGGCACAGTGCCCTTTTCTTTGACATGTCGAGTAAAGGCCCTGAAGAGGCGAGTTCGGCGAAACCTACACTCCCTCCGCGCTTCCTGTCTTCGAGCCACCCGGATGCTAACCCCGCCATCCGCCTATAATGCTTCAGTCGGGCAGTTTGGCGGCTTGCAAGCGCATGGCGCCTGGTGTCTACGATAGACGGTTGAGTGGCCTACTTCGAACCACAGAGGAGCGGGACGGCGATCGCGGCGTGGCGCTGGCCTGGAATCCATCACTCGGGGCTCTGGTGGCGACGGCAGCCGACAGGCACATGAGACAGGGTCTTGAAACGCACAGGATGGGTCGTTAAAGCGAGTTCGCGTCCATGTTTCTTTGCCTCGTACCTCTTCGCGGAACGGGTGTGGGCGTACACGTCGGTAACGAGTGATATGTAGCTCTACCGAAACCGCGGTGGCTGCAATCGGGAGGGAGGGGCACTTCTATGATTTCCCGCGTTGCAAAGTAGGCGCGCAAGGGAAAAAAGGCCACCACCGCATCGCGTGCCCGGTGCGTATATTCGATCCCGTCTGGCCCAGGACGCCACACTTGGTTTCTTTTCAATACCCGACGCCGCTGTTTGGAGACACAGTCTCTAGGGCTGACTCAGTTTTCATGAGAAGGGGAGCCCTTTCCCGGGAAATGCTCTTGTTCGTGATCGCGCCGGGGGCCAGCCAGAAAAGGCGGCATTATGTTCTGATTTCAGATGTATGTAGCGGGAATTTTACCGTATTGATACCAAACCACGGTCGACCGACACGCACGCTGGCCTATCTGAGCTGCACACACACTTCATATACAAGCTTTATGGTCCTATGTGCCCCAAAGTAGAGAAGGTTGCCGACGAGCCGTACCGCTATTCTGACAGTTGAGGTTCTTCAGGGTCAAGCAGCAACATGCACTACTACCACGGTGCACCAACAGACTCTTCAATCCCCTGGGTTCACACCTACATATGCTCACTCTCCGGACCTATCGCCTCCCAGGAGCCCTAGTAGTAACTTCCGGATCACTTTGCCACAGGGCTGACCCGTCTTGATGACCCAGTGTGGGATAGCGGCACGTCTCTTCAAGCATCTGGAGCCGGCACTCTCCCACCCAATGCTTCGGCTCGACCGATGCGATATATTGCAGCGGTACCTCTCCCCGCAAAGGTCCAAAGCCACTGCGACCCTTTAGCGAAACCCCTGATGATCATGGTCGTTCTTTTAACGGTCACGCAAGCCATGAGATGCCAAAGCTACCCCGGTAGTCCCTCTACGAGTTGACGATGCTGCTGCACCTGCAAACACCGACTTTCTCGTGGCAACCGGCAGAGTCGGTATACGTACTTGATCAACCGCCGCCCAGCCAGGTCCTTTCATAACCACGGGGCACAGTAATGACGTCCAAAAGAGCCGGGAAACCGCCGTCTTCACGAGGCACACCAAATGGCATTGCAAGGCAGTTGAGTATCGAGTGTGCCTGGAGACGGGCCGTGGCGGCCGCCACGCCACGGCAAATATGAAAAAGAAAAAGCATCACGTATTCCCGAGAGTCGTTTCCGAAACCGTGCCGTCCGTGTGCGGGGTGACACCACCCTTCGAAAATCCTTCCACGCGCACGACCTCCCCACAGCTTTGCCTGTGGGCTCTCGGTGCACGGTTGGGGGAGGGGGGGCGCCGCGAGGGACGGGGCGCGAGTGAACCCATGGGAAGATGACGATCATCACCGACATGCATTGCCTCGGGGGAGATAGAAGCAAGCAGCCCCATTCCGAGCCGCTGGTGTTTCCCGGGACGTGGCCGCGGCTTCGCGCCCCCGGCGGCGTGATGGGGATCGGCGGCCGTCAATCATCGGCCCGCGTCAGTCATCTTAAGCCTGTCGGTGAACTCTGAAACCCGGTCGTGGATGAAGCTGTCACTCGGAGGCCCTGTCTTGCGCGCCAGACCGCCGAGGGGAGCAGGGGAGAGCACCTATAAGAATAAATACCGTCGTCATCGGTGTCCTCGTCAAGAGGCCCGTGGCCACGCGACCTCGGCTTACGGCTGTGTTTTCCCCTGCCAGTCGAATGATCCGTTTCCTGCGTCCGTTCAGCTGCTGGACACAACACCCGGTTCGGAAAACAACATGGCGGAACCTACCATCACATACTTCGCGATGCCGCCCGCCGTGCGTGCGCCGCTGGCCGTCAACTGCGTGGCCATGTTCCTCGTCGTCGTCGTCGTGACCCTCCGCATCACGGCGAGAATCCGCGGCGTGGGCATAGGCTGGGACGATGGCTTGATCCTCCTCGCCACGGTGCGTCCCGCGTCTTCCCCGTCGTAGCCCCGTCCGCTCCGGCCGGCTCGCTGAAACTCCCTGACAGACGATGGGCATTGGCTGCCTGGCTGTTCAGGGTGTCTGTAAGTTGGACGAGCATTGGGCTGCGTGGTAAGGTACTAACCGTGGCGTCTGCCTATGCAGACTGCACCATAGGCATGGGCTACGACATGTTACCAACGGCACCCGAATATAAGCAAGGTAAGGTGGTATCGGCGTGGCTCCGTCAAGTTTCCACGTTGCGCCTATAGTTGCGCCCATAGTTGTGCCCATTTGCTGAAACTATATCGACATCAGTGCTCGGGAATTCGGGGCTGGTCCTTCAGGTGCGTCTTCGAAAACAGGAAGCCTGTCCTCAAACGTCGAAAGGTTGACCTCGCTTCAGATCCTCTTCGGTTTCCAGTTGCTGTACGTCAACGCCTTGGCCGTCATCAAAGCCAGCGTGCTTTGTTTCTACGCACGAATCTTCACCAACATTGGGCTGAGGTCCTGCATCAACATCATGCTCGGCATTGTCGTCGTATGGGCTTTGTCCTTTTCCATGGCCATGATCTTCGCCTGTAAGCCAGTGGCATTCCAGTGGAACCTACTGATCCCTGGCGGCGGCGTCTGCGGCGACCTGATCGCTCTTTACGTCACACTCATTGTGACCAATATCATCACCGACCTCATCATCATGGGCTTGCCGTTGTATACCATCTGGCACCTCAAGATGCGTGGCATCGAAAAGGCTGGACTGACGGCTTGCTTCGCTCTCGGCTTTGCGTAAGTACCACCGATTTCCGCTCTATTTCGCAAACCCTAATCCAGTTCGGGGCCATCCAGCGTGGTAGTGACGACTTGTGTTCGTCTTGCTACCGTTTTCCAATACGATGTACGCGGTAACGTCACGGGTACCATGTCGACGACGGTCTTCCTGTGTGTCTTTGAGGTTCTACTAGGCATTCTGTGTGTCAGCATCCCTATCCTGCGACCCCTTTATCAGCGCTACAAGTGGCATTTCTCGTCGTCGCCGCGCTCGAGGGGGGCAACAAGTGCTGGCGATGCAACGTTGCGCCGCAACAGATTTGACATGGCCGTGAGAGGCCTTACTACCTCGCGCAGCAAGAGCCGTGGTAGGACCCATTTTGGCAACTCGTCCTTTGCCGTTGGGAAAACAAAACAAACGTGGGACCTCGAGGACTTCGCGTATCCCGGCAAAGAGACCAAGCTCAACGCTTTTGGCCTGGATCGTCGATCCGACTCGGGCACTTCGAGTTCCAGCACACATGACAGTGTGTTGGAGAAGCGGTTAATGATGGAAATGGAGGCCCAGCAACAGCCTCAGATTGCAGTGGAAACAAGCTGGACTGTCACCCGGACAGACTTGCCTCTACCAACCACTCCAGGAGGCCGGTATATCTGAGTTACCACAACATGCAGGGGCGATTTTTCCCCACCAGTCGATGCTCGACCATAGAATGTGCCGGGACAGAATGAGCTGTCTAGGCCGTAATGTTGAATAAAGTGGCTGCTGCGACCAATGCCCACGCCACTCGTCGCTGGAGAACATGGATGTCGTACGATGGCCTAAGCACCTGGCTTTGCTGTACGAGACTAGACTGGAGGATGCCAGGCTGCGTGTCATGTATTGTCCAAGCTGTGGCGCGTTGGGTGGAAATTGGTTCATGGCTCAAGAAACGCGCTTCGCGTCTGTCTAATTGGTAATATTATCAACAGGCTTGAGAACAATGTTGTCAATGAGTCGCACCGACGGCCCGCCGTTGTGCCCCAGGTCCTCGCCCGGTTGTGGCTCCTCCACAGGAAGCATTTTGATGGCACCGCTCAGGATCCCCCCTTTGCTGGGGTCGACTTCAGTGAGCTCTTCCATGGTATCCGGGTCGGCCAGGGAGATGTAGTCAACTTCGAACTGAACCCTTTCTGCCGCGCCCTTGGACATTTCGTTCTCCAGCGTGGATGTTGTTTTCGCGTGGGCAGCTCCCAGGATGGCATCGCGGCTGCGCGAGCCAGCATGATAGGCGGCTTCGGCGGCCTGGAGGGCGTGGTGCAAGACGGTAGCAACGTTCCGTCTTCGCTGGCCAAGATAGACGTTGCGGGAACTGAGAGCCAAGCCGTCGGGCTCTCTCATGGTCTCGCCGATGGCAACGTCGATGGGCATGCAGAAGTCCTTGACCATCTTCTTGATCACAACGGTCTGCTGCACGTCTTTCTGGCCAAAGTAGACCTTTTCAGGCTGCACGATGTTGAAAAGCTTCATGCACACAGTGGCGACGCCGCGGAAGAAGGTCGGGCGGCTCGCCCCCTCCAGCACATCGCTGACGGGGGTAATGGTGACAAAACTGCCCTTGGAGTCGACCTCCTGCCCCGGGAAGCCCGAAGGGTACATGTCGGGGGTGGTGGGGGCAAAGACGGCGCTGATGCGGCCGAGGTTGCTGCCGTCATCAGCCAGGTCCCGGTCCAGCTGGGCGAGGATCTGGCAGTCCCGGTCCCAGGTCACGGGATACGAGGCCAGGTCCTCCTTGATGCCGAACTGGGCCGGGTTGACGTAGATGCTCACGACGACGTGGTGGGACTCCTTGGCGGCCGCGCGGATGAGGGACAGATGACCCTCGTGCAGAGCGCCCATGGTGGGGACCAGGCCGACGATGCGCTGGTCGAGAAGCTGGGGCCGGCGCCAGGCACGGAGGGCGTCGACGGAACGCAGGACGCGGATGGCCGACGAGGGGACTGTTTCGGGCTTCGCCCTACGGGCAGTCGCCATCGGCCGGCGGGCGCAACACGACGACAGGCCGCCCGCAGCACGTGAAGGCGCGGCAGGGCGGAGGGCTCGCGCGAACATGGTGGAGGGCAGTGTAGGTTGACGAGCTCCTAGCGGGGATCAAGCGGGAAAAGATTGCGCGGAAGTGGTGTCTGGTCTGTCCGGAAAGATCAGCCGCGACACGACGGTGGCGCGAAAGGACCGAGGCGGGACGGCCATCGTCACGTCCTCTCGGGCGGCTGAAGAGAAGGACGGATCTGTGGATGGAGACGGACCGGCCCAAGGTAAGAATCCAGTTTTACGGGAGCTTCGGCCTCCCGCAAACCCACCATAGAAAGTACCTAGTGAGGTAGCTGGAGTACCTAAATAGGTACATGTAGGTAAAGTAGGTACCCGGGGCAAGGCATTTAGGTACTCAGGTACCTACTTCATACCACGCGAGTACTGCACCTTCCTTTCAAGAAGGTCCAATACCACCTGCTCTCCCGTGCCTGCCACCACGCCCATGTCTACTCCCAGTTACTTGAGTAAGTACCTAGGTAAGTTTCTGAGTGTCCAATTGGATTGTACATCCATTACTTTAACAGTATGCACAATTCGTATCTCATCCAGTCATTATGTAGGTTCATTATCTGGTCCTGTGCGCATTATACGCAAGCGCCCAGCGGGGCCGAACAGAATTGTTCACATCTACAATGCTAATGCAAAGGGCGCCCCCCCCCCCTTCCTACGCCGGCTTTCTAGTTCTTCTCCTCGGGTCGTGTATCTTCTTGCGTTACATGCTCCACGCCCATCGTCTTTTCCGTGTTGCGTGCGACTTCCTCGGTCAGCTTCGTCTCCATCGCCTCGCCGTCTAGCACGGCCGCCGTCTCTTCCAGGCTGAGCTTGCCCGTCTCCACAAACAAGAAGTAGACGACGAGGACCTCGAACGCCAGCCAGACGTCATACGTGATGTAGAACTTCCACCCCGAGTTGGTCACGCCGATCGGGTTGGCGTACTGGTTGAAGATGAGCGCAAGCGCGACGAACAGGTTGTAGAGAACCAGGCCGCGCGCGCGCAGGTTGAAGGGCAGGATCTCGACCACGTACGTCACCTGCAACACGCCCCAGCCCAGCGTGAAGACGACGTTGAACAGAAAGATCATAGCGATGACGCCCTTGGCCACGCCGTCGGGCCCGCCGGTGCCGTCGCCCGAGAGGTCGACCGCCTTCTCGTACGTGGCCTCCAGCGCCGTCCAGATGATGTAGACGACCAAGCTGCCAATCGTCGACGTCAGGAACATGGCACGGCGGCTGAACCGGTTGACGATGAGGGAGAAACCCAGACCCCAGAGCATGCCCCACAGGGTCAGGAGGGCGTTGATCAGCGTCTGCGTCTCCTGGTCCTTGTAGCCGACCGAGTTGAGAATCAGCGTGAGGTAGTACGAGATGAGTCCGTTGCCGCTCCATTGGGAGAAGAAGCCCACGGCGAGAATGATGAAGAACCGCCGGCGGTTGCCGGGCGTCTGGAAGAAGGCCAAATACGAAGTCGACGCGTTGGCCTCGAGTTCCAGGCGCAGCGCCGTTCGGATTTCGGCCATCTCGAGAGCGACGAGCGGATCGCTCGCGTCGCCGTTGGCGTGGTACTTGGTGATCAACTGCTCGGCCTCGGCATCTCTCTCCTTAAAGATGAGCCAGCGCGGCGACTCCTCGATGAAGAAACACAGACACAATTGCAGCAAGCTGGAGAAGGCCTGAAGCAGGGACGGGGTTCGCCACGCCCATGTCGACTCGATGCGGAAGGTGCCGTACGTTGTCCATGCCGCTACCAGGGCCCCCAGACCCCAAAGGCTGTTGTATATGGACACGAGCGGGGCGCGTTGTGTCGGGTAGGCCAGTTCCATGATGAGAAGCGGCGCCGCCGTGATGTTCAGCGCGAGCCCAAAGCCGATAATGCAACGAGCGCCGATGAACATGCCCGTATTTTGGGCACCAGCTTGGAGTGCCACGCCAACGATCATAATGGCCGCACTGAACAGCAGCGCGGGCTTGCGGCCGAACTTGTCGCAAGTCCAGGCGCAAAACGGCAAGGCGGCCAGCTGTCCGATGCTCTGGATGGCGTTGAGAATGGCCAGATCACTGGCATCGGGGTGGTTGAACGAGGCTTTCCAGGTGTCGAGGGACTGCAGTCCATTCATCATGGAGCCGTCGAATCCGGTTGCATACGACGAGACCAGCGACAAGGCCAGAATGGCGTTGAGTTTGAGGATACCGGCATTGGACATCCAGGCGACGAGGCCGGTCTTGCCCCTGACGGCGGCGTCAACCGTGACGGGTGTGTCCAACATCCTGACTAGATGTGGCCGTGGGTTTCCGGAGACCAGTGGATGGAAGATGGGTGAAATGCTGGAGACGTCCAGACGGTTAGAGGGTATTCGCCTGGCGCCAGGTTTCTGAACAGACAACCCCGACAGTCTGGTCTCGCCCAGCAACTTTTCGTCAGGAGGTTAGGGTCCACTTGAGCTTATATCTGAACCGCGGAAGTTCATGGCGGTCACCACGCAGCCCAAGCCAGGGGGCCCCAGGCCAGCTATCAGCGGGGAGGAGCAGACATGAGATGATAGGCAGATCCGGGGCGGCGTGGTCTGGGGGAGCGGGTCTCCCCCGAAACCGCTCGTGGCCCGAGATAACATGACCAAACCACCACCGGGCCGAACGCCGGCCTTCGCCGGCTGCGGCTGGAGGGGCGGCTAGACCGGTGCGGGCAGTACCGATGCCTCGGGTCTTGTGCTTCTTGGCGACCTCGACATAACGTTTCGGCAGAGCGGCTCAAGATGAGGTTCTCATTTCTGCCCCCCCGGCAACTATGGCGATTGGACAACTATCCATTGTGGTGCTTTGGCCGTGGGCTGGATCTTTTCAGGGGCGGCGCACTACCGGCGAAAAGTTCCTGCTGGTGGATGCCGTATTTAAGGCCGACGCAGCTCAGTGACACGTGGATCGGACGATTCCCCCGCATGGGGGACAGATACGACATGGGGGGTGCGACATGGGGACCCCCTTGGCTTTGGGGTCGAAAAAGCAAGAGATCACTGGCGCTGCTAGGTTGGGGTTGGCCTGCCACGACGAGACTCAACTCGAATAGGCCATGGCAGTTCAGGAGAGCTTGGCCAACGACGGGAGGGTATTTCGCGATAGGATCATAACAACCCCAGATACGGGGTGAGAAATATGCGCACGCACCGTGTCCACTGAGAGGCGCATTCTCGTTATCTCGGCGGTCCACCGCCCCAAATAGCTGTTCCACAAGGCCGTACTCCGTACTGGCGACAAGGAACCGAGGAACCGTTGGCAGGCCCTCCCGGCGCAGCAGACAACCGAAATGCGTCGTCCAACGGCAACGGCTAGCCTGACGGGGTCGCCGCCGCCTTGCATTCCACTTCGCGGCGCCGCTAGCATGGACTCTCTGTGTGCGTGACTCGTCTGCTGGCGACCCCCAGCTTTCTCCAGGAATTCCTGCTTGGACCCCAATCGGAGCCGTGCCGTTCGACACGGCGGAACCGGTGTTCCCACCGGTCCCCTGGTACGAAGAGCCATGCCCGCCTGCAGCTGCGTGTGTACGAAGCCGGGGGCTCTACGCGTTATACAGGGGAACTGGGAGACCACGCATGCCCGGTCCCTCGGACCAGTGACAACTCCATTCGGCAGCATTGGCGAATGGCTGGGCCTCGTGGGGTTGGGGTTTCCCGTCATGTCGGCAAATGTATATGTTTGCGCAACCACCCGCCAGGGTCGGAACCGTGTTCTGTCCCTGGGTAGTCGACACCTTGTCGTCTGTATGCGCGTGAAACAGCCGCCTTCCTAGTCACCAAGTTCCCTGTCACGATGGGTCGCTCGAGAGTGGCAGTAGCCATGTTGGCTCTGTCTTCTTCCCTGGCTGTTGCTACCAAGTCGCCGTCTGCACGGTTGACTGCCTGTATGTTGGCCTTCGAGCCAGCCTGCCTCGGTGTCTGGTACTGACTGTCGAACAGCGGCCCAGGACCTGCTAGACTACTCTATGTCAGTCCAAGACTCGCGATACGATGCGTACTACAACCGCATCTGGTACTCGGATAACGGCCCCTGGTCCACTCGGTTTACAGCTTGGTATTTGCCGGGTTTGCTGTACCGGGCTGAGGGTGACGACGTCGAGAACGCAAAGGCGTCCATCGAGGCAGTGTAAGTCGGCTGTAACGCGCACCGCGGACACAAAACTGACAAGTTCCGGCAGTCTCGAGACCCAGCTGCTCGCTGATTACGAGTCGGCGTGGTACGGCACCTTCAAGTTGTCCCCAGACGAGCCGGATCCGACTCTTGACTCTCCTCTCTACCCTCCGTCGATCTATGGTTCCTACGATCCCAATTGGAGGGAGTTCGTTGGGTGAGTTTGGCCTGTCGATTCGTGAAACACCTACAGACCAAAATCGCTGATTACCCTGCAGATCACAGCTTGTCCAGGTGGTTGAAGAGTTCCCCGGTCTCATCGGCGAGGAGCTTATCAGCCGGATCGAGGAGTCTCTCGAGGCGGCGGCGGTGGGATCTATGCGCCGCAACGGCTCTTACCCCGAGGGCGACAACCTGATTCTCGGCTACTCCAATCCGGCTCTCATGCGTGCCCTGCTCGTCGGTTGGATTGGAAAGCGCAAGAACAACCAGACCATGATTGACTTTGCCCAGAAGCAGGGCGAGGACTTGTTGGCCCTCTTCCAGCGAGATGGCCAGGACGTGCTCGGCGAGTACAATGCTCCCAACTACTACGGCGTTGACCTCTGGGCGCTCGGCGCCAACATCAGGTACGGTCCCAAGGACCTGCCCATGACCAACAACTCCAAGACTATGCTCAAGGGACTTTGGGACGACATCGCGCATCAGTACAACCCCTTCCTCGGCAACATGGTGGGACCCTACGACCGTGCCTACAGCCGCGACGCCACCACGCACTCGCAGATCATCTCGCTGTTCTGGTGGGGCATGTTCGGCCGCAACTACGGTCCCCAGCCGCCGCTGGGCGAGGGCGACTTGCTGTACGACGTTTCTCAGGGCGCTGCCTTTGCCCTCATCATGGAGGATGTGCGTGCGTGCCTGAGCGACGAGTCGGCCGAGATCATGCAGTCGAAGGGCTGGTGGGAAGGCAGCCGCTTCATGAACAAGACGGTCTATGATAAACTCAGCTCGGATGAGAAGCGCACCGCCACCTCCTGGCTCAGTGCTGGTCTCATGATCGGCGCCGAGACGGTCGCCGAGACCAAGAACCGGGGTGACCAGTTTGTGCCCGCCATCGTGCATTGGGCTTCGGATCCGCACCACAAGCCCTACCCGTACAACGGCTTCTTCTCGCTCTACCCCAGCGCCTCAACCCTCACCGCCGAGGCCGGTCCGGGCAGCCTGACCGTCTCGTATCCTAACACCACGCAGGAGGGCACCGGCATCTTCACCTTTGCGCTCTCGGGCATTCCGCCAGCCTGGACATTGAAGAAGGCCCACGTCATCTCGGGCTTCGACGACCTGCCCTGCATCGATGTCAACGTCACGGCGCCCGGCCTCGAGGCTCTTCCCGTGACGTACGGCAAGTCACTGCGCAACCACCTGTTTTACAACATCTCGTATGCGGTGCCCGAGAACTTCACCGGGGTGCCTCAGGTCCACTTCGACCTGGCGTACACGTGCTGATGGAGTGGCTCCATTGTCCACGGCCAAATACACAGGTCAAATACATAAGCGGTTCGTCCCCGACATAATCAATAATAAGCAAAATACCAAGAACACGGGAAACGTGCTTCTCGTGCCGGCGTGGAGCGTGGGCTTTGGTGACGAACTGCATGTGGCGGCCCAGCGTTGAAAGAACGGCACGCTAGGGCAGGGCTATACGTAGTATAAGACCAGGGTTTTCCGAGTAGCGGCGTCGAAACCAATGACTTGACACATGGAAGCGCCGAGATCAAAGGGTGAATCTTTACAAGGTTTCGCGTCGTTGGATATTAGAGTTTCAAGGGCTCGTCCCTCTTACGAATATCGCCGTTCCACTCTGGCCACGCCGAGTTTATTGGGATGCCATTCTGCGTCGCTGCCTGTACATACAGGCAAGAAACCTATCCCTTCGAGTGCGTACAGGTCAGTAAGTACCCAAGTACTTGGAAAGTAAGCGGGTATACGTATAGCCCTAGAAGGAGCCCTGACCGGGAGTCGATTTGCCGACATTAGAGGTTTGCCTGGGCTCTTACGGCTGCGTCTCCCGGTTCCCAGGCGACAAACTAATCTATCGGAACGCGCAGCCGACTATACCCCGGTCGAAGCCGCCTTCGGTCTGCATGAACAAATTGCCGACGTACTCGCTGGAATGCAGACCTCGGGGGCCGTGTCGCCCTGCACCGAGGGCGGACCCGTAGCGCGCGCTGGAAGGCCTGCACGTGGGCGCAGAAGACAAGCAGTGTGCTATATTCCGCGCTGGTGGCCCCGTGTTCGCAATGCATATCTGATTTCTCGCTGCTCTGGCTTCAGGTACCGCAATCTTCCGAAGAGGCACCCTTGCGGAGCTGAATACATAGGTAGACCCGGTTGTCTCCACGGTACAGCATGGCCTGTATACTTAAGCGAGGGTGTCCCATGCCTCTCTCCACCCACTTCGCGAGACACTATGGACGCCCGCGGGAGGGGACGGACAGGCAGAGTCGGTTGCCCTCCGACAATATGGGTACTTATACACATAAAGGTAATTTAGCGAGGCGACGCCCTGCAAGGGGAAGGGAGGGGGCAGATGGCGGGTTGGTGTAAGGATCCATTTCCGACAGGGTCTATAATGGCGTGTATTGCCTATCGCAGCTTCGAATGCCTACAGGCGCACGGCCTGACCGCGTCGATCGCAGGCAATCACCGAGAATGGCGGAAGCGCGGGATCGCGATGAGGCTGGCGGCCAAATCCGGTCGGCGCGACGATCCGTGCCGGCCACAGATGGCAGACGGGCGGGGACGCGAATGTAAGGCACAGCCCGCTCATGTACGTACGACGGGTACAATTCGGGCAGACATACTTTTCATTGCAAGGTAGGTAGTATAACACGTGGGTGCTCCCTAGTATGGGACGTGACTGGGTAAGGTGAAAGCGGCACGGGGGGCTCACCAGTATAGCACAGATGGCAAATGTGAGTGTTGCAAAGACATAGTATCTATCCCGTGCTTCTATGGTATACATCCCCGGGCAGGTTGTGTGGGGGACATGGAGGCGCTACCACAATGTTGGAAAGGATCAGGTGGTTGGGGCTCCCTCTTACCTCTTTACCTATCTCCATACGAAGTAGAAGAACAGAACGCCGCAGGGTGTCTTTACACGTTGTAAGTAGGTACGTACGAAGGGAAAGGGGAGGGACGCAAATAGCAGTATGCACTCGTGCTGGAAAGCAGTCAAGCTGCGGTGTTGACTCAGTCCCCCCTGTCTGACGTTGTATTCAGCCCCAACCCTTCTCGTCCCATCTCCTCTCGTCCTATCCAATGTCGTTTCGTCTCTTCCCCATTCCAAGATAGCGGGAGGCGGGAGCCGTGGTCCCGGGACGGCGCTGCAATCTGTTACACGCGTACACGAACCTAGATATTGGAACTGCATGGATAGATGTCAGCCAAGCGCCTCAGCGGAAGGCATTCCGGTAAAACATGTACCCAGGTAAGTGCCTACCTAGGTATGGATGTCGGTAGGTAATCAGCCCTCGGATGGACACTCGGATGGAGCTTCATATGGATCGTACGGGGCTCGTATCAGGGGACTGAGAGTTGTTACCTCTGCGACGGATACGAACAGCAAACAAGCCCGGAGGTATGGGAACAAATCAGAGAGAGGCTAGAGAAGCCGAGAGACAGACCTGGAGAGCCAGACAGGGCCAACGAGCGTGCGAGCCTCCCTTTCCATTGAGAGGTTATCAGGGCTCCGGTACCAAGTACCCCATGGCGATGCTATAACTAGCGGCTCGCGCCAACAAACCTTGAAAAGAGGGCCCTGGAGTGGGGGGTTGTGGGACCCAATGGGAAACTGCCCTTCCTCCAGCCCTTCTCGCCTTCCGACCATGTCGACACACTCCTGTTGCCTCAGCGGTTCCGTTGGTCTGCCGCAAACGAGTAATGCTGTTGTTGCACTTTGACTTCTACACCATTCCCGACCAGCATCATCCCTCCGCCCTCCCTGCCTCCCCGCCGTGCTGCAGTGGTTGGTATTTGTCCGTTTACTCTGACCCAGCGCCTGCTCCCTGCTGCTGCCTCTGGGGGGGGGGGGGGGGGAAGGAAAGGGGAGGGGAGGGGAGGGGAGGCCCATCGGCCCCGTCGATTCCCCGGCGATTCCCCGTCGAATCCCCATCACGAGAGCGGCTGAACGAACAATGGCGCCCAAACGAGCGACCATGTCCCCGCTCTCCCGTCCATCATCCCTTGTGACCAGCAGACCAGCCGACCCAGCAGGGCGCGCGACCTGAGGAGGCCCCCAGACGGAGTAAAGGTCCTAGGCGCCAGATCTGGGTGGCCAACCCGCCCTGTCATGGATGATCGATCCCTGGCAGTCAGCATGCACGCAGGCGGTGCCATCTTCCTGTCGAATACGGCCGCTTCCCCCCCCCCCCCCCCCCCCCCCCCCCCTACTACGGCTTCTTGGCCTCCCTGCACTGCTACACAGCAAAGGGCCTCTCCTCCTTCGCCTCTTCTTGCTCCTCCGGTTTCTCTCCCCTGCACTGATCCGGGTCCCGCGTTAGATAGATCCAGACTGCTACACCTCGAGTCCAGGAGAAATCAACCAGGAACGGAGCCCCCAGTCGCCGCAGTCGGTCTGACCCACGCCCTCGCAGGTCCGGACATTCTCTGCCATGCGGCACGGCGCGCCACTCTCTTCCTGATCATGGAACTCGCATAAAAACTATCCATCTTCCTGTCTCCGTCATGCTCTCTTGCCTCTTCACAGCATGGCCAACAACAACATAGGGAAGCGCCTGCTGCCCGTCATCATCGACGAGGCGGCAGCCGGGGAGCCGGATCGCGCCTGGGCGTCGCTGCCCATCGACGACTACGACCTGGAGCGAGGGTTCGAAGATGTCAGCTACGCCGCGTTCGCGAACGCCATCAACAAAGTGGCTCACTGCATAGCCGCGGCCTTTGGTCACTCGGACACCTTCGAGACCATCATGTACCTGGGTGTGCCCGATATACGCTATTACATGCTCTTGTACGCCGTTTGCAAGACGGGCCACAAGGTTCTCTTCAGCTCACACCACAACACGCTCGAGACGCACTTGTCCTTGATGAACCAGACCTCATGTCGCTACCTGTTGCTCTCGCGGGGCGTCTATGCCGGCGACATCCTCGAGCAGAGACCGATGCCGACGGCCGAGATCCCCGAGCTGGACGACCTGTTGAACACGGCCGATATGGCGGCCCCCTTCCCATATACCAAGACATACGACGAGGCCAAGGACGATCCCTTCGTCATCGTTCACACCAGTGGCACCACAGGGCCGCCCAAACCTGTCACTTATACGCATGCAAGCATGGCCACCGTACGTTCTACAACCCGCAACGCCCTCCGTACTCCCTGCCAGTCTTGCGATGGGTTTTCTTCTTCTTCTTCTTTCGCCTGCTTTTCGTGCCCGCATAGCAAGGTAATTGCTAACCCACGCCTGCGTAGATGGACATTCAATCAGAGCTGCCGACTTGGGAAGGCCATGAACACTTTATTTGGCAATGGCCCCGGGGAACCCGCTACTTGATGATTGCGTCCCCCTTCCACGCTATTTCCGTGGTGTTGTCTATGACGATCTCGGCCTTCGGGGAGGCAACCCTACTGCCGGGCTTCCGCGATCGCCCCGTCGAAGACATTAATGACCTGTGCGAAATCATCAGACACTCGCGGGCGGACACGGGCTTCATTCCGTCTTTCCTGATGGAAATCATTGCCCGGAGGGACGATGCGGGGGAATACATCAAGAAGTTCCAACATCTCACATATGCCAACGGTGCGCAAAACAACGGCGTGGGTCACGGAGATTTGGTTGCTGATCCGTCTTACAGGAATTTTATCGGAATATGCTGGCAAGGTTTGGTCCGAGCATGTGCCGTTGAATGTAATATGGGGGACAACCGAGGTTCTCACGCTGCCTATGCTCAAAGCGGACCCAGAAGATTACGATTATGTGCATTTCGACCTCGACGCAGCGGGATTGGAGTTCAGGCCAAGAGACGACTTGGAGTACTTTGGCGATGATGGCTCTCGCTTGCCTCTGTACGAAATGGTCCAAATGCTGACACCCCAGTCGGCTGGCTACGCTGCGTACTGGGCCGGGCAAGGTGTCACGACGGCACCGACAAGCCCGCCGTACCCCGAATACGCCCTAGGCGAGGTCTGGACGCCTCACCCCGACCCCCAAAAGCAGCGGTACGCGTGGCGTTTTGTACGCCGCATCTTTGACCTTGTCACCAACGGTGGTGACTTTGCCATCGCCATGGAGAAAGCGCTTGGCAAGAACAAGAAAGTGCAGAACTGCATCACGGTTGGGAAACCAGAGAAACAGCCGGCGATCCTCATCGAGCTCGCCGAGGGGGTAAGCACAGAAGAGGGCATCGACATCTGGACGGAGTCGATAAGTCCGGAGAATGAAGAGATCCCAGAGCATGCGCGGATACCCGCATCGCACGTGGTGCTGGTGGAGAACGGGGGCTTCGTCCGAGGCTCGGAAGGCCACTTGTCTCGGAGCCAGACGCAGGCGAGATACCTCAGCGAAATCAACGCTGTCTACGGCGTCGATTCGGGCCCCCGCAAGGCGGCATCAAAGCCCCGGTACGAGTCGATTATCCAGACTGTCGAGACTCTGGAGATTGTGGAGTAGGGAGAGAAAGCCTTGGTCTGCTGGGGACTGACTGAAGCACCACTTCGGGGCGAGGCCTTACAGCAGCAGTAGCAGCAGCAGCATACGGATAGCCTTGGCTGGGGGCGGAAGATGAAAGCGGAGTGTATTGAACCCTGTACAAGAAATGGGAGCAAGCAATCGAAGAAACCTAAGTGATTTTTTTTTTTTTTTTTTGGAAACCTCGGTCTCAGGTGCCTTGGGCCCAGAGCCCACGGGGTCACACACCCCCCCATACAGCTAGACAGGCAGTGAATACTATCCCAAGTCACTGCAGACCTGGGAGGGGCAGCACGATGGACCATACTGTTTCAAACGCAGCTCTGTCTGGGACTGCCGTTATGTAAGTTGTATGGCTGCAGGGGAAGATGATGCAGGGTTCCCATGCGGACGGCTTACATAGCCGAATACGCGTATCCGGCTCCTGCTTGACGGCAAAAGTAAGTACAGTCCCTAGTAATCCTTCGCCCCCACATCCCACGTTTCGCGCCTTCCATGCGCGATGCGGCTGAATCTCGAGGGCGAGACGGGCACTTCCACGCCAAGCATTTCCCGCTTCGGATCTACGCACACACACAAGATCCCCAGCTGAACAAGGACAAGTTTCGGGCAACGTCCGGAAGACACAAACTCGCCACAGCGCCGGGGGGGGCCTGGACGCCATGGTGGAACAATCGACGCGCGCCATGCGTCGAGCGCACAAAAAGAGCAGGAAGGGCTGCTTGGAATGCAAGCGGAGGCACATCCGCGTGGGTCGCCCTTCTCCTGCGAAACGAAACAACATCGTCATTCCCCTCTGATATGCTGGTATAGTGCGATGAGAAGCGGCCACACTGTATCAACTGCGCGCGAGCCGAGAGGACATGCTCGTACCCGCCACCGCCACCGGCTCCGTCCCAACCCGCCCCTTCAGGCGGGACCTCCGGTACGGCAACACCGGACGGGGACGGGGATGGGAACGGAAACGGGGACGGGCACGGGGACGGGCACGACTTGCGGGCCAGTCCGGGTAACGATCACGATACGGACGGCGGCCCGGGGGTGCCGTTGGTGAACCTGACGCACCTCAAATTGTTCCACCGCCTGCTCCGCCTGCTACGCCAAGTCGCCGACCACGAGCCGGCCATCGGCCAGCTCAACTTGGACGCCTACGTAGAAGCGGCTATGAAGGCACCGTATCTCATGCACGCGGCGCTGGCCTTGTCGGCGCGCCATCTGAGCATGGAAGGCGAGGGCGGCATGGTCGAGTTCTACCAAAACCAGGCGACCTCGCTGCAGACGAGCGCCATCAGGCTGTTCAACTCGCCCCTCCCGGCTCTCAACAAGGAGAACGCCCTGAGCGTCTTTCTCTTCTCCAACCTCATCGGCATCCATACCCTGTCGGATGCACTGGCCCACCGCGACGCCGAGCTGGGGCCCTTCTTGGGCCGCTTCATCGACGCCGTGAAGCTGCACCAGGGCGTCAAAACGGTAGCCGCGGGGTGTGGGCCGCTGCTGTTGCAAACCGAGGTGCATCCCGTCCTCGAATGGGGCAAGGAGGCCACGGCAGGCAAGGGGCAGGGGGACCATCTCCGGACGGTTCGACGGTGTCTCTCGGAAGCGGAGCTGAGCGACGAGGAGCGGAGGGACTGCGGGCAAGCCCTGGACCATATTCAGTGGGCCGTGGACGACGACAACCAGCGGCAGCGGCAGCAGAGCGCCCTGCGGTACCTGAACCGGCAGACGCGCATGGTCTTCTCCTGGCCCGTCATCGTCTCGCCCCTGTTTGTGGAGATGCTTCGCCAACACCGGGGCGAGGCCTTGGCGGTGCTGGCGTGCTACGGCGCCGTACTCCATCACTGCGAGCAACTGTGGCTGGTGGGCCAGTCGGGACGGCGCCTCGTGCACCTCATCTCGTCGGCGCTGGGGTCGGGATGGGCGCCGTGGCTTTCGTGGCCGCTCGGGGTGGTTGGAGAAAGCCCCGGGCCACGCTCCACAGCCGACCTGGACTCGCCGGCAAGCGGGCAAACATGATGCGCTGGCTCGTGTCTTGGAAAGTCAGTGTGGGAAAACCCAAGCATCGCCAACCACGAGGAACAAACACTCTGGGACGTGGCTCCCAGCCCTTCTTTGCACAAACCCGGCGACGTGCACGCTACGGGCCGTGGACTAGGCTGTCTGTACAACACTGCGCATGAGGCGGAAGGGACGTCCTCGCCGCCGACTGCATCGGCAAGAGATTCGGGGCTGTGCGGGGCCCGCCGTCACACGTACAAGCGGCAGAAAGCCGTGGGTCAAACAACAACCGCATGACGCCTCACTCACGCAGTCACTGGGAACAGAAATACGGAAAGACCGCCAGTGCCACAAACCTGTCGTTCATGAGTTCGTAGCGGCGCGAGGAAACATTGGCAAATTCAAATCAACCCCGAGCTACGCAGATCCCGAGCCATCATCAGCCATGAATAGTAACCCAATTTATATCCGGAACATTGGCCCCTTGGTCCCATACTCCCTCAACCACCAGTTCACCCAGCACCCCACCAGCCACATACCGGCAGGCCCTCCCGGTCCGCCAAATCCGCCAGGGCTTGGGGGCTTCCCGGGGCCTCCCGGGCCCCCCAGCTTCCCTGGCCCCCCCGGACAAGCGCAGTTCGGGGCCAGCATCTACTTTGGGCGGCCGCCGCGGACAGGGGCGACACAGCGGGTTGAGGTGGTCTGCTCCGACAACTGTTCGTTCGTCTGCGAGCGGGACGATGTGCTGTACCACTTCCCGGCGGCGCGGCGGCACCCGTTTGGGCGGACGCTGCACGTAAAGCAGTACCTGGCGCCGCGGCGGCGGACGCTGGCGGCGGCGCAGGCGGCGCGCCACGTCTTCCGGGCGCTGGAGGCGTACCGGCAGCAGGGGGTGGCGCTGCGCCTCTTCGCGCGGGCGCGCGACATGCTGGAGCGCGGCCACGACGCGGCGCGGGCGTACGCCGAGGCCGGCGGCCTCTTCGGCGGCGTGTGCGCGCTGCTGGACCCCGAGCAGGGCCTCGGCGCCAGCGAGGAGCTCCTGGCCCAGGTGGACGACTTCGTCGCCGAGCTCGCCGCCCTCTGGGACCCGGCCTGCGACGGCCCGGCCACGCTCGCCCGCCTGCTCAACGCCTACGCCCGCGTCTTCCGGCCCAGCACCGCCGCCCGCCTGGCGACGCTGCGCGCCGTCTGGGCCCAAGTCCCCGCCGCCCTCAAGGCCGCCATGGTCTCCTCCCTTTTCTCGCCTCCCGCGGCGGCCCGCCGGGCGACTGCCGGCGACAACCCCTTGGTCCGGACGCTGAGGGATCTCGGTTTAGTCTGAAGGCCGCGGACGGGCCGTGAAGTGGGCAACGCGTGGCTTTACACCAGACATTGCCAGCTTACCGACGGAGAGAGGGGGGCCAGAAGGTCGTTTTGAAGAAGAAGTGTACTTTTAATACCCGTACGGGTTTTCCAAGTCGGTTACACTGGCTACTTCCTTACCTTGCCTGCTTAAGTACTTTCTTCTTGGCATACGGTTAGAAGCAGGGCATGGGTTCTTACGGAATGAACTCCGCGCCTCTTATACATCCCCACAGAGTGCTAGCAGTTAAGGGCATCAATCGTCCGCAGGTGGGCCGATTTCCCTTCTCTCCCCCCCTCCCCCGCACCGCCCCGGATCGACGCCACGAAACGATCCGATTCGATCTCTTGGGCCGCAACGTCACGCCCAGCCACAGGGCCACGCTTCCCGTCCCTGTTGGCCCGGGATGCCCGGGGCTGGACGGGCGTTTTTTTCTTCTTCTTGCTGCGACGGGCGAATCAAACCCGCCCTTGTTCCTTTTGGGGCGCTCACGACGGGGTGGGAGAGGAAAAGGTCGGGCTGTTCAGCCCATCATCATCATCATCGTCATCATCATCACCACCACCACCACGCTTTCGACGACGACGACACCCGCGCTTCCTCGAGAACGGCAAACCCGCTCGTTCCCACCTCATCGCCGGCATCGTTGTTAGGCCCGACCACTCTTCGTCTGCCGGTGCCTCGTCTCGCCTTCTTCTTCGCCTTCCCTTAGATCCTCCGCGGCCAACCCTCGGGTCCCGCCCTGTCGTCGGACACGAAAGCCCTCCCTCCCCCCCCCCTCTCTTCGCCATGACGACCCAGACCATGGAATACCCGACGGGGACGACGAACGCCCCGAAGCCGTCGTGGGCGAAGGCACCGCCGCCGCCACCGCTGCCGCAGCCGGTCCGGACGACGATGACGACGACGACGCCCGACATACGAGTGCAGCAGCAGCAGCAGCAGCGGCGGCCGACGTCGACGACGACGACGCCGGGCATCGAGCCGGGCGTGGACCGCGCGCGCGCCGTGTGCGAGTTCTCGGTGGGCGAGTACGCGGCGGCGCTCCGGGCGGGGCGGCGGTACGGCGAGGACGCGGCGGGCGCGGCGGCCCGGCAGCGCGCCCAGCAGGACGCCGTCGTCCACGAGCTGCGCGCCCTGCGCCGCCACGTCGACGCCCTGTCCGAGGCCGCCGCCGCCCACCGCTGGCGCCGCTGGCTCGTCGGCGGCATCGTGTAAGTCCCCCCCCCCCCCTCACCTTCTTTCCTCTCCTCTTCCTCCTCCACTTCCTCCTCCTCCGCCTCTCTCTCTCTCTCTCTCTCTCCGTCTCTTCTTCCCTCTCCTTCCCCCTCGAAAACTCGATCCCGTTCGTAGTCCTCCCCCCGCTCCTCCTCCTTCCTCGCTGACCGGCGTCATCTCGGCCGCCCCCCCGGCGTCCAGGGCCTCCATTATTCCCATCGTACGGCGCTTCTTCCGGCGGCGTACTTCTTCTCCCTCCTCCTCCTCCTCTTCTTCTTCGGCGCCGGCGGCCTCCAACGCGACCGAGCACGCCTTCGCGCGCAGCAAGTCGCTCATCGCGCGCATCCTGGCGTCGGTGCGCGGCCGCGGCGCCCTCGCCTCCGTCGCCTTCTTCGTGCTCGCCGTGCTCTACGTCTTCGCCAACGAGGTCTCGCTGCGCGTCGCCCGCACCGTCGGCAAGCGCCTCCGCCGCCTCACCGCCAAGGTCGAGCGCGGCGACGCCGCCATCACCGACAAGGACATGCGCGTCTTTCAGGGCTGGCGCTGGCGCGTCCTCACGTGGACCGAGTGAAATAAAAAAAAAGAGAGAAAAAAAGAAAAGTAGGAGAGGGGGGTGCGAAGCCCGCTAGGCTTCTACCGCCTCTCGTTCTCGCCCCTCCCCCATCATTAAGGGGGAAGGGCCGTTGGTAGTTGGGGGAACGCAGCGCCCTCCCCGCCCCCCCCTTTCTCTCGCTGCAGTTTGTGTAGCGAGCCAGCCGGGTATATACGTAGCGGAAATATGGCATGTATTAGGATATAGATGTACTCTCACACCCCCTCGGTTGTCGTGGCATGGGGTCCTCGTCATAAGCAAACCAATAAAAACAACAAAAAAAACACCGGGCTCCTTATGCCCAAGCCTCGCCATTCGTACCCCGTAACCCTTTACCCGTGACGCCCACGAGCCCCATCATACCTCGACTTACTCCACGGTGCATATGCCGCGTAGGACGAGCCAGGCCGGCCGCCTCTTGATCTTTTCGAAAGTTCTATCTTTCTTTTTACTATATGTAAATGCGCGCGCATGCATGTCTCTGTATGTATGGGCCTGAGTATGTGTGTGCGTATGTTGGCATGTGTGTGTGTGTGTGTGTGTGCGTGCGTATGTTGGTATGCGTGTGCTTGTGCGTATGTCGGTATATGTGTGTGTGTGTGTCTTTGTGTGTGTGTGTGTCTTTGTGTGTGTGTGTGTAGGTGTGTGAAACGGCACGCGGTTGCAGCGGGCAAAGGAGCGTCCTCAGGAGAAGAAGGCCAGCCCGCTCGCCTTCCGGTGCTCCACACACCATCTCTTCATGCCGCTGGCGATGCGGACGCCAAAGTGGTCCGAGATGTGGTCGAACATGCCCAGAAGGTAGTGCCACTGCGTCTCGTCCAGGAACGCGCCGGCCGCCACCGAGCTCATGGGCCAGATCATCATGTACGCCGTGTAGCGCTGCGCCAGGTCCGATTCGCCCATGCCGGCGGCCAGATTGTGCGGCCCGGGGCCCTCGGGGCGGCCGGCCGGGTCCCCCGTGGGGGATGTCGGCGGCGAAAGCGGCCCGTCGACCCGCTGTTCCGTCAGGCCGCAGAAGTAGGCGATGCTCTGGATGATCTGGTTCGCGTCGCTGCGGGCGATGGCACGGGCGGCTAGGTAGTCGGGCGACTCCAGAAGGGACATGCTCACGGCGCACCTGGCCATGATGTTGCTTATGAGCAGCCGGGCGGTGCAGCCGGCGATCTGTAGACTCGCTTCCTTGAATGTCGGGTAGATGTACACGGGACCCGGGGGGAAGAGTCGGCTGTCGGCCGCCGTCTCGTGGCGGTGGTCCCAGACCATGATTTTGCTTGCTTCGCCGTCGTGGATCGATCGGTGGGAGCGTGCGAAAGTCTCGATGAGGGCTTTGGTCTGCCGGAAGGCGAGCTGGGCTTCGTGCTCCGAAAGACGGTTGCCCAGCTCGACGATGCTCGCGGAGCTCATGCTCACCCGCGGCGTCGGTAGGGTTCCGGTGCCGCCCGTAACAACCTGCTCCATGGCGTCGCTGCCACGCACGCCGTCTTCTTCCTCGGGCTGTTCCGGATGGCCCTCCTCGCCCTCGTCCGGGGTGAGCCAGACGTGGTACTTGGGGTCCTGGAGCCACTTGTGCCATTTTTCCGAACCCTTGTGCGGCGAGGAGAGGCCCAGCTGTACAACTTTCAACTGCGGCGGCCGTCAGCTACCACGTCTTGGACCGAGGGCGGTGAGGGAGAGAGCCTAGGTAGTTACCATCTCGTTGGAGATGACACGCAAAAGCAGGCGGTCAAGGCGCCCGCCGCTGAGAACCTTTTTACGAATGCCCACAACGGCAGCGGCTGCCGTGATGTGGGCACACCAGCCCTGCGAGTCATCAGAGCACAGGTGCTGCGTGGGCGTCAGATAAGCAGCGGACAACAGAGGGTGGCTGGCCGTCTTACTTCGAAGAGGCCGAGCATGAGAATGGAGGCGACCAGCTCGTTGTTGCCGCCGGAGCAATGGGGCTGCTGGACCTGCTGCTGGACCTTTTGCAGGGCCTTGCCGTAGGCTATCCTGGCCTGCAGGATGACGGGCCTCGAGCTGGGGCGCATGGAAAAGGCGCCCAGGGACAGGGCCAGCAGGCAGGCAGACAGGGTGTCGGAGGTGGTCGACTCGGCGCACACGGCCTTGAAGACGGGCAGGTAGCCGGGGTCGAGCGTCTGCAGAGGCCCGGCGGTCCAGCTCTTGAAGTAGGTCAAAGTCAGCTCCTCCAGGTGGAGGGGCATGGGCCGGGGCGGGCGGCGGCCGAAGGGGTCCTGCAGCAGTGGCTTCTCGCGGAGGCTGGCGGCATCGGGGATGCTGCCGTCGTACATGCGCGAGGTCCGCGAGAGGGCGCCGGCGAGGTCCAGCGAGGGGTAGGGCTGGCCGTGGTCCGCCGACGGCCGGTGGGCGAGGGCGGGGCCGCCTGGGGGCCTCTTGGGGGGCTTGGTGCTCGGCTTGCGGTTCTTCACCTTCTCCGTCATGTCCATGATCTTCAGGCCCTCCTCCGGGTAGCCGAGACAGGAGCGGCCTGTCCGTCGGCACTTGAGGCACTCGGGTCGCACCTCATCGCACTAGGCGGCTGTGAGTGCTGGGGCCGGGGCGCGCGCGCACGTACACCGGAAGGGGGGCTCTCTCTCTCTCTCTCTCTCACCTTGACCCGCCGTCGGCGGCAGTTGTGGCAGGCGGTCGAGCGCCCGGTGTACAGCATCTTGGGGATCGTGAGTAAAGCTCGCCGCCGAAGCCAGCCGGAGGGGTTGGCATGTCGAGGCCGGTGAAAGGAGAGACCAGACCGGCTCGGGTTGGTTTTGGAGCTGGAGGGGGGCGATGGCGATCCAGCTCGCCAGGAATGGCCCGTCGTCCACTACTACCTAGCGCGCGTTGCATCTTTTAGTACATCCCATCCATACATACCATCCGTCAACTAGTACGGGGGTTCCATTAGCGCGTGCCGCCCCGAAAGGAGCCGACGGGCGAGAAGGCAGGCGGTGACGACGACGACGACGCGGCGAGAAGTTGGGAGAAGAGAAGCCCGAGACGACGGGACGGACTGACGAGGCTCGCCGTACTTACCGGCCGAGTAGAAGCCGCCGTGCGGGCGCGTGGGAGAGGGTTGAATTGGGTACGGAGCCGCGTGGAAAAGGGCTTTCTTTCGGAGGCAGGAACGGGAGGGTAAGTTAGTATCCAGTAGGAGAGGTATGTAGGCGAAAAACGCGGCGCGACTCAGCTCGGCTCAGCTCCGGCTCAGCTCCGGCTCGCTACCTAGGTAAGAAGTACCTAAATGACGGCGTCGCCCTCCGAGTCTATGGCCGTTTCGCTGGTGAGGGCGGGCAGGAAACAAAACAGAAACGGGGGACGGGACGGCCATTGATCCTCGTGGGACGGGGACCACGGGGTTTCCAGACGCGAGCAGCCGGCGGCTCGGCACCTCCCCTTCTCCGTCGATTAAGGCATCGTTACCCGCCGAAGAGGCCGCGCTTCCTCTCTCTCCTCTTCCCCAATCCATGACTCGGTCCACTGTGACCGCAGCGGAGGCAGGACGCGCTGCGAATCACAGGCGACACTGCCTCCAGGCCCCCCCAGTCAAGCGTCGGGACGCTAGAGGGGAGGGGGGGAGGGGAGGAGGAGATCGTGGCTGAGCTGAGCCCAGGGAGTGGCGAGCGAGGCATCAGAAACGAGCATTTCTACTTGCCTCTACTTCCCTTAAGTAGGAAGTAGGTAAGTACTCAGGTAGGTCAGTTAAGTACTTAGTATGGATGTAAGGATCTCGTTGTGGCCGAGTACCTACACTTACTTGGAGCAGAGATTCACAGTAGATCCACCGCTTGCTTCAGCTTCGACTAATGAACTCGAATGAGAAAATTATCGTTCCGCGGAACATGGGGAACACATTCCCCGGCGCCTATCAATCACCGTGCGTGTACAGGTCGGTGGCAATGAAAGCCAGTAAAGTACTCTAGTTACTCACTTTCTCCTCGTCCAGATAGGTAGCGGTAAACCTATCAATCGATCGGGGCCTTGTTCACCCAAACCATCATTACAACAACTATATATTTATCTATAATAGCGGAGGGAAGTGCGGTCTTGAGGATGGGATCTGGCTGCCGCTACGGCTTTTGTCCCTGTGACGTTGTAGAATCGGGTAGCGTCACTGGGGACGCCTCGCAACAGCCGGAGCAGGGTTTCGGGGAAACCATCTCGCGGTATAAAGCGATAAACCTACGCAATTCAATCCCATGAACTCTTCAAACAGTGATTCTTTCCAAAGATCCAGCATCAGGGGGAATTGCCTGTATCAGGAACCGCGTTCGGGTTCCCCCAATTCGGATAGTAGCGCCACAGTCGGTGCCCTTTAGACACAGTGGGGTCGAGTAGAAGAACGCCTACGGAACACAAACTTAGCTGCATGTAAAAGGCCGGGGGCCGGGGGACTGCTTCTTCTATAGCAGTTTGGTCTCCAGTGACAGACCAATTTTAAAATGCAGCTGTGCTCCGTAGTTCCGATTCGCACATTGTGTGACGAGTGAGTCGTGCATACGGAGTCCTGTATAGAGCATGCCAGAATATCAAGGCAACCGGGGTTTTTTGTTCTGTTTCCTGCCTTTTCCGACCAACAGTGCAACGCGCCCTTTATTAGTAGTGCCGACAACTTATAAGAGAGACAGAAGCAAGGAAGGTTATGCGAGGCTAACTTTCGGGCCCAGTGGTTAAATGCCAAGCCCTGTAAGGTAGATAGCCTCATCGGTCCAGAGTTGCCTTTTCTATGTCGTTGGACTCTAGTCTCGTGGTAGAGCCGCTGTGGCATTTCCTCAGCTATAAGCTTGAACTTATAGTGTGTCTATACGCTGTGTACTTGAGTACTTAGTTTTGTAACAGGTTCGCTTCAATACCACCAACAATCAACCTTCTTCAACCCCCGGGCTTAGTCAACCTGCAAGTCATGGAAAGGGGAACCGGTGGCTACGGAGCCACTGGCAGCGACACCTAATCCCTGGTACCCCCAACCGACGCGCCGTGATCGGCGCCCTTCAAGGTCCGTACGCGGGCCAGTTGATGGACGCCACATCGTCGTAGCAGTTCACCTCGCGGGCGAAGTCGTAGCTGGCCAGGCTGCCGGCGGGGAGGGCGGGGAGGGCGGCGCACTCGGCCACGAGGGCGACGGCGACGCAGTTGGGGGGCACGGCCGCGCCGGCGGCGACGAAGCGGACGGCCGGGAAGCGCCGGCCCGGGTAGTACGGCACCTCCTCGTCGCAGGCGGCGTACGTGCCCGGCGTCGGCGCGCCCAGCGTCGGGTACACGGCGGGGAAGCGCTGGAGCTGCACGCCGCGCGTCCCGGACCCGACGTTGAGGCCGACCCCGCGCGGCCTCTCGTCCCCCCCCTGGAGGTAGAGGCCGAACGGGAACGGCGGCGTGCCCCCCGTGGTCTGCGTCTGCGCCCGGTGGTAGTACGTCTCCTCGGCGGTGCCTGCGCGCCCGTCAGCCTCCCCGGTTCCGCCCTTGCCAGTCTCGGGGGAGAGAGGGGCGGGGCCGCTACTCACCGTTCTGGTACAGAACCCGGCCGTCTTCGGCCGAAAGCACCACGTCGCTGGTCCCGGCGCCGGTGTGGATCCCGCTGAGGACCCAGTGGTTGATGGGCGGCGTGAAGTCCCGGGTCGGGTCCGTGACGTTGGCCACGAGGCGGAAGCCCGTGGACAGGGACGTGGGCGGGTAGTGAGGCACCTGGCGGCCGGCGAGAGGCACGGCCGAGGCGAGCCCCACGAGGCCGAGGGAGACTACCGAGTTCATCCTGTCGCTGTTCGGCGAGGTGGCCAACCGTGACGGGGGCCTGTGCTGCTACGGAAGAGGTGCCGGGGAGGGACGAGAGGCAGTGAAGGCGCAGAACCGTGCAGCGTGCTGTCGGAGGAACAGGACTGCCAGGCCGGGGAAACAGAGGCGCTTTATGTATCCTGGGTCTCCGCGTGTGGGCAACTCGCATTTTGATCCGTTGCACGGCCGGACTGACTCCAGTGGCACCATCATCAGATCGCCAGGACCGCTGTTCCCCGGGGACGCCTCGAGGTGGTGTCAGCACCAGCTGGCCTGCATCAACACGAGCTTTGTGCCGGCCCCTCCCCTCCCTATACCACCGTGTTTTCAGCCAGTCTAGCTTTTTTCGGCTCCCATGATGCAATGGGCCCTCCTGCCTAACTGCTTCTTTTGGCACTTGTTCGTCGGTCCGCTTCGTTAGCTTAAGGGGTTTGGTTTCGTGGCTTTGGCTTCCATTCATTCCTCCATCGCTGCGGACCGGGGCTTGGGATGGATTTCTGGAGAATGCTGAAAGCCGGACGGGGATGCCCCATAAAACACTCAGGGCTTAGGTCTGGTATACAAACGGCACGAAGTCGCGCAGGCTTCTCTGGGATCATATTTGTCAATATCACGATACCTACCCGTCTCGCGTGCCTACCTAGGTACTTACCTAGGTACTCATGAGACCCAGCAGGAGTATACGGCAGATCCCGTCTCGCGAGCCGCCCCAGGCGGAACTAAAGCCCGGCCGCGGAATGACTCGGGGGGTATAAGTACAAGAAGTACATACATACTTGGGCAGCGACGAAAATAGCCGCATAACTCAGCAGACCTCCTCTCCATGCAGGGTCCTTACTAAGACCCCGTGGGCCGTCGACACTTCGTATTCAGTCGTCTGCTGAGGCCTGGTGCAAGACAAGCGATGACGGCGAGGTCGAGTAATAGCTGTGTAAGCTGCAACCGTTGCTGGATCAAGATATGCCGCCGTCGCTTCTGGACCAGATCGGATACGATGGTGCCTCTTGCGCAGGTAATTGGACAGCGCTTCCCCTATAGTAATCGCCTGACAACCAACCCATCGCGGGCGTTTCCCAATAAGGCAACAATGAATGGGATGGTACGGAAGCAAGTCGTTCAGCCCGCAAGCCACCCAGGAGCTGCCGCGAGCCACTCCATCTATAAGATGTGCCTACATGTATGTACATACATATGTACCTACAATACCTGCATACCTCTACGTGAGGCACATAATAAAATTGGAAGAGGTAAGTAAGTAATCAGTCATATTCGTAACGGGCAGGCACCAACTATCACCACCAGCATTGAACGCTGGGAGGAAAGCAACCGCTTACTGTATAGACGCCGAACCCCCTGCATATGGGATCCCAGTACCACGTTCCCATTGGGATGGATGCTTCCAAATCGGATCGGGTCTGGTCTCCCGTGGGATTCAATGCTGAGAGGGTCCAGTCCACAAGGCGAGCTGGGCGGCTAGGGTGTTGCTTGCTTGGCACCCAGGTTGATCGGCTATCTAGCCCGGTTCGAAGAGCCCCCTCCCCAGAGGTGGTGGGTTTGACAGCCTGGGCTGTGGGATTCGCATCTCGGGGGGGGCCTTCCCCTGGACCGATTGGGGAGTTCCCCTTGCTTGAGCATCTTCGTTATGACGCGTCTTCATTGGCATCCCGTACTACATACATACCTACATATACCTCTTACGTCGGGTATCCGAGATAGATACCTGCTTCGCCGTTCCCTCCCCCCCCGTAGCCATGGCGGCTACCATGAGCACGACGGCCGCACCCCCGGCGAGCCGCTTCACGCCGGGCCCGGCCTGCCTGGACTCCATATTCCGGACCGAGGCGACACGCGACTACGTCGGCTCGAGGGGCTGTCTGCCCGCCACCAACCTCGCCTGCACCATCTACCACTTGGGATTGGCCGATTCCTACCATTACGAATCGTCCGCCTCGTGCTATCCCAATCCCCGCGAAGCGGTCCAAGGCTGTCCCGCCGGCTACACCACGGCCTGCGCCACGTCCACCGTCACGCCCCCCGTGTTCAACACCAAAGCCAGCACCCTGGACTGGCCCGTGACCAATGTAGACGCAGTTTGCTGTCCCGCGTGAGTTTCCTGTGTCGCGCTCTTTCGCCCCGTACCCAGGACGCTGACGGTACGCCTGGAAAAAGAAACATGCAGTTCGAATGCATCCAGGCCGGCTACTCCACAAGCTGCATTGCGCCCATCACACAGGACACGGTGGTTGGCCTCTACACCTACGAGGCCATGCCTTCCGGCAAGCAGACCCTCACAGAAGCAGCCACTCTCCGCGCAGACCAGGACTTCGTTTGGGCGTCTGGGGTTGGTGTAGGCGAGAGAGTCTACGGGTCTTCTGTCGTGTACGTCGATTACCGCGACCCGTGGGGGCCGGCGCTCGACAGGAGGCCCCGGCCCGCGGTGCAGACGCAACAGCAATGGGCTCCCGGTGGGAACGCCCGGCGAACGGGCATTGTCGCTTTGTGCCTTGTGCTCGCAGCCACAGTCTTGTTCTTCTCGTCTGTCTTTGGTTTCTGGCGGAAAAGAAGAACCCTACAGCAGAGACGCGCCAAGAGAGACATTTACGATGGAAACTGGACCAGGGGTCCTCCGGGTGCTTCGGATCCTGTGCGATCGCGAACCAGACTGACTGACGGAGCGCCGGTATCTGGGCCCAACACGTAATCAGCAGCTTAAGTAGTAAACTTCCATATGAGACCTTTTATCACCCTAGCCAGCTCTCAGGGACCCTAGTAGACGCCGGTGCGGACCTAACGCTGGCTCTATTAGACACCAGAATGCGGATGTACCGTCATTGGCAATGTGAGAGCCCAAGTGAAGTACTGTAGGAATGCGGTCGGTCGCCTCCCCGTGGACCAGGTCCTGCTTGTTGATCGCAAAAATGCCAGCCGTCCAAATTGCCACATCCAGGCCGTGGGCAACGGCGTCGTCGGCGTCGTCGTCGTCGTGACCAACCGACTGCGCACCGGCTCATGCAGGAGGCCGGCAGTTCTTTCAATATGCCGCTAGGCGAGCATAGGCTTGCAAGATTTTCGGCTCGGTGAACTCAGCAGGCTCCCACCCTCCGCAGTCTCCGAGGGGTTTGGTAGCCGCAAGGCCCAGACAAACCGCCTGGCCTGTGAGGATTAAGAGCTGCTCGGGTGTTTTCGGCCAGCGGGGCGGTTCCATACCGCTGACTGCCCGTCCTGAAGACTGGCTGCGAAACACCAACGCGGAGCGATGGGCATACCCTTGATGGGGCATTTGATTTCGTTCATATGTCTTTCAGGTAGTGGGCCTTGAACTTCTTATTCGCTCGATCTCCGGACCGGTACTGGAACTGGTCGCCGTGTATTTCGAAGGCAAAACAGGAAGGCGCATCTTGTTGGTCGACGGAAGGCGCATCTTTTTGGTCGACGGCAGGCGCAACTTGTTGGTCGACGGGGGTCGCTGGTGGCTCGTCTTCGGCCGGCACTTGGAATCGGAACATGGTCTTCTCCTTGGGCACAAGTTTGATGGCGTTCTTCTTGGTGATGATCTCAAAGGCGAACTTGGAATCCTTCACCACGATGCCCCGGATACCCACTCGGCTAGGGCACGCGCTCCGCACGACGTCGATCTCGGCGCCGTGGTAGTCGGCAGCGCTCAGCTTGGCCGCGGCGCTTTGTCCGCCGGTGTAGAGCTCATTTCCGAGAAGCTCGCGCATGTAGCCGACCCACAGCTTGTTCAAGGGCGCAAAGGTTTCATAGCGCCGTCCTTCCTTGGGTATGTCGTAGAGTCCGAGCCGGCGCCGCTGGGTCGATGTCAGAGGTTGGGGCTTGAGGGCCTTGCGACGTCGCTTTTTGTCCTCGCGCGCCTTGCGTCTTGCTTCACGGGCGTTGGCGGCAGGGGGTGGCGAGCTGGGCCGCAGCAGGAGGGGCCGATACTGGATCTTCTCGGTGAAGATGCGCGAAACGCTGTCGGGGCTGTGGGCGCGGGACAGCAGGTCGTGGGTGACGGACGGGGTGTTGTTGTTTTTGGTGGTGGACGACATGGTCAAGGAGCCCTGTCCAAATCGTCGTTGCTCGCCCAGCAATCCGCTCTAATGAACGAGGGTGGTGTTCTCGGCGCTGGCGGGTTCGGCGCGTCGAATGTTGTTGAGCCGGGCGAACGCATGTAATATCTCGGGATAGGTAGGAAGGTAGGTAGGATGCGGGATGGATGAATGGCATCATTCCGTATGAAGGATTATGGAACTCTTCAAGTTCAACCTACCTAGCAAAAGCAACCTTCATTGTGGGGTGTAAGTGCTGGCTAAGGGTGGTGGGGCCTCCGGCTTTTGGGGGACCTGTGCACCTAAAGTTGACAGCCCGCCAGTGGAGGAGCAGGGCACAGAGCAGCCCCGGGGCCTCTTCAGCTCCAGTGAGTCAAGTTCGATTCCCACCTATGTATGTACCCTAGAGCAATGGGAAGAGGCCCTAGAGGTGCACGATTTGGCTCCATCCTCCCCCCCCTCACCCCCCCCCCCCCCTTCCACCCGACCCCAATCCATCGCACTACCTACATAACGTTCAAGGTTCAGATGCATGCACTACAGTGATGGAGTCCGAGTCGAGTCCATGCCGTCCCTGGCTTCCCCCCAGTTCGCGCCCACTGTCGGCCCCCCGGGTGGCTTTTGGTTCACATGCCACTGAAACCTCGGCTCGAAACGGCGCAGATCAACGCCCTGTTGGACCATCCGTCATGACCGCTTCGTTGATTCGCCGCCATGCTAATTTGCCAGATCCGGTGCTCTTGTTCTGCTGCTGCTGCTGCTGCTTCTGCTGCTGTCTAGAATCGTAGTTACTCGCTGTCGGACCATCGTCGAGCCCCCCCTCCCCTCCCCTCTGCGATCCCCGTCCCGAGCGCCCTGCGATGCGCAGTTGTCCATTGCTTCGGCTATAGGCCATCTTTTAGCTCTCCTGCCCGAGTCGCCCGGCACCGGCTTCCGCCACCATCACCACCACCCCTCGTCCCCCTTGTATCCGTACCTGTGCGAACCGATTCGACCGTCGCCGTCGCCGGCCGCTACCATGTCCCAAGAAGATGACCCGACGCGCGATTCGGCGCCCGACCTCCAGATTCTGGGCGACCAGATCACCCTCCAGCCCCGGAGCTATGTCGAGCCGGCCCAACAAGAGAAGGAGGAGGCGCTGATGCACCACATGGCCAGGTTCCGGTCCGAGCCTCTCCAGTTCCTCCGCGAAGTCTCGCTCTACGTCTCGGGTACCGGCTGGCGCGCCTACGATAAAGTTATCGGCCAGCCCATCTTCTATTCGGGCTTCTCCGAGCAGATGAAGAATGCCGTCGTCTCGGCCCCTTTACTACAGCGGCGCATTAGGGAGCTGGCCGACATGCGTCTGGAGGTGGAAGAGAGGGAAGGCTGGCTCCGTAAGGACGACGCCAGCTTTGCTGTCAAGCGGGCGCACCGGCGCTCCGTCATCGAACACGGCCTGCAGGAGGTAGCCGAGAAGCTGACCAACGATATGATTTGCAAATTTGAAAGCAAGACCTTCATTCGCGGTGCCTATTACATGGTCACGCAGCTCCTTACCAGGGCTTATCATCAAGGTATGTCCCGGCCGGCCCCAGGTCACCCGTGCCCCGAGGCGCTGAAAACAGTACCCAGGTATCCATGTCTCGAGCGAGGAGGTGCTGCGGCTGCGCAAAGTGGCCGAGGAAGCCGAGAGAAAGAAGCAGAGCATCATATTTCTGCCCTCGCACCGGTCTCACGTCGATTACGTTTCTATGCAGTTGATCTGTTATCGTCTGGGTCTCGCCTTGCCCGTCGTGGTGGCCGGCGACAACCTCAACTTCCCCGTCGTGGGGACGTTCCTGCAACACGCCGGCGCCATGTGGATACGGCGGGCCTTCGGGAACGACTTGCTGTACACGACCCTGGTCCAGGCTTACATAGACACCCTCCTCCAGGGAGGCTACAACTTCGAATGTTTCATCGAGGGCGGCCGGTCGCGGACGGGCAAGCTCTTATCGCCGAAATTCGGAATTCTCAGCTTTATCCTAGACAGCATCCTGTCGGGTCGCGTCGAGGATGCCATAATATGCCCTGTCAGTACCCAGTACGACAAGGTCATCGAGACCGAGGGCTACGTGACCGAGTTGCTGGGCGTGCCCAAGAAACGGGAAAACCTGGCGGATTTTCTTAGTGGAGGGTCGAGCGTATTATCACTGCGCCTCGGTCGCGTCGATGTGCGCTTTCACGAGCCCTGGAGTCTTCGAGGGTATATCGACGACCAGCTGAAGAAGTTTACCCAGGTGCCACGGGACCTGACCTCGAGATCCCCCGAAGCCATTCGCATAAGGCAGAAACTGCTGAGAACCATGGGCTACAAGGTCTTGTCCGAGATTAACGACGTTTCCGTGGTGATGCCGACTGCCCTGATCGGAACCATCCTGCTAACGCTCCGTGGGCGGGGGGTCGGCAAGGCCGAGCTGATGCGCCGTGTGGAGTGGCTGTCAGACCGCGTCCGGGCCAAAGGCGGCCGGGTTGCCCATTTCGGAAACGCCCCTCTCGCCGACGTGATTGAGCGTGGTTTGGATGTACTGGGCCGGGACCTCGTGGGCGTCGTTCAGGGGCTGGCCGAGCCAACATATTACGCCGTCGACCGTTTCCAGCTTTCATTTTACCGGAACATGACGATCCATCTGTTTATATCCGAGGCTCTGGTCAGTGCCAGCATGTATACCCGCGTGAAGCAGGGCGGCGGTCCAGTCAACCAGGACATCTCCTACGAGGCCCTGCGCGACCAGGTCTTGTTCCTTTCTTCGCTGTTCCGCGGCGAATTCATTTTCCCGAGCGAGGGTCTCGTGGCGAACCTGGAAAAGACCCTGGTCGGCCTCGAAACCGATCGGGTTATCCACCTGAAGCGCTCCGACGACGGCAGGATCCTCCAAGTCGGCCTCTCGGACGAAGAGCGGAAGGCGGGCCGAGAAAACTACGATTTCTACTGTTTCCTCATCTGGCCTTTCATTGAAGCCAGTTGGTTGGCCGCCATCTCGCTCATGGGCCTCACGCCAGCTCTGGACCAGAAGGAAGAAATCTGGATCGAAGCGGCAAAAGCCCAAAACAGTGCGCAGCTGGTGAGTTCCGGTTCCTCCCCCCGCGGCCAGGTGCATTCTGCTTACACGACACTTCATAGCTTGGGAAAACACTGTACCACCAAGGCGACCTCTCGTACTTCGAGGCCGTCAACAAGGAAACACTCAAGAATGCCTACACTCGCTTCGAGGAGGAAGGGATTCTCTACGCGGTCAAGTCCAAAGATGCCAAGGTGCCGGCCCGTCTCCGGGTCGCTCCCGAGTGGTTACCGCCACGCGACCCCGCCACGGGTGCGCTCGTGGCCTCGGGCCGCCTTTGGGAGTTTACCGAAAAGATCGCCAGCAGCCGGCGAGAAGGGAAGAACCGTCGCGACGGCGCCACCGTCAGCACCCGCGTTCTCCGTCTTACCGACCTGCTCGGCCGCCGGCTGTTCGAAGCGGCCAGTAGCCCGGACGGCGTGAAGGGGTCGCGGCTCTCGGCAGAAGAGGCGGCGCGGGTCAAGACGCTTGTCAAGGAGGAGAGGAGGCGGCGGAAGATGGAGGGCAGGGCCCATTTGTGAGACGGCGGCGACGGCGGCGCGTGCTTTGCAAATTTTGCAAATGATAACAGCGCATATTAAACCACGCTCGCAACCCTTCCTCGCATGGGTCTATAGCTGCGGGTTTGGTACGGTTTTGCTTCGCGGAGCGGTGGTTGTGGTCGTAATTGTAGCACGATGTATCAGTATGTACCAAGGCGGGTGGTTAAATTGAGATAATTACAAAGGGCGGGCGGGCAGGGACCCTGTCGAGTCCTGGCGTCCTGTCATTAAATGTATTCTGACAATGTTCGGACTGTCGGACCTGGAGTTTCGGAGTGCGCCACCCGAGAAGTAAACCATTGAGGGCCAACGACAGGCCGCCGCGCCGCCGACCATGTACGTATGGTCAGTCGCCTTTCATGAGTGGAACAAATCCGAGGATTGGCTGGCGACTACCGGGCGTAGTGATACGACGACCACGCGTCGCAACCAACTGCGACTTGGGCTCACCATGGGCTACGGGACCTGGTGCGAATCGCCTCTCGGCTCTTGCCGAAATACGCCAGGCCCTCGTCATAGACCTCCCCGACCGAGCACGAGTCGCAAAGGGGCTCGCTTGCCATGGAGCAAGCACGGGGGCCGATCCAGGTCCGAACCATGGGAGCCAAAACGGGACATCAAGCAAGATTGGCCGCCGGTGTCAGTAGATATCCCAGAGGCTAATCTTGCCGTCTTTGCTTCCGGCAGCCAGCCAGTGCGCCTCGCTTGCCTGTCGGATCCGCCGATCCTTAACGGTCAAGTCCCCCCCAAGCCTAGGGACCAAGGCTTTCCCTTCCGCCCCAGCTTCATCCCTGCCCCCGGGGCCGCGATCGTCTGATCCGGGCGAGGAGTGACTGGTCAGATTGGGGTCCGCGAAGGCGGCGGCGTAGCAGCCCACCTGATGCCATTTCAAAACCGCCAGCTCCTGCATGGTCTTGGCCGAGTAGACGCGCACCTTGGAGTCCCAGCCGGCCGTGGCGAACACCCTACCGTCCGGGCGGATGCGCAGGCTCTGCTGGCCCGCGTGCTTCGTGTTGGCGACTCTCAAGGGCTGGGTCTCGACCACGGCCGGCGGCCTGCCGGGCGGCTTGGCGGGTTTGGGCGCCGAGGCCAGCGCCGCAGAGAGCAGGGACACTGCCGGGTCGGGTTGGGTGGCGCCGGCGGAGCCAGCCAGGGTCGTCGTCGTGGGCGCATGATGGCCGGGCCCGGGAGCTGGCCAGGGTGCGGCGCGGGGGGGGATGGGGTGTTTCACCACCAGGCTGTCCGCGCTCGAGGTGAGGAAGTAGTCCCGCCGGGGGCCCACGTCCAACGAGAGGACGGGCTGGCTGTGGCACTGGGCCCGGTACCGGGCGGCCCACGAGCCGTCCTCGCCCAGCTGCATGAGCATGACAAGGCCGTTCTCGTAGCTCGTGGCCAGCGTCAAGGAGGCGTCCGAGTAAAACAAGGCCAGAGCCATCACCATCCCATTCTTCTCGTCCTTGGGGCCCGGGTGGACCGTGTGCAACCTGGTCTGGCTAGGGAAGTGGTATATGTCCACCTGGGGAGGTCAGTCACGGCACGGGTCCCGTGGGGGGGGGGGGGGGGGGGGGGGGGGGGGGGGGCAGAGGTCCTGTCCTTGGAGAGTGGTTAGTGCACAGGACGTACAGACTCGGATGCCAGGGTGTTGGGCACGGCAATGAGAAACTCGGAGCCGGCGTCGTCGTCGGCAGCTGCCGGACAGAGAGCAAAGGAACAAAAGTTCATGGTGTTGACGGGGAGGATGTGGAGCACCCAGGGCTGGGGCCGGGGCGACGGCGAGGGGTCCAGGGGCAGGACGCGGCTCAGCGTGGCCTCGTCGTCGGCCGTGAGCTTCCACACGATCAACTGGTTGTCGCGGCCGTGGCTGGAGTTTGGCCCTCTCCATCGTCAGCCTCGGTCACGCGGGCCGACGGCGGCGGCGGGCGAGGAGGGGAAGGGGAAGGGGTGGCTGCCCGCTCGCAACAAAACTCACGTTATGATGCTGGCGGCCCCCCAGGCGGCGATGCCCAGGATGGCGTTGGTGTGGGCGCGCCAGACGGCCGTCGGGCGCATGGTGGTCAGGTCCCACAGCACCACGTAGCCGTCGGCATCGCCAGAGGCCAGGCGCTGGTTGCCGCGCACAAAGGCGGCCGCGTGAACTTGGACCTGGTGGCCTCGCAGCACTGCTTTGGGTTGCGCGGGCGGCTGGTGCGCGGCCATGGCGTATGGAGGGAGATGCGCTAGGATGAGAGAGAAGTAGGTATGTACTTGCTTGCGATCCGTGATGTCTCTCTCTCTCTCTCTCTCTCTCTCTCTCTCTCTCTCTCTCTCTCTCTCTCTCTCTCTTTCTCTCTTTCTCTGTGCCCTTACCTCTGGACCGGCATGGATGTAACGGAAACGCGGGGGTTTCAATAAACAGACAAGTAAGAACACCACGAGGTATGTAGATACTCCAGTCCACAAAGCGGGGGAGACGATGGGTTCTCTCTCTCTCTTTCTCCCTCTCGTTCGGGGCGGCTTTACGGCCGCTCGCGAGCCTTGAGGCAGCTGGAGGTTTGGAGCCCAGTTGCGCCTGAGCCCCACCACCGTAAAACCCGGAAGCTTCGACTTCCTACAGTTTTAGTTGCAGTGAAGTATATCCCATATCTAAGTACATGTACCTACCTGGGCCTGTTATAGGTGGGCAGAGAACAACACCAATGCACGAGATGGGGTTCTGCTCCGTCATGAGAGCCTTCCCGCACACTTATATCCCACACGCTACCTAAAGTACGTAGCCGAGTTGGATGACGTCGCAAAGAAGCCCAGCATAGCCCGCCGGTAAACTAGGGTTGTTGAACGCGACGGTAGGAAGTAGGTACTCAGCCTAGGCCAGCCATTACCCGACACCGTCAAAAGTTGCCGCCTTGCTTCGTCCCATGGGAGCACCGTTTCGACATATATGTACGTTGGTGAGCCCCTAGGGTCGGACCGTGATTCGGAAACCCCAGGCCGGAATCGTTCCTATGGATACCTACAACCATGGATGCTGGGTAGCCCGCCCTCCCGATGAAGTACATGTAGACAGACCTAGGTAGGTAGCTGGTCGCCAGGTCTCAACCGTCCCTTGCTTGCACCCCATGAGAAAGAGAGACCGCGAGAGACGGTGTGTTCCAGGTAGACAGGCCTTGGACAGAACGTCCGCCGTGACAGCCACCTTCGTCACCTCGCTCTCGCCCCCGGACCGATCGACGGCGCCAGGCCAACCTGTCATCCCCTCTTTGCCCTTGGCCGCCCCTCCGCTTCCCGTCCGATTTCCCCAACGGCCGGATCTGAGACGCGTCGTACACAGATGCCCGAAGTCGTCCGTCGTACGATGCTAGATCCCACGCAAGCCCCCGCGCGGTCCCCGCCCACCGCTACTGTGTGTGCTAAGGACCTGCAAGGCCATGGCCTGTCGAGCAATCGAAGGGCGCTTGTCGGTGCCACTGATGATGATGATGATGATGGGGTTAGGTCTGGCGAGCCTGGTGGCCACCACCCACACGTCTGTCCGCGGGGGTTGTGGGCGTTTCACCCTACCTCGATACTTAATCGGTAATATCTGTACTCTCCAGTTGCCCTCTGGCCCCCCTCAGGTCCTCCACGAGGATTGAAACAGTTCGCAGAGAATTCCCATGGAAGCGCCGTCCTGGCAAGAAGCCAATCACGACTTGGGATGGCGCGGCGGGTGGCTGTTTGAGCAGGCCTGCCTGACATGGCCCGCCCCTTGTCTGGTCACACAAACACAAATACATAGGCAGGTAGGCAGGTACTCGATTGGCTCAGCGTTCCGGCATCAGACCGCTCCCAAGTATGTCTGAGGTCAGGTAGGTGCCGGCCTCGAGGCATGATCAGACTGGAGGCCATGGGGGAAGACCGGCACGAGACACGCAATGCACACGCATCGCGTCATCCACGGGCGGCAGCGCAGGGCCAACCTCTTCTCCACGTCTCCCCTTTTCCCCCCCAAGCAACACCGGGGACAAGACAGGCACGCCAACGTCACCCCCCCGGGTTTGAGAAGGGATCCACAGGCGTCAGGTCATGGAAGCCGGAGAAAAAAAAAGATTAACAAATAAGGCCACATCAGCGGCCCGTTCAGGGCGGAATACCGTCCGAGGGGGCATGGATCGACACTACTACAGCCCTCGTTGGAGGGGCCATGTCCTTCCTGGACGCGAGGGCCCCTCGTCACATGATGGCTCTTGTATCCGGGGCTTTCAGTCTCGCTCCCCCCCCCCCGGTCCCCTGTGTGTACCTGCATCTCAGAGAGGGCTGTGGAAGGTCCTGCCAAGCTCCATACACAAATGCCTCGGACGATCGGGGACGCGTGTGAAAGGCTGCCCGTAGCGAGGCCAAGGAGGGGTCGGCCACTCGTAATGGACGTTGGAAGAAAGATCCCATGTTGTGCCCCTTGTATGCAGGAAAGCAACTGGGGGGTCCAGGGGTCGGCTCCCTGAAGTGCCGGGCCAGACCCGCACTTTCTCTTAACGGCCAGCCAGGGGGGGGGAAATAGGATATCTACATGTATGTAAGGTACTTACCTACCTGCCTCTTTCCCCTAGCATAGACAAGGCTCGCAAGGATGGATATCAATCTACTAAGCCCAACGTACAGAGCAACGTACAACTGCGATTTTTGTACATAAGAACACACATCAGGAAGAGCCCTGTGAGCAACCCACGCAGGAGGTGAGGGGGGTCTTGGTGTCCACCATGGGGTTGAGTGTTGGGAACTGCCGTGTAGCGTCCGTGGACCCCCCATCTGGCCAGCCTGTCCAGCACTGCTACTCGGACTGAACCACGCTACAATCTCGCCATTCTCAAGAAGCGAATCCCTTCCAATCAGGGTGCAGCGAAACGAAACACGGTCTTGCAGCCGTGCTGCCTGCCCGTTTCCCCTCTCCCATCCGGGTTGTTCGTCATTGTCCACTCCCCCCCCCCCCCCCGGCTGATGGATTCGGGGCTGGGGATGGAGGTGTGAACCGTTTCCCATGTACGCACATCATTGCCTCTATAGAAGCGCCCGAGGTAACGTGGGCACCCTCGAGGGTACATAGTACGTGCTTGCATTATTAGTATCCGGCGATAGCCGGATGGGAGGGATGACATGGATGGAATGCATTCTTGTCTGTCTGTCGTGCAGGCTCGCACAGACACAGACACGCGAGCACTTACAGACTAGAGCCGTCTACTATCAAGTTGGATGGATGGATATAAGAGGTACCTTAGGTATGTATCTACCTACATACCTACATAGGTTGGTACTCCTGTAGCGAGCTGGCCAGACCACGTCCTAGCCAATGGCGCCAAGACCTTGGCGTCAGCGAAAGGAACTGGTGTGAAGTTATAGCGACCAGCCCACCCTTCGTTTGGCAGGTCCGGCCGGGAGGGTTGGGGGGGGAAAAACCAATCTAGGGGCCCGAAAGAAGCCCGCCTGGCAGCCTCCAGGTAGCGGGTGGCCGGCCCATGGGAGATGGGACGGTGGATCAATCCATCCAGCTCGCTCCATCGTAGGTACATCAAGACTACCTTAGGTAGTGGAGGCCGTCCTCCAAGTACGCGTAACGGCGCGAGGCGATCAAACCGCGCCGAAGACCCTAGCGAGCGCACAGCCGCAGAAGATCGGTCGCAGGAGCTTCGGGCCATGTTAGAGACGACACAAGCTTCCAGTCGTTCCGACCTTCACAGCCAGCCAGCCGAGCCAACCCCCCGCGGCTTGACGGATCCGGCCACACGCCTGGTCTACTGGATAATGCCCAGTTACAGACAATAGCTCATTCATGGGGTAGGTTGGCCGGGGGCTTAGGTATTTGATAACCTAGGATGGATTGTGCGTTCACGGCCGAGCGCACTGGCAGAACTGCCTTTCCTGTATGTTACCTTAGGTACCTTACTACTGTACTGTCCAGTACGCTCCATCCGCGTTGCACTGCACCGCATCCCCTCCCTCCCTCCCCACTGTCACTGCCCGCTGCTGTCAGGCGAAGATGCTGCCGAGGGGTGACCGTGGCGCAGGCGGACCGCCTACGCTCTGGCGACCCGACCCCCTGAACTCCCGCCCCTGAGCTCCATCCCTCCCGTCCCATGCCGACTGGCAGCCCCCCAGCGATGCCATCCCATGCCCCCGTCACAGTGAGGTGCCCGCACACGGACTGCACAGGGCCGGATCGTGGGCGTGCCGGGCCTCCTCTCTCGGCACCTCCTTTCCACCCTGCCCGCCTGGGCCGCCCGCAAGGAGCAGCAGGTCAAGCCGACGCATTCTCTGACAAGTGCTACTCGTTGCGGGCCGGGTCCCTCCCCCTCCCTCCCCCTCGTCATCCTCGCACCCTTGCTTTCCCAGTACGTACCTGAGGTATGTATGTAGCGTCCCATTGTACTAAAAAAAAGCACGGGCGGGATAGAGCCGGGATAAGGGCAGGGGCGGTACTTCGGAAACATCTTGGCCGCTGCTGGTTGGCTGGGCCCTACCAGGCGATCTGCGCCCCTGGTGAAATAATCTTGGGACTAAGGCCCGTCCTAGATCAGGTCAAGCAAGTGACGAGCTTCTTCATCGCACTTGTCTTTCCTAGCGAGACCCTACCTACAGTCTGATATCTGCCGCAGAGACGTCACAAAAGCCCGTCGGCCGTCCATCTAACACATAGCCTCCCGGAGCAACCACCAGTGGCAACGTACCTACGTTCTGGCTTTTACAGACCGGCGGGTGGCGTCGTACTATTCAACCCAACACCCAACTCCTGCAGTCGGCCTCGATATAGGTGTGCCCCCCTGGGTTTTCCGCCTGCTTCACCGTGAGCTCATAGTCCTTCTGCTTCCCGATTCATGCCACCGTCGTCGGCGCTAAGGGGGAGACCAACTCGACAGCCCGTCGTCATTGTGGGAAAAGGAAAGCCCACAGCCAAGAATAACTAGCCGCGCTTCAGCTCCGTCGCGCCCGATTCCGCTCAGCACGCCTCCCTTCCGGCCTTGGGCTTGGGGGCTGTACCTGGTAATTACCTACAATACATATGCGGACGGCTCGCCTGCTTGATCGGTCGGAAGTACACGAGCTTTACCTGGTTGCTGGGAAGGCCCGTCTTTTTTTTTTCTTTGTTCTTTTCGGGGCCAACGGCACACCACAGGCTCGCTCCGTCCAGCCCTCCCCTTCCAGTGCTCACTTACTCGTACGAGATCCAAGACATTGGGCGCCTCCCGAGACCCTGGGTATCTCCCAAGGTTCCAGCCCGAAGAAAAAAGAGAGAGAGAGAGCTAGCTGAGGGTGTTAGAGACACGGCTAGCTCCCCGCGTCCTCGACTCCACGTTTTCTTTGGTCTCGTCGACAATTCTTGCCCTTCCCATATATCGCCCGGCCCTCTAGGAAACCGTTTACGATCCGCCCTCTAAGATCGCAGGAGCTGTGATTTCACCACTTCCGGTTCCCAGCTCGTCCACCGGCTCCCGCATCCCGCCTCTCCCTTCCCCGGCCAGACACGCGGCTTGCCGCAGCAGCAGCCGCCGGCGAAGAGACGCCGGGTACGGACTGGGGGCGCGCGCCATCACCAATCCCCGACGCCTTTCGTCTCTCCGGGGACGTCCGCCACAGCCCTGGCTGCCTACGACACCACGCCGAGGGTCCTCCCCGCGGGCTTTGGGCTCGGCGCCGCAGCGCCGCGGGCCGCACACTATGCTGAGCAGCCCTCGCCGCCGTACACGGTCAGCAGCGGTGGTTTTGCCCACGACCGGTCCTTTGAGGCCCCGCCGCTCAAGCGGCAGAAACTGTCGAGTTCTACGCCCGCTCTGGGGCCCAAGGACAACCACGGCGCCGCGGGAAAGCCCAAGGTAGTACCGCCGGCAAGCGGCATGGGCGCTCCAGAGCCCGTGCCGGCTAAGAGCAGGCGAGTCAGAACAGGGTAAGCTCTCTCTCTCTCTCTCTTTCTCTCTTTCCCTCTCGCCCCAGTATTCTTCCGTCTTCTCTTCGCCCTTCCCCCGCCGTGCCGGTCGAGTCGTTTACCCCTCTCGCGTGGCTTCCGCTGTGTACATGGACGTTTGCTGAAGGTTTGACCTGCGAGGGTGCTGAGGTGGTAGGCTTATAGCCCCACATGCCCCCTTTGGCAGGTTGGCTCCAATAGATGCTTGACATGCCGAGAACGTCATTTGAAATGCGACGAGGGCACCCCCGATTGCCTCAACTGCCGAAAGAGCAGCCGGGAGTGTAAGCGAGGCATTCGGCTCAACTTCATCGATTTGACCTGCAAGGAGCCGCCTTACACCCCGCCAACCGAGGAGTGGTCGGGTACGTACTGTCCCTCCCACCCACAGCCTCCATCACCCATGCCACTGCCCGTCTACGCATTCGGGATAGACGATTACCAGGTTGTTGTTCTCCCAGCGCCCCTTAGCTAACCACCGGATTCCAGTCCACTTCCAGGACGAGTCACGCCTCATTGCGTCGGAATACCGCGGCGGCCTGGGCCGTTACGCGAAACTGGACCGGAAGGCCAGCTCTCCTCCCCCCCGGACCAGAGAGGCCGATGGCGATGCTGCGGAGCGGCGGCCGTCCTGGATGGCGGCCTCGGCCGGCCCGTTTCCTTCGGCTGACCAGAGGACCCCCACAACCGCGACAACCAATGCGACGACGGCGGCGACGACACCGCAATCCGGCTACTACGCAGACAAGCCGCCCGCGCACTCCGGCGTCGATGCCTTCTCGGATGGCCACCACTCGAGGAAAAACAGCGATGCCTCCTTCCTGGCCCCGCCGGGCTCGTCCCAATCCAACGGATACGTCGGCCTCATGTCCGATCCGTTCCCGCCGGCCCGCGACGAGAAGCACCGTTCGCGTTCGCTGCACGCCCACCGGGACAGCGACGTGTCGACCGCAGCCTCTATAGCCGGAGCGACGGGCGTGGGACCCCCCTCCACTTTCCGTAATGGCCACGACGCCCGGCCCGGTCCCGCGGCGGCCCCCAACACCGGCATCATGACGCCGCCCAACGATGGGGGCGGGGAACGTGAGTATCTCAATTCTCCCGAGGAGCTGCACTTCATGCAAGTGTTTGTGTCCGAAGTCGGTGTGTGGATGGACAGTCTGGATGAGAAGAAGCATTTCTCCCGGCTGGTGCCCTACCATGCTCTGAAATGCCCCATGCTGCTCAACGCCGTTCTGGCCTGCGGCGTGAAGCACCTCACCCTAACGCAGCAGTACAACGACGACAAGGCCCTCTTCTACTATGACACGGCAACAACGCAGCTTCTGCGCAGCCTGCAGAACCCCGAGCGTAACACCGGCGAATGCGCGGCGACGGCCGTGGTCCTCAACGTCTACGAGATCATGAGCGAGAAACCCACGCAGCGCATGAGCCACATCGCCGGGGCGCGCGCTCTGATTCGGGAGTGCGGGTGGAATGCCAAGACCACGGGGCTCGGTGCCGCATGTTTCTGGCTCAACGTGGGCATGGAGCTGCTGAGCTGCCTGGCCTTCAACTGGAACACGTCCTGGGACCCCGAGCACTGGGGCGTGGACATGGATTTCTCCACGGAAAAGGAACATGGCCGCGAAGAGGTCTGGGTGCACCGTATCTTCCACATCGTGGCCAAGATCTGCAACTTCCGGGCCAGCGTCCCCAAGTTTCAGGAGCCGAGCCCGCACGATGAACAAATACGACTGCAGGGCCGCTATACCGAGTGGCAGCGCCTCAAGACTATGTGCGACAACTGGAACGACGCATGCCCGCGACCCATGCACCCCTTTGGGTACCTGTACCCATCACAGGCGCAGGGAAGCAACGGCAAGCCCAAATCGTTGTTCCCTAACGTTTGGTACGTGGTGAAGTCTAGGGTCACGGGGAAAGATGTGAGGCTCGAGATTACTAACACGCTGTTCAGGCTCATCAAGCGCGCTGCTATTGTCGGCCGCCTCTTCTACCACATGTCGCAATGCCTCCTCGCCCAGATCAACCCCATCCTTCCCAAGGACTCGGAAGAGGCGCGTGCTTTGCAGCTGCACCACGCGCACCAGGTCTGTGGCATTGTAACACACACCGACGACCGCGGCGTCGCGTCCGTGTCTATCCGGTCGCTGGCCATTGTGGCCGAAGTCCTGACAGACCGCGCCGAACAGAACGAGGTGGTCGCCACCCTGGAGAACATCGACCGCGAGACGGGGTGGAAGCTTGCCGCCGTCGTCAAGAACCTCAAGCGCGTCTGGGGCTGGGGCGAGAAGGCCGGAAGCATGGGCCTCGCGGCCCAGTTCCTGTCGGGGCCGGGGCCGCAGGCCACGACGACGATGCAGCAACGGCACAAAGAACAGAGCCACAAGCAGCACCCGCAGACCTCCACGCCGCCCGGGCCCCCGGCCCAGCTGATGCCGAGCCCGGCGGCGGCACAGGCTCACGGTCCGGCGCAGGCGCAGGGGCCCAAGCCCCCCGTCGCCGCGCCGCGGCCCATACGGATGAGCGGGAACCCGCTGAACTGCGCCGACTTCAGCCTGCCCAACCATCCGTACCAGAACTGGTACGAGCCGCCAAGCCGCTCGAATACCTACAATTCCTCCGAGACCTTTCCCTGATGCCCCCCCTTCCCCCCGCCGGACCACATGGGCATTCCCACGCCCCCCAGGCACCAAAGCCCACGACGCCTTTCCTCTTCATCCCTTCTATATCCAGCATACAGCTTTTTGTAATTTCGCCTGGGTAGCGAGCGCCTTCTTGCAATGATACCCCCGGTTATCCACGGTACGGAGGTTTTGTTTTTTTGGGGGGAGCACGAATTGCCTGCCTACTTCTTTCCAGGGCACACTATATAGATGCTTTCGGTCAACGTGCATGAATTACGACGGCGGAGCGCGGCGCGACACACCTGCCTGGACACAATGGCGGCCAGATGCAGAAAATGGAGATGGGCGAGAAACTCATTCCGGGCGCTTCAACGTCCGTCCTTACACCTAAAATATCTATCTATGCTAAGGGTGATGCTGATGTAGGGAGGTTAGGGAGGCACTCCTGTCACTAGCTCAAAGTAGCAAGAGGCGCGTATCGCTTTGCTTAGCAACAAATGATATGCTGAAAACTGCCACTAGAGCCTTTTCTCATGGTCTACATCTAATCCCCAGGCACGTCCATAACGCCATCTTGTGCAGTTTAAAAGTCTCTACCCATGTCGTCTATGTAGTATCACTGTGGCCACTCGCCGTTCGGGTGTTGCGGGTGACTCACAAGGCTTTTCCCGGCTCGGCCCTTCGCTCGCTCTACCCGCCATCTACGAGTGCAGGGGCTTCGTAGGATGGGGCAGGCCCGACCGGCCTACAAGGCCCTTCGGAACGTACCGCGCGCGTTACTTCGGGGCGTCGTCGACCACGGGGGTGGCGGCGGCCTGCCTCTGCATGTCGGGGTCCTGCTCCACCTCGGGGGGCGGGACGTCGATGCCGTAGCGCGCGTAGGGGAAGTCGACGAGGTTCTCGAGGTAGTCGGCCCAGCCGTCGTCGAGCTCGCCCAGCTGGTGGACGTCGACGTCGGCGCCGGCCTCGCCGGTGCGGCCGGCCAGGACCTCGGCCTCGCGGCCGGCGTACTCGCGCTTCAGCATGGGGTGGGGCGCCCAGACGACCCGCATGCCGGCGCGGCGGCCGCTCTCGACGCCGGGCACGCTGTCCTCGAAGACCAGGCACTCGTCGGGCGCGATGGGCCGCTCGCCGGCCGGCAGCGAGTCGTTGATGGTGCGCAGGGCCAGCAGGTAGATGTCGGGCAGCGGCTTGCCGCGGCCGGGCGCGACGCGCGGGTCGTCGCCCAGGACGCGGCGGTCGGCCGCGAAGACGGAGAAGAGGTCGGCGAGGTGCGCCGACTTGACGCGGAAGTTGCCGCTGTGGCTGCTCGTCGCCAGCGCGACGTGCACGCGCTTCTCGGGCCGGCCGCCGCCGCGCGCCGTGCCCCAGTACCGCGTGCGGCCGAGGCTGCGCAGCAGCTCGGGCACGCCCGGCAGCGGCTGCGACGTCGGGAAGTGCTGCTGCTGCAGCGCCGCGACCTCGGCCAGGTACTCCTCCTGGGGGATGGGCAGCTGGGCCCACTCGTGGAAGAGCGCGTTGCTCTGCGGCGCCGGCCGCCCCTGCAGCTTGGCCTTGATGGACCAGGGGAGGTCCGGCTTGCCGTACTTGGAGAGGACCGTGTTGATGCAGAGCGTGTAGAGGTCCTCGGTGTCGAGGAGGAGCCCGTCCATGTCGAAAAGACAGGCCCTTACGGGGGGGAAGCTGGAGAGGGGGGGAAGGGGGAAACGGTGTCAGTGCGGCGCGTGCGACGGGTATAGATGCGATTGGGGGAATAGAGGAGCGGGTGGGCTCACTCTGTACGGGGCGCCATGGTGACTGGCGATCTGTCTGGCTTGTTCTGGAGAGTTTGCTCTCTCACGAGGGGATGTAGGTGTGTATAGTTGGAAACGTGGATGCTGACGCTGTGATGCTGTTGCTGGTAACCTATGGTACTGGAGGGGGGATGACGGATTTCAGGGACCAGGCGGGCGGTAGATAATAAATCTGGATCCATGGATCGATCCCCAGGCACAGGGGCGGCGCCTCGTGCCCCTCCTTGCCCCTCCACCGCAGGGAAAGTTGCCGCGGAATGACCGCCGCTATTGGTTTAGTAGTACCTGCACTTTGGGATTCCGGTACCATCAAACATCCAATCCAATACGTTGAATCACCCCCTACGCCCGCCCATCGTATCCGGCCCATTTCATACGTACATACTTTGTCTACATACATCCTACGCGGTACCGCCTCGTCTTCATCCGCCCGCCCTTCTTCCTTACCGTCCAGCCTGCGCGAGAACCAAGAGGCCCGGCGCATCATGTCAACCCCAGCCCCGGCAGAGAAGGGAACCGCAGCACCAGCGCCAGACGTCTCGGAAGATGACGTAGTCGCACCGCCGGAAAAGTTCCCGCCCGAGGAAGAAGCGGCATGTAAACGCTGTCCTGTTCTTGTCTGCCACTTCGGGGGGGCGCGTTGCTGATACCAGCCTTGCAGGAGCTTCTCGGCGAGTCCAACGAAAAGAAAACCCAGGCCAACGCGCTTTTCTCCTCGGCCAAGTACGAAAATGCCATTAACAAGTACGAAGAGGCCGCCTCCGTCTGCCCCCACTACCTCGACTACGAACTCGCCGTCCTGCAGTCCAACATCTCGGCCTGCCACCTGAAGTTGGAGCAGTGGAAGGACGCCGTCACGAGCGCGAGCAAGGCCCTCGACGGGCTGGACCGTCTCGAGAGGGCCGAGACGGCGGCGCAAGAGGCCGAGGCCCACGAGCGGAAAGAAAAGGAGAGGGCGGAGGAGGAGGAGGAGGCCGAGGAGGAGATCGTCAGCTCCGGCGCACAGAAAAGCGCCCCCGCCGCGAAGCCGGAGTCCGAGGCCGAACTGGCGCGGCGGAAACGGAAAGACGACATCCTCCGCATCCGCGCCAAGGCCCTGATGCGCCGGGCCCGGGCCCGCAGCGAGCTGGGCGGCTGGTCGAACCTGTCGGGGGCCGAGGACGACTACAAGCAGCTGGCGACCATGAGCAACCTGAGCCCCGCCGACAAGAAGATTGTCCTGTCGCAGCTGAGAATCCTGCCCCCGAGAACGAAGGCCGCCCAGGAGAAGGAGATGGGTGAGATGTGGGGGAAACTCAAGGATGTAAGCCCCCCCCCCCCCCCCTTTGGGCCTTGGGCCGAGTCGCTACGTGGGTTGAGAACGGCGCGCTCACCGTATTCATAGCTGGGCAATGGCATCCTCAAGCCGTTTGGTTTGAGTACCGACAATTTCAACATGGTCCAGGACGAGAAGACGGGAGGGTACAGCATGAACTTCAACCAGAACCCCGGAAAATGAGGGGCACCTGGGCGTCGGAAGCCGATTCTGCACATCTCCCTAGCCTCAAGCCAATACATATATGTTCATGCATCCTCCGGCCCCGGCGGGTTCCATCTAAAGGGCATTTGTCAGGGCCGGGACGAGCAATAGTGTCCCCGCCCCGTGGAGGCTGCAGCGCCGGTAACATTTTAGGCAGCCTACGACCGCCGCAGGGCGCCAGCCATACAGGGACTACCTGCCTAATGGGCACCTTAAAATACCCAGGGCCAACGTGACAAATGTGCCAATTATGTTCACCCCGTGCGACAGGCCCGGGGCCCACGGATGGTTGCATGTGAAGGCTGCATTACGAGAAAAAGGATGGCGATACGAAGGCAGAGACCCGCGTCCAATACACGGGGCCACGGGACAGCGGCTGCTCAAAACGGCTCGCAAGTTATCGGGCCCGGCGGCCCGGCGAACAAAAGTCCCGGCGAACAGGCGAACCAGATAGCTGCTACAATTACAAGTTGCACAAGTCAAAATCTAGGTTCAGATGTGGGCTTAGGCCGTCGTCAGCCGAACTTGGCCCTTGGGGGAGGGGGAGGGGGTTCCGGCTGGCCGGTCTTTTTCCCCGTGGCTCCTCCCCATAACCGGGCCGGGGACAGACGAAGGGAAGGATGGACCCATGTAAGTTCCCGGTATATGAGGTACAAACCACGCCCGCCGCCCCAAAAAGCATTTGTGTCGGACGAACTCTCCCTAGCCTCCCCCCCCCCTCTCCCTCCCTATCCCAGCCAGTCAGTATCTGCCGACCTTACCCGCCATGGCCAGTCCGCAGCCCGAAGAGCTGTTCCCCGCCTCCCTGATCCCCGCCGCCGCCGCCGCCGCGGGCGCCCTGCCTGATGAGGGGTTCCGGTTCCGGCCGCTGCGGCGCGACGACTTCGGGCAGGGGTTCCTGGACTGCCTGCGGGTGCTGACCTGGGTCGGCGACTACACCGAGGCCGAGTTCCTGGAGCGGTACGACGACATGGCCCGGTCGAACGGCACGTACTTCTACCTCGTGCTGGAGCACGGCGGCCGCATCGTGGGGACCGGGGCCTTGGTCGTAGAGAAGAAGTTGTACGTTTCCCTCCCCCGCCCCCCCATCATGTCCTCCCCCGGATGCCCCCGGTCTCCCGTTACGCAAAAGGGCGGCCCCGTGCGGCCGCCCTGCAGTTCTCTTCCCACCGATACACAGAAGCGCGAGGCTGATGACAGCCACGGCGGGCCCGGGGAGCAGCATCCACGACCGCGGAAAGTGCGGGCACATCGAGGAGATCTCGATAGCGCAGGAGCACCAGGGAAAGGGCCTCGGCCGGGCCATGATCAGGGCGCTGGACGCTCTCGGTACACAGGTTGGGTGCTACAAGAACATCCTGAACTGCGGCCAGCACAACGAGAAGTTCTACAACAAGTGCGGCTACGCCCATTCGGGGCTGGAGATGTCGCACTACTTCGAAGAGGCGACGGATGCTTATCATAGGGGCTGAAGGAACGGCGAGGAACCCGCGCACGCACGCACGCACGCACCCACCACATGTAGACGAGCATGGAAGCTACCTACATGGCCTCCACGCTTGCCCATTTCCCATGTCCTAGTCACGGCCTCGCTCACAAGGCGAGGAACGCGGGGCGGCCCCCAAGCAAGCAAGCAAGCAATAGAAAACCAGGCGTCGACGCGTTGTTCCTGTCGGCGAAAGCAATGTCACGACCGCGGTGTGCCTTCCTCCCCTGCGTGGGAAGTCCTCCCGCGTCTGCGAGTCGGTCGCGGGCGAGGAAAAGGCCGGACGGGGAGAGCCTTGGCTCTTGCGGGGTACCGCCCGGCCACGGTGCACACAGCTTCTTGGTCTGTAGGCGTAGGGGTAGTTCATGCAAGTCATGATGATGGCATGCCGGCGGCGGCCACCACACGGGGGGGGGGGGGGGGCTCGACGGTCGACGTCGGCAGGTCGGGTCGGTTGCATGAATAGCGGTCAGGGAGTGAACAACGCATCATGTCAGCATGGCTGCGTCTTTTACGGCGTTGCAGTCCCGGAGCCAATGGCATCGTGACAACGATGGCAGAGAGATGCTACATATGGCCCTGGGAGGGTGTTGGGGCAGCGGGAGGGGGGGAAAGAACGTGCGCGCATGCTCGCATTTTTTTATTTTTTTTTGGCTGCGCGGGAGGATGCGGTGAGAGAGGGGTTTGCTGGGGTACAGAGCTCCGCAGGGATTCGGAGAAGCATTTCGGGGAATTCGCTAAGAATATGAGGTACCGAAAGGAAGGGGGGGAAAAAGAAGAAGAAGCTGTTGCGGCCCTGGCCTGGACTGCCCATTCTGGGGCCAATGCTCCTCCCCCCCCCCCAATCCATCCCTGCTGTGTGGTGCGGAGCAGAAAATAGATTGGGACGGCGCGGAGAGAGAGGGGCCGGTGGCAGTTGGCATATTGGACTTCCCGAGTCGGGGCGGGAAGAGCGCTCGCGCGCAAACAGACGACGGGACGGCGGGCTCCTGGGCCGCTTTTCTCGATTGTGCCGGCATCTCTCCTATGGCATGATGTTCTTTGGACGTCGCTCTCTCTGCTCTCTCTGCTTTGGCCATCCACAGACGAAGCGGCAACCATTTCGTCCCAAGCTCGCCGCCGGTTCGAGGCACCCGCCCCTACTTACCAGGCTCGCCAGGTAGGGTACCTAAGGTAGGTAGGTAGTTCAGGGACCTCCAAAGGCAATGCAAATGCAAAGTGGGGAATCTAGGAATGAGCGGTGGCGTCAGACCAATGCAAGACCTAATGGATGCAGGTTTGCTTTACTTTTCGCATGCGCGGGAAGTCGGATTGTGACGGAATCGTATCGTGCGGGCTTTGGTACCTGACTGGAAGCCGGGCAGTGGCTCGTGCCTGGGCAGCCTAAGTAGTGGGTAAAGAAAACCCGCCCACCGACCGAGAACCGGCGGCGAGCAGCGAAACAATTTTATGATGACAGCTCGTTTGGGGAGGTAGGCCCCGGTTGCTTGCGGCTTGGGGAGGGGGGAGGGGGAAAGGGGGGACAGCCAGCCGGCATTGTGGCATGTGAATAGATCGTCCATACATTTTATAGTCCACTAGGTTAGGTACTTACACACGACCCGTCTAGTGTAACAAACGCACGCATAGTGTTATTGTCCCCCCCCCCCCCCCCCCCCCCCCCGCGATGCTGCTGCTACCAGTGCTGGGGCTTGACTCGTTCGTCACCAACGACGGTGGGGGGGACTCGGGTGGCTGGCCTGTTTTCCATGTCGGGCCTGTAATTTGAGGCGGGGGTTTGCATGACATGGAGATTGTACATGGAGGGGAGGTAACGACAACATGGGCAAATCGTGGCCGTCTTGAGACCACCGACACCAACACCACTACCAGTACCACCGGGACCGGCGCACCACCAATTCGGGCTGGTGCAGAGTGGTATGTATGACATGCACATACGTCCATATATATACTTACCTAGGTACCTATGTACCTAAGTAGGTATATCTATATTTGTGAGCGCGCGCATAAGCAAGCATGTACCGCATTCCACCCCAAGCCAACACGGAATCGGGAACTTAATGGCGTGTTGGTTGCGACTTGGCAGGAACCAGCATCACGTCGTCGTCTCGTGTCCTCGGTCGGGTCGGCCATGCTTCTCTGCTTGCCTGCCCACCGCCCCCCCCCCCCCCCCTGGCGCGTTCCCTCGTCCGCGGCTCCGGCTCCGGCTCGTTTACGCGCCACCCCACAGGGCGTGAAGCAACCCTCCCGGCACTGGCCATAGAACCTTCCCTTATCTAAGTATGTACCTAGGTATGTACCTATGTAGGTAAAGAGGTAGGTACCTAGTGGATGAAAGGAGGGAACCCTCTCATCGACACCGTTACTTTGGGGTTCCTGCGTTCCAGTTTGTCGAACGTAGGGCTGGACTTGTTGCTGGGTCGGGCGCACAGAACGGCTCTTGAGGAATGGACGCGCCGGGTTCGCCCGCCAGCCCGGGTACTTGTACAAACATTTGGGCATGGAGTTGGAAGGTCGACGATCGGCCATTCGTCACACATCCGCATCCCCACCATCTGGTCTCCAGTTCCGGGCCAGGGCTCCTTGGCATTCAAGAGCTTGAACCCCTGTCTCATACCCACATGCGCCCCCAGCTTATGATCTTTTTGAGGCCTGGCATCCATCATCTGGCTCGGCCCCTCCCCCCCTTGTCCACGCGCTTGCATCTCACCACCACCACCACCACCACCACCAACACTACATCCTACCACACACCACTTGACGAGGGGCGACGCACACAAACACATACACACGACACTGGACACATACATACATATGTACCTACATACACACACACGCACGCACACACACACACCAACAATCCTTCCCGCGTCTGCGCACAGCTACCCCGGCACCACCACCACATCCTGGCATCGACTCCCCTCCCCGGCAAGGTCCAGCTGGCAGGCAAAAAAAGAGCTGGAGGCTGGGTCCCTGGCTGTCCAGGTCCCAAAGACAAGGGGGTAGGGAAGACGAGAGGCTGGCGACACATACCCCGGCCCCCGGTTCCACACCTGCCAAACAAGTCAAATCGAACCCAGGTCAACTCGTCAGGCTCGCTTCCTCACCCACACTGCCCGGATAGACATCGTGTTTGCATGCATGCTTGCTTGCTTCAAGTGTACTACTACTACTACTCCGTACATACTCACTGAACAGGTGCCTCGGCCTGCCCTGTTCCGTTTCTCCAAGTCCCGTCGTCTCTCTCTCTCTCTCTCTCTCTCTGTCTCTCTCTCTGTCTCTCTCTCTGTCTCTCTCTCTCTACCTACCCGTCCGCTGGCCTGTCTAGGTACCTATCTCTTCCCCATCTTTCTTCTCTCGTCGGGCCCTGCTCGCTGTCCTCGTCCAGCTGCATATGCCCGTCTGTGCCGTTCCTTCGTCGTGCGCCTCGAGGAGCTTTGAGTTGGCGTCGTTGAATCGTGCTCCCCCTCCACGCGCCTCCCCTCCCCCCTCCCTTCCTCCAGTCGGGTCCCCGGCCCCTCCCACCACACACAAACACACACACCCCCCCCCCCCAAATACCTGCATACCTTACCTTACCTCTGCTACATACTTGCATACTTCCCGGGTTGCCTGGGCGGGCCATGTCTGATTGATACTTGATCGAAAGTTGGTACATGCTGCCACCGGCCGTCGAGGTTGCTGCTACCTACCTAGTGCTACGAGACTTGTACTAGTGAGCCGCAGGGCGCGCAGCGGCGTGCATCTGCCACTCACTACCTAACAGCCGAATTGCCCGTCTCAAACCTTTCCGTTCCATGCTCCCTGACGGCCCAGCTGACTGGCTGCCCATTTGGAGACACCAAACTCCGGCCTTCCACCCACGCATGCACCGGCCGTCTGCTCTCTGTCTTCCCCTTCCTCCCACTTCCCACGCTCGCAAGGAGGCAGACCGAAAAAAAAAAAGACGTCGAGTGGTCGCAGCCAAGCAAAGGGGAAAAAGACGCCGACGCTCGTCGGCACCCTCCCCCCCCGCCGCCTGCCTTGCACTTGTTTGACCTGCCCTGCGACGATCGGCCGCCGTTTGATGATCCTCGTCGCCCGACTAATTTTTTTTCCCGCCCTCGAACCGCGCCCCCCAGCGAGCGAGAAGCCAATAAGTTAATCCGACCGACCCCCCTCGAAACTGGAGCTCCATTCCAGTCGAGGTTCCCCGTTCCCGTGCCCGTCCCCGTTCCAGCCAGCCAGAAGAGCCTCTGTCGCTCCAGTCGTCACCTGCCTGCGCATTCCCCGTGACCGTGACCCGACCGCCCGCCCACCCCCCGGTCCCCCCCAGCGCTTCGCTGTGCCCAGTGTTTGTCTGTCTGCCTTGCCTGCCTTGCCTGCCCGCCCAGCGTCCGTCACCCGCGCCAGCGCCAAAGTACCCCCGTCCAGCAGAGCAGCAGCTCTTTTAGCAGCGGCAGCGGCAGCGGCAGCACCAGCACCAGCAACAGCAGCAGTAGCAGCAGCTGCCTGCTACTTTAGAGCATTTTCTCTGTTTTGGCGCCCATCATGGATCCCCGACAGCCACCTCCAATCGGCGTGCCATTCACTCGCAACGTCGCATCACCGCCCTACGGCCGTTCGCCCTTCCCACCGACCGCGACCTCGACGACGACGACCTCGCCCTTTCCGCCCGCCTCGCACCCCCAGAGTCATCCCGCCTCAGCGAGTCCCGTGGGCGGCCCGTATACCGACCACCAGCGCCGTTCGTCCGAGAGTCACTTCTTTGCACACCAACAGCGCCCGTCCTATAGCCACGAGCCCCCCGCGCATTCGGCCCATTCGCACGCGCGCCACCATAGCTCTTCGTCCGTCGGGGCCTCCATGAGCCGCAGCATGGCACCGCCGTCGCCGCCGCCTTCACATCACCCGCATCAGCAGCAGCAACAGCCGCCGCCGCCGCCGCCGAACCAGCAACAGCAGCAGCAACCCCCAGCACCCCAAGCGCAGCCGCCGCCGCCGCCCGGTCATTCCATGGGCCACTACGGCGTCCCGCCCGCGGCGGCCAGAGGCCCTCCTGTGAACCTGGGGCCGCCGAGTGCCTTTCCTTCTGGTCGGGAGTTGCCTGCACTGGGTTCTCTTCCTAGGACGGGGAACATGGGCGGTAGCATGTCGATATCCGCCTTGCTGGGCGGCCCGGTCGCGCGCGAGCAAACTCCCGGTCACGCTTCGAACCACACTGCGTTTCCGCCTCCACCCGCTACAACCGCGCCAGGGCCCGCTCCGGGGCCCGCTTATGCCAACTCGATGCACGCTTCGCCCCGAATGCAGAATGCGACCGACTATAACCCCTACGGCCGAAGACCACAAACACCAACCGAGCACATGAGACCATACGATCCGAGAGACCAACGGGGCAGCGTGGCAGGGTCGCCCCCGCAAGCCATCTACGGCACTCCCGAGGTGTCGCGCTTTGGCACGCCTCAGGCATACCCCCCGCGAGGACCACCAATGGGCCCAGGGGACGAGAGGAGGGACCAGCCACCGCGAGCCTCTGCCGCCAGCCTGCCTCCGCGCCCCAACAGCCAGCCGCGGTCCTTCCCCGGGATGCCCGGGCGGCCTGCCGAGATGGGACGGGGTCCGCCCCCGCAGCCGCCGCCGGGTGAGCCCATGTTTGGACGCCGGGAGGAAATGCGACCGGGCCAAGTCGAGTACAACCCCGAGCGGCCGCCTCGGTCCCTGTCCTACGAGGAGCAGCGGCGAATGATGGAACGCGACCGGGAGATGAGAGAGCACATGGACCGCGAGGCAGAGTACCGTGAGCGCGACAGGATAGAAAGAGCTCGTTTTGAGGAACAGCAGCGGCCCTTCATGTCCGAACGCGAGCGGATGGAGCGGGATCACATGGAGCGGGAACATCTGGAGCGGGAACGCATGGAACGGGAACGCATGGAACGCGACCACATGGAACGCGACCGCATGGAACGCGACCGCATGGAGAGGGAACGCGAGATGGACCTGCGCGATAGAGCCCGGAGAGACAGGACACCGTCGGACCCGAATCGCCCTTTGATCCAGAGGCCCATCGAGTACGGTCCACCCGGTCCTGGCGGACAGCCGCCCCATCAATACGGCAGAGGCGACCCTCGAGAGGGTGCCCTGTGGCAACAGCGCCCCGGTTACGACCAAGCGGCCGCGCGAGGCCCCTACGACCAGCAATACCCCGCCCAGCGGCCGAACGAGTATCCGTCGACGACCGGCCCCCCTTTCGAACGATATACTCCGCACACGCAGCTGCCACCAGAGCGATATCCTGCTGGCGTGTCCGCCCAGGCGCAGGCGAGCTCCGCGTCACAACCGGGACCGCCTCCTGCTCACGCGTATGGATCCCCGGACCGCCACAGGTTCACGCACTTGCCGCCCCACCAGCAAGCGCAGCACCGGGCTCGACCGCACGAGGAAGGGCCACCACCACCCTCCGTGGCCTATAACGGCGGCCCAGGTGCCGGCGGCTTGTTTGAGTCGGCGCGACCAGCCCGTCATGTGGAGGAGGGAGGGGCACCACTTGCTCGCCAAGCCAGCAGCAATGGGTTCCTAGCCGTCGGGGAGATCAACCGGAAAGGACGTGTATCGCCTTTGCCACAGGCGGTTCAAGGCGCCCAGCCGCTGCATCAAGGACCAGCTGGCGAGCCGGGCATCAAGAGTGAATTCGGCCGCATGTTTTCCGGCATAGGTAGCGGGGCAAGCGGTCTGGGTTTCTCTAGCCCCGTGCCCTCGGGCGCCAACCTCCCCTTCACGAATTCTGGGCTGGCACGACGCGACGATGTTGACACTACCTCCGAGGGCGCGGCCGAGCCGCCTGCCAAGGCCCCTCGCAAACGTACCAGAAAGGTCAAGGAGGATGATGCCAAAGGTGACGATGAAAGTAACGGCCGGTCTACGCCTGTCGGCGGCCGGTCCAAACGCCCCAAAACCCATGCGCATCATCACCACCACCAGTATGTAGCCCCCTTCCCGACTCGTCGATGGCAACCAAGGCTAACCACGTGATTTCAGCCATCACCACCATCACCACCACGGTTCTGATAGGGCGGCCTCGCCACTCCACCCCGACCATGTTCCGCTTAAGAACATCAAGTCCGGCACGCCCGTGGGCTCGCCCACCAGCGCGAACAAGGATCTACCGCTTACCCACAGCCATCAAATTCCACGATCGACCGCCAACACGACCCCCGCGGCCAAGCCGTCGGGCCCCATCATTGTTCCCAAGTCCAAGAGACGAGTTACGTCTCAAGCGGTTCTCGACAGCGTTGCGCATAAACCCCGCAAGCACCTGGGGGACGTATTGTATAGTCCCATCTTGAAGCCGGCCAAACTGATGTCGTCGTCGCGCTTTGGCTTCTCCTCGACACCCAGACCACTTCCGGTGGCGCTGATCAAGGATAACGAGAATTCGACTCTCACGGTCAAGATCTCACGCGTCCACCTGACCCCAGCGGCTCGCGAGGAAATCACATCGCGACGCGCCGTCTGGGGCACCGACGTTTACACCGACGACAGCGATGTTGTGGCTGCCTGTATCCACGCTGGTTGGATCCGCGGCGAGTGGCCCGACGACGTGGACGCTAACTTGCTCGAACTACAAGGGCCGCCCCCCAAGTCGAGGAGCCGTGCGGCGGCGGTCGATCAGGCTCCCCAGGACGTCTTGACGGCGCCTCCCGCCACGGGTCCTGTCCAGGTGCCGTTGCACCGAGATCTCCAAGTCACGGTTCTGATCTTGCCTGCCCTGGAGAAGTACGCGAGCACGACCCGCTTCGGCATCCAGAGTCGTGAGTTCGGAGGCACGTACAACGGCCGAAAGAGCAGCCATGACGGTATCAGCTTTATGGTTACGGGCATCCGATGGGTCGATGGCGCGGCGCCTCAGAGTCGGCTTCGAGGCAAGGCGCGCCGAGAGCGGATTCGAAAGGCCATGGGCGAGGTCCATCGTGCCCTCGTCATCGACCTTGGGGAGGCCCCTAAGAAGAATGGGGAGACGAGGACTCTTAAAACACAACGCGGCGAGGACGTCGACAAGGAAAACCGTCCTCTCACGAACGGACACGGGCGGGAGGATAAGCAGGGGACCGATTTCGAGGCCGCCAGTCCTGCGAAGGAGAACGGAAACGAAAACGGAAACGGAAACGAGGACACGAGAATGCGAGAGGATGAGGCGCCCGATGACACAGATGGCAAGGCGGCCGCCCCTACTGCGACGACGGCTGCCTGAAGGGCCTTTACACGGATTGCTTGGGTGTACAGTATACACGGTGTAGCAGTCAGCGGGCGTTGTGCTTTGGTGTACACTAGGAGACTTGCGAGCGGGCGTGTTCTCGCGGTGCTGCACATGGCGACGGTTGCTTTTCTAAGAGATACCTTAACTACTTAGTCGGACGGCTTATCATAGCGTGGCGTTTGAAGCAGGCGGACGAGACGGAGCCGTACTGCTGTTTTTCAAGTTGCCCCAGTGGCCGACTGTGGGCATGGTGACGGCAGGAATTCACAAGCTTTTGTGTGTTGCATACCAGGGACGGCAGTCGTCACATGATATGGAGTCCAGCCAGTAGTACCGACGTCGCAGGTGGCGATGCTCTCAACGTCCGCCTTGTAACATGGTGCGAGTAGGGGGTATATGGAAGCCACCAAGCCCGAATACCGAAACGCCGAAGGACGATTTCTTTTCCGGTGTCCCGGGGAAGGCGAGGTGGTCCATTGAGGGCACCGCGATGACACCCCGAATACGGAACGCATACCGGGGACTGGGGCGACGGTGAAGACCCTAGGGACGGACAACCGTTGAGGGGGAAAGGGGATCTAGGCCCTCCCCTCTCTTCCAAAGCAACCTCATGGAGGAGTCGCTCTGACTTGACGAGGTTACCCTGCACCCACGGTAACAAACAGCATGGAGGCCAACGAAAGTCACGGCAATTGCGTACGGACGGTGGGGTGCGCCGTGCCGGGGCGCTTCCCCGCGGGGCGTGGGGGGGCAACAAAACGGGAAGAAGGGTTGAGGTGGTAAAACAACATTCATGATACGTGGCATTCGTAATACTATGAACACTTGTTTTTCTTTCCTCTTCGGCTTTAGCCTCCGCTTTTTTTTTCTTCTTTCTTTTTTCCCCCAATTCTCGCCATAACCCCCCGCGCGCGCGAACCATTACCACATGAAGGCGCCGGCGAGGACGGTGACGAGGAGGGCGGTGACGGGGCCACGGAGGCTCTCGAGCGCGGCGGCGGCCGACTTCTTGTCGTCGGCGGCCTTGTCGTTGGCCGTGGCCTTTCCGTCGGTTTGGGCTGGGGCGGGGAGGGGGGCAGCATGTCAGCATATTTTTACTAATCCCCGTCCCCCCTCCCTCTAGAGGGAAAGGGAGCGACAGAAAGGGATGGGTGGGGATGGAGAAGAGGAAAAGAATAAGAAGAAGTTAGAGAAAAAAAAAAGAAGAAGGGGCATTACCTTGGGAGAGGGTCTTGCAGGTGTCCATGAGCGTGGCGTTGCCCATCATGGCGTCCAGCTTGGGCTGGAAGCCCGCCACCTTGGCCTGGAACTGCTGGGCCTTGGCCGCGTCGCCCTTGAACTTGGCGTCGAGGGCCGTCTGGTTCTTGGCCAGGTCGGCCATCCTCTGCCACTTGGCCATGAGGCGGCACTCGCCCATGGTGGCCTGGGCGGCGCAGAAGCCCGTCAGCGTCGCGTTGCCCTGCATGGCCGCCAGGTCCGTCTCGGCCGCCTTGGCCTTGGCCTTGAAGGCGTCGATCTTGGTTTGGTTCTGCCGGCCGGGGTCAGCTGGGCGATTCCTTCCTTTCCATGTTCCTTCTTCCTGTCCTCTCTTCACCACCACCACCATCATCATCAGGGAAAGGTTAAGGGGGGCGTACGTTTTCGAACTTGGCCTGCAGGGCCGTGTCGTTGGCGGCAAAGGCCACCATCTTCTCGGCGCCGGCCATCTTGCGGCAGTCCCGCCTCTCCTGGGCGACGGCGTTGACGGCGGCGCACTCGCCCACGAGGGTGGCGTTGGCCTGGAGGGCGGCGAGCTTGGGCTGGGCGGCGGCGGCCTTGGCCTTGAACTGGGCCACCTTGGCCTCGTCGTTCTTGAAGACCATGGCCATCATGGTGTCGTTGGCGGCCAGCTGCTCCATCTTCTCCATGCCGGCCAGCTGGTGGCACTGCTTCTCGGTGGCCCGGTCGGCGGCCCGGGCCGACGAGGCGGCCAGCAGGGCCGAGGCGAAGAGGGCGGCGAGCTGCATGATGGGCGGAGGGATGGGATCAAGGCGGTTCCGGATGGAAAGCGGGCGGCGACAGGCAGGTTTGTTTAGGTTGGGCGGGGGATCAAGACGATGAATACTATATGTACAAGAATAGAGAGAGTCGAGCCAGCGACGAAGAACGGAAGGTGAAAGGGAAAAACCGGACAAGGGGTGGGGAGTAGAATAGAAGATAGCGGCTGAGCTCAACTCGAGTGAGGAAACAGAAACAGCCAGGGCAGAGGGAAGATGATGGTTTCTTTATACACGCGGAATTTGGTCTGGGAGTGGGAGCCTCTTGCCCTCGCGGCCGTCATGGTCAGCGAGGACCGGGATCGCGAACAGAAGGTCGTGCCACGAGAAGCCAGGGTTCGAGGGTGGATGGGTGACAGGGCCGGGGGAATGGGCTGTTTGACAGGTTTCATGACAGCGCCAGCGGGTGGTGCAGGTTTCGTTCGACGACACGGCTCCTCCCCATAGATGGCGAAGGTCGGGAGGACCTGCCGCACCGGCGCCAGAGCCCCCCAGAAAAGGCCGGGAGTCGGCCGAGGACGGGATCAACATGGCGTCGTTGCCCCCAAGTACCTCCTCCTTCCTGTAAGCGAGTCGTCGTCGTTGTCGTCGTCGTCGTCGTTGTCGTCGTCGTCGTCGTCGTCGTCCCGGATCGCCGGGTTCTTGGCATGAATTCGGACCCGCGGGCCAATCCCAGTTCAGGTCCCGCCCCTGCCCGTTCAGGCGAAGCGTCTAGGACGTGGCCAATCAGCGTCGCCGCCTACTGAACCATTTCTGTGGTGTTTCAGAGCATCGTCTGGAAACCGTTCTGCAAAAAAATAACTCCCCCCGGTTCCCCCCATGTCACGTCCTGGCCGGGGGTCCTGGTGCTACCTATGGGAAGAAAAAGAGGCATCGTCCCCCCCCCACACTAGTCAGCTAACGGCCCCAAGAGGATCTCCGGACGCCAAGGTAGATCCTGGCGATTGCCCTCCCCTTGGCGCCCGCTAGCTGGTCCACCGATGGGTCGCACAGTTGTGAGGCGTCTGATAGTCCGCCAGGGGACGAACGGGAGGGGATTGGTCGACGCCGTCTAAACCCGCTTGCACGATGACACGCCCGCGACGCCCGACCAGTCGCTGTCATGATGGCTGACGACGGCCGAGATGAGACCAGACGACGACGACAACAACAACGACGACGACGACGACGACGCCCTGACATCCGCTGGACTGGCCCCGCGTCGCATTGCTGAGTGCCGGGTTTCGTAGCATACTGACCAATACCTCGTATAGGCAATCTAATCCGATCGAGTTGGTGTAACGTGGAGCAGCTGTGGCTTGCGGCCATTAGCTTTGGGGGGCAAGAGATGGTCCCAGGTATGTACCTATCCATGGATGGATATGTACTTGCAGTATACCTATATTCAGGCCAGATGGGCTGGCTGGTGGTGGTGGGTGGCAGATCGCCCAGCTCATGAAACCCCAAAGTCTCTCGTTCACCCCTTGTCATTCATCAACACACATTCGGGGGGAGGAAGGGGGAGGCTTCACGAGATGGGCCGGTCCCCAACCCGCTTCGACCAGCGTCCGGGGTAGACCCGGTTTCTCTTCCTTCCAGGGCGGCTAAACGCATAGGCGGGCGATGTTCCAGTCTCTCTGAGATGGGCCGCTGACGCAGGGTCTTTCCGCGGCTCGGTTCCGTGTCCCTCTGTCCCAGTTCGCGTTGGCGCCCTCTTCGCTTCCCTCTCCTGGTCCGCTCCGACGAGCGGATGGGTATCGCCACATCTGTATCCCGAACCTATATATACCTCCATCATCCCCCTTCCCTCGGGACAAGAAAGGCTCGAGAGGAGGGCGGCCAGCTCATGGCGATCGAAGCAGCTGCTGCTATGAACCAGCGGGCGGTGGTCTTTCTGGTGCGAGGGACTCTGGAATCCGGTGAATGCTGCCGAGGATGATGCGCGCGCGGCGATGGAGATCTCAGGCCTGCGTAGTAACCACGGCAGATACGGCGCTCGGGTATTGAATCGACGCCCCCTTCGGGGATTGAATGTGCCAGACAAGAGGCTGGCAAAGCAGCCACGCCATTGCATAGAGCCATTGGATTGCGTGTGTGTTGAAGGTGTACGTATTCAATTTTCTCTCTTATTGTGAATATGATCCTGTCACGAGGCAGTAGTCAGTCACCCAGCGGGATACACGGAGGTCTCGAGACCGCTTCTATCTCTCTCTCGCTCTCTCTCTCTCTACCCGAGGATTTAAACGGCTGCAAACCTTTCTTCAAACTATCCAACTAAAATAACCTGACACTTTCGCTGAAGCACCAGGCTGCTCTCGTGTTCCACCCTCAGGCCGTTCTCAACATCACGTCTTCTCGTCGACTGTCCGGGCATTCGTACCTAGCCTTTCACGCCCCTGCCACCACCAGTTACACACCAAGTCTATCCCATACCAACATGTCTAGCATTTTCCGGGCTGCCACCGCCGCCGTGCTGGCCTTCCTGGCCCTGGCCCTGGCCCTGGTGGCGGCGGCCGGGCCCGCCGTCGGCAAGGAGGACCGGCCCGCCGGCATTGGCTGTAAGAAGAGAACCAACCGCATACGAACATGTCTCTGGCGGGCGGACTGGCAAACGGCTAACGGGGCGGGGCGTGTTGCCGGGGATTAGGGCTCACCGACTTCTGCGACGACGACTGGGACATCAAGGCCCCCTTCTGGTTCGTGGGCAACTGCGACAACGCGACCAGCCGCGCGCGCAACATCATGAGCATCGAGGTATCGGAGTGCTTCGGCGTCCTCGACAACGGCCAGCTGGCCATCGACAACTGGCACACGTAGGTCGTTCCCCCCCCCCCCCCCCCCCCCCCGTCTAAAACCCCGACCTGTTATCACATGGGGGTTAGTGGTAGTGGTTGTGATGATCATGATGATGCCGATGATGATGGGGGGGGGTTTCTTTTTACTGACGCCGGGGGGCCGGGCCGCCAGGGGAGGCATGCGCGAAAAGTGCAAGGACTGCACGCGGGCTTTCAACGACGCCGCCAATGCCCCCTTCATGTGCAAGTGCCAGCGCCGGGACGGCGATTACGTCTGGGCCCAGGCCGATCTCGGTGCGTGTTTGCCCCCCCCTGCTATCTCTCCTGTTCCTGGCTAGACCGGGTCGGACTTTCTTTTTCTTTTTTGGTTTCGCTGACCTTGAACGCAAGACGACGCTCTCTTCATCTCGAGCGATTATTCCAACGTCTGCTGTGGCGAGTGGTGGGGTACGGAATCTCTCTTACACACACACTCTCTCTCTCTTTCACACACACACACACTCTCTCTCTCTCTCTTCCCGTCTCTGCATTTTCACTGACTATAGCATTCTCCAGGCGGCCCTACCTGCGGCATGGAGGGTGAGCCCGACCTGCTTTCTGGCCGCCGTCTCCCCGATCTGCCCTCCCACGATAGTTAGTTAGGTGGTGGAAATCTATCTCCCTATCAGCCGATAAGTACGAAGGGCAGCATGTCCACAGATAGATAGCAACCCCCCCCCCGCGATTCCGGTTGAGGGGTCAAGGAGGCGGGCTGGGAATGGATGCTGCTGATGGAGGAGGGGGCGGAATGATGAAATCGACGCATGCGTTACACACACCAAGCGGCCATACGTTTCCCCTCACTTGAGAGACTGCCCCCCCCTCTCTTGGGGGTTTACGTATGGCGATAGCCAGAAAAAAGAAGCAAACAAAGTGACCACCCAGAGAGACAAGGGACTGATGTCGGAGCCTCATCCGACCCGTCTGGGCCCTTCCACCGCCCCCCAAAAAGACTCCATGGCGTTGGCCGTTATCTTCCCTATCTATCGTCTTCCTGCAGGGGTGGCATCCAGAACGAGGAAAACCCCCCTAACGGCGGGCCGTTATTGGGTCGCTCGAACAATCGCCATGCAAGTGCCAACCACTGCTATTTGAAAAAAAAAAAAAACATCGGCTAGGGAGCCGATACCCGGCGCTTGGCACCGGAAACTTGGCGTCGGCCGTGGTGGTGTGTGTGATGGCGCGGTTGCGTCGCCGCGACCGAAGATGGGGGGCATTGCATTGTACGCATGTCCTCAACTCCTCCTCCTCCTCCTCCCTGCCGTGTTTCCCACCCCGCAGACCAATAACAAGCGGCGCGCCCAGCGCAACCAACCCCTTGGCCCGGGACCGCGGATGTTGGCACTCGAGGTGTATGACGGCGTTTGCGTAAGGCGAAAAGGCCCCAAGACGTCAGGGAAAGATTCGAATTGGTCCCTCTCCATCCCGCATTATCTAGGTAGGCTTCAAGCATATTAACAAGCCCCCCCCCCCCCCCCCCCCCCCCCCTCATTGTTCCTCGGTTGGGGCTTTTCCCAACTTCCTCGGCCTCCCATCCTCCACCCACGTTGCGAACCGGGTCCCTTGAATCCGAAAGAAGACAACCTTTTTGTCGTTGTCGTTGTCGTCGTCACCGCCGCCGCCGCCATGCATCCCGTCTCCCTTCTGGTCTTCCTGGCCGGGGCCCTTTCCGCCCTGGCCGGCGTTCCTTTCGCCCTGGCCGGCGACTCGCTGGCCCGGCCACGGCCCGTGGTGCAGGCCCCGGCGCTTGCGCCGCCGACCTGCCAGGCCGAAGAGGTGGCGGGCAAGCACTGGAATGCGACATGGCTGCCGGCTTTCTTCTCGAGGTAGGGAAACCCGCTCTTTCGCCCCAAGCCTCTCTCTCTCTCTCTCTCTCTTCCTGGTCTCGTCCCCGCACGGGCATCGGCAACATGTGTAGCGTGCTCGGCCACTAACCCGGGGCACCAGCTTGGTCGCGCCGTCGTCCCTCGCTGCCGACACGAGCTCCCCGTACCTGGGCGGTGATAAAACCATCGCCCTCTACACCCGCAGAACGACCGGCCTCGGCCGCGCCGACACCCCCTCCACCCGGACGGGCGCAACCAATGGGACCATGGCGTCCGTGGTACCGGAAACCAGCACGCAGCGAATAGAGACCAGCGCGGCGGGCTTGGGCGTGATAGCGCTGGCTGTGGTTTTGTGGCTGTGAGATGTATGTCGTAAACGGCTTTGTGTACTTCAATTGGTCATGTCATCGTCGGGTTCCGCTATTGTATTACATACACATCCCTTCCCGAGGGTAGCCAGTTGTAGAATTGGCAACGGAAATCAGTCAGCAACCCCCCATTGAAAACGCCCTGACGACTCCTATGTCGCCGGCTGCTATCCAAGCCACGTAGGATATATGGCTCCAAGTCGGCCACGCTCCAGCACCCAGGATTGGCCAAAAATAGACGAATGGCCAGCTAGCCGTGAACCACGAGGCTGTGAGGGTTTGGGGCTGTACACGCGGGCGCCTCGCTACTCCAGCCAGGCCCAGCTCGCCGTGACCCTCCCGTCGTCCTTGCGGGCGACGCGTTCAAAGGCGGCAATGGTGGTGTCGAGGTCGGCCGGCGCGCAGCCGGTGCAGCGGTCCACGACGGTGACGTCGACGGTCTGCTCGCCGCGGCCCTCGAGCTCGCGGCGGATGCGGATGCGGCGGCCACACAGGGGGTTGGCGTTGGGGTTCCCGCCGGCGGCGCCGGCGGCGTCGAAGACGAGGTGGCTCACCGAGACGACGAGGTCCCCGGCGCCCGACACCCGGCCGCAGGCGCCCAGGCCCGGGTCGTAGTACGTCAGGTCGCCGGTGAAGACGCCGCCCGTGCTGGACGGCAGCGGCAGGTTCTCCCGCGCCGACGACGACGACGACGCGGCGCGGCGCGTCAGGCCCACGGCCAGGCCCACGACGAGAGCCACGAGGCAGGCGAGCGCGAGGGCGGCGAGCAGCAGGAGGGCGCGGCGGGTGAGGCGCCCGAAGTAGGTGCGGTGGGGCGGCAGCAGGGCGTCGAAGCGCTGGCGGAGGGTGGGCGAGGAGGAGAAGGAGGCGACGCCGGCCGGCGCCGGAGCGGCCGCCCCGGCTTCCTGGGCCTTGGCCGGGCCGGAGGCGGCAGCGGCGGTGGTGGAGGAGGAGGAGGGCAGGACGCGGTCTAAAATGGATCGTCGTTTGGGATGCGGCGACGGGGTTTCCCAGTCCGGGGTCTGGTAGACGGGCTGCGGCGGCGGGACCTCGGGCGGATGGGCCATGGCGGGTTGGGAGGCACGTCACGCACACAGGGGGAGTCCTTGCGAGCAGGATTTCCGTCGTGGAGACCCGAGACCTCGTGGGGTTCAATGGGGGGATGCGCAAGACCGGGGACAAAAACCGAGAGGGGGGGGAGAGAAACGCGACGGAGGTACAAAATGCCGATGGCAGAGGCAGGAAGGAAACAATGATGATGATGATGATGATGATAATGGGATTGCTCTGGTGGTTTCTTGCTATTCAGACGCCCGTCCCCAGCCATCCCATCTCCTCCCGTATGCGCGCACCCGCGCTCGCTCGCGCCAGGGCAAAAATCAAGGCGAGAGAGGAAAGCAAACAAGACCAAGATTAAAGAAAAAGCAGGGTGCCGCTGGCGACGATCTTCAGGGATCCTCAAAGGCCAGAGAGAGCCACTAAAGAAAAGTCCCCTGGCGGTTCGGCTCCAATTACCCTACTTTAGGTACATTAGGTGGGTAAAGTAAATAATACTTACTTTAGCCCCAGGAACGATCATGTCAGGTCCATTTGGTGCGAACCACCCACATCCCCATTCGATTCAATGGATCTCCCCGCTCCCGTCCCGTCTGCTTTCAATGACGTCAACCCCCCATCCTCTCGAATGTGTGCTGGATGTCAATTACTTAGGTCCCATTACCTCTTTTCTTTACCAGCCCTCACTCAGCAAAACACCCCACGGTTACAATGTGAGCAATCTATATCTTCCCAACAGCTTCAAGCACCCCTTCGGGACCACTGTGATCACAACACAAGCCACGCCTCGGGTGTTCAGCAACTGCGCCATTGTTGCTTTTTGTTTTGTCCTGGGGCCGCCTCAGCTCGGGATGCCAACCAGCTATAGCCAGCGTGCCGCTGGGGGTCGAAGCCTCGCCCGCCTGCCCAGCCACGCCTTTAAGAGGTCATTCTTGCCAAGCGAATCGAATGCATGCATGGGCCTGCATTCTTAACCCTGCAACCGCTCCACGGTATGCCCGACACGAAGGCGGCTTGGGGAGACGCGGGAGCCACCGGCGGGCGTACGCTCGGGAGAAAAACGTCGTGTCTCCGGCTGACATGGACCACACGCGCGCCAGGCACTTTGTCCCGAGGTGTTGCAAACCAGACTTGCGTTGATAGGTTTGGTCTCCCCGGGACCCCTGCAAGCGGGCTGTCCACCGTCATCGGGACGAAGAGCCCCCTCCCCTCTCCAGCCTGGGGCCTTGCGGACCATTCAGGATGCGCTTGGGTCCTGTGCTCCCCCATGCATACCAAGACCCATGTCGGCGGGCACCGGTGAGAGGGGCCGGGCTTGTGCCACCGAGAGTGGAATATACACAGTAGACACGGGATGGGCCTCGAGGGGACCCCTGGACGGCCCGACCATCATGAAGGGCGTGCGTGGGATGAGGCGCAACCCACCGTGGACTGGCTTGGCATAGGATCCTTCTTCCTGTTTGCCTGCCCACCTACTTCTTACGCATCAGCCTGACTGCACGCCTCGGCTGCGTGGGAACGGGGTGGCATCACGCCCGCTAGCCATCGAGCCCGAGGGCAGGGGGGCTTCCGCTGACAACAGGGGGGCGGGGGGTAAAGGAAGAAACAAAAAAAAAAGAGACCGATCCAGACCGAGTGGCCCGGCGAAGGGACCCCAGGCAAAACACCCGGTTATACTGTAAGGCTGCCGAGCCCTCCCCCTCAACCCCCCTCGGGTGGCTTCCCGTTAGTAGCGGCGACGGCCGCGGCCTTGTTCTCCTCGCTTCTGCAAGTCCCAGTGCTCGCCGCGGGCGGGCCGGCCTTCGCCAATGCATCGCGACGCTAGACTGCACCTCCGTATGGCTGCCAAACCGACGCACCGGGTTTTCCTCGCCGACCTGCGTTCTCGCGCCGGCCAATCGGCTGCCAAAGCGGCTGCCGTGTCGCCGCCTGGGCCTGGGACCGGGGGTAATCTTCCCCTCTCGCCTCACGCTCCCTCACGTCAGCCCTTTGGTCTCCCCCCTGCTTGAAGCATATAGTATGCCTGCCGCTGCAGTGCATCGTCTGTTCTCAGTCATACCACCGGACCCGGTCGAGCTCGCCCCTGTCACCGACCCCCCTCCTGAGCTGGTCCCTGGGTTGTTGGAGAGCGCTCGACCGAGGCAGCGAACAATACCCTGTTCGCCGCCGCCGCCGCCGCCGCTCTTGCCCTACCCATGCAATCATACATCATGCTGCCTGTTGTGCTGCCATGTAGGCAAGATGCGGGCCCCTGCTTCCAGGCCATCTGTTCCCGTCTAGCCGGAGGCCCTGCCCTCAGCAACCCGGGAACCTTCTGCCTTGTTCTCGGCTGGGACTCGTTCCGGGTGCCTGCGCCGGGCTTTTCGACAGAACCCCCGAGGCAACGGGCCCGAGGAGAGCCTGCAGCGTCTGCCCGACTGAGGGTTGCTGGCCGCGTTGTTCCCCCCCCCCCCCCCCCCCCCCCCCCCCCCGCCTCCCCAAGTCCTTTCGCCCGTTACCATTCGCTCGCTTGCCCCCCTCTGACCATCGAAGGAAGGATCACTGACAGGGTAGAAGACAAGGATTCCTCAATAGTTTGCTGTAGAGGCTTACGAGAAAAAACACCATCAGAATTCGTTTAAGCAGCCTCAGAGCAAGACGACGCACGACGGGGGGGTAGGGGTCAGATTTTCACACCTGACGATGAAATGTTGGGCCTCGTCGAGTGACCTTCCCGATATGTATCGGCTTGCCAGGCCGTGAACCCGTCCCAGGGGGGTATTTTTGCAGACGGTAGAGCAGGGCACCAGTGGAAAGAGCAGGCACCGCTGGAAAGGTCATCATGGGTGAGCGGCCCTGATCGCATATAAGTTCTGTCGACGCCGGGGAAACCGGGAGGCGAATCTTGCTGCTCGAATAGCATCCTTCCTTCTTCCCAGCCCGGAGACCGCGCAGTTTAATATCACCCTAATTCCCCCACCACCATGGCTTACCTTGGCCGGCCCCTGTACTCGGCGCTCCTCGTCCTCTTGCTCTCCTGGGGGACGGCCGCCGTACCGGCCGCCCCGTCATCCCCCGTGGTGCCCCTGGCCAACGCCGGCGCCAGCAACGTCGTGCCCAATAGCTACATCATCAAGTACAAGGCGGCGTACGGCGACGACGCGCTGCGGGCCCAGCAGGCCGCCGCCGCGCGCCTGGTCCGCACGCGGGGGGCCGCGGCGCCCCGCGTCGGCTACTACAACGTCTCGGGCTTCGTCGGCCTGCACGTCGAGGGCGGCGACGCCGCCGCCGCCGCCGCGACGCTCGCGGCGGACCCGGCGGTCGAGTACGTCGAAGCCGACACGTACGCCGCCATCACCGGCGGCGGCGTCGTCGTCCAGGACCCGGCGGTGCCCGGCCTCGTCCGCCTCTCGCACGCCCGCCTCGGGGGCCACACCGACTACGTCTACGACGCCGCCGCCGGCGAGGGCATAACGGCGTATGTCGTGGACACGGGCATCAACATCCGCCACCCGGACTTTGGCGGCCGGGCCGAGTACGGATACAACGCCGTGTTCGAGGATGTGAGATTTCTTTTTTTTTAATCCCACCCTGCCCCTTTTCGTCCTCTTTCGGTTCTCTTTTATCCCCCCCCCCCGCCTTACTGACGTGGCGCGCGCGTGCGCGGGGGTTACAGAACGACCCCGAGGACGACAACGGCCACGGTTCCCACATCGCCGGCATCGTGGGCAGCGCGACGTTCGGGGTGGCCAAGCGGACGCGCCTCGTCGCCGTCAAGGTCTTCGACTTCCGCGGCATGGGCCCCTGGTCGCAGATCATGCGGGGCATGCAGTGGGCGGCCGACGACGCCGTCGCGCGCGGCCGCCGCGGCCGCGCCGTGCTGAACCTGTCCCTCGGCGGCGAGAAGTCGGACGCCGTCAACGACCTGGTCCAGGCCATCTCCGACGCCGGCATCGTCGTCGTGGTCGCCGCCGGCAACGAGAACGTAAAGCCCCCCCCCCCCCCCCCCTCCTTTTCCCTTTTATGTGTCGAAGCTCTCCCTCTCTCCTCTCCCCCCTTTTATTCTTCGTCTTCCCTCTTTTCCTTCGGGTATAAGCCGGGGGAGCGGTCGACCGGTGCTGACTTGAGGGGTGGGGGGGGAATTAGGTGGACGCGGCCGAGCGCTCGCCGGCGTCGGCGGCGGCGGCGCTCACGGTGGCGGCGCTGGACCCGCGGACGGACGGGCGGCTGGCCGTCTCCAACTACGGCGCGGCCGTCGACGTGTACGCGCCGGGCGTCAACATCACGAGCCTGGGCCCCGACGACGGCCACGCGCCCCCGGCCGCCGCCTTCCCGACCGACACCTTCACGGGCACGAGCCAGGCGACGGCCCACGTCGCCGGCGTCTGCGCCCTCCTCCTGCGCCGCGAGCCGGGCCTGGCCGCCGCCGCCGGCGGGCCCGCCGCCGTCGCCGAGCGCGTCCGCGCCCTCGCGCGCGCCACCGGCGCCGAGGCCCGCGACAACGTGCCCGGCACCACCGGCCTCATCGCCAACAACGGCTTTCTGTGAAAATAGAAAAAAGGGGGGAGAGGAAACGAAAAAAAACGAGGGCTCTTCCCCCTACCCCGCCCCTAGCCGACCCGTCCAAAATGACGCTCGGGAGGGGGAGCAGTGAAGGGGAGAGGGGGATGTCGTAATTATTTCCTTGCGTTCACCAGACTTCGGATGGGGGAACAATACAGTTGGGGGGGGTGGCTTGGGGCTTGGTAAGGTTTCGGGGGAGGTGAGACTCGGCGGAAGGGCGTTGTCACGAGTTTGCCATCGTGATTTGAAGGCTACATCGACCTACACGCACAAAGATGGAATCATATCGTTCGCCCCTTTTCGGAGCGTTGGTCGGCGATTATGGTTCAACCCATGTTTCCCGCCTTGACGGTCGCCCTGTTATGCTTTCGCCCACCATCAACCTCCCCCCCCCCCCCCCCCCCCTCTGACGTCGTTTTGATTCCTGTAACGTTTTTCTTTGAACAGGGGGAAGGGGGGCTTTCCGTCACGGGTATTCCAGAGAATGGAAACGGACGTGTGCAGCGGATTTGTTCGGGAGAGACGCAAAAAGAAAAAGCAGTTGTGCGATGCCCGAGAACGCGTGGCCGCCGATGCCGACGAGGAAAACCACTTGCTTTTTTCTTGTCCCCGCGAGACACCAAAGCCAGGGATCATCATCATCAGCAGCACATGGGGCCAGTGTTCCCCCCAACAAGCTTTCCCCAAGACCACCGATGAACCGCTCTCAGCCGCCCCTCCTCCTCCTCCTCCTCCCCCGGTGTGCGGCTCATCACGGGGAGGGGGGGCGGGTGGTGGTGCGCCCGTGCGGCTTCGCCTCCTTGTATCAATGACGCGGTGATTTCGGGATGTTGCTGCTCGGGCAAGCTATGTCACCACGAGCGCCACCAAGCTCCCTAAGCATCCATGCCATTTCCCTCCCCATAGTATGTATATAGACGTTTCTCGGGTCCCATTCCCCCTTCCCCCCATTATCGCCATCCCCGGATTTTTTCTCCCCCCACTAGCTTACCTCCCCCCCCCAATTCGGCGTCAGCAGTACGAACGTTTCCCCGTAACCCACACACGTCTCAATACGACATCGTCATCCAGCGCCACCCGCCATCATGAGCGACCCGAGTGCCCAGTCCGCGAGCGACCCGACGTCGGGTCCCCACGGTTCCCAGGGAGGCAAAGCCGGCGGCCAGCACGGCGGTCCCGCCACCATGGCCCCGGGCACGGGGGTAAGTTGGCCCCCCCCCTCTCGACCGGCTCCCCGGATACGAAAGCAGCGAATCCGCTTCTATACTCACCCCTCCTTCTTTTTTTTTTTTTTTTACTTCTTTAGGCGACGAGCGTCAACTTCAGCAGCCTGTACGAACAGAAGCGCTCCCAGGACCCCGAGTCGGTGGCCCGGCGCCAGAGCATCAACGAGCAGAAGGAGGCGAGCTCCGGCACGCTAGGGAAGATATTTAAAAAGTACGGCAAGCAATCATGGCCCCCGTTCTTCTTCTTTTTGTTGTTGTTTTGGTTTTTGCCGTTGTTGTGTTTTAGGCTGAGGAAGAGACGACTAACATGGGCCCGAACAGTATTGTCAAGGGCGAGTGAAACAGCGGGGGTGGAGGGGACATCGGCCAGATAAAGGAGAATGAGGGGAAAGGGAATTGCGGCTGTCCCACCACCATAATCATATGTTCCCCCCGGGGCGGGTTTCCCGACGCCAGGCAAGGGGGAAAATGCTTATTGAACAAAGTTATATGATGTTAGCCCCAAACCGAAGAAATCGTTTTCACGCCGGACTCTTTCCCCTGCCGCGGGGCCCTTCCCCCAGGCCCCAATGTCCACAATGACGACAGCGCGGCGCCTAGAGTGTATGGGGGGGCACAGGAGGGGGTCTACGAGGAAACTATTGATGGCATTGACCGCGCCCAGGGGCACGACATATGGCCCCGTCCGTTGGCGGCGCCCTTTTCCCCAGCGGTGCTGTCTGAAATTCGACATCTCACCGCCCCCGGCAGTGGGAGGAAGAGGCGCGAACCGACGCCGCCAGAGGTTCGAGGCTAAGAGGGGGAGGGGGGAGGCGGTTTCACACGCATTTCGAACCGACGCTGGGACTACCGCCCCCAGGCTGAACTTGAGGGAAAGAGAAAGAGATCGAGAGAGAGGGAGAGAGAGAGAGAAGAGGTTTCTGAGGGGTGGATTTATTGTGCGTATTGTGCGACGTCCCCTGGAAACCCCCCACGGCCCCCTTCTGTTCGGGCATCTGTCAGGTTCCTTGGCGGGTTTTCCCCGTGGAGGAAGCAAGGGGGAAAGTGACCACCCATGGAGGGGGGTTTGGCACATCCTGACAGTTCCGGCCTTAATCCATGGGGAATTTCTCTGGCCCTCGGCGGCATCCGTTACCAGACTAAGCCGCATCATCATCGTCATTATCATCATCATGGTCTGACCGTGAACGGAAGAAGGGGGGGGGGGGGGAGGAAGCTTTCCTGGGCCTATTTTCCATCGGTGGTATAAGATTGCTTTTCCGGTGGGCCGTGGTTTTACACGACGAAATCCCCCACCCCCAAGGATCCGCCTGGTGATAGACGCCGCCGTCTCTCTTAGGCGGTGCGAGTCACGAACTTCTCTCTGCCCCGGCTGCCCGCTAACCCGGCTCGTCCGGCCGGGGGCCAAAAAAACAGAAACAAGAAAAAAACAAACGGACGGTTTATTAGCCAGGGCCGCGAGTCATCGACCAGGGCGCCCGCGATGGCGTCGAGCTTTTGTTCCTTCCAGAAGCCACCTGCCACCCCCACCCACCAACCACGGGGAACCCAAGGGGAAGAGGGGCAATAGTTGGACCGGTAGATATGGTGAGGGAGGGGGGGGCAGTTGGGTTTCGTGACCCATGTCCCTGAGGATCAACGGGACGGGGGAAGAGCGAGCGATTCAGGGCGCATGACGTACCGCGGGGGAGAGAGCCTCATCTCAAGTCCCCCCCCAACGGCCCCGTCTATGCCTTGCGAGAGGCATTCCCCTCCGTGCGCCCCGTGCATGTGAAAGAAGATGTCGTGGCCCGGATCCACCCATCATCCCTCCTCCAGGGTTCTTCAGGTTGCATGCAGTAGAAGCCTTGCCGGGGGGGAAGATGCTTGTTCGTCTCTTCCGTCCTGCCCTCATCCCCCCCCCCCCCCCCGGTCGTTCGAACCCGTCCAGGGTCAAACGTCCGATGTCAAGGAATTAGAGTGCGGCGCACACGCTCTGGGGGGGGGGAAACCTGACAATAGCGCGGGCGCGGGGGCCGGCAGGTCGACGCCGTCAAACCGCCTTATGTGTAAGTTGCTAACCCGGCCAGGAAGGGGGGGACAGACACTACAGCGACTAGCTTGGTAGTAGTTGCAAACCCCCAAGTAAGTCGCCGTGCCTTTTGCCTCACTTCCCGAAGGGGCCCCCGGTGGAGATACGTTTCTCTCTCTCTCTCTCTGCCCGCGGTACCCCTGGCACGTTTCATTTCCACCGTCCTGCGAGCAGCGGACGGGGCGGGCTCGGCCCTCTGCGCTGCTTTTGCCCGCCCGTCGCCTCGCCCTTTGCCCGGCCCCTCTGCCCCCCCCTCCCGGTGCGTATAAGACGGGCCACGCGCCGGGAGCCGAGGACGGGATTTCTTTTTTTTTTCGGTCTACTCTGTATCTTTGGGGTCTCTTGTTTTGGCCAGACGTTCCTTTTTTTCGGTTTTCCCTCATCACTCCTTACTAGGTCCCATCACCGGCACACAAAAGCACACACACACACACACACACTCCTTTTCGCACCCCCAAGTGTGTCCACGTACCCGCTCGGGCGAGCCAGTATCGCCTCTTTGCTGCCACTCCCTTGGTCCCCCCCAACGGCACTACTACCTACACGCGTGGACGTGAGAGACAAAAACAAAACCCTACCAAAGCAGAGACATAGAAGCTCCTTCCCTCCCCATCCCCGGCGGAAGACGATCGATCCCCCCCCCCCCTGACGCCATTTATACGACGATACGACTTTTACGATATTCCCATATAACCCCCCCACACAAACACACAAAAGCCTCACCCTCTCCCTCTCCTCAAACATCACAACATGCCTCGCGCTCTGGCCTACCGCCTCCTCTCGGGCCCCCAGCCCATGACGCCCCTGTCGGCCCGGACGCTGAACCCGGACGCCCAGGACCACCAAGTCCACCACCACCATCACCACCATCCCTACCACCAGCTATCCGCCGCTTCCGCCGCCGGCGGTCGCTCGCGCGCCCGGTCGCCCCTGCCGCAGATTTGCATCACGCCGCCGCCCTCGGGGGCTCCCGCCGGCGTTGTGGGCGTCTGAGCCGGGGGGGGGGGGGGGGGGGGGGGGGGGGGGGGGCCCGACGAAAGGAAGGGAAACGAGACTGGGGAACCAAAGCGGACAGCGACAGCGGCAGCGGCAGCAGCAGCAGCAGAAGCAGCAGTACTCGAGTGGAGGAAAGGGGAATGGGAGAGCGTGTACGTGATCGGGGGGGAAAAAGAGGACACGGTTGGCCGGAAGCGACGTGGCCATGCGTGACGCGCAGGGAGCCCGCGCATGCAGTGACGAGCTGGGCTCCGGGTCCGAAATAACCTGCCGGACCTGAGATGTTGATGGGCCTTCTCGCCCAGCCAAGGAAGGATAGAACTTGTTTTTTTTTTCTTCGCTTTGGTTTACGAGGAGGGCTATGAGAGCAGCGTTGGCGCAATTTTGGGGCTTTTGTTTTCGCTTGGCTGGCGCCCATACGCAAATGCACCTCCCCGAATCTGTGCCCTGGCCACACAGGACGAGAGAATAGCAAGCGGTACTGGAACTCCGCGTCTCACGTACTTGCGCCACGCGAACTGGGGCCCGAGAGTGTGTCATCACCCATTGTTGCACGCCTCCTGTCGACTACGTAGCGCCAAGGGCTATGGCCATAGATATATCCATGAACTAAACAATAAACGATATTGGGGGTAATCCAATGCAGAAACATCTTCTTCTCATCCTCCACCGTCCCAAGCTTTTGGTTCTTGATCCTACCGCCGCCCGCTACAACCCCTGCGATTCTTCCTCCCTCTTGCTGCTGTACCAATGCGGAAAGGGGTACGCGTGGAGAAAACAATGACCACGATCAACACCAATACGCCATACCTAAAGCCGTCTTGATATATCGTACACATGACGCAAGTGGGCTGAAGTACCGACACTGACGCCGTCAAAGATTAGCGGCACGTCCGCTGCCGCATGCCTCATGTACACATCCAACACCGCGACATTTTGGAACGCAGAACGATCAAGAGACGCCGGCCGAAAAAGCTCCAATCCAAACAGCCCGAATAATGCAAATGGCTCCGACCCAATGATGATAAGATGATGCCTCCGCAGCCCTGACAATGCGCGGAACTACCTTGGCGGCCGCCGCGGACGCGCCCGCTGTCGTGCGCGCAAAGCCTTGGCGCTGCCTCGGGGCCCCGGAGTTGGCCAGACCAGTCTCGGTCCGCACTTGGCGTTGCCTTTCTGTTCCAAACACTACCCCGTGTCGAGGGCCGGGCCGCCCGAGGCGCACCCGATCGGCGGATCCGGGGACCAGAGAGACTCGCCTGCCTCCGGCAGGACGAGCACCGTCAGCCGTTGCAAGTAGTCACTGCATCGCCAAAGACACTCAGGCGTTGCCCGTCTTCAACCGCTTGTTGTTCTGCATGCGGGGAGTGGGCGGTTTACCCTTGACGCCCCCCATGACCCCGTTGAGTGGAGGCGGGGCGCCCATGCTGGCTGGCGTGGCACTGCCGTCCTCTTCCGTCTTGACCGCCGACGGCCGTCGACGCTTGTTGCTGGCCGGGCTCGTGTTGGCACTGGGCCCGCTCGAGCTCGTGCCTTGCTGGCTCTGCTGCAGTGCCATGCCGGGTGCCTGCATATGACCAGGGGCCGGGCTGCCGATGTGCGGGGAACCAGGCAGCGCATGATGCGTCGTAGCCGGCGAGGCGCCCATGGGGAATTGGCCAAAGCTGGGTGTCCGCGGCCCGACGGGGGCGTTGCCGCCTTGCTGACCGTTCATGGCTGCGTGTGCGCCGTTGCCGTTGCTGGCGTAGGTGGCGTTGTACATCTCCAGTGCCTGGTAAGGGCCGAGGTTGGAGTTCGCCACCGAAAAGTTCATCAGGGGCTGCATTATGCCGATGACCTCGGCGAGCTCCAGGTACCGGTACACGTCCCGAGTGATGCCCATCGAAATGACGGCCGAGTCGGGCAGCTGTATGTCCGGCGGCGGCGCAGGCGGGGACTTCATCTGCTTGGCCTTGGTCTTTTTGCTCATTTCGGGCGACTGCTTGGCGTCCGCCTGGTTAAGCTTCTGCCACTCCTTGACCCAGTTGTGGTTGGGCTTGGCCGCCTCAATCACCATTCTCCTCGACACGAACTCCTCGTGGCTCGTGGTGACGAATTCGAGATTCATCAGCTTCTGGTCGGTATCGAACAGGGCTCGCAGCCTGCCGTTCCAGACTACGTGTGACGAATCGTACCAGAAAGTGAAGCTCGACTTCTGGTTCTCGATAAAATGGGTCCCGTTGTTCAAAGACCGGTCGATGGTGCCGTTTCCGAGGTGCAGCTGCATCGTCTTGACGCCGCTCTGGAAGTGAGCGTGGAAGAATCTGGGAAGCGCAGGTGCGTGGATTTCAAAGTGCTTGTTGTCCGAAGGCTCCTCCTCACTGTTGGGGTGGTCCGTGACATAGAGACTGAGTGTGAGCACGCCCCTAGGACTGAAGAACTGGTTGACAAAGTTGAACCAGTATCCCACGTCATCCTCGCTGTCGTTGCCCTGTACCGTGCCCGAGTTAGTTACGCCCTCACAGTGTACTGAATATACGAGCACCACATACGTTGAAGCCGCTGAGATGCTCGCAGAACTGCTGGAGCCTCAACAAACAGTGTCCCTTAAGGCCCTCGGACTTAGCCTGTTGCTGGAGTTGCTGCTGCATATTGTTGGCAATTTGCTGCTGCTGCTGCTGGGCATGCTGCTGCTGGGCCTGCTGCTGCTGGGCCTGCTGCTGGGCCTGATGTTGCTGGGCCGCCTGCATCATCTGCGCATTTTGTTGGTGAGACTGGGCCGAGGGTGCATTCGGCTGGGACCCAGGCTGCCCTTGCCCCTGCTGCGGTCCGGCTGGCTGATTTGACAGTTGGCCTGGCTGCTGAGGCTGGCTCGGCGGTTGTGTAGGTTGGCCTCCAGCTGGAGTCGGCGCCTGACTCGGTGGCTGCGTCGTGGGCTGCTGGGCCTGTTGTTGCGCTTGTTGCTGCTGGGCCTGCTGCTGCTGGGCCTGTTGCTGGGCCTGCTGGGCTTGCTGAGCCTGCTGCTGCTGAGCCTGCTGCTGCTGAGCCTGCTGCTGCTGGGCCTGCTGCTGGGCCTGCTGCTGCTGGGCCTGCTGCTGTTGGGCCTGCTGCTGCTGGGCCTGCTGCTGGCCACCTGGTTGCTGCTGCTGTTGGCCTGGAGGCTGTTGATTTTGGGCCTGGGCCTGGGCCTGAGCCTGCGCTTGTGCCTGCGCCTGCGCCTGCTGGTGCTGGTGCGGGTGCTGATGCTGGTGCTGGTTTTGCGCCTGGTGTTGATTCTGAGCCTGATGGGCAGCCTGGGCCTGGGCCATGCTCTGGGCCATGTGAGCCTGTTGTTGCTGTTGCTGCTGCTGCGCGACCAGTTGCATCTGAGGGTTCATTTGGTTGGGATGCCCAGGCTGACCGCCCTGCTGCATGGGGTTATTCGGATTTTGCTGTTGCGCCTGCTGCTGAGCTTGCTGTTGCGCCTGATGCTGCATAGCAAGTTGCTGGGCAAGTATCTGTGCGAGTGGCCTATTAGTCCCATGGCCCAAATGAGGGTTCAATAGTATGAAAACGTACCTGGGCTTGTTGAGGGTTCGCGCCCTGGTGCTGTGCTTGTTGAGCAAGGTGCGCCTGATGGAGATGCGGGGGGATACCGACCGCTCCACGCAAATTCGGGTTGTTTCTCATAGCTTGGAACTGGGCCGCATTCATGTTCATGTGGTGCATGCCCATGGGCATGCCCTGCGCCATATTCCCATAGATACCTGACGCCATGAGCGCGCGCTGCTGTTGCTGATGTTGTTGTTGCAAGAGCCGCTGTTGTTGTAATTGAGCAGCCATTACGGGGTTCTGACCTCCAGCCACTGAAGCGCCCATCTGTTAGCAATCTGATGTTGATAGGCGGCGGCCGCGCGGCCCACACGGGGTACGACTTACTGTTCATCTGCTGTTGCAGCTGGAACTGCTGGGGGTTCAGGTGTTGCAACGCGTGAGCCTGAGGATTGCCCGGCTGCATACCCATAAAGGCGGCAGGATTCTGCTGGCCGCCGGGCGCAGACACCATGCCATGGGCCATCTGCGGGGGCATGCCGGGCTGAGAGCCAGGCTGGCTCGGATTGTGCGCCATGCCGGGGGCCATGGGGTGACCCCCGTGAACGCCGGGGTGTTGTTGCATGCCCGGATGAAAACCAGGGCCGCCACCGGGGCCCATACTAGTCATCATGGCTGGCTGCTTCGCGCTTCGTCGTCGTCGCTATCCACGTGCGTGGATATCGACGCCCAACCCGGTAGGCTATTTCATACAAGCTTCTACAAAAACACGGCCCTTGCGGTTGAGACCTAGGTCCAGGAGCCGGGATGCGCGAAGGAAATGGAGCTGCGTGGCAGGCCGGGACGTGTCGCAAGAGCGTGGTGGCGTGGTTCGGGGGTTTGGTGTCGCGATGCCCGTCGCTGTGGTCGCGGACGCGATGGGGGATGGGGCGGCGATCCTCGTTGGCTATCGCGGGTGTCCACAGGAGATGGACCGTCGATGCATAAGCCTGGGAACGAAGACGGGACTCGCAGAGTCTTGGGCAACGTCAACGGCAGCCAGGGCCCCGGGAAAGGAGAGATGATGCGCTCGCGGGCGATGTGGATGGGGGGGGGAGTGGGAGTGGTCAAGCGCGCGGAAGCAAGGCGCGGTGCGTGCGTGCGTGGTTGCGTGGATGCAGACTGGATCGCGAGCAAGTATTTGGGCTGGGTTGCGTTGCTGCTGCTCCCCGCGAAGCAGACGTCGCCGAATGGCCCCCGTCAACCGTTCGATAGGCTAGAGCTGGGCGTGCGGGCTGGGATGTTGTGGTCCGACTGAATTGAATGAATTAGAATCGAGGCCACGCACGGGGGGGGACGGAAATCATTCGAGGGACAGCTGGGCTGGGGAGGTCCAAGGAAAAATAGGCGGGCGGCGATCGCAAAAATGGCTGGACAGGGACGTGTTGCGACGGGCGAGGGACGGGGGGGGGGGGAGGTAGAGGAGGCACGGTGTGAGGATGGGCAGGCAGGGTGGCAGGCTTTTGGGGGGAGAGGCTGACCTCTGTGTGTGGTGTGGACGGAGTACTCGTAGGGGAGCGAGCACGCGGGCCAAAGCAGGCTGGCTGACCAGTAACGTACTGAAAGAGAGTCCACACGGTGCGGACGGGCGGGCTTCGGAGGAGGGAGAGGGAGAGTAAGGGAAGGGGGAGAGAGAGAGAGAGAGAGAGAGAGAGAGAGAGAGAGAGAGAGAGACGGGAGAGAGAGACCTGGGACAGACGGGGCGACTGAGTGATTGAATGTATGTAAGGCTTGGAAGCCCGCAAGTAGGTATGGGATGGGGATTGGGGGCGTTCTGCGGCAGCTACCTCTCTACTTACCTTACCAACTCCTGCTACTGATGGCTGACTTGACTGCTTCTGTTGCTTGCTATTGCTGCTGCTGCTGCTGCTGCTGTTACTGCTGCGGCGCTGCTGCGCGGGCGTGGGTGCTGGCTAGGTAGGTATCGCGCTGGGGCAGGCGGACGGCAATCCCGAGCTAGGTTGTTCGATGGGCACAGGAGACAGACAGAGGGGACGGGGTGAACGGGGTTCCTGGCAACCTGGGAGCCGGGCTCCCAAAGGGCGTCTTGGGTGTCGATGCGGGTGATTGCCAATAAGGTTGGACCGGCAGCGCCATGCGCAGCGGATCATCACTTAATCCGCCCGCCCCTGCAGCGGCTTAACTGCATGGAAGCCCCTCGGCCCACCATGTACCTAAGGGGTTCCCACGCGGGCCCCCGGACCAGGCGGTGAGAAGGCGAGCCCGCGCCCACGCAGACGTGTCAGGCCGGCCCTTCTGCTGTTACTACCCCCGGCCCGTCTACGTGTGTGTTGTATTCGTCTGGGCGTCGGGTGCCCGTGGATGTGCATGTGCCTATACTCCATACTTTGCCAACGTGTCGAGCCGAACGGGGAGCCCGTGAGATTGGGCCGGCCTACAGGGCGAGCGGGCTTACAAGGCGCCCAACGGTCCCTCGACCGCTGTGCAGGGCGGGCGCACGGCCAGCCCGGTTCGCCAGGATGGAAACCGGCTCTCAAAGCGAGCTGCCAACATACAGTGTGTCCCAGCTATAGATCCATCCCGTCTCATTCAGGGACGGCATAGATGAGGTATGCAACAAAGAGATTATCTGGAGTGGATCCGTCCTCGACAGGAACCGCTCTCCCGTCCGATAACACGGCCAATCCCGTGATGCGCTTGTGGTCGGTCACCGTGGCGCGCGTGCCTGAAAGTACCGGAAATGTCCTGGTATGGAGGCAAGCAGTCGACGACATCGGATTTCTGTACCTACATACCTACTTTATTATGTACATAAGCCCACCCCCCAACAAGCTATCAGAGGCTGGCCCCCATACAAAGTTGCGAACCTAGTCGACCGCCTTCCCCTTCCCATAAGAGGTACTATATGTATCGGGTTTCCTCCTGCATATCAGATATGCACTTACCTACTTTGTAGAGAGACTACGGCTAGTTTATAGCCGCCCCGCGTTGTTTCCCCTTCCGACAGCTTCGGACCAGCCCGACTCTATCCGCCCTGCCACCCGAGTCCGAACTATGCGCTGGGCGTGTCCCCGGCGCGCTGCAGAGGGCGCAATGGGGATTGCGAACACCCCGTACCCGCATCCACCGCACTCACATGGGACGGTGTCGTCGCGAGCCAATCGGCCAGGAAGCTTCCCCGACAGACATGGGACGGCCCACTGCCCAGGGCCGTGGTGCATATAATGGTCGTCGGTTGATGCTAGCCGCCCCCAAAGTCCCGATTATTGCATAATCGAGGGAGGGGGGGGGGCAGAAAGGTCCCAGACTTGAGTCCTTTGTGGGTACGATCGGTTTCATGAAGATGCCAACAGCCGCGGATGCTGGGGGCCCTCACGACGTGTTGCTCCCTGGAACTTGAAACTCGGCCTGTGTGCTATTTATAAGGACCAGCCGAGAGTTTCCGGGCTGTGATAACAGCCTCGAGACGTAAGAGAAAATCATGGAGATAGAATACCGATAGCAATTGGCAGGTCAACACCCGGGGCATTACATGCGTGGCTGACTGGACAGACCGTGTGGGCCTGTACGACCTCGAAGCTGCCATGTTACATGTCCCCCGACATGGAAGACAAACACCCTTCGCCCACACGCGCGTGGGACGATGATCCCGTGACCCCCTCCCCTCCCCAAAAGGCCGGGTAGAAAGTCTCCCCGACAATGTTTCTCAATGTATTCATATCCGCTCCTTAAGGGTGTAATCAAGGACTACCGGGGAATGTGTAGTAGTGTTAACTCTACTTACCACCCGAGTCATCGTCTGCCTCTCGTGATGGGCTACTTTATCCGAGTGTGACGGCGCAGCCCGAAGTCACAGTACGAATGGGCGGCTGACAATGTCTCTTAAGACTCACCCCACGAGTGCACAACCGTGAGACCTTGAGAGGACGTTGGGCTCTCTGGCTTACGTGATGGGCTGGGGCTGTCTGAAATAGACCAGGAGTTATAATTATCACGTCTGCCTTTAAATGCTGACGGGGAGGTGCAAGTCATGGAAGCTCGTCGACATCAGGCGGCCTAGAAGTGCGTAGTTGTTTGTGGAACCTCCGTCCGCCCATCTATCCATGGGCTACCTACTTACTTACCTATCCCCGATGGATAAGAGATGATAGGTACCTACCTAAGTACCTACGGACCCCGATCGGGCAGAAGCAGCGGAAGAACAGAACTTCCGAATGCGCACCGGAATGGTGGAATGGGGGCAGGTCTACTTAGCAGCACCCGCTTCTGCAAGGGCCACTTTGGCGCAAGGTCTCCGCTTTAATTTTTCTAATCGCTCCGCTCCAGCTGCTGTCGGGAAACTTCGTTCCATCGCCCATAAAATCTCGGCCGCGCGCCGCTGCTGCTGCTTCGCCTTTCTTACTCAGAAGATTCTTTCTTCCACCATCACTCTCAGAGGCCGCCCGCCCGCCCGCCCGTCTGCCCGCCTATGGGATTGTACGGCTGCCTCAACGGCACGCGCCAGCGGGAAACGGGCTCGGTCGGCGAGCGGCCCTCGGGAAACTTACAGGCGGCCGAGATTCTACCACCCTGTGGTAGAGCTCCGCGTCGCCTGCTTCCACCTGCAGGTAAATATCCCCCCTTCCTATTTTCTCTAATCATCCCATCCCCCTCCCTTCACATGATGAAAACATAATGAACTTGTCTTCTTTTCCCAACTCGATTCGACCATGAACGAGACCAACCATCGGGTTCGCTCGCTACGGCGGGCGGCCTGTTACTTGCCAGTATTTCTTTCTGACCCTGTCATCCACGCCTCGCCTTGCGTGGCCGGCGTGTTTGGCAATGGGGGGGAATAACTGCTCACGCCATCTGCTTCCGTGGTTCCAGACCTCCGTGGCTAACTTTCTTCCCTCAGTGTGCCAGGCCCCTCCGCCCCTCCGACGGATCGACGAGGCGTGGGCTCCTCGTCCACGGCCGCCGTGACGACTATATCTGTGTACATACCTTGTCGCCCCCCATCGCATATGCTAACCCACAGGATCGTGTCGCCTGGTTTGCCATGACAAAAGGTCAGTGGATTTCCCCGTTTCCAAAGCACCCAGCACCACTACCCTCTTCCCTCCCCGTCCATATGATTCAACTTTCCACACATTCGCAGTTTCCACTCGAGCTTCCACCACGAGCCTTTCGGAAAGCAGATGAGGGTTGCAAGTCCTTACCTTGGATGTATGATCGGACACTACACACGCCCTTGTTATCATGTCACACTTGTCAAGTAGGAATGACCTGGCTAACAAACAAAAAGGTCTACTAGGTGCTGCCCACCATCGTCAAACTCCTTGCTGGTACCACGATTCAGTGCAGCGGTGCCTCCGTACACTGTAGTTATGAAATGTAGCGCGGATGGGACCGTCCTGGGAATAGATAGGAAATAAAGTCTTCGCTCAAACCATTGCGCCGATCCTAGTACAATTATATGCCCTTCATACTTGGTTCTGTTGATGGGGTTGCTTTTCTTCAGCGCGCCGTGATGGAGAGGCGGCTTTTTGTTTCCCAAGCAGATTGCGAATGCCTTTCACACAGTGGCCGCAAGCGCCTAATAATTTTCCCTTATGCTGTTTGTTAATGTTTGCCCGCCGGACCGGCCTTGCCAAAACGCCGTGAGAACCAGTATACACCCAAGGACCAAAGTGGCCGGACTGGGACTACTAAAGCATCGCCCCGACGCCATCCCTTACGGATTGCCCCATCCCAATGCCCAGCCCAGTATGGCTGTTGCTCCGCCCGGCCCTGTTCTCCTCTCCCCTGACGACTCTTCCGGGCACCATGCCACGCCGGTTTCTGCCCGTTCTGCCACGACCGAGCCAGTTCAACTTCAATAACCGTCCCAACTCCGAGACCATTTTGTTTCCCTCGTCCTCGGCAGGGCCCGTCGGCGTGCCGGCCGCCGAGGAGGCGGGGTCCAGGGCACTGTTCGCACTGACGCTGGCCAACACGCTCATGCACTGGAGCATACGACCCACCATATCCGTTACCTGTTTACTGCCAAATTCGGCGTTCTGGTCACGGTCCCGCAGGCTCGAACCGCTCCCGGAGCCGTTCCGTTCCCGGCCGTTTGCCGCCAGAGCCGGCGTGAAGGGCCGCAAATAGCTTCCGGGCGTGCCCTCGGAGCCATGGCTGCCGAATGAGACGTTGGAGATGGCGCGGGAACGGGAAGGGTTGCTGCCCTCATTGAGGAGCGTAGAAGAAGACGAATTGTAAGAGGCCACAGAGGGGTCCAGGCTCATAGCCGTACCGGGTCGAAACCCTGTCTCGATCTCCCGGGGCAAGCTGGTGCTCAGGATGGAGGGGTCCGTCGCAGGCGGGGAGGCCAGGGCCAAGCTGGCGAGGCTGGCAGGCAGGTGTTCAAGCGAAAGCCGCGAGAATATGCCCTTCAGCTTATCATAACGGGGAAGTATCAGGGTGTCTCGGTAGGAGAGCAGGACCAGGTGGCGGACGTCAAGCACTTGGCTGGCGGGCGTGGTAGGCGGGGCTTCCGATTCGCTCGCGCGAGGCGCTGGTGAACTGGCGACGAGGCCGCCCCAGAATTCACGAGCTTGTTCGGGCGTCAGCAAAGACCCATTGCCCGAGAACTCGAGATCCAGGGGCAGGAATACGGCCTGCATGTAAGGGAGGACGGAAGTGAAGGTGAAGATCCACAACTCGGCAAGAGCGGGAATCAGTCGGTCCTCGGGCGTCTTTCGCAGCGTATGGTCGAGCGACAAGAATCCGGTAGACAGCAACTCGCGCACATCCTCTATGATGATGTGGCTGGATCGCCGTTGTATGCAGAATTGTAAGTGCAGATTGACAACACGATTGAAGTCCTCAATGGGCAGCCGTAGGTCTTCGCCCTCGAAGATGACGAGCAGCTTCGCCTTGAGATAGGGCCAGGCATCGTCCAGCGACATGCTGTTGAGCCCGTACTTGGACCCGTCGATGGACTCGAGGAAGCTCAGGTTGGACTGCGTTTGGGTGAGGTTGCTGCCCAGGCTGGAGGGGCCGGGCCAATCGGCAGTGGTGTTGTTGATGGTGTAGACTGACTCATTCTCGTGGGCCATGCCGAGCTTTTCCTCTTTCCTCTTCTCCCGGAGCGCTCGCCCACCGTGGCGGAGATCGAGGCCCGACACGGATTTTCCGAAACTCGAGCTGTTTGGGCCGGGACTTGGCGGGAGGTTGAAATTGTAAAGGCTCGACGGGGCACTGGGGTCAACCGGCCGCGAATTGCTCGCCGCCGACGATAGGGGCAGGTGGTAGTCGTCCTTGTTGCTGAGCTTGTGCTTCTGTCGGGAGAGAAAGTGGTGCTTCTTTTCCTTCTCCTTCTCCTTTTCCTTGCCATCTTTCTCGGCGGCGGCATCGCTCGCGCGGATCGTAGCGGAGGATGAATTGTTCAGATTATACATGGATTGGCTCTCGGCCAAGCTCGTGGTGCTGTAGTTGCCCCTTTGCAGGGATGCGAGGGCCGAACCGATCTTACTGGGGCTGGGGAGCGGCTTCTGGCTGGCTTCGCCCTTGGTTTCGATCTTCTTGGGCCGAGAGAACAGCTTCACTTTGGACTTTTCGGCCTTGGCCGGCTTCTCGGGCATCTGCAGGGGGAGGGGCATGGCTGACTGCCGCAGCTCGTCGGCAGGCAAGCTCGGGGATGACTGGGGCGAGGTTCGGGGAAAGACAACGTTCGCTGCCGTAGTGGCCGCCTGTGTGCCCAACAACCCATTGTGGTAGCGGTGCTGGTCGCCCAGGGCGCCGTCTCGCGGGACGCTTGCTTCGGTAAGGCTGAGCACAGGGGGGCTCAGAGGGCCGCCCGGGTTCGGTGTCGGTCCTCCAGACTTGGAGCCCTGCTGCCGTTGCTTCGCGGGCTCGTAGCCTTCGCCGCCTCCGGGGAAAGGTACCGTCTGCGACCGATGGCGGCTGTGCTGTTGGTGACTTTGGTTTTGGTGCTGCATGGCCGCCTGTGCGGCAATCTGGCTGGCGGTCAGAGCGCCGGCGGTGGCGGGCGGGGGCGGCATCGCCATCTGAGCGAGGTTGGAGGTGCTGGTCGAGGGCAGGGTGGTGTCAAAGAGGCCCTGGGACTGGGAGTGTTTGCGCGAATGATGGCCGCCGCCGGGGACGCGATTCGGCGGCAGGGTCAAGGGCGAAGCATTGCGCACGCTGGGGGAGGCTTCGTTGTTCGGGCGGCCGGGGCGGGAGAAGTTCTGGGGGCTCTGCAGGCTGGCACTGCTGCCGTTGGAATGGGCCGTGAAGCCAGGGAACGAGGGGCTCGTAACGCTGACGGGCGTCTGGGGGCTGCGGACCCGGGGCAGGGCGAAGTACGGCTGGGAGGCGGCGGCGGCGGCGGCGGCGGTGTCGTCGCTCGACGAGGTATCTATGCGGCGGATCTGCGGGCGGGCATTGGTCTGCGACGGGGGGAATTGCTGCGAGGACGACGAGGAAGAGGGTCGGCGATCCCGACCGCCCGAGGCGGCGGCAGCGGCGGCGGCGGCAGAGGAGGAGACGCTGCTGGGCAGGGGCGAGAAGGAGCCCGGGGCTCGCGGCTGGGGTCTTCCACTACTGCCTGACTGCATCGTGGGGCGGGATGAGACAGCAGAGATTTGAGAGCGTGTGCAGTCCCGTGAGCGCCCGGGGGTGGGTATGAACGAAATTATGGTCCGGTACCGTTATGCGCGTTGACTGCGCTCGAGCGGAGAGGGAGGCTCGCCTGGGCCGGTAGCTCACATCTTGAGAAGAGACAACCTCGCAGCCGTGGCCGAGTGCGGACGGGACGACCAGCGGTGCCGCTGGCTGTCCAAGGTCCTGTGCGTTCAATGAGGTAGGTGTGATGTATGTATGTAGCGAGTCGGCGATACACGGGATATGGAGGGCAAGGAAGCACGAGCGGGCGCGCAAGACGAGGCCGGCGAGACTCGTCCGCTCTGGCCAGGATACGATAGGGCGACTGGAGGGAGGCAGATGGACGACGGCAGGAGATGAAGTTGTAGAGAGGACGAACAAAGGGCAGGCAGGTAAAGACGTAGGTATGTAGATCGGAATGATCAAAGTGCACCGGTACTTAATAGGGAGACGGTGCCGACTAGTATCTACGCCATCGAGGATGGATAATCAATCCCATCCAGTCGCATGGCATCCTCCTCTCCGTCTGCTAGCGCGGGGGTTTCAATGTAACAGGAGCCCTGGATGTACATAAGTATGTACACACGTAGGTACCTAAGTAAGTACTTATGTGAGCGTGTAATGTAAGTACCTAGGTAGTTATATTGATTAATTTCTAATGAAGCTGCATAACTGCAAAACGTCATTGGAAACTCGCGATTCCCATGTCTGTTTTTTGTAGACGGCCATGTCTGGGCCTCGAAACTATGGGTAAACGGATAGCGCGATAGTATTACCTACCTCCCTCGCCTCCCTGCTCCCCTCTTCACCACAACCATTGATGGGTACAAACCACCGTGACCTCGTAACAACCGGACGGTCACTGAACTGCTCCATTTACTACTACAATTCAATTCCACCAAGACATACGTGCGTAAGGCACACCCAAGGCCGTCTACGCCCTCACGGCGCATGGACTGGACGATGACTTGTTCGTTGCAAAACGCTCTCTGTCTTTTATATATACATACATGTCTAAGAATAACAACCTCTCAACGCCGTAAGCTGTGCAGGATCTATGTCTCTCTAAGTTCATTCCCGTTTTCGTTCATGTTGTGGTGCTCGTTACCGCCCGGCTCCGCCTCGCGCCTGTTTACGCAGCGCTGTTCTCCTTGATCCACTCCTCGCTGAAGGGCTGGTCGGTGTAGCCCGTGGGGCTGCCGGCGTTGTAAAAGGTGTCGCGGTCGTACGGCTGCAGCGGGATGCCCCGGCGGACGCGGTACGGCAGGTCGGGGTTGGAGATGAAGTAGCGGCCGAAGACGACGGCGACGTCGGTGCCCCGGTACTCCTCGTCGGCCGCCTTGCGCGCGCTCGCGGGCGTGAAGCCGCCGGCGATGAAGACGGGCGCGACGCCGCCCCAGGCCTCGACGGCGAAGTCGACCTTCTCCGTCTGCTCGATGTCGGCGTTGCCGGCGATGCGCGACTCCACCACGTGCAGGTAGGCGAGCCGGAGCTCCCGGAGCCCCCGCACCACGTGCGTGAACTGCGGCACCGGGTCCGGCATGCGCATGCCCTGGAAGGTGCTGTAGGGCGAGAGCCGGATGCCGACCCGCTCGGCGCCGACGGCCGCCACGACGGCGCGCGCGACCTCGAGCGCGAAGCGCGAGCGGTTCTCGACCGAGCCGCCGTAGGCATCCGTGCGCTGGTTGGAGTTGGACTGGATGAACTGGTCGATCTGTGTTTGGCGGGTCAGCAGGGCCGTCGTCTACCGGGAGGGGGCAAGGGCGGGCTGGGGGAACATACCAGGTAGCCGTTGGCGCCGTGGATCTCGACACCGTCAAAGCCCGCCTCGATGGCGTTCTTGGCCGCCTGGGCGTAGTCCTTGACAAAGGCGTCGATGTCCTCCTTGGTCATCTCCTTGGGGACGGTCTTGCCCTCGGCCTCGGGGATGGGGCTGGCGCTCTTGACCTCGAAGCCGCCCTGGCTCTTCAGGACGTCGGGGTTGGCGACGCGGCCCAGGGCCCAGAGCTGGACCCAGATGAAGCTGCCCTTCTTGTGCACGGCGTCGGTGATCTCCTTCCACGCCTTGATCTGGTCCTGGGAGTAGATGCCCGGCACGTTGGGGTAGCCGCCGGCCTGGGGCGAGACGAAGGTGGCCTCGGTGATGAGCAGCGTGCCGGGAACCGAAGCCCGCTGCTCGTAGTACTCCTTCACCATGGGCAGAAGCGGCACGTGTTCGTCCGAGGCGCGGAACCGCGTCAGGGGCGCCATGACGAGGCGGTGCTGGAGGGTGTTGGGGCCCACCTGAAGGGGCTGGAAGAGGCGAGAGTCGGCCATGGTGGTTGCGGGCTGGACAAGCAGTTCAGACTGTTTCAAAGAGAGAGAGAGAGGGAGAGGGAGAGGGAAACAAGCAGCAGACACGATCAAGCAACAGGAACTGGTAGATATGTGGTGTATCATAGAAGGCCAGGAGCCGGGGCTTCCACCGGGCTATATACCTCGCGGAGAGGGAGACGGGGCTTCGTAATCATCCATGGGCCAACGGCCCGGGCCAGGGGCGAGCACACACGGTACGGCCTTGGGATGGATTCCTCATCGATGGAGAAAACTACGCGGCGGCTTCGGCGACAATCCACAGCGCCAGAAGCCGGTGGACGTTTTAGTAATCAGGTGCGTACGCTCCTCGGGACCCATCGCACGCCATCCAGGCTCGGGCGATCCGACCGAAGGGGCGAAAATGGGTCGCCAAAGCGGGTCGAGAGGTCTTTAGTCCGCCCGATCCTGGGATCGGATTACCAACCTGCCAGCTCTGCGAGATCTGTTCCGGCTTACCTGCAAACAGGTTATCAGATGACTCGTGCTACGTCGAGACGGCCGACGGACGCCCTCTCGCACTAGCTTTTGCCGTTCCCCTGGCTTGGCACCGTGGTTGCGTCCGGACGCCTCTGCAGTCAGGAGCTTTCGAGACAGACGGCAACACAAGTCCCCAGGCGTCTCTCGCCTTCTCATGCAACAAAAAGACTACGTCGGCCACCTTGGTCCGGCAACGACCGCAACGTGGACGGCTTGGGTATAGCGGTCCGGGGTACACAGAACATGGACTAAACGATTCCGAGGACCTGTGTAGCACGTGGGGAGCGGGGGACAAGGGTCGTGCAGGGGTTTACATATCCGCAACTTGTTCGGCCTTTGCAGCGGCTGTGCTTACGTACTTTTCTTAATCTACAGAGCGTGGAATCGTCAACGGCGATGACTGGGACAACGTGGTCGGTCGTGAGAAGATAGGGGCCACGGAGAGCCTTCCATTTATATACATACTTTTTGTACAAGAGAGTCCTAACCCAACGCCGGCGGCTAGAACGAGCCGGCGGCCTCGCGCTCTCGTCTTCGTTGTTTTTCGAGCTTCTTCTGGCCCTTCATGCTCTTCCGGGGCCGCGACCGCTGGTGCGCCGCCGTGACGCGGGGCTTGTTCAGAAGCCAGCCGTTCATGGGCCGCCGCACGCCGATGAACTTGCCCTCGGGACTGTACACGTCCACGATGGGCCAGTTGAGCTCGCCGTCGGTCCGCTCCGGCGCCGGCGTCGGCGCCAGGGGCGGCGGGGCTCTCTCCTTGGCCGGGTCCCCGCCGAGCGCCTCCAGGCGGTCCAGGGCGGAGGTCTTTTCGCCGGTCTCGGGAGCCGAGGCGGCGTCCGCCGCCGAAGGCGAAACGTCCGGGTCCTCGAAGGACTCGGTCGACGGATCCTTCCGTGGCTCCAGGGAGTCGGCCATCTTCAGGAAATCGGCGGTGGATGTCACCGCCGCGGCCGCTGGGTCGATCTCCTTGGGCGGCGGCGCGTAGAGATCCTTCGTGCGCACCTGTGCCACCACCTCAACCCAGCCAACACCCTCAATCAGGATGTCGGCGGCCATGACGCGCCATGACAGCCGCTCCACCTTGAATCCCATGAGGTTCTTGTTCGTGACGGGCCCGGCGCGCTCCCTCGTGACGTCCCATTTCAGCGGAAACGACCCGGCCAACTTCACCGTCTCCCCGGTGCCCGGCGCAGCAATGGTCTCCACGTTGAGCTCGCTGGTCTGCCCTTGGATCTCCACGGCCTTCTCCGTCCGGGTCAGGTGCGGCTTGATGGGGGTAAAGGCGTACGACATGACGATGGGTCCCGGCACGCGGGGGGTTATGCGGATCAGCCCCCCCAGGAGAAGCGACTGGCCTTGTTTGATGACGATCTGCTCGGGGACGATGCGGGAGCGCATGACCAGGTCCAGGCGGTTCTCGTCCTTGACGTAATTCTCGAGCCCGGTGCGTTCCAACCCGGGCAGGTCGATGAGCTCGCCTCTTCCGTTTCCGAAGGGGACACGGATGGGCGAGGCCGTAGTGCCCGGCAGGTCCGAGACCAGGGGCATCTGGGGGTACTGGGTTTCGGCCGGAGCGGGGGGCAGGAGCGAGTACTCGTCCAGGCCCGGATCGTCCACTTTTTCGATCACGCTGCCGGGCAGGTCGGGAATGGGGGCGGGCGGAGGCTGAGCCTTCCCGGCACCGTCCTTCCCGTACATGTCGACGGAAATCTGGTGTTCGGTCGGGATCCAGTCCATGCGGCCTTTGGGGAAAACGGCTTCGAAAAGTTGGCTCTTGCCAACATTAACCTTGCCCACCATCCAGCCTGCGCCGCCGCGCCGCCAGATTTCCTCCTTGAGCTCCTTGGTCCACCAACTCCTCCGGGAGCTCACGCACCGGACGTTGCCGAGGCGCAGATCCCTCCCCGCACGCCCAAGCTCCTCCCGAAGCACCTCCCTCAGGTAGGGCAGCAAGCGATCGACCTGGGGCTTGGTGGGGGCCAGCAAGTCGGACCTCGTGATGACGAAGCTCATTTCCGTCTTCTGGCCGTGGTAGAAGCGACCGGTGGACGACCGCCGGTTCTTGGTTCGCAAGGGCATGAGGTCCAGCAGCGTGTGGATTCTCGGCAGGATGGACATGGGGAAGTCGGCGGCGTCCAGAATGTGGTATACATGGTTGTACTTGTACGGGGACTCGTCGAGCGTGTCTTTGACCGAGTCGACGGTGGGGTGGTAGATGGACTTTCCGACCGAGTGGTGGAGGAGGCCGTGGCATCGGTCACACAGCGGCACTTTCGGGGGCTTTTCCGGGGCTGCGATACGGTCAATTACGGGCTTCGGGGTTGCGTAGATAAGGGGCCACAACCCACGTTTTTCTCCCAGCGGGGGCGCTGTTGGTATGACGACGGGGACGGGCTCGGGCTCGCCGGCCTGGCCGGCGGCAGAAGGCTCGTCGTCGGGCTTGAAGCCGAGCTTCTCCAACTCGGCCGGGCCCAAGCGTTCCAGGGCGGCCTGGTAGACCAAATCCTCCTCGCGGGACGCGCGGGGCGCTACCTTCTTGACCTTGGGCTGCTCGATGCCGAGGTACTGCTGCACGGCCTTCCTCCCCAAGTCAAAGTAGCCGGGTTGGTCGGGGGCGGCGGTTTGGGACAGGGCCCCGCAGCCCGAGCACTGCACCGGGAGCTTGCGAATCGGGACCGGGGCGGCGGCCGGGGCGGACGGCGCGGAAGCCGGAGCCGCGCCTCCGGCCTGCGTCTGCAGTCCGCGACAGCCCAGCCTCCATGGCGGCGGGCGCTTCGGGGGGTTCCTGCTGGGCCGGCAGGCGAGGCCTTGGCTGGCGGTGCCGAGGCGGGGGCACAGGAACAGCGGGATCTGCCAGGTCGCAGGGCGCTCGGTCGTGCGCAGCGCCGAGCTGAGCCACCGCGAGGAGAGAGCGCGGTGCATAGTCAGACGGGCGGGATCGTGGGCGCCAGAGACACGCGATGCGTCTGCGTCGGGGTTGCGAGGTTTCCGAATCCACCGGGGTGCAGAACGAGGGAAACCCGCAAATGGCGATGGGAGCACGTACGAAGGGTGCACACGACCTGCGTTATGAAGGGCAGGCCTGACCTCATCGCCGCTTGTCGCATGGGAGATGCGACCTCGACTTTTTTCGCTTATCGGTAGGGCGATAAGGACGGAGCTGAAGCTTCCAGACAGGCGCTAGACCCAAGAGCCGCCTGTTTCTGGGGGAGGGAAACAAAACGACAGGGGATCAAATCTCGGACCGCCCGCCCCAGCGGCAACCTCGAAATTTCCATACCGGGCACTCCCATTCCCCCGACCACGCGACCGCCCGTAGCGACCATGGTGAACCCAGGCAAGCGCATGAACATCTTGAAGGCCGTAAGTCCCGACCGACCGACCGGGCCCCGAATTGCGTCGTCGGACGACTGACTGACCTCTCCCGCAGAAGGTACTTGCCACCACCACCACCACTCCCCACCGTAGCACAGCACACAGCAAAGCTCTGCGCGCGCCCGCCCACGCCCTCTGCTCCCCATCTCGTTGCCCCTGCTTGCGATGCTGACCGACCGCCCTCCCCCCCGCCGCAGCTGCTTAGCTTGCGCCACGGCCCCGGCGCCGCTCTCCTGCCGTCCGAGATCAGCCGGATACATCTGGATTTTGCGCTGAGGTGGAATGATGGTCACCTCGGGCCCAGGTAGGCTTACTTTCTTTCTCTCTCTCTCTATCTCACCCCCTCCCGTGTGTCCACGGCACCACTAAAGCACCCGCGTTTACCCCGCCGGCAGGAAATTCTGGAAGGAGTGCCTACCGCGTCTCAAGTTCTGGAACCCGGCGACGCCCATGGTGGTGAACCGGTCGTCCAACAACGCCGGGCCGGCCGTCATGTCCATCTACTTCCGCCAGGCGGCCGAGGCGGCGGCGGCGGGCGGCGGCGGCGGCGGCGGCGGCAAGAACCAGACGCTGCTCGCGGGCCAGCCGCGGTCGAGCACGACCAACGAGTTCCCGGCGCCGCCGCCGGCCGAGGGCGAGCGCGTCGTCACCATCGACATGAAGCACGCGCCCTCGGACGCCATCCTCGCCGAGTTCCTGCAGAAGACGGGCGCCACCGTGCTCCGGCCCACCGCCGACGAGCAGGCCGAGATGCGCCAGATCGAGGAGCTGCGCGAGCGCGCCGCCGTCGACCGCGCCATCATGAAGAAGTTCATCGACGACCGCCGCAACCGCGAGGCCCTGCTGAACAAGGCCAAGGCCGAGGCCGAGGCCATCCGTCTGGCCAACCAGTAAAAAAAAAAAAATAAACAGAAAAACAAAACGCGCCGTCTTCCCCCCCCCCTCCCCCTCCCGGCGGACCCAAGCGCGGACACCGAAAACGAAATACGCCCAGACGGTAATGGCGGCGGCGGCGGCGGCGGTGGTGGTGGTGGTGGTGGTGGAGGAAGGGCCTATATGGGCCCAGAGGAGTGTAAGATACGCCCATATCACGCACGGCAGGTGCGAGCATCAACAACACAATCTGCAGAACACGTGTACCAGTGCGTAGCTACCAGGCACGCCAATGCGGCCTCTGGATAGCGTAGAACGCTTGCTCGGGAGAGGACGGGATCAAGGGTCATACCGAGACGAAGCTTCACTACCAGGAAGTCAAGGTCAAACCCGTGCATTGCTACTTGTATGAACCCCTGTAAGGCCGGCACTTAACATGCAGTCCGGCCCGGGGGGGGGGGGAGTCAAGACATCACCGCATAGAGGCACAGGGGAAAAGAAATAAAAAGCATGGCCAAATTTTCCTCACCCCGGTTGCGCCTCCGCGCGTTGGTTGATAGTGCTGTGTAATACTATTATATTGACTCATATCTCATATTGCGTTGCTCGTATCCCATACCATGAAGACGGGCGGCGCTTGTAGACCGTACGGAATCCTGCCACCCCGCGCCCCCTATTGTTGATATCCTACGTAAGCCCCAAGCCCAACCCGCGCTGGCGTTTGGTTGCCGCGAAACAAGTCGTGGACAATACCGTCTTTCCGCCTCCAAAAAAAATTAAATCATAAAAGATGAGGGAAGAGAAAGGTAGAGAGAGAAAGAGAGAGACAGGGAGAGAGAAAAGCAGGGAGAAAGAATGGCCAAGGCGCCGCGGACCAGCCATCCCGTGCTCCGCCAACCCCCCTCCCCCTTACACCTCGGTCTCGACGTCGGGCTGCCGGCCATCGAGGGCGCCGAGCTTGGTGACGCGGCGGATGGCGAACTTGGCCTCGTCCTTGGCGAACTGGGCGTTGCGCATGGGGCGCCACTGCATCAGGCCGCGGTGCTGACGGTGCAGGTCCCGGCTGCGGGACCGGAAGTCCTTGTAGGCCTTGTAGGGGTTTTTGCTGCCCGACCTCTTGGACGCGCCCGAGCCCGAGCTGCTCGTCCCGTTGGTCGTCGTCTTGCTCACCGCCGTGTCGACGCTCTCGCGCGGGCGGTGCGCGTCCTCGTCGTGCGCGTCCCCCGCGTTGGTGGCGTCGGTGACGCCCAGGTCCGTGTCCTCGTGCCGCACCCGCTTCTGGACGGGCGACGTGGGCGAGCGCACGCTGCTGTCCTCGTCCGAGTCGTCTTCCGGCACGTACACGTCCTCGTCCGTGGCGTGCCCGTCCCCGGCTTGGTTGCTCATAAGGTCAGCGGGGTCTTTGCCGAAGGCACCGGTCCAGTCCGTGCCGTCCTTGGCGAGCCACTTCTGCTTCTCCTCCTCGCTGACGGTAGCAAGTACATCGCGGCCCTGGGTGAGCGAGTCGTCGTGAAGTTTCTGGATAACGGGCGGCAGCTCTCGAGTCACTTCTTCTTTGCGCACGCCTTCGGCGTAGCACGCCTCCCAGGTCTCGATCGTCTCGCGGGAGTCGTTGTCGCTAACAAATCGTTTATGGTGACGGTCCGTACCTGCCTTGAAGCGACCACGGAATCGCAGGCGTCCAAGCTGCTCCATCTCGAGTACCGGGATGGACCGGAAGTTCTCCTCGGTGATGTAGTTCTGGGCGAAACGCGTTCCGTTGTCGCAGCGGAAGATGGGGATGTCGAAATCCGTCTCTTCACCATCCACCACGCCCTGAAGCCAGAGAGCCGCAAAAACGTTGGTACTGCGCTTACTGCCCACGTGGAATTCAAAGAGGATAGGGGACCGGTATCGGTACCGAACCGGCAGGTACGGCCGGACGTGCCGGCCTTCGCCGTTGATGTTCCATTTCATGTGGTCGCTCTCGACGGTGCACTGCTCTCTCTTGATCGACGCCGAGCTTCCACCAGTTCGGAGTCGCAACTTCGTCTTGTTTGCCTTGTTAGCGCCCTCGACGTACGTGGACGTGATCTCATCCGACGTAAAGTGGAAAGTTCCCACTTCCCATCCAAGTTGCTGCGGCGGCAGCTTGAGCTCAACGGAGCGGAATAGGAGGGAAATCCGGATGCGGCCGAAGCCAACACCGCCATCCAGTGGGTACCATCGGGTAGACTAAGGGGAAGAGTGTCAGTACGGGGATTGAATCCGAAGTATACGGGGAGCTGGGATGTGCACCCACCTGGCTTGACGTTTGAAGAATGTCGCTAAGCTTCAAGGGCACCACACCAATGATGGGGTCATGCTGGCGATTCCGGGAGTCTCGAACCGTCACCGTGACGATGGAAGACCGCCAGTCGCGGACAAATCGTTCAGTACCGGCGTTAAAGATAGGCTTGGACGAGACAACCTTGGTTCGCGTCTTGTAGACCAACTCGTCGTTGAGGAGTATGGTGCAGTAGGCACTGGGAAGCTTTTTGCTCGCTTCTTCCTTGATTTCTCCCGCGTCCTGGGCAGGCTCGTATTCTTTCCCGCCCTTCCGTTTTCCGCCTTCTGAACCTTTGATGTTGGCTAACTCGAGATTGACAATCTGGTGAACCACCACGGACAAGATACCAGAGGGCCAGAGAGGGTCGGGAGGTGTATGAATGACGGCGTCTTCTTCCGCAGAGTCCACTGTGCCCTTGTCGTCCTGGAACTCCTTCTTGTCCCGAAGCTCCTTAGGCAGGCTGAGGTCCTTTCCGTCGGTGCGCAGCGCCGAGCGGAACTGGGTCTTACCAAAGAAGCCAACCTCCCAGTGAAGCTCACCTGGCATTTCGCTGTCGGCTTTGACGCCCCTGAGCTTTGACACCTGGGTATACATTTTCCCGGGGTGCTGAATCAGCTTCTGCATCGACATTTCGACCTTGCCCACCACGTCGTCGGCGCTGGAACGGTCGCTGTCCCACAATTCCATGGACAATTGCTCATTCGCCTTGATAAGATCCGAAGTGACCATGAGGGCACAGGTCTCCTCGAATACGGGGTTGAGATCGTCCTGGATAACACGGGTGCAGTACATGGGCTTGCCGAACTTGGACCAGCTGACGGTGACATAAGGGTCGGAACCACCACCCTTGGAGCCGCGGGCATCCTGCTTGGAAAGGCCGACGGCCTTGTGGATCCGGATGAAAACGACGCCCAGCGCGTTGGTCTCCTTTTGGATGTCGTCGCCCTGCAGCATCTTTCCGAGGTCGAGCGTCATGGACTTGGGCGCCACATACATGCTGCAAGCCGTCTTGATAGCCCAATTGACGAAGTTGGAAATGAGCGGGAGGTTGAGAATGTTGACGCCATGTTGGATCATGGGCACGCAGCCCGCCTGCACCTTGGGGACTCCCATGAGGGTGAAGGTCACCGTCTTCAGGAAAGGGGGCTGAGGGGCCATCTGTAGCCGTATCCGAACCGTTCCCACCAAGCCCTGGAGTTCGACCCCTGGTGAGGATGGTTAGCAGCTGAGACCGCGAGAAAAAGAAAAGGGGAGTCCGCCATCACCGGTACTTACAAATTGGAAGAGGGACTCCGAAAAGCCCACGCAGTCCAAGATAAAAGACCAATTGCATGCCCATGTTGGACGCGTTGGCGGTGCCTCCGGGTTTCGCATGATAGGCAAAAGAGCACTCGAGGTTGTAGTAGTCTCCACCCTCTTCGTCGGCGGCCAGTTCCTGGGGGTCCTTGGTCTTTTCCTGGGTCTTGTGCAGTTCGTCTTTGACATCTTTCATATGCGCGTCGGGCAGAGCGCGGAGGCTCAGAATGCGGATCGGGTTGTTGCCCTGGGAGATGTCGGCGACCTTGACGTTCTCGATAATGCCGGGAACCGAGGCCTGCATGACATCTTCGAGGGTGTCGGCCACGGCGGAAAACATGTCGGGGTTGACCAAGCCCCAGACGATGCCCAGAAGGGTGTTCATCCACTCGACCGACTCGGGAATCAGGTTGACCGTGGCCATTTCGCCGCGCTTCTGCTCGCTGGACCATTCGATATCCCGGCCCTGGCGGATGAGGTCCTTCATCCACAGGTAGATGCCAGAAGCAATGCACATGGCCAGGGGGACCAGGCCCAGGAGACGGCCCCCGAAGAACTTGCCCATGAATATGATGGCAAGGAAGACGCCGACGCACAGAATGGTGGCCCGTTGCTCGATTATGGCAAACATGGGCTCATACGAGACGCTCGGGGTGGGGTGGAACAGAACGTTGGTCTTCTCGCCGTGAATGGGCACATCGGTGGTGGCGCCCGTCGCCACGGGGTCTGGGGGCGCCGTGACATCTTGAGCCTCCCTGTACTCTTCGCCGCTCTGGCTGGGGTCGGTTTGGACCGTGGTGTCCTTGCCTAAGTTGGCATTGGGGACGGAGAGCTGAGGCGGCGGGTGTCAACAGGCAGTACGGCGGGCGCGGGGGTCGACCCACTTACGGTAGGGTTCTCGACGGCTTTCATGAAATCCGTGCTGACATCGTCAATCTCGACCTCCTTGCCGGTGACGGGATCGGTGACGGTCCGGGTGGCCTTCTTCTGCTGGGGCTTTTGGTCGATGGGGCCGCTGCCCTTGTTCTGGGCCTCGATCTTCGCATCGCGTTCCCGTTTGTCGCGGTCGAGCGAAGCCACAAACTCGTGGACGTTAGGAATCCGGTTGCGGCCCGAATAATGCGCGCCGGCGGACGGGTACTGTTGGTTCTTTTCGTCTATGCCCTCCATGGTGTCGCACGAACAGTCCGGGGGTCCTTATCGGCGGAGGGGTATTGTCGCGGAACGGGTCGAAGGTGAAGAACGACCGAGGCGCGGAGGGCGTCGCGGTGGTTCTGGGTCGGCGGCCGGTGTCAGCAGGTATGTACATACGTCAAGTGGTGGATGGGGGAGTAGGCGGTACTTCTTTAGAGCAAAGAGGTATTTGGGTTGACATACCCGTCACTGCTACGAGGTAGCGATGTCAGACGCCCGGGGCGAACTCAATCACCTTTCTGGTGGAGATGAGGGCAAGGGGCAAATATGAGGTTGGTGAGAGTTGTGGTGATGGGGCCTGGTTGATATGTAGGCAATAATACCTGTAGGCTCTCGGCGTAGGCTTTTCGCACATGAACACAGACACACACACACACACACGCCCACTCGCACGCAGACAAGACAACAAACACAACACGGCTCAGCTCAGCTCGGCTTGGCTCACGCGTAGAGAACACTGGCAATTCGGCGGGGCGAAGGGGGGGAGGTATGCGGGAGCGGGCAACCATCACATATACCCGAGGGCGGGCAGGGTAGCGAGCGGCTGGACCACGACAGGCTGGCCCATATATGCGGTGCCATGGAGGCTGTCGCTTGTTGCATCATCGCGCGCTGGCCAGGCGCATCGAACTGCGGCTGTCGCTTTGAGGTTGGGGAGGTATGTAGGTACAAGTCTGTGTATGACGTAGGGCCAACCTGCTGTGTAAGTCGAGCCAGCGATGACGGGAATTAGGTACTATGTAGTAATTGATCACCAGCAGCAGCAGCAGCAGCAGCCGCCTTGGCAGCGCGTGGGTCCTCTCCCATACATACATTACTAGGGCTTGTACTCAGTAGGGAGAGACGGGCCCAAAAACTGGATGCATCTCCTCCAGCCGAGCGGGAGCTGAAAGCGCCCGACCCCACCTATGTAGCAAACCACCATCTCGCCGAATTTTTGTACGTCCCCCCTCAACTTGGAGAGCAGGGAAAGCAGGTTTTTGTCGGTCGCCGGGACCGAAACCGTGTATATATATACATTGGGACGGCATCAACACCCCATGGTAAAGAAAATGCCCTCGCATACTTGCAGTGGTCGCTCGCCAGGAGCCAACCGAGGGGGCACTCATGTAGGCCGCCGCCGTCGAGTCGCACCAGGCGTGTGTGCACATACACATACACACACACACACACACACACACACACACGGGTCCTACAAAGTGCGAAACCGCCAGCGAAGGAAGGAATGAATGATTGAATGCCAGGGAGGGAGGGGCTTCTTGGCCTGGTCACCGCGGCCGGGGCTCGCGTCAAGGATCTGCGCCTAGGACCATCTTGTGCGTCATTGGCGCATTTGCTTGTTTGTGAGATGTCTCTCTCTCTCCCTTTCGGTCCGTCAGATTGGATCACTTCGGGATCAAGTCACCTGGAAGCCGTTGCGCGTTGGCTTCCATGCTGCATCTACTAATAACTACATAACTGCCTAACTACCTACCTATGCACCCGTTTCCCCCATACCTTCTAGCCCGTAGACCGTCGGGCTGTGAAGGCTGCTCTACATCCATCTCCGACGGGCGCGCCCTGCCCGTTTAGACATTGAACCTTTTCTCTCGGTCCGCGGCACTGCAGCAACGTGGCGTCCCCTTGATGGCTAGGGCGCGCGGCCCAGCAGCTTACGCCCGTTTCTATTTCCCTCTCATTGACACGTAGGTGGCGGACATGCACATGTACCAAGGTAGGTAAGTAGGTAGTTAAGAGGTACTTTACGTCCCGTAAGTCAACCCACCTCGACAGACTCGGCTGGCTACATACCATGCCATGTGTTGTTGGGTTGAAATTGGTCGTGTGCGTCGTGTTATCATCTGGCCTCGTGAGTTGGTAGTGTACAAATCGATACCCTTCATGCCTTGAGAATTGGCGACACCGTGGAACAGCCCAGAAACCCCCAAACTCCAAATTGCCTTGCGACATGCCTGTACGCCCACTTTCGCCAGACCCCGTGCCGGTTGTTTTGGTACCGTTTTCCTCCCCGTCTTGTCTTTCACCACGTGGGGGGTACAGGGCTGTCCCTCCTCATACCGGTCTCGGGATTGATCAAGTCCGCGGACCCGAGCAGGCCCGCCTTCGCCGTGGCCGTTGCGGCGCCTCCGTCGGCCGTGGGCGTCTTAGCATCAGCCTCTGGCCCGCTGCGGGGCGTTGCCGCCCGGCTGAGCATTTCGGCCGACGACACGCTGGTGGCGTCTGACATGTCCACGTCTCCTTCGCGGGCGTCGGCCGACGGTGGCCCTGCCGGCTCGACGCTGATCTGAACGGCCGACTTGGCCGGTAGGGAAACCGTTGGGCCCGGCGCCTGCGTGGCCGCGCGCAGGGCCGCCATCGCACCGCTCTCCTCCTCGTCTTCCTCCTGGCCGATGGTCCACACCCACTTCCGTTTCTTCTCCTTCCTTTTGCGCTTCTTGATGCCGGTGGGTCCCGGTGAGGATATGGCCGCCTGCGTTCCTAAGCCGGCCATTCGCCGCCGCATCTCCTCGAATGGCCCGGGCGTCTGTCCGCCATCGCGCGTCTCCTCGTTGGTGTATGCCATGGCGAAATCCAGGACCATGTCCGAATCCTCCGTGGCCGGCGAAGTGGAGAACGGCGACGCCTCCTCGGTCAGCAAGTCGATGTGGGACCGCGTGTACTTTTCCGTGGTAATGGTCTGGGTCAGGGGGCTTTCGTATCCGACGCGGCGGGCGGCCTTTTCCTGGAGACGGAGCGACTGCCTTCGGGGCGAGACGGGAGTTCTCGCGCTCGCCGGCGGCAGTGGTGAGTTACGCAAGATGCTGTGAATACCGCGCGGGTGCGTATACGGCGCTTTGCCGTGGAAAACGTGGGGGGCCCGCCGGCGACTGCTGGCCGGCGACGTTGCTACTACTTGGCCCCATGTGTCCCTTGTGGCAAAGGAAAACACCCGGGGCTCGGAGTGATCGACCGGCCCCGCCGACAGGGGCGGGGTGGCCGTCATGGTACTGGGAAAGACCATCTCCACCTGCTTGGGGGACATGGGGTTGGCCGTCACGGGCGTGTCGGGGTAGGTCGCCGTGTATGGTGTCTGGATCCTTTGGTGGACGTCTTTGGCCTCTTCGGTGTTGTTGGTCTGCAGCCGGAGGGCCTGTGTGAGGTTGATGGCGGTCAAGGGCGTGGACTGGACCGGCGTGGACCGTTCTATTGCGGTCACGTAGACATTGGAGAGGGTATTGAAGGCGGTGGGCGACTTCGGATCCGAACTGACCCGCGACCCCCTCACGGAGCGGACCGTCGGCCCAGGCGATGTCTTGATCTGGAGCGACAGCCTGGGTCTCTTGGCGGCGGCGGGTGTCGCCATGATGGGCAGGTAGGTTATCAGCAGAGGATGGTCCCGGCGGGCGTCGGTGCGATGTGTGCCTGTGTAACCAACAGGCCGGGCAACCAGGGGCTTTCGGGGCAACCTCCCAGCCGGCAGGGAAGCACCAAAGGGAACAAGGTATATCAGTCGTAGTACGACGCAGAGGGCCGTGAGAAGAGGGGTCGGAAGGCGGCTATATAATAATATCAAGCGGGCTGACGGACGGTCCACGGGCGAAGGGCGGCGGGGAGGGGGGGTGGTAAGTGGCGGAGAGGGGTGTAGGTCGGCGACAGGCGCCAAGGGAGCCCGTAGGTAAGGGACTAATGCGTGCTGCAGCGTGACAGCGTGAGCGGGAACAGGTTAGACGCGCGAGGAGATGCCGGAAGAGAGGCAGACGGAAAGCCGAGGGAGGGCCTGATAAGTCAGTCACATCGCATCACTGGGGCGCGACGTCGAGGGGCGTCAGGCCATGGGCTGGGTAGGTAACACATGCTTGCAGCCGGATTGGGAGCCATCGCCGTTGGTTGGCTATAAAAAGCGAGCAGGGGTCTCACGAAGGATGGAGAGGGAGGCGTAAGCGCCGGCTGATCCTTGTCTATAGCCACCGGCCTAGCCCGAACGGGCGCCTCGGCGGAATCGCAGAGACTCGGCTGGCTATTCTCGTTGCCACCGCCTGGCCCGCTGGCTCGACCGCCTCTCGCGCCCGGCGTCTATGGCCCTGGCCGATTAGCGACTTGCCGCCCGCCGACCTACCGAGGTGTTTTTGCCTACTCGGGCACCTAGGACAGTAGATACCGCCCAGGCCATAAGAGGCGGCGGCAAGCAGGTGGGAAGCACGGAAGCAAGGAGGCTGGCTGGCTCATGGGCGGCTTCGACCACCAGGCGGCTCTCAGGCGGCTCCTCGGCGGCTCCCCGCACTCCGGCCCAGCCCAGGGCGGTGGCCCTAAGTATGGCATCTACTGTGTAGGGGATATCGTGGCGGCACCGGGGTGGGTTCGGACCGGGGGTTGGCGCTGCGCCCGACCAACGAGGATTCCATGGCCCGGTCGGCGATGGAAGAATGGCACTACTGACTGGCACGGGCATCAGCCACTGCAGCAACTATCGTATATAGTGGCCCGCCGGGCCCGGAAACCACAGTCAAGCCACGCAAGCCAAGCTGCCGAAAGGGTCCAGAAGGAACGGACCCGCCGTACAGAAGAATGGAAAGATGGGGGAGATCATAGTACAGACGAGGCCCAGCAAGTCGCAATAGACGGTACGGATGGTGGACGTTGTTGGGCTGGTGGGCTTCGGGGGGGAGGGGAAAGCCCGCATATGGTGATGCTCACGGACCACTACTGGTTTCTATTTTTGCTTCGAAACGGGGCCGGCCGAAGCAAAAAAGAACGCCCCCTTCTCTTCCGTTTCTGTCCTGCGCAACCTGTCCTTTCTCTCCACATTATCAGACAGTCAGCCATACATCCATGGAACCTTGGCTTCTCCCCTTAGTGGGGGGTGTAGATATGTACGATTCGCCTTCGCGGCGTGTCCTATTCGTCCCCGCCATCTACACGGGCACCTACATAGTACTTGCAGCGATGTACCCACAGCTGGCAAAAGTGTGGGAGTCGCCACAGCACAAGCAACAGGTCAACAACCCGGGTGAGGAGTAAAGTGGAATGCACTATAATTGGCAGGTGGTGCAAGCAACAAGTGGTTTGAGCCGCATGGTCAACCGAACCCAAGGCAACGGACCGCCCTAGCAAAAGAAGGAAACAGACCACGACCAGCTTGTGACGTGGGCTTGAACGAGGCAATGATCTGCTCTGTCGCCCCGGATCTTGCGCCACCTGTTGGCCCTGCAGGTTAATTCGAGATTTGTACACACTACGTAGGTAGCCGGGCATGTGAACACATTCGTGTAGGTATCCGTGTATATATTTACCGCATTTCGAATAAGCATCTTACCTAAGTACTTAAGTAAGCAATCGGAATCGCAAGGGGAGCAAACCCAGACGGGCAAACAATGGGAGGAGGATCCGAAAACAAGGGCGCCCCCCCCCCCCCCCCCCCCCCCCCACAACCCAAATCCACCGGAGCTGAGCCATCATATACGATCCATTAGTAGGACCATCTATCTATCTATAGTCACCGACTCCGTCCTCGGACCCGTATCCGGAGGATCCATGGGAAAAGCCTCTGCGCAGGATCCGCGGCCGTCTCCTCGTGACACCATGGCGCAATAGGATGACGCTCCACCCTGCCCTTCAGCTGCTCGGGATCCCGATCACGCATACCAACGCCATGGACCTTGGCGCGCCCTCGGCCCCGCGGCGCCACCCCGGCCGAGATGATCGGGTCATCCTCCATTTCGTAAGTGTACACCCCCGAGGGAGGGGGGGAACGGGTTCGAGCGTTCCCACTCTCGGGGTCCGCACGGCACTCCCCCCGCTCTCGGCTCTCGACGGCAATGGGGTGTGTCTCTGACGCGTATCCGGGAAATCCTTCTAGGACTACGACTGCTTCTACGCCAGCGTCTTCGAGAACGAACAGCCGGCGCTCCGGACCCGGCCCCTCGGGGTGAGGCAGAAGAGCATCCTGGCCACGTGCAACTACGTGGCGCGGGCCCGGGGGGTCCGGAAGCTGATGCCCGTGGCCGAGGCCCGGCGGCTCTGCCCCGACCTCGTCCTGGTGAACGGCGAGGACCTGACGCGGTTCCGGCGCGCCTCCAAGCGGCTCTGGGCCTTCCTGCGCGCGCACGCCTGGGGCGGCCGGGCCGAGCGGCTGGGCCTCGACGAGGTCTTCCTCGACGTGACCGACGCCGTGGCCTACAACCAGGCCCTGCTCAACAACCCCCGCGCCCCCCCGGCCGCGGCCTTCTTCCAGCTCTCGCCCCGCGACCCGGAGAAGGGCTTCGCCCTGGACGCCTCCGTCGTGTCCGGGTGCACGTGGCCGCCCCCCGCCGCTCCCCCCGGCGGTGCCGTCCCCGCCGGCCCGCTGTACACGCGCTGGGTGTTGGCGTCGCACCTGGCCAGTTACCTGCGGCGCGGGCTCGACGAAGGTTTCGGCTACACCTCGACCTGTGGCATTGCCTCCAACAAGACCCTGGCCAAGCTCGCCGGCAGCATGAACAAACCCAAGAACCAAACCACGCTGCTCCACTTGGGCGACGAGGACGCCCAGGTCTTTATGGGTCCGTGGCCGCTGCGAAGTATCCCGGGACTGGGTTCCAAGGCGTCGCATCTCATCCAGGAATATGCCGAGGCCCAATGGGCCCGGCCGGCTCGCGACGACGCGGGCGTCTCGTCGAAGGAGGGAAACATCACGGCGCGCGAGGTCCTCGACCTTCCGGGAATGTCGGCCGAGACGCTGGACCGCATCGTGGGGGGGCCGGGCACGGACAAGGGCATCGGCACGCGGGTTTGGGATCTCCTGCACGGCGTCGACCGCGCCGAGGTGAAGGAAGCGTGCGACGTGCCGAGCCAGATCAGCGTCGAGGACACCTACGTCGCCCGGCCCCTCAACACGGCGGCCGAGCTGCTGCCGGAGCTGCACGCGCTCGCCTTCTCCCTGATCAAGCGGCTCCGCACCGAACTCCTGCTGGGCGACGACGACGACGACGACGGCAACGACGGCAACGACGGCAACGGCAACGACGGCAACGGCAACGGCAACGGCAACGGCAACGGCAACGGCAACGGCGGCGGCGGCAGTGAAGCGCCCGTGGCGCCACGATGGCTGGCCTACCCGAAAACGTTGCGCCTGACGACGCGCCTCAAGCCGCGGGCGGGCGCCGCGGCTGACGCCCCGCCGAGCTTCTCCCGTAGCTCCCGGAGCGCGCCGCTGCCGCGTTTCGTCTTGAGCGGCCGGGACGACGCCGAGGCGCTCGCCGGGCGCCTCGTCCGGGAGGCCGTCGCCCCGCTGTTCCGGCGCCTCCACGGCGCGCGGCACGGCTGGAACCTGGCGCTCCTCAACCTCGGCGTGACCAACATGGTGCCGACCGGCAACGGGGACGGCGGCGGCGGCCGCGACATCGCCGCCATGTTCCAGACCCAGGACGCCAAACTGCGGGAGTTCACGGCCTACAACGAGCCGGCGGCCGACGCCGCCAGGGTGCCGCCCACCGCGGAGGCCGACGCGCCCGGCGATGGGCATGCCGCCCCGTGGACGGGGACGTCGGCTTGGGAGGACGACGAGGAACCCGACGGCTCTCCCCGATGTCCCCTGTGTGGACAGCCAATTCCCATGTTTGCCATGAACGCCCACCAGCGATTCCACGCCCTCGGTGATTGACTGGAAGGTGGCTAGATAACGCGGTGGAAAAATCACGGGAGATAAAGTATCACGGAATAAAGCTGTATTGGAACTCAACGTATGGGGTATAAGTATATAAAATATCAAGTGCAGCCCATGGACATCCTCTCAGTCTCTGCCCTTTGTCGTGCCAACTCTCGTGGTGAATTCGCCTGTCAACGCCTCCCAGTTACGGACAACGTCGCGAGGTATCGACGAATGTACCCTTGCATGCTCTCACCGAGTTGGCCACGCGTATCTCTCAATATGTCCGGATGACGCCGATTCAATCCACCCCTCCCCTTCGAATGCTACTCTTCTAGTTGAAAATAGGTCAGCAACAGAGCCCTGAGCCCCCTTTTTTCGTACGGCCTTGGGCAGGCTCCCTTCTCCCTTCCGCTTTGTAAAGTAATCATTACCGCTAGCCGCGCCACAATCAACGGGAGGCCCCATCAACTCGACAGCAACTCGTTGTCTTTGAGTAACTCCGCCAGCCATTCACCCGCGATGGATAGCATGGCGCTCTTACTGTAGCCGCCGTTTTTGAGGTTTGGGACCATGATCTGGAGATCGTCAAAGCCCCCTTTGATAAGAGTCCGCCTTTTTTGTTCGCTCTTGATGTGATTGCTTCGCTTCTGTTCCTCCGTGAGGTTCTCGCGAGGCGGTTTGGCCGCCGTGGCATTCGATTTTCGACGTTTTCCAGGTGTATCACTCACGCCCGTCACATCCTCGTCTTTGCCAAGATCAGCTTTTGATTTCCGCTTCCTAGCCGTCGTTGCTTTGGCTGGCGTCGATAAAGAATCTTCCTCCTCGTCGTCGGCTCCTTCGGCGGCCTTGCTTTGCGTCCGTTTCCGGGCTGGCATGTCCTGTTCCCTCTGGCCCTTCGCCGAGGCTTCATTGGCTACAGGGCTTGGAGGCCGAGTGTTGTTGGCGCTGTTGCTAAGCGTCAGGCACTCCTCTATGTACTTGGTGCGTTGGCTCTCTAAGGCCGGGGCCGTCTCTCTTTCGGACGAGGGCATAAAGGAGCGGCCTCTACCGAAACTCGTATCAGACCCCCATCGTAAATCGTCGGGCAAAGGGGCAGTGCGATGGCTGCTTTGCGCGTATGGGTTGCCAAACGCCATTTCAGTAAAAAGATGCTCGTCCCGCTGCTCGGAGAGATTGGGCACGGCGGGCCCAAGTGTCGCAGGTGTCCCTCGCACCGGGCTGGTATGTTCCGTCTTGAAGTGGTTTCTGTTTTGATTCATTGAGTGGCTCGGCAATGGTGGCCCCATGGGCTGGGGGGGGAGGATAGGCGCTTGGCTAGCGTTGGGTGTCTGCCTTGGAATACCATGGTGGAGAGATGTCAGGACAGCAGCGGCGTCGGCCGGTGTGCTTTGTTCGATGGGCGAGTGTAATGGCGGCTGCGGCGGCTGTCTCTGCGGAGGGGGAGGGGGAGGAACCGGCGGCGGCGGCGGCGGCGGGGCCATGGTATTGGGCGCGAACTGGAAGACATCGTTGAAATTGGTGTCCGGGAACTCGAGGAAGGAGGACCCCATAGACTGGGCGGGCTGGTGGCCGTAAGACGTCGCCGTGCCCATGAATTGGGGGGGAAGCTCGTGCCATGCATCGCTGAAGTTGAGGCCTTCGCCAAACGACACGACACTGTACTGGTTAGCCGTGATCTGGCTGAAGAAGCTGTTGAGAGCCTGGTCATCCTCAAGCGAGAGAAGCGGCCCCCCTGGCGCGGGGTCCGGGGGCTCCAGGAACAAGTTGTCGTCTTGTGCGAAAGTATCTAGACCAGGATGTTAGAACAAGAGGACCCGACAGGTGTGCACAGGCGCGTGGTGTCACGTACAACCGAACGGCCTGTTGCCATCATGCGGCTGCGACGAACCCATTCTGGGAGGGTGTATTGCTAGCATTGGGTGCTCCGTATGTCGGCAACGCTCGAAAGGTCGGTTCGACCGCTGAGCAAGCGGCGCCGGAGGAGAAGCGCGTCGTAGAGGCCGCCGTGGCAGGAGGCGGGTAGAAGTCGGAGGGTCCCCCGGGTCGGGCCAGGGTTCGCGGGTAAGTTCGCGCGAGAAAGTCGAGACCAGGGGAGACTACCAATAGCCCACGGCTGCTATTGGTTGGGAGTCGACGCTGGCCACGGCTGCAGTTGCAAGCAGGTGCCGCGGTTCCGCGGGCAGGGGCGGGGGGGGAAACCCCAGGTGGCCGTTGTTTGCGACTGTTGATGTTGTTTGTTGATGGTGGTGGTGGTAATGGTGGTGGTGGTGGTAGATCTGCTGGTGCTGGACGGGGGGGCCAGTGTGTTGCGAGATTTGCATGTGCTCGCCCCGTTGGGACGGTTAAGGTGCTACCGTACGGAAGTGTATCGACCTGAAAAGAGCGGTCGACCAGGTAGGCGGACAAAACATGCGTCCCTCTGCCACGTCTGGCGTCTGCCGGCGACGGGCCTAGGTCCCGAAGCCGCAACGAGGACGCGCAGTCGACAATGCCTGGGCGGCACTGGTTGCTGCCTTGTTTGTAAGGGCCTTGGCCCAGATGGGGGATAGCAGCAGCGATGGGGGGCGACGGAGCCTACTGCCCATGGCGGGCGAGCGTCCTCCCGGCAGCAACAGTACAACAACCCCGGCCCTGGCCTGCTGTCCCGGAGCGACATACAGAAGGGGAGCTGGAAACAGGCAGGCCGGCAGGTGTGGTAGTGCGTGTGTGCTTGCTATATGCGGGTGGGGAGGGAAGGGCAGCCGTCGAGGGGGGGGGAAGGTAAATAGTCGTCGTCCCTGGCGCGGTACGCCTCTGTTACGGAGCCTGCAGCGGACCCTGCGATCAGAAGGCGCTGCACCTCGGGTCGGCGGCGGTAGGTACTGGCAAGTACAGTGCGGGCGGAGGGTACCTCATGAGGGAGGAGGATGAGGAGGAGGAGAAGGAGGAGAAGGAGGTGCAGCTCCACGGATCCATGCGCGCGCAAGGGCTCAAGGTGTGATCCTGGACCGAGATGACGAGGTGGGCAGCGTCGAGTGACAGGGAGCCCTGTCAGCGTGTGTGGTGGTGGAGGGGGAGAAGGTGGTGGTGGTGGTGTGATTATAAGCCGGCTCCGGTAGGGTACGAGGGTACCTACTTACTACCTAATACCTGCAAATTGGCGGGAGGGGAATCTAGGTCACCGAACAAAAGCAGCCCCCTCGGGGCTTCTTTCGAGGCCATCATTCGCTGGAGAATGCCGAAATGGCCCCTTGACTCCGCGCTATATGCCCTCGATACTCTTCGCCTTGCAGCTACCGACAGCTCAACAGAAGCAAGCCACAGGCGAAACAGGCCCTCCGGCCACTGGACCAATGAAGCCTGCCTGCCTCGTCTCCACTAGCGTCATCTGTTCCTCGGCCATCGGGAGAGCCCAAACGACGACGACGACGACAACGACAACAACAACAACAACAACAACGAGGAGTGGGGCGGGGCGCCCGAAAGGGGGGGGGGGGAAACGATGAGGAGGAAGAAGGAAGTTCGCTCACTGTATATATACGTGAGCGTATATATCAGAGTATCGAGACGGAACGGCCATGAACAACAACGATACGGTGGACACTCAAGGCGGGGACGAAAAGGAAGCCTCATGGAAGTCACCAACCCATGAGTTGCATGGAAGCTGGCCATCGTCGGCCCCATGGCTCTCCACAGTATTCCCTCGGCTGTCTTTCATTAAAATCCCCTCCTATACATACGATGTAGAACCTCTTGGTACCACACAGACTGGAACCTATTGGGCTGTTCGTAAGTGGTATGGATGGATGGGATACTTACCCACCCCACTGCTTCCCTATTCGGTGCGCTTGTACGCACGCCGGGCAGGATCAAATGAACGGAGCCGAATCTCATGCGACGCCGTCTTCTTTCCTGCAGCACCAAGCAACAGGGGCCGCAGACATACGGACACGCACGAACACGCACACGCACACACACACACACACACACTCTCTCTCTCTCTCTCCCCCCCCCTTTCTCTCACACTCTCTCATTGTCTCTCTCTCTCTCTCTCTCACACACACACACACACACACACATAGTCGACCTGATGACCTGACATGAGGCCTTGTGACAACCTTGGGCCCACTCATGCAGGAGTGACCCCTCCGGGGAGAGCCTGGCCGGGCTGCTCGTCCGAGGCGATCCGCACTGGGAGTAGTTCCCGACAGCGTCTCCAATGGTTCTGTTAGATGGCGCATCAGACTATGGATAACCAGAACGGATTTCTTGTGGAATCGGTCCTGGTTATCCGTGGTTACCCATAGTTAAACCTACCTATAACGATAGCTCTTGCTAACAGCTGCGAAGTATTGCCGAGTCGGGAAGGCTCTCAGAGGGTGAAGTCGAGACTGCCGCCGTGCCTGGCCGAGTCCCATCACCCACCGTTGTCGGTCCTATTCTCGCGTGTCCGGACGCGACCTGCTTACCCCATACACGCGTTGGGGAACCTTACCTAGCGGGAGAAATGAGGATGGGGTGGAGGAGCAGAGGGGGGGTGGGGGATAGGCGGCATTGGACGGGGGCAGGGGGCGACAAAACAAACGGCTTACGGTTAGTGCGAGGGGCTCTTAGTGCAGTCAGCTCAGTGAGCCGTTTATTTTGTCAAGGGCCTCGGGGGGCTCGGGGGCTGCGCTGCATCAAAGGTCCTCCCGAGGCTCACCACACCCGCTCATACCGAGAGTACCTACTAGTAGGTACTTTCTTACAAGTACCCGCCCGACACGCATGGGGCGCTACGTCTTCTCCGCATTTGTGTACATGTAACAGTATCTTAGGTATTGAAGGTGGATGAGGTGAGTGGGTGCAGCCGGGATGGTGGTGTGGGTGGTGTAGCTCCCCTCTTCACATGTCAAAAAAACCATGAAGATTCATCAGTTGAAGGGGCTCCCGGCCATTATGAGCTGCATCCAGTATGTCAGGCCGCGCAGCCAGGGCTGTACTACTTACTCGTACGGTAGAGTAAGGCACCTAGGCAATTAATTACCTTAGGTACATGGGGGTTTACTTTTATGTTTACTTTTACCTACCTCACTATGTAGGTACTTATCTACTCCGCATTCTTTTTTACAACTCCGTGGCGTGCCCATTCCCTGCGGACAAGTAAGAGGGGGAGGGGGAGAAAGTGAGAAAGAGAAGGGGGAAGAGGGAAAGAGAGAGAGGGGGGAGAGAGAGAAAACACACACACAGAGAGAGCGAGAGAGAGAGAGAGACAAGGGGAGGGGGCTGTCAGCGCGCAAGAATCCGAACCGGTGGGCGAAGACTAGGCGTTGGAATTTGGCTCAACACTCAGCCCCGGTGATATGTCGGTGCGCCAACTTCGCATTGCCGGTACTCTACACCACATCTTGCCTTCGGGACCGTCGTAGCCACTAGGTAGGGTCGCTAGTGCCGCTCTTTCACGGCCCTATCGTCCCATCAATCCGGCCGCCGCCACGTCTTCGTATCTAGTAGATGGACGGGCGGATGCGTGTTTCAGCCGACCCTGTGGCGTAAATCTCGTCCTCCCGAAACTGGCAGCACTCCGAGTCCGGTTCGGCGTCTGGGTTTGCTCGGACAGACCTCACATCCGTCATCGACTCCGGTACCTGGAGGGTCTGTCTCTGGGCACCTTTCCTACACGGGAATACTACCTCAAGGATCGCCCAACCTCTCTACCTACTAGACATCCTGATGGCAGCTGCGCCGTCCTGCAGGGGCCTGCCGTCGTGAGCATCTAGATGCCTGCATAGTCCTCGTCTCCCCAGCTCCGATATTTCGGCTCGGCCCCTATTTCCCCAAGGGGAAAGGATTACCTAAGAGACATCTCGTTAGCCCGACAGCGCTCCGGGAGGGCGCACCGCCTTGGCCTCCCCCGCCGCATCATCGCCGGCCTCCATCGTGCACATCCGCGGCCTATAGACCGTCCGCTAACCCTCCCGCCTCCATCTGTGCGCGGCCAGCCTCGACGGCTGCCACTCTCGTGGCCCGAATCGGGAATCGACTCCCGCTCTGCGCCGCCCGCCCCGTACCAGCGCCTGCGCGTCACCTTCTCGCGCCATCGAGGACAGCCTCGAACGGCGCATACGGACGCGCCCTCGCGCCGGGGAAATTCGGTCGGTTTCGACGCGCGCTGTCTCGGCTTCTTACTTCGCCCCGCCCCCCTGTCCGTGCGGGTAACTTGCCGTCCATCTCCATCGTGCGGGCGTCCGTGTGGGGGATGCTCGCCGAGGCAGGTCGCACGAGACCCTTGCGCGCGCTTGCCGCATCCAGATCGCCAGCTCATTTCCTGGATTATGCCGCGGGCTAATCCCGCCTCCCCACGTTTTCTGGCCTCCCTTTTCCCCGGAGCCGTACTAGCAACGCGCTGTTGCAACCATGACAGCTTCACGGCAACTTCAGCCCGTGGCGGCGAGGCCAAGATGGGATGAAAGGGTGCCCCCTCTGTTCCGTCCGCTGCTGCGAGCCTACGCGCTGGGCTACGCCTCGGCCGTCGTGCCGAGGCTGTTGACATTGGTGCTACAGCAAGCCAGCAGAAGGAAACCCAAGGGTAACGCCACTGCCGGCCCTCCGCCAGCTCACGAGTCCTTTGTCGGCGCTCTGCGCGGCATTCTCGGCGAGGGGCTCGACCTCCGGCGGTTTCCCACCTTCTGCGCCGCCCTCGTCGGCGGGAGTACACTATTAGAGGTAAGTAAGTGGGAAGGGGGAGGCGCCCAGTATCTTTTGCTTCGGGACTACGAATAACTGACTACGTCTGTAGATTCTCATCCGCCGACTTGTATCTCGGCATGCCCGCGCCATCCCCAACAAACACCACCAAAGGTACGGCCAAACCCTCGAGTCGCCCTCACGCTGGCAACAGCCTTTGGTGGAGGCAAACGGCAGATCTAGATCTGTCTACTTGCCTCTCAGCTAAGCACTCCTCCATAGGCTTTCGAGATGGCTGGCAACCTTCATAGCCGCCTGGTTCGGCCTCAAACTGCTTCAGTCCAAGCCAAGCCAGGCCTTCATAGATACGACTCCCGTCAAGTCGGACGAACCTCCTGGCGTCAAGTACCAGACGACCAAGTATGCTGGTCGCACCTTGGATCTATCCCTTTTCGCTCTAACAAGAGCGCTGGACGTCATAATTGGCGAGTCATGGGCGCGGTGGCGTTCAGGCCGGGTCGCCAGTCAGCGTTGGATCAAGGTAAGGCGTCAGGGTTCCCCACGCGTCCATGGTCGACCAGCTTCCTCTAACTTATACGCAGATGGAGTCAATAGTCTCGGAGTTGGCGGACCCTAGTATTTTCGCCGTATCCTGCGCCTTCATCATGTGGGCGTGGTTTTACTCTCCGACCCGGCTTCCGCGGGCATATAACAAGTGGATCGGCTCCGCGGCCGCTGTAGACGGCCGCCTGATTGCCGCCCTGCAACGGTGCAGGTCCCAAGAGCTCCAGTATGGCGAGGATACCGGCCAAGCACCCCTCCTGCAGGGCATGTGCAAGGACTTTGGGTGGCCCCTGGAATGGGGCGATCCGGCCAAGTCGATCCCCTTCCCCTGCGAGGTCGTCCACATGGGTTGCGGGCCTTCGTGCGAATATCATGCCCTCTCGCGATTCGGCCGGTCGTTTCGCTGGTCCATGGCCACCTACCTGCCGCTAAACCTGCTGCTGGTGGCGCGTCATCCCAGCCGGAAGAAGTTCCAGTCGGCCCTGCTGTCGGCGGCGCGGTCCTCGGCCTTCCTGGGCGCCTTCATCGCGCTCTTCTACTACGGCGTGTGCCTGGCCCGGACCCGGCTGGGCCCGCACGTCCTCGGCCGGGGCCGGGAGGCGCGAAACCGCATCGACGGCGGCCTCTGCGTCGGCACCGGCTGCTTCGCGTGCGGCTGGAGCGTCCTGCTGGAGGCGCCCGGCCGCCGCAAGGACCTCGCCCTCTTCGTGGCCCCGCGCGCCCTCGCGACCGTCCTGCCCCGCCGGTACGCCCTCGACAAGCAGTGGCGCGAGACGGCCGTCTTCGCCGCCAGTACCGCCGTCGTCTTCACCTGCGCCTTGGAGAACCCGAAGCGCGTGCGTGGCGTCCTGGGCAGCGTCCTGGCCAAGGTCCTCACCCCCTAATGGCTGCGGGCCCGTTGTGCGGTTCCCCAGGTATGGCCGCTTGGCGTGTGCGCTTGTGTATCGAATCCCGAGCGTGGTTGGAAACTGGCTTGAACTATTTTTCAGTTAGAGACCCCTAAAAGAAGAGGCGCGCCAACTTTGGTACCAAGATGCAAGCCGAGAAATCAGCCCGAGTCCGGTGCTTATGGAAGACTGGCGAGGGAAAATTCGGCACTCAACTCAATTGACCAAGCCGCGAGGCCTCCCAACGGGCTGAGCCCCTCTCGTGAAGTAAGCACAAGCACCTCTTTAGGAGAGACCAACAGTCAGGTTCCGGGACTCGGCGGACGCCTCATGGCGGAAACTACTTGCTATGAGCGGGGGCTGTAACCCTCCTACAGAATCGTAGGCGCGGCTCCGTCAAGATGCGCCTTGGCTTAGCGGACGGCACTACGGATACTATGCTCGCTCAGAATAATTGATATTGCTATGCTTTTGGCTTCTCTGCAACCGAATACAAAGGCAAAGAGTGCCGACTACGACCTCAACCAACAACAAACGCCCAGCACGAAAACACAGACCAGGGCATCGTTCCGAACCGTGCTGGCCATCTGCCAATAGCGCAGTCCATGGCGGATGCTTCCTCGAACGCCGCCGGGTAAAAAGCCACTGATGGTCCACAAGATACCCTGGGGCGGGGCACGGTGCTTTTCGAAAAAGTAGCGCGAGGTCAGCAGCAGGGCCTCGACCGAGGTGAAGAGGTAGAAGAAGGTGGAGGCGGACTTGGCCAGCTCCTGCTGCAGCTCGCCGGCGGCGCTGTAGGCCTCGCGCTCATGCTTGGCGCCCGTGAACGATGTCGCCAAGGCCACGTACAGGCCCAGGCCCAGCGCAAAGACGGCGTGTACTATCCGCCAGACGTTGGCCGGCTTGTCCGTCACCGTCTGGGCCGCTTCCTCCATGCCCGGCATGCCGCCGCCGCCGAACATGCCCTCCATGCCGGTGCCGGCGAAGGGGTTGGCGCCCGGGGGCCCTCCGCCGCCCGCCATCATCTTTTGCAGCATTTGCATCATGGGGTCTTCCTCCATGCCCTCCATGCCCGGCGGCATCTGCGGCATACCGGCGGCACCGCCGCCGCCGCCGCCCATGGCGTTGAGGAACGGGTTGGGGGGTGGCGTGTTGGCGTTGGGCGGGGCCTCGAACCCCAGCATCATCTGGCGGAGTTGGGCCTCGGACATGGACTGCGGATCGGCCGGGGGGCGCGCTTCTGTCCGGGGCGCGTAGTAGTGCTGGGAAATGTCGACTTCTTCGGGGTCGTCGTTGGCGGACGCCGGCGCACTGGCTTGCGGCGGGGCGGGCGAAGCCGTGGACGATGCTGGCGAGGCAGCCGGGGGTTCGGGGTCTGGAATCACGCGCGCGCGCGGGGGGGGTCAAGGGTCAGCCGAAACCCCAGGCCGTGCCAAACAGGCCACCTTTGCGGGGACGCGATGCTACTCACCTCGCGGGATGCCGCCTCCGAGCCCGGTGATTTTGTTGAGGCGCGCGGCGCCGCCGGCCTTGATCTTGGCCTCGCGGCGCTCTTTCCGCAGGCGGGCCTGCTCGGCGGCGCGCGCGGCCGCGGCGTCCTCGGGGGCATGTACGGTCTCCGTCATGGCGAGGCGAGGAGGGTTGAGAAGGATGCGGATAGCGAAATGGGAAAGAAATTAGTACTGGGCAAGGGAGTGTGTTCGGGGGGGAGTTTCGGGGTCGTCGCGTTGGCGGCGGGCGTTTGTGCGGATGACGTTGCGAGTACTGATTGGTTTAGGCCCGGCGACTGCTCAAAGGCGAGGCCGAAGGCGTTGGAAAGATCGGCCAACAGCTCTTATCGATAAAGAGGCGGAACACCTGCGCATGTACCCAAGTACCCCAGTGCTCTCACCGAGAGAGCTGGATTACCCCAGATCATTTGGTGAAATCTGACGGGATGCCCCTCGTCGCCACAACTGGGACCGCTGTGCTTGTTTCATAGGCAACTCGCACTTTCGAATGCTCAAGCCTATGACTTATACGCGACGTATGGTATGCATGGTGTCCATGACCTGAGGACTGGGCGAAGAAGACTCTATCAGCTGGACCAGAGGTAACTACATACTAGTAACCGTAAGGTTATGCAGAGTGCTTCATTGAATTATAGACAAGATACATTGCTCACCGTTGTGAGACGGAATGATGTATCACCGCCCACCACAAATGGACTATTTAGAGCGACCAAGATAACCTCGTATAGCTTACTCACCTTTTCCGCCACCAATCCCAACTTCCTCCAGTCGGTTTAGTAGGGCCCGGTCGGCGAAAGACGGGACCAGTTGGTTCTCTAGGTATTCATGCAACGAGCCAGGAAGTGACCGGTACCATAGACTGGGAAACACGTGAGGGACAGCCTGGGGAGTGAATGGAGGTAAAGCAGCGCCATGTTCATGCCACTGGGATAGTGGGGTATCAAGGTATCAAGTATAGTACAGAAAGATGAAGTCGACATGAGAGTCACTCGGCGCGTGTTCGTGGCGGTCCGGCGACTGGACCTACTACCTGGTGCATGTAACGCTGGGCTACGGCCGCTGCTCTCTCGCCAGTGCCTCCTGTACCTGCCTGCGCCTCTCCACCTCGGCCACGCGCCACTCCTCATCGCTTATATCGGGCGGCTCGTACCTCTCCTGGAAGGCCTCGCCGGGTTGGACCTTCTCCTCGCGGCTCTCCCAGACGTCGGTGCTGCTGGGCTGGCCGGGTCCGTAGCGGGCCCACTCACGGCGGCGGTAGTGGTCACGGATGGCGGCCTCCTTGACGGGGCCCGAGTAGGCGCGCGTGCGCATGCAGAACCAGAAGTCGTCCCAGTGCTGGCTGCAGGTGCGGACTGTGCCGGCGCGGTATATCGCGTGGAACTGGCTGCCGACGCTCTGGCAGTAGAAGGCCGCGTCGAAGGCTTGGCGGCACGACATGGTGGTCGGCAGCAGCGACTCAGAGATCGGATCGAGCGCCGGCGGACGCTCCGCCTGCGCGTCCCAGGCCGGCGCTGGTGCTTCAGCCGTGTTAGTAGCCGCTGTTTCTCTTGGGGCGGAGAGAGACGGAGGAAAGGCGGGTTGGGTGGCGGACGCTGGTGGTGGGGACGCCGTCGCCGACGATGATCCCCAGATGGAGCCCCAGAGCGACGAGGACTTCGGGGCGCCACCAGCATGGGGCGCCGACGACTCGGCCGTGGCCCCCGTCGCCGGTCGGTCGGCTCGGCCGGACGCGGGGCGAGCGCCGGTCCCGCCGCCGAACTCGTTCTGGATCTGGGCCATGAACTTGGCGATCTCGGGGTCGCCGTAGTCGGGCTCGGGCTTCTTCGTCGAGGAAGGCGCCGGCGGCGGTGCGGCTTTGTCGCCGTCGCGGGAGGCCTGAGAGGCGTCGGGGGAAGCCCACATCCAGCCCATTGTGATGGTGATTGTACTTCTCTAAGACAGAGATGTAGAGAGGTAGGGTGGATGGAGGATGGATGGAGGTGGAGACGGATGTTGAAGGACGAGCTGGATGGGCATCAGGTCATCTGAGCGGGGGAGCCGCAACGTGGGGTGACGACTCCAAGACGGACTCTCGGCCTGTCTTCCGCTTGGCAGGCGGGCAGCAACGGGAAGCCGGATGCAACTCTATTCCCCTCAGGCGTTGATGTATGGGCGTGGTTGGCTGGATGGTGGTACTTGGGTATGCTTGGGGAGGGAGGAATGAATGCATGCACATGCTATCTTTTGCTGTGGCTTCGCTCCAACGTGGCGCAGCGGAGCCGTGAGAAGTCGATACATCTGGAACTCGTAGCCCCTCCAGTTCGGCCAGTAGCTACGCACCCACTGCAACTATCCAACACAGTACAAGACTACATAACATGTGGATTCGGCTAATAGTACTATCATCCATGGAAGCAACCAATGGATGGGTGTTATAGAACCCTTAAAGTCCAACGCTGGAGGTTAGGCACGTTAGGTTTGCCAATGGGAGCAACAGGTCTTCCCTATGGAAGCAACGGATGGAGCCGTGTGGGCGCGCATGCGTTTGAAACCCGCCGAGCTGACGACTTTGTACATGGGAAACCGCAATGCAAGCGTCGTCATTCGAGCGGCATGCGCGCCTATTAGTACATAATGTGTACTACACACTACGTGTACGTCGGCTACGTGTGAGTCTAGCCCAAGGCAGGTAGGGTTCCTGTCTAGGTAGCCAATGCGTACTAGCTAATACATACCTGCCTTGCTTGCATGATGCGTTCGTCGTAGTACTTCTTGCACGAGGTAGGTTTGCGTCTCGGTGATGCATCGAGCACACTTTTGTTGTTTTCCCTACCACACGCCCTCCTGCACTCGCACCCGCCCCCCCGACGTCCGCAGCTGCAGGGCCGTTCCGTGAACCCTTCATCGCCCGAGCTCCGCGCCTCCGATGGTCCTCGACTGGGTCCGGAGGATATGATTTCGCGCCGAGCGGGCCTGGGCCCAACGGGCTTGCCCGGCCTGCGGCACCCCCCGTCGCAGCAGCTGCTTCGTCCGACCCTTCAGTCTGCGCGTCTTCTGCGGCACCCTTGGGCGTGCAATGCCAGAGCCTGGGAGAGCACGACGGGCGATGAGAAGTCGGGTCACATCGTGGCCGGCTCCAACGAATCCATCCTGTGGATTGACAGTAAGCCAAGCCATGCCATTCCCTGGGCGTCACGAGGGGGGGTAGCGTGTAGCTGACAAAGCATCCAGACCTGTTTCCCCTGAAGCTCACGGGTATTCTTCGAGCACCATGGCAAAGCGCCGACAGGGATTTGTCCGAGCTGCTGAAGCGCTTCCGCAGCTCCAGCCTGGGCTTCATGGACCCCATCAAGATGGTGAAGCGGGCCATCCCCAAGACTCTTGATATCAACGTTACCGAAATCCTCCCCCGCCTGAAAGACGGCGGGGCCTTTGTCAAGTTCTCTCACCCCAAAAACCTGTCGGTCAAGGAAGTCGAGGCCGCCATCGCCGAGCGCCTCGCCAACCAGCCCATCAAGCCCATGTTCAGCCCCTTTCGGGGCGTCCAAGCCGGCCTGGTCAAAGGTGTGCCCTGGTTGGAGGACTTGCACCGATTCCCCTTTTCCCGCCTCAGGGTCGAGTTCGTGTCCAAGAACCCCGGCGAGGAGGCCGTCGAGCTATCGCAGGAGGATCTGTACAGTATCTTCCGACGCTATGGCAAGATTGCCGAAATCACTTCGCAGCCCTTCGATTCCAAGGTCGTCCCCAAGTACGCATACGTCGACTTCGCTCGGGTACGTGATGCCATCATGGCTCGCAATTGTCTCCATGGCTTTGTGGTGCCCGCCGAGAGCGGCGGAGGCAAGAACGGCACCAAGCTTCGAATGTCGTACGAACAACGAGCCAAGGGACACCAGTTCTGGAACTGGGTCACGAACCACCCCAGGATCGTCATTCCCGTTCTGGTTGCCCTTCTCACCGGTATCACCGTCGTTGTCTTCGACCCAATCCGCAACTTCTTCGTCAAGGCCCACGTTCAGCGAACCTTCCGTCTGAGTAACAGCCGGCTCTACCGGTGGATTCGCCGGCAGACGTCGGACATTTTCACTTTCCGTCGAGACAAATCGGACCAAGCCGGGCTCAACGCCGTCTGGAGCCACCGGAAGGATCTGATCGAGCAGATCCAAAAATGGCTGATGGAGACGGCCGAAACCTTCATTGTCGTCCAAGGCCCGCGGGGCTCGGGCAAGAAGGAGCTCGTCACTGAGCAAGCTCTGAAGGGCCGAGGCCACGTGCTGGTTCTCGACTGCAAACCCATCGTCGAAGCGCGAGGCGAGTCGGCAACCATCAAGCGGATGGCCGCCCAGGTTGGATACCGCCCCATCTTTTCGTGGGCCAACAGCCTGAGCAGCATGATCGATCTCGCCGTGCAGAGCACGACTGGCGTCAAAGCCGGCTTCTCGGAGACGCTCGAGTCCCAGCTCCAGAAGATCCTGGCCACGACGGCCTCTGCTTTGAGCGAAATTGACGTTTCGCATCGCAAGAAGCACGACGCGGACGCCGCTCTCCCCGTCGACGCCTATCTCGAGAGCCACCCCGAGAAGCGGGCCGTGGTCGTGATTGACAACTTCCTCCACAAGAACGAAGGGAACAGCATCGTCTACGACAAGATTGCCGAGTGGGCCGCTGCCCTTGTGCAGGCCAACATTGCACACGTCATATTCCTCACCAACGACACCTCGTACTCGAAGTCGCTGTCCAAGTCTCTGCCCGACCGCGTTTTCCGGCAGGTATCCCTGGGCGACCTCTCGCCCGAGGTGGCCAAAGAATTTGTCCTGAGTCATCTGGAGGGGAACGACGAGCCGGTTTCCGTCATTGAAGAGGTGAGCACCATCCCCCCGCCCCCCTCGCGCGTGGCTGCCCTTGGTGGTACGGTAGCTGACAAACGTTCCCAGGACTCGGATGAGCCCGTGATGAAACCACCCCAGCCCAAGCGCAATATCAATCTTGGGGAGCTGGACGACTGCATTGGCACTCTGGGCGGCCGACTGACCGACCTGGAGTTTCTGGCTCGACGGCTGCGGGCTGGGCAAAGCCCCAAGCGCGCCGTCGCCGAAATTCGGGACCAGACATCGTCCGAGATCCTGAAAATGTTCCTTTTGGGAGGCAACAGCAAGCCGTCGGGCGAGGCCAACAAGCACTGGTCTGTCGAGCAAGCTTGGTATCTTATCAAGGCACTAGCCTCGAGCGAGTCTCTGCGCTACAATGAGGTTCTGCTGTCCAACACCTTTGCGTCGTCGCTGACGGCTCCCGACGGCGAGGCCGCCCTCGATGGCCTCGCCAACGCCGAGTTGATCACAGTCAAAAGTGCCAACGGTCGGCCCTTCAAGATCACGGCTGGAAAGCCTGTTCACCAGGCTGCTTTCGCCCAGCTTACGCAGGATGCGGCGCTCTCGGCCAAGATGGAGCTGGCCGTCCTGACTGAGCTGACCAAAATCGAGGGCAAAACCATCGACAAGGTCGAGAACGAACTAGCCATTCTGGGGGCCTTGCCCAAGCAACCAAGCGAGGCGGCCGGTAGGGTTAAGTACCTGCTGACCAAGCTGGAAGCCAGCCAGGCCAAGATCGACGGCTTTGAGAAGCAAATGGCAGGACTGAAGAAGACCCTCAGCAGCGAGTACTAAGTTGGGAAAAGCCGTGCGAAGAATCTTCTAGGACGTACTGTCGCCGGCTGAAGCAACCTTGAGATGGGACGGGTGTAAGGTGCCATGAGAAACCGTGTAACAAGAACGATGGCGACGTCTCCATGTACCACCAAAGCGTACTGCTGATATAGAGTATATAGTGCGCATACTTAGACCCATCTTCCCCCCCGGTGCCATAGCATGACCACCTGTGCATTGCTACCAAGGGCGAACCACAGGGAAAGGCGTTCATAGAAAGCCTCGAATACAGTCGATACTGTCACATGACCAGAGGTTAGAGGTACGTACCCCTCAGTACCCTTATCAATTAACAAGCTGTATTACTTTCTATCGGATTTTCGCCTTACGCCTCCCCCCCGCGCACGTTGTCAGATGGCGCGCAAGATGTGGTGGACAGAGATTGTGAGTGAAGCTTGGTTTACTACTTAGGCTCTACGTGCAACGCTAGTAATACTCGTAGAAGGCGAAGCTGGTGGTACAAGGCTTGTCCCTCTTCCCTTGTTCACACCATTGTCGCCTGCCCCTGAGTCGTGAAGGTACCGGTGGCCAGGAAAGAGCAGCCTGTGTAGGCACCGTGTCCTCCCGAGAAGGAAGACTGCGGACTCGCCAATTCCGATCGCATGTCGTGACCCTAGGGAACGCCGCCGGCCCACGAGTTGCCAAAGGGGGTGCCGGCGTGGTCTCGTCCTGGATGGTCCTAGACACTCGGTGCCGGGATGGCGCCTGTGATGAGCTTGCGGCCTCGTCTCGCGGACTTCGTCAAGCACATCGGGTGTGACAGCACTGGTTGTGGACTGCTGCCGGTCGTCGTGAAGCTGTGCCGACGCCTCCAACCCCCGGTCAATCTCGGATCCGGCCGGACGATGAGGTTTTTTGGGGGGGAGCAACGGAGACGACGATGACGAGCAACAATGGCCCGACCCAGCCTGTCTGGGGGAGCCAAATTCATGTGGCGACAAATGGATCCCTCAGTTCAAGCAAAGTGTATGTGAAGAGAGCATGGATTGTGCTAAGCTATGTTACGCCCCCCCTTGGATCTAAATAGAATGATGGGCACAAACAACCCCACCAACTGGCCCCCTTCTCACCAAGTGGCGTATCCACCGTGTACGCCTTCTCCCAGTCAGTGTCTTTTCGGCCGTGGTGTTGGCCATCAAGTCGGCAAGGCACTCGACGTAGCACTTAAACCAGATCCTGTCCGCCAGCTCGTTCCGCTTGACGAGATAGGTGTGGTGTCGACCACCAGGTCAGCAAGGCACTTGATGTGGCACTTGGACCAGATCTTGTCGGCCGTAGTGTCGACCATGAGGTCGGCGAGGCACTTGAGGTGGTACTTGCTCTAGATCCTGTCCACCAGCTCGTTCCGCTTGACGAAATGGCTGTGGTGTCGACGGTCGGCGAGGTGGTACTTGCTCCAGATCCTGTCCGCCAGCTCGTTCCGCTTGACAAGCTGGGTGTGGTGTCGACGGTCGGCAAGGCACTTGATGTAGCACTTGGACCAGATCCTGTCGGCCAGCTCGTTCCGCTTGACAAGCTGGGTGTGGTGTCGACGGTCGGCAAGGCACTTGATGTAGCACTTGGACCAGATCCTGTCCGCCGTGGTGTTGACCATCAAGTCGGCGAGGCACTTGATGTTGCACTTGGTCCAGATCCTCTCGGCCAGCTCGTTGCGCTTAACGAGATGGGTGTGGTACTGCCGGCTGAGGAGGTGGAGGAGGTCGCATTTACAACAAACGCGCTGGCTGGCATGGGCCGAGACGCTCCGGAAGTACTGAGCGGGGAGTCACTTGCCGCATTTAGCATATCTGTCGCAGGAGAAAGGAACAGAAGGAGCTTCGGCGTAACTCACACAAAAGGGATGATGGTTAGGGTCAGCAGTCGGGAAATGAGCCAGTTGAAATTAAAGCGAAGATACCGATCATGCAGAAAACTAGCTATCTCCAGGTGGCCAAGGTGTGGGAGGTGTAAGTGCATGGCCGACCTACAAGGGTACGAGGACAAGTCTTATGTAACCAACCTCGTCTACTACTAGTATCGTTAGCTACACATATAGTACAAACGTAAGAGACCAACCTTCTACCACAATATTTGTTAAACACCCTTTACGCGCCGTCGTGATAGATGGTAGCATCTCCTGGTCGCGAATCTAACCACGTCAAGAAACTACCAAGACCCAGGTTTCCGTTCTCGAATCCCCTCCGTTCCCGTATCATTCAAGATGCGCTAACGGCGCTCCCCTCCCCCCGCTCCCGTCATGGGTCCGTCTTCACAGGAATTAATCATTCTCCTCTCGTTACCTTTCTTTCTTTTCACGAATTCTCCCTTCGTTGCCTCTCCTTCCTCAGCTCTTGCGTCGAGCTGAATCTTACTCGCCCCCCCCCCCCCCCCCCCCCCCGGGCTCCCCCGACCGCTACCCCGGCTGCTTCCGGGCTGCTGCCCCCGTTAGTTCCCCCGCCAGTCCCCCTCCAATCCCTCCCGACAGAAGCACAGAGACGCGTCTTGTACAGAGGAACGGGGCGATTCGCCCGTGGCGGCTTCTTTCGCGGGGCTTTCGGCTGAAGGGTCGTTGCGAGCCGAGCGCTTCAGCTTTAGGTGCCCAGTTACTTTGCGGAGGGAGGTATTGGCACTCCTCACGCTCTTGGGCCAGCAATCGCACGACTCGCTTGTACAGCCAGCAGCATGTTAGTGATTTGACTAAGAGAGAGGGAGCACATTGTAGCCCCCCGAACAGAAAAGGAGGAGGGGAGGGAGGGAGGAAAATCCGTACCAGCCGGCCCCCTCGCCAGCCCCCTCGGCCCCCTCCTCTCCCGGGCCGCTCCCCCGGCCGTCCCCCGGCCGCTGCCCCCACTAGTCCCCCGGCTGTTCCCCCGGCCGCTGCCCTCGCCAGTCCCCCGGCCGTTCCCCCGGCCGCTGCCCCCACCAGTCCCCCGCCAGTCCCCCCGCCAGTCCCCCGGCTAGCCCCCGCCGCTCCCCTTCCTCAGCCACCTCGCCCCCATTCCCCCGGCCCCCTCGCCGGCCCCCTCGCCCCTCTTCCCCCCCCGGGCCGCTCCCCCGGCCGCTGCCCCTGCCGCTTCCCCGCCCGCTTCCTCGGCTGCTGCCCCTGTTAGTTCCCCGACCACTCCCCCGACCGCTGCCCCCGCCACGTACCCCACCGCTGCCCCCATCGCGCCCATAGCCAAAAAGTACCTAGATAAATGCCCGTAACGGGCTAAAGCCGCAACGATAGAACAAGGTGGAAGGTACAGCTTAAGGTGCGGGAAGGAAGTGGTTTGTTTTCTTACACGTAGAAAGTAAAGAAGGGAATGTTTTTCGGACCTGACGGAGCTCCTACCACGGTCTTCGCTTACACAAGGCGCTACAAACATACAATACAAATCTCGCTGTAGATCAGGTACAACCTATCCCCACGCTGCTAAGTAGCGCTAGCCAAACGAAATACGCGTTTTTTTTTTTTTTTTTTTTTTTTTTTTTTTTTTTTTTTTTTGCATGCGCGTTAGATCTTCTATTAATTATTAGTGTTAAGTGTGGCATTTATGCTACGCTTAGCGTTAGTGTTAAGTGTCACGATAGTTGCATAGTACGGTGGACAAAGATAGTGAGAAGAACTTGGTTGACTACTTCTGTGCTATGGGCTTTAGTATTGTGACTTGTACCCAACAACGTTAAGTACACTATGCCTGTCACACTGTCCTTGCCATTGCCATGGCCCACGCCACGGCCTGACATTAAGCCTGGAGGCGCAGCGCGCAGGCGCAATACCAGTGCCAGGCTCAACGCCAATAATTATTGTGAGGTCTAGCGCGCACGCGCAACAGCAGGCTCACAACGTTGACGCGTTAGCGCTAGGCGTAAACAAAAGACTAGCACCTGGGCGCTCCGTATAAGAAGTATCGATTTCTCAACTAAAAGTACAGCTAAGAGCGTGTGGCTGACCCGAAGTCTCTTTCAGGCCCACACCTTCGGAATCCTATCCAGCACCTTCGGAATCAACGCTCCCTTTTCGATCTCCTGCTCATTGGCCTCCTCACGCGCCCGCTGCTCTTTTCGCAGAGCCTCGAGCTCCTTCTCGCGCTCTTCAGGCTTGAAGAGATCAGTGGGCTTGTCTAGAACAATATCGCCCCGCTTGGCCTCCTTGTCGGCCTTCTTCCTCTCCAGGTATGCGGCGTGTCGGTCATTCTTGACGCGCTGCCAGCTGCCGACGAATCGCGCTGCCTGGGCGTCTTTGGACTTGTCGCCTTTGTCCTCGATAGCAGGACCGAATTCTAGCAGGTTCATCCGCTGTCGGTGCGTGAGTCTGCCGGTCTTTGTGGGACGGTACGCGCTGCTGGTCATGGGTGCGAGAGGGAAGCTTCTGTCCACTCTGTGACCCTCCAGGATCTGCGACATAGGAATGTTGCGGTGTGACTTGCACCTCCAAGTGTGATGTTGCTTGCCACACGTGGCGCAGGCCACTGCCTTACTGCAATTGCCTTTGTGGGGGGTGTTGCAGTAGTCGCACACCTTGCCCCATTCCGGGCGTTTGCTCATTCCGACCGGTGTGGCAGTATAAAGAACTTAGAGACGGTCAGTACGGTTCCATAATACAAAATAGCAGGGGGTGTGGTACTTCACGTCGCCAAGGGAGCCACGCTACTAAAGTACTGCCAAAGAGAAGGTGGCTGACCTAAAGGTTCTTTTCCAGCCACTCGGTCGGAACGCTCGAGAATTCGGTCGGAATTGCCGCTCCCCTCGCAGATGTTGCCCCATTCCAGTCCGTCAAATCTCTGCGTAGCTCTTCCGGTCCTTGGCATACGTGACCAGGCCGTGAATCAGTCGGCGGCGGGGGTCGGATATGGCCAGCTCGTCTGTGGCGTCCGTGTTGAGGACGGTGATCTGGCACAGCCGGGCTCTGGACAGTGCAACGTTCATGCGGGGTTCCTCTGCCATGAAGCCAATCTTCAACGAACGCGGAAACGACGTCATCACGGCCCGACCGCGCTTGGTGCCCTTGCAACGATCTGCTCGGAGGGGGGTCCCGAGCATGAGTGCGTACTCTAGCTCGGCGTAGCCGAGGGGCACTCACAATGACGATATCCGCTTCTCCGCCCATTGCCTCCTCCACTGTGCGTACCGAGATCAAGTCATGGCAGATGGCGTGGGTGGGGATGGTGGCGATGAGGTTCCGGATCAGGCTGACGTCTTCTGAGTACATGGAGACCACCATAATCGAGCAGCGCTGTCGCTGTGTCGGATCGATGATAGCGCCCTCGGAGTCCTTGAGGGGCGGTCCCACGCACAGGCCATTCCGGAACAGTTGCCACACCAAGTTCTTGATGAAGTATCCGTGTGCCTGGTTGCGGATACTGGCGCCGACCTGCAGTCGCTGTGATTGTCAGTAACCTGTTGCAGGTCAATCCTGGGACGAGTACGTACCGAAGACTGCTCATCATCACCATCTTCGCTTCAATTGCAACTGGCTCATTCCGGACTGCTGGCCCTTGCCACCATCCCTTCCGTGAGAGTTGCATCGAAGCGTCCCTGCGATGTGGTAGGTAGCATCTTGGGGAAGGTGTTGGAGGTGTAGGTATGGACGATGGTGGGGTGGGGTGCAGGCTGAAGAGTGGAAGGTGGAAAAAAGATGTGTTGAGCAAGGTTCCTTGCAGATCTGGGGAACTGTGTGGGACCCTTAAATAGGCCCACACGGTCTATTTTTGGTTTACTGATCCGGGCTTACGCTGGGTAGGTACGTACCATCATGGCGTCCCGCGTCACGACCCCACCGGGGTACGTACCTCTGATCCCCGTTGGTCACGTCACACTATACCTAGTGCGCGATGCGATCGCATGGTGGCAGCCTCCAGCGAAGATGCCCTTTGTAGCAGCCGTAGACTGGAACTGTTGCCATCCCATACTATAGGGCGTCGCGCACGCACAGGAGGGGCAAGAGTGCCGGTGTGGAGGATGGGAAGAAGCAACATGCCTAACTGCCCGGATGCAGCTACGATTAGGTTGCGGGCCGCAGAAACGGGTCATACCCAGGCGAGCTACCTAAGTATCCATGTACTATGTAGCTCCGCCGAGCTTTCGGCTGCGAAATCTATGGTCACTACGGGCGGAGACGTTCCGTTCCACCTCGTCGTCGGATCTAAGACAGTAGGCAGTTTCCCCCCCAAAAATGGAGGCTCATCCGGACTGGAATATTATGTTCCGTTACTGGCGAGTACACGTAGAACGCCCTGTATTATCCGCTAACGTAGGATGGGATGGAAGCGGGTCAAGCCCGTGGCCATGAGCTGCTCCGGCCACCGCTGTCGTTCGTTCCTGGTTGGCCCAACTTTACTGAGTGGTAGGCCCCACCGCAGCTCTGCACCAAAGAACGTTCTTATCTACACTGAACAGGTGTCGTACAGAAAAGAACATTGGGGGGTTTTTCATTATCAAACCGAGAATGTCGTGGAATGGCCACCATGGATGTTGAGGTGCCTCGTTAGTCTCCATGCAAAATGCCCAGAATTTTAGCGAGGCCCTGTTCGTCACCGGCCCGGCTCCCCGCCTTCTCCGGGTCCACCCAGCCCGGTGTGTAGCCGCCCCCAAAGTCGATAATCTAAGCATTGTCCTCCTCGTCAATCAGTACGTTCTCCGCTTTAGCATCGCCCTAGACGATTCCAGCCTCGTGGAGCTTCGCTATGGACTGGGTGATCTGGGCCGTCCAGCGCTTCCGCACCGCGGCCGGGCTCCGGCCGGCTCTAGCCTTCGAGAGCGGGCCTTTCGCCTCCACCTAAAGGAATAGCATGCCTATTAAATCGTTCCCAGCTCGGACGACGCCGTGGAGGCGACAGACCTAGGCTTGCGGGGGAGAGGGTATCTGCGCTTACGTAATCTGTTTCAGTACTAAGATCTCTTTTTTCGCATGCGTTGGACCGAATGAAAGCCCGAGGTGTTTGAAGAAACAGACGACTGGCTCGGCACCATCGCTTTTAGCGAGAACTTTAGTAGGGCGTTTAATAAGGACGTCTCGGGGGTTGTTATAGCATAGCTTGATATCGGTTGGTTCGTACGATCGGGTCCAGCTGTCCAAGTCGCTGAGGAAGTCGTCGTCCACGCGGATCGAGGGGTTTAACCAGCCGTGCTCTTGGGTGTCCTGACGAACCGCCCGTGGCATTCCATCCGTCGCTTCCAGCTTACAAACGTGAAAGGGTGGGAATAGGTATTCCGAGAGCGTCGGTCGCCGACTACTCGGGAGCCCTGGTGGCGACAGTGCCAATTGTCCGACCAGTGGTTCAAACAGCTTCGAAAGCCAATCGTACGCATCCTCCACGTAGAAGTCGTTTATCTCCTCCTCGCCGGAGCGCAGAAGAGCGAGGCATAAGAAGTACCGTTGCAGGAGCTTGGGCGCGTTTCGGAACGAGGCTGGCGAGATATGGCAGTAAAAAGCGAATCCGTTGTTAGTCCGAATGATGAGATCGCAATCGTCTTCTGTTTCGTGAACCTGCCACAAGGCAAGGTCCTGATGGGGTGCCTGCGTCATGCTGAAGCCTCCAGCTGTCGTCGTAGTTGTAGTAGTTGTAGAAGTCAAATAGGACGATATGAGTTCAGCAGGGGGCAGGAGATGATTCCTATTGCCAGCAATGGCCGCGGGCGTTCAACTGTCGTTGCCGAAGTCCAAAAAAAAGGGATGGGGTCAGCAGGGGAAATGTCATTTTCCTTCTTAGTCCTTCTGGTGGGCGATCACGGTCACAGCATCGTACATTCAAACAAGGTCGTCCAACTGGGTGCGTAGGGCACGGATAGACGCAATGAATAGTAAACCTTGCGGAAACAACAGCATAGGTCACAAGGGTGTGTTTGTTGGTGGTACAGCTGTCTGGCGTAGCGCCACACCGCTGATCAAACGAGTGAAGGCACCCATGGCCCTCGTTTGGTTTTTGTCCCCCCTCCCACCCTCCAACGTAAATGCTACCGGTAAGTCGAGGACAGTAACCTCTCTGCCTCGCATCCCTAAAGGAGTCGGCTGCTGCTGGCTTCCCGTAGGGCTGTCTCCTCCTATCCTTCATAACGGAGCTGAGTTCGTCTTTGTGGGGGTCCCTCCCTTTCTTTCGTGAACTTTCCAGTCTTCCTTGTCAGGCCGGTTTGTTGGATCCCTTGCCTGGTACCATGAGCGCTCCATGTGGACATACGGGTGGGAAGGCTGCGAAAACCCGGCCGCACAAAGCACAGGAGATTGCCTCTACTTTGCGACAAACATCCCATATCTGTCGGGACACATCGGCAAAGGCCATGGGCACACTTATCCCGAGCTAGAGGCTTATATTACATCCTCGGAAGGCAATATTGCCGTTGGTAGCTATGTCAGGACGATTGGGCATCGCATTTCGCTCTCTGTGACTCCAGCGCGCCGGCCCCCCAGTGTGTACTTTCTGAACGGTGAGATCGTGCTTCCTAGCTATTGACATGACCGAGGGAGACCGAGCAGCATGTTGGCAGCGAGTATCCGGAACCAGGTGTGGATACTGTTCCGGATCGGCGTTGGCCCGGTTGGGGATACCAAGGGAATGGGAAAAGACCACGACACCCCCCCCCTCCCCCCCCCGGCACAGAGACAGCGATGCAGTGTTATGATCATAGTCTTACGGTACCCGGAAGACTTAGCGTTGCTGAAGATCGTGATCTCCTCAAGCATCCCGGTCCCCGCCGTCTACCCCGATCTTATACCCATGGACTCCGTTCCGACTACATTACACTGGCCCTGGACCACGGCGGATCCATTGCTTCTTTCTTGGATCACCCGACTAATCATCCCACGATGGATGAAGGCCAAGCCGCCTTTGAGGCCAGCTGTGGTGGCTCTTAGTTGGGTATGGCCCGGGTTGCCGGTCTTGGGAAATGGTTACGGACGCTCACGTATGCATGCTCATGAATTTCACGAAGTGCGCCCTCACGAAAAGTATGCATGTCGGCCTTGGGTGGATCGAAACCCGGGATGCCCGTCTTCTGTCCGCCTCGCCCACTTAATGCCCAAAGTAACAAAGTGACACTAGCCAGCCACCAAGCTCATCAGGGAAGTACAGAGAGCGTGGTGTAATAGGGAGCGTTCGTGCAAAATCGGGCGGTAAAGGCCGCGCCGGATGTTTCCCGTTCTGTCTTGAAGTTTGCCTCAAGTGTTTTCTGGACGTCTGTCTTCAAAACGCGTCCCGGCTCCGTGTGTTGTGGGTGTCTGGGATGGTCGAGCGTATGTCACAAATCAGGGGGCAGGTACAGAGAAGGTCAAGGCAAGACATGTTGAATTCGTGGCCCCGAAGCAGGTCAAGCCCGCAGGTCAAGCCCACAGGTCTAGAGCGAAGGAAGAATCATCATGAGACGATTTTGAGGCCAGGGGGTTTGTGAGATACCTAAAGTACTTGTGCAATGCATCGCCCCCTCGATTGTGCGGCCAAGCACGCAGAACCTGTATGCGCGGGTCGCGGCGACGGAACACATGCATCCCGCGGGGGAGGGGGGCGTATATATCTACATACTTAGCGACGGCGGGCACACAGGGCACAAGGGCACAAGGCCCAGCGCCTCGAGGAGCGCCGAGACAAGAAATGGTTAAACTGACAAGCCGGCCGCCATAACGCCATCGTGTGGTATCATCAGACATGACAAGGAATCCGCCCACGCCAACGTGCTCAGGGGTTCTCCTACATCTCCTGGCCGTCCGACCCGGCTGCTGCCGCCATCTCGCAGCCCTGAGCAAAAAACAGCCGCGCCGGTCGATCCGTGTTGTTTTCGATACTGTAGTGGTTACCTGGAAGACAGTCCGTCGTCAGTTCACAAGCCCGGGAACAAAGTGCGTGCGCCGGCGGCGACTTACCTCTCGGCACAAACCACTGGCCGCCCTTTCCGATGCGGAACGTGGTGCCAGCCACTGTCACTCGAACGGTGCCGTAGTGAACAAAGAAGACCATCTGCATCTTGCGTGCACTCTTGGGCTTCTTTTCCGAATGGGGGGGCAGGTCCACCAGGCCCGAGCCAAAGAAAGGCAGCGTCATGGTCTTGGCGAAGCGGAATGTGGCGTCCTTAATGTCCTTCATCTGGATGGCGGCCTGGGATATGGCCAGTTCCTCCTCGATGACCTCGACCTGCTCGTCACCCTCGGGCGGCTCGTGTTCGTACTGCGGGTACCAGTAGATGCATTCGCCCGTGATGCGCCCAGGCTGGTCTTCCCAGTCGGAACGGTCCTCCTCCTCCTCCTCGTCCTCCTCCATCACCCGAGACCGGCGCTTGGGTTTGCCGGGCCGACTAGGTCGGGCAGGCCGTTTGCGCTTGGGCTCGTCCTGGTCCGGCTCGACGCGGACGACCGACTTGATGGTGGCCAACTTGATGCGACGGCCACCCTTGTCCTCTATGGTTTCCTCGTTGTCCTCGTCGTACTCGTACCGCTCGCCCTTCCAGAACTCGAGTGGCTTGGCTGATATACGGCCCGAGCGGGTCGTGCGCAGGATGCCATCACCGACGTCTTCACGCCTCATGATCTGCAGGCCCCTGGCTTTCGGCATGGGGGGACGCGGCACAGGGGCGGGTGAAGCCGCACCCACGCCCGAGGATTTACGCTTCCGACCCGGCTTTCCTTTGGCTGCCGGTGCAGGCGGCTTGGCCGGCACAACTGGGGCGGGCTTCTCCTTTTTCTCTTTTCGCGGTCGCTTGGACTCTCTCCCCTGGGCGGAGCCGCTTTCTTCATCTTCCTCTTCTCCAGAGGCATTCCTGTCCGGCCTGGGACGCTTCGACGAGCTGACCACCGGTTTGGGCGCCACTACCGCTGCAGCAGCTGCGGACTTCGGTGGACGGCCAGCCCTCTTCTTGGCGGGTTCGGGTGCATCTTCGGCTCCGGTGTCAGCATCGCCCGCTTGCGATTTGGGGGCATCTTGGATCTTCGGCTTGCGACCTCGCTTCTTGGGTTGCTGGACTTCGGCCACCGGGGGCTCGTCCACTTCCTCCTCAGCTTCCTCCACATCGGGCTCTCCATCGACCTCAGCCTCTGGCTCCAGCTCTTCGGGTGGAGGAGAGTCTAACTCATCGTGGCCCACGTCGAGGACCCGCATGGATTCCTCGTCTTCTTCTTCTACCTCTTCCTCTTCCTCTTCCTCTTCCTCTTCTTCTCCGTCCTCACTCTCGTCCCGGGTGGCTCTCTGCTGCTTCTGGCGTTCCGGACGGGGAAAGTCGTCGTCTTCGTCCTCCGAGGAGGGGAGTCGATTGGGCTTGCGGCCCTGCGAAGCCGCGTTCTTTGCCCTGGCATCGCCATTGGTAGTAGGCTTCGGGTTTGTTTCCTGCGTAAAGTCCAGGCGACGCTTAACCTGCCCGGCGGGACTGGCGGATCGGGCCGGCGCGGCGGCGGCGCGGGACGGCGAGGAGAGTATGTGTGCATTGTGACGCGCGGGCGAGTTGAGGCTCGTCTTGACGGGGGATCGGGCTCGGGGGATGGAGAGGCGGCTTTTAGCGTTCCTCATCCGAGCCACGGTGGCCGGTCCCAAGGTCGACTCTGCGGCAGGCAGGTTAGAGGCGAGGACCACTACGTTTGGGCAGCGGCGCAAGTTACCATCATCAATCTCCATGTCCTGCTCGTCCTCCGAAGAGCTACCATGGCGTCCGTTGGCGGCGCCGTTGGGTTTTTCCGTCTTTTCCGGCGACGAAAACAAATTGTCGGCGGGCTCCATGCCGTACTCGTCGCGTTCGCCCGTGTCGACCAGCGTCACGCCCGTTTTCCTGTCGGTCATCAGCCGGTCCGTATTCTAGCAATTTGCGCGTCGCGGGGGTGGCGCTTACCTTCCCTGTACGCCCAGCTCGTACATCTTGCCTTCGTTTTGCGACGACGACTGGGTGTTGCGCCGCGGCGCCGAGGGCTGTCGCGGTGCCATGGTGGCGGGCGCGTCCAATCGGCTGCGCTTCGGTCGCGTCGTGTGGTCGAGAAGGCAGAAAAGCCGGGGAGAATACCAGCAGCTAGCGGGCGGCGGTATGGGCGGCAGTGGTGATGGCGGCACGCGGGCGCTGGACCGGCAAGAATCACGACGCGATGCTCCGTGTGGCTTCGACGCGCGCGTGGAGGTCCGGGATGCCGAAGTTCGTAGCGGGTGGGGTGGGGAAAGGATGCCGCTTGGGGTCCATTGGGGGAAGCGGTGCTGTCTTTTGTTTATTTCATCGCTTTTTGGGGCATAGGCTGACATTCAAAGGGGGGCAAGGCATCTGTCCACCTCCGATCCCAGCACTGCAAGGTTATCCGCTCCGTACCTATTCAGGCCTCTTGGCCAAGTTTCTCATGTATTTGATGTCCACTACCTTGAGAAAAGAGACGCACCCAATGCAGTACACAGTATAGTTGGGTGTCATGGAAGGCTCCTTGTTTCAGTCATTGTGCCTGATCTGGAGGTCATTGGGGAATGCAATTCAAGGCTACCTGGCAGGTGGGACTCATTCTAGCATCAGCGCACGTCCATGGCACTTCCAATGGAAGCAACGACACAGGTACTTCCAATGGAAGCAACGACACAGGTACTTCCAATGGAAGCAACGACACAGGTACTTCCAATGGAAGCAACGACACAGGTACTTCCAATGGAAGCAACGACACAGATACTTCCAATGGAAGCAACGACACAGGTACTTCCAACGGAAGCAACGACACAGGTACAATGCGGAATGTACATAATGTATGTATATGAGAGCAACGGCGCATAGAAGCACCAGTCGAGTGACAGTTCGATCCTGGAGGACACTTTCAATCCCTCTCCTACCTGCTGTATACCCGTCTGCACCCATTGACCCCGTCCATATGTCCATCCTCCCATGCCTGAGGAGGTCACTACATGAGCCAGTACATCCATCCGTAAGGCGGACCGGGGTTCTGTTGGACCGTCTCACGCCTGGACTGGCCTGGCAACGGCGGGCCCTCGACGCGCTCGGCCGCCGCGGCGCGTCTTCCGCCAGAAAACCACTTTACGCGGAAATAGAGAAAGCGAGAGCTTGCATCGACACGCCGCACCCATAGACGAACGACACCCCTTCCCGATTCGACGACTCAATCACCCGCAGCCGGCACGCAGAAAGAGACAGAAACAAGGAAAGAAGCACGCTCTCTCCTCCCCAGGAAGAGCGGCGAGAGAGAAAGAGAGAGAGAGGGAGGGAGAGAGAGTACGTACACACCCATATTCGGCTGCGCGCACCGACTTCTCGCTCGCTCGCCCGCCGACCAGCGTCACCAAGCCGGCCCGAAAACCATGGACGACGCGGCCATGACGGACGAGGTCGCCAACATCGCCCTCGAAACCCCCGCGCCCGACGTCTTCCTGCCGCCGTCGGTCCACCGCGACGCCCTCCTCGCGGGCGAGACCTACGCCCACTACTCGCCGGTGCCGGCCGCGCTGCGGCCGGGGGCGGCGGCGGCGGCGGACGGGGGCGGCGCCGCGGCGCCGGCGGCGGTGCCGTGCTGCCTGGGCGTCGACGAGGCCGGCCGGGGCCCCGTCCTGGGGCCCATGGTCTACGGCGTCTTCTACCTGCCGCTGCCGCTCGCGGACCCGCTGCTCAAGGCGGCGCACCGCTTCGACGACTCCAAGGTCCTGACGCCCGCCGTGCGCTCGCGCCTCATGGCGACGCTCTGCACCCCGGCCTCGGACCTCCACGAGAGCTGCGGCTGGGCCGTCTCCTGCCTCAGCGCCCGCGACATCGGCGCCAACATGCTGAAGCCGACGGCCGTCTACAACCTCAACGCCCAGGCCATGGACGCCACCGTCGCCCTGATTGAGGGCGTCCTGGCCCGCGGCGTCAACCTCCAGGAGATCTACGTCGATACCATCGGCCAACCCGCCGCCTACCAGAAGCGCCTCGAGCGCGTCTTCCCCACCATCAAGATCACGGTCGCCAAAAAGGCCGATAGCCTGTACCCCTGTGTGAGTGCGGCCAGTGTATGCGCCAAGGTCACGCGAGATGCCGCCCTCGAGGTGTTGTACGAGCACCGGGCCGCCGATGGCCATGCACCCGCGGCGGACAAGGGGGACAAGGAGGGAATGGCTTGGGGCTCGGGCTATCCGTCCGATGCGAGATGCGTCACTTGGTTAAAACAAAATATGCACCCCGTTTTCGGCTGGGGGCCCGAATGTCGCTTTAGCTGGGGGACCGCCAAGGACATGCTTGATTCCAAGGGCGGTGTCAAGATGGAGTGGCCACTGGACGACGACGATGACGGAACAAGCCGCTTAACTGACTTCTTTGTCGATAGTTCCAAAGAGAAGGACTCGGATGAGCTCGGCACGTGGTTCGGGACACCGGCCGGGCTCGATACTTTTTGACGGGGGCGTATTACGCTCACAAGCAGAACCTATCAAGAGACCAACACGCATATCTACTTGAATGTCGAGGCCCAGTATAAGACTGTTGCTGCAGACTCGGGGACGACCATGAATGACCATGTACACTATCCTGTACCTTCCCGTCTGTCCGCTGTATCATTTTGTGCCATCAGATATCGTCATCCTCGTTCTCGGCAGCCCGCGACGCCTTCTTGCCCCGGCTGTCCAAGGTGTCCATGCTGATCGAGTCGCTGTCGCGCGACCGCGCTGGCATGTTGATGGCCTGGCGGGCCGTTTCATTGTTCTCGAGGAAGTCGCGAAGCTTTGCCTTCCCGATGTCCATGCCCTGGCCCCAGGCAGCATTGCTCATCTGCATGATGGGGCCAAGCATGTTCAGGCTGTAGGCAACATAGGTGCCGCCGGCCATAAGGATAAGCAACACAAAGAGGAGCGGGTTGCGAACAACTTCAGTACGTCAGCAGGAGTAGAAACATGGGGGACATCGTAGGTGACCAACCTGTGAGCAGCTCGTTCCAACCAAGCGCCAGGAGAATACCGTAAAAGTACAGAGGCACCTGGGAGACGCCGCCGATGGCACTTCGCTTGGCTTCCACGTAGACCCCATCCGCAGTCTTCTTGAACCTGACTACTAGGTCTTGTCGTTTGCTCTCGCTGAGGATCGTCATTTCCTCCTCGAGGCTCTTGCCATCTTCCTCGTCCACTCCGCCGATGGGGGTCAAGTCGTCTTCGTCCTCGGCTTCGGCACTCGGGGGCTGGTGCCCCACAAAGGCAGGCAGATCCGGCGGCGCGCCCGTCGTCGACAGCCGGAATTTCGACAGCAGCGGGATGAGGGTCAGGGTCGACTCTCGTGCTTTGGTGTAGATGCCCTCGATGTCATCACCCGGGCGCCATATGCGGGGAACACCCGCCTCGTCGTACCGGAACTTGTCCTCGAAGTTCTCTCGGAGCTTGAGCAAGATGTTGCCTTCCATGACCTCCTCATCAATGCGTTCCCGGAGGGCAACCCAGCTCTTGCGCCGCAATCGCCAGAGACCGACCTTGACCTCATCCTCACTGGCCTCGAAGCTCTTGGCCCTGTCCGTGAAGCGAGCCTCGGCTTCTTCAACAATGGACACGAAGAGCTTCCAAATGCGATCCCACAAATCCTTCTCGGTGGGAGGTTTCTCGCCGTCCTCGGGAGCACCGGCTCCTCCTCGGCCGGACCCCAGCTTGTTGAACTCGAGGCCGACCGAGTCGCCAAGTCGAGATTTGACCCAACGCTCAACCCGGGTGGCAAGCCGGCGCATCTCCTCCTTCCTCAACTTGGCGCTGACATCATCCAGCTCCTTTTCAAACAGATCGAACTGCGGCCTAAAGTCGGTCCACGGCACGTCTTCAATGGCCAAGCTTTTCGCCTCTGTAGCAAATTCTTTCAAGATCTTGATCTTTTCGGCAGTAACGATTTCAGCAAATTCATACGCGCCGCCGGACTTCTGGCCCGTCTTCACGGCGGCCGAGACGGCGTCGCTAAAGGCCGTGACACCGGATTTGTGAGCGGCAGCGAGCTGTCCGTGGTAAAGGGCCTTCAAGCGCTGGTCGATCTTGTGCTCGAGCTCCGTTTGCTTGCGCTTGTAGACGCCCTTGTGGTACCGGCTTGCCGAAGTCTCGAAGGTTTTGATCGCTTTGGTACGGGCGGTGCTTCCGGAAGCGCCCAGCTTCGGCAGCACAAAAGCCTTGCCTACCCGGGCCGCTTCCGCCTGCTTATCCTCCAAGGGGGAGATGACCTCGTCAAATGCCACGAGACATTCCCGTGAGATCTCGTCGCAGCGGAACTGGGCAAGCAGCTCCTGCTGAGTCGGCAAGTCAAGGTCTTTGTTGTTGACGATTTGGTCCCACACGCCCTCGGCGTAGACGGAGAAGCCGTCGGCGGGAATCCGCCGGTGGTACTCGGGCAGAAAAACACCACCTTCAAGCTCTTGCTCGCCATGCTCGCCTTGTGTCTTCCCAGTACGACTGCCCGTGACGAATCGCCGACCCAGCTTGCCGACCTCGTCCACAAACTTTTCGGGCTGTAGGATCTTATGGGGCAAGGCCGAGAAAGCAAAGTCAAAGTAGTCCTCAATACGCGAGTTTTCGAGGCCTTGCGGCTTGGAGATGGTCGACCAAAGCTTGCCCAGGTCTTGGATCAGCGTGTTTCGAAGGTTTGCGAGCGGTGTGTTGCCAATGTGGTCGCGGATGACGAAAAACAGCAGGGATCTGGGGGTGGACTGCTTGTCCTTGAGAAAAAGCTGCATGTTGACTTCGAAGACGGTCTTCAGGAGGCCCATGTTGGCTCCCTGGTAAAGGCCAACCTGGTGTTCCCAAATATTGACGATCAGGACTTCGCTGGTAGCCAGGGCGAACAAGGCGCTCTTTCGTTCAAAGTCTTGGTCCTCGCCACGCTCGCGGCCGTCTGTGCCCTCGACATCCATCACGAGGACATTGTCGGCCATGGAGCCCACTTTGTTCTTTGCCATCCATATGCCCTTGGTCGTCTGGCGGCGTTCCGTCTCGGACATGACGTTGAACTCGGTGCCGAAGAGGTGGTTCAGCAGGGTCGACTTGCCCGTAGACTGGGAGCCAAAGACGGAAATCAGGTGGTAGTTGAAGCCGGCATCGGCCACGTCGGTGACTTCGAGATACTGGTTGAGGTGAGAGCTGGGACACAGGCAGCTTGTTAGCACGCGTCCTGGGGTAAAGAGAGGGGGCAGGGGCGCGGGGGGAGCGGAAGACGTACTTGAACTCTTTGTCCCCATCGATGACCTGGATGCCATGCTCGTAGTGAGCCTTGGACGGCTCGTCGCCGACAGCGGAAAAATGGCCGTTCATGTTGGGACGGACAGGCAGGAGATGGGCAGGAGAATGTGAAGCAATGGTAGAGACCCGGTGGTTGGTGCCGTGGAAAGGCCTTATGCCATCCCGTGGCGATCGGAGGGGGGGGTAGGGCGGTAAGGGACGGGAGAAGCAAAGGTGGAGGGCGAGGAAGAGGGAGGAGAGAGCTTTTGGTGTGGCGGGCGGGCGTGAATGCGAGGGTGTGGGTATGGAGGAGCGAGAGGCGGGTGGGTGTGGGTTGCGTGTGTGTTGGTCAATGACCAGATCACACGTTAGCGATAGCTGGCAGACGACGGGAGAGGCGCAACTCCAGGTACGGGCAACGGTGGTAAGTAGCTGCCACTGCCGCGATAGATGCGACGGGGTCGGGATTGCCCACTATATTCCCAGTGAGGGACAAATGACGGGCATGTACTGTACCTACTCCGTACACACACGTACGTATGTGCACGGCAGGGCACACACACAAGGAGCACCCCTGCCTGCCAGCGTGCTTCGGGTCTGTCACTTTTCGGTTCGCGTGGAGGGGCGGCTGACAATTGACGACGATGGCCCTCACCTGCGGCCCTGGCCTTGCGCTGGTTGGCTGGGCGGCGGGTGGGATGGGATGGGATGGCTCATGGATAGCCTGGGTGAAGAGCATGAGCGGTGACCAGCAGGTTGCTACCTTGCCTATCGTGTCATTCGGACTGCCAGCGGCTGCCCGGGACCTGCCAGCCTGTCAACGGGCGAGCACATAGTAAAAATACATACATACAGGTACCCGACATTACTTTGAAGTCAGGGCTCCACGCGCGCGCGCAACCTCTGCCATCAGCCTCCAGCTGCTCCAAAGTTAATCCGATGGGTACCCCCACGTGATTGACTGCCCGTTCCTACGTCCTTCCTTTCCCGTCTGGATGGACCGTCGGTATCCATGGGATTAGATGTAGGTGAATGAGGCCCTGTGATTAAGAAGTGGCTCACTCTCGCCTGTTGAGAATCGTTAGCGTAAGTTATTTCTTAATTGCAAGTCGTTCCTTAATCGCAAGTCCTTTCTTGATCGCAACTCGTTCCTTGATCGCAGGTCCTTTCTTAATTGTAAGTCTTTTCTTGATCGCAAGTCGTTTCTTGATCGCAAGTCGTTTCTTGATCGCAAGTCGTTTTTTGATCGCAAGTCGTTTCTTGATCGCAAGTCGTTTCTTGATCGCAAGTCGTTTCTTGATCGCAAGTCGTTTCTTGATCGCAAGTCGTTTCTTGATCGCAAGTCGTTTCTTGATCGCAAGTCGTTTTTTGATCGCAGTGCCTCAGCGGGAGGTACGATCAAATGGGAGGAGATGTGACCTACGGAGCTCAAGCGGCTCGCCACCACTATTAACCTTAAACTTCAACGGTACAGGACCTCGCTTCACCCCCTCTCGCGCCCAATAGCAAAAACGACCATTGAAACGTTCCCTCCCCTTACAGCCTTAACAGCAGAAGTCCCACTGATCGTTCCACCTGCTATTAGCGCAGTACATCAACTGTAGTGGTTTCTTTCTGAGGCCCTGCGATCAAGAAGCTTGATCGGTTTTTGCTGACAGACACACAGACGCCCCCAGATGAGCGAGCGGGCTTGGCACCGGGTGACTGGCAGCAGCAGGGCTCGGGAGGCAAATTGGTGAAAAAGAAATGGAGTAGTGAAATACCGCCGCCCCGCCTCTTTTCTAGGGGATCCATATGGACAGTGCCACTGCAACGCGCTTCTTTGTATGGGTGCCAAATCTGACCTCAGTACTATTGACTCTGGATAGGTAGTAGTATCCCATGGATGGGCTGTTGGGATCACCAGGCCCATGGAGGTTGCTTGTTTGCGTTCACGAGACAGCCACACACCCTCACACCATGGCCACCTACCTCAGGTAGATACACCTTCTCGTACTATCTCCCACCTCCTACCGTGCCCGGGCAACACGGTGAGGCGGTTTCTACCAAGTGCATTGCTTGACTCTCTACCTGATACCCATCCATCTCGTAGCGCCGTTTCTGGTGCGCGGCAGCGCCGTTGCGCTTGCGTCTGCAGGTCGGCATGGGACGAAAGGGAATGAATAGCCGCCCCATCCGAAGGGCCGATGCGGACGCGCGCGTACGTACTCGTGTATGTCGGGGGTGGTCTGTAGGTACAGACCTACATACCTACGCCCACGACCGGCCGGCCGCTGAGCCGACGCATGTGGGTTGCTGGTTGATAGGTAGCCCCCGAGCCCTGATGCTCGTGTGTCGTCGTACGGTCCCAACTGTGTCTTTAGGTTCCGGTTTTTTAACAGGTCTGTAAGTAAGATGTCACAGTCTGTGCGTACATGTCTTGAAGTACCCAGTCGGCCAGGAACAGACATCTATTCTTCCCCCAACGTGTTCCCATAGGATAGACATAGGGGACCCCCCCCGGCCAAGGGGCAGGGGAGGAAGCGCTCAAGGGCCAGCCCAGTCGGGTGGGTCTGGGCCCGTGTCTGCGGATCTACCGTTTCTCATTACAACTATTCGTATACGACGGGATTTCGCCCATGTCGTTTGCAGGTATTTTCCCGCCCATTTCAACATACGTGGTCAGGCCAGGCCAGGCCCGGCCGGGGGGCCGCGACTGAGTCGCCCCTGGTCTATCGGGGTCTGGAATGTAACCTCGCAGTGGCACCTACACACCTCGAGTACGGAGAGCTCAACAAATGCCCCATGCCTTGTCCACAGGGAACGGATCAGCCGCGTAGAAAGATGGGAGATTGGATACATGGCTCCGTTTCGGAGCGCAGGTCTTCCATGCTCTCTCTTTTTCTCTTTGTCTCTCCCCCCTCCCCTCTCTTCAGCTCTCAGCACCAGCGCCGACGTGTTTACCTACCTACTACGTAAGAGCTTGGAAGCATGCACATGCCGAAGCCTCCTGGGCTTGGCCAGGAGCCTGGATGCATGTACTTGTACGACCCGGCCGTCATGACTCTGGCGCCAAGGGGGTGGAAGGAAAGCCGCAGGCGTTCGAGATGGGCCGGCCCTGGTGGGCTCCGTGGCGCGCGGGCTGGTCAAGCTTCTCGATGATTTCCGTCCGCCGAGCCCCAAGCAATTTGCCTTAGTCAGGTACAGGGCCCTTACGTACAGCCATTCGCAGCCGCGTCGGTAGGGGTGCCGTGTAGAGCCGCCCGGGCTAGTACCAATGGGCAATCTGGCCCCCTCCCCCCTGGGCCTAGCTAGTATGGACCTATCCACAGGTATCCCATTATACACACACTATGTACGCCCCCGGGCGCTCTCCAGGGTGAGTCTGTTCGCTCGCTTATTACCTCCTACATCTGGATGTACATTTCCACTTGCCCGGATAGTACATACGTCCAGAGGCTACTGTGTTTTTAGCACGCCAATCTGCAGCACCAAGACCGGCACGGCAGCTCCAGGGGGGGCCGAGAAGGAGGAGAAGGAGGAGGAAGAGGGCGTGGATAGATGGATTGGGAAGCTGGCCCCCCCTCCCTCCCTAAATAGGACCTACGTCTTCTGCACCTCGCCCGGCAAGGCCACCACCCCCGGCTGCCCGGGACGCCCACGAACCTCCTCCGCCCACGAACCTCTCGATCGGCCAATTGCATGCAGAACTTGCGCCTTGGGCCTGCCGCTCCACCGTCACTGTGGATCGCCCGTGGCCCAGCTCCATATGGGGATCTATTCGGAATATCGGGTACGGTTTCGCTGAGACCCTGGTCGGCTCGCCTCCCCCCCCCCCCCCCCCCCCCCCCCCTCCCCAAATCCTCGGCATCCATTCGTGCGGGTTCCCGTCGCCGTGCCGTACATAAGTACGTGCCCGTGTACTCGTTGCCAAATTGCCCGCGCCGTCTTGCGTCTCCCCCCTCCCCTTCGGCCCTCCTCGACTCTCGCCGTCCCCCCCTCCGTCGTCCCGCCGTCCGTCCCGTCCCTCCGTTCAATGGCTTGCGCCGAGTCCTTGACCGACGAGTCGACCCATTCCCGGGATGGCCAAAAACGCAATTCCATGTCGCAGTCCGTCTCGACGCACCGGACCGTCTCCAACGAAAAGCCCTACGAACTGTTGACCTATGACGACATACCCGAGTGGTACCAGGACAACCGACACATTCGCGGCGGCTATCGGCCAGTCTCCAATTCCACCCGGGCCTGCCTGCACAGCTGGGGTCACTTACACAACGAGTCCGTCAACATCTATTCGCACTTGATCCCTGCCGTTCTGTTCCTCTTCGGCGTGCTCTATGTCCTGGAACCCCTGCACCTGAGGTACGAGAACGTGGCCGCCGCCGACTATGCCGTGATCGCCTTTTTCCTGCTCTCGGCCACGGCTTGCTTCAGCCTTTCCGCCTTCTACCACACCTTCATCAGCCACTCGCAAAAAGTCGAGGCCCAGTGGCTGAAGCTCGACTTCCTGGGCATCATTCTCCTCATCATGGGCTCTTTTTTCGCCAATGTCTACGTCACCTTCTGGTGCGAGGAGAAACAACAAAACATCTACTGGGGAATGGTAGGTAGCCTCCACTCGATACCCCCTCCCTTCCTCTCGTGAGTGAATGTGACACTTAGCTGGTGCGTGTGCAGATCGGGGGCCTCGGTGCTGTTTCCATGATCATCATTTGCTCTCCCTACTTTCAAGGCCTGCGTTGGCGCACCTTCCGCCTCCTGACCTTTGTCTGCACCGGCCTCTCGGGCATCGCGCCCATGGCCCATGGCCTCGAAATGTTTGGTTTCTCCAAGATGGTGCATCAGGCTGGCCTTCCGTTTTTCTTGGCCGCCGGCTCACTTTTCCTGGTGAGCTGTGTCATCTACGGTGTAAGTCGACCAGCCCCGAGCCACCTACGGGAATACGTATTGACGCCCGAGGGAAAGACCAGGTTTCCCGAGCAGTTCTGGCCCGGTGTGTTCGACATATTCGGGTCCTCTCACCAAATTTTCCACTCGGTTGTGGTAATAGCAACCGTAGTTCACCTTGCCGGCGTCATGTCGGCGCTGGATTATAATCTTCGCAACCGCCAATGCGCAGTGAGCTAACACCAAAAGAATCAATGATGACGAGACATGACCAAAATCCAAACATAGTGGACAATGGACATCCGTAGTTGGGAACCCCGACGTAATAAAAAAAGACATACAGCATGACCCCCAAACAATCCACTTGGAGTACTTAAGTACTTTGTAATACCCGGTTTGGCAGCTTGTAATCAAGGCCTTGCCCGGTCGGCGAGACCTAGCTGCGCTGCACCTACCGGCCAACGTTTATTTAAAGAACAGGCTTGAGATGTCAGATGGGGGCCGGGGGGGGCGGACGGGGGCCGACTGGGGGGAGCGGCCGGGAAGCCGGGGGCCCAGGGAGGCAGCAAAGGGACTAACAAGGGGACTAGCGAAGGGACTAACAAGAGTAGTAGCCGAAGAAGTACATAGCCAAAAGAGCAGCCCGGGGGAGGACGGGGGGGTGAGGGGGCCGGCGAGGGGGCCAGGGGAGCGCCTGGGGGCCACGCTATAGGCACCCGCTGGAACGATGGCTGCAGTTGCATCCGCGTCAGCGACATTGCTATGGAGGGAGAGAATAGATCTGGAGAGCGGAGGGCCGGGTCGCCGGGGCGTAGAAGCCCGTGTTGGTGGCGATTGCTGACCCAAGAACAACAAACGGTTAAGTTAAAGGAAAATGGATTGATGGTCGGTCCCTCCAGGAGGGACGTCTACCTTTACTACCATGTATCTACCTAAGGTACCTTGCTTGCTTATTCCAGTCGAGGCCGGTCGCCTCATAACGCGCATCCCATGTCGTCATACAGAAGGGGCCTTACCTGCACGGCCTGGCCTGCAGGCACTGCGAGGCGGCGAAGCCTAGTGTCATGGCAGCACTCTTGGGTGCAAACTGCCCAGCCAGCAATCCCAGTACGTCGACTGCGAAGGGTGAGACCGCTACCGACAGCTCCGAGGCGCCGGCTGCGAAACGCAAAGGCCTCTGCCGACAGTTCCGATGAGCCCACTGCGAAGCGCCCTCGCAAGTTTGCCCTCTTTCCCTGCTCCAAGAGGCTTCGACTCACGTACGGGGAATACACACGAGTAGAGGTGAGAAAGCCGACAAGTACTAGGAACATCTCTACGACCCTGTCTGTTCTACAGTATGGTAGACGTCTGCAGACGTTGACAAGTCACACAGGTGGAAGGCATTTCAGGACGGCCTGGATATGGCCGCCTCGGCGGGTACAGCCACCAATGCGGTAGCTGCAATTCGAGGCGAGGCCGCCCCGGCCGTTCCCCGTCCTTAGCCACCTCGCCCCCCTTCCCCCGGCCGCTCCCCCGGCCGCTCCCCCGGCCGGCCCCCCGGCGTGGCCCCCGGCCGCCCCCCTGGTGTAGCCCTTATCCACCTCCCCCGCCCCCCGGCCCCTTTCCTCCCCCGGGCCGCTCCCTTAGCGTGGCCCCCGGGCGCCTCCCGGCCCCCCGACGTGGCCCCTATCCGCCCCCCCCCCCCCCCCCCCCCCCCCCCTTCTCCCCTGGGCCGCTCCCCGGCGTGGCCCCCGGCCGCTTCCCCAGTGGGGCCCCTGCCCCCCGGCCCCCTCGCCGGCCTTTGTCCGAGGAGCTCGTCCAAGATATCCACTAAGTTCTTTACGAAGACACTCCCATCCATGACCAGAATAGAGGGGTGACAGAAGGCAAAGACTATGCGGACCGGTACAGAAACCTGCATGTCAGTGCCGGTAACACAATGTTCACACCCACGGCATCTATCGCCAAGAAGATGAAGGAGCTTGTCGAAGGACTCAACGCGGATATCGAAACGATCAAAGCAGCCAAGAAGGCGGATCCGTTCGCACTGGCCTCGAAATACTCGATGGAATTTGTCAGAACCGGTGTGTAGGTCAGAAAGAGGGTGAAGTAGGCATAGTGTATTAAGCTATCTGCTGTTATCCAAGGGTTTGGTAGCGAGATTCTGGACATGAAGCAGCAAATGAATACCTACCTGGACGGTCTCATCCAATACCTGGAACTCCAGCCTGCCCTTGCCCTCACGCTGCGTCAGGAAATCGAGTGGTACGATCCCCGCATCCAACTGTCGAAGTCCCGCCCGTACCGGGCTATCCGGGATTTCAGAAAGAACTCGCCCGTGTGCCTGCACCATGCGATGGTTGGTGCCAGGTCCTGGCGCACGTGCCACCGCACGTGCCCTGTGTGTTCGTAACGGTTATACCGTGTCAGAATTCGTCAACGGCCGGATGTGCTGCATGTTGCTGAACGTCATCCTGTGCATTGGAAGTTTGCGGGGGTAGTCCCGGCCGCTGAATTATGTCGCTAGACAATCTCGCCGAAGAAGAAGGTACTGGTCTAATGACACTTATTCCACACCGGCTATTCGGATGGAGTAATATCTAAGTATACTCGTATTTAAACGCCCACTAGTCAAAATGATGGCCGGCGACGTGGGCGGCGGTAGACCGGCGACAGGCCTTATAATCTGTTGCTCTCGACCTACATCTACCTACAGCGACCACAAGCTTCGGGGGGCCACGCAAGTCTACTGCTATATGAGGGCGCCATATAGCAGCATTTCGAATTTCATCACTGAATTATAGGAGGTAAAGACGAAGAAGTAATTATGAACTTGTTTTTATCATTGATTCGTCAAATGTCGTCCTTGCCGGAGACATCTATGCTATCGTGAAACCTCGACTTTTGCCTTGAACGTCAAAACATGCCAGAAATCTAGTGCAAGCCTTGTCCCAGACTACCACACTCGTGTCTAAGACACCCGAGAACGCCGAAAGAAAGCAGGGTATAAACTGAAGGGCATTTAGTCGACCTCCTCGACGGTGGGGCCGTCGTCGCCACCGGCACCGGGGGCGGGGCCGGCGCCAGGAGCACCGCCGGGCATGCCACCGGGCATGCCGCCAGCACCACCGTAGAACTTCATCATGATGGGGTTGGCGACAGCCTCCAGCTCCTTCTGCTTCTCCTCGTACTCCTCGCGAGAAGCCTGCTGGCTCTCGTCGAGCCAGGCAACGGTCTTGTCGATCTCAGTCTTGAGAGTCTCCTTGTCGCCGGCGTCCAGCTTCTCGTCGACCTTGGAGTCGGAGAGGGTGTTGCGGAGCGAGTAGGCGTACGACTCAAGGCCGTTCTTGGCAGAGATACGGGCACCCTCGGCCTCATCCTCCTCCTTGTACTTCTCGGCCTCGGCGAGCATGCGCTCGATCTCCTCCTTGGACAGGCGGCCCTTGTCGTTGGTGATGACAATCTTGTTGGACTTTCCGGTGCCCTTCTCGAGAGCCGAGACGTTCATGATACCGTTGGCATCAACGTCGAACGTGACCTCGATCTGGGGAACACCACGGGGGGCGGGAGGAATGCCAGTAAGCTCGAACTTGCCGAGCAGGTTGTTGTCCTGTTGTCTAGTTAGTATACGAAAACAAGGCAAAGATTTGCACATGGACATGGGGACGTACCTTGGTGCGCTGGCGCTCACCCTCGAACACCTGGATAAGGACACCGGGCTGGTTGTCGGAGAAGGTCGAGAAAACCTCGGACTTCTTGGTGGGGATGGTGGTGTTGCGGGGGATGAGCTTGGTCATCATGCCACCAGCGGTCTCGATACCCAGAGAGAGCGGGGCAACATCGAGCAGCAGGATCTCGTTGGTCGACTTGGAGCTGGTGTCGCCGCTGAGAATAGCAGCCTGGACGGCAGCACCGTAGGCAACAGCCTCGTCGGGGTTGATGGACTTGTTGGGCTCCTTGCCGTTGAAGTAGTCCGTGATGAGCTTCTGAACACGGGGAATACGGGTGGAGCCACCGACGAGGACGATCTCGTGGACCTGGGACTTGTCGATCTTGGCGTCGGCAAGGACACGGTCAACGGGCTGCAGAGTGGAACGGAAGAGATCCTGGCACAGCTCCTCGAAACGGGCACGGGTGATGGAGGTGTAGAAGTCGATACCCTCGAACAAAGAGTCGATCTCGATCGAGGTCTGGGCCGAAGAAGAGAGGGTGCGCTTCGCACGCTCGCAAGCCGTGCGGAGACGACGCACAGCGCGGGCGTTGGTGCTAAGATCCTTCTTGTGCTTGCGCTTGAACTCGTTCATGAAGTGAGACACGAGACGGTGGTCAAAGTCTTCACCGCCCAGGTGAGTGTCACCGGCCTTGTTTTGTTGTCAGTTTGATGTTCTGGGTGGTGGTGTGAGATGATGTGGACTTACAGTCGACTTGACCTCGAAGATACCCTCCTCAATGGTCAGGAGGGAGACATCGAAGGTACCGCCACCAAGATCGAAGATGAGAACGTTGCGCTCGCCCTCGACCTTCTTGTCCAGGCCGTAGGCGATGGCGGCGGCGGTAGGCTCGTTGATGATACGGAGGACGTTCAGGCCCGAGATGAGACCACTATATTAATGGTTAGTCTCTCACCAACGCAAGAGCAATTCGACATGGGAAAGGGGGGAAAAACGTACGCATCCTTGGTGGCCTGACGCTGAGAGTCGTTGAAGTAGGCAGGGACAGTGATGACGGCGTTGTCGACCTTGCCACCGAGGTAGGCCTCGGCGGTCTCACGCATCTTCATCAGGACCATGGAGGAGATCTCCTCCGGGGTGAAGTTCTTGGTCTCGCCCTTGTACTCAACCTCGATGACGGGCTTGCCGGCCTTGTCGATGATCTTGAAAGGGAAGTGCTTCATGTCGGCCTGGACCTCCGAGTCGGAGAACTTGCGGCCGATGAGGCGCTTGGCGTCGAAGACGGTGTTGGCCGGGTTCATGGCGACCTGGTTCTTGGCGGCATCTCCGATGAGACGCTCCGTGTCCGTGAAGGCCACGAACGACGGGGTGGTGCGGTTACCCTGGTCGTTGGCGATAATCTCAATGCGATCGTCACGGAACACACCCACGCAGGAGTAGGTGGTACCCTGGGGCGTGCGGTTAGCGGGGCGGGCCGGGGAGGAAGTGGGCGGCGGCGTGGCAGGCACGCGGCAACAAGATAAGACTTACCAGATCGATACCGACGGCGGCGACCATGGTTACGGTTGGGGGGGGTGGAATGGGTATCAGTTGCGGCAGAAAAGGAAAAGATGATCGTGGGAAGAGTCCTGGATGATGGTATTAAGGACCAGAGGTGCGTGGTGATGGGTTGATGCTCGTATGTAACCTGAGGAATGGAGAGGAGGGATGGGAATCGGGAAGGAACGAAGGCAGGACTGATATACCTTTTTTTAGGTAGCTGTGCAGGCTGGCGGGCGGGACCCCACCAGGCAGGTTCTCAAAAAATTGACGGAAGCTTCTGGAATGGTCGGGCGCCTAGGAGCTGTCCTTGGGCCTTTTCAGAATGCACTCGCCAGCACTGGCACTCTCTGGATGCTGCAAGAATGGCCCAGAGGGTGGCCGAAGCGGCTATTGCGCCCAATTCCGCGACGCCTGCACGCCTTGCCCGGCGGCGCACCCATATGCGCCTGATGCCGTCGCGAGGGTTAAGGTATCCCGTGGCCCCAAAGCTGCGTGAAGCTATCAATCGAGCTGCTTCCACGAGCCCAGCGATCTACCCCGCAGGTGGAGCCTGACATCATCAACAGCCATTCGTTGCCGTGGCAGCTTGAAGAATCTGCCTCGCCACGGGCAACCTTCTACGAGTTACGGTGGCCTACGACGGGACGCCAGAAACAGTGGTCCGGCACGGGTCCGATCAGGCCCTGGAGGCCCTGCTCGCCCTGCTGGAACGGCCAAGGCGCTCGTGGAAGCTTGGGAGGCTCCATTGGGAGCCGAGTGCGTGCAGGCGTGCCAGGGCGCGCCGACTGGGGGAGTGGGCCAGGCAGTACCTACCGTCCACTACTACTGAGTACCTCTGAGCCTCTACTTATGCAAACCTCCCACCTCCCACCCTCATGGGTCAGCCTGGGCGGCGGGCGGACGGGTGGGCAGGTGGAAGACGGCGCGGGATGAACAACAGCTGGCGCAACCTAGGCACTGGCCGGTACAAAGCAACGCCATCATCACTCAGTTGTGTAGAACCTAATTCAATTAGGTTGCTGCGGCGTGCGAGGAAAAAGCTTCACCTATCTCATTACCTGAATGGCCCGAATTCACCAAAACGATCCCGGGAGCCACGCAACCACGGTACAGGTATGTATGTACGGCTACGAAATACATGAAAGTCCACGACCCGACGCCAGGGGTGGGTCGGTTGGTGTTGCTGGGGTCGCACGGTGACGGCGTCCAAGCATCCATGGAGAGAGGGGCAGAAAAGAAGGCCGTAGTTCCTGATGGACGACAGCAGAAAGAAGCGCAGCGGCCGGGGAGGGACAAGTGGACAGGGTCTGGCCAACCTCGTTGAGCCGAATGCAAGGCACACGGTACGCGCTTCGTAACCTTCCGAGACTGGCAACTTCCCATGGTCAGTGAGCTGATGGGCTGCTGACGATTGGACAGATGCACGAAATCGATGCTTCTGCGCCGGGCTCACTTGTCAAGATACCTAGCTTTCGCCCGGCCGCCCGGCAGGCGGGAATGGATTGATACACGCCCGTAAACACCATTCCATGTGTGGCATTGGCGCTTTTCTGCGACGGCGCCCCCGGACAAGACGCGCCGACATCCTTTTCCCCACCCGGCCGGCAGCGGTCCAGCCAGCGACCCCTCTCGTCAAGGAACCCGACGACAGAACCGGCAGGGACGCAGCCTCGCAGGCTCTAGGGTCGTGACCAGCGTGGGCGTCTCCAGCGCCATCAGGGGCGGGTTCTGCCCGCCCGGCTTGTGGGCAGGCCCATTCCGGGGGGCAGCATTCCCACCCCCCCCCCTTGTTGCCCTGGCTTTCACGTTGGTTCCGTACCTTGAGGCGGGGCGGGAAGCGTGTTTACGCATCATCATGTAACGATATCGCACAGTTCACAGAATCCCATGGATTTCTGCCGACCCGGCCGGCGCCGACAGAGCTCCCATGACACGCGTCATCCGCTACGCTCTGCCTACATTGTACCCCTCAGGCCCTTGGAAAACGCCCTCGCTGCGCTCTCGACTTGGGCCGCCTCACCGGCTGGGCGTGTGGATGCACGACGGCGAGCCAACCGGCGCCCGAAACTCGGCCGGCATGTGCTGGCATGAATATACATGTAGCACCTGTTGGCAGAACAGCTCAGATGCATGCGGCTGCATTTCTTCCTGCACATGCCAATGCTTAAGTACTTGATGTACCCGACAACCTGGAAAAAGTAACTACAGCAGTTGTTGACTTGAGTAGGTACTACCTATGTACGGTCAGAAGTACACGATGCAGCCGCATCATGCAGGCCACCTTGTCCTGCCATCCATCCGCCATCATTGGACATCGTCGTCGGCGATCAGCATACATGCTCCACCTGTTCCGGGGCGCCCTTCGACCCTACCATCATCTCCAGAGTCAGCAATTTCCTAAACCAGGTGTCCGCGGGGCAGGCTTTGGGGGGATTCGTGCTCCGAGGCCACAAAGAAACACCGGGGGAGGGGCTTACCCAGATCAGTCTTGAGCACGCGGCCAAACAACTCCAGCAGGACCTCGAAGCAGACCTTGGTGATGGCCGGGTCGTAGCGGCCCTTGGACAGCTCGTCGCGCACAAAGGCGTGCTGGGCCCACGCGAACTCGTAGAAGCTAAAGGCGACGCCCGCCTCGCGCAGCTTGGCCCGGATCAGGTCCCGCCCGGCGTCGGGCACGTGCGTGTCCTTGAGGCCGAAGATCATGGCCACCTCGCCCTGCACCTCGCGGAGCTTGTCGATGGTGTGGTTGCTGCCGGCCGGCGCCTCGGCCGCCGTGTTGGCCTTGTCGTACGGCCCCAGTGTCCGGCTGTGGATGTCGGTGCCGAAGAAGGACACACAGGCGCTCACGCGGGCGTCCAGCTGTGCCGCGTTCGTGTTAGGCAGGCCGGCCCGTCCAAAGTCGTGGGTCGGCCCCGCGTACGGCGCCCAGCGGGCGGGGGGGGACTTACGGATGCGCGGAGAGCCAGGTGGCCACCAAGGCACATGCCTGTCGCTCCCACCCGGCCGTTGCAGGTCGGCAGGCTGAGGAGATAGTCGGTCGTCTTGGTGGAGTCGACGTCGTACGACGAGAGCGTCTTGGTATTTCCCACGCGTTAGCCATGCGCTCCCTTGCCACACTGCGGGCGGGGTAGGGCAGTCGTGACCCGTTCTGACCTTCTTGATCTTGTACTCGTTGCCGGCGTCCGTTCCGGGAACGTCGTACGCGAGCGGCTCCGGGCCCGTGAAGTCGTGGTAGGACGACGGCGCCGCCACGATGTACCCCTGACCGGCGATCTGGCGAGCAAACCGGGCCACCGGGCCCGTCACTGCGACCGCGTCAGCGTCCCTCGTCCTTCCACCCCTCCTTCCCGGTGTACGCACCCTGGTAGATCTCGCTGAACAGGAGCACGCCGGGAAAACGCCTGGCCATTCGGTCAGCAAGCCACGCCCGCCGCTGGGCCTCTTCTCTGGTCCAACCTACGCATTGGGGTACTGCGGGATGGTGGGGTGGAAGAGGAAAATCCCTACTCGTGTCAGCGTGAAGAACGATCGTAAAGCATACATAAGACCACTAGCACCCGGCCGGGCGTAGGGGTGAAAACCGCGACATACTCATCGAGGACTCCTTCCCGTCCACCGTCACCGGCACGTCGGCGTGGGTCTCCTTGATCAACATGTTGAGATATATATATGGATAGGGCGGGACGGCTAAGGGTGAGGAGGCTTCACGGACTCGAAACGAAACCGACAAAGAGGGCCGCGAGCCGCTCAAGAAATACCCGAGGGGATGGGAAACGCGCACGTCCTTTTTCGTTTGGGCTGCGGGTGCTATAACGCGTCCTTCCCAAACAGGCTCTATACGCAGAGGAGGTCGTATGTTGCCCCTCACCAAAGTCACCCCATTCTGCATCCATCACCTTAGCTTCCATTCGATTGAGCCAAGAAGTGGGGGCTGAGTCATCAGGTGGGGGGGGAAACTGTGATATCCATTGTGCATAGAGAGAGAGAGAGGCACATCGGCAGTATTTCTATGCACCACGCTCGTCTGCCGTTGGCTCATCGCCACCGCTTTAAAGGGAGGAGCTAGCAAGTAGGTTTCCAAACCATGTTGGTACAGGGCCCATGAATACCCTTGAGGACACGTCTACAACAGCCTGATTTTCCCCTCTCCATGCGGGCAGTGTGGCCGGCAAGTCGGTACCGTTGTGTGCCTCCGATGCCCCATCCTCCAAGATGCAATGGATGGCTGAGAGGGGCGAGAGACGGCAATTGTATCCGTGCCTGGGTCGACTACAGATGGGGAACCTGCGCGCTCTGCAGGAGCAGGTTCACAATGCTCAGAAACCCCTCGCCCAGAATAAATCCCTAGCCGGGTCCGGTCAGCGGGCGGGTGCTGGAAGGAGAGACGATCGGCGGATCGATCCCGCGTCACTTACCGAGGCCAACACGATCAACGGCGTGTCTTCCCTGCGAAGGTGCTGCCGCCAGTACCAGCTCATTAAGCCCCCGATGGTCCGGGCCAGCGTGAAGGACGGGACGTTGTACATGCCTAAACCAAATCGCGTCAGTCGGGGGGGTTGGGGGAGGGGGGTTCTCGGCACGCGGGAGCTCGCGCGACCACGACGATGACTGACCAACAGCGACGGCAATGCCGCCGGGCACATAGGCCTGCCACGGCTGCCCCATGCCCCGGGTCCGCACGACCGTCAGGACCGCGAAAATGACGGCCGCCCCGATGGCCCACTCGCGGGCCATGTAGGGCAGGCCCTGTCCCGTCACCAGGCGGGCCGTGAAGATCCACACATAGGCCGAGGGCACCTGGAACAAGTCGCCGGGCACCTGGTATACGGCGGTGTAGAGGCGGTAGATGAGGGCGCTCACCACGGCGCCCACCGTGGCCCCGATCACCTGGCCCCAGAACTGCGCCTTCGGCGCCGCGCCCAGCAGGTGCCCCGTCTTCAGGTCCTGCATCAGGTCGCCGGCCTGGAGGGCGCCGGCCTCGGAGACGGCGCCGGCCACCAGGTTGATGAGGACGCTGGACTTGTTGGACTGCGGGATGATGAGGGCGAAGAAGAGCTGGGCCAGCTTCGAGATGCCCGACACGGGGTTGAGGTCGGTTTCCCCCAGCGCCCGGACCCCCATGATGCTCAGCACCAGCGCCATGAGGATGGCGATGACGCTGGCGTACAGGGGCACCAGGTCGCCGAACGTGATGTGAATGCTGGCCAGGCAGACGAGCAGCGAGACCACGAGGCCGACGCCGACCGTCCTGCTGCCCACCAGCTGCTCGGGCGGCGCGTCCTCGCCATCCCACGCGACCGCCCCGTCCTCGCCCTCGCCCTCGCCTGCCACCACGCCCGGGCGCGAGAGCAGGGCGGTTGTGGAGTCTCTTCGGGCGTTCGGGGCGCGGGCTTCGGCTTCCCCGCCGCGCAGGGCCGTGTAGCTGTAGTCGCCCGCCGGCGAGCGCAAGACATTGGCGAGGCCTCCCTGGCGATACCTATCGAGGGCCTGCCGGGCGTAGGCGGGCCCGTGTTCGGCGACGGGCTTGAGGGCCACGTAGCCCAGGCTGACGACGGAGTCGGCCAGCATGATGGCCAGCGATACCCACACGATCCAGCCCTTGCTGCCCGTCTCCCAGTCGGCGACATCTCCCGGGGCCCAGCCGCGGTACTTGGCCAGGGGGGACAGCACGCCCCAGCCGACGACGGCGCCCAGCAGCATGTGGATGGTCGTCGCCGGGCCCATGATGACGCCCTGGCCGACGTAGGCCAGGCTGGGGTTAAGATCCCAGAGCCAGGTGGACGCGGCATAGGTACCAAAGATGGGCAAGCTCCGGAGAACGGGAAGGAAGTAGGTACAGAGGGTGTAGACGCCCGAGACGGCAAAGGAGATGAGGAGCAGCCGGATGTTGGCCCCCCAGCTGAAGCCCTGCCCCGGCTCCTGGAGCGATTCCCCGTCCACCAGGGTCTGCGCGTCGTCGTCGTCCTCTTCGGCCGGCCGCTCACTCGCGACGACCGGTCGGTTCTCCAGGGCCAGGCAGCCGAAAGTGGCCGCCTTGGCCGGGTCCAGCGCCCCGTTGTCCTGCACTTGGCCCTTGCCGTGCAGGACGCCAATGAGCACGGCGGTACTGAAGCCGCTGGGGAACTTCAGCTGCTCTTTGATAATGACCTGACGCCGCAGCGGAACGGCGAAGACGACGCCGAAGTAGCAGAGGCCCAAGGACCACACGATAAGCTTCCAGATGGGCAGGAAGACGGGGCCCTGCTCCTCGGAGGAGAGCAGATAATTCAGCGCCGGCATCTACCACAAGGTTTTTTGTCAGCAGCCGGCACGGTGCAGGACGGCCTCGGCCTCGGCCTCGGGAGACCCCCACCCCCCTCTCCCTTCCTTTTTTCCCCCCCGGGGGACTCACAACGCCGACGAAGCCGCAGCCGAGCGGCATGATGGCCATGCCCCCGGCGACGGACTGGACCAGGACGTTCTCCACGGGCGAGAAGGGGAAGCGGAGGTGCGGCGCCAGGACGCGGAAGAGGCCGAAGCCCATGAGGCTGGCCGGCATCGTCATCATCGACACCCAGCCCGTCTGGAGGCCGAAGTACATGTTGGAGAAGCAGATGACGAGGCCGACGAGCAGGCCGACGGCCACGCCGCGGGCCGTGAAGTGCCGGCCCTCGGGGAGCCGCCGGCGGACGGGGCCAGGAGGGGAAGGACGACGACGACGACGGAGGCGGCCCGGCGTCGTCTCCGGCGCGTCGTCACGTCTGTCGGGCGGCATGACGTCGGCCAGGGGGGGCCCGCGGGTGGGACTATGTCAGTATTTATAGAGCACGGAAAACGCAGGGCGGGAAAGCGAGAGAGAGGGGGAGAGAGGGCAATTTGGACACCCCACGGCCATAAGCGTCGACGAGAATGCAGCAAAAAAAGCCAGATGCCCCGAAACGCTCTCTCTCTCATGGACAACTCATAACGCAGCCGTCACAAAAAAAAAAAAAAAGGTCCAGAACGCGCTCGGTTGACGCGAGGGCTGACGGAGGAGAGGAGGAATGGAGGCGGCCCCGGTGGCGCAACCCACGGGGTGAGACAAGGGCTCCAGTGCTACGCATACGCACCCGATACGGCGGAGATAATCCTCCCCTGGGCCCCCCCCCCCGACGGCTCCACCAACGAATCATGCGGACCATCCGAATTATTCAGCAACCACTGGGTTCCCGCCCAACCCTCCCGAGGCCGCACGTGTGCGGAAAACTACGGACGAGGTCGGCCTCACTCAGTGCAATCCAGGCCGTTTGTCGGGAGGGACTGGTGAAACGGGGCGTCTTTCAAACAGCCATGGGCCGGCCCTTCGTACATATCGGGGGGTCACTTTCCAACAGCTACGGGCCGTTCATGTCTACCTAATGTATGGGATGGCACAGTTTTTGGTACACGAGACCCAACAGCAGAACACCCTACACCGTCGCAAGACCGCATGCACGCCACCGCCTCAGAATAATACATACACAATTAGGTGCGCGTGCGCATACACACACGCGCGCGGGGGAATGGCGTGGCCGCGCCCCATCCCCTCAAAAGCCGAAACTATCCAACAGACTGCTTGCGTCGGGCTCCTCGAACACCGTGGGCGCCTTGGGCACCTGGGCCGGATGGCCCGTCGGGTTCATGGGCATGTCGGCCACCACCAACGAGCTCCTCCTCCGCAGCAGCTTGGTAGGGTCGATCTCGCCTCCGAGACCCGCGGGGGCCGTCGGCGTGCGCAGGAACTCCCAATTCCGCACGAGATCCAGGCCCAGCAGATCACAGCCCATCCGGTCGTAGAGGCGTGCGTTGTGAATGACAAAGTCCCACTCCACCTTGGGCGTGACTTTCGAGGCCCCGCGGAGTGTCTGGAGCGTCTTCTGCCGCAGCTGGCTGTAGAGCACGATGAGGGCCGGGTCGTCCGTCAAAAAGAGTTTGGCCTGCAGACCCGGCGACGAGGGCGTCTCCAGCAGCGTGTATACGGGCGTCTGGGACTCGGTTAGCAGTGCGCCCCCAACCAAGGCCGGCAGCTCTCTCACAATCAAGGCCCGGACCGCCATGTCCCGCCGGTTCAGCATCCAAAAGGCCCACGACGCCAGCCATCGATTGCCCTCCTGGGAGGCAATCGCCAGAACCTCGTTCTCCAGCAGCCGTCGCATGACCGGGCCCGTGTCGCCCTCGTAGACCCGCGTGATGGCAATGGCCAACTGCAAGTCCTTGACCTGGTGGAGGCATACATTGACGGCATCTTGCAGGTGGTCGGCAAGCAAGAAAAACGCCGCGGCATATTCTGGGCGTCGTTTAGCATCGCAAAACGCGCGGGGTCGGAATCGGGTTCTACTTACCGAAGCGTCGCTTGCTCAGCAGAGCGTATGCGTTCTTCAATGCCGTCGTCTTCCACTGCGGATCCTCAAAGTTGTTGGCCAAGAGCTTCTGCGTGGCGCGTTGCTCCTTGTTCCAAGTGGCCATGCGCCAAAGGCCTTGCAGCACCGCCTTCTTTCTGAGGGCAAGATAGTACAAGCTGCAATCTACCGGATTCTTGGTTTCACTCTTCGTGTACTCGTTGCGCGCCACGATCTCCAACTGCGCTTTCTGCGGTGGTGTTAGATGGTTACCTGATTCCGGCTTGATCGGTCTAGGGGAGAGGACGACAAGCACTTACCACGGCTGTCGCGTCTGTCAGCCACATGAAGATGCCGCTTTCTCTCGCTTTCTCCCACAGCAACGACCCATGGTATTGACGCGACACAAAGTCTGTCAGTATGTCCTGGCTCGTCGAGTGGTAGGCCCAGTTGATCTCCCTCCATGACATGTGAATCTCGTTCGTGCGCCCCTTGCGCAGTGCGTGCTGCCGGAAAAAGAGCATGAAGCGTGCTCCGTTCTCGTCCATGGACCGTCGTTGCTTCTCGACCGTCCCCGCGCATTCCACAATGTCGAGGAGCTGTATCTGCTCATGCCCCGAGAGCTGCGGTATCGTCACTTTCTGTAACCCTTCGCAAATCTGAAGCGCCGTATCTTCTGTGAATCCCTCCTCGCTGTCATCGAGCGACAGGCGGCGGACGAGATGCGCCGGGTCCTTGCCGTTTCCATTCATGGCCGCTGTCTGTTGCTGCATCAGTACCACGGCCTCGCGAGCACGTTAGATGGTCGACTTACGCTGTGGTCGAGGTAAAAGCTGGCCAAATCGAGATTCAGGTAGTCGTCGATGGTCTCGCCCTCGACGTGGTACTTCAAAGTATGATTTAACGCCAGTAGTATCTGCTTCACCTGCGAGTGTTTCCCCGACAGCATGCACTGGCTGAGGAACTGAGGGTGGAACACAGGCAAAGGTCCGTTGAGTCTCTGAACCACCTCAAAGAGATCCCGCGTGCCGTCCTTGCGAAGGGGCAAGCGGGCATTGCTGACCAACGAACTCTGCGCCCCGAACATTCGGTCGTACATAAAAAGTTGGTTGCCGGCGCCAATGACCAGGTTCCCACCGCTCAACCACGTCGAGTCGCCTATGGGATGGGGCGTCAGATCGCGGATGTTGATTTCCCGAATGGGAGCCCAAGCCGGGCCCTTGTTCAGGTAATCAAATCGCATCTGTACAAGCAGGACAACGCGATAGGGGAAGCCCACGGCCAGGATGGACTGGGAATCGGGGGTCGACGTCCAGTCGAGATCTTGTACCGTATTGTGGCTTTCGTAATCCTGGGCGTACTCGAGTCGGGCGCCCCGAATGTCCCAGATGGTGACCCCGGAACGGTTGGCGTTGACAAGTGCCGCTTTCTTCATGGTGCTGCCACTGACCAAGGCCGGCTCGGCGACACCGGTCTCCATGGCGGCCGTTGAGAGCCACTCGACCCGGCTCTGGGCGCGATCCACCCGCGCCGTCCAGAACTCGACTCGCCCGGAGTGCGTGTACGAGACAGCCACGTCCTTGGCAAACACATCGAGAAAGCCAGAGGTGGCAGGCGGTGCCCCGGCCGGGTCTACGGGAAGAACGTAGGCGAGATCGCCCGCACCGTCCAGGCGAAAGCTGCAGAAGTCGCGGATCGACGCTGACTTGGCCCTGTTGGCGCCGTTCCCGTTAGTAGGCGCGCCCGTGGTGTGGCCGGCGAGGGGCAGTTCGACCTCCCATACGAGGCCGCGCTGCTCCGACGTGATTGTGGCAATGTGCGCCACGGCTACGTCTTTCACATCCGGCCGAGGCAGGACTACGATACATAGGGGCTTGCCGGCCACTTGATACGGCTGCTCGGCTAGCATCCGCGGCTTCGACTGCCTGCAGTCCCACAGGCACAGGACGTCGTGGTGCAGAAACACGACGAAGCTGCCCCCGCGGAAGAGGCATATCCGGTGGATGTGTCGCTTCTCGGGGATGACCGTCTGGCGGACCAGCCGGGTGTTGCTCGGCTGGGCCGTGTGTTTCCACACCATGGCCTCGCCCTCCTCGGTCCTCGATACCACGGCGCGGCCACTGAAGTTGCGCACAATTTTCTTGACCGAGGCCGAATGACCCGACCATGTGGCGCGGTGGTTCAGGCGGCCGGGCTTCGACGTGGGATCCAGCAGGTCTGCTATATTGCTCTCGTAGACTTCCACCCGCCCGTCAAACTGGTGCAGAAGCACGTACAAGTGACCCGCAGATTTGTTGCAGTAGCTCACGATTTCCACGTGCGGCAAGCTCGGGGCAGTGGCGGCGACGAAGCTGAAGTCCTTGGACTTGACGAGAGCTACGTTGTCGATGTGGTCCACGCTCTGCGAGTTGCAGCCGACGTCTTCCAGCGCATATGCAGCCATGTTCCCGCGGCCGTCTAGAACCACGCAGATCTCCGTGTCCCGGTTAGCGATGGAGATGAGGTACTGAAGGGCGACGTCGTCTTTCTCCTTGCCATCGTTCCGCTCCTGCACCGCCCTCTCGGTGGCCGCAGCAAGGTCTCGTTGGCCGATGATGAAGGCCCACCGCTGATCGGCGCCGGGCACATTGCAAAGTGTCTCGTCCTGTATGGCGGTGGCCAGGTTCACCTTGCCCCAGAGGCGAAGCGAGTCGCGGTTGTGGCCGTCGGCGCCAGTCCAGACGCGCAGCTGGTTGTCGGCACAGAAAGTGTAGATGACGTTCTCAATGGTCTGGTCGACATGGAACGGCTTGCGCCACTGGAGGCTCGTCACAGCGCGGGGGTGCGGAAGGTAGCTGAAGTCGAAGTGCACGTCCTCGGAGCTGAAGCTCAGCCGGCGCCAGACCTTCATCAGGCGGTCATGGTATCCCACAGCGGCAATGTAGGCCGAGTCGTAGGAGAGGCTGGCAGCTTTCACGGGGCTGGCCAGCCCCGTGGTCCAGAGGCAAGTCGCCGGGGCCGAGGTGGTGTCGTACAGCCAGAGGGAAGAGCGGCCCACGAGCAGCTCGGCGGAGCTGCCCCACGACAGGGTCGCGACGGTCGGCGCATCGTCGATCTCGAAGGAGGATTGTAGAGCCCACTGCGGACACAAGGGGTAAGCTCAATGCCACGGGGCGCGGGCGTCGCGCGGGACTCTCGGGGCGCGAGAGACCAACCTTGAGGGCGTCGTCTCCGTAGGCCAGGGGCTTGTAGACGCGAACGGTGGCTCCGGTGCAGGCGGCAATCTTGCCCGAGGACTCGTCAAAGGCTACGGCGTCCAGCTTGCGCTCGTCATCGTCGTAGATGGTCTGGATGATGGTTTCGGGGTCGGAGAGGATGGCCAGGGCGTTGCCGGTGATGTACACGACAATGCGGCGGCCATTCCAGCAGCCCGTCGACAGGGCTTGAAGGCTAGCTTCGGGCTGTCCTGGGAGGACGGCCTGCATAGTAGGCAGCGGGAACCGGGGCTCACGGACTGGGCATTGCGGACAGTCGCGCGACTCGGTTTGGCCCCGAGGGGACGACGAAGCAAGTTTGGCTCCCTCTTCTGGGCAGGGAACGCGGGGGTAGCTAGCTAGGTAAATAACACATGGACCGGATTAGTAGGTAAGTGCGTTTGAAAGGTGGATGTAAGCGAGGTAGATTGGCCGTCGCGGCGATGAGGGTTCCCGGAGCTGGCGATAGGCGCGCGAAAGGTTTAGTGGATGTGGGAGAAGGCCAGTTAGACTTGCGATTCGATGGGAGGGTCCGTGTCTACTACCATGGAGTACAAGCATACGCGTATGTATGTACATACATACATACGACGCCCCCAAGTAAGTACTTTAAACCAACCATGGAACCCAACCTACGGGGAAAAGAGGGCAGTGTGTGTCTTGGATGCCTTGAATGCAAGGACGGGTTTGGGTTGTTCTCGTGGATCCGCGGTCGCCTGGGTCGTACGTTGTTTATTACCGAAGGCGGGAAGTTCTGTTCGTTCTTCCTGCCTGCCATACATGGGCTTTTCATGAGGGAGGTATGTACCTATGTAGGATACCTACTAATGTACCTCTTTACCTGACTGCATCTCGCTAGATCCTGAAATGCAGCAAATAGGGTGAGAGTCAGTTCTCAAAGTGGTTTCGCGGCGACTGCCAAACGCACGCAAACCTGCAGCATGACGTTGCGTTGCACGGGCGCGCTTGCCCTTTCCAATGAACTTGTACAAATATGTACATATGTAAGTACATACACTCGTCGCATCGGGAACTCACGAGGGGCGACCGAGTTTAATGCTCCGGACTCTACGCTCGCCATATTCACGAGTTCCACTCCAACGCAATGAACATTGATACCGGAAACTAGGTCGTCCTGTATACCTAATGGATGCCGTCCATGGTAAGCACCTCCCCCCTCGAAGATATTATTACTATGTCCTGCGGCCGCCGGCGACCGAGCAGCCGGCCGCCCCGGCACAAACACCACCGCACCGCCGGATCAAAGCCAGTCAAAGGTATCCAGGAGGTCGAAGTTGAAGTAGTTGCTCAGATCCGTCGGGAAGTCGACGTTCCAGCTCACGGCGTCGCCCGCCGGCAGGCTCGAGGCGTCCAGCGTCTGGTCCAGGATGTGCTTGATGACCTTGGCGGCCGCCTGGCAGAGGTCGCCGTTGGGGGCCGTGGGCCGCACCCACTCGAGGAACCCGACGAGGAGGCTGAGCTGCTGGATGATCTGGGACCGCTTCGGCCGGGGGCTCGGGGGCTCGCCGGCGCGGCCCGAGGCCGAGCTCGGCACCGGCGACGGCTTCATAAGCTCCATCGCGAGGACGCCGCCCGCCGGCGCCGCGTACGACATGACCTGGACAAACAAGCATGGTGAGCAGTGGCCATGGGAGAATCCAGACGGTACCGGTGGTACGACCACTGGGCAGGCAAGGGCGGGGAGAGGGTCTCTTTCTCTGTCTTGTCTTCACATACCAGCCACTCATAATCTCCCGCAAACCCAACGAACCAGTCCCTGTGCGTCCAGCACAGCAGCGTCAACGACACCATCTCAAAGGAGATGCCGATGAGCTCGGACAAGTCCTTCTGCCCGTGTTTCCCCTGCAGCCTCTGGACGAAGAAGAGGTTCTGCAAGTGCTCGAGACGGACTAGTATCTTGGCGTATCGCGTGGCGGGCTCGAGCCGGTCGTCGTCTCTGTCCTCGGGTCGGTAGACAACAATATCGGGCAGGCGGGCATAGACGGCCAGCTGACGATCTCGCAACTGGCTTGATTCGGTCACTGTTAGCAACAGCAGCAGCGGCAAGCCGGCGTGTCGTTGGGGACGGGCACATGCTCTCTCCCTTTTTCCTTACCATAAACTCGAGGCCACGTCCCAGCGGGGCGGGCCCAGCGCCACGTCGAGTATGTCGTTGCGTATGTAGGCCATCATGACCCGGGACCGAAGAAGCGTCGTGGATCGGAGCTTCCCATCGTTCCGGGGCCGGTCGCCCAGGCGCTCGAGCTCCCGCGCGGCCGCCAGCATCTCGTCCCGATCGCCCAGCAGGACCTCGTCGCCGATATCCAGCGGCAGCGTGGTTGAGGTATGCCGGGCGTTGAGCAACGGGGGACGCCCGGTAAAGGTGGCAATGACCTTGTCGATGTTGTAAACCAGCCCAAAGAGGCGCCGCCTCACCTCGGATGCCACGGTGGGCTCGTAGGGCGCCGGGTTGGGCATGCAATGGAGCCCGAGGTACGTCGTCAGCGCCACAGTATCGCCGTGCAGCCGCCACACCTCGACGCTCGCGTCTCCCGAGATGGTCGACTCCAGCAGCTGATTCCGCAGGCACAGGTGGACCTGCAGCGTATTGGCGGTGCCCATCTCCCTGGCCAAGGCCACGCACTGCGAAACGCACTTCTTGTAGTACATCATCTGCTGCCTGGAGTCGGTGAGGCCGGCCACGCCCACAATGGCCTGCTCGGGCAGGGCAAGCGCGCCGACGGCCCAGTACGAGAACAGGATGCCGAGGCTTTCCCACCGCATCTGGCCCCCCGTGAAGGAACGGAGCCATTCCTCGGCGTGGATCGAGTCCTCCACGAGCGGCTTCTTGGTGTTGGCGGAGAGCACGGCCGCCATGGCTCGAAGGTCCGCCGCGCGCCGGCTGCCGAGACTGCTGCCGAAGGTCTCCCACAGCGAGTCGGCGAGCCGGGGCCGCGCCCCCCGAATCCAGCCGTCCATCGGGTTGACGTGCCGCTTGAACAGGGCCTCGCTGGTCTCCCGGGAGGGGATGCACGCGAGCAGTTTCACAAGCGGGTTCCACGCCTCCTCGGGCATCTCCGGGCTGCTGCTCGGGACCTCCCCCTCCTCCCCCCCCTCTTCTTCTTCTTCCTCCTCCTCCGCCGCCGCCGCCGCCGCCACCGGGCGGGCCTGCGGCCCCGCCTCGGCCAGGGGCGCCTGGAGGTGCGTCCGGGCCTCCTCGAAGACGGGGAAAAAGCTGGTCGGCCCCAGGTAGCCGGGGGGGCTGTGTACGTGGGAGCGGCGGAGCGGCGCGGCCGGGGCGCTGACGGCCGAAGCCGAGAAGCGCCGGCGTTTCGGCGCCGGCGAGGCCATGCCGCCCGTCCAAACGTACACGCAGTCCTCGGCCTTCCCCTTGGCTCGGCAACGGCCGCAGAGGGGAAGGGTGTGGTCGCAGGCGACCTTTTTCCGGTGGCACGGCAAACACGCCTGCTGCCGCCCGTTTCTGCGTTTGGGCGCCACCCCTGCGGTTGCTGGGCTCGCGGGGGTAGCCATGGCGACCTGGGTAGGAAAGCCTCGGGGCCCTTTACCGCTCGAGGGAGACGTCGGGATAATGGTAAGAAGGCCACACCGGCTTCCCCCGCTGTGGTCGCGGCGGCTTTGGCGCGGCGAGTATAAGCGCTCGAGAGAGTGTGTGAATACTCGGCTTGGGTGCCGGCTCTCGGCTTTCGGCCTTCGGCTCGCAGAGCCGATGCCCGCGAGTGGGATGCTAGCGCACGCCGGAAATACCGCTAACATCCCATGGTTCCGGGCACGTAATGCCACCAAGTGTCTTCTGTTCGACAGCAACGCTGCTTCTTGCCGGCAGCATCCACGGACGTGTGACCCCAGTGGTATTCCCCCTGCCTGATTCGGGATTGATATTACCGACGTACGAAAAGTACTGGCTGGGATGTCGAGAATACCGGCGAGCACGACGCAGAGGGGGGTACGAGGCCTGAGTGTATTTTTCTATGCCTTCTCTCCTCCACGGACAAAAACACACCCAGAAACGTAACACTTCGAACAAATAAACAACTTGGTACTTATATAGAACAAATGGGGTATCACTACCGGGCGCCGAACCATGCCCCCCTATCCGTCCTGTAATCCTTAGACCGTAACACCGTCCATGCTCCGGATCCTTTCCAACGCCCCTTAGTTCGCCCATGAGACTCTCAAATTTCGTCTGTTCCGTCCCGTCCGCGGCGCGCGGCTTTCGACGACCGAACCCCCCAACACCGAGTCTCGCCCGGACCATACGGGCCGGCTCGGGACGGGCGCCAGCGGCGTCGTCGTCTCCGTCCCGAAGGAGCCCAATAACAAATGGGGCCGCCCCGGTGTTGGCTCGTATGGCTCCTCCGCACCTTTTCCCGTCTCCTCTTCCTCCTCTTCCAGAACCTGCGGGGTAGAGCCCCTACTGGCCGCCCTCCACGATGAAAAAAGACTTGTTTTGAACTGGCGAGGCGTCTGCCGGGGTGTGCCCTCCACACGAGTCTCGATGCTTTTCAGCGGAGCATCTGGACCATGAACCGAGGCGCGCTTCTCGTTGTTGCGCTTGTACCAGTCTTCAAATCCGCGTCTCAGCAGTCTCCGGTCGGCTCTCTCGCGAACATGCTGTACCGTGTGCCGGCGACTGCTGATTTGCATCGAGTTGAGATTCCATTCCTTCAGTGCTCTAGACATGTTCCGGCTTTGCCAGAACTCGTTCGCCTCCACCCGCAGGTCTTGTCGTTGGGCGTGCTGATGCCTCCATCCATCCAGGGCTTTTTGTCGGACCACGACGCCACTCATTGCCTTCATCTGTGCCTTCTCTTGCGCCTGGGCCCTCCAGGTCTCGAAAGCCTCGGCCGTGGCCTCCAGCTGCCGATCAGCCTTGGCTTGTGCGAGGGCCACGTTCATGCTCTCGAAATGGTCGTACGTCGGCCGCAGTTGGGCTCGCCATTGTGCGATGCAGTAGGCGCCCATGCCCTTCTTGACCCTTCGCCGGACCTCGAGATGGGCCTCTTTGAGACGTTCCTTGCGCTTCCTCTTCGCCAACGATCTCCAAGCGAGCATGGCCTCTCGAGTGCTGTAGTAGAAGTCGGCGCGGTCTCCATAGTACTCAAGTCGCTGCTGGCGTTCCTCGGCCTCTTGCGTTGCAGCCCGCCAGATAGGCATTACTGCGGTAACTCTGTAAAAGAAGTCGGCCCGTTCGGCGTAGGTTTGCATCTGCCGCCGGCGGGGAGTGTCTTCGTCGCAGCGACTACGCCAGGTCTCGAGGGCTTCTCGCTCCATCGACTTCTGCACTGCCTTCTCGCGGGCTTTGGCTTTCCAGGCTCGTACAGCCGTGGTCATTCTGCGGTAATAATCGCCCCTCTCGGCCCATTGCTGTCGCAAGTCCTTTGCCTGCTCGGCCTTGAGAGTCAGCGGCCTCCAGGCCACCATCGTATCGCGAAGCTTTCGGTCCTCGTGGTACAAGACGGCAGCTCTCTCCAGAGCCATCTCGCGATCAGGGGTCCTATACCACTGCCAGAACTTCTGCCACTGCTCATCTTGTAGTCTGCGGCCTTCGCGTGCGGCAGCGAGCCATGGCTTCAAGGCACCATCGATGCGGAATTTCTTTTCCGCCACTGCTGCAGCGTTTCGCTTCCTGTGCGCATTTTCCACCTGGTCGGTCCAGGCGCGCAGGGTCGTCCTCACAGTGTTCTCATGACGCTGGTGGGAAAACGTGTCGACCTTCTCACACAAGTCAACGGACCTATTGTGCCAGGGAGTAAGGGTCGAACGCAGTACATGCTCCTTGACTTTCTGTGTGTGGAGTCGAGTATAGTCTTCCCATGCCCTGAAGAAGCGCATGCGCAAGATGTGCCTCCGAGCAAGAAGGGTCATCTCGTCTTCCTCTGGCTCATCCGGTTCTTCCTCAATCGTTTGGATTGGAACGTCGGGTTCCACCACTGGCGGTGATGGGGGCCGCACGGGTGATTCCGGAGGCGGCTCAGTCGCCGGCGCGGGGGGCACTTCTGGGCGCTCTGGTTCTTCAGGTGGCTCGACACCTGTTCCTGCAGTCCTGCCAGCTTGGATGCGTTCGCGGAGAGCTTGTGCGAGCGTTTCTAGCTTGGGGCGCACACCGAAAGCCCGGGACTTCAGCCCCACCTCGTGGACTTTGGCGGCAACGCGAGCCTTCTCCTCCTCCTCAGATGCCCTATTAAACCATTGAGTGAATGCGCGGGACTTCATCAGAGTCACATGAGCTCTTGTGGCGAGCCTCGCCAGCTGACTGTTGTCTCCTAGCCCTTCAATGTGTTTCTCATCCTCTCTCCGCTCGTTCTGTTTCGAGGTGCATTGCCGCCAACCGGCCAAGACTTTCTTAGCTGCCATAATTTGGTGGGTTCGGCGAGCAATGGTTTCGAGGCGCTCAGAATAGACATTTGGGGGCAACTGGTGGAGAGGAGCTTCGTGTACCAGAAACACCGTCTCATTCCACGCAGCGAAGATCGGCTCGACCGATTCCTGAACATCCGCCTCTCGGGCTTCGTGTATCTGCTCCGTGGTGGTGCGAATGTATGAGGATCGGCTCTGCCATCGCTGGAAGTGACTCCAGGCGGCAAATTTGTCGCGGTGCCTTTCAAAAGCAATTGCACTCTTTTCCAGAGCCACCTCGGGTTCTGGTTCGGCGTTCCGCCCGGAGTCCTGGCTATCGCGGCCTGGGTGGGTTTTTTGCGGAGGGCTGGTATCGTCGCTATCGTCCTCATGGCCCTCGCTGTCGTCGTGGTCCGGGCGGGTGTCATCCTCGGTGTAGGGCCCAGTGGGCTCGTCGTCATAAAGGAAATCATCGGACTGGTCGGAGTGAGACGAGAAGGTAACCCTGGGTGAGTCAGGAGATGGGTCGTTGTCGTTGCCGTAGCTGTTGTTATTGTCTCCGTCGTCGTCGTCGTCCTCACCGTCGATGATGGTAGTAATACCCATCCTCCCCATAACGGCATCAAAAGAGGTCCGAAGCGTATTGCCATACTTCAGGCTTCCAATTAAGAAGAGGAGCTTGCTGATCCTCCGGTCGCTGTCGACGTCAATGTCGAGCTCCGACAAGAGGTCGACGTAGACACTGAACAGGGCGGTGGTGGCATTGCGATTCGCCCGGGGGAGTGTGGGCAGCTTGCGTTCGGCAGCAAGAACAATGCTGTACACCCTTTGTAGCTCCTCATTCGGGTAGTCCTCCTGGGCGATGGCAGCGAAGGAAGATGCCGTGGAAGCGTGAAGATTGGACGGCATTGAAGGGGAGGATGGCACCCAGTCCCGCGCGTCCGTGTTGGAGGACAGCGGCCTATGGTGGGAGCCCGCGGCCATGGTGAAATTGGACCAAGCAAGCTGACAATCATCGTCCTCCCCTCCCTCGAAGTGCGCAATACTGTTTTGCCGGGTATAGAAGTCTAAGGTCGGGAGCGAATTGCTTGAGAGCCGATGTCTGGGAATGCGACCGTCTCGCACATGGTCTCTGCCGGAGTGTTGACAAGGCGCTTGGGGGGGGATGTGCTATCCAAGCCGAGATGGTTTCTGTGTATGTATTCTCGTTGCGATCGTGGTTGTTGGAAGGATTGTTGCGGTTGCGCGCGCATGTGTTGTCGCGAAATCCACAAACGGGGGGTTTAGCAGCAAAGACGTGGGAAGTGGAATTGGGACGGGACGCGTTGAATACTTAGGACCTATGCCCAGCGACGGAACGCACCGAGCGCGTCGGGCGGTCGTGGGGTTCGCCTTTACTATGTACTGTGTAGGTATGTACTACTGCAGTGCATTGATAGCGTGTACCCCTCCACTAACAGAGCTCTGCTGACTTTGCGTGACGGCATGTTTACGGTTGTGGAACTCTGGTGTCGCCGGGGTTGTCAAAGCTTCATTCCAGTCACCCTTTCATCTGCCCGTTCTCGTCATCCTCCACGCAGAGAGGGGTAAGGCTGGCACGACGTAGCCTCAAATAAGGCCTTTTTCATCCGCTGCTTTCGTTCCGCCCTCGTATTCCCTCGTCCCGACTTCGCCATGCCAGCTCGAACGCGGCCGATCCAGAAATTTGCGGCGGCCGCTTCTCAATGCTCCGCTGAGGTACTGCGCTCCTAACAGAGGTCATGATGATAGCATAGCCCTCACATGTTATATACAGGCTGCCGTGTACGGCAAGTGCATCGTTGCCGATTACAACGCCGTCCACAAAGACAAATGCATCAATGAGTTTTTGAAGCTGAAAAACTGCTATCTGGTGGGTTGCTGCCAAATCCCGCCGTCGTCCAGTCAATGGCCTGTTTCTAATACCCGGTGTAGCAGGCGTCCAAAAAGAAATGAGGCGCGCTCCGTAGTCAATCAGCACCAGTTTAAATCTTCAAGTGTAAATTTTTACTCATCCAGCATATCTCATTGCCGTGCGTTATATGTCTCGATGTAGGGGAACATCCGCTTCGTACCCCAACCTTGGCGGCGTCTGTGGTCTGGTACGTGTGTAGCTGGTCTAAACATGACGCCCGACTCTAAGCGCGTGTGCTTCACAGCTTCAGCAGCCTCAGCAGGAATGTTGCCTTCTGGATCTCTTGTTCCTCCTCGGCAATGACGCCATCCTCCTTCTTCTCCGGGATTTCGCCCTCCACGTGCGTGACCTCGTGCTTGTCGAGAGGTCTGCGCAAAGCCTTCTCAATCGTCTTGGTCTGGTTGGCAAAGACCCCCTCCAGTCCGATGCTATCGGGGTCAGACAAGACCTTGTATTCCATCTTGACGTCGTCGGTCGGCTGCAGGCCTGCCTTCTTCCGTAAACGCTGCACGCGGTTGATAACCTCTCGCGCAACACCCTCCTCAGCCAATTCGGGGTATAGCTCCGTATCCAGAATAGTCAACACGTCCTGGTCCGTGTTCGTCTCGAGGTTCTTCGACGACTCATCCTGCTTCAGCTCCCGCTTGACCACCAGGTCGCCTTCTTCCAGACGAATGCCGTCCACCACAATGAACTTGTCGACCGTGTACTGGCGCACCTGGTCGCTGGTGACGGCGGGCAGGGCCTTCTTGACCTTGGCCATGTCTTTCTTCAGCTTCTTGCCCAGGACGGGCCAGTCGGCCGTGACACTGTACTGCACGTTGTACTTGGCTTCGTCCGTAGTCAGGACCAGGTCGCGAACGTTCAGCTCCTCCGAAATGTAGGCCTCCAGCGACTTGACATCATCGAGGTATTCCTGGCTGCGGTGGAGCACGACAAGCGTCTTCAGCGGCGTCTTCAGACCGACAGTTCGTCGTTCTCTCGATACTCGGGCCAGCTCAATGACCTTCTGCATGCGGCTCACCTGCCTCTCGATGACGGGGTTGAAGAGCTCCTGGCGGACGTCAGGGAAAGCGAGGAAGTGCACACTGCGAGCATCCTCGGCCTGCAGCTCCTTGGGAATGTGGGGCAGGAGCTTGGAGTAAATGGTCTCGGTGATAAAAGGGGTAAAGGGAGCGAGTCCTCGGCACAGCGTGAAGAGGACCTCGAACAGGGTGTTGAGAGCATGCTTGGTATCCTCCACACCGTTTTCGCCCTTGAGACGCTTTCTGTTGAAGCGGATGTACCAATTGGTCGTGTTGTCAATCAACCCCAGCAGCCGGGGAACGACGGTATACAGACGGTATGCTATGTCACCAGTTAGCTCCAGCGCCCAACGACGTGCCCGGCGGGGCACACAAATTCTTACGTACCAGACATTTCCTGGTTAACAAATTGCAACAAGCTCTGGCAACTGGCCAGAATCCATTTGTCCATGACGTTCTCGTTGGAGCTCTCCATTTTGGGATCAAAGACGTAGTCGATGTCCTCGACCTTCTTCAGAAGGGCCACCTGTCCCTCGAAGAACTTGTAACTGTTCCAGAGCGGCAGCAGGACCTTTTGTACGACCTCCTTCACGCCCGATTCCTTGAAGCGCAGGGGCTCGGCTCTCACCACAGGCGAGTTGATCATGTACAGTCGCAGCGCATCGGAACCGTACTTCTCGAAAATGGAGCTGGGGTCGGGGTAGTTCTTGAGGCGCTTGGACATCTTCTTGCCATCCTCGGCGAGGACCATGCCATTGACAACACAGTTCTTGAATGGAGAAACGCCAAACAAGTGCGTGCCAAGGACGAGCATGGTATAAAACCAGCCTCTGGTTTGGTCAAGGCCCTCGGCGATGAAGTCACCAGGGAAGCTGTCTTTGAGCTTGTCCTTGTTTTCAAAGGGGTAGTGTTGGCTGGCGTAGGGCATGCTGCCAGACTCGAACCAACAGTCGAATACACCTTCGACACGCTTCAAGTCACCTCTGCCCTGCTTGCTAGGGATGGTGATGTGGTCGATCTTGTCACGGTGAAGATCGGTGATCTCGCCCTGGTATCCGCTCAGTTCCTTCAGTTCGGCCACGCTGCCGATGCAGATCAACTCTTCCTTGTCATCGCTCTGCCAGACGGGCAGCGGAGTACCCCAGTATCGGTTTCGCGAGACGTTCCAATCGCGGGCGTTGGCGACCCAGTTGGCGAACCTGTTCTCTTTGACGAAGTTGGGAACCCAGTGCGTGCCCTCGAGGTTCTTAAGCATCTGGGGGACGATCTCGGGGATGCGGATGAACCACGAGGGAACGGCACGGTAGATGAGCGGGGTATCCGAGCGGTAGCACATGGGGTACGAGTGCTTCAGTTGGGAGTCGGCCACGACCCTGCCGGTGCCCTTCAGGTGCTTGATGATGTGCTTATCGGCTTCCTTGCAGTGCATGCCAGTGAAATCCTTGGCCTTCTCGGTAAAGACGCCCTTGTCGTCGAGGAAGTCCGGGGGCGGGCGCGTCTCGTTGATGATGCCAGCAGCACGGGCAACGTTGTAATCGTCCTCACCGAAGGCCGGGGCTTGGTGAACGATACCGGTACCGCTGTCGTCGGTCACGTACGTGGCGTTGAGGACCTTGAAAGCAATGCCCTTGAATTCGGCGGTGAGATAGTCGAACAAGGGTTCATATTCCCAGCCGAGCATGTCCTTGCCCTGGATCTTCTCCAGCACCTTGTACTTGGCCTTCTTCGGGTCTTTGTAGAGCGTACCCAGCAGCTTCTCGTGGATGATGTAGTTGTTGCCGGATTTCTCGTCGGCAATCTTGACATAGACGAAGTCGGGGTGCACGGCAAGGCCGAGATGGGTAGGCAGGGTCCAGGGGGTGGTGGTCCAGGCCAGGAGGTGCGTCTTGGGGTCGCTCAGGAGCGGGAAGGAAACCACCACGGCGGGATCCGTAACGTCTTGGTAGTTCTGGTTGGCCTCGAAGTTGGACAAGGCCGTCGTCAGTGAGCACGAGTACGGCATGACCTTGTAGCCCTGGTAGACGGAGCCCTTGTTGAACAATTGCTGGAAAATCCACCATTCCGTCTCCATGAAGGACGGGTTCATGGTCTGCAAGAAAGGGTCAGCCAAGCCTGGTCTTTTCCCCCGAGGCGCAACATGTTCAGGGCGGCGCAATCACCTTGTAGTCGTTATCGAAATCGATCCAGCGGCCCAGTCGCTCGATGGTGTGGCGCCACTCCTCGCGGTAGCGCATCACGATGGCTCGGCACTCGGCGTTGTAGTTATCCAGGCCCATTTCCATAACGGCCTGCTTGCCCGTGATGCCGAACTTCTTGTCGATCTCATGCTCGATGGGGAGGCCGTGGGTGTCCCAGCCGAAGCGCCTCTCGACATGGTAGCCCTTCATGGACCAGTACCGCGGGATGATGTCCTTGATGGTGGAGGCCAGCAGATGGCCGTAGTGCGGCAAGCCGGTCGCGAAGGGCGGTCCATCGTAGAAGGTGTAGCGCGGCTTGTCTTTGGACAGCTCAACCTGCAAGAGGCGGGCGATACCATGTCAGCGGCGGCAAGCCGATGCCCCAGGTGGGCGCGGAACACGTACCTGCCTCTCGAAGGCCTTCCACTCCCGCCACCTCGCGATGACGGCGAGTTCCTCCTTGGGGAAATCGATGGACATGGCGAGTATCGGAGAGAAGACAATGGCTGCCTGGTGTTCTCGGCGACTCGTGGGTCCTCTCAAGTCGGCGTGGGCGACGGGCCAGAAGAGACACGTGCGGGTGGTGGTTGCGCACTTGGATGTGGACGGGCAGATGCATCCATCCCACTTTCGAGATATGGCGGGGTCGCGAGCATAGAATTAATTGCACGGGCGGAGGGGTGGGTGAGTCAAACCTAGTTTCGCAGAATTTCGGGGCGCGACCGGACGCGCCACACAGCAACGAGGCGACCAATGATGGTCTCGGGTTTCTAGAAGCCTCCCGCCAGCCCATCGGTCACCCCTACTACATAACTACCTTATGTATGGGATGGATGTCACTCACATACGTCCACTAGTACTAACATCCACCATGGACATACGAGTAGACACGCCTTTGCCGGTTGGCGGGGTGCAAACCCACGACTCCTCCTTCCGCATTCATGAAAACTACTGACCTATCTACCTCTGTAAGTACATTATGTAGGTACTGGATGCATGAATTCATACATTCCAATATCAGCAAGCTGCCAGCCGGCCTTCTCCTAATAGCCCGAGGGGCTGCTTCGAGCTGCACGCCATTTTGTGACGGGCCGGACGCAATTGCGCCCAGCCAGCCTCGCGCCGCTAAAAACGGAGAATTTCCACTACAGGGGTGCCGGGCCCGCCGTTACGTTTACGATGGGATCCCGTCCTATCCCATACGATGAACAGCCGCACACTCCATCCATCTCATCGCGCCTACGACGAACTCGGTATATCCCATACGTGCGACGCGAGACGGAAACCCCTCCCCTGGACATCCATGGATGGATGCTAGGCGCCTGGCGTAGCTGGAAATTCCTGCCTGCTGCTGCTGCTGCCAGTTTAGTACTTACATTAGGCTAGGTACATTTTACTCTATCGTCATCATATGGGATGGACATCCCACCCGGGGTGTCGAGGGACGGACGGATCGTACCTTTTCTACCCGCATATAAGCCAAAGTACCTACCTACTTCTTACTCGGGCTGCATGCCTACTTACATTATGTATGTACCTACATACCTACCTATGTACTTACATACATACCTCCATGAATCCAGTTCGGAACTGCCCTACCGTCCTAAATGGATGCTTCCGTCCCAAGGCTATATCGCTGCGCTACCTACGTACCATCCATGCACGCTTGGGAGTATTACATCCATGGCACATGAGAGGCGTGTGTAGGAATGATGGAGCAGTTGATGATGGATGCATCAATGGACGATGGATGGATGTTTGTACATACCTAGTAAACAACAAGATCCAGAGGCCCCTCCCCATCCATGTCCCACATATCCATGTCCCATGCCCGGCCTCCAATAGTCACTCCTTGCTAGCCGTCGCATCGCATCAGAAACGCTCGTCCCTACCTGCCTCCCACCCAACGTCCCTTGGGTTCCAAGGGAGTACTGGAGTGATTTGAGTGCCGCGACAGCGCGCGCGCGCTCTCTCCTCTTTCTGGGCCACGCCTCCCCTCCCGTGCAACACAGCCAACCACACACTACAAATACCGCTCCCCTCCCAAGGACCGAATACCGCCTCGTGTGTGTGTATAGGTGTGTGTATGTGTGTGTGTGTATGTGCCCGCGCGTGCTTACCTGCCCGTACATTACATACATTAGTACATACCTCTGTACCTACATCATAGGCTCTTCAGCTCCAGCTCGCAGACGGGAAGCGAACCGCCCTGCCGCTCGGGAATCCCTCCCCTCCCCTCCCCTCCCCTCCTCAAGGACCCGCCCCCTCATTCGCTCACCGGTACACAGTACAGGGCTACCTGCTGCTGCTTGCTCTCTGTCGCATGCGCCAAGGTTGTAGGTTGTCCTCGCTCCATCCCAAAGTTGGGCAGCAGTGGGTGATCACGACCATCTCCTCCCCTCCCACCGGCCGTTCGCATCGCCGCCATGTCGTTCCTCTTCGGCCGGGCACGCGCGAGGACCAACACGATTGACTTATCGAAACAAGCGCGCGAACATGTCCTGAAATTAGACGTGCCAGGCAAGGTGTGTTTGCACGAGAGAGCCTCCACGGCCGCCACACCCCTTCCGAGCCCAGCCCAGCTGCCGCCCCCCCAGCATGAGGCCCGCTGACCACCCGTCTCGCAGGCCGAGGAGCTGGCCAAGGTGCTCAGCCAGATGAAGCTCATACTCCAGGGCACCCCAGGTCCGTACTCGGCTGCCTCCCCCGTGGGCGCATCGCCCTGGACGCTCCAGGCGCTGACTGACACGGCCTTGTGCCCGCAGAATCCGACAGCACCCCCGATCAAGTGTACCAACTCGTCCAAGGCCTCATCGAGGAGGACCTGCTTCTCTTGCTGGCCCAGAACCTCTGGCGCCTGACTTTCGAATCGCGCAAAGATACCCAAGTTATTTTCTCGTACGTTTTCCGCTTCCGGCCGCCGACGGCCTCGCCCAAGACGGACCCCGTGGCTCTCAGCTACGTGGTCAACAACAAGCCCCAGGTGCTGCTCGAGCTGTGCCGCGGGTACGACCACAAGGAGAGCGCCACGCCCGCCGGCTCCGTGCTGCGCGAGGTGCTGAAGAGCGAGGCCGCCGCCGCCATCATCCTCTACGACGACGGCGAAGAGCCCGGATCGAGTCTCAAGGGGGTGACGGCCATCGAAAGAGAGCGGCCACAAAGCGGAAGCGGCGTCTTCTGGAGGTTCTTCGACTGGATCGACAAGAGCTCGTTCGAGGTCGCGGCAGATGCATTCACCACATTCCGAGTAGGCACCCGGCCACGCTGTTCTAGCCGCCGCCTCCGTCCGCTAACGCCCTGCGCAGGAACTCTTGACTAGGCATAAAGAGCTCGTACCGCCCTACCTGGCCGTCAACTTCGAGTTGTTTTTCGAAAAGTACAACCACGTCCTCGTGCAGTCCAACAGCTACGTTACCAAGCGCCAGTCGATCAAGCTGCTCGGCGAAATCCTACTCGATCGTTCTAATTACAACGTGATGACGGCGTATGTGGACAGGGGCGAGCATCTCAAGATCTGCATGAACCTGCTGCGCGACGATCGCAAGATGGTGCAGTACGAGGGCTTCCACGTCTTCAAGGTCTTCGTTGCCAACCCCCACAAGTCGGTTGCTGTGCAGAAGATCCTGTTGATGAACCGGGACAAACTGCTCAACTTTTTGAGCCACTTCTTGGAGGACCGGACCGACGACGAGCAGTTCATCGACGAGAGGGAGTTCCTCATCAAACAGATTCGAAATATGCCACCGACGCCCATTCCGCCGACTAGGCAGCTCCCCCAAAACGTCTAAAGTAGGCGTACCCGAGGTACTGGTTTTGGAGTTACGGGCGACGGCGACAGCCCCAAGCGAAGTCCCATAGGCGGGTTCGAGGTCTGCTACGCAAGCTCGGTGAAGGGAAACCATGGGCTATACGCAGCCTCGTTAAGATATGTGGTGTGTGGTTTAAAACTTACAGATCAGCCCCCACGGCAACTATACTCGAGCATGTAGCTAGGCGTTCAGGGCAGGTCTAACGAATGATGAAAGAAAAGAGTTGAGAGAGGAAGGAAAGAGAGAGAGAGAGAGAGAGAGAGCGCGCGCGCGCGAGAGCGAGAGGATGACTCTGGCCTGTTAGATAGGTTCACGGCTGCGGGCCACATACTCTATTTGGGCAGGGCCGCTTCATAACTGACAATAATAGTTTGGGACACCGGTGGCGTATCCTGCGCTTTTTGTAGGTGGTTTTGAACTTGGAGATTCGAAGCACGCTGGGCAAGCGGGAGGGCCTGCCCCCTGCAACTGGGCCTTTCTTGCGCGCCATGAACACATGGCTCGCTCTCCCGCGATGAGACGCAACGCCGGCAATTCTATAAACACAAAGTAAAGAAAGAACCAGTTCCCGTGAGGTACACAACGTGGGAAGGTTTGGGAGATGGAAGTGGGTGGGTCAAACGTCATCGGGGGGGGGGGGGGGGGGACTTCCGTCCGGGGCCTCGCGGAGCTTGTCTCCTCGCCGAGCGACTAAGAGAGACTCGGCGATTGCGGCTTAAGCCTGGTAGGCAGGCAAGCCCCTCCGTCTGATTAGCGGGACTCGCGGTATAAGTTGTCTCTCGTCACTCATCAGGCGGAGCGGAAATTCAGTCCCATCATCCGTATACCGCTTCTCCATCCCTCCCCCTGCCCTCGGTGACAAAGTAAACTACTTACATTACCACCTAGTGGTACCCAGTCGATTGACCCCCTCCATAGTCCCAGCCGCTTTCGGCGTTGGAGAGATAATCCCACCTCTAACTACACCCAATCCCCCGCTCCCCTTTCCCCTCACTAAACCTGACCCCTTCGTCATGGCCGACATCTTCAAGGAGGGCAACACGGCCGTCATCACGGGCGGCGCGTCGGGCATCGGCCTGGCCCTGGCCAAGAAGTGTGCGGGCTACGGCATGCGGGTCGTCGTGGCGGACCGCGACGCCGCGGCGCTGGCCGCCGTGCCCGCCGCCGTGGCCAGCCCGTACCGCATGGACGTGAGCCGGGCCGAGGACTGGGAGGGGCTCCGGGCCAAGGTACACGAGGTCCTCGGAGGTAGGTGAACCCCTTTTCTTCCTTCCCCCCCTTGCTCCCCCTCTTTCTTGTCTTGGCCCCGAGGCTCAATATCAAAGCGGGGGACGGGCTAACCCCTTCCCCTGCTTTCTCCTTCCCCCCTCGTCACCAGGCCGCATCACGCTCCTGGCGCTCAACGCGGGCACGGGCGGCCGGCACGGGTTCGGCGACGGCGACGGCGCCGCCGCCGTCTTCGAGCGGATCCTGGCGGTCAACGTCCTGGGCGTCGTGCACGGCATCACGACGCTGGTGCCGCTGGTGCGGGCGGGCGGCGGGCCGGCCGCCGTCGTCGTGACGGGCTCCAAGCAGGGCATCACGAACCCGCCCGGCAACCCCGCCTACAACGCGTCCAAGGCCGCCGTCAAGTCGCTGGCCGAGCAGCTGTCGTACGACCTGCGCGCCTCCCCCGTCGCCGTCCACCTCCTCGTGCCCGGCTGGACCTGGACCGGCCTCGCCGGCGGCGCCCCGCCCGCCGGCCGCGACGCAACCGACGGGCCCCCCAAACCCCCCGCCGCCTGGTGGCCCGAAGAGGTCGCCGACTACCGTAAGCAGCCCCTCCCCCCCCCCCCCCCCCCTTTTTTTTTTCCTTCTTCTCACCAGGACCCCTGGGGGAGAAAGGAAAGAAGCTGTGTACTGACCCGCGGTGCGTGTCGCAGTGGAGGCCAAAATGCGCGACGGGCAGTTCTGGGTTCTCTGTCCCGACAACGAGGTCACCGAGGAGATGGATCGCAAGCGGATGATGTGGACGGCCGAGGACGCCGTCCAGGGCCGACCGCCACTCAGTCGTTGGCGTGACGAGTTCAAGGAGCAGGCGGCCGAGTTCATGAGCAAGTGAGCCCGTATGGTCGGGTCCATGCTGTAGCTGAGAAGGCCAATCAATGTACGCACGCGCTGCATCTGTGAGGTTCGAGTCTCGGGGCCGTACGATGCACCCATTTTCGGGGCCCACGGGATGCTCGGTGGGCCGACGAAGACTGGCATGAGTGGTATTGTACCTCTTGGTACGCGAAAGGCCGCCGTCAAAAACCGTCTTATTGTAACCATGGGACAGGGATCGTACAGTACCCATACGCCCATCAATATCAACCAACCCGATCCCACCAATTACCCTGACACCGTCTGGTGCAGATACGTGCGCCAAACTCCTTTGCTACCATGTGCCACAAGACCCCTACGGCCAAACCAACTATCGTTGCACGTGCGGCCTGGCTAGCATCATGGTGACCGACTCCTTGGCGTTGAGGGTGTTCCAGATGCTGTCCCGGCCGCCCTTTCGCCACTCATCACCCGTCGAGTTTTCTCCGCCGCCTCGGATAGCCTCGCCCATGATGATATCCAGGTCGCGCTTCTGAGAGCTGAGCCAGTCCTTGACAAACGTGGCCGGGTCCTCGCTTAGCGATGACAAGAAGGCGTGCTTGGCCTTGGAAACGTGAATGGCTTGCACGATAGTAGCCAGTTGGTCATCCAGAGCAGCAGCCTCTTTGAGCATGCTGGCGTACCCCGGCTTGTTCAAAAACGAAACCATCTTTTCCTTCAGCGGATCGTCCACGGCGACCCGCACGTCATAAACCGTAGGCTTGGGGTCTTTGTGGAATTCCTCGTCCAGCCGAATCGTGTACGGCAGCTGGACCGGGGGCAGAGGTTTGAGCTGGGGTGTGATGTAGTTATACAACAAAGGGATGGATCCCATCTCGCAGTTGAAGGCCTTGGGGTCGGGTTAGCAACCAACATCCAGCCGTTCTGGGCGACGGGCACACTGTACCTTTCTCAAGAGGTCGTCGCATCGGAAGTTGCGCTTCTCCTCGTCCTCCTGCAGGCCCATGAACTTGATGTAGTCCCAGACGGCCATGACGACCTCTTGCCTGGTGGCCTCGGTCTTGTCGATGACATCGGCCAGAGCCGGCTCCACGGCGTACCGCTCGGGGTCTTCGTGACGAACCAGGTTGACGGTTATGTTCAGGTTCTCGTCGCCGCTGCGCTTGAACGTCAACTCGTCAAAGTCGGCGGCGGCGGGCGGGTTGGCCGATGGTCCCGTTCTCTCGGGCTTCTTCCACTCGACGCTGTGATCGACACCCTTGCGGTTGGCAGGGAAGTCCACCGTCAAGGCCTTGAAGAAGTGCGAGAAGCGGTGCTTGGGCGCTTTGCTGCCCGTGGACTTGGAGCCGGCGCCGTCCTCGTCCATCTTGTCGCCTTCCGCCTCGTCGCCCGAGTCGTTTGTATCAAGGTTGTCATCGTCGTCGAGGAGGCGGCCCTCGATCTTGACCCGGTATGTCGGCTCCAGGTTGGAGCTGAAGTCAAAGGCCGGGACGTTGAGGTCGTTGTTCTGCCATTCCTGGTCCTCGACAGTGTTCGTGATCCAGATGCGCAATGTCTTCCACCGCTGCGGTACCATCTTCGGGTCAGCGTCCGTCCCCCTGTCAGAAGCGCGGCGGCGGCCCTCGTCCTACCTTGACACTCCGGTTCACCGAATCGACAATGTCGAGTCTTTTGCGCGTCATGGTGGCGTCAAGCCGGCGCTCGAAGTCGCGCAGCTCGCGATACTTGGTGGCCATGTCTCCGATGGTGCACTCATCGATGTTGTCGGGCAGGTTCTTGTCGGTGGGCTTCTTGCTCCGGCGCTTGGCCATCTCGACCTGCATGGCGGCCTGCTGCTGCTGCTGGGCCATCTGGGCCTGTGTCAAGGGAACTTGGTGGTGAGGACCCTGGGACATCATGGGGCCTGCCACGGACGATCTGTTAGCAGCGGGCATGGTGGTAGACGGGCCGGGTCCGGGGCAAACAGGCGGGTGAGATGCGCGAACGTGCCCAAACAGGCGAGTATGCAGAACGGAACAATGAAGAATCAAGACGTGTACCCTGGTTACTAGCAGGAGCTAAACCAGAGCGGTGGAGCCATCATCGCGTGTGGGGTGTCATGTCTGAGGAACCTAAGCAGCGGCTCTTGTCTCCATGGATGCCCAGGCCGTGACGGCCGGGAGCCCTGGACCGAGAGGAGCCCAGCGAGCCGTCGCCGTAGCAGAGGGGCGGTAGGCGGTAGTATGTAGGTCGGCACCAGCCAACAGGTACTTGGCTGGAGCCGTCGAGTTGTGATCAACGAACAACACATGCACCACCCTACTACAGTCCCGCGCTCGTCCTCGCTGCGCGTGCCGTCCGCAAGGGGGGTTGGGGGGGAAGAGGGCGCCAGGCAACGCGCGACTGTGCTCGCTCTCATCGCAGCCTGGGTGGGTTGGGGCCATGGTGGTGGCACGCGACGAACAGAGGGACAAAAGCGAACGGAATCTACATACCAATGCCTCCGCGACGCGGGCCGGCCGCATGGGGGGTGCGCTGCGGCACCTGCTGCTGCGGATACTGACGATAGCCGGGCTGCATCTTGGCCAACGATTCGTGCGCGGAGCAGGGAGGAGGAGTCAGGTCGGTGAGCGATGGGGTCGGGGATGGATGGGTAAGACAAATTGTCGTCGTTGCGCTGGCCAGTGCAACGATGATAGATACTCGTGCCGTGACCGAATGACGGTGGTTTGGATTGATATGGCCGTGGCCGTAGCTGCCGCTGCTCTCGCTGCTGATGCGGATCCTGCTTCGGCACCTGGTGCGCGTGGGTTGGCGATTGCGGTTCCTCGCCGGCGATGGGGACTTTGGAGAGGCGCGACGGCGATGCGACTGCGCGTCGTTCGTTGTAGGGTTGGATGCGTGCAGCAGTGCGGAATTGAGGCGGCGGCCGATTCACGTCCGTCCGGTGGGACTGGGACTTGACTAACCTCCAGCTGGTGCTCGCTCCAATGCCAGGTACAGGTACCCAGCCCCGGCTCTAGCACCCAATGGCCAAGGTTGGTCGGGTGGAGTAACATTGGATGTATATAGTATGGGAGGTCCCTTATTAGTACCACATCACGCTGGAACGGCTGCGAGGTACGCGAATCCTTACGCCAGCCTCGCCAAGCATCTCCACGGATGGTATGTAGTACGATTTGAAGTACCTATCTATGTATCAACATTCCATACCTACGTCCATCCTCTCAGAAGCCCTTATATCGAACTGGATGGGATCTTACTGAACATCCATGCGTCTTAGGTACCGCATAACATCCATTCAACACACTTCACACCACTCACTCCCCTTCTTGACATCCATGACAAGCAAGCATCGTAGCAGTGCCTTCTCATCGCCCCTTTGTGCTTGCTACTACATCTTATGATTAGACATTATGTACGGCACGTGGACTCTGCAGTCAAGTCATCGCCTGACGAGAAGACACGTCTCAAATCAACTCCTATCCGAGTACTCCGTACACATGCAATGCTGCGCAATGCTTACCGCAACCAAATCGCACTTGGTAGCCCGGGTGCAGGACATCATGTCTTTCCCTTTGCGCCTCGGCTTGTCTTGCGGAGGGCCCTTATTATCGCACTGAGCCCCCTCAACCATCGCCAAAGCTGCCGCCGCCGCCGCCGCCCCCCCAGGTTGGATAAGCATGCACACCATGTGCAATTACATACCGGGATGGGCTGGGAGTAACAGTAAGACCAGCGTGTAGGAGGGACTGGGTGCCAATGGTGGCCACGACCCGCCCAAGATACTATGCCCACTCCGGCTTCTTCTTTCACGACCTCCCTGGGAAGCCTTTCGTCTGGTCGCATACTGCACGCCAGATTTTCCCCTCCCCCGCCTTGCATGCCCAAAAGTGCTACCAGAACCTGCTACGCCTCGCTGAATATGCACATGTAGAAAGGGAAGTAGCGTAAATCACGTCCTGCCGAGTCATCGTCGAGCTTAGAAAGCCGGACCGAGGCCCTGTTTAGACTGCCGCTTGCTGAAACGGTTGCGCTTCGACGTCGTCGTCGTCGAGGCCCCGTCATCGAGGCTCAGCTGGCTCTTGCTCAGGTGGTTCCTATGCGACCTGTCACTGATGCCGAACCCCTCGCTCAGGCCGGCGTTCGTGCCGAGTGTGCTGGCTGGACTCGACATGGAAGATGACATGTCGCCGAAGCCGTTATCGCTGTGGTACTGGCCCGCCTGGTTCAGAGAGATGGCCATGTCTCGTGCCTGCTCCAGGCTCTCGATCCAGTCGTCCGCCGTGGGCCGAGACGAGTCGAACGAGTTGGCCGCCTTGGGCTCCTCAAACGTGTAGTGCACGCCGTGCTAGTCCCATGTCAGTCATCGGTACGCAAGTAGGGCCGGCCGCCTCATTAGGAAGTACATACGGAGTCGACACACCAGACCGTCTGGCCCTTGGCATCAATCTGCGTTCGCCAGGCGCAGTCCGGCGCAAGCAGCGAGATCTCCAGCTTTGCCTTCTTCTCCTCTCCTCCCGCGGGAGCGAGGACGATCCTGCCGCTGGACGTGATCATGACGAGACGTTGCCGCTTCTTAGTCGTGCTGCCACCAAAGAAACGCGCCAGCTTTCGGTGTCCCTCGCTGTGTTCGCCGCCGTTCTTGCCGTGCGGACTATTGGGTATCGGGGTCGACAGGACCAGGAGGTCTCCCAGTCTCAAGATCCTCTCGTTGGTCCGAGTGAGCACCGGAGACCACTCGATATCCAGCTGCGAGGGCGGGGGGATGTCGGTGACGATTCTTCCCGGGTTCCGTGATGCGCCATTCATGGCGTTGTTGGCCTGGAGACGAGAGTTGGGGTTGGACTGCGACGTGCTAGACCCGCCGTTGAGTTGGATAATCTTGGGTTCTTGGGCCGGGGGAACGTAGGGGCGCAGGCGGGGAGCCTTCATCCGCCATAGCTGTTTGCCCCAGACCTGAGCCTCAAAGAACTCGTGGTTCTTGATGTGCTCGATCGTCAGTCGCTGCTCGGGTTCCAGCACTAGCAGACGCTCTACCAAGTCCCGGGCAGCCGAGGGGAAGCCGGCGGGGAAGGTGTAGTCCAGGTCGACAATCTTGTTGAAGGTCAAGTATTCGGACCCCCCTTTAAAAGGGGGCCGGCCGGCGATGAGCTGGTAGAGGATGCACCCGAAAGCCCACAGATCACTGGCCTTACAAGCGTTCTTATTGCGTAGCAGTTCGGGGCTGACGTACTCGGCAGTACCAACAAACGACTCGGCTCGGTTGTCATCCTGTGCCTTGTCTCGCCCACTCGTGTCGTCCGGTCTCGAGGCCTGGGGGGCCCTCGGGTCGCTTAACAAGCGTGCTGTACCGAAATCGGTAATTTTCACGTGCAGTGAATCGTCCAGAAGTACATTCTCGGGCTTGAGGTCGCGATGGATAACGCCGCGCGAGTGCATGTACTCGATGGCGTCGAGGATTTGCGCGCTGAAGAAGCGGGTGCACTCGACATCGAAAGTGCCCGTCTTCTTGAGGACGCCCAGAAGCTCTCCGCTGTTGCACAGGTCCAGCACGTAGTAGAGCGAGTTCTCGTCCTGAAAGGTATAGTAGAGGCGGACAATTCCGGGATGTTCCGTAAGCCGGTTCAACGTGTCCTTCTCGATGTTGACGTACTTGATCTTCTTCTCCTTAATGATATGCCGCTTCTCGAGAACTTTGATGGCGTATTCCTTCAGCGTCTGTCGGTCCGTGGCGAGGTACACGGTGCTGTAGGAGCCCTCGCCCAGGACGCGGCCGAAGGAGAAATCTCGCACGCCCTTCTTTACCGTCTTGATGACCGTTTTGCCGTTGGCGTCGACCTCTCGACGCGTGCTAGTCGCCGCGCCCCTGTCTTTCCATTCCTCGCTGCTTCCCGTCATCGGCATCTCGGGCCGCGCAAAGCCCCCGCGGGGCTCAGGGGCTACGGGAATGCCGGGTATCGAAGCATAGCCCCCACCCATACCCTTGGAGCTTCTTCTGGGAGGCAAAGGCCCGCTGCCTGGCGGCACGGGGCCCGGTCGGTACGATCGGTCGCGGTGGCTGGGCTCTCTCGAGATGCCTGCGGCCGGGTTGGGGTTGTAGTTGGGGTTGGACCTCGAGTCGGTCCTGGTGGGGCCGTTGTACACGGACGATCTGGAGGGCTCGGTGCGCAGCATGTTGTAGGAGTTGGCGGCCTGGTCACGTTCGGCGGAGGAGTTGTAGGGGGCGGGCCCAGCAGCGGGGGACTGGTTCACCGAAGGAGCAGCACTATTCTGTGGGTAGGCAGAAGGCTGGCTCTGGGGGTCGACGGGCTGCGGCGGGCGCGGGACAGGAGCAGGCGGAAGAGGCATGGTAGCGGCGGATGCTTGACTCCTGCTGCTTTGTTGGGTTTCAGTCTGAGTAAGGGGATGTGAATCTTGTTCGGGTGCCTGTGCTATATCATCGGCGTCGGCAGAAGGTTCTCGGGGGCCAGGTTCGGCGTCGTCAGGGTTCGCGATTCTCAAGCCACCCAGGGCTCGCGACAGACTGAGGTCGTTGTTCATGGCTGGAAGCAGAGAGGGAGATAGCGCTGACGGCAAAGTCTAATGTGCTGCAATGCGGCCGGAGACCTTGAATCAGGATCTGGGGTGGCTCTCCGCGACCTGCGATGACCAATACCCGGGCACGGTCAGACGGCTCGAGGCGTCGGCGAGCAGCCTACAGGGGAGCGGCGGGTATCGTGGACGGCGAGGCAGGGGCAAGGTGGGCAGCCTGGCCGTGAAGTCGGCATCCAGGGTGCAGCTCGGCGGGTGGTTGAGTTGGTTGTGGTGAGCAAGTGAGCGGACGATCGGCTTGGCTTGTGAAGGACGTGTGTGGGTGTGTGGGTGTGCGTGTGTCCCTCCTTTCCAGGTGCGTGTGCCTAATTAAAGGGCGTCCAGCTAGCCGTGATAGCTTCCAGCACCCTGCAATCGGTCGGTACGTTAGTAAATCCGTCGTCGCCTGCCTGAGCCAAACCCAGCCAGACCAGACCAGACCGCTGGCCACAATGAGTTTGCTCGAGCTACGGCGTGTGGTGGTTGCGGTGTATTTCTTTCCATGCAATGCGGAGCGGGCTGCTGGGGGGGGGAGGGTGGGTTGGAGGAGCGAGGGAGGGAGTAGGGAGAGCGAGGGACGGGCGGACGGGGCAAGTATGGAAACTGCCTAGCGAGCGAGCGAGAGAGAGAGAGAGAGAGGGTATGATGTATGTGGGCAGGCAGACCGGACAGTGGGCGTTTGTGCGCACGCGTGTGTATGTATGTATGTATGTGTGTGTGTGTGCGTGTGCGTGTGTGTGTGTGCGTGGGTAGAGTAAGTAGTAGCAGTAGTAGTAGTATGTAGTCGGGTAGTAGGTATGGGAAAGGAACGACGCGTGGTGAGGCGCAATTAGGAGCGAACGAGTGAAGGAGAGAGGGTTGGGTGGGAGGAACGAAAAGCAGAAATTCCGACGATACATACATACATACCACACACACACACGCGCGCGCGCCTTACCTTACCTTGCTAGGTGCGGAACAGGCACGTATGCGCGCATGCAATTTCAGGCGGTACGATTACCATGCGATCTGCTTCGCTGAACTGGTCCTAGCAGAGACGACGTCTATCCCATCCGTAAGGGTTCCCTTTGGCGGCCCAGACCAGACCAGGTTGGTGGGTGTACGTAAGGTTGGGGTTGGACTTCGGTAGTAGCGTCGCCGCAATGCTGCTAACCACTAGTATCCCATGGGACACTGGGCACTTAAGTCTACAAGCCAACTATCTGGTCACAAAGTCTGTAATCGTTGACACCGCTGGCGGCATCTGCAGCGAGCGGGTTCGGTGGTGGTTGGTTTGGATGGATGATGAATGGTAATTGGGATGGTGGATTGGACATCGCTTGTAGCCCGTACGGCCTTACTCGGTGGATAGGACGGGAGGTTAGAAGAAAGCAGGAGGTAGCCCCGGTACTTTGGCGGTACCTGCCGCTTCTCTGACCATGTAGATTACCATGAGGTTACTTACATCTTACATATCCGCTACAGGCGCATACTAACTTCCAACGTCCAGCGTCCACTGCTTTGCCGTTCCCTTTTCCTTCTTCTTCGTTTCCTTCTACCTTGCCTTACTTGCCTGCCTGTATCCTGTGGCGCTCTCTGTGCCTTTGCGCGGTTCTGCACGTCTCGGCTCTGCTTAGGTGATTACTTAACGTATAATGCGGCGCTGGAGTTGCCGTGCAGTGCGATCCCCGGCGGATGAGATGCGAGGGATGAGGATACAGAGCCGGGCCTCCCTGCGAGCTGGAGGTGAGGTAGGGTCCCGTCCAATGAGGTCTTACATATGTAGGAGCTGGGTACTTGAGTTAGTATGGAAGTACCTAGTCAGGTACATAATGTTACCGCAGATAATGGATGGATGTTCGGTGGGCATTTGGGGGACCCGGGACACAGAGCCCAATGGCCGGGAGGGCTGTCCTTACTGTGTACTGGCGCAGGTGGCATGGGACCTTTTCCGCTCATAGCGGGCTTCCTTGCCGGTGCTCCGTACTGCCTCCATTACAGCCACGATGACAGTTGGAACCTACCTACCTAGGGCTTGAGGGAGGTCCGAGGTGATCGGGGCTACTTTAAGTACCTAACCTTAGTTACCACCTACCTAACTGGAGCCAGGTACATAGAGTAGATGTCTGGAGGTATGTACGTTCCATACTTCTCTACCTCTGCGCTTCCTACTTATCCATCTCACACCCTCACCCCCTCTCCCCCATGTGATAGACAGGTATGTAGGATTGGCGATAGGTTGCGAAGAGGTGGGGAGGGTTGGCTTCATGGCCCATGGGAGGAAGTCTCTGGCCCCCCGAGGCCCAGGCGAACCAGGTAACGGGTCTACGGGACCTGCACCGACTGTACGGCGGGCGCATGGATCAGTGAAAAAGAACAGATGATGATTGGAAGATTGACGCGTGCGAGATGATGCCCCGCCCTCATTCGTACTTGGAATTCAGATGGAGGCTCCCGTTCAATAAATCTACCCATGCTTGCTCCGTAATAAACAAGACTAAATGACTCTGGTCCATCTCGTCCCCCGGTGACGTCGGCGGGCACAATCCGCACCCGCGGCGACAGCGGCAGCGGCAGCGGCAGCGGGAGCGGCAGTGTGGGAAGTGAGTACATTTACCTAACCGGGTTCATTAAGTTGAGATGCCGTGAGAGAGCAAGCAGCAGCCCTCCGTGGCAACCCATTGGCCAGAATAATACCACCACAGCCCTCTTCCCAACGTGGGCCGTCCGTCTTTGCATGGGGGTCGGCAGTGAAGTACCTCCAGACAGAGGACGCTCGTGTGTCCCGTGAAAGGTGGAAGGTCCAGCCAGCGTTTGTTTGTATAGGAACTAGCCGCCCCGAAGATCAATTATCCTGGAGGTGAAGCAGATTTCCTCAACTCCGCACAAAGGAAGGTGACCTGTATGGACGGTGGCCAGCCTTCGCCCAGTCTCCGACTTGCGTGCCCGTCGCATTGATGGCTTCCAGATCTGCCGGGTATGCGAGATTCAAGGACGCAGGAACAAGCAGGCACGCATTGCCTTTGTGTTGCTCGAGAACTCAAAGCTGTGCTCGGTGCAAGGCAAATACTTAAATCTCCCATCTTCCCGTACTTGATTGGAGCACTTTGCCGTGCGGGTTGGGCTCATTTCCATCCCAGTTGCCGGCATCCATACGTGCTTCTCGCTCTACCACTCACCTACATAGGTATGTAGTCAACTGATTGTTCCCCGGAGGACGAGTAGCTTTGATCGGGCACGTCATCTTCCCGCCTCTCTCTCTAGATCGCTTCCCATGTGTCAGGGTAAGCAGCTTCTACATAATGTACCTACCTTATGCAGGTGGGTAATTAAGTAGGTAGGTAAGTAGGTAGATAGGTAGTCGTTAGTATATAAGTAAACACCAAACAGCCCTAGAGTAAACCTCACATCCATGCTACACCCCCATCTACCCGACGCTTACCACACGATAGATTCATACCCACGCGCAATCCCGCCGGCTGGCCGCCGGAGCAAGAAAAGCCTGTACGCAGGTAGGCGACCTGGCCCTTATTAGATTCCACCTCATGGGATCCGAGCTGCCAACAAACCGTAAATCCCGGTACCGAGTATCCAAGCCGCGCGAAACCTAGAATTCATCCACTCATGCACCGCCTACCAGCCTCGTCAGCCCGCCAGCCGAACCTGCTTCGTTGAAAAAACAACTTTCAGAATATCGGATGTACTTGCATATTACCTAGGTACATCAGATGTCAATTAGGAGCGGTGAGCCCGTCACGGCCTTATCTTCCGTTAACTCCCTGCGGGTTGCCGAAGGGTCCAACCTGAAAGCGGCAGTCTGAGTGCCGCATCTGCTTCAACCGTTCTGCGCATCTACCGGGCCATGAGCGAGTCAGGCATATATCATCGCTCGACGTAGCCGGGCTGGCATGTATAGCAAAACACCTCAACATCGTATGAAGGACAGCTCACTGCACTGGCTGCTTCATCCCATTCGCTACACCGTCTGCAGCTTCCGGGTATCGGCATGGAACACGGGAGTACAGGACGAATCCGCTTTACCAAAAGGCTCCGTTTGGATATCTCGTGCCAGCGGTCGTCCTCAACTGAAGCCTGCGCATACAGGGCTCCTTGCGTTATTGTCGAAAGGCGGGCAACTCTATCACAAGGGTAACTCCGGCTCGTCAACCAGGAGTCTACCCGCGGCTGCGAATCTACACGCCGCCGAGTGACACAACATGGAAAGAAGCTGGAGCCCCAGGTTTGGCTCCTTCCATTCCTGACAACATCCCTCATACTAGCCATATGACGGCGGAACAAGTACTTAGGGAACTAAAAGCCCCCAAGACTGAAGCGTCAAGTTAGCAAACCGCAGGTACGCAGGAGCGATCTGCTCTGCGAGACGAAATACCAGGCGTGCTGAGAAAGGAAAGAGCCTCGTGGTCAGTGTTCAACGCGCCACTTCAGCAACTGGAGGACTCGTCCTCACCGACGGTGGTGGCAATAGAAATAGTTGGCAAGACCTAAGCACTTTCAACCTATTGAGGTGGTTTCTTGGTTCCCATCGACGGTAACAATTGTCGCTTAGGTTCCAATGCTTAAGCATTATCATCTCCCATTCACCTACAAGAATTCGATTGCTCTGTTCGCCGTGCCACTTGCATAGTTATGCTAAGGCTATCGCCAACGACCATCGCATTGGCTATGTATGAGGTCCAGGCCTATGACTGCCAGAATCGATGGGTCGACCGCGTGGAAATGGAGCGAGATCTTCGCCTTCGAATGTCTTCCCTGAGAGTGACAAGTGCACCGTCAAGCGAAAACGCTTTATCGGGTACCATAAGGACAGCAGAGCTCGATGAGGCACCGACTGTCAATACCGGAGGTATGGATAAGAACACCAGTTCAGAGCTGCCGAGCCCACCACTGCAGAGACCTGCACGAGCCGAACAGCCCGAGGGAAGCTGTTCCAACTATTCGTCAAGAGGTCCGTCGGCAATGCTATCGCCGGTACCAACGGCCCTCCGAGCCGAAGCAGTCTCCGAGGCGGGCCGGTTTCCAACGGGGATGCCTCGCCCGGACTCTACCGAAAGCCGTACAGCGACCGACCAGGCGACTGACCAATACTCTTCCGCGACTGTTCGGTGCCTGAAATCCTGGTATACAAACACGAGCTGAAATTGCTTGCAGGGAACCGTCCATATCAGATGGACGGATGCCACTCGGAGTCTGGTAGGAGAACAAACTGTGACATCGACGAGACACCTGCCCGAGCGGAATAGACTGCGTGAGACCCAAATAATTCTTCGGGTACTTCTCTCTTCATTTGGGCACCTGCGTTGTGTTCAGCAAGGACTAACGGCTAAAATAGCACACGGAAAGGAGGAACAGGTCACGGACTGCCGCCAGACAGGGCGACGATTCTATGACGGATCCAAGTCCCACCTCCGACTCGTCGAGCAGCACGTCTCCAAGACCGGAGTCCATAGAGTACTCTCTGATGGGGAGTGCCGGTATACCAAGGGACACGCGCGAGGCCCCGGACCTCCCGCTGAGGATCTACAATGATTCGTTGCCGGCTTCCATGCAGCCCCAAACGCCGCAAAATCTACCCGAGGCTCGTCACCAAAGTCGACTACGGGGTGCGCACACGGCGCCTATTCCGCGCCGCTGGCCGAGGCGAGAATATCCCTCCACGGCTCGCAACCCGTCTTCAATAGAGACGCCAGGATTCCAGGGTTTGTTTGGTAGGATTGAAAACTCGGAGGAGGAGGAGGACCTCTACCACGAGGCGTCCCTGTTCCGGGACGTTGATGAGAGATGAGGCGTGGTGGGCCGGTAGTAGGTACTGTGAGGTTGAGGAGGATAACTTTAGCAGTCGAGGCAACGCGTGGACACGGGCGTGGGCATCGATCGGCCTTGGATTCCCAAACGCAGCTCCCACGAAGTTGGTGCAGGACAGCGCCGCCGGCCGTGAGAGAGCTCGTACGGACGTTGATGAAGACGACGGTAGCGCAAGACGATTCGTTTGAGGCAATGCAGGCAGGGTAGGCAGAGACAGTCGGCATAGATTGTTCAAGCAGCTAAATGCCAAGGCCAGTATGGCATACCTACGCCATTCCCAACCTCTAATCCGCGACGCAAATTTCGTACCAAGGGGTCCAACAGCGGCGAGCGTGCATAGGGGCAGATGGGACCAGAGGGTGGCAGGACGCGTCCCGTCAACCTCACGATCATCGCGTCTGCGTCCATCGAGGATGGGGACTTGGTCCGTCCGCGCCACCAGCCAGCCAGCCAGCCAGCCAGCCAGCCCACGCAAGTGCGGAGGACACACGTATGTAGAGGAGACCCGGTACTTTTCGGCCGTCAGCAGGGGAGGGGAGGGGGCCACGATGGCGACATGTCCGACCGGTCAGGGAAGGCCGAGGTGGCCGAGGATACGTAGGAAGAGTGGTAGACGTCCTGTCATGTCGCACCTGCTGTCTCCACACCTCCCTTGGCTTCCATGGCCCGGGGCGAGGAGGAGGAGGAGGAGGAGGAGGAGGAGGAGGAGGACGGAACGGCTGCTACGCCCCGGATGTGGCGGTAGAGAAGTCTGGCGAGCGAGCGGCAGGCGGTATGACATAGGTACCTACCTGGGCGGAGAATGCCATCTGCCCGTCGGGGGACTGCTCGTGTCCGCCGGGACGACGACATGACGGGGAGACGGGGATCCTCTGGCCTCGAGTCAAGGCATGTCAAAGGCCAGCTTCCGGTAAGAGGCTAGACTCCAGACGTCGGCCCTGCATAGACAGAGCAGCCTATCAGCAGGGCCGCCTCCGCAGAGGAGGCCCTCCAGGGCGACGGGCCAACCACGAACGCCGGGCCAAGCAGCCAGCCGAAAGAAGATTGCAGACGATCGCCCTCTTGACCCTGTCGTGCCGCCCGCTGGTGCTGGTGCTGGTCGCTGGTGCTGCTCTCCACACCTCCAGCTTGCCAGCTCCCATGCCCAAGACGGCCAAGTCTGGCAGTGGCATGGGAGTGGCACTGGCACTCTGGCACTCTGGCACTGGCACCCTGTGGCTGACTGGCACACCCTGGGAAAAAACAGCGGGCGTCGTGATTGGCCGTGAGACCCGGCCCAGCACCAATGGGAGGGCTACTGCCGAGCGCCCCCATCCATGCCTGGTCGTGTGGAGAAGGGGCCCTGACGACTGGAGGTTCGAGCGAGTGAGAGGAGCGGGAATGGAGGGCTTGGAAGGCCATGGGATAGCCAATCGGCGGCGAGGTACGGGGGTACCTGCAGTCGGGGCAGTGACCTCCAGCTTCCAGCTCCGGGTCCCAGATCCTCTATCCTCTTATCGTACTAGCGCGCCTGGGAGCAGGCAAAAGGCAGTTGGCAGGCAGGCGGACGGGCAAGAGCGAGTGTCAAGTCAAGGTTGCTCTCGCGGTCTCAGCCGTTTCCAGACACACACGCACGCGAGGTGAGTGAGAACAGCGGCAGACCAACAGAGAGAGAGAGAGAGAGAGGACGTGAGCATCACCTAAACCATCCATCCACCAGATCCATGCCCTCTCGCCCACCCTCTCTCTCTCTCTCTCTCTCTCCCTCTCGCCCTCTCGCCCTCTCTCTCGCCCTCTCCCTCTCTCTCTCTCTCTCTCTCTCTCTCTCGCCCTCTCTCGCCTCTAGTCCCTCTTCCTCTCCCTCTCCCTCTCTGTCTCTCACTCACTCACTCGACACGCGCGCGCGCACCCACACCCACACCCACACCCATACCCATACCCATACCCACACTTGTACACTTACTTGTACATACATACCTACCTACCCGTAGCAACCACCGCCATCCTTGTCTTGGTCCATGGAACTGCAGAGCACAGCTTGATCTTTTTCCGCCAACCCGTCTTCTCTATTTCTTACATCCCGATCCCCCCTCTCCCCATTCACCTCGTTTCCTCTTCACCTCATCACTGCCTCTTCTTCCGTTGAGATTCTACTTCAGTCCTCTCTGCACCCATAACAGCCTCGTCGTCCCTTCCGACGCACCTTCTACCGATAGTCCATCTCGCGTGCCTACCTACACGAACCTTCCCTACATAACATTCCTGTGTCGGCCCGTCGCCCACTAACATTACCAGTTGGCCGCCTTCAACCTTTGCCCTACCATTTCGACGGCTTCTTCCTCGGGCAATAAATTCTGCCCTGGTTTCCGTCCTTCTTGTTGATACCCTCCCCGTTCCTAGAAGCTCGATTTGGCCTGCCCATTGTCGATACATACTACCTACCTACCTACACGCCTATATCACCATCGCCATCGGACCCTTGTCCCACGCCGCCGCCTTGCCAGGGCTATCTAACAAGAACCTGTTGTCTGTTTCATCTGACATCTAGTATTCACAGATCAAAATGGGTGCCTTCTCCCGTACTCAGTCTCCTGTCCTAGCCATGCCCCCAAGCGCCGCCCACCAGCCTTCGTTTGGCATGCCCATGTTCCCACACCAGCCCTCTCGTCTGAGCCAACCGTTCCCCTTCCAACCCCCCGCCGCCGCAGCCCCAGCCTCGTCGCGTCCGGCCCTATCCCAGACGGCCGGGCGCAAGCGGTCCCGAGACGAGGCAGACATCAACCTCGACATCGAGGAAGCCAAGCTCGCCACAATTGAGCCCGTCAAGGAGCCCGAGGACGAATGGGTCTACGGCGAGGGGATGGTGCTCATCAAGAAGTCTTCCGCCTACGTTACCGATGCCGGTAGCCAGTCGGGTACCTGGCTCGAAGACAAGACCTCAGCCACCGAGGCGCGTCGCAACGAGGAAGCGCGCGCCCTCAACGGGCAGGAGCGCCCATCGCTGCGCAGCCACAAGTCGCAGCGATTGGACATGAACGCCCTGTCTATGGGTGCCAACGAGCTCAAGACGGGCGGATCGAGCCCCCAGCGCAACGAGCCCAACACCAGCGCCACCTCCAACGCCGACAACCAAAGCCAGCCCTTCATTGATAACCTCACCCTTCACCTGGGCATTGGATGGAGGCGCATCAGCGACGATGAACACATCCAGGCTGCCGCTCGCGGCTGGGCACGGTACATTGAGAACCACTTCCCCGTCACCAACGCTCAGATCCAGCTGGAAAGCAAGGGTCTCCAATCTTATCTTGTCGAGGCGTCGGAGGGCTACTTCCTCTTTGCCGAAAACCTGCGTCAGGGACAACTCGTCAGCCGGGATCTCAACCAGGCTGTTCGAAACCTGCAGGTCTCGCCGCCGCTGTTTGAGGGAGCCGAAGCCATGAATGCTGCCAGCACGCCACAAGCGACGCCCGACAGGGCCCCTGTGCTGGACGTGGAAATGGACATGAACTGAGCTGCCGACGAAGCGGGCTGCGTGCACGCGTACATGGGAACTTTGAAGTTACGAAACGGAGTCACTGGTGGGCGGCAATTGGGGGTTTGGTTTGGCTGGAACGGAGTTATCAAGTTGCTTTAAACAGAACCGACCGCAATCGCGCGACCATGGCGGTCGCGTTCTCATGCAGCCCGATGGGGAAGCCTCGGCTATTTGCGGGCTTCCCCCCGGTCTGTACTCCTTATGGACTGTAAAATAGCGGTTTGTTAATGCTTTCGAATATCAAAAGTCACTATGAACATACAGCCTTGGGTGAGCTTCGGGATGTGAGCGTTTTTGGTGGAGGTTTTAGACTGGGCGGTCGTGTTATGTCGACTGCCATTTAGAGGGTGACCCCGAAAGAACGCGTTCACCTTGCGCGTCTGGTTGCAAGGGTGGTCTGTGTGTTAGGACCTATTCATATCGAATCGGCGGGCTGCTGAAAGGACCGTGCCAAATGGAGTGGGAATCCCCGATCAGGTCCTCTGATCCCGAGCTGTTTCTCGGCCAGAGAGCACGCTGGGTAAGGGGATACCGGCTTTCTCGGGTCTGGCAAACGAAGAAGCCGTAGTCACCAGGATCTCGCAGGGCTTGTTGGACGCCGAGTCTAAAAGAGCCCACGACGGCGGTTGACTATGGCAGGAGAGGCCGAGCGCCGACGAAGCCGGGAGTCCTTGGAAGACACTGGAAGGGCGGGGTGCTGTCATGAAGCTACGCACGAGCTGACACCGGGGGGGGGGTCCAGTGGCTCTCAATTGATGAAAGGTAGCGAGCGACTACATACGGTCGCAGCCCTACGGTCGTCTCTCTTTCTCTCTCGTTGCCTGCGCGACGATGCCGTGCGAGCTTTGCGGCTCTTACGGCACTAGCTGAGGTCCCCAGTCAATTCCCGAGGTGGTTCCCATCAGGGGTGGCCTTCCCTACCTCTCGGCGGGAATGTCGAGCACGAGTTGGGTGGGTTGGTTGGGCGATGGATATAGATTGTGTGCATGAAGCTCCCGTGGTTGTCCAGTCAAAGGCGACGGCATTCCGTGATGGAATCCACACGTGCGTTCCCTCCCACCCACCTAGAGTGGACGACGGGTGGATGGTTCGCGGCCCCGTCGTCGTCCAGCTCCAGTCCGATAGACAGACAGAAGGGGGTTTCGATACCGAATCGCAATGTGTGTACAAACACGCAACTACCGCGACGCGAGCGCGACAGCCATGACCCGTCGGACCCTGGACGGGCGTGCGCTGTCACTTCACTTGCTGTTACGTCTCACAGCCCGTGATGGAACTCGACAGCACGGACGGTGCTTTCGCTGTGTCACATCGGCCGTAGCAACCACAAGCCCAGCAATTGCAGGTATATATAGATATACATGGAAACCGTGGCTACTGATGCCATGTCCCACGGCCCCTAGGATCAAGAATAGAGGGAGCTACTGCAGTCGAGAGGAGCTCGGACTGGTGGGAAGAGAAGGGCTACTTAATGTAAGGGGGGTGGTGGTCCATACATATGGTGAGTCGTCCACGGCACGGAGGCCTCTCCACCTGTATGTGTCCGGATGGATGGGTGAATAGCCAACCATCTCGGAAGATCTGTCTCGCCCTGGAATACCAGATGAGCAGCAAGCTAGCGATTTTTCTCCTACTATCGAGAGATGGATACACGGGACAGGGCCGGGACGGCCTGAGGGAGGGGGGGGGAGGGCGGACCATTCGTGTGCGCGCGCCTCACAGGCTGCCAGACTCGGCGTTGCTTTTCCACCGACTTACGGCTCCCCATGTGCCGGGAATCACTCTCTGACTCTCGGCCCCCAGCAGCAAACAGCGGGCACCTCTTTGGGAACTGCCAGGATCCCGGGGTCTGAGGAGACTCTGATGGCCCGGAAACCACTGGCCAACGGCGGGCCTTGGTTGTGACCAGACCAGCTGAACCGAGGCGTCGGCGGCCTGCAAAAAGTCGCTTATCGCCCTTATCAACACGCCCAGAGGGTTTCGTGTGGGCTCCGCCTTTCGCTGCATCCATCCCGAAAAAAAAAAGTCGCTGGCTGGGAATGGAAGGGAGGCGCGCAGGTCCCGCCAGTCACCCAGTTCTGCCAGGCGAGCCAGGCTCTCTTTCTCTCTCTCTCTCTCTCTCTCTCTCTCTCTCTCTCTCTCCTCCCCCCCACCCCATGGGTAATGGATGAGTTGAGTGGACGGGACGGGGCATGGGTGGTCCATGTGTGTGGGTTTTAGTTGGTGGTGGGCTTTTCATCGTCGGGTGGTTGGTGATGAGAGAGAGCAAGCATACCCACCCACCCATCCATTACCTACTACTTGTACTTCCATCCAGGTTTGGAAGAGGTCTGCATGTATATCTATGCCTCACACACCAGGCACCGAAGCTGTAAGAGATAGGAAAGATGAGGTACAAGTAACCATCTATATCAGCACAAACAAGCGGACGACTGCCTAACAAAAAGATGCGTGTTCCACGTATCCTTACAGCGGACGGTGATGGTGGAGGTTAGATGAGTACATACACACCTATGTAAGTACATACACACCTATGTACATACCAACCTAATGTAGGTGTGTAGGTACATAGCCCGTAGTTTCGTTGCCCTGTATGGAGAGTATGTAGAGGTGGGCAGGCGGGAGAGGAGGAGGTAGCCCATCTCTGTCGCGCGTCCAAGCTTCTTTCTTCCCGCCTGTATGGAGACAACTTCACGAGGATTCAAGAAGAGTAGAGACACCAAAAGAGAGGCTCGCCCATATACTCGGGAATCCACCGTCTGCCTGTACCTGTCCGTCAATCTATACCAGACCCATAACGCCAACTATACCGCGCAGCCATATACATACATACTTACCTACCTACATACATATGTACACCACCACCCAACACCCCGTTCCTCCCTTGTCGTCTTCGCCTCGTCTCATCTGGATCGCCCCATCCGTCTCCCCTCACGCATTTGTACATCGCACACAACCCTGATATACCTGCCGCCTCTTCTCTGGGTAGCCATTGTCTACCTGCCTATCTACATACATATTTACCAACCTGCCTCTTACATGCCCGAACGTTGATCGCCGCCATCCTCAGCTCACGTGGCAAAATCCGGCACAGCCTCACGCGAAAGTCAATCAATCACCACCCGTGCACGAGCTACTTGGGTCCCTCCCAGTCTGCCAGTTGCCCAGTTCTGGTGTTACCGACCTAACCTACCGCCAGGTACATGGGATACCTAAGGCGCCGCCTCTCTGCCCTGTTCTGATCCCCGGCCCCCAGCCATTTCCCAGAAGGAAGCGGAGTCCTCCTCCCTCTCGGAAGCTCCAAGAGGGCGGTCAAACTTCGCGCAACCCCAAGCCCAGTGCGGAACCTCTAAGCTTTGGCGTCCTCCCGCTGCTCGTCTTGTCACGTCAAAGCTGCCGTCGAGCCGGAGAATCGGCCTGTGGCTGCCTCTCCATTCCCAGATACCCTCGGCCGGTGCATCGACACGCATCTTCGATACCGCCCGACAAACCCTCTGTTCCTCTTCCCTCAATGAGCGCGAGCTTGTCCAGCCACCACCACCGTCCGCACCTCAACCACTACTGCCACCATTGCTACCACCGCCGAGACGTCGCCTTTGCTCCCCTCGCCGAGGTCGTGCCGCCGCCGCCGCTGCCGCCATCGTCGTCCTGCCAGCCACCTGTTGTTACTGGCGTCGCCGCCGTTGCTGTCGCCGCGCTTGCTCCTCGCATCGCCGTCCGCTAGACGAGAGCCGACTTGCTGGGGCGTGGTGCCGGCCTTTGCTGAGACCAGCAGTCCACCAGAACCGCGGCAGCCACCGGCAACTCCGTATTCATGGTGTCGCAACCCGACTCGAACCCGGCCCACTCTCTGACCGTCCGCGGCGCCCAGTCCGTTGTCTCTGCGCGCAGCTCGCGGCCGCACGCCTCGTCCCGGAGCAAGAGATACAACCGCTCGCACGCCGGGGGCGCCTCGTACATACCCCAAAACGAGTTCCCCGTCTTCACCCACTCAGGTGATGTCGACATCGTCATCCGGGCCGGCGGCCGGGAAAATCGCTACCTGCTGCATCGCCACACGCTCACGCGATGCTCGGGCTTCTTCGAGGCGAGCACCAGCCAGGAATGGAGCAAGGCCAGCCTCTTGCCGCCGCTGCCCGAGCCCCCCACCAAAGAGCTGGCGAGGATAGGCGAGGACAGCGGCGTCAGTGTCAGCTTCGGGAGTCAGACGGGCAGCGGCCGGAGCTCGAGCGAGGTCGGCAGGCCGGGCGCTGGATCGTCCGGCCCGAGGCGCCGGTGGAGGTATGAGTTGGATCCCGGCGCCGGGCCCGATGACATCCCCATGCTCATCCAGAAAGAGGCCGACGGGCCCAGTGGGGGCGGTGGCGGCCTGGTCGGGCCCGGCTCGACGCAGCCCGCGGATTCCATTTTCGGCGGCGGAGGAAGGCCGAGCGCCTCATCCAACATGTCGTCGGCCCGGCACAAACATTCGCAGTCGACGTCCACCTCGTCCTTCTTCCGCTCCGTGGCCAATCTCTCTCTCTCCGGCCATCAGCACCGCCCGCATCATGAGTACGCGCCTCCGGACGAGGGCCTTCCGTTGTCGCAGGCCGACGCCGATCTCTTGCGGGATTACGACAACCTCTTCCGCGTGTTCTACAATTACCCGCCCGTTTTGGACGGCATCAACATTGCCGATGCCTATGTGCAGTGCAAGTCCCTCCTTACCTTGGCCGACCAGTACGACGCGCTAGCCGTCTGCGGCCCGCGGGTCGACCACCACTTGCTCCAGTTCCAGTCCCGGCTGTGGAAGCAGATCGCGAAATACCCCGTGTCGTACCTGAGGCTGGGCTATCTGAGCCGCAGCAAGGTCATCTTTCAAGAGGCCTTGATCCACGTGGTGGGCCAGTGGCCCGCCGGCGAGCGCAGCATCCGGAGCGCCCTGCCCGAGGTCGTCCTGGACATCATCGAGGACAAGGTAGACGAGCTCGAGGAGACGGTGGCACGCATCGAGGGCCGGCTATTCCGGCTCAACCTGACCAACTCCCGCGGCGAGCGCGTGACACCCGGCAGCTCGTACCTCGACTGGCTTGCCGTGAGCTTCTTTCGGCAGTGGCTCGCCGACAACACCTCGCCGCCGCCGCCGCCGCCCCCAGACCCCCGTCGGGGTGGCCCCGGGGCGAATCGGTCGACGGCGGCTGCGCCGCCCATGATGGCCTCGCTGGGTCGGACGTACCGCGCCCTGGGCTCGGCGAGCGGGTCCAGCTACCTGACGCACGATGACTGCAAGCGCTTCCTGAAGCTCACGCCCGACCTCTACAGCCGCGACAACCTGCGCCGCTTCGAGAAGCGCGTCGATGAGCTCAAGGCGGCCGCGCGCGAGCTCGTGCGCCCCCTCATGGGCAGCGGGCTCGAGCTCGAGCTGAGTGGCACCGGCACCGGCGGCTCCTCCGGCAAGGAACCCGGCAGCCTGGCCGCCCCCGTCAGCTACCTGACGTGCGTACGCGTCGTCGAGAGGGACCTGCCCTGGGCCGTCGAGGAATAGTCCCATGTGAGTGTGTATGTGTGTGTGCGTGCCGGCTGCAAGGGACAGTCCTCTCCCTTCGTTACAGGTCCTTACGTGATCTGGGTGTGTCGAGGGGGATCCGTCCCCCCGCCCCCGCCGGCATCATGCGCATACGCGATAGGCACGAGAGCGTGCGGGGGAAAGGGGGAGTCATGAGGGAGGGCTTATGATATGACGAGAAATGCGAGGCGGGTGGGTAAAATATGTGCTTGTGACGGTCCCTTCATTCTCTTTTTTTCTGCTTCTTCTTCTTCTTCTTCTTACTCCAGGCTGGCGTTTCGAGTTCTCTTTCCAGGATACCCACACTATATAAGAACATACGTCGGATCAATGAGACATCATCCAGTTGTCAATTCGAGACCCCCTTTTCTGCCCCCGCCATGCCATGCGCGAGGCCGGCATACCCTAGTTTTATGTATTCTAAAGTGTCGTAGCCAACAGGAAACCAACGGTGATGTCCGAACAACGTGGGGGGGGGGGGGGGGGTCATTGCATCTTCGCCCAGCGTTCTCGGAGCCGAGCCCCGTCCCCGTAGTGCTCCCAAGTAGTGTGTGAACCCCCTCTTACGAGTCCTCGCCCGTCAGGTCGATGAGGCTGATGTCGCTCCGCCGCCACGACCGGCCCTTGTCCCGACCGGCCGCCGCCGCCGACGACGACGACGACCACTGCGCGGCTTCCTCGGTCGACACCTCGACCTCCTTGAAGAAGCCCGGCAGGCTCTGGCGCGGCACGTACATCTTGGTCGTGCGCATGCCAAAGGCCTCGCCGAGCTTGCCTTGGCGTTTCTTCCTGCCCGGCCCCCCGTCCTTCGGCGCCGCGCCCGCGCCCGCGCCCGTCGCGGTCGCCCGGACCGGCGCCACCGCCGGCGAAGCGGTTCGGGTACCTGGGCCGCCCGGCGCCCGGCCAGTGGGCTTGTCGAACGGCGGCAGGTCCAGGTCGCTTCCTCCGCCATCCGAGAGACACACGACTACGGCGGCAGACGGCGGCGCCCCCCTCTCGGCATGGGAGCCCCCGGATAACCTACCCGCGAAGTCACCCAACGGCGGCAAGTCCATGTCGCTGTCTTCTCCATCAGAAAGACGCTCCGGGCATTCCACTGCCACCGTACGCGCTCGCGCCAACCGCCCTTGGCGTTCTCGTGGGCTCTTACGATGAGTTTCTACCGTGTCGGGGCTGACAGGCATGGATCCGGTCCTCGCCAGTTTCTTCCTTGACCTAAAGGTCGGGTCGCTTATTGGGCTGGGGTGTCGACCGGGTGAGTTGCCTGGCCCAGGGGCGTCCGGACTCGGCGTTGCCGATTTGCGTTTGGGAGCTCGCAAGACCGCGGCCCCAGGGACGCGTGCGGTGGAGGCAGGGCTCGCTGCACGGCTCAAGGAACCGCGAGCAGGCGCAATAGGCGACGCAGGCGGACTTGAAGATATGATAATGGCCTCGGTGGCGCACGTGGCCGTAGCACATTTCCTGCTAACCCCGGAGGTAGTAGAGTGCGAGCTAGTCATGGTCCAAGGGTTGGTCGAGGAGTCCAACCGCGAAACGGGCTGTTCTGTCTTTTTGGACTTGATTGGCTGCTTACCGCGTGACTGTGGCTTCAGGATCTGTGGTTTGGGTGACGGCGGCCTGGTCGCCGGGAGATGCCATGATGTTATTTGGGGATCTGTTGGGTGCGGGCTGGCAGGACTGCGACTCCTCGCCCGGAAGACAGGCTTGGCAATCGTACTTGGGTCGAGGCCGGCAGAGCTGGTCGATGCTTTTTTGGTAACCCTGACGAACTTGTCAAGGGCACCAGCTTGCGTGACGCCGACCTTTGGCTTGGGCGCCTTTGCGGCTTTCGTCCCCTTGCGGGATGCCTTCATCCGCTGGGTCTCTTCCCAGTCCTCCACCTTGACAGGAATGCCTAGTTTGGCTACCGTCTCCGAGATCCAGAGCAAGTCGGGGTCGTTGGGGTTGAAGGGCTTCTTGGGGCCGCTTTTGCCTTCCTCGGTCACGACTTCGGGTTCGTCGTCGCTGTTGAGAGCAAGACCGTCGCGGCTGGCCAGAATCTCCTCTTCGGGTTCCTCCTCGAAGTTATACCCGACAATATCGGTCGGAATGAAGGAGATCCTCAACTCAGGGGTAAGATCTGTGCTGGAATGGGTGCGACGAGTAGTAATGGACCGGACGAGCTCCGATTCCTGTCTCTCTAGACTCTCGGCATCTTCGGGCCGTTCTTCCTCCTTGCGCTGGCCGCGGTCCATCATTTTCCGTACCAAGAGGCCAGGGGCGAGCACGCGGATGAACTTGACGGCCCCGCCGCGGTACTCCCAGTCAAACGTTTCCCTCACAAACTGCCGCAGTCCCAAGACGTCGATGGAGCCGTCCCAAGATTGGCTCTGTAGCCGTTCCAGCACCGACGCTGGCGAGACCACGGGGTGGGTATAATAGCGTAGCACTTCCAAGCTGGGAAACTCGTCGGGAACCTGGAGAGCCTTGTGCTTGGTCCGAAAGAAAGCGCTCTCGTTGGTGCGCAGCTCATGTATCAGCTTCCGCCTCCATTCGGCGAGGCCAGCGGTGTCGGAGCGCTTCAGGCGGCAGAGCGAGGCGCCAAAGCCAGCTCTGGCGGCCTCGCAGGCCAGCTTCACGCCGGCGCCCGGAACGCCTTCGGGCAGGTAGTCGCCGCCGCTCACTAGAGCAACGAGGACCATTCCCTCGCGGTCGAGGCCCGAGGCTCCCTGGTGGATCATGTCGGTATCGTGCAGGGAAACATGGGTGGGGGTTTTGGCGGAGCCGCTGCCCTCGGCGGTCCAGTTCCGCAGCGTGCGCGTGCATCCAAACATGATGGTGTCGACGTCCTCGCTGAGCACGGCGTCCACGAGGCCCTTTTGCTGCAGCAGGGCGCACTCGGCCTCGGCCTCGCCGGGGGCGTCGTGGATGCGGAACCCAAAAAGGCGAATCAGCCGCTTGGCCATGGAGGTGGCCACGCCATCGCCGCGGCCGGAACGCTTGTTGCGCTTGAAGGCCGGCTTGTTGGGGCCATCGAAGACAAAGATGGGATGGATGCAGTGCGTGAGAAGACGGAGCAAGCGATAGAAAAGCGTGCGGACAGCCGGGTTGGACCCCCCTAAGACACAGGTGAGCGAAAGGCCTCGGGCGTGACAGAGGGGGAGCGAGTGAAGGTACCCTTGGCCGCCTGGATCTGAAATTGCCAGATGGAGATGTCAATGGCCAGGCGCAGCGGCCGGCCCGACTGCTCGAGCTGATCAACAGCGAGTTTGGCAAGCGCTACACGCTGACCCGCGCCAATCTCCTTGTAGATGCTATTGAACGAGGGAAAGCGGTGGTCAGCTCTGCGGCTCGCGGGGGAATGCGGCTCGACTTACCCCTTGATGCCCATGATGTGCAGTTACATACGTAGGTAGGCAGGCTGGCGAGGAAAGAAAGAAGCGAGAGGTGTGCATCAGCAAGTGGCCCAGTGGTCCTCATTTGCCTGAGTAACCCCGGTAGAAGACGGGCCGCCGCTCGGGTAGCCTGAGCAAACCAGGAAGGAGTATGATGATGTATGTACTTTAGTAAATAATGTACGATGCCATGAACGGGAGGGGCGGGAAGCGGGTGCCTGTGTCTTCCAATCGGAGGTGGACGACCGGGGAGGCGGTGATGGAACGCGTCTGCCCTTCAGTCAGGGATCCTGATGAGGGTTGTGTTTCCCACTGTTGACACTGGTTTCCACAGGGATGGGATGGATATGTGGGATGGGTTCCTACTTATGGGATCTCCCATGTTGGATAGGTACATGTACATATGTAGTGGGGTAAACCGCTCAAATTCCAATGGGCAGCAGCAGTTGGACATTTTGACGCTATAGCTCTTTAGCTCCCCCAGTTCCAGTACAGGCAGTAGTACATGTACATGCACTTTGCATCCATGAGAGAGAGTCGGGTCTGTAAGAAACCCACCCCCACCTATGCCATCTTGGATTATAGATCGGGCAGTCCATACATTCATTCATTCATTTATATGTACCTCGATTGCATCTTCCATCCCACCGGGCAGACCAGCGCCTCTTTCCCGAGCCCGTCCTTGACCTCCCATACCATCATCACCCCGACCCGAGTCCGTTTTGCGAAGGGCGGGCGTATCGTCAAGCGCCCCCAGATCGCCCGACGCCGTCGCGTGCAACATGCCCAGCCGTTGAGCCGTCGCCCAAGGCCGAGTTGAGTTCCACCCATCACCGACAGCGTCATGGCCTCGTCTTCTGCCGGCCCGAGTCTCGCCCACCGTTCCGTTGCCACCATCCGGGGCAGTGCCACGGGCCGGGACAGTGCCCTGGTCAACCCGCACACGCCGACCCGTCCACTCTCGAGCTCCATATTCGGCTCGCCCTCGACCGCGCGCGCCGAGGAAGACGTGATCGTCGTGGAACTGGGCTGCCGGAAACTGCGCGTCGGCTTTGCTGGCGACCCCTGCCCCAAGCGCGTCATTACCTTTGACGCCGACGAGGCCAAGCGCGCCGGCGACTACCGCGCCTGGGAGGCCGGCTACAAGGAGGAATGGAGAAAACGGACGGCCGGCCGGCCGTGGGGCAGCGAGCACGAACTGTGGCAGCTTGACGTGCGGGGACAGGACCTGGGGCTCGTCGGAGATCGTCTTGAGCGTGCCCTGCGCGACACGTTTGCCCGGTATCTCCTGATCGACTCCAAGCCGCGCAGGATGTCGTTAGTCCTGCCGCCTGCCATCCCTCTGCCGCTGCTGTCGTACGTGCTGGACACCATCTTCCACAGCTTCCAACCACCGACGATATCTCTGCTTTCCTCCCCGGTCATGGCCACCTTCGCCGCGGGAGTCCGCTCTGCGCTGGTGGTGGATATAGGCTGGTACGAGACCACCGTCACGGCCGTTTACGAGTACCGCGAGGTACAGACGTGGCGGACAACAAGGGCCGGCAAGATGCTGTTGGAAGAGACACGGAACTTCCTGGTCGAGGCCCTCGAGGGACGACCGGCACCCCAGGGCGATAGAGAGCCGGCCCCCAACGACGTCATCAGTTTCGAGGAGTGCGAGGAGGTTGCCACGCGCATGCTTTGGTGTCGCAAGCCTCACAAGAGCCCGCGCCAGGTACCGTCGGAAGGCCTGCCCACCCTGCACGAGCAAGACGAGTCGGAAACACCCGACCCGACCGAGGACTCGACACCCACGCCCATCCACCTCACCTCTTGCCGGCCCCCCCGGACATTGCAGATACCCTTCTCGCGGCTGGCCGAGCCCTGCGAGACTACCTTCTTCCCCATGCGCTATGCAGCCGCGTGTTTCGACGACCACGAGTTGCCTCTGCATTTGTTGGTGTATCGCAGCTTATTGCAGCTGCCCCTGGATGTGCGGGCCATGTGCATGTCACGGATCACCTTTACGGGGGGGGCCTCGAACATCATCGGAGTCAAAGGCCGGCTCTTCGGTGAAGTACGCCTCTTGGCCCAGGAAAGGGGCTGGGACCCCATCCAGGGGAAGGGTGTCGAAGCCTACAAGAAAAACCCCAAGCTGCGGCGAAGCGGCAGCAGGCAGGCGAATGAGGGCCCAATACCCGTGATACAGACGTCGGGAGACGTCGGCACGGCGGGCGAGGACGAGGCGCCACGCGTCAAGGCGGCGGATGCGCCACAGGAGGCAGACCAAGTGGAGGAACTGATCCGGAAAGAGAAAGGCCTCCAGTCGCCCGCCCAGGGCGTGCTGCGCGCCATCGACTCTATGGGCCCGTGGTGCGGAGCGAGCTTGGCGGCACAGCTCAAGGTACCGGCGCTGGCCACGGTCGAACGGGATCAATGGTTGCTTCAGGGGGTTCACGGTGCAGTCCGGCCCGGCGAGATCGACGTCCAGACGCAGCAACGACAGCAGAGGCAGAGCATGGGCAGCGGAGGCCTGATTAGGGGCCAGGGCAACCAGGCGAACAACTGGACTTTGGGTGTCTGGGGCACCGTCTAGACGGGCGAAGGGCGCCCGCTGTCCCGGGCGCGCGTGTGGATAGTTTACGGTGCGAGGGAGAGGCGTACACAAAAATACCCCCGGGTTTCTATCTTGGATGGACAGACGGACGGAATGGCCGCCTGCGATCCATCCCCATCCCCTCTGCGCCCGCTCGTCTCACGCGACTGAGCACGTAGGATTCGTGCGACAGCCCGGGCGAATACAGGGACAGCCGTCCGTTACTTCGGTACGCCGGAATGTTCTGAGTTGTGATGGGACATTCCGCGATAGTATTTGAGACAGGGCCGACCCCTACCTCTCTTACTGATATCCAGTAGCAAGTACATACTCCGTAATTACGCGAGCCAACCTCCAAGTAAGTCATGTACTATTGAACATATGACATTAGATCGGAATGTAGCTCTTATGTAAAAACTATGTACATGGTGAAGTAAAATGCGGGGAAAGCTCGACCTGCCCACCGGTGGGCAGATTTTCGAGCTTGAACTCGGCCCGGATGAGCACCCGCGCGGCCTCGGGATGGAGGATCCATTAGTATGGATGGATCTTAGCACCATCTACATGACATCCAGGGAAATGCTAGGGAAATGCATATCCCATCATCCCACCTGTTTGCGTGCTCAAGCCCAAGCGCAAGCCCAAGCGCAAACCCCCGAGCCTGTGGACTAATTTGTGGCGGATGAAGCCGTGGCTGCGCTTACAGCGACGACTGAGCCCGCCCACGATGCGCCCTCTGCGAAAGCCTTTTGTCTGCGTCCAGTGCCGCCCCGGCGCGCCGTGGACGCGCCTCTTCCACGCCCCGGCGCGCCTGAGAAGCTCGGCGGCGGCGGCGGCGGCTTCTTCTTCGCCCTTGGCCGACGGCAACAGGCCGACGTCGGCGCCGCACCCGACCATCGACATCAAGCACATCCGCCAGAACCCGACGCTCCACGAGCAGAACTGCCTGGAGCGCAACTACAAGGCGCAGAGCGCCTACCCGGCGCAGATCGTCGCCCTGCACGAGCAATGGCAGGAGCACCAGCGCGAGGCGCGCCACCTGCGCGAGCGCGGCAACCTCGTGCGCAAGCAGATCGCCAACCCGGCCACCATCACGGGCGACGAGGACCCGGCCAGCGACGCGCTGCGCCGCATGTCCAAGGACGAGCTGCTGGCCGAGGCCCGGCGGCTCAAGGAGACGCTGGCCGCGACTGAGCAGAGCGAGGACCGCCTCACGGCCGAGATCCAGGGCCTGGCCCTCGCCATCCCCAACCTGACGAGCGAGCAGACGCCGCGCGGCGACGAGCCCCTGGTGCTCTCGTACATCAACGACCACCCCGAGCCGCGCCCCGACGCCTCGGACCGCGTGTGGCGCTCGCACGTGCACATCGGCTCCGAGCTCGGCCTCCTCGACTTCGCCGGCGCCGCCACCTCGTCGGGCTGGGGCTGGTACTCGCTGCTGGACGAGGGCGCCCGCCTCGAGCAGGCCCTCATCCAGTACGCCCTCGCCGCCGTCACGCGCCACGGCTGGCGCCAGGTCGCGCCGCCGAGCATCGTCTACGGCCACATCGCCGCCGCCTGCGGCTTCCAGCCCCGCGACCAGCACGGCGAGACGCAGATCTACGCCCTCGCCCAGCCCGCCGAGGACCGCGCGCGCGGCCGGCCCGAGCTCGTCCTGGCCGGCACCGCCGAGATCCCCCTCGCCGGCATGAAGGCCGACACCCTGCTCGACGAGAGCGACCTGCCGCTCAAGCGCGCCGGCCTCTCGCGCTGCTACCGCGCCGAGGCCGGCGGCCGCGGCGTCGACACCAAGGGCCTGTACCGCGTGCACGAGTTCAACAAGGTCGAGATGTTCGCCTGGGCCGAGCCCAACCTCTCGGCCGCCACCGAGCTGCTCGACGAGATGCTCGACATCCAGACCGAGATCCTCGCCGAGCTCGGCCTGCACTGCCGCGTCCTCGAGATGCCCGCCGCCGACCTCGGCGCCTCGGCCTTCCGCAAGTGCGACATCGAGGCCTTCTTCCCCTCGCGCCGCGACAAGAACGGCGGCTGGGGCGAGGTCACGAGCGCCAGCGTCTGCCTCGACTACCAGACGCGCCGCCTCGCCACCCGCTTCAAGGCCGCCGGCAAGATGCACTTCCCCTGGACCGTCAACGGCACCGCCCTCGCCGTCCCCCGCGTCCTCGCCGCCCTGCTCGAGAACGGCTGGGACGAGGACCGGATGCGCGTGCGCCTGCCCGAGTGCCTCTGGGACGCCATGGGCACCGACAGCATCGGCATGAAGCACCGGCTGAAGTAGCCCCGGGGGAGAGGGGAAGAGAAAGGAGACCGACACTTCTGCCCCTTTCTTTTTGTGCGTGCTCGCCGTATATAGCATGTGACTTACCGTCACGGCGGGGGTGTTTAGTTTGTCAGGTCTTTTCTCCAAAAGCGAGGCAAAAGGAGAAGGAGGAGGAGGATGTTGGCCTTACCTGCCTGCCTGCGTTTACCTACATAGCTATTACAAATCACTATGTTCGGTGCTCACTCGAACCGGGCTGAAACCAAAATGTACACACACACACACACACACACACACACTAAGCACCCCTTTTCGCTCTCCGCCCAACCCACCATCTATCTGCCTGTGCGCCGAAACCCGCATAGAATGAATGACACGGGGGACATCGGCTCGACGCTGGCAAGCCCGCACCAAAGGGGCGGAACGCGCCCCAACACGATGGCTGTGGGAGAGACATTACTACCTAAGCTATCTACTTACGGAAAAAGTACCTGGTCGTGAATCATGGCTGTCCCCCGTCCGCACGCAGTCCGGAGGGGGGGAATAAACAGACGAGACCCCCGCAAGTTACACAGATGTACAAGAAACCAAACAAAAAGACGCCCGGACGGCCCTGTCGGACCGTCCTCACCACGCTTCCGACTATCGCATCGTACGTGTTCCTTCACTGTCATCAGGTCGCGTAGACCACAACGGCACCGTCCTCATCCACCGCTGAGTTGACGGTGCCCCCAACGCTGTCGGCGCAATCGCTTCCTTCGTCGTCATCGTCGCCATCGTCAGGATACCCTGCTTCCGAATCGGCGCTCGTGATTACTGTGGTGCCCTGGCTGGACCGTCTCGAGGGACCATCATCACTTTCGTCGTCTTCTCCCCCATTAGGGTTGCTCCCATCGCCCGTAGCCGTGATATCCGAGGCGGCATCGTCATCGTCGTCGTCATCGACAGTCTCCTCGGGCTCATATGGCGTCTCCGTCATCATATCCGTCTCATTCTCGGCTGGCTCGTCGATCTCCCGGACCGAGTCAATGACTTCGTTCTCCTTGTCGCCTTCCAGGTCACCGTACCGCTTCTTGCCGGGACCGCCACCCCAGCTACCGTTGCGGAAAGTACCGTTGGCGGCCGGGTTGCGAACACTTTGGCTGCGTTTCATCCCGCCAGACGACATGTTGCTGCCGATCTGGCTCAGGCTCAGGATGCGCCTTGCTGCGCTCGAGGGACTGGGAGGGACCCGACTGCCATTAACCGCCATGTTGACGGCTTTGCGGTGCGCTGCCGGGGACTGGGCGTTCAGCGTCGAAGCATCGGCCGGCGCCAGGCCCGATCTAGCACCCGGGACGCGCTTGCGCGACATAGCCTCGCGGCCCTTGGCGCCGCCCTTGGTCAAGAGGAGGGCCCGTGAGTGGTCGAGGACTCCTTCGAGTATGCGGCGCTCCAAGCCTTCGGCGCGCGCCTCCATGGTATGAAGCTCTTCTCTCCGGATGTCCATGGCCGTCTCAAGTGACGAAACGTCAGCCGTCAAGCGAGTCTTTTGCCGCAGTAGGTACTCCTGTTCCGTCCTGAGGGCCATGATGCTCTCGCGCAGCCCGTCCTCCTCCGATCGCAGGGAGACCACATTGGCTTCGACGTGCTCCTTCTCCGCCTGGGCAACGGCGAGGCTGATGTTGGTGTCCTGTAGCTTCTTCTCGGCTTCCTGGACCGACTTCAGGTGTTCTTCGCGGTCGTGGTCAATGCGCTTCTTCTGTTCCTCCAGGAAGCTGGAGATATCCGACGCCGTCTGTATTACCTGGGCATGCACCTTGTCCAGCGTTTCCAGCTGCGTGTACGCCTTGTCGGCCGTGTGGCTATGATCGACAAGCTGGTCCAATTTCGCGTGCAAATCGGTGCCGTCAATGAGTTTGTCCAACTTGGCATGCAGTTCCGTGTCGTCGTACTTCTCGACCGGCGGCGGAAGCTGCTTGGGCTCGTGCTCCTTGACGTCCTCGATCTGCTTCTGGAGCGACGTCGTGGTCGTCTTGGAATGTTCGTAGTGCTCAGCGACCACGAGCGCCACATTCTTCATAATCTCGAGAATCTTCGGCTGGTGTTCCACGACATGGCCTTGGAGCCCTTCGACTATGGTAACAGCAGCTTTGACTTGGTCCCGCGTTAGGGAATGCTCGTTCTTGTCGTCGGCATGGTTTTCCGCGGTTTTGGCGACGAGCTCCTCAACGCGTTCAAACACCGTCTTTGATGCTTCTTCCGTTTTCTCCATGGACTCGGTGACAGTGGAGCCGAGGGTGTCGACCAGCAGCTTCAGCTCGTCGGCCACGGCTTTGGAGCCGACGACGGCCTTCTCGAGCTCTGCGTCTCGCGCTTCGCCGGCTTTGGCGCGTTCCTCTACGAGCAGCTGGAAGGCTTCGTATTTGGTGATAAGCTCGCCAATCTTCAGCTCAAACTTGCTACTGAGGTTGTCGCTAGCGGCCTGCAGCTTTTCATCAGCGTCCAACTTGGCTCCTACCAGGCCGGACTTGGACTCTTCGAATTCCGTCTTCATGAGCTCGAACATTTCCTTCAGGTCAGTGGAAACGGTGCTGGATCGGAGCGTCGCTCCAATACCATCGAGCAGCTTCTGGAGAGCTTCGAGGCCCATGGTTTCGTTGTCGAGCTTGCCTTGTACCATGGTCTGGAACCCCTCGAGGAACGTCTTGACTTCCGACACACGCTCGCCGACTCCGGCAGTCTCGGCCTGGCGCTCTTCGAAGGCTTTGGCGTTGGCTTCGACCTGGCTCTCAAGCACAGACTTTGCGCCCTTGACCATCTCTTCCAGCGACTGGAGATCCTCTTTGGACGGCAGGGCCGCGATGTCCTTTTCTGAACTTGCCTTCATCTCATCGAGATGACTGGTGACCTTGGTAACGAGAGCCTCGACGGCCGCAACATCTTCTTTCTTCGAAGTCGACTCGACCTGATCCGCCACGGACCCAAGTAACTCCTTGGTCTCCAAGAGTAGGGCTTCAATAGCATCGACATGGTCCTTTCTGACAGCCTGCTCACCGTCGATCATGTCGTCCAAACGATCTTTGGTGTTCCGCAGGATCGTTTCAATCGCAAGTACGTCTTCCTTTGTTGAGGCGTCTTCGATGTTGCGGGGCGTACCATCCGCTTTCTTCCCTGTGTTTATCTCGTTCAAAGTCTCATGCATTTTCCGCAGCATCCCTTCCACTTTGGAGAAGTCCTGTTTGGGGAGGTTCTGAGGGCTTGCATCTCGGGGCGCCGAGCTCTCAGGTGCAGGTGTGGGCATGTTGGCAATGCCAGCCACTGACACCTGGATGTTGCGTAGCATTTCCTCAACCCCAGCCAGATCCTGCTTGGACAAGCTTTCAGAAGCAGGCGGCGGCTCCAACGTCTCCAGTTTGCCCCGGAGCTGCACAAGCAGACCTTCGAGGTTCTTGAAGTCGTCTTCCTTCAGGTGGTTCAAAAGCGCGACTTCATTGTTGCCGTCTCCGCCGATGGTGGCAAGCGCCTTGTCGTCCTGCGATTGTTGCTCACGGAGAGTGTCAATGTCTTTTCGCACGCCTTCGAGGCCAGATTTGAGAGCGTCCAGAATCTCGTCGTTGGCCGTGAGATCGGCTGGCTTGTTCGTCATCTTCTCAACGCTGCTTCGAAGATCGCCAAAGCCTTCATGCATGGCGTCGAGGATTTCGTTGGTGCCAGCATGTGGCCGTAACAGCTCCTGGCGCACGCGTTCAAGGCCATCTCGCAGAGCTTCCAGGATCTCTCGGTTGTCAGCCGCGGGCGGTGTATGGGGTACGAGTGCCGAGTTGACGGCGTCGCGAAGGGAGCCTATTTCCTCGGTGATGATCGCTCTGGACCCCTCGGTAGACTTATCGACAAGCCCTGCGACCTCGTCGCGGAAGCCATCCAGGCTCCGCACAAGCTTCTCCATATGCTCCCCTGGGCCGGCTGTGCCGCTGGCTAGGCCAACATACTCCTGCATGTGGTTTCTCAGCTGCTCAAAGCCGCCCTTGGTGGCATCCAAGACCTGCTCGGTGTCCTTGTCGTTGGCTGCTGCGTTCTTCTTTGCCTCCTCCGCGACCGACTTGAACTCCTCGCGCATAAACTGCATGAGGTCATGAAGTCGTTCAGTTACCTCCACATGATCGACATCGCCGCCGTGGGGCACCATGGCCTTGGAGGTAGGGAAATCGAAGGACTGGAGGCCTTCTTTGACGGCCTCCAGCATATCCTCCCGGGTCAGCTCATTCGCTGGAGGGCCTACGGGGATCTCGAACTCTTCGAGACACTGCCTAACTGCATCGAGAACATCTGCGCGGGTGAGGTTCGCCGGCGTGTCGACCTTGGGGGGGTTGAAATTCTTCAGGCCCTCCACAACAGCCTCGTATACCTCATCTCTGGTCGCGCCTTCGTGATCGCCGTGTTGCGGGGTGTGCGTTTGCAATCCCTCCTTTAAACATGCGAGAATCTCGTCCCGATCCAAGCCGATTTGCTCAACGGAGATATCAGGCTTATAGTTCTCCCAAGCATCCTTGACTGCTTCGACAACGTCATCCCGGCGAATATCCGACCCGCCGGACTTGCCAGTTCCCGCTTCGCTCAATGCCTGGCTCATGGCGTTGTAGATTTCTTGGTAGTCGACAGCTGACTTCAGAGTCTCGGTCGATGCACGGTGGTGCTCCTTCAGAAGTTCGGCCATGTGAAGCTTCATCTGCTCAATGGATTCGTCGACAACCTTCTCCGTCTGGGTCTTGGTGTCGGGCCCGGTCGTGTCAGATGCGTTTCCATGGACCTCGTCCAGACGTCGGCCGATCTCGCGGCCCATGCCGAGGACCTCGCCTCGAAGCTCGCGAACAAGCGCCTTTACCTCGGCCGTCAGGCCACCGCCTTGGGCAACACTGTCCTTGACAGCGCGGATGGCCTTGACGAGGTCGTCGTTAAGCACGTCGCCAGCCCGGGATGCAGAATGGGATCGGGCCTGTTTCTCGCTGGCATGCAGCAGCGCGTTAACCCGCTGCGCTACGAGATTTGGCGGCTGCTGCTGCTGTTGATGCTGCTGCTGCTGCTGGGGGTGCCAATCCAAATCGTTCATGGAGCCATCTTCGTCGTCGAAGCCGAAGCTCCCGGTACGCGGCATACCTCCACCGCCACTCGCGGGTACGAGCGCAAGCTCCTGGCTGGTGGACCTTAGCTGATGTATGAGCTCCTCAATTTTCCCGGCAGAAGCCATGCCGGAAAGCTTCTCCGCCAGCTCGGTCAGATTGGCGAGCATGGCGTCCTGGCCATCCTTGGTGCCCATTTCTCGCAGGATTTTCTCCAGGAGAGCCATGGTGGCGGGCGAGTCGCTGACCAACGACGGTGCGCTGCTCAGGCTGGAACCGGCACTGAGTATGGATTCACGGTCGATGGAGGCAGAAAAGCTGTTGGGGGAGGGGATCCTGGGCAAGCAGAAGCCCTTGGATCCCTTGGGGCTGCCATTGGCGTTGCTTTCCGTGTCGGCCCCGGCGTTGTAAGCGTCCCGCTTGTGCCGGTGGGAATCCCGACCGTGCCGGGTAGGATCGACATTGATGGCGAGGTCGCGAAGACTCCTCCGGATATCCTCGTCTCTGGCGTGCGTAGCCTCCTTGAGACTCATCAGATCAGTAGCATTGTCCCGGCTGCGCCGACTAAGCGTTGACATCTCTTTCTGCAGGGCGGTGGCGATGTTGGTGAGCGTGGTGATTTGGTTCGATAGTTTGTCCATGGGTGGCGACATCCTCACCGGAGCCGAGGAATTGTTGGTGGTAGTCGCCAGGGGGGACTCCGCGGCCGGGGACTCCTTGGATGGCGACATGTCCCGGGGTTGGTGCATGTTATGTATCGCCAGCATGGTGGCGGACTGGGGAGGGATGTTCTCGCCCAAAATGCTGCTGCTCTGTTGCGGCGGGCGCCGAAGCAGGGGGCGCAAGGCGGGCGCGATGCTGATGGAGTTGGCTGCCAGCGGATCCTCCTTCTCTAGTTGTTGATGTTGCTGTTGTGGTTGTGGTTGTGGTTGCGGCTGCTCGGCGGGCTCGGGTTTCTCCGGTTCGCGTCTCTCGGGCTCGCGTCCGCGGTTCGGGGTCTGGGGATGGCTGTTCTTGTCGGGCGACCTGCTGGGGAGGGCACCCACCGAGTCGCGTCGCGCCGACCCCTCGATCATGAGGCTCAGATCCCTCACGGTCGGGGTCTGCATGGACTGCATGCGCTTGTGCGGGTTGCCGCGGGGCACGAGGGCGCGCTCGGGCGAGGGGTCGTTCATGGTCATGCGTTTCGCCATGGCGGGCACGAGGGCGTTCTCGCGGGCCTTTTCGTTCAGAGCGGCATGCGCCGACTGTATCGCCGCCGAGGTGCCGACGCGCGAGGTGCCGATGCCGACGGTGGGGGATTGGGGGTGCAGCGGCAGGGGCGGAGGCGCCCGCTCGGGATCTGAACTGTCCCACCTGGTGGTGGTGGTGAGCGAGGAGGGGAAGGGTTGGGCAGGGACGGAGGGCATCAACGTACATTGGGATGAGGGCCCGACCTTGGTCGGAGGAGGCAGAGGACTGGTGTCGTAGATGAGGCGGCCGGTCGACCGGAGCGTCACGCTCAACCGGAGGCATGCTCGCAGCCGGGGCGGGCGGCGTTAAGTAGTATGGGAGCTCTAGGAATGTGCTGTCTTAGGGCAGGGCGTGGGACTGGGACTGGGACTGGGCCTGGGCCTGGCCGGCTGGGTCTCGGTCGGGGGCGTGGGTTCGATGCAGCTCGCGAGGGCGCTCGCTACTCGCTGCTCGACATGTAGTACCTGTTACATGTATGGTGTGCAGCATGCGAGTCACGTCAGGGCAGAGCGGGCGAAGAGGGTATCCAGTTCCGGCGGGCGGCGGTGAGGGCTGGAGGAAACGGACTCGTCTCGATCTGGGTCTGGGGAACATGGGAAGCATGAGAAACTAGGACGCAGGGCCGAGGCTACGAGCCAAGTAGGCAGGTTATAGCCCATAAATGACGGTGTAGTCGAGACGGCGCGCGGTTACGGTATCAACAATGGGCTGGTATCCCAGCAACCGCCCCGCCAAACTACCGCTTTAGTAGTAGCCACGCAGGTGCTCGGGCCCTTTGATGCGCCCGCACTTGCCATGGGATGGGATGGGATGGGATGGGATGTACAGGGAGCGCGCGCATTTGGAGGGGGGGGGGAGGGGGAGGGGGGCAGGCGAGCCTGACGTGACGGGCGGGAAGTTTGGTCGCAGGGCAAACGGACGACCTAAGGTACCTACAGTCCATACCTGGTGATGGGGATGGAGATCAACGAGAGTCCTTCAGACGTCCATTGGAAACATGTATCTATCTCTCCACTTTCTTCCCAGCTTTCCATCTTGTTCTGGGCGGGCTGGGTTGCCAGTTTCCCGGCCTCCCGTACAATCTTTTTCTTCGAGACGGGTGGTTGTTAGTTAAATCCATGGTCTGTAACCCCAACCTCCAGCTTACAGGAGGCTTGCAGGGAGGGGTGTGGGACTTATGTAGGTACAATCATTTTGAGTCGCAGTACATCAGCAAGCTGGTTACCCTAAGCACTTACTAGCCTGGTACTGCAGTACCTACTAACTCGCATCCATTGTACACATGTTCTCATAGTAGTACCTATGTAGATACCATGGATGGACTGACTCCAATGTCAAACTAGCATATCCGCTCATGTAGGTACGCGCCTGGAAGTGGGAAGAAAAGGCTCCTGGCCCCGTAAACAAACTTCCGTTCCCAACACTCTCCTCCCATCCCATCACGCCGGCAGGGACGCCGGTAGGGGCAGCCAGGGCAAGGTTTCGGGTGCCAAGCGCCCCCCTCTACCACCGCGCGCTACACGCGCCGCCACGTCAGAGACGCGGCCATGATCCATGGAGCCATGCGAGCCATGGTCAAATCGCATTGGATGGGCGAGGTTTCTTTCCCCTTGGGCCGGCCCAGTAGTTTCTGCCGCCCATAAACTAACCTGGCTCGCTTGCCCGATTGGTCATGCCACCTAACTAAAGAGGTTCCCTACCATGAAAGGGAGTCTGCGCTCTGAGGATGGAAAGCAAGTACTTAAGTATACATACAGCCTGCCGACCGGCGTAAACACAAGTTCACGTGTTCATCACCAATCACCCTTTCTGGCCATGGTCGTTTCGTAGGGGAGACCCGTTGAGAATGGATCGCCCAAGGAAACAAGAAGAAAAAGAAATAAACTACCCCAGACGGACTGGAAGCAAAGACGACAGACGCCTTGCGCCAGAGCCACAGTGTGCGCCCTGAAGCCCGCTCCAAAATTCCGACGCCAACGCGATGGCGAATTGCCGCTGCGATCGACTCGACTTTCATTGGGCGGAGCCATAGTTGCCGGGCCCCTGTGCCGAGATCAACCACCAACCACCGGAATCCTCACTTGTTGTCCTGGCCACCCGAGTTACAATTTCCGAGAACCGCACACAGCCAGTCAGTCCCTGTGCAGCCTGCCTCTCTTGCCGCCCGTGGTCTCGCTATCGTTCTTCTCAGGCCACGGCCTGGTCAATCTCCCGCAGGAACAGCGCCGCGTCCCCGGAAGCGAGACGTCGCGAGAAGACGTCGCCGGTGCTGATGTGGTACTCGGGGATGGCGCAATCCCCGTTCGACCACTCGAACCCCTTGTCTCGTCCGCTCCTGGCGGGCCGACGCTCGAAGCCGGCGAGTGCCTTGGGCTGGTACCTGTCGTCGCCCGCGGGTTTCTTCCGCATGCGGTAGGCGACCGAGGGATGTATCATCTCCCGCGTGGCATTTCTTGATTGATCGTACTCGATACCGCTGCTTTTGTCGGCCGCGTAGCGGTACGGTGTTCTCACCTCCGAGCCCGCCAGCACCATCGTCCCGGTAAAAGAGTCGATGATTGGTCCCGTGGCCCAGCCGTGCACGATCTCGGCCGAAACCTGCTTCGGCGGTGCTTTTTTCAGACCCGTCCAGTTGAAAAACTCCGACGTCTTGTTCGCGAGCCGGCTGCCGCTGCGGCCCGTCTCTGGGCGGGCCATTTTGACGAGGGCCGAATCTATCAGGTTCCTTCGTTCCTCCATTGCCGCCCCCGCAAGGGCGTCAAGACTGGCGTCGAGTTGAAGGTAAGGCGCTACTTGCTCGCACATCCAGGCGAACGAGATCAATGCGATTTCTGCCCTCGTCAATGTCTCGAGTCAAACAGGCACGCCGCGGGACCACTCACGCTCGAAATCCCCCTTCCAGTCCTTGAGGGCGTCGCTATCGCCTCCCCCGCAATGGATGTGGTAGCCCGGGAACCAGACCTGCAGTAGTTCCGACTGCGAACCTACCAACTCATCGTGCATCTCACAGTCTACCAAGTCGGCCCAAGCCTCGCTAGAATGGGCTTGCTCCCAGCACTTCTTGGCCTCCTGGATGGATCGCCTATGACCATGCCGCCGCTGGGTGCTTTCGGCCGGCAAGCGCCACAGGGTAGGAGTGAAGGGACTGCGGTGCTCGTCGAGAGCCAGTGCATGGAACGCGTGGCGGATGTCTTTGCACAGGAGCATTGGGATCAGAACTGTGCCACCCAAAAGGGGCGGGGGGGCTTGACCAGTGCAGGCCGGACTTACAGGGGCTGAGAGCAACGTTATGAAAGCCCGGGTCTGGCACGTCCAAGAACTTCTCGACGAATTTCAGATTGCTCCGTGTCCAGGGCAAGTCAGGGATGCCCAGGCTGCCGACGGTGTCAAAGACGCCGACAACCTGAACAACTCGCGACCGTTCGGGGGCGGAGGTATGGGGACGCTTTTCCCACTGCGGCATGGAGCCCTCAATGCCGCTTTGCGGATGCGGCGGCTGGAAGGGAACGCCCGTCACCCATTCCCGGTATGCATCGGTTTTCCTGAACCCATTGCTGTCGTCGTGCGCTTGGTACTTGGCATAAAGGTCCGGAAAGTCGTGCAAGTCTCTGGGCGAGATGACGCCGATGTCATTGACGAGCCCCGCCACCGCACGGGCTGTGTAGGCGCCCCTGGAAAAGCCGAAGCAGAGCACCTCGTCGCCAAGGGAATAGTTGAGCACGATGAAGTTGTAGGCCTCAATGACGTTGCCGACGAAGCCGACGCCCAGGCCCCCTTGGAGGTCCCTCTCCAGGTTGCTGAGGACGCCGGTGCCGATCCCGGCGTCGTAGTAGACCAGCTGCTGCCATTCCCGGCCCCGGGTGTCCTTTCCACTGCGGGCAACAGAGCGGGCCAGCCTCGTGACGTTGGACGGGATGTTCTCCAGCCCCGTTACCGAGGACTGCCAGGTGCCGTCGCAACAAACCACAAGCCGCTTGCGCGTGGCTCGAGAAGCCCCGGAAACGGCCGCGTCCCCCGGGGGCGTCATGGTTCGCGTGGGTAGAGTAGGGCAAACTTGGATACCAATGCCTGTCACGTCCTACCGCCCTTCGACACCGACGGGACACATGGACTTTATATAGTCGTCACTTTCATGAAGGGCACACCCGCGTCCGGCCCCATTCGACCCATGTTTCCCCCCTCGCACCGGACAATGAGACCGAAAGTGGCTTGCGTACCAGGTCTAGCCAGTAGGATGGGGGTAGGTACGGTTGTGTTTTCGTTTCTGTCGTCCGGCGTGAGTCCCGGGGTGCCGGGCTCTCCCGATTCCTAGGGAGGACTGTGTCTGGCTTCAGCTGAAGCCACTAATTGCTTTTGGACTCTCCCGTCCGCCTGTGTATGGCCTATCTCAGCCGCCAAGAAGCACCGGGTCGAAGTTGACTCACGGATTACCGGCGGTCTAGATGGATTCGCATAGTCAATTGGGGGAGTGGGGGTCAGATTCAGCAGCAGCATCAGTCATGTGGTGCTGGTAATGGTGGTGGTGGTGGCCGAAACGTATCCATACAGCCCAGTATCTGTTCCATGGTTTGGATGTAATGTATGCTTACTACATAGGACTGCGCCGCATCTGGCTTAGACAGCAGCTGAGCTGACCCCATGGGATTATACTTACCTATCGCTTGTGGCTGGCTGTCCATTGGCTGCATAATGTAAGTAAATGTAGGTATGTACGTATGTGCCCTCCTTATCACGCCTGGAGGGCTTAGCTCAAGACCAACTAGCCACGGCTTAGACATTGATGTACCGATCTATGTAAGTAACCCCCCCGACTGGCGGGGGAGGAAATGACAACAATACTTTATAAATGTGTACACAAATTTTCCTCCACATTCACTATACCACACTCCCACGTGCTGCTGCATGATCCGCCGGGTACATAGAGGACGACGGTGCAATGGACGGACGGCTCCCGCTCAGATTCCGCCAAGGTGGTCAAGAGATCCATTTTCCAGGCGGCTGGAAAAACTCCACCTGGCGTCAGCAAGCATATTCTTCAATTCGTCCGGGCGGTCCAGCGTTGCATATGCATGCATGTTGCGTAAATGAGGGAGGCCCGGCATGATGAGGGGGGAAAGCCGGGGGACCCTCTCCATTCGTCGTTGAGCCGATGCGTGTGATGAAGCTGGCGTTACATTTCGCCCCCATTCCTAACGGCTCCCCCCCGTTTACCCTCTCTCGAAGGGGCCTCTTTGCGGTACATCGCGGCACGCCATCCGTAACCAGACGGCAGGCTCTTTCCCTTTTGAAGGGCTTTCGATGCCTCGGATTGTGACGAGTCGGCCAAGCTCGGCGGTCCCAGGCCGATAAGGCGGCGGACGGAGGAAGGGCTCGTCTGACAGGCCTGGTTGTGTGACAGGCCTTACGCCGTACATAAAGGCTCGGCTTTCTACATATTACGGGTCGTCTAGAGGGTTATACCTATCTCTGTGAGCAAGCGGAATGCAAATCGTTTGGCCTTCGCGTTGAATGCAAAGAATGGCACTTGTCGAATTCCTGATCGGGCACCTGTGGTTGATTGCCCTCGGCCTCATCGTCTCCCGATATGTGTGGCATCAAGCAAAGTCTTGGTATCGCCTACGGCACTTTCCCGGTCCTTTTTTCGCATCGCTATCCTACTTATGGGTTGCTCGCATCGCCTTGAGCGGGAGATATGCCGACAAGCACCGAGATGTGTCCCAGAGGTACGGTCACTTGGCCCGCATCGGACCCAATGTGAGCAGTTTCGCGGTTCCTCCCGCCGCTCCCTCGTTCGGATTCGATACTCAGTCCAGGAATCGTAGGTCCTTACCACCGACGACCCCGAGGTCATCCGGAAGCTGTCGGCCGCCAAGAGTTCCGCATGGAGGGACTCGTGGTACGAGGGCGGCCGCTGGGACCCCTACCACCACAGCATGTTCAACCTGCTGGACCCCGAGGCCCACGACCGCCTCAAGGCCAAGATGGCGCGCGGCTACGGCGGGCGGGACACGGAGGGGGTCGAGCCCGCCGTCGACGGCCAGATCGACGCGCTCCTGGGCCTGATCCGGCGCCGGTACCTGTCGACGCCGGGGGAGGCCCGGTTGTTGGACCTGGCGCGGCTGAGCTCCTTCTTCACCCTGGACGTCATCACCAAGATCGCCTTCGGCGACGCCTTCGGCTGCCTCGCCGCCGACGCCGACGTCTTCGGCTTCCACCACGAGGTCGCCAACAGCCTCCCGGCCCTGCTCATCGCCGTCGAGGTCCCGTGGATCCGCAGCATCATCTTCTCGCGGCCTTTCCTGAAGCTCTTCGGGCCGAAAAAAACCGACGCGGCGGGTGTTGGTCGCCTGCTGGGGTGCGTACCCGGCCGGCCTTCTCAAGAAGTTCTACGCCTATGGAACGTCTGGCTGATTGTCTGATCCCAGAGTCGGCAGTGCCGCTGTCGAGAAGCGGTTCACCGGTGAAGCACAAGAGAAGCGCGATATCCTGGTCAGTTCCCGCGCATCATAGTGGCCCCCCTTCCGCGCTGTTTAGTAACATTCGCTCGCGTCACCACCCAGGGATCATTCATGCGCAGTGGGCTCACCCAGCAGGAGTGCGAGGCCGAGGCTGTGTTCATGATCATAGCCGGCTCCGACACCACCGCTTCAGCCATCCGGACTACGATGCTCCATCTGATGGCGACGCCTCTTGTGTACCGCAAGTTCAAACAAGTCATCGCCGAGGCCGTCGGCGCGGGCAGCGTTTCCAGTCCCATCACCAACGAGGAGGCCAAAGCCATCCCCTATCTGCGGGTTCGTTCCCCCCCCCCCCCCCCCCCCCCTGCTCCTCCTCCTCCTCCTCCTGATTATTATTCTCATTCTTCCGCCCCGCCACATGTTTCTTCGGGAAAAAAAAAAGGCTGACCGGCTCGACTAGGCCCTCATCTTGGAAGGTCTGCGCATGCGCCCACCGACCCCGGGATTATTCGCCAAGTCGGTGCCTCCGGGGGGCGACACGTTCCGGGGGCAGTTCGTGCCCGGCGGCACAGCCATCGGGGTGAACCTCGGGTCCATGGTGCTGAATGCCGAGATATTCGGCGAGGATGCGCACCTGTTCCGGCCGGAACGCTTTTTGGAGGGCGATGCCGCCAAACTCGCCGAGAGGGAGCGTACGGTCGAACTCCTCGTAAGCAAGCCTCCCCCCTCCCCCCCGTCGGGTTCTTGAAAACCATGGCCGAGGAGACAGGGGAACTGATTTGACTCGACAGTTCGGCTCTGGCCGATGGATGTGTGCCGGCAAACCCATAGCCTTCATGGAGCTCCACAAAGTGTACTTCGAGGTGAGTTCGGCGAGGAACCGGGGCCGCAGGACGGACGAGGCTGATGACTTACATCTTGCAACAGCTGATGCGCCATTTCGACTTTCAGCTGGCGGACCCAAGACACCCATGGGACTCGCACAGCTATAGTATCTACGTCGAAAAGAACATGTGGGTAAAGGTCACGGAAGCTAAGGAGGTTTGAACGCGACCCTGGGCTGGCATCTGGATCCTCGAGTGTGCGGAAAGGATTGATATCTATGAATTATTCGTTCTATGGTCGTGATCTGTCTATATACGGGGGGTATAATGAATTATATATGCCGTTAAATATTATCGTTCCAACAGCCCTGCTTAGGCGGAGCCGATCAGGGTGGAGAGAAGACCCTTCTTGGGGGCCTTGCCGTCCATCAGGGCCAGAATCACCTCGGCACCCTTCTCTCCGGCGACCATGGCGCCGAACTGCGGGTTCACCGTCAGAGGGGGCAGGATCGACGTGTCGACAACGTGGATGTTCTTGGTGCCGATGACCTGGGCGTTGGCATCGACGCAGGAGCCGATGCGGCAAGAGCTGGACCAGTGGTTCACCTGGCCGGCGGCGTAGGCCGACGGGGTGGTGATGTACTTCTCGATCTCCTCGACGGTCGAGTTCTGGGGAATGTTCATGGGCGTCAGACCCTCCTTGGCCGGCTGGGTGGGGTGCGAGGCCGGGAGGGCTTGGAAGATCTTGTGGATAAAGGTGGCGATGCTGAAGCCGTCACGGGGGTTCGAGTAGTAGACGCCCTCGCCCGGGCCGGGGGTGAACTTTCCGTCATCCGACAGAACGACGTTGCCGGTCGAGAGCATACCGGACGTTCCGTAGATGTTGAGGGTGATGGTGTTGTTCTTGGTGAAGTCCGAGTAGCCGGCGCTGTCGATGGTGCCCTGGCAACCCACCATGTCGCCGTCCTTGCTCCGCACCCAGCCCCAGAAGACCGACGTCTGCGAGGCGAAGGAGTAGGGGCCGCTGCGGGAAGACAGGTAGAGATCCCGGTCAGCCGAGGTGGGGTCCTCGTAGCTGTGGGTGAAGGACTCGAGGGTCGGGCCGGTGAGCTCGATGAAGGTGTTGGGGTTGTCGAACAGACCCTCACCAACGGCCGTGTTGTTGACCCAGGTGGAGGAATCGCCCGAGATCTTGGAGGCCGCCGCGAGCTTGGCCAGCGTCTCCTTGGGGCCAATACCGGAGTGCATCAACAGGCCGGGCGAGAGAAGCGCGCCACCACTGAGGACGACGCGGCCCTTCGGGGTGAGAGCGATCTTGACGGACGCGCCGTCGATCAGGGCGGTGACGCCAGTAGCCAGCCCGTTGACGTGGTCGACCGACTGGACCTGAGCACCCGTCTGCATACGGAAGTTGGGCCGCTGCAGGGCACTCTGAAGGTAGGTCTTGGTGGGGCCGCCGCGCTGGCCCTTGATGTAGTTGTAGGCGGGGCGTCCGAAAACGTCGTCCTTGTTGTTGGGCTCGTCGTTGATGGAGATGTCAGAGAACCCAGCACCCTCCACAAGCCACTTCTTCGCAGCCTCGTAGCCGCTCTGCTCGTAGAACTTGCCATCCTGCGAGTACTGCGTCACAGAGGGCTGGCGGGCCAGGAGCCTCTGGGTTGCGCCGGCAACATCGGCGCTCTTCCAGCCGGCGGGGTTGTATAGGTCCCAGTCGGAATCAGGAGGCTGGAAGTAAAGCCCGGCGTTGATGGCGCTGTTACCGCCGACGGTGCAGGCCTGGAAGCCGTTCACGACATCTCCCTGGCACAGCAGCTCCGAAGGGCCGGCGAAGATGCTCTTGTCTGTGGAGAGTGTTAGTACGACGACAACGACGCGAAGGGGTTCTCGTCCAACCACTTACACAAGCCAGGCACGTCCACCCTGCTCAGGCTGGTTCCGTTCAGCCAAGCGGGCTTCTCGGTGCCTCCAGTGATGCCGTACGAGGGTCCTCCGAGCTCGAGCAGCAGCGTTTTCTTCCCCTGCTCGCTCAGTCTGTCGGCGACAACGATACCGGCGGGTCCAGCTCCCACGACGATGGCGTCGTATTGGCACGATTTCCAGTCCTCGCCCGCGGGGGCAGCCTGAGCAAGCGTCGCAAGGCTCAGGGCCAAGTATTGCAAAGAGGCCTTCATGCTGGGCTACTAGTAGGTGTAGTAGGAGCACGGGGAAGGGTGGTGGTGGTGGTGGTGATAAGCGAGAGACACCAGGAGGGATGAGGCAAGCAACAGCATCTCGAGAAGGGCATGACACGGGGCGTGCCGTTGTCATTTATGTATTCCATTGTCCCTTTGGCCAGGCGGGCTAGAAGAGCGGGCTGTTGGCTGTCAGCAATCTAGCTGTATCGTTCGGGGAGCGATGTCGAGCCTGTACGACAACGGCGGGTGGGGCGAGCGATTCCTAGGGCCCATAGGATCCATGCCAGCCCCTGTGGCATTGCCCTAGCGGCTCGTATAGATGCACAGGACAAGGGGGTCCGGCATTGCCTCCGGCGTGGTAATATGGGAAGTGTGTGATAGTACCAGGCGGCACGGGTGCGGTAACCCGTTGTTCAGCATGTTGCTGCTATGACGAGATCTGCATCCTAAGGCGGGAAGATGGGCGGGGCGGTGCCATCAGCATGCTCAGTATGGTTGCCAACGGGCCAACCATAGCTGCCCTCTGCTCGAGTCAGCCCAGCCATGGCTTACCGGCTTACCGGCTGCGGCACCTTTCGGCCTTGGGGCCTTGGAAGCTGAGAAGAGCAGCGATGGATTAGACGTGCGTTGGCCGTGCAAGCGACTGCGACTGCGCCGGCGGCGGCTGACGGCTATTGGTTGTTGCTGTTGGCAATGGTGAGGGCGCTGTCGCGTGAACACGCGAGGGGGTCGGACTGGAGTAGTTGCTTGTTCCTGCGGACAGGCCGCGTCAACCCAGCAAACCATCTGCCGGGGCCTCGATCGGGACAAGCACTCTGTACGGGCAGAATAGATGGAGTGACGGAGCCCTGATCGTGCTGGGGACACAGAGATATGGAGTCTACCGCATGTCTCATGGCCCTTGATGTCCGAGCAGGGGGTCGTGCTACTCCGCAGGGGACACGGTGCAAGGCTCAGGGAGATGCCACACTTGACCGGGGGGGAGGCTAGGAGTGAGACTGCAGGCCCGGAATGCCCCCAGGAGAAGAGCGACGGCGGTGAAGCCGTGGGGAGTCCTGGCGTCCCGTATGCCGCACTGGCCCGGAGCGCCCAAGTAGCCCGTACGTGGTTCGGAGGTCGCGAGCGACGATGTCTTGCCGCCAAGGCCGGATCCGGCCTAAGGACTGCCTCGTGTTGTGCCCCTAACGCCGGGCCGCCGGCGTCGCCAGGCGGCCGTGCCGACGGGGGTCAGGTCGGCATTGCCACGTAGAAGTCGTCGCCCGGAACACTCCAGCCAGGATAGGGTGGGTGGATTAGAAGGGGCAAGGCGAAAGCCAAAAAAAAAAATTCGGTACGGGCCACAGCCAAAAGCCGAACCAGCCACGGACGGACAGGGAACGCGGCATGTAACCACAGATGAGGCCGGACCGCTAATCTCCCAGTGGTTAAAATAGAAGCTACTGAGAAGGAAGTAATTTCCCGCTAGATCCGTTACTGCAGCGGGGACGCAACCGGCCCAGGCACAGACTCCACTGCACGATACGAAGCAAATGGGCCCCGCCTGCAGCCAATTATAAGCACACTAGAGGTACCTATTTATTTGTATGCCCGGGTGCCCGGATACTCAAGAACGGGCAGAGAGGTATTGGAAGTAAGGCTTGGAGAGAACATACGATGGATGGTCGGCCAGCAAGAACACCCATGATGCAAAGCCGAGCGGTTGAGTAGGTAATTATTACCTACTCGGTATTTCCTTGACGAGTCGGGTAACGAGTTGTGGATACACTAAGGTGAGTCCCGTAGGTAAAATACTTAAGGATGCAAGAGGTAGAGAGTTAGCTGGAGGTTAAAGGAAAATTCCCGCTCCTCTTCCTCGTCCGTCTCCTGTCCCTCTTGTAACTGGGAGATCTATCGCCGCCGGTTAGCTCTTTTGGCCTCGGGCACCTCAGGTTAACGACGACCAGCCCAGATAGATTGCCCGAGAAAAGGAAGCCCCTCCCTACAGCTGCTCTCTCCCTCCGCGAGCCAGCTACGGAATGTGCTACAAGAACATTGAGGGCATTGCCCGAGCTGGAGGTTTTCGAGTCGAGGTGCTCTGTAACGGCGCCAGGCGAATCTACGAATAGGCGGGCTGTCGGCATTGGCATTTGGGCTGAACCAGAGACAGATCGACGAGGGAAAGGTTGGGTGCTTAAATTGTGGGCCAGGCTCATGGCACGGGCCCGACCCTGTTTCTCTGTTTCCCAAAGTCGCCGGCGGGATGATTGATGATTTCCATTGCTTCCAGGCTGGCCAACGGCGAGTGCTGATTGGATGGATTGCCCTGCCGTCGGCCTTTGTTGGCTTAGTGCCTCTGTGCCACTTGCATATGTACCTCTTTATGTACAGTATGTATACTATGTATTACATAAGGGCGCAAAGTACAGGAGGCACAGGTGGGCAGCCACACGCACTCCCCCGCCCAAAAGGTCCTTATCGGCGCAATCTAAAGCCTGCAGTGAATTTTTTGTTCTGTCGAGCCCCAGCACCTCCGTCTATGTAGTAGTAGTTGCGTGAAGCTTGTTGTTGCTCGTCGTCGTCCGTCTCTCAACCCTCGCCGCCTGTGTGATTCTGGTCTTTTTTCTGTTGCCGCCTCAGCTCTCGTTCCGTCGGCCTCTTAGTATTCTCGCACCGTCCTCCACGATGTCGCCCCCCATGGTTGCAGGCAAGGAGAAGGAGTCCAACGTGGCTCGCCTCCTCGGCTCCGGTACGAGACGAGTGCTGCCATTGACGTCCACATGACGCCGACTGACGATGGCTTCAGGTTCCGCCGGTATCTCCGAGCTCATGGTCTTCCATCCCGTGCGTGGAACCCCGCCGATACGTCACACTGTCCGTCCGCCGGCCCGGCTGCTGACCCGATAATGCCCCCCCCCAGGTCGACACGATCGCGAAGCGCCTGATGAGCAACCAGACCAGAGTAGGATGGAGCCAATGCCACCCGCGCACCCGGCCATGAGATTAACCGAGCTTGCAGATCGCTGGCATGACGGAGCTGAAGACCGTCATCTTCAAGGACAAGGCCACGGCCCCCATCGGCACCAAGTTCGTCTCGCTGTTCCCCGGCCTGGGCTACGCTGCCGGATACAAGGTCCTGCAGCGGATATACAAGTACGGTGGCCAGCCCATTGCCCGCGACTACCTGGCTGCCAACTACGGCAAGGACTTCGAGAGCGCGTTCGGCAAGAAGACCGGCAAGGCCATCATGCACTCGACGGCCGGCAGTCTGATCGGCATCGGCGAGATCGTCCTGCTGCCCCTGGACGTGCTGAAGATCAAGCGTCAGACCAACCCCGAGGCGTTCCGCGGCCGTGGCATCTTCAAGATCATCGCCGACGAGGGCTTCGGTCTCTACCGCGGCTGGGGCTGGACTGCCGCCCGCAACGCGCCCGGCTCCTTCGCCCTCTTCGGTGGCTCCGCCTTCACCAAGGAGTACCTCTTTGCGCTCAACGACTACAACAAGGCTTCGTGGTTCCAGAACTTCGTCGCCTCCATTGCTGGTGCCTCGGCCTCGCTGGTGGTGTCGGCCCCCCTCGACGTCATCAAGACGCGCATCCAGAACCGGAACTTTGAGAACCCCGAGAGCGGCTTCCGCATTCTGTCCAACATGGCCAAGCACGAGGGCATGTCGAGTTTCTTCAAGGGTCTGGTGCCCAAGCTGCTGATGACGGGCCCCAAGCTGGTCTTCTCCTTCTGGCTGGCACAGACCCTGATCCCGGCTTTCGACACCATGCTGAAGAAATAGATGCGGGTCCGGCCGGCGAGGACGATGGCAGTCCAGCGAGATGTGTGGTACTAGGTTAGGCGTAGAAAAGAGCGGGCTGTCATCATGTGTGTAATGATAAGAAGTGGCGTTGGTTGGAATACCTCTTTCCAGTTGTCGATATGTACGGATGATGATGAATGCGAGCTTGGCAGGGGGCTTCAGCTCATGAACGAATATGTAGGTACTGACTTTAGAATATATAGAACAGACTCTACTCCTAAGAGGTAACTTGTTCAGAGCCACACCTCAAGCAAATAGACAAGTATTCGGAAGTGCATTCAAATTGAATCTGAGTCACCAACACTGGTCCAGAGATGTGCGGGGGCTTGTATGCACCATTGGCTCATCAGGTAATCGCTATTCCAGCTTAATGCGCACTTTGGTCAGTCAGTGTTGGTGGATCGTAGCATGTACTTGAACACAGCGATGATGCAAGCAAAGGGGGCCTGGGAGAGAATATGCATGAGAGAAGTTTGCTTGAGCTGCTCGCGCTAAAAAAAAAAAAAAAATCAAAAGGTCGACGACGAGCCCAGACCTACCGCAAACTCGTCCAAAGGTTTGCCGTCGGACCGGCCCCGCATGCAGGGCGACCAGAGCTTGTCTCCGTAGCACACGGGGAAGCAGAGAGCCTCGCTGACGCAGCGGTAGCCCGGGGTCCCGCCATACGGACCCGGCGCCTTGCGGGCCCCCGGCGGCAGACCTGTCCCTCCCGCGGGCCCGGAGCGGCGGTCCTCGCCGGCGCCGAGAGGCGGAGGGGCGTCGTGGGGTCGCCCGGCCCAGCGGACGGCGAACCGGACCCTCGCCCGCCCGTCGGGAGCGTACCGGACGCCGCCGGCCGCCGCGTGGGCCAACCCCCGGGTGAGCATACTGACGGGCGCCGCCGCGCGGGTGCCGCTGGAGGCGCCGGAGGGGGGCGGGGAGCAGTAAGATGAATCCGAGACGGCGCAATCATAGTCGCTGCCGGCCGACATCTTCCCGGACCGGAGCTGTGGATGCCGGGAAGACACTCCCACTGGCTGTAGCGGTTGGTGGGGCGAGTAGGCGGCTAGCTGCAACAACCCGATTCCGGCACCGTGTAAAGAGCCTCCCGGAGGATTCTTTACAGTGGTAAACACCGGAATGTCTGCTGTTCGTCGCCTGAATGATTTGGGTTATGGCCACTATGTATGTAGACCACTATATGGCTGGCTGGTGGAGGGACCTTTACGTCTTAAAGCCAGATCTAACGCTGCTCATGTCTTTCTTCCTATTTCTGCGATGCCTTGTTCCGTCTCTTACGACAAGCCATTGTTTCTTGTCCATCTGTGTTCTCTTGACCCACGCGGCCTTTGTTGGCGCAAAGTGTAGGGCCGGATGGGACCTTGAACAAAGCTACCACTGCGCTCTCAATGCGTGGAAGACGTCGGAATACACTAGCCGGTGTTCAAATTATGGATTTTATCCCACTTCAGACGTACCATCGGCAATCATCGGAATCCAGACGGCATCCAAAGACGCAGGAACATGATTGCTGATGCAAGTACTGAAATATACACCTCACTAGACCTTGGTGAGGTGGTTCAGTGAGGAATAGGAATAGCCAAGCTCCCAAGAGCAACGCCGCCAATGCCAAGAGTGAACCTTCCAACGCCGCCGAGAATGCACGGTGTCCCATCGTACCAGAGCCGCCAAGAAGCACAATCCTCTAGTAGTCTCGCAGGACAGACACCAACTCGTCAAGCCTGGCAAGTTGACCCAGAAGCTTGCTCTGTATGTCCAGGAAGTCCTGGTACTCGTTGTAGATGTCACCTCGAAGCTTCTCCTCCTCCATGCCCTGGACATCCTTCCGTTCTGCCACAGACAAGACATTTTTCTTCTTCTGGCGCTCGACGTCGAGTCGTTGCAAGTGGTTCACCATTGCCTTGTAGGTATTATCCAGCACTTTCGCCATTGTGCTGTCTTGGTCAAAGAACCACAGGAAGAGAGTGCGAGCCGCAGTGCGATTGTTGTCTCGCGGCACCTCCTGGACATCGAGGTAGCCGGCAAGCTCCATCTCGGCCATTTTGATGTGCACGTCGCCTTTCTTCATTAGGGCCAGGGTTGGTAGCGTCTTGTCGTCTAGTTTCCCCTTGGCTCGGAGAATCTTGACAAGTCGCAGGCCTTCTCTTCCGAACCTGTCCTCAATCAGGGTGTCGAGCTCCCGCAATCTCAGTTTCGCCATGAGCCGCTCCATATCAATGGTCCACTCGCCGTGGTCACGCGTGCCACAATGCCGAACAAACTGCTGGCTGGTTTCTGCAAGGAGCAGAAGATGCTGGCGCATTTGCTGCATTCGCTCGGCCTTGGACGGCACTCTGTCTGCGAATTTGACCTTCGTATCTCTGGTCCCATTCTGGCCAGAGACGATCTTGGTCTCTGACTCAGCTTCATGTTTTCCGTTGACATGGTGGAAACCATTGGTAGCACCCGTGATCATCTCACTGTCCTCCTCGTCATCCGCGCCATCGTTGTCCCCTGTCAGGTCGTCCCGGTCGTTTTCGTCGGATGGGGGGTCTCTTTGGATCTTTTCGGCGCTGTTCACATCGACCTCACTGGGTTCGCATTTGCCAATTCCGCTGAAGACGTCGACGGAGGATCTTAAATGCTCAAAGATTTCGATGGTAGTGACAGTGGGCGGATTCGAGGGGTCCAGTTGCTCATCGCCGGGCTGGTTTTGACAGGAGGGCAGCCTCTTGCTCAAGGCCGCAAGCATTGCGCCGTACACCTGGGCTGTCGTGTGTCCGACAACGTCATCCACATAGTGACATAATCTCTGGTTCCGGAGCTCGACTAGACATTTATCATAGTTGACTCGCAAGGTGGTGTGAAACTAAGAGACAGTCAGTATATGCCCAGCTCTGCTGCTTCGAACACCCGCTGTGACCTACCTCGAGAGGCATGTTACCCTCTAGCATGCCTTTGTAGTCAGCGGAGGTCGAGCCATTAGCACTGCCACCGTCTGCGAGTTTGCGACGCTTTGCGTTAGAGCTGTAGAGATATTCATGCTCCAACATGCGCTTCAGGGCCTTGCTTTCACCGAGGATCGCTCTCATTGTTGCATTAACCGCTGCTTCGTAGTCGCCCTTTTGCTTGCTGCCTCGCAGGCCGCTGGGGTATTTCTTCATCTCTTCGTTTTCCACCTCGGCTTTGATATCTTGGGGCGCCTGGAGCATTCGAAGACTGAGGGGTTCCAGAATGCCAATCGCGACGAGGTGTGCAACGGAATCGACAAATTCGTAGTCGGACAGACCAGAATCGCTCTGGGAGGATCCTTCACTCTGCCACGAGTGGAACTCCTCCACAAGCCCCGACACACGCATGTGGCCAGACAACATGACTGTATGGACGATTTTTCTTGCCCGCTCTCCATAGTTGTGATGGACCGACTCGAGAATTTTGCCATTTCGCACGAGATCGTAAGCAAAGCGGGGATTGGCGTCGTAGTTGGTGACCGAGGTGTCGGGGTCCGTATGGTGGTAAATCAGGTTCTGCTGGATCAAGACGGCGAGGCCATGGCGGACCAGACGGGGGGCCAAAGACGACAAGTGCGCAAGCTGGCGCACAGTCGAGCGGCCTTTGGATAGCAGGACCTCGAATATGCGCTGTGAACGGAGAAATTAGGAAGAGCCCCCAGAAAGCGACGAGGGGCGTGGGCGTACCGCAGGCAGTTGTCCATAGACTTCTCGGATTAGCAGAACACACAGTTCCGCTGCATTCTTGGTCTGGGGCGAGAGCATGTTAGCAAGGCACCTTTAGGCTGCGAGGCCACGGCCTGGAGGAATCGCAGATGCAGTTGGCAACCTCTAAGCCGGGGAGCAAAGTTGGCGAACGTCGGTGGTAGTGCCATCCATAGAAGTACCAGGACTGCTAGTCCCCCAGAAGCAGGTAGAGAGTAAAGACACTGCACTGTGAAGCCAGTGTTGCCCCTGGATAGGCCGACGTGCGCCAACTTTTACTCCAGCTCTCCCGGCTAGGTGGTTGGCATCCTGTGTTGCGCGAGGTCTGTTGTTGGTTGACTCACGACTAACATGACTGTTCGGGGACAGCTCCAACTGCTGGCGACGGATGACGATCGTTGCGCTCCAGCCGAGTGGTGTTTACAGGTGGATTAGAAGAGGGCAAAGAAGCAGGTTGATCAACTGGCTGCTAGAGATCCTCTCACGAACCCTAGAGCCGCAAATACTACCGCGTAGTCATTGAAGAAGGAAAGGGTGGTTTTGCATCCAAGTTGCGCTGAGTTGGGGGGTTTGACAGCGAATGCGCTTTTGCAGCGGGTGCGAAAAAAAACTTAAGCTGCGTAACGGAATTTGGGACTTTTTTGTCGGTTGGTCTTGGGATGGCGGGGAACTCGTCCATACAAAAAGCTGGGTTGGCTGGAAGGAAGCAGGCGTTATGAGGTAGGTATGGGGTACAACCTACCTACATCTCAGGCAGGCACGATTACCCCAGGGTGTGCAAGCTACCAAGGGGGTTTGCCTCCCAAAAAGTGACTGGCTCACCACCAGACGAAGAACACCCGCCTCAGCTACAATGTACATACCTGGTACCTACTAACTTACTTCTTTACCTCACATACATACTTACATACCTCCTTCGACCCCAATTCAATGCTTAACAGGAGCCCCCGGTGATAGCCAGGAAGAAGCTGAAGCATGTGCCACCTACCTCTATGTCTTGCATGCATGCGGCTCAAGGTATGTGGGCATCGGGTACCTCTTTCACAGGGGCCTATGTCTATTCCCGCCTCCGCAAAGCTGGAATCCAGCATTGGATGTGCCCGGGTAGGCACCTGTATCCATGTATGTTAGTACATAATTCACAGGTCCATATCGTGTATGAAAGAGGTATGTATGTACACATTGGCATACCTCTCGGAAGTAGTACTTTAGCATATCCCATACAATTTGCAGTTGTGCTCTCGATGTTTCGTAGCATCCATAGCTGCAGCGTCCACTCTGTACACTGCTGGTATGAAGCTCAGCCTTGCCGCATTCGTTAGGTTTTCATGTGACTCTTACTGGAACAGCATAGCAGATTTGCAGCAGCTCGAGAGAGCTTTAGCGGACGAGGACAGGAACCAGGTGGTTTCCTCGACGAGCCGCCCGGTCAGTTATCCGCATCTCGGCACCTCTTGTGTAATGCAAGCCGGAGCTGGGGCAGCTCCAGGTCTGTACGGGCAGACAACGGTCCCTGAAGATCCATGATGAAGAAGGGATTCACCCAATCGTAGCTTGCATGATCCGAATTACGGCACAGGCAAAATCTGTGGCCCGAGCGCAAACAGGCTGATGGGCGGCGCTGTAGGTGTAATGGGCTGGGCCCAATTGCTCTGCGCTCAGCACATTACGTTGGTACATCCGACTGGACCACGCCCGTCCGTGATAGGCTAGCGGAAAACCCACTGAGCTTTTTGTTGCCTCGCTGCCAGCAGCAATCTTTCCGACCTCAATCCCGTCATCCAATCGTCCATTGCTGGCGAACAACCACCCCGATCCGCCATAATGTTCTCCCGAGCGGCTCTCTCGAGAGGCCCCCAGCTGGCCGCCCGTCGGCAAGCTTGCTCCAAGCTTGCCCAGCGCCGTGGCTACGCTGCGGCCGCCTCGGCGCCCTCGTCCTTCACCTACGAAACTGCCGATGTGGCCGGCGTCAAGATCGCCACGCGCGACTCCCACGGCCCGACCACCAAGCTGGCCATCGTGGCCAAGGCCGGAACCCGCTACCAGCCCGCCCCGGGCCTGACCGTCGGTCTCGAGGAGTTCGCCTTCAAGGCACGTTGTCCCGCGCGAGCATGACGGCCCCCCCGTCGTCATCACGCCATTCTCGGTCCGTGAGCTAATTAGCTGGGCTTGCTACAGAACACCCTGAAGCGCTCGGCGCTGCTGATCACCCGAGAGACGGAGCTTCTCGGCGGCCAATTGGCCGCCTACCACAACCGGGAGGCCCTTGTGCTCGAGGCGAGGTTTCTGCGCGAGGACATCCCCTACTTCACCGAGCTGCTGGCCGAGGTCATCTCGCAGACCAAGTACACCAGTGAGTCCGCCCCCGCCCGTTGAAGACCGAGTGCTCATTGCCGAAATCGCAGCCTACGAGTTCCACGAAGATGTCGAGCGCGTCTTGCACCTGAAGCAGGCCAAGCTCCACGCCGATGTTTCCGCCCTCGCCCTCGACCAGGTACACTCGGTTGCCTTCCACAACGGCCTGGGTGCCTCGCTGTACCCTGCGCCTACCGCTCCCCTGAAGAGCTACCTCAACGAGCACTCCATCGCCGCTTTCGCCGAGGCTGCCTACGCCAAGCCCAACATCGCGTTGATCGGTGATGGCGCCACGACTTCGGCCCTTTCTAAATGGACGGAGCACTTCTTCAAGGGCGTCCCTGCCTCTTCTTCCGGATCCACGTCTTTGAACACCAAGGCCACCACCTACTTCGGTGGTGAGCAGCGAACCTCGCACACCGGCGGCAACTCGGTGGCCATCGCCTTCCCCGGTTCCAGCTATGGCAACGTCAAGCCTGAGATTGCCGTCCTGGCGTCTCTGCTTGGCGGCCAGTCTAGTGTCAAGTGGGCTCCCGGATTCTCGCTGCTTTCCAAGGCCGCCGCCTCCGCCCCTGGTGCCAAGGCGTCTGCCTCCAGCTTGACCTACTCTGATGCCGGCCTGCTCGCCATCCAGGTCACCGGTGCCGCTGCGTCGGTCCGTACTGCTGCCCAGGAGGCCGTCAAGGCCCTCAAGAGCATTGCCGAGAGCGGCGTCAGCAAGGAGGACCTGACCAAGGCTGTTGCCAAGGCCAAGTTCGACGCCCTGGCTTCCAGCGAGTCTGGCGTTTCGACGATCCTTTCGGCTGGCTCCGGTATCGTCCAGAACGGCAAGCCTTACCAGGTTGCTGAGACGACCCAGGGTATCGAGGGCGTCACCGCCGACAAGTTGAAGTCGGTACGTACACCGCATCCACCTGCGTTCTTGCTTTGCTTTCTTTGGTTATGTTACTGACAATGACTACAGGCTGCCAAGGCTCTCCTGGACGGAAAGGCGTCCGTCGCCACTGTTGGTGACCTGCACGCATTACCCTATGCTGAGGAGCTCGGCCTGAACGTATAGACGGGGGAGACGGACAACAAATGTGTACCACCAATCTCAGCTCATGGCTGGCAATACGTGATTAGCACCTGTGCATATAGTAAATTCTCTAGAGCTTTCCACAATCCGGTAGCAACCAGTACCTATCGTGACGTAGGGCGCTCCCCGCGAGCCGTCGAGCCACGCACTTTAGAAAAAGCCTCAGTGGGAAGACGCGGGTCCCAGACCAGCTCTACTGTAATTTTGTGAGCCCTTTGTGAACTATTGGAAACCCGAATTGTACTGAAGGTCAGCGCTGGTTACCGAAGGGGCTGTATCTTCTGCGCATTGCTGCGTCGGTTGTTGAGCTCGGAATGCTTGTCACGTGACCGGGTCCCGGTCGGCGGGCTTTCAGGTGCCCGCCCGGTTGGTCGACCTCATTTTCTTGAGCAGCTTTGAGCTCCTAGTCTACAGTACATCCCGACGCAACAACCTCACAAACACCCCACAACTCCAATCAACCCCGTCAGCGACCGTCAAAATGGTGTTCGCGTGGAAGTCCGCCGGTTTGACGTGAGTCTGGTGCCCTTGCGACGCAATCCCCTCGAGCGGGCCGACCGAGCTGCAGAAAGCAGGCCGAGCTGACCCGATTCCCTTCAACAGCTACAACCGCTACCTGGCAATCGCCGCCCGTACCGTGCGCCGGAGTCTGAAGGAGGACAAGAGAGTGGCCGCCGAGCGCCGAGGCGAGTCGGATCTGCGTTTCGCGCGCTGGTCGGTGAGTGCACATGGCCTCGGTGCCGAGGGGGATATGGCCGCAACCAGGAGCTGACGGGCTTTACCCCACACAGAACGGCAAGCAGGGCGAGGTTAAGAACCTGAACGACGCCAACATTGCCGCCATGGCCGAGAGCGCTGGTTCGGGCTCCTCTTAAGCAACGCGACGATCCAATGGCAACCTAGCGCCGTCCGGGCGGGCTGGCGATATGCGTGCCCGGAGTAGGAGCTGCCGGGTCGGCCGGAGCGAGTGATATTCGACGAGGAACGGGCACGCCACAACCCCCGGGCTTGCCCCATTGTACAGTTGTATCATCCAAGCAAGATTTTATAGACTCGGTCAATCGATCAAGGCTCTTCATGCACCCGTCGACCTAATACCCCGCGCGCGCCCCTGTCCAAGGGCAAGTACTTAACGACCGCCAAACTTGACATTGTGTGGTTTGGGAAGGAAGTATTCCGAGGTCGGATGGCGCTCGGGAGGATGGATGGATGGATGGGAGGCTATGTTCCCGACTACCGGATCAATAGATGTATGATCGGTGATCCATGGCATTCACATGAATTTGGGCGGGGCAGGCAGACAGTGTGATGCAGGCCGCAGATAGCTGCTACTCAGATTACCCGTAAAGTCGATAAAGGTCAGTGGCGCATAGACGTGTATGTACACGCGTACATATGTATACGACGGGAGCCCTGTACAGGAGACTTATACGGAATGGATGTAAGCACGCTCAGCGTACGTCCCCTGCTACGTGGAATATCTCGGGCAGCGCAGGACGTGCGGTATTTCAGCAGGTCAAGGAAGGCTAGCCACATGGGCCGGCGTCGCGAGCAGCAGCAGCAGCAGCCTGCGTCTACAACTACGTGTACGGAAAGAACCGAGGGGATGTTGGCCGAGCCTCCCTCCATGCCCATCCGCTTATCATTGGACACAAGGATGGATGCTCATCCCCCATGGCTGCCCATGCACCTTTGCGGGCGTGCCGGAGAGTGGGCGCGCGAGATTCATTTTGTTGGGCCAGCAATCATTCGGCTTCCAACCAGCCCGGCCCGCCAGTCAGCAACGCTATAGCCGTAGTCTCTCCTTCATAAATCCTTCCAGCGCCGCTTCCGAGACCTGTCCGTCTGTTGTTTATGGTGCCCAATGCCACTCTGCAGCAAGGGGGACAGTCTTTAATTGATTCATACATCCAGTTCTTGTAGCTTGGAGAGGTTCATGAATTCGGCCCAAGCTCAGACCCGTCAATTGCACCTGCCTCCTAACTTAAGCACATACCTTCCACTTCTTTCTTACCTAAGGCACACGGGTAGGGTTATTTTAGGCAACTTGCTCGAGTTGTTGGAACCTGCGCTGGGCGGATCGTGGGGTCATGGACGCTTCGCTTTCACAAGCCCCCCCACTCAACACCATTAAGCCCCCCGTCCACTGACAGTATGCACACTGCGCTCTACCACGCCGCAGCAATACCCCAGCAGGCCTCTATCTAGTACATTGTCTCGCTCAGGAAGCGGTTGCATCGCCAATCTCGCCTGCGCCACCCCAAACGGTCTGCCGGACGGACGTCTGTAACTCGGTGGGCTCGTCGAACGGCATTCCGTAGCGCCTGCCGTGCCCGGTGGGGGTTTCGCTCGCTACCTCTGGAATTTTGGGAGCCTTTCGAGCTTCCCACCACGATCGAACACACACATCAGCAGACGCACTCGGGGGGGAGTACGCCGGCGCCCATTCACCATTACCGGATAGCCCTACTCGGCGCTGCCAGCTGCGCCCACGACCAGATGGAGCGGGCCGCGATGCCGCCGCCTGAGAGCGCGTCACACCCAGGCATCATGGCCATAGACGTCACCGCCATGTTCACCGATGCCGTGAAACACCTGGCCCCTGGCCAAATCGTGAAAGATGGCCATTTTACGCTTTTCGAGTCCGTCTCGGCCCTGGAGATCATGGACCCCAAGATGGACAGCGGCTGTCTGGCTGACGGGGAATCCCTCGGGGACGATTATGATGTATCCCGCAACCTCCTGCCCGAGGAGGTGCTTGGCATCATCGACCAGTTGCTTTGCCTCGAGGTTCGCCGTCCCCTTCATCTCGGCTACTTTGCAGAAGCTGACCCAAACCCAGTTGGCCTGGCACCAAGGATATCCTCTGTCGCAGACCATTTTGACGAGCGTCTACATCGATGCACTGACTCGGTCCTCACCACAAAGCCTTGGTGAAGCCGTATTCATACACGATCCTGAAGTCAAGGAACCCCAGTTTCTATTCGTCCTGAGGGCCTATTGCATCGCACTCGTCAGAGGCTGCCAGTATGTCAACGAGCTTATGAAGGAGGAGCTCTACTACGAGGTAAGCCGTGCTCCCTTTCATTGCATCCCATGCGTATCTCTTGACACTGACCGCTTGGTGTGCCGCAGGAAGAAGATTTTGTGACCAACACGTACGAGTGCAATCTCTGCGCCGACGTTCCTTTGAAGGAACTCTATGCCATGCTCCAGAAGGCTAGGGCAGATCTACGAACGGCGAGTGGCATTCCCAAGAATGTATCCCTCGCACTGGATCTGCGCCTGGAGCTGCGTGTCGCGTTCCTCAGGGCCATGGAGCTGTACCCTCTGCGCAAGTCAAACCCCGAGTCGCTGAAGATGCCGTGGATCCAGATGAGTGGTCTCATGGAACACATCAAGAAGCAGCACAGCTTGGCCAAGGAGGTCCCTGAGGCGTTCAGCACGAAACTGCAGCGCCGCCTGGCCAGCACGATGCCGCCGCGACCCATCATCCAGCCCAGCTTTGATGATACGTACACCCAGTTCAAGCAGATGTTCCAGGACGGCCGGAACGTCATGGACGTCCTCAAATACGTCGACCCCCAAAGCCTCTTGGTCGGTTGCTCCATCTCTGCTCTGCGCTTCTCCTGGGCATTGGCTAACCTGACGTGAAGAACTTCGTGGCGACCTTTCAAGCACGAAAACCGCAGCCCCTGGTCTTCATCCGCTCCATGATGCAGGGCCTCCTGTTCAAGGACATGGTCGTCTTGGGCCATCACAGCGTTCGAAAGATTCTGGACGATGACCTCCAAATCGTCGTGCTCCCCAACGCACGGCAACTGAACCCTGCCAACGATAACATCGAGGTGCCTACAGATCCGCGCCACCAACTTTCCGCCCAGATGGATCAGTTTCGTCGACGGGTCGCCGAATGCTACTTTGACATCCTCAGAATCCTCTGCCAGAACCGGTGTCGTGTCCGACGAACGCTTTGTCACAGCATCCAGGAGTGGGATATCCTCCAGGGCGACGTGGAGGAGATTGACTGCCTGCTGCAGGTGTGTCTGGAAGAGCAGCCGTTCACCACCCAACTGGGGCACATTGGTTACTCCCTCCCTCTCTCGTCCTGGGCTTACCTGTACAAGCTGCGGCAAATGGAGTGGATCGTACAACTTGGCTTCGAGCTGTCCATATACCAGCCGGACGAGCTTGCGGGCATGTACTGGTATCTAAACTACCTCGCTAAGACGAGAGCTCAGCACGGCGACCGCATCAAGACGTTCATTCTACGAGACGTCAATAAGGTCACGAGCTCTAAAGTCTGCTCGGAGGCGGAGGAAAGAAACTTCACGCGTTGCATGGCTTATATACGCGTAACGATGTTGGACGCAGCCTGCACGTGGGAGTTCGCCGACGGGTTGTGCTGCTTGTTCACGGCGCTGCAGCGGCTCAATCTGATCAAAGTACCAGAACGGCCGTACAGCAATGACCTTCTCCGCTACGAGGTCCGCATGAAGCCATTTGCCAACATTGGACTTCCTCAACTGCCTTCATTCGACGATTTCACCAAAGCGACTGCCCAGCCCGAAACGTCGATATCGGAGCTTCTCAAGTACGCGGAAAACGCCGTGAGCGGCGCCAAGAAGGGGTACGACGCGTTGGGCAAAATGACGGATCTGCAGACTTTCTCGATTGGCTGCCACGACCGATGGCTTGACAATATGAAGGGATGCCAGAAATCGGCGGTTACGGCGGTTGTTGCCATATCGACTTTGCGGAAGGCGATCGAGTCCGTGGGTGAGGGCGGCGATCTCAAGTTGAAGGCCGAGCTTCCCGAGCCAGGTAAAGGATGCCACGACTGGTGGGTAGTGCCCAAGTTGGAAGTGGTAGCATGACGGGCAGGGCAGTCGCTTAAGTGTCCCGCCAGTGCGCATGTGTGGCAGGGGGGTGATCAGCGGCCTCAGGGGGTTTTAGACTCTGTAAGAATGGCCGTCTCTCACATACATCTGTAGATGGTGTAGGGACCTGGCTACGCCTCTAGAACGTATGACTATACTTGGTTTACGCACTCTTGGCTCGTCTTTATTCCTGGCTCATGATGTTCCATGTGATAGCTCGTCTACAACGGTCGACATGCAGGTAAGATGTCCGTGACCGGGCGGCTGTCTGGGCAGCGTTACGATATGGCATGTAGATAGCGGGTGTTTCGGTATTGTAGCTGCGGGTATCAATGCAATTCTGTAAAACGCCAATAGGATGAGAAGATAGCGCCCCTCTCAGGGTGCCCATCCGGGTCATGATGCTTGCTCGAGGGCATCGAGTCAATTCGAGGAAAGATTTTCCATGCCAGCAATCTCTAGCCAACGGCACATCCTGGCTGCCCTTGCTAGCTAAGCTAGGGATACGGCACAAAGCCGAACGCATCAGGGAGGGCCAGAGTTGGGTGCTAGGGGGGACTACGACAGGATCAAGGCTTTCTCAGGCCTTCAGAGCCAGTGTCTTTTTGGCAGCGGCGATGCCCCGCAAGCGAACTGTCTGCTCATACAGGACGTCTTTGAAGGCGAACAGGAAGGCGGCCGTCAGAACGCTCTGGGTGACCTTGGGCGCGATACCTGCAGGAAACGATCAGCACAGGCCAAGGCGAAAAGATGCAAATGAGAAGCATACCTTTGTACAGGCCCTTGTAGCCTTCCTCCCGGACGACGCGGCTGATGGCCTCGCTCATGCCCTCCCGCTTTCCGTTGCCGGCCACGTGCATCTGGCTCTTCACGGTGATGTACGGGTAGGTGATGGAGGTGGCGAAAAGCTTGCCGAGGGCGCCCAGCATGAAGGCGACGCCGGGGGTGATGTTGGTCTTGCGGCGGCGCTCCCAGGCGTTCTTCATCTGCTCGAACAGGGTGTACTGCAGGATGGGGTTGATGACGAGCACGAGGGCGGGGACGACGCCGCGGAAGAGGGCCTGGGGCCCCTCGTCGCGGAGCAGCGAGAGCAGGGTGCCGAGGGTGGTGGGGTTGGGCTTCTTGGCGGCGCCGGGCTCGCCGGCGCCCTTCTCCTCCTCGAGGTGCTGGCGGCGCGTCGTCATGCGCGTGTTGATGACCCAGATGGGGTTGGTGAGGATGACGGTGGCGGAGCCGGCCAGCGCGCCCGCCATCATGGACTCGACCGTCGTGAGCTTGCGGCTGGCGCGGCCGGCGCGGAGCGCCGCCTGCTCGAAGAAGCCGCGCGTCCACTCGTACCAGTAGTAGTAGACGAAGTTGGTCACGCTGATGCCGAACACGGCGCTGTCCAGCCCCGCGTACAGGCCCGACACGCCCTCGCGGGCCACGATGGCGCGGACGGCGGCCAGGAAGGGCGTCTCGGCTCGGTTCGACTCGACCTGGGCGCGCGTCGAGAGGGTGATGAGCGGGTACCTGGCGGGACGGGGCAGGTCCGGTCAGCACGATGGCCCAAGAAGCAGGGGAGGGGGGCGCCGCCGTTGGGCGCATAGGGGAGGAGGGGGGAGATAGAGAGAGGCACGCACGTCAGGATCATGGACAGCACGCCACCGCCGGCGCCGGCCAGGGCGTGGGCGACTTGGTCATTCTGGGGGACCACGGGCTTCGAGGCCGAGGGCGCCATGATGCGGATCTTGGTACCGGAGTCGGGGGAACGGGGTGGGATCGGAATGTGCCGAGGCCGGTGGTAGGTCTCTCGCGCGCGGGTGCCGTACGGATACCAAAGACGGGGCCGGTAGGGAAGGGGGAGGGAGGCTGGTTTATTTAGAAGCTTGAGGGGGGGGGTAAGTATGAATTCGGGTAGAGGCTCGGGAGCAAAGGCGCTCTCTCTCAGAAAATGTCGGCCGAAGGTTTCACATAGGTGCGACCGGTCGCTCGCGACAAGAAGGGGATGGACCTCAGCGGGAGAATACTTAAAAAGGCGTAGAGCGGGAGGGAGGGCTGACTGACGTTCAAGTGTCTCCAGGTTTCAATAAAAGCCGAGGTCCGATGCAGCTAGCAGAGCAGAGCGAGTCCCTTAGGAGGAGGCATGTACCTGTTTGGGGGGAGCCCTACGTCGTTGTACAGACACTAAAAGTACGGAGTATGCGGGGGGTTCTGGTCAGGAGGGCGCTCATTCAATGGATCCCCCCGGTTCCATAGGTATGGCGTGGATGGATCTATTCCTCTTCCCCCGTCTCCAGCTTAATTTCACATGTGCCGGGGCTTTTCAGTTGGTCATCCGCTCTCTGTCTTTCCCTCTCTCTCTCATCCCATCAATCTAGACACCAGCAATAGCCTCTCTGCCTGCCCGGATAGGGTCTCTGCATGCGTCTAATGTACTAAGGTACATATGCACAAATTTGTGGATAGAGGTAAGGTACCTATAGGATGGATGCACTTGGGTGCCCATCTTTCCCTGGATTCCAGAATGCCTGGCCACATGGCAACGCTTGTTCGGGAATGCCAACAGCCAAACACGTGGTGCACCCTCGGGTTGCGTGTGTGCCCATCTATGGGTTGTGCTTCCAACTGAAACGTGATTGCTTGCTTGCCCTTTTCGAGGGCTTCTTTCTCCGTCCTGATCGAGATGGGATCGAGGCTCGGGGGTCTTCCATCACATGCTTTTTGCGTCTTGATTTAGTCGGTTCCCGTCTTATGTAAGTACTTGCGTACGTAGAGATGGGTAGGTAAGTACATAAATGAGCCTACAACCTAACGTACTATATATGCAATGGACACTAGGAAAAGGGCAAAAGACAACATCTTACTGCAAGTAGTAAGTATGCTAATACTATAAGAGAACATTCGGCACTGTGGGTGGGTGAAGGGACCCTCCGAGGCTGCTCGGTTACTCTATCCCATATCCGAATCAGCTGCAGGAAGGGGGCCGGAAGCGCCCCATCTGGGGCCTACTGCCAGAGACAAAGAAAACGGGCATCGAAAAGTTCCAATCTCATATATCAGGCCCGGCCATTCCATCGTCTCCAGCGTCCGGTATACTCACGCGACCCAGTTGGCTGTGAGTCTGGCAGGCGCAGACAACCTACGCCTTCAGTTGCACACTGGATTGTTAGCGGAACCATACGGCAGCCATGGCGCTTCGCCAGTGTATCCGCTACCCGACGCCAGTAGCTGAACTTCCAATTCGCCAGTCATTCGATTTCGGGATGGATGCTATCAATGTCGAACGCGACGCGCTGACTACCTAGGCGCTACGAACGGAAGGTCATGCTTAGCCAAGTATACAAATCACAGCAGCCTGAGAGACTGCGGAAACCCGCCTCCAAATCACGTGGCTTGCCTTACGTGCTAATCATAGCTAATCTGACGGTCCGTAAGCACGCTCTCGCCCCCTTAGTTTCACAGATGCACCAGGGCCATAGACAGTCACGCCCCGTCGACTTATCACTCCCAGGCCAAAAATAGATTTCTAGGGGGCTCAGTCGCGTACCCCATTGGAACGTCTCAAAATAGCAGCAGCGCCCGCCACTCTGGGGATTCGCTTTCCGCGGCAACACCACACGGCCTTGCTTTCTTTACTTACATACAAACTTACCTGAGGTCTTTTCGTAGACCATGGAGAAGTAGCCCAAACCAGCAACGGCTGGCTCTGTACACGCGTACCCTTGACCGTCTCTAGAGACGGAGAGCCGTGACAGCAACAACAACATTAGTCGGGGCTGCCCACCAGGCGATAGCCACCACATCTCACCAGGACACCGTCGGCGCCACGGCCGCAAAACCATTGGAACTCGCTTGGCCCTGGAGCCTGTAGGGTACGGCCTCGGTTCCTGCCCCATGGCACCGGGATCACGTTACTACATATACGGGACCCAACCACCGCGTCTCTCAGGCAAAACACGTGGACCGCTCTTCTACGCGACAGCGTGGGGGGGCCCTCCCTGCGGTCGTCAGCGGCGGTCCATGGTCGCTCTTGGTCCCTGTACGATTCATAAACCCCCGGGGTCAGAATGACGACTTCATTGCCGACCCCGAATACGTCCCACCCGGCACAGCCTATATTTACTATAGTCAGCCCCGGACAGGAAGGAGTCCGGCGGGCGCTACCCGACACCCGCGTGACCGAGGATACTATAGAGGATGCCTACGTCAAGTTTATCTTCTATTGCAACCCGGCCGTGCCCTTGACGGCCAACAGCGCCACGTTAAGGGAGGCATTCCGGGCGCTGCCCAGGAGCGGCAGCCAAACCTTTCGGCCCTTCGCGCTGTTTGAACTCATCAAGCAGCTTCGCAACAAGGAGGTGAAGACTTGGGTGGATCTGGCCGTTAAACTCGGCGTGCATCCTCCCGATTTAGAAAAGGAGAGTGCTCAGAAGATCCCACAGTATGTCGTGCGACTCAAGGTATGTCCTCCAGCAGCGGGGCCACTTCGCCGGGTCTTGGCTAACGCCGACAGCGCTGGATGAACTCGCTGCACCTGAATGCCTTCTTCGATTACCTCCTCGGGCGCCAGCACCCATACTGGGCGAAGGTACCGACCGATCCGGACCCGGTCTGCAAAGACGGCCGGGACGGGGTGGCGGCCGAAGATGACATGGCCTTGCGCGCCCTCTTGCCGGAAATCCGCCCTCGACGGGTTCGGCGCAAGCCGGAAGACGATCTCAACAAGTCTCCGTCGCAGCGGCCGCGGCTCGCTTCGCCTTCTTTCCCCGGCGAGATGCGGGCATCGCGGCAGGACGGCTTTGAGATCTGGACTGCCCACCCGGACGGCAGAGGTGTTACTCTGTTCCCTTCGGCCGAGCAAGCCCAGTCGAGCATCCTGCCCGGCCCCCATTCGGGCTTCCCGTGGGGCCCGGATGTCTCGCGCACGCCATTGACGGCCCATCCGCAGTCGGCCATGACACCCATGAATGACCCCTTTTGGGGAGACGCGGCCGAGCCTCGCTCGGCCGTGCCAAGGCGAAGATACGGCGCAAAGGCCCTCTCGTCGGCCTGGAGGTCCGCGGACACCGAGGCGGGCGGCAGACGGCGCGGCAGACCCCCGAACCAGCGGAATCACGAACTAGCTACACCCACCCTTCCCGAGACCACCCAGGTGCTTGAAAACCTCCAGGCGGCTGTAGTCAGTAGCGTCCTACAGCCGCCCGGCCAGGTGGCCAACAACAGTGTCCTACAGCCCGATCAGGTGGCCAACAACAGTGTCCTAGAGCCCGATCAGGTGGCCAACAACAGTGTCCTAGAGCCCGGTCAGGTGGCCACAACGCCCGTAATTATGCTCGAGACCAACTCTCCGGTCGAGCCGAGCCGGCCGGCACCTCCAGGACCTCGTCCAAACCGCCCAGGTCGACTCTCGCTGCAGGTTCCCCAGCGAGCCAGCGGCTCCGTCAGACTGGCAACCCCCCCTCCCGCCCTTGCCGGTGCCGAGGAAAACCCGAGCGGAATCCACGCCGAGGTGCGAGTCTCTGGGACAGCGGAGGCGCCCATACTAGGGCATGCCGGGTCCAATTGGCACTCAGATCCTCTGCCACGAAGCCACGGGGGTGCTCAGCCTACCCAGACTGCACCCGGTAGCGGGAGAGCCAGCATGATGGGCGTGGAAATGACCATCGTGTCGGATCTCATGACGGCGAACTGGGCGGATGCCGGCGGCAATAAGATAGCAGCTTGCAGCCTGGACGAAGCCACGGCTCTAGCCAAAAAGATCACAGAAGACTTGGCATCACAAGGCCCGACCCCGAACGCCTTCCTACGGAACCTGGCAGCACTGGCAGGCAGCAGCCTCCTTCGGGGAGACAGCCAAGTTACGGTGAAGCGGGTGGAGGAAGGGCCGACGCACAGCAAATACGACTGCCGCTGGCCCCTGCTGTACGGGGCCATGAGAGGAGAGCTGTCGTTCTTCGAGACGGTGGCCCACGACCAATGGAAGAAGACGCCGGGCGACGGTGGCCGGGAGGCCGAGGCCCGCGGCTCTGCAGAGGACGGCGAAGCGGCACGGTGGAAGGAGAAATACGAAGAGCTGCTGCGGGCGACCACGGCCGGCGCGAGACAGGCCCGCAACTTGCGCACGAGGGTGTGGGAGACGATTCGGGACTGAAGTGCGGGCGGGCATGTGATTCTCTGATAAGATGCAGGGACGGGGGCGGGCGCCCCGAGGTGGTTTTGGATGCGGTCGATATTCAGCGTGTATACCTAAGTGAGTACTTATGTAGCCTTTTGATACCCCCTTTTCTTTTAGGTAGCATGCTCGCTTTTGTTCAGAGTATGTAGGTACTTACTTATGTACTTTGCTTGCCCACTTCTATTCGCGGATCCGCTGTAGGGTCTACCGATTCATCCCGGATCCGAGCCTGCGTGGGCTAGCACTCGTGGCCGTGAGGGTCATGGTAGGACTGCATATTGCGTGCATGAGGGAGGGTATCACTACTAGGAATAGCTGGGCAACAGCTTTTCCAGCTGAGGGGCGATCACCCGCGCGCCTGCCGACGCTTTGGTTCTTGGCGCGTTTCCCCCCCCCCCTTGCTTTTATTCTGCCGGTCAAATGATATTGGCTCGAAGTGGTCGCGTAGGGGTACTTTGATAAGTACCTACTTCTAGGTAAGAGGTAAGTACCTCGTATCCTTGAGAGCCCTACTGATCTACCTATGGTCGGACGTCGCTGTTGGGGCCGGCGCTGGAGCCCGTTGGAATGCGGGGAAGAAGATCCATCTCTCCAGCTTTCTTTTTGGCTCACCGGCGCGCCCTATGGATCCATCCACGATCCATGAAGGGGGGGAACAGTTCTACAGGGAGCGAGCGGCTTGGCAGATGTCGATGCATCAAGCTTCACCAAGACTTGATGGGATCTGACTGCAGGCCCCAAAAGTCTTGTCTTGAGCCACAGCCGCTCGGCTCGACCTTTCTCGCCCCCACATCCCCATCCTTCCTGCATAGGTACATATTATGGATGGCACACAGTTGCGAATCAAAGCGCATTCTATTTCTTATTACGGCTACACATGGCGTGTGTGTACAGCTAAGGTTCCAAGCTCTCCATGACTGGCGGGGGAAAGTGGGACGTGCTTCGCTATCTGATAGAACTCCTTCGTGCCTACCTCTTCTTCATTCACACACACACACGCTCTCCCGGGCGGCCGGTGGCACCGAATCTAGAGGTAGGTCTCACTGATTTATCCCATTTTCCTTATGGGAGGTCTTCAAACTGCCAATTTCCTTTTTGGGGGGCGAACCTCTTTCTTCTATCCCCCGGCTCCCGGTCCTGTGACTCGACGCCATCGTCAACTGCCCCAAGTAGCAGCCGCCCGACGCATGGATGGGATGGGTGTCTGGGCGCAGACTTCGTGCTGACGGTTTCATCCCTGGGCCTATCGGCTCGGTGGATGTTTTTGGCATCCATTATTATCACTTGCGCTGGCGACTTGTTTTCTCCCCCTCCCCTCTCCATTGCCGTTCCTGATAAACCGGTATGCTCCCCTCCCTCGTGTCCAAGGTTGCCATCCACTTTGCCCTGCTGCCAGGGTTAAGCTTCGATGTCACGGCTCGGGAAGCCCGGGAGCCATGGCGATCCAACCCACCGTTCCTCATCACCACTCTGCATAGGTGTATGGATGGATGTATTACGGGCAGGAATCAGGCCCGGCCACAGAAGGGTTGAATGCCCCCCATGGCTCTGGGCATCAGAGGGGTAATTCCGCGTCGGGGTGAAGCCCCCTCAGGACTGTGTCCAGACTGGAGATAGGACGACGGCTGCTTGCATGACGTGTAAGTCATCACCCGGGGGTCGCACTCTGCTGATCCTACCCTCCCTATTCCCTTCGCCTGGGCGCCCCGGACCCGACGCCTCCAATCAGACGCCGTGAGCATCAATCGCAAACTTGGCCGGTCTGCTTGCTATATCCATGTAGCTCCTCCCTCTGCTCGAATTGCCAGACCCGGTAAGCCCGTGTGGCACGCATTCCACCACGGGAACTGCGCGCCAGCATCAGCTATTGCGCACTCTCGCCCGACTACAAGAGTCTTGCAACCCCCCGCCCCGCGACCAACCGCTAGCAATTCCCGTTCCTGTCTCGCATCTCCCTCGTCCGGTCTTGGGGTCACGTTCTAGTTTACAGTAGAAGAACTTGACTTCACCCCCCGTACCCCCCGTTTCACGGACCGGCTCGTGGCAACCTGCTGCTGCCTAACAACCCTAAGTGAGTACAAGTAACTTCCCACCCGGACTTCTATTTCACTCAGTAGATTCCCCCACGCCCAAGTGTCCTCGGCCCTGCTGACATTCCCGCAAGCTTCCAAGCCGTCCAGGAAGCTTCACCATGGCGGATTCAGAGCCAACGCCGGTGTAAGTGCCGTGGGTTTCGACGCCACCAGGCGCCAAAAGCTAACCTCTCTGCGCAGCTCACCGCAACCCCAATACGACAAAAACCCGTTGGCTGAGCAAGGCCGCCGTGGCACCGGCGCCGTTCCCGATATCAACAAGAACATTAATGCCCGGTGAGTGACCAGCCTCTTGTGTGGCGACTGTTCTCTCCCCGCTGTCAACTAACACGGGGCTTGGCAGCATTACGAACCCCTTGGCCGGCATTCCACGGCACAAACTCCTGGATGATGTCGCCCGCCTGGCCGAAGAGCATAGCCTGACGGAGCACCTCCACCTCTTGCGCCAGGGAGCCCTCGTGGCTCAGGATCCGGCCAATTTTGAGCGGATCGATGGCGACTATGCTCTCAATGACGTGCAGACATCGGCCCTGCAGCAGGAGGTTCTGCACAAGTGGCGTGTTCCGAAGCTCCTCTATCTCACCATCATCACTTGTTCCATCGGCGCCGCCGTCCAGGGCTGGGATCAGGAGGGCAGCAACGGCGCCAACCTGAGCTTCCCCGACCAGTTCGGCATCGGTGGCAAGTCGGATCACGACACCTTCTTGGTTGGTCTGATTAACTCGGCCCCGTACATCGGCTCGGCTTTGATCGGGTGCTGGCTGTCCGATCCGCTGAACAACTACCTCGGACGCAAATGTGAGTATCCCCCACCACCCCTCTCCGCTCATCGCCCCAGGAGCTGCGGAAAGGGGGCCAGAATGCTGACGCGGAGCCCAGGGACCATCTTCCTATCCGCCGTCATCTGCCTGCTGACGCCGATCGGGGGCGCAGTGACGCAGAACTGGGAGCAGCTGTTCATTACACGCATCCTGCTGGGCATCGGTATGGGCTTCAAAGCGGCGACGGTGCCCATCTACGCCGCGGAGAACAGCCCGGCAGCCATCCGCGGTGCCCTTGTCATGTGCTGGCAGATGTGGACGGCATTTGGCATCTTTCTGGGGGTGTGCGCAAACCTGGCCGTCGGCAAAGTCGGCGCCATCGCCTGGCGGCTGCAAATCGGCTCGGCCTTCCTGCCGGCGGTGCCGCTCTGCCTCCTGATCCCCTTCTGCCCCGAGTCGCCGCGCTGGTTCATGAAGAAGCGGCGCTACCGCGACGCCTGGACGTCCCTGGTCAAGCTGCGCAACGACCCCATCCAGGCCGCCCGCGACCTCGTCGCCATCGACGCGCAGCTGCGCATCGAGGCCGAGGCCATCGGCGGCTCGACCTACGCGTCGCGCTTCATTGAGCTCTTCACCGTGCCGCGGCTGCGGCGCGCAACGTTGGCCACGTTCGTCGTCATGATCGCGCAGCAGATGTGCGGCATCAACATCATCGCCTTCTACTCGAGCACCGTCTTCAAGGAGGCCGGCACCGACGACTTCACCGCCCTGCTCGCCTCCTTCGGCTTCGGTCTCGTCAATTTCATCTTCGCCTGGCCCGCTATCTGGACCATCGACACCTTCGGCCGCCGCTCGTTGCTGCTCTTCACCTTCCCCAACATGGCCTGGTCCCTCCTCGCCGCCGGCCTCTGCACCCTCATCCCCGGCCGCGGCGGCGCTCACCTGGGCCTCGTCGCCCTCTTCATCTACATCTTCGCCGCCTTCTACTCGCCTGGCGAGGGTCCCGTGCCATTCGCGTACAGCTCGGAGTCCTTTCCTCTGTCGCACCGCGAGGTCGGCATGGCGTGGGCCGTCGCCACTTGTCTCTTCTGGGCCGCTGTGTTGTCCATCACCTTCCCCAAGATCCTGGCGTCCCTGGGCGTGCTGGTGAGTTTTCCACCCCTCCCCAAAGCCACTCCCCCGCTGACCGTTTCGCCTCCCAGGGCACCTTCTGCCTCTACGCGGGCTTCAACGTCGTCGCCTTCTTCATGATCTTCCTCTGGCTGCCCGAGACGAAGCAGCGGACGCTCGAGGAGCTCGACTACGTCTTCGCCGTGCCGACGCGCACCTTTATCCGCTACAACACGACGCAGTGGCTTCCGTGGTTCGTCAAGCGCTGGGTCCTCTTCCGCCGCGACGCCCGCCTCGCGCCCCTGTACCACTTCGAGCGCCCCGAAGGCCCCGGCGGCGGCGGCGGCGGCTCGTCCGACCCCCACGTGCACCGCGTCTACGCCGCCGAGCACGGCGACGGCGACGGCGACGGCGATGGCGACCGCGGCGAGAAGTCGGTCCGTGCCACAGGCGTCGAGACCGCCCTGTAGACGCCCCGCGCGGCGCCATTGCGGGTCCGGGGGCCGGAAACCGCCACGGTCCCGGCTGGGGGGGGGGGGGGGGGGGGTATTTGGACCGGCGGAAGGCCCGGGACGGCTATACTGCCAGGGGTAACTAACTGCGTAGGACCATTCACACTTTCGCTCTCGTAATCATGGTTTGCTTCAGTATTTATGGGCTCATTCAATGCCCCCTTTCCCAAGTCCTTGTGAAAAATGCATAACCGATCAATAGGAACAGTTTCCCCGGTTTGCACAAGAAAAAAACGATCCGACTACTGTCCCGGGCACTTTGCTAAGACGCCAGAGAGTGATGACACCGCGGTTTCCCGAGAATTCGACTCTATAATACAGGTAATGGAATGTTTTCTAAGGTCCTACTGTTAAAGCCGTCGCTCCCGAGCTTGTATCCCGGTGTGGCCGTGTTATCATACAGGTCGTGAGCCGGCCCGCGGTCGAAGAGAGGGAGAAAAGAAACCAAGACAGGGCAATGTCTCGCATTAGCAGGGGGGGCCGCCGTGTAACGCCTACCACCAGTATTTGTCTAACCATTTTTTATCTATACATCCCGTGGGAGGTATGAGACGTGCCCTACCGCTGCTGCTGGTAGGGGTTGTTGTTTCCCGAGCGTGACACACTGGGCCCCCGCGCTACGTTGGATGCGGAAGGCCCCGCGGTGGGAGAGAAAGCCGTGTAGGGCTGGGCTCCCAGATAGGGGCTGACGCTGCCGATCTGCGCCTCCTCGTCGAACTCCTGTATGTCCTCTCCGTTGGGCCGGTTCGAGGCGCGGTGCGACAGCGTGTGGGCCAGCGTGGCGCCGGCCTGGCGTCTCCCGCTGCGCTGACTCTCCTGCTTACGAAGGTCGGTGCGGAGATTCTCTATGTCGTGGGCCCGTGACCTTTCTTGCGCCTCCTCCTGCGAGTTCAGCGTGTTGTCATCGCGAACATTCGCCCAGTCCTCGGCGGCGGCCACGGCCTGGTTCATGCTGGTGATGTTCTGAGCAGCTTGCATCTCGGCCGAGCCGGCGATACCCCCATCACCTCTGCTGGCATTCGAGAATGTTCGCTCGGGCTTGGGAACAACCATACGGGTAGCCTCTCTCTCCTTAGCAGCCCGGGCGCGCGCGGCGGCGGCTTCCACGTCGCTCACGGCAACCGAATAACTCGGGTTTTCCGGTGCGCCCAGAGCATCGGCACCGCCACCCGGACCGTAGATGGGAATGCGTTTCAGTGCCAATGCCAGTGCGCAGATGAATTTCGAGCGGCGCGTGGCTCGAACGGCCTCGTTGTGCCAGTTGGACTTGTGCTTGATGGCGATCTTAAGGTTCAGCTTGTCCAAGTCGCCCACGCCACCCACGCCGATGGAGAAGTTGGGGTCAAAGTCTCGGGCATTGTCGGGGTGCTGGACGAACTTCTCCATCTCGGATCGGAGAAGCTCGATATCCTCAAAAGTGGTATCGAAAGAGATGTTGAGGTCAATGACCTCCTTCATGGCCTTGCTGCGCGTGACGTTCTCGATCCACAGGTTGTTGAGGACGATGTTGGGAACCTGCACGGTCTGCATCTTGTCGATCCTGAGGAAGATGGTGTACAAAAGAGAGATTCTCTCGACCATGAGCGTCTCCTTTTCAGGGCCAGTGATATCCACTCTGTCGCCCACATCGTAGGGGTGCTTGACGAACAGGAAGATGCAGGAACCGAGAAACTCCTGTGTGGTGACAGCGAAGACGAAAGAGAGGGAGAGGAGAGCTGTTCCCGCCGTGGCGAGAGTCGTGATGAAGGAACTCTGGAAGAACGCCACTGCACGAGTATTAGCACCGGTCGGGGCACAGGGGACGGGTACGAAGACGACTTACGGAAGATGAAGATGACGAGAAGGAGGACGACAAACAGCAGGATGTTATCAAACACCCCCAGGGCCTGACTGATGTCTTTCATGCTGTTTGCAATCGCCTTTCTCTCCTTGCTGATCTCGACAACTTTACGGATCATCTCGTCCAGGCTGATGTCACCGTTCGAGTCGGCGTCGATGGCGGAGAAGCACTCGTCGGCCTCGTCTTCGTTGCCGCTGCCCAGAACCTCGGCGATATCCTCGGGGTAGAGGGCATCCTTGCCCTCCACCACGAAGGACATCCAGATTCGCTTGGCCAAGGCCTCCGAGGTGCGAACCTTCTCCAAGGCCTCGACAACGATGGAGTGGGCAGAATTGGGGTTGAAAACCTGCCTGCCCGTGATCTCGGACGCCAGGTTGCCGAAGACGGACGTGACCTTGTCGCCAATGCGGCCAACATTGCCGATGAGTCGCATAGGCGTGGCGGTGCCGCGGCCCCCCTTGCGGCGCTTCTTGCCGCCCAGCATCATCTCGATGCTATCGTTGATGATGTAGTCCTCCTCGGCAAACTCCTGGCAGTACATGGGAAAGAGCGTACGGGATGCCTCGTACATGAGCCCCAGCAAGTAAACCTCTCGCTTAGAGTCCTTAATCCGGTTGGCGAAGGATCGCTGGTGGTAGGTGATGCTGATCAGCTGCACAATGGTCTTCTCGCCCAGGTAGACGGCCGAGGAGACGAAGAGTGCGCCAAGGATGGTCTTGAGGGTCGAAACCCAGCCCACGGGGTCGTATTGGCCGTTGATGAGGTTCTTGAAGATGAGCCACGACGCCAAGAGCCAGAAGAAGAGCGAGAGGGGGATCTCCAGGGAGCGGATGACCATAGCGTACTTGCGGGTGCCAGCACTGACGACACCGCAGAGGAACATGAAGACGGCGGGGAGCACATGGACCACCATCTTGGAGAACCACAAGATCAACCAGGTTAGTTCGATCCAGAGGAACAGCATCCACATGGGGGGGCCCGGCCTGCCCACTTTCTCGACCTTCTTGTTGGCGCCGGAGCCCGAGGTGACGTCGGGAGCTTTGCCGACGGGGGTGTTCAGGTTGTCCGTCACGCCGATGACAATGAGCGGCACGGCCAGGATGATGCCCACGGGCACGACATAGACCAGGTAGCGGGTCACGACGGAAGCGCCAATAATCTTCTTGTAGAGCCTGCCCATAGCGTTGAGGGAGATTTCGTTGGACCCCAAGGTGTCAGAGCGCGAAGGCCCGTCGGGTTGCTTGGCCTTGCGGCGGCCATGGTGAAAGAAGGTGTGCTTTTCGGTGTTGGTGACGACGCGCTCCGCCGGGTTCGTGGGGGAGTCTGGGGAAGTGGCGCGGCCCTGGGCGGTTTTGCGAGCGCCGGTAGAGCTGGCCATGCTCCGCACGGGGGCCAGGGGAATGCCGTGATCGTCGTTCATGTTGATTTGGTCGTAGGACGCGCCCAGCGGTACGAAGCCTCGTAAGTTGGAATTCCTAGGCGACGGCACCGGCATCGGGATTGCGGGCGGTCCTTATGTAGGGGTGTTCTGGCAGAGCGCGAGGCGACGATCGCTGCCGTATAGCAACGGGCGATCTATGGGGTCGAGCTGGCCCTGGAGCCCAATGATCCAAGACAAGGTGGGCTGGTCCCCTGCGCGTCAAGCTGCAGATGGTGTCGAAAGAGGAAGAAGAGGGCGGGGAGGCAGGAAAGAGGCGGTAAAATAAGGGCCGGGAGCCGGAGAACGAGAGCGGCTTCGGATCGCGGGACGAGGCCAAACCGGGACACTAGAGCGAGCGAGGAGGGCCAAGACGAGGCAGTGGGACGAGGTGGGAAGGGGAAAAAAAACAAAGGTAGTGGTGATGTTGATGGAGGAGGACGGACCGACGGGACGACCTGCTACCTCTTAGCTAGGAATTTAGCAGGTCCACGTACATCTTGAGCTGGCCCTGGGCCAGAGACGAGCTAGCAGGTCTAGCAGATGTAGCGGGTCCGCGTACGAAGAAGTAGTTTGGCGTCCAGGCTGTGTCTTCTCTGGGATTTCGTTACGAGCTGCGAGTCCACACAAGTCCATCGGCCACTCTAGACGGAGCTCCGCCTTGGCCGGGTTTTGCAGCTAGTCATGTAAGTAGCTGATGCGAGCCCCTGGAGGGTGTTGGGAAGTTGGAGGTAATGGATGTATGTACCGACGGCGAGGCACGGAGTACATGCCCGCCTACATAGTACCTACTTGTACGTGACACACATGGTGCACCTGGCGATATGGGATGGGACGGGATGGCAGCACATGAATGCGGACGTCCCATGTGGATGGTTTGCCCCCTGTTCCTCGTCTGGAATACAGTCGAGTTAAAGCGGGCCAATTACGACGGCCAGATCTGGACCCCGTATCGCCATAATAGAGCCTGGGAGGTACTATTAAACGGGCGTACGGCCACGCCGCCGGCCGCCGCCACCACCACTACCAACCATTCCCGGCCAAACGAACGGGTGCGCCTCAAAAGGCAGGACGAGGCCATTGGCCACCCAGCAACGGCAGGTTAGCTACTAACTTACAGGTGTACCACTGCCACTTACCTACCTACTTAATTTGCACATGTGTGTACATATGTACATATACATATACCTCCATGTAGGTAGCTACAGGTAAGTAAAGACTAGGTGTAGGTGGTACGCTGTGTAGGTTTCCCAGGTACCCTCTTCGAACGTGCAGGTGTACTATGTACGATATGGTGGCCAATTGGGTGCCTCTTTTACCAACGATGGGGCTCCAGGGGGGGAGGGGGGAGTGAAAAAAAAGAAGGAAAAAAAATCGAGAGAGAAACAAACCCCCGTCAGGCCGGCGCGCCGGTACCCGCACGGAAACCAAGCCGGGGCTGTTTTAGCGAGCTGCTTACGATGTAGCCCAGGCTGGGCAGGTACGGCGCCAGGGGCCCGTGGCTTGACGGACTGCGGTGGCCCAATTGAGTTGGCCCTGGGCCAGACACCGGTTATAGCGAAAACAAAACAAGCCAAACGCGTACGCGGCCTGGCCTGGCAGGGCTCCCTTTCATTCCCGCCGACGAGGGAACAACCTGATGCCGTGGTGGCGTTGCCGCTCGCCCATTCGACGGGCCACCCGCCGTCCGCCCTCTCAAACACGCCCTTGCCTTGTTTCATGATGCTACCCCGGCTTCATTCCCCCGGCCCGGCTTCTGCGTGCTGACTGGCCGGCTCGTGGGCTCCCTGTCGGACCCCTGCTTTCAGCCAGGTACCCGCCCAGCACGCCAGAGCCCCGCCAACACGGATGGGATTGTCCAGTGATGGGGAGGGTTCTGGAGCCCATCCCGGTGTCGCTCGCCGCCGCCAATACTCAAGTACGTTCTGGCCTCCTCCGCTCGGAAAGCGGTACGAGGACGCCGTGTCAGTGCAGCCGGAATCTCGGCCTCTCGTGCGCCTTTTCATTACGAGTAATGCGCCCGACCGAAAAGCGACGGATGGGCTTGACGGGGGGGGGGGGGACAGATTGTACGCGAGGGCTACCGGCTTACTTCATACGTACCTAGTCAGCTGTACACAGTACACGTTCTTACCGACGCGCTCCAATTCCATGCAGTACAGTATCGCCCTGATTGGAATAGATGGAAGCTTTCCACTCTTTCCCTGCACCAAATGGGATCCATGGCTGGTAGGGATGAAGCTCTCAATTGACGGAAGGCACTTATGCCGGAGGGTTCCATCAGGGCAAACTCTAATGATGTGCGCGGATCCCGCCAGCCTCTCAACTCTCTGCTTTCCACTTCCGTCCCATCCTCGCCAATCTCATGGAGCCCTGGATGGCACCCTCAACATCGGGCCATTCCTGTCCGTTCCATGTATTCATTCTTTATGCCGGCTTGCCGATAAGAGCGCCATTGCTGCCGAGGACGACGTCCGGCCCCCGTGGTGCCCGTGCTATGTTCCGTCCCGTGGCAGCAAAAGACGGCCTGCTGCTCGTCCCGTCATGCACTTTGCTCGATTCCGACTCGTGATCGAGGCCGTATGCAGCCGCGTGCACCGCGCGACGGGCGGGGAAACAGAGGCGGGGAGGGCCTCGTGGGCCGTTCGATCTGTCACTATCCAGGATTCGTGGCGGACAAATGACAATGGACGGACCGCCAACCGATAACTGGATGACATGGCATGCCAATAGATCGATCTATTTGTACCCATTGGAGAGAGGGGTGTTACCGAACCCTCGCGCAGTAGCTTCGCAATCATCCGAACCTCCGAATCGACCTTGGCATTTCCATGACTAACAGCGGTGATATGGCGGCATACACAATATACCATGACCCGGTAGGTGCCCCTCAGAGGAGGATATGTACTCACATATTGCCTACTGACCTCTTGACGTCCTGCCTGTTCGTCACATCATGACCGCCCCGTCCTTCTCTGTGACAAGCTGGCCGTCAGCGGTCGCAGAGGAGGAGTGTCCCAAAGAAACAGATCAGGCAGGGATCGATCGTGGGCCATTTCTCATCGGCACTGCGATCAGCACTGTCCGTTCTCTAACCCGCCCGTTTCTCGGCCGCAGACGACCGACCTCCCATTGCACTAACACCTTTCTAAACACTACTATACTTCTCGTCGCCCGCTACCGATGGAATGCCCCGTGTACTGGCAGCCGCCTTGGCAGACATCGAGTTTTGCTCCATAAATTCGCAAGCGAGGGACGACTAGCGGTGCAAATCACCCCGCGGCTTTCCATCTCTCGTGGACATGAGCAGCAAAGCTGATGGCTATCCTCATCAGGGGCCCTGGCCGCTTGGCCCCCCAGCCTCGGCTCAGCTGGCTCGCTACCACTGGCCAACCAGCCAGCGGACCCAGTACCAGCACGCACTTGCTGCTGGTACCGCTGCTTCACTTGCGAAAAACAGCAGCATTCCCCCTACTATCGATTTGTCATGCCTCCCAGTCTGCCAGTATCTCGTGACTTACCTACGTGCCTTGGCTCCGTAGTGTGGCTTTGAAGACGCAAGACCGGGACCCAAACTTCGACGTGATTCGGAACGCTCAGAGAAGCCCAGCGCATGCGGCCTTTGGGGTTGGTAATGATTATGCCGTCCCAGGTCAACATCTTGATCCTCATCGGACGGCCCAGTGGCTCGGCCGCGCGTCCGTCCACTATCTGAGCCGTTGGGTGGTGTTGGGCCCTGTAGCCCCCCGCGATCAATGGCATCTTCGCGAAGCTAGCACCAGCCGATCGCAACGTTCTTCCCACTATACAGCGGCACAGGGGGCAACACGTGTTCTGCCGCATCTCTGGTGCTGCCAGGCGAGCCAGGAAGACCTCCAGCTTCCTACGGGACAGGGCCCGTCTTCACAATCCATCTTCGGCCCGTTCATGGCAAGACATGTGACGTCAAGGTGAGACACCTGAGATGCCCATCAGAACCCGAGGACTTTTGAATCAGTTCAGGATGAGTGGCGTACCGCACCTACCAGCCGACCGCTCAGCTAATTGTATAATACGCGTACGGCGCTCTCTTGGGAGAATCGTCATCGAGCACCAACGGCGGTTTCGATGGGGGCGGCGGCGCCTTTTTAGTGTCAGTAGCTTGCAGGACAGAGGACGGTCTTGAGCGGCGGCTTCTTCAGGCCCCCCACACGTGCTGTGCGCTGTTCACACTCTTGCACGGAAATAGTGCGTGCTAACCACGGTCCAGTACCACCCTTCTCTTCCTGTCGGTCCGAACATCCATGACGACTCGGGGGTCCAATGCCTGACGCGTTTGTGTGTTTTCGGAATTGAGGTGGCTGGCTCGGCTGAGTCCTTTCTACGCACCTCCCACCTTGATGTAATGCCTGGGACGTGAAGTTGGGTGTGATGAGTGAACCCTCCCTACCCACTAGACGGCAGTCCCTGGTAAGAGGTGTACATCATCAGTATTCTTAAGAAGTAGGGCTATCAGTACCGACATGGGATCTTTTGACTGGTGGTGCCCTACTTCCCATCCCCGATGGAAAAGAATACAAACTTTGACTAGGTCTGCTGCTACTAAGGTTCTATCAGCCCGGAGAACGGGGCCCGCGGGGGCTTCAGACAAGTCAACAGGCTCGACAGACTCGATCCATGGCGCCTTTTCTGGTAGTAGCTCGCTGGCTGGTGCGAATGCTGACTAGGCTCCAACGGCGCGCGGTTTTGGGGGGGCCTTCGGGGTTCGGCCACTACGTCAAGGATAGAACGATGGGCAAGTGGCCCGCGAGACCTGCTGGTCGGCCTCAGGAAGAAAGAAACAAGCACCGCGACGGTCCGGAGTGGTGTTTTCTATGGCCAGCACCAACGCCGGCAAAGCGGTTTCCCTAATAAAGCACGCCGTCTCGCGTAACCGAAAAGTCAATGAACAGAGTCCTGAGGAAGCTTTGGGACCATGCGGCGCAAAAAGTAAGCCACGATGCCGGCTCGGTAAGCGTGTTGACTACTGGGAGAGAGGCGAAAGGACGGGCCAGGACTGTCGAGTTCCAGAGCCTTTCGCGACGCTCACCGGTCCAAAGCACTGGCAATTGCTCTGTCCGCTCTGGTGGCCGTTCACATATTATACAGGGCTTGAATCCCTCACCCCAGCTTAGCTCACACACGTACGGGGAAAGAGCCTCATCCCATTAAGGGGCACCCGCCCCGGAAGAGTCAAGGCGCGCCCGTTCTCCGGCACAGAGGCAGCGCGCACTGTAATTCAGAGCAATAAGATATGGCATTCCCATCGAGTAGGGTCATACGTTGTTCGGTAACCGACACGGGGCCAGTAACGAACTGCCGGGCGTCATATATAACAGGAAGCAGAAAGGTATTTTGTACACCTTTTCTTACGCTACGGCGGCCGGTGAGAAACAAGAATGCTCGCTAGCACCGCGTCGCGAGGCTCTACCCGAAAGGCCCCGAGACGAGCTCTCCCTTCGGATTCCGACAGAGCACGCTTCCCTCAACGCATGTCCCACGACTGCGAATGCGTGTTGTCGGAGCCGGCCACTGCCCAGCTGGTCGTGATGGTCAGGCCGCGGGGCATGTCGGCCGGCGGCGCGAACGTGACCTCGCCCTCCAGCACATCGCCCTTCTTGTAGGAGGCGGCGTCGGCGGCCTCGTCCGCCTTGGGCTTGCGAATCAGCAGGCCCTGCTGCCAGTGCGTCACCTCGTTGAACGGCCCCGTCGTGAAGGCGATGCGGTCCTTGTTCTCCTTGACCCACTCGTCGGCCACGGACTGGGCCCCGACGCTGGCGTTGTCCTGGCGGGTGGGCGCGAAGAAGTTGTCGAACCAGACCAGGAAGCCGTCGAGGGCGTCGACGTCGGCGGTGAGCTCGCTCTTCCACGGGGCCGTGAAGGTCAGGTCCTTCTCGGTCACCGTGTACAGGTCCAGGAGCTTGAAGCCGGCGGGCTTGCCGCAGAGCGAGTCCTTGGGCCAGTCCAGGACCCGCACGTCGTCCCAGATGCCCTTCTGCATGGCCTGCATGTCGAAGCCGTACACGTCGCGCCAGAAGCCGACGTTGTCCATGATCCACTCGCCGTCCGCCACGGGCGCCACCCACATGTTGCAGGAGCTCGGCACCAGCAGGCCGTCGGGGGCCAGGTAGCGGTCGCGCGCCCAGAGCACGCTGTTGAGCATGGCCTCGTACAGGAGGCAGTAGCCCATCCACTCGCTGACAATGATGTCGACCCGGTCGACGGGCAGCGTCACCTCCTCGACGCGGCCCTTGATCAGCGTGATGGTCGACGACAGGCCGGCGTGGATCACGTTCTCGCGCGCCTTGTCGATGATGTCCGAGGCGTCGACGGCGAGCACGCGCGCCGCCCCCGCCTTGGCGGCGAACATGGACAGGATGCCCGTCCCGCAGCCGATGTCCAGCACCGTCTTGCCGGCAAAGAGATGCTTGTTGGCGTAGATGAAGTCCCGGTACGAGTCCGTCCGCACCTTGTCCTTGAGCATGGTCTCGTGGATGTCTGTTCACGCGTCGCCAGGGTCAGCACGCCCGTCGCCCGCGGCGCGAGGAAGAGCAAAGAGAGAGGGGGGGGGGGGGGGGCGGGGAAACCTACCATTGCCGGCATACGACTCCCAGTAGTACTTGGACGTGTCTTCGGGCGTGCCCTTAAACTTGGCGGCGTACTCGCGGGCATCCGCCTCGGCGGCGTCCACATCGCCCCAGCGCTGATCGAGCGTCTCGGAGACGGTGGCACGGTAGCTCTCAAACTGCGCCGTGACGCGTGCAATCTCTTCCTGCAGCTCCGCGTTGCGCTTCAAGACCTCCTCGACGCTGGGGGCGTTCTCCCCGCTCGGCAGAGCGGCGGCCTTCTCCGGCACGATGTCCGGGAGGTCGAAAAGCCCGATGATGACGGCATCGTCCTCGAGCACGGGCTTCAGGAAGCGGTCGTCCTCAAAGTCGGACTGGGGGATGTCCTGGGCCACGGGGAGCCCTTCATGGACCCGTTGGCGAACTGGCAGGGGCGTCAGCGGGCCCTCCCTTCGCCCTCCCCGGCGCAACGAGCGCGTACCAGGTAGCAGGCAGAGGCAGGTCACGACTCACTGTAATTCACCAGCTTCACACAACCGTGGAAATCCAGCTGAAGGCGCTGGCGGAGGGCCAAAAAGTCGAAGCCGTACGCATCCTTGCAATGGGCGAGCATCGACAGGACGTCGGGGAAAACGCGGTCGTCGAGGAGCGAGATGACCTCCTGGGTCTCTTCCTCGTCCTGTTCGACGTCGTTCCAGCCCTCCTCGTCCTCTTCGCGGGAGTCGGACGACTCCGAGTCGCTGACGGGGTCTCTGTACCGGCCGGGTCTCGACATGATGCGTGATATCAAAACAGACTTTCCTGTTGCTTGAGCCCGGCGAAGTAAATTCGTGACCCGAGAATGCTGGAGTTGGGCGGTCCCAAGTGCTTTTTCTGGACTGGGCCCAGTGTGCGAATTTGAGGCCGATTTCGAGGCACCAGGGCTCCAAATTTTTGTAACTTTGCAGAGCAGTCCCAGCCAATCAGCGGCCTGGAACCGGCGGCTTATGTGGGTTAGATACATATCGGCGTTGTCGAGCCGCCCGGACTGGGAAATTGTTATTAGCACGCGTAGCCGCTTATAGTCTTGCCGCAGTATGCATTCAGCGGTGAGGCGACGAGCCCCCCCTCTCGAGGTTCCCTGCCACAGCAGCAACCCGACCCAAGACGAGGACATGGACAACGGAAGCGAGACCGGGCGGTTGCAAACGTTCGTATTACTCCAGGGTCTGCGTGTACGCAGCAGCCGCCCCTTTGTATTACGGCTAGAAACAACGACGCTGTGCCGACCATCAGTCGACCCCATTGGCATCCTCCTCGTCGTCCGAGTCCTCTTCATCGTCGTCATCCTCATCGTCCGTAACCGTTTCTCCCAAGGCCCGGAGCCGTTTCTGGAACCCCCTCGTTAGCATATGGGTGGAGAGAACGAAAGCGCAAGAGCGGCCGGGGCAGACGGGGTCCGTATCCATCCGCTGCACGCCGTCTTTTTGCCTACCTTGTACTTTTTGGCCTTTTCTTCGACATCCCCAAATACCATGAGGAGGTCGTCGAGCTCCGTCTGGGCGGCGGCTCTCTCTTGCTCCTTCTCTTTGAGCTCGGTCTGCACCTTCTTGATCTTGTCATCGGATTCCGTGGTCTGCTTGCCCGAGTCTGCCATTTGTTTCTCGAGATCTGCCATTTGTCTCTCGAGATCTGTTACTTGTTTCTCGAGATCTGCTACTTGTTTCTCGAGATCTGCAGCTCGCTCTTCGGCCTTCTTGGCCTTGGCAGCTTCGGCTGTTGCACGCGACGTGACGGAAGCGAGCTTTGACGCATGCTCGTCTTGCATCGTCTTTTCCTTGTCTGCTTGCTCATCTCGAAGGGCCTGGATCTCCTGCGACTTTGCTTTCGTGACCTGCGGTTGCTGTCAGTGGCGTCACCACCTGTGCGGGCCGCTGTAAACTTACCTTCATCAGATCGACTTCCAGCCGGCTTATGGTGGCGCGGAGATCTGCCATCTCGGCCTCGGCGCGTCTCTGAAGCCGGGCACTCTCCGCCTCGGCTGTTTTCTTGACATAGTCGAGCTGTCTTTGGAGCTCGGCTTCTTTGGTAGCCTGCTCAGCCCGCAAGGCTTCGGCTGCCTTGTGGCCTTCGCGGCGGACTGCCTCTGTCTCCTGCTTGTGAGCCTCCTCCTGAGACCGTTGTTCGGCCCGTATGCCTTCAATCGCCGCCTGTGCCTCGCGGTGGGCTGCATCTAGCTCCCGCTTGTGGGCCTCCTCTCTCGCCTGCTGTTGTGCTTGCTGGTGCTGGAGTTCCTCTTGGTGATTGCTTTGAAGGCCCTCGTTGACAGCCTTGATTCTCGCAACTTCAGCCGCCAGACTTTCCTTGGAGCGTCTATGGTCCGCTTGTTCTTGTCCCAGTTGTTGCTCTAGCGTCGTCTTGTCGGCCAAAGCCGTCTGTAGGGCCCTTTCCTTTTCTTCGACTTGCGCGCGAAGAGCATCCACCGTGTCGCGGGATATGCCCTTTTCGACGCCGTTGGTGACAACCGAAACCTCGTAACCGGGGTCCCGGTCTATTCCCCGAAGTATGCGCTTGTAGTTGTCTTTGAAAAACTCGACGAAAGTAGTATCGAAGTAGACGTCGGGTAGATTGCCCGAACCGTCCAACTTTTGCGGCATCACCTCGTAATCCCGTACGAAGGGGTGGCTTCGAAGCTTGCTAAGCGCATCCGTGTACTTGTCCCGCGTCATCCTCGAGATCAGAACCTCGTGAAGGGTTGAGCGAGGAATCGGCGAATCCTTGGTGGAGAATTCGTAGAGGACCCCAAGGAGGATGGCGCAAAGTCCCTGCACAATCTGACCATTCGACCCCAGTTGGACTGCTTGTGCGAGTGCTTGCACGTTGCTCCCCTCGCCGAGGAAATCATTCACGCCGTCTAGATCCTCAAACAGCCAGGTTATGAGAAGCATGAGGTAGCCGACAGTGATACGCTCATCTGCAACGGGCTCCGAGTTCGGCCGCGCGAGCCCGCTGATCAGGTGGGCGGTGATTGTCTGTATGCTCGTCACGACCTCCTCGCCACTTTCGGCATCGCCCTCCGTGACAGCCATCGCCAAGGCCTTTGCTTCGTCATTTTCGTAAATCAGATGCATCAGGATGACAGCGGCGAACCAATGACGATAAGGGTCGCTGGGCACGGCGTTGTTCGACGGCTGCAGTAACATAGTCAGGACGTTGGCGGTCTCATCTCTTCCCGAGCTGTGGCCTTCGATAGCACGACGCAGAAAGTGAAGACGGATCTCGGGATGGTTGCAGAAGTAGGCTTTGATGCACTGACACGCCGCCAACCGCAAGTCAAAGGCCTGCAGAGCCGAGACGCTCAAGGTTAGATCCAACAAGCCGTCGATCACGTACACGGCCACCACGCCGCCATTGGGCCCGTTGGTGGGCGGTGCCTCGTCTATGACCGACGGGACCTGCTGCTGGGCAAAGCCCTCTTGAAGCTTGGGGTTTGCTCGGATAATGTCGGCACAGGTCGACAGAGCTTCTGCTCTGATGGGGAGTTCGGCGGACTGGCTGAACGCAAGCTGCAAAGCATGATATAACACGCCATGCTGCCAAAACGACATCTGATTCTGATGTGTATATATAGCCCCAGGGACCAGAAACAACCGTATCACTGCGAGGAGAGCATACACATTCCTGTTGCCCTGTTGTTGGGCCCAAGTGGCCACCTCCTCACCCTCTGCTTTCGGTCCGTATGTGCCCTCGAGGAGGCGGGACAGCTGTTGGACGCAGCCGGTTTCTCGGAAGTGCGTCTGGTTGGATGAGTTGAGGCGCAGTAGGTTGGCCATCAGAATGAGACAGTCTTCCACAGGACGACCGCCTTCAAGCAGCCCACCCTCGGCGCTTATGATGGCGAAGATCCTCTCGAAGGCATTTTCGAAAGCTACCAGCTTTTGTATGTCGGGGTTTGTGGGAGTCAAATACGTGAGCAGGGAGATGGCCTCGGTTCTGACAACCTCGTTCCGGTCATCCAAGACAGCCACGAGCCTCGATATGCCCAGCGGAGCGGTAAAAACGCATTCCTCAGTCCTCTCGGTGCGGGCCGACAAGATGGCCAGCAAGAGCTGGAGAGAATAGAGGCGGGAGTAGTAATCGGTGGTTTCGAGGAAATCAAGCAGGAGTGTTATATTCTCCTGGCGCTGGGTGAACTCATCGGCCAGCCACAGAGCGATTTCTTCCGAAGCTTCGGGGCTGTCGGGATTCGGATTGAAGAGCATTAACAGTGTCTCGAGCACCACCTTGACAGTGTCGACATCTTCGCCATCTTTGGATAAGCTTCCGATCAAGCTCCTCAGGGCACCCGAAGCGACTGAGGCCGGGTGATCCTTGGAGAAGCTCCGCAAGCCCTGAATGGCAGCACGACGATCCTCGAGGAGCGTAGCCGAGCTCAGGCGACCGCTGAGAATGGTAATGGTCTCGCCGACCGACTGCTTCGCCGGGGCAGTGGGAATGGAGAACATGGTTTATGACGGGAGGGCACGCGGTCGGGGTTTCGATGCCATCGGGCAGTTGGATCACCGGGAACTGCGCATGATACGTTTGCACGGCAGGTGAGGGTGGTTGGCGCTCAACGCGGAACGTATGTATTGGACCGTAAGGGGTTTATGGGAGGCGGTTTCGCAGGAGAAGACGCCCAACAGCTTTCCAACGGCAGCCTAGCAGCCCACTGACGATGGATGGCAGGGTTGCCCAAGAAGGGGCTCCGAGCGGTTCGCGAGCTCGTGTGAGGGAGATTGGCGTGGGCGGTGCGCCCAGAGATCGAAGAGGCGCTGTGCTGCGATGGGTTACGTAGCCTCAAGTTGGGTGCTGAAGCTCTCGCGAACAATTTGGATTCTCAGCACAACTAGGTAGGTACTTAGGTGCAGGAGCAGGAGGTACGTAGATTAGTACATGGCATAGCACCTGTCCAGACACCTATGTGGAGGTACCCCCAGGACTATGCAGCGTGCACTCAGCTTCTAGGTACCTCCTGAAGGGGTACTTATGTAGGTATTCCATCTGCCCTGAAGAGCTACATTCTCCATAAAAATGCGATCGTCCTGTACCTGAGTCCTTACCCGGTCCCCAGTATCTTGTAAATGCAAGGTTACCCGCTAAGACGCACTGTGCTGGTTAAGGACCAGGCAAAGGACCCCTATGCATTTATCCGGCTCATTGTATGCGTGAATTAAAGTGATGTGCTTACCCCAGACGTGCTGGCTGCTCCTGCACCACCTGGGCTGCAGCTAATGGACCAAGTAAAAGTGGGTCAGGCGGACCTGGATATCCAATGATCTCCCGCCAGCTTCCAGTGGACGCAGGGCTCCAGTGGGCGGGCAACTGCACGGGTGGAGTGGATCGGCTACTTCCAGCTGGTGGGCTGGACATGCTCAAGGTAGACGCGGCAAGGCATGGCGCAAGGTCGTCGCGTTGCAGATTTCAATTCCCCCAAGTTCAACTGTCCTTTGACAAACCACGATCGCGGAATGCGATCTTTCTTGTCGCCTGCTTATCATCCTTTGCAAACGCAGGCTCCTTTGTGCATCTGAGGAACTGCCCCTAGTTGTTCCCTCCCGCCGACGACCTAGGCTTCCTCGGTGTGAGGGCCACTCAAGCCGTCGGACGTACGTTGTTGCGTCTTTGGACCCTCAAGCTTGCCTGCTGGACTCAACACCACGCGCGCGAACAAGGCCGTTGTTCGCCAGACTTTGCCTCTCCCCCCTCAACCGATCACCTTTCGACTCCCAATCCTTCTTCCGCATCACACACACCAGAAACCGCAACCATGGGTATCCCCGCCGCCTTCCGATGGCTTTCCAACAAATACCCCAAGATCATCTCGCCCGTGGTGGAGGACAAGCCCATCGTTATGGACGATGGCTCTGTCATACCGGTTGATATCACCCGGCCCAACCCGAACGGGGAGGAGTTCGACCATCTCTACCTTGACATGAATGGCATCGTACACCCTTGCTCCCATCCCGAGGACCGCCCTGCTCCCAAGGATGAAGAGGAGATGATGCTGGAAGTCTTCAAGTACACGGACCGTGTTGTCAACATGGTTCGCCCGAGGAAGCTGCTCATGATCGCTATTGGTACTCGCGACCCCCCCCCCCCCCCCCCCCCCCCCCCCAACCAAGCTCACCCGGCCCTGTTACTAACCCGTGATTGCAGATGGTGTTGCTCCCCGTGCCAAGATGAACCAGCAGCGATCCCGCCGATTCCGCTCCGCGCAAGAGGCCAAAGAGAAGGAGGCCGACAAGCAAGAACTGTACGCGATGTTGAAGAAGCAGAATGGTGGTGTGCTGCCTCCCGAGACGCTCGAAGCCATAACCAAGAAGGCATTCGATTCCAACAGCATCACCCCCGGCACTCCGTTCATGGACATTCTTGCAGGTAGCCTGAGATACTGGTGTGCCTACAAGCTCAACACAGATCCAGGCTGGGCTAAAATGAAAGTCATTATCTCCGATGCTTCTGTTCCTGGTGAGGGTGAGCACAAGATCATGAACTTTGTTCGATCCCAGCGAGCTTCGCCTGAGTACAACCCGAATACTCGACATGTCATTTATGGCTTGGACGCCGATCTGATTATGCTGGGACTTGCCACCCACGAGCCGCACTTCCGTGTCCTCCGTGAAGATGTTTTCTTTCAACAGGGTAAGGACAGAACCTGCCGAATATGCGGCCAGAAAGGTCACGAAGCAGCCCAATGCCGTGGCGAAGCGAAAAAGGATGACAGCCAGGACAAGCCCATGCCCGAGAAGCCTTTCATCTGGCTGCATGTGCCGGTCCTGCGGGAGTACCTTGCCGTGGAATTGCATGTTCCCGGCCTGCCCTTCAAATGGGACCAAGAGCGTGCCATTGACGACTGGGTCTTCATGTGCTCCTTCGTTGGTAACGATTTCTTGCCCCACCTCCCTGCCCTGGAGATTCGCGACAATAGCATCGACACCCTCACGGCCATCTGGCGGGACAATCTCCCACACATGGGTGGCTTTCTCACCAAGGATGGAGAGATGAACCTCGAGAGGACGCAGCTTATTCTCGAAGGACTGGCCAAGCAGGAAGATGGCATTTTCCGACGAAGAAAAGAAGCTGAAGATAGGAGAGAAGCCAGCTTCAAACGCCGCAAGTTGAATGACCAACGAAACGGTCGTAACAACAACAACAATAACAACAACCGCAATGGCGCTGATCAAGGTGTCCCTACTGGCCTTCCTCACGGCTTGACACACGACATGATCGTCAATCAGGCCAAGGACGCGAACCAGGCAAACAAGAGTGCTGCGGCTGTCTTGAAGAACCAGATTCAAGGTCTCATGTCCAAGCAAGATGGGAATGCGGAGAAGAGCGCAGGCGAGCCAACGTCGCCGTCAACTCTCGGCAAACGCAAAGCTTCGACGCTCGAGGACAGCGCTGCAAGTACTGATGGCCCAGTCAAGCCCCCGGCAGAGGCCAAGGACGAAGCGCCCGAGGATACAGTAAGGCTATGGGAAGAAGGTTACGCGGACCGATACTACGAGCAAAAATTCCATGTCGACCCCAAGGACATTGAATTCCGTCGCGGTGTCGCTCGTTCGTACGTGGAAGGTCTTGCATGGGTCTTGAAGTACTACTTCCAAGGCTGTGCTAGCTGGGAGTGGTACTATCCGTATCACTACGCACCCTTTGCCGAGGACTTTGTCGGTATCAAAGACACCGAGATCAACTTCTCCAAGGGCCGAACTGCGAAGCCCTTCGAGCAGCTACTCAGTGTACAGCCTGCCGCCTCGAAGCATGTGTTACCGGAGCAGTTCCACGATCTGATGACGAATCCCGACAGCGAAATTATCGAATTCTACCCGGAGGACTTCGAGGTTGATCTCAACGGAAAGAAGATGGCCTGGCAAGGCGTCGCACTGCTACCCTTCATTGACATGCCTCGCCTGCTTGCCGCCGCTGAGAAGAAATACCCTCTGCTGAGCGCTGCCGATACCGCACGTAACGAGCCTGGCCGGGATGTCCTCATCCTGTCCGAGGCCAACCAAGAGCTTTACGACGACATAATCAGCAACTTCTATTCCAAGAAGCAGGGCGCTCCCAAGTATGTGCTCAACCCGCGCGCAAGCCAGGGTCTTTCGGGAACCGTTGAGAAGATGCCCGATTACCTGCCCCACGGGACGCTGGAGTACCCGCTCGATCGGAAGGGGATGCCCGATGTCGATGACGATCGTTCGCTCACGTAAGTTTTGTCTGGAGCCACTTGGCACGGCAGCGTTGCTAACAAACGTGACAGTGTGTTCTACGACATGCCCAGCAGCAGCCATACCCACAAATCGATGTTGCTTCGTGGTGCCGAGCCCCCGCCTCCCGCTCTGAACAATAGCGACATCGAGGAACTGAGAGGCAAGATGCGCAATTCTGGGCGCAGTCATGGTGGTGCCCCGCTTGGACGTGGAGGCCGCGGCGGTCGTTTTAACTTCGGCCCCGACTCCCGCGGCCGCGGGGGAAGACCGGATCGTCCCCCGCATCACCACGGGAACGGAGGTGGTAACCAGTTTTCTGGTCAGAACCCGTTCCCAGCACCGCCGGCTGGTTGGGTTCCGCCACCGCCGGGCGCCTTTGGCTTCGGTGCCGGCGTGCCGCCACCTCCGCCTCCCCAGTATGGTGGCGGATATGGAGGCCACCGAGGCGGAGGTTATGGTGGGAACCAGGGCTACTACCAGCCTGGCCCGCCCCCTCCCCATGGCGGCCAGTACAACCGTCCGCCTCCCGGTCGAGACCAGTACGGTCGAGACCGCAGGCAACATGATGGCGGCCGAGGCGGTTACGGCAGGGGCCGTGGTTACCGGTAGATAATTGGGTGATGTACAAGTGCGGAGCAGCATGAAGCTGGGACATGAATACGTTGATGGTTCCAAGGGCATTGGCAACGCAGGCATTTTGCTATCGGCATATACGCACCAAGCGGAAGACATGTGTGTTAGAAGCGCGACCAGTTGTCCTGGTGAATTGGGGGCCCGCCTATGTGCAACGTCGCACACAGCTTTTGGAGGTACTTGGCTCGTATCGTAGCATGTCGCCCAAGGCGGCAACATATGAGTCTCCTCCCTTGTTGCGGGAAGGGGGGCTCACCCGACCCAGAATGCCGGGACTGCCTAATTGATCGATGGTCAGGACGCAGTTGAGCCAATGAAAAGTGACGATGGTTTTTATTTCGGCCATTCTTTGGTACGGTTACTTCCGATATGCGTAAAGAGGTACCTGTCGAAGATGGCATACCGATGGCAACCGTACAAACCTGCGGACCACGAGAAGCCATCGTTGGGGCCCGACGAGTACAAACAAAAGTAGCGTGGGCACGCACCGCCTCGTGTGCCGGTCCATGAGGCTACCGGAAGACGCCCGGAACGACGGCCCCGTGCTTTTGCGGCCAGAAGTCTGGAGCCCGGTACATACACGACTTGACTAGGATGGATGTACCTATGTAAGCAGACACCAGGCACTGCCCCCTGGGTGCCCCCTGTGGCGTACTGTATGCTAACACCTCGTTCCCTCGAGATTTCTTTGCCTCGGCGTGCCGGCGACTGGCATTTCAAGCCGTCGTTCCGCGGGTGGACGGCTAAGAAATACCCAAGCCGAGGCGCAGGCGGTGATGGAATGCACCTGTCATCCACGCACAGGAAGTCAGCACGCCAGGCGGGCGGGCGGCCAGGAAGGTTACGCCATGGGGAAAGCATGAAACGCGATTAGACTTTCTTTTTGGGCGTACGGCGTCGGCGAGAAAAACGATAGGTATCCCCCCCCCGGGGCCACCGCCCGGTTAATAAGCCAGGAGCTGTTTGCTCATTTCAGGCCGGCAAAGCAGCAAGGGGGTGGGCAGCAGTTTTCGGCCTGCTCTAGGGGGCTGTTGGGCATCGGGCACAAGGGTCTACCCCGCTGGAAGGGGGGCCCAGGCGACGCCGAAGAGGCCTGGCGATCGCCATGACGCTAGGGTAGCCTGCTCGACGGGAGCGGCCATCAGTCAGTACGAGGACGACGAGGGGAAAAGAAGGACGAAAGGACTCGGGATAGATGGCAAGCCAAGCCGACGAGCGATAAGGGGCTAGGTCCCTTGGAAGAGAATGTATTCGCCTGACAGGCCTGATGAGTCTCTCTGGACAGACATGGGAGACAGAATTATATGGAGGTAAATGACCCGAGGTAACGACCTCGCATACGAACCTCCAAGGGAGTGAGTACCTTACCTAGGTAAATACGGTTCCATACGTTAAGCGATGGATGAGCGTACGAGATTCCATAGGTATCTGCATCCAGCATCAAGAGTAGGGTCTCGGCCCCCCCCACCGCCTAGCTTTGAGTTGGTGACTTACTTGCATCTTATTACTTACTTGGATTGTATGCACCTGAGATTAGTAGTAGTGAAAAGTACGGAGTAGGTTGGGTACCCATCATCATCATCATCAGCAGCATCCATCATCGTCACCACCATCCGTGATCATGGATCCTAGCCCCCCCCCCCCCTCTTCTCAGGAGCTGGCGGCGGAGGGTGCTCCAACCTCCAGATAGCCGGTGGGCAATATCTGTACTATGCCCGTCCTGCATGGATGGATGGCTTTCCCTTTCCCCCCATGTTGCCCCGCTTCCGCACGCACGCCGCTCTCCCCCCCCCTTGCGTGTGAGGTAGGGACGGGACCGTTTCTTTCTGGCATGGGTTGATGCGCGTGCCCACGCCCATGCCCACGCAGACGGCTCATCGCAGGCCGGGTTGTCAGCCCGTGGCTTTCGCGAGCCCAGTCGGCTCTCTTTCTGTCCCTCCCGCAGCAGCGACACGCGCGCGCGCGCGTGCTTTTTTTTTTTTCTGTTCTTTTTTCTTCCCTTCTATTCATAGCGAGATTTGTTCTCGTGAGTGGGCTGCATTACGCCCTTGGGGAAGAGGACACCTCTTATTTTGGGTCGGTGGTAAGTACCTACTTACCGTGGCTACCTATGTAGGCATCCATTGAGGCGGTATGTGCAGAGGGTAGGAGGTTCACAGGAGGCAAGCAAGGAGGCGGTTGTTAGTTACATACCACCAGGACCCATTCCATCGTAGATGTAGGTAATATGTAAGGTAGCCCGTATGTAATGTACATACATCACACACAACGCCACGGGTATATCTGCGGGAACAGTGTGATCGATCGGCCTCGGCGTCTGTTTGGCTTACTCGCGCCCGACGTCGGCATCCTCCAATCCCCGTGGCGGGCTTCCCGTTTGGCCCTAAAGCGCGAGACATCGTACCTACTAGGAGTAACTCCCAACCGTCCATCATATCCGACAGAATTATTGAACGGCCCCCGTCCCATATCGGAACGACAGACCGATACTGGCAAGGCTGTTGTTGGGTTGGGCCCTTGCCATTACGAAACACTTCAGCTGGCTTCGCATCCGGGCCACTTGTGTCCATGTCAACTCCATAAACTACATACCTCTAGGTTCCCGTCCATACTCTCTTCTTCTACCTCTGCGCACCCGACTTGCACGGCCGAGAAAGCAACGACGACTCGCAACTACCCCCCCTCCCCCCGGCGCGCATTGTCAACCTAGACGGCTGCACGCCCCTTACGCGTACCTGCGCACACCAACACGACTCCTGCCCGCGACCGCTCCGTTTTCGTAAAGACGCGACCCGCCCCCCGGCGTCCCACGCCTCGTTGCGCAGCGCAAGTCCCTCCGGCGGCGACAGGGGGGGAAGAACAGCTGGTGCGGTCGCTAGACGTAGGGGAGGACTGTGCTCGGCGGCCCTCGCTCTCTGTTGGACCACGAGGTATCTTTTCGTCCAGGGCGCCGGCGCAATGATGAATAGCTTCCAAATCACGAGTCGACGGTATACAAGATGAACGGCGATGCGGGCCTCGTGGGCTGTTTGGTCGAGAGACTCACCTCTAGGGTACATGATAAAACTGCCTTTCCCGCTCACTGGTGACACGGCGCAAGAGTGCTTTCGCAAAACTGTATCGCGTCCCCCCCCCGGCTAACACGCTCTCTCTGCCAGCTCCCACATCGCACCGGCACCCAGGCCCAAGACCTTCGCCAAGACGACATAGCTGTCATTACCCGCCAGACCCTCATCCGCATCAGCACCTCGTCCATCGCCGTCGTGCTCGACGCCCTCGTGACGCTGCTGGAGGACCTCGGCCGCCCATACAAGAACTTCCTGACCCACCCGCCGCATGTCCTGCTGTCCGAGCTCTACGTCTTGTCTCTCGCCGGCGAATGCTGTTCTGCCAACTGGAATGCCTCGCGAGCCGACGATGCCAGCGAGGACAGCGAATCCTACGGCAACGGCCGCCCGGCCGCAGCCCTGCCCGGCCGCCTGGACAGCGCCCTCGTCACCCGGATACTCGACCACTTCAAGATCGTCCTCGAACCGATACCCGACGGCTATTCCCTGCCCGCGCGCTCCATCCTCGACGAAGAAACGGCCCGCGAGGTCTTGGACCAGCGCTTCGGCGAGCTCCCGGTGGCGGCCGGGTCCTCGAGTGGCTCCGAGGACTTTCTCGACTCCTCCCGCGGCAGCGAGGACTTCTCGCCCAAGGACATCGAGCCGCACGTGAAGACCATTGTGGGATTTGTGACGGCCTCGAGCTGGCCCGTCGCGTTCGAATACTTCCGGGGTGTCATTCACGCCGTCCGGACAACCTTGCCGGCCCAGGCTGGCATGCAGCCGCCCGTGTCCCTGGCTGAAGAAGAGAGGTCTTCCTTGGTAGTCCTCCGCCTCCTTTCCTACGTGTGGGTGGACGGCCAGAAACTGGGCCTCATTATTCAGGAGCTGTGCTCGAGCTTCCTCCACTTCCGCAAACCCTTTCAAAACACCATCGCCGTCATCACCCCGATGCTGATAATACGATGGCTGGACCGGTACCCCGAGGAGTTCGTCAGGCTTCACAACCAGCGTAGGAGGCTCGATGGAGGGCCCGACACGCTCTTCGACATGACCCAGACCATCACGGACAACAGCAAGAGGAAGACGATGCTGAACCCCATGCAGATGGTGCTGCTTTTCCTCGTGCCCGAGGTCTTCGAGGTCGCCAGCAACCTACGCGAAGGCAAAAGCTCGGGTATGACCAAAAAGGTCCAATTCCTGGAGGGCTTGAGGAAGCAATTGAGGAACCGCAATGAGGCGGCAGGGTTTTGCCTAGTCTGTCTTCTCCGTGCTGCGCGCCACTTCGACATTGATAGCGATGCCGCCATAGTCAGCTACGCCATGGACGTCCAAGACGAAGTGCGGGATGCCGTCTTTCGCAAATACTCGCCCAGTATGGACGGCAGTGGCTTTGACCAAGACCTGACGACCGCCGCTCTCATCAGCCTCACCCACCTGAACTTTGAGAGTAGCGTAGAGTCGCTGGCACAGACATGCCTGCACCCGTCGTCCCCGCAGATGTTCCGGATCGCGCTGATCCAGGCCTGTTCGTATTTTGCCCGCCAACACGATGCCCAGCAGTATCGTCCCTTATTTCTCGAAGTCGCCGGCTTCATCCAGGACCAGATGAAGGTATGTTGTCGGCACATTCCCCGCGCACGATTCGCCGCTGACTCTCGGGACTAGACCATGCTGGCGGTCTCAACTGACATGTATCTCGGTGATCACACGTCTCAACGGAAGGCTTCCGAGACGAGTGCCTCCAGCATTTACATGCTCTGCACCATTCTCAAGTTCCTTGATGCCTCACCCACGACCTTGTTTGATAACGCTCCGGCTGGCAGTACGGATCGGTTTTATGAGGACAACTTTGAAGCCTTCATCTCATGCCTGGTCTCAGCAAACGACCAAGTGCGAGCCCTCTCCAGTGCTCTTGCTCACCGGCTTCTTGCCCCTGATGGAATTCTTGTCTCCTTGCGCAAGGCCAAAAGGCTTGATTCGCAAGGTTTCAAGACCAAATTCTGGAGACTCACGTGAGTCTATACTTAGCTGTCTGCTGCCCACTCGAGCCCGCCCGCTGACGCAGGAACGACCAGATCGCTCTCGTTGATGAGGATGTGTGATAAGAATATGCAGCAAGAAGATGCGACGGTGCTCGAATCCATCCACGGCTATCTTGAGTCTCGCCTGTTGCTGCTTAACAATATCAAGGTGCGCTTAGGCAGCATTGGGTCCCTGTTATGCTCCCTTCGTTAATGCCATTGCAGGAATTGTCCGAAGTCTCTGAAGACATCCCAGAAAGAACCGCCGTGTCCGCCAAGATGGAGACGCTCTTTCTGGTGTCTCTTTGCTCTGCGGATATCGAAACATGCCAACTCGTCACATCCTGCATAGGCCTCTTCAACGAAGAGTGTCTTATTGTAGACAGTGCCTCCGAAACGTCCAAGTCAGCGGCACCGCTGTTGCGGAACAGCGAAATATTCTCGGAGATCGCTTCACGGGATTTTCGATTCACTGGTGTTGTGGCGTTCCAGAAGCGAGCGCGCAACCTTCTGCGGCGCATGCAATACCCAAGCATCGGGATACTGGATGCTTGGGAGCTGGCCTTCGACAAATGGATTCACCTTTCAAAAGATGTGTCCATGACCCCCGCGGACAATGTCGACGATCGATCGCTCACCGAATGGCGTAATTACTCGGGTTTCTTGGCGTCCCTTGGCGGCGTTTGCGTCGCGGACCAGGCTTTCACTCTCGAGGAGCCGGTGGGTGGGCTGCGATGGATAGACCGGGTGTCTTCCGACAACTACGAAGAGCCGCTCCTCAGTCGTTATCTGCGTCTTGGCATTCAGCTACTCGCATGCGGCAATGTACGAGTCCGGGAGTCGATGCGAGAGGTTCTTTCGACTGAGATATCACCCAGCCTCTACCAGCCTTTGTTCAAGGCCATCGAGGTCGAGCTCGAAATACTATTTACCGGCGCGCTCGAGTCAGGCAAGGGCCAAGACGGCGAGATTGTGTTCGCCGAGCAGACGGCATCCTTGCTAAAGGTCCTCGTCGAGCGCTTGGAGAGTCCCATTGAGTTGGGCGCTGCGTCGTCGGTCCATCTCGGTGCCCTGGCCCTGAACTTCGCCAAGTTCCTCGACACCGTCACTGACAACGCCAGCTGTCTCAGGGTCAAGATCAAAGTGTGTCAGCTCTGTGAGGTCGTCACTCGGAAAAAGGAGCACCTGAATCTGCGTGACGATGTCAGGATACGTAACCAACTCCTGGAGTACATATTTGGCTGGATAGCTCGCCCTCGTTCGCCTCGCGGTGATGGGAGTTATGGTGGCCGGCACGACGAGATTGTCCGATTCCAGCGGGATCTCGACAAAGCCTGCTTACGGTCTCTGGCCGAGCTTACCTTTCGACTGCCTTTACAGCCCGGCGATGGCCAAAACGATGCCGGGACCAGTGAGCTCAAGTCGCAGATGTTCCACACCTACTTCAACCGATTCCTGTCGCTCCTGAACTACGACCCCCTAGACACCCACAGGAACGAGATGCTCATACCGCCAACCACCCGGGACGAGACGACCTCGGCTTCCGACCTCGCTATCACCATCTTATCGAACCTCCTGAGTGCCAACATTGATGTCGGCTTGAAGCACTCCCTGAGCATCGGCTACCATGAAAATGTCGAAATTCGCACTGCTTTCGTCAAGGTGTTGTACAACATTCTCGTCCAAGGCACCGAGTTCAGCAACTTGTCGGACGCGGCTGTCAGCGAGAAGTACGAGGAGTTGTTGGATATTCTTACCCATGACCTGCATTTGGCCGTTGCCGTTAGCACCGTCTGTCCTAGTAGCGAGGTCGACGAGTTGACCATTTCCCTTCTCAACATCTTCGAGACCCGCGGTCTGACCTTTGAGCTGATGGAGGCACTGATCAAGCAGGAAATCGAGGAGACAGAAAATGAGTCGGAAATCTTGCGTCGCAACTGCGTTGCAACCAAGATGCTTTCTGTCTACGCAAAGTGGAAAGGCGTTGATTATCTGCGAGAGACGCTTGGCAAAGTTGTCGAGCGACTGATGCTAACTTCCAAGGACCTTGACCTCGAGCTGGACCCGGCACGAATGCAGTCCCAGGAAGAGGTACAGAAGAATGCCCTGCAGTTACGCATTGTGGCCAAGGTTTTCGTTCAAGACATCGTTGCTTCGGAAGCCAACATCCCCACCTCCTTCCGGAAGATCTGCAGTATAGTGAGTGTCCCGGATTTCCCAGCCGGCCTAGCCCCCATACCTAACGCCCCTCTAGATCTCGAGTGCGGTAATGTCAAGGTTCCCAGAGGCCAAGTACACCGCGGTTGGCGCTTTCATCTTCCTGAGGTTCTTCTGCCCCGCTATCGTAGCACCCGAGGCCGAGGGGCTCGTCAGCCAAGCCCCGTCCAAAGAAATGCGCCGCGGCCTCCTCCTGATCGCCAAGGTCATCCAGAACCTGGCGAACAACGTCCTGTTTGGCGCCAAAGAGCCCTACATGTACCCGCTGAACGACTTCCTGACACAAAATATTTACAAAGTCACGACCTTCCTCCGCGAAATCTCGGTTGGTGTCTCGCCCCTGCCATGTTGGCCTAACCCCCTACTGACCCCTATTGTAGGTGCCGCCTACCACTGTCGATGCCCATGTCCTACAAAGAGAGACATTCGACTTTGGGTCATGCGTTGCTCTGCATCGCTTCCTCTACGATCACTGGGATCATGTCCGGCAGAAACTAATGTCCCAGGAAAGACGAGACTATGTCCGGTCGCCCAACGAGCTTGCTCGGGGTAAATCTCCCGTTATCGAGCCACTCCGGGCCCTTATTACAACCCTGGGCCCCCCGCCTTTAGCCGTGACATGGAACCGACCCCAGATCGCCGGCAACGACCCAATTGCCTACTCCAGGTTCCAACATTTCATGCTTCGCAATGCCTTCAGAGGCACCGAATCTTTCATGACTTCACGTGCCGTTTACGATGGTGGCGAGAGCAAAGTAAGTCAAAGTACTGCGACACCCCCCACAAAGGCTTGGCTAACCTTGCCCAGGACGGTTTATCGATTATTTGCGTGATTCTGCGCCATATTGATGTCGACTCTATTGATTTCGATACCTTGATCTACTGCTACTTGAAGGTATGAACCGCATGCCACTTCCCCGAGCTCCCTACCCTTCAGCACCCCCTTGAGCATCGCATTTCTTGACTTCGGCTTAACTTTATGGGCTCTAGATTGCCAGTCGCTTGTGGCACCGGCCTTTCGGCCTCTTAATCGACGCCACGTGCTACAATGGTCAGAACGAGCCTCAGGATGACCTCTTCAAGAAACTCGAACTGCTCAGCCCAGCAGAGATCTCACGGTCCCTGTCGAGAGTCTATGTGTACAACATGAACAGTGCTTTCAGGTGAGATGCCCTCTTCCGGTCCGCGCGACCTGTTCCTAAGTCGTGAGCAGGAAATGTTTCCGTCGCATACTTCGGGTCGCAACCAAAGACGAATCCAACATTTTTAATCCCGGCAATGTTGAGTACCACCTGATCGGAAGTCTCCAGGACCTGCAGGCACACTTCCACCTGAGTCAACTTCACCTGCCCAAGGAAACGATCAGTGTCGTCACCGACACAAGATATGTGTTCCAGCCGATCACCCGCTTATCGAAGACTCGAGGGAAAATCGAGGTCATCATCAAAGTCGGCAGTCAGTTCGTCCAGGTGACGACTACCAAGAAGCAGGAAGTCCATCCAGGTTTCCGTCTCCACGCCACTGTAAACGACATCTTCCGGCTTGGAGACGTGGAAGAGGCGCCGACCTCGATTGCGACCGACGATGACTCGGCCTTTGGACTTCGGGCAGACAACGGCAAAATTGTCATGTATTTCCAAAGTCCCAAAAAGGCCGACGTCCTCCAGGCCGTGCGAGGGGCCAAAGCCAAATACGGCAAGGATACGAGGACGATGAAGTCTTACGAAAGACTGATACGCCCCCAAGATGTTCCGGGGACCCTCCTGAACCTTGCACTGACAAATCTCGCCGCCGCCGATCCCATTCTGCGGCTTTCATCCTACAATTTGCTCGGTGCTCTCTGCCGCGCCTTCAAATTCAAGGCGGCAAGCAGATTCATGTGCATTCGAGGTACGCTCGTGCTGCTTGCGGCCCCCTCTCGCGAGCAATACTGACAAGATATAGATATTGCCGTTCCTTTGGACCCCACCCAGTTCATTGTGAACATCAGTAAGCATCTGGCTCAAGAGGAGCCCCAGTTGACGTCCGACTTTTTGAACGAGTTCTTCGTCGGGTGGGAGAGCTTCTCAGACGAGCAGAAACCGCTGAGTCTTGCTTACATGGCTCCCTGGCTGCCCAGCCTGCGCACGTCTCTCCTGGGTGACGAAGCGGACAGCGAAAAAGGCAGGGAAAAGATTGCCGCCATTTTCCGAAAATTGATCGATGTGACTATCATCGATCCGACGCTCAACCTAACCTTGGAGCACACTGTGTGGCCTGCCATCTACAAGGACGAAACCTTGCTTGATATCTTCCTCGAGGAAGTCCTCAAGACGGCTCTGGCCCTGGGCATGCACGATGAGCAGACGCAGTGTTTGACCTCGATCGTGACGGCCATCGGCACCATTACGCTGCGCGGCAAGATCATCTCGCGACTACGGAAGGCGCTGAACAGGTCATCTCAACGTCCGACCAAGTCCCTGCCGGATAACTCTGTCTGGCCTGAGGTCTGCATTCTGCTCCAGTTTTGCCTGTCGCTGTCCTTCGATTGTGGTGTCCAGTCCCAACTCTACCTGCCCGAGATATTTCACATCGTTACCATGCTTGCCAATACCGGCTCGTCCGAAGTACGAGTAATGGTTCACAGGCTCTTGATCAACTCGATTCATGCTGCCTGCACCTCGTTCAAGTTGGACGAGGCCAAGCTGTCCAAACTGCGCAATGCCCTCGACACGCTATCCGAGCCCCGGAATGATATTTTCTCCCCTCCGGCATTCCACCGCGATGGCGCCTCCGTTTCTACGAACCCGGACAGCGGACCGACGCTTGCTGCTACCGAAAGCCTGGCAACTTTGCTCTTCGACATTTGCGCCACGGCGGCACCATCCGTCGACATGGCGAACGCTTGGCGGTCCAGGTGGATGAGCCTCGTGGCTAGCACGGCGTTTCAGAACAACCCAGCGGTTCAGCCCAGAGCGTTCACTGTCATGGGCTGTTTGGCTCGGGAGGAAGTGGACGATGACCTTCTTTACCAAGTCTTGGTGGCTCTGCGCAGCGCGGTTGGTCGCTTCGGCGAGGAAAGCCAAGACATGCTGGTCGCCATCGTCACCTCGCTGTCCAAGATGATGGGCAAGCTGCAGACAACGTCCCGGTACGGGCTGCAGTTGTTCTGGCTTGCCATATCCCTGCTGCGTCTCGTGCCCCCGAGTCTCTTCAACTGCGCGGCCAATTTCCTCGAAGCCGTGTTGACGAACATCGGGACGTCGAGCGAGTTGCGGAGCGACAGGATGGCCCATGTTCTGCTCCAAGGTCGTGTTCAGCTGGAAGAGGCAGCGTTGCCGCTGGATGACCTGTACGGGATACACTTCACTCCCGAGAATTTCCCCTTTGCCGTCAACGCCTGCCTTATCCGCGGGCTTACCGACACCATGACCAAGGCGACTGCGTTGCGCGTGCTCTCGACGTTTCTGGAGATGGCGACGAGTGCGTCGGTACTGTCGGACAAGGTGCCCCAGGACATTGGCATATCGCCGTACTATGCCCTGATCCAAGCCCGTGCGGTCGAGCCTGCGGAGCTCAAGGAAGCACTGTGGCAGTCGGGTATCAACCCGGCCGGGGTGGCCAGTCTCAGCCAATTCCGCGGACTGCGCGACGTGTCGTCGGTGACGGACGAGGATCTGCTCCTCAGCACGGCCATCGCGCTGGTTGATTTTGAGTACCTGCAGGATAGTGTTCAGGGCCGAACGCTGTCTTACCTGACGGAACTGGCCGTGGCCCGACCCAAGGTCGTCGAGCATCTCTGCTTCCCCATCGTCCAGATTCTGGACGATATTCTGTTGCACTGCCAGAACTCGGTAACGCTGGAGGCGGCGCATGGCCTTCTCCAAACCATCACATCTAACCCCGACTTCTCGGTCGCCATGGAGACGAGCGGAATGTTGAACGTGATTCTTGAGGACATGGGTTTCGGTGGCCTTTGGCGGTCATGTTCCTTTAGCCAGACACAGGAGCCGGACAAGCAGTGCTTTGCTTTGACGGAAAAGCTCATCGAGGTAAGGCTGTCCCTGTCCTGGTTTGCGCGCTCCGTGACCTAGGCTAACTTTGTCTTCCCCAGCTCATCATCATATGACGACGCCACGGCCGTATTACTGCAGTGGGGCGCTGAACTGGCTGGCGGGCAGGGCCGGGGGGTTACAAAGGGGAGGCTAGTGAGGTTGGGTCGATGGAGCGGTAACTGGATATGATTTGTATTGGCGCCGTGTGTGTGTATGTGTGTGGTTCCTCTGTTTTTTCAACAAGGAGGGTAACTGGGCTTGAATGCATGAAGAATCAATGTATACCTGTTCAATAGCATCAAGGCGCGGTGTACGAGTTGACGGGCGATAGGGACGACACGGCGCCTGTGGCGGTGTCGATGGCCCCCCCGGGGCTTCGACATGGTCTATCGGCAGACTATGCTAACGTTTTCAACCTTGTCCATCAAGTCGGTTGGCTGTGAACTGAGCCGGACGTGGTGAGCATCCCAAGACAAATCAGGAATACATGATGGGTAATATGCCTGGTTCAAGCAATCCCAGTGCCACAACAAGAGTCCGGCAGTACCAGAATGCCCCTTGGGTTTCATGGGCCGGGAGGTGGCTATACCGTCTTCTTTGTTCGGAAGGTGACCCGCGTGCCGCGTCTTTCAGCGCTGTCTTCTATCGCTCATGGAACGTTGTAGCACATCAAATTGATAGATGGCGATATTCTCGTAACATCCGGACCCCAACCACACAGGACGGCCGGCGTTGCGGTATTTCGACCCTCTCGGCGGCTATAAGACTCGGCGTTGTGCACCCGCGCAGCTCGGTTCCCGGCCATATGGCACACACACACACACACACACACACACACACACACACACACACACACACACACACACACACACACACACACACACGCACCTGTTGAGCTACACAAAGGGATTCGCTACCAAGTCAGGTCTACCACCACCTCCACTAGTCAGGTCTATCACCGTCTCCATTACAGCCCACCGCCAGTATGCACTCGGTCAGTTTCTGGCTGGAAAGGGACCGGGCGGTGCACAAGCGGGAGTGGCGCTTCATGGCGCTGGGCCCGCTGCTGGCGGAGATCAAGTACCCGGTCGACCTGTTCGTCCGGTTCCAGGCGCACGCCGACGCGCTCGGCGTGCCCGACTGGGACCCGGACCGGTACGAGCTGCTCGTCTTCTGGGTCGCCGAGGCGCGCGTCGCCGCGTACGGCTACGACCGCCGCGACGCCCTGGCGCTGGACGACCCGACAGCGGCGGCGGCGGCGACGGCGGCGGCGGCCACCCCGCCCCCCACGCGCGTGCTGGCGCTGGGCGTCGACGAGCTGAAGGCCCTGCTCGAGGCCATGGACCGGCGCCACTGGAACGACATCATCTACGCGCGCGAGCGGGGCCCCGCGGCCGGCGAAGACGGGGAAGCGGCCGGGGCCCGGGCCCGGCGGCCGGCGGCGGGCGTGGCCGGCATCATCGCGAACATGCAGAACCTGGGAATCTGATGGGGAGGAAACCCGTAGGGAGGGGGGAAAGGGGTGAGGCAAACGCCGAGGAGAGACTCTGGCTGATAGGCCCGCCAAGGGCGGGTTGGCATCTATGTATTGGGAGAAAGCAGGGGAGGTTCGTCCAGATAACATGGGTTGTGGTTCCACGATCGGCCTTGGTCCGATCTGACCAGCCTGGTCTGGCGAAAGGCCGGGGGCAGCACCCGCAGTTTCGTGATGAGCCAGCAGCCTATGGCGCCATTGTTTGCCGGCGGTACGAATCTCTCGGCGTCCCGGGGAGCCCTTGGTGTCTGTCCCATGGCGGGGGAATGGGTTTGGTTGGTCGTCGTGAGGGTGGGCGGGAGTGCCGATCGCGTTCCCCTCGTCCGTTCCCTTATGTCGAGGGATTGGCGCCGAATGGCGTGCTCGGTCTGGCGCATCGCGACTGACGCAGGCGCGAACCTACTTCCCGTCTGCCGAAACCAATCAGCACCCCTGGAGGCAGAGGCATCCCGGCAACGCAGAGGAGGAGCCGACGAGGACGAATATGAGCTTCATGGCGTGCGAGGCCCGGCAAAGGGGTCCGGTAGGCCGGCTGGCCGAGTACTCCGGATATAGGATAAGTAGAAGAAGCCGTATGCTACCCTGATATCGCGCGCGCATCTTTTCTCACCCTCTATCTCGCTCTGCCTTCCTATGATATTTTCGAGAGAGACGTTGCCTTCCACGTAGCCACTGGTTTCACTATACGTCCCATACACGTCGACAGCCATGGCTCCAAGTGCTCTCGAGGCCGAGGCGCCCGCTGATTACATTCAAGGATTGAAGGCTGCCATCCGCAGCCCCAACCGCCTCATCTTCCCGGACGGTCTCAAAACGTCGGGTAAGGGGAGAGAACCCGCGTGATGCACAATCGTTGAACTGCCCCATGATTGACGTCCCGCAAGGCCAACACCCGCCGCTGTATGACCAGCTGTACCCTTACAGCGCGTTTCCGAAACACATCGAGGGCCCAACCGTCTGGAAGGCCGAGGACTACGCCGACCACCCCGAGAGAGTACGTTTCCGGACGGCTGCGGCCTCTACGAACGCCTACTGGTGGCCCTTGCTGACCTTGGTCCCGGCAGTGGGTTCACCACTTGGACGGCAGCGAGATAGCCGAACTGTCGACGGCCGCGGACCAGTTCATGGCGTCGGGCGAGTCCCTGACAGGCATCACCAAGGCAAACTTCCCCCTGCCGAAGCTGGCCGGGTCGCTGGCGGCCATGCGGCAAGAAATGCTGAACGGCAAGGGCTTCATCCTGTATAAAGGGTTCCCCGTCGACGAATGGGGACACCACAAGTCGGCCGTGGCCTATATGGGGCTGGGGGCGTGTAAGCAACATCCGGTCTTCTTTATTGCCCCTTTCAGCACGAATAACGCCCGCCGGACTCCCATTTTTCTTTGTTTCCGCCGTTTCGGCCTGAGCGTGCTCCGAGACGTGCTCCTGGGACCCCATCGTCTCGGAAAATACTGACTCTGGATGGGGGTAGACATCGGGTACCCCGTGTCGCAGAACGGGCGGGGACACATCCTCGGGCACGTCCAGGACCTGGGCGACGACAGCACCAAGATCGACCAGGTGCGCATCTACCGGACCAACGCGCGGCAGTTCTTCCACGCCGACGACTGCGACGTGGTCGGGCTGCTCTGCCTGGCCAAGGCCGAGTTCGGCGGGGAGTCGGACGTGGCCTCGATCCACCAGGTCTGGAATATCCTGCAGGCGGAACGGCCCGACGTGGCCGAGCTGCTCACGCAGCCCGTGTGGTACTTTGACCGCAAGGGCGAGGTCTCGCGGGGCGAGGCGCCCTACATCCGGGCGGCGGTCTTCTACCTCGAGACGCCGGACCCGGCCGACGCCGGCCGGGAGCCGCGCGTCTACTGCAAGTGGGACCCGTACTTCGTCCGGAGCCTGGGCCGCTTCTCGGACGCCGGCGTCATCCCGCCGCTGTCGCCGGCGCAGGCCGAGGCCGTCCGGCTCCTCGAGGCCGCGTGCGAGCGCGTGAAGCTGCACATGGTCCTCGACGTGGGCGACCTCCAGTTCGTGGCCAACACCCACACGCTGCACGCCCGCACCGCGTACCGCGACTTCGGGCCCGGCTCGGGCCGGCCGCGCCGCCACCTCCTGCGCCTCTGGCTCAGCGTCCCCCGCGGCGAGGGCGGCTGGCGGCTGCCTTTCTGGGACGCCGACGAGAAGAAGAGGGGCGGGATCCAGGTCGACGACACCCCGCCCGTCGCCCGGCTGGAGGCCGACTGATGCGGGAGCACGGAAGACGGGACGGCGGAAGTCGTTAGCCGTGGTGATCTATTCGCGTGTCGTGCAAGAGAGAGAGGAGACATCGCCCAGAGAGAAAGAGAGGAGGATGGGGTAGACAGTCTAAGTTGCCATACCCAGGCCGCGCTCTTATAGTAAGCCAGAATGCCCCAACGAGCGTGGGTTCACCGACCACTTAGCCACTATGGTGTTAAGGTCCTCTGAGAGCATAGTTCGGAAATGGAGCCTCGGCAGTGCTAATCACACTGCGTCCGAGCGGAATCCATGGACACGACGATGCCTTGTGGTGTACCGAAATATGTACTTAGGTGTGCAAGGCAGGACTTACATGAGAGTTTCCCTGCTCCCTGGATTCCCATAGCGCCGGGGTGGTTTGTAGTGGGCGGCCCCAGATTTTTAAGTGCATACCTCTCCAGTACATAAAATGTACATTCAATGGTCAGGAGCGAGCCCAACCAGCGAGCCAGTCCACCCGCCGCATCGCTTCCATTACATACATGTCCAGATCCATTCATACATCAATCCGACTTTATGTAGTACCTACTAAAGTACCATCAGTGTATTGGCACTATGTATTACCTGCTCCCTCTCTCAACTCTCCCATTCCGACCCGACGCAAGCCCGCCCCCCATCGCATCGCCTAATTCAAACCTCACTTTAGATACACTACCTTCAAAAAGGTACCTACATCCTACGTACAACCGACCCCCAGGCCAGAAGCATCCTCGATCTGACTGGCCGTGCCTCCTCCGCCTCAGTCAGCACGTCTCCCATCCGCAGATCTAGGGGCATGGTGTGAAGCGCCAGCTTCCCGCCGCCGCCCCGGCATCGACGCTGCCTCTGCTCCTCCTCCTCCTCCCCCCTTCCCGCCCCTTCGTCCGCCGCCCGTCGGCTGTGCCCAGTGAACCTCGGCCACTATGGACGCGCCGCCCGTCAAGCTCTCGGAGCTGCTCCGGCATCCCGAGGACCTCGACAAGCTTCCCGCCCTGAAGCTGGAGTTCACCCGGAAGAAGACGGCGGTCGACTCGCAGCTGCGCGCCGGCCTGCGCGACCAGCTCGAGACCATCCAGACGGGCATGACGGGCCTGACCGACGGCCAGAAGACGGTCCAGGCCATCAAAGACGAGATGATGAAGATCGACAAGCTGTGCACCGAGTCGCAGATCATGATCAAGGACTTCAACAACATCAACCTGGTGTCGCAGGCCCACCGCAACTTCCAGGCCGTCGAGGCCATGCGGAAGAACCTCGAGGTCTTCAACGAGCGCCTGAACCGCGTCGAAAGCATGCTGCGCGAGGACGACCAGGACCAGGAGAATATGCCCAACCTGCTGGCCGTCCACTACGAGTTGACCCAGCTACGCAACATCCGCGACGACGCCATGGAGCAGATCCAGCGAGCCGACGACCCGAGCCTGCAGTCCACCCTGGAGGACTACTTCTCGAGGCTGGACGACGCCATCGATTGGTTTGACGAGCACGTCGGCCTCGTCGCCCTCAACCTCATCAGTCTCCTCATCGCCGATAACAACGGCCTGGTGGTCCGGCTGGCCCTGATTGTCGAGGCCGAGGAAAAGAGTGACCAGAGGGTCGAGGCTCTGCAGGAAGCCCTCAAGGACCACAAAGAGATGGCCACGCGCTTCCAGAGCATCACCGACGGCGCCAAGAAAGTGAGAGGGTACAAGGACAAGTTTCTGCAGGCCATCAAGCTCAACTGCGAGCAGCAGTTTGGCGAGATCCGAGAGGAGTTCCTGGGAGACCCCGAAGGGCTGGCCAAGCTGATGAAGTGGTTCTTTAACGACCTGAACGCCGTCAAGCAGGGCATGGTCCCCCTCATGCCCAAGAAGTGGAAGATCCTGAAGACGTACGGCGAGATATACCACCAGCTCATGCACGACTTCCTCGTCGACATAATCGACGACCCCGAGGCCAGCTCGGCCAACACCCTGGCCATTATCAACTGGCCCGAGCCGTACTACAAGAAGATGAGGAAACTGGGCTTTGAGGAGGCCGACCTGAAGCCCCATGTCATCGACAACCGCGAGCAGGAGCTCGTCCGTGGCTTCCGCGACCTCATCATCAAATTCTTGGACGAGTGGATCGACCGGATCGCGGTGCAGGAGCAGAAGGACTTTGCGAACCGCAACACCGAAGGGTCCAACCTGGACAGCGACGAGTTCGGCTATTTCCGGACCCGGAACCTCGTGGACATGTGGCGCATGTTACGGGAGCAGGTGGACGCGGCCGGCAACTCGAAGCGCACCGACGTCGCCGAGGGTGTCATCGACGCCATGTTCATACGCCTGCGGGGCCGCCAGCAGTCGTTCCAGAAGATGCTGGAAGAGGAGTCGCTCCAGTACGAAGCCGGCAGGATTCCCGAGCTCGAGGGCTTGACCCCCCTGCAGGACTGGCTTGTCGCTACTGCCAACGACCAGATCGCCTGCATCGACGACCAGGAAGAAGAGGGCCGCTCGTCGTATCTGACGGGCTTCAAGCAGAAGTTCGAGCCGCTGGTCACGCCGCAGTACATGGAGCGCGCCGAAACCGAGATCGAACTGCTACGCGACGGCTACGTGGATTTCAGTACGTGGTGCATCACCAAGTTCGTCACCCTCGTCATGGTTGTCGACTTCAAGGACGCCATGGCGGATTTCTTCACGCCCAAGTGGTACCAGGCTGCCACCATGAAGCAGCTCATCAACACGTTCGACGACTATCTCGCCGACTACCGGCCCGTGCTGCACTTTTCGCTCGTCGACATCTTCACCGAAATCTTTGCCGAGGAGCTTTTGGTGCGGTACCTGATGAGCGTCCGCAACAAGGGCGCCAAATTCCGGCGGACCGAGCCCTTCCAGGACAAGATCTTCAACGATATTTCGACAGCGTTCGAGTTCTTTGGCAACCTGCCCAACCCCGACGTAGGGAACTCGATCAAACAAACCTGGCGCGTGCTGGAGCTGTTCACGGATCTGCTCACGACGGAGAAGGAGGCCGTCCCCGATGTCTTTGAGAACTTCAAAACGACGTACTGGGACCTTCAGATCAGCTGGGTGGAAGCTGTTCTACGTTCGCGCGACGACTTCGACAGGAGTATGCTCAACACCGTCAAGGCCAGAGCGGCGCAGATGGACGTCGTCAGGGGGCCCGAGTCCATTATGAGCAGAGTAAAATAAGCTAGGCCCCGAACAACGAGACAATGCCAATACCACATTACATGATGATCATGCCATGTCGACCGCCCCCTGTTTCGTCTCTCATATTATGAACGTCGCCATCGATCGCCTGGGGAGAAACCCGGCGACGGAGCCGTTATTCGCGCTCGGCGGGCCGGCACCGACGTCCATTCTTGTCAGGTTGTGCTGATTGTTGGTCAACCACATGTACGGCCGGTCCTGTCCACGTCTGAGGCCGGCCGTGCTCAGTCGTACATCCAAGTCTATGTGCCCGTTGTTGATGAGTTGGATGGCGAGGCGACCGTCCGTGTTGAGGAACGCGCTGGTGCCGACAAAAGTCTGGCTGCTGGCGGCCTCGACCCGGACGGCCCCTGGCTTCACGAAGCGAGAAAACTGCGCGAAGGCCCACAGCCGTGCGGACACGCTGAAAGTTCCGTTCTGCAGCCGGATCATGGCCGTATTGAAGGGCGTCGCCTCGGCCCCGATCCAGTACAGCCAGGCCGACACGTTGCTGTACACCAAAGAGTCCTGGATTCTGTTGGCCCACCCGATGCCCTCGCCCGCCTTGCCCAAGTTGTCCCAGGCTGGGTTCCAGTCGCCGTTCAGATCGGCCCACTCGGTTTGCCAGGCCTTGCTCCTCGTCTGGAACGGCCTTCCGGGGGCGGCTGAATAGCCATGGGACGAAAACACGTCCAGCGCCTCCTCGGCCCGGGCCACCGTCTTCAGCTCTCCCAGCAACGCCGTGCCCTGCGCCCATCCGGTCGCCTCGCAGCAGACGATACGGACGTCGCTGAGTTGGGCCGCATCCAGCGCCCGTCGCAGTATTGGCGCGAAGTCGCCCGCCTCGAATCCGCTCGACAGCATCGACGCGTAAGTTTGGTTCAGGTCCGGCTCGTTGAGCCAGCCCAGGTGTGTGATTTGGATGCCCTCCCGCTCCCGGTAGAAGCGCAGGTACTGCACAAGGTAGTTGGCGTAGGCCTGCCGCCAGTCGCCCACGGCGGCGCAGGCGGCGGCGCTGCCGCCGCCGCCGCCGCTGCCGCACAGGTGGCCCCCGTTAGAGTCGTTGCCGTTGCTCTTCATGTATGCCGGCGCCGACCACGCGTCGGCATACACGTACCGCAGGGCCCCATAGCGCAGGGCCTCCCGCGTGAGCCACACCTGGTCCGCGTCGTACCCGTCCCACTCGTAGGCGGGGGCGGCGGCGGGCGAGCCCGGCGACGTGGGCGCGATGGACTTCATAAAGTCGCGGTCGTAGGAGGTCGACGACCCGATGCCGTTGCGCAGGATCGTCGCGCCCGCGCCCGTCTCGGGGCTGAAGAGCAAGTCCAGCACGCGCCGCTGATCGGCCGGCGCCAGCGTGAGGTTGCCGAACTTGAACGTGCCGTGCACCTGGGCGGCCCGCTGGAAGGCCTCGGAGAAGCCGAAGCCGTCCATGGCCTGGTACCGGCGGGTGACGTTGATGGTCACATCCGCGGTGAGTTGTTCCGGGGCGGTGGCGTTGTCGCTACGTGCGCCAGCGGCGCCGCAGAGCCAGGCGACGAGGAGCCCCGCAACAGCGGAACGATAGAGCATCTCTTCTGGGGACGCGTTCAATGTAGGCTATCACAAATTACAATCTTCTGGATTCCTTGCTCCGCCAGTGGTATTCGACCGGGCAGCAGCCAAATGCGACGTTCAAGTCTTTTGAAGCCCTCTCATGACGTTCCCCCCGCAGGGGATAGAATGTGCGTCTAATCAGGCTGAATAAGGCGCGGGGGCCGGACGCGGGTGTATGCCGGTCCCTCCCCCTCACAAGTCAACTCGGCCAGGTCCATTCAACCCCTCAAAAAGACGTCCGGAGTTGGTAGATTGAGGGGGGGGGGGGAGGAAGACAGTGCTGCCCTGTCCGGCAACCACCGAGAGAGCTCGTATTCGGCCGGCAGCTTATTTCTAACCCGGTTCATTGTGGCCACCGAGACCCTCGGGGGGGGGGGGGGGGGGGAAGGCATGGAAGCGAGCACCACCCCCGAGATTCCCGGGGTCAAAGAGTCCGAGAAGTCATTGTATCGCCGTGATTGTCCACATGTCCCCGATCTGCGGACCGCTCTCCCGACCACCTGTCGCCGCTCACAGACTAGGGGCAGCGAGCCGTGTGTCCAGATATGTCGCAAGGGGTAACCGCGCGGGGGAGGGGGAGGTTGCCTTTAGTCGGCTTGCTCAAGTCGTCCGAGCCCGTAGGTTAGGGGATCTTCCCGGGAAAAGGGGCCTAGTCTTTCCTCGGTATACCCTGCTGCCGGCTCTCTCATCCCAACTGGACTCATCAAACCCAAGCATGGAACCTTTCGGTAGGCAGTCCGACAGGGGCATCGGCAGAGTCGCGCCGATCATCTCGCGCGGGTGTTTTGCCGGGTCTGAGTCTGTCCGTCTTTTTTCCCCCGCGGACCTAAAAAGCCGGAGGAAGCAGGGCGGCATTTCCCGGTCACGTTGGCTCGGGCTGGTGCCGGTAGACAGGCATCCCGATTGTTTCCTCCGGCGCGGAAGGGCAATGCACGAAATTCGAGGGGCCAAAATGTAGAAGGGGAAGTCGGAAATGCATGACATCTAGATGCCATTGGAAGACGAGCCTATCTGTCTAGGCCCCGTCTCGTGGCGCTCGCTAGGCCCCTCCTTCTTGTTGTTGGCTTTTGGAGCCTCGCCATCTCGAACGAGGTATTTCCTTTCCCTTTCCATACAAAAGGTTCCGGCCTTGAATTCTCTGGTCGAGTCCACGACTTGGGGTACGGGTGTTGTTGAACGAGTGTAAGCCTTTTCTCCCTATTGGATCTTGTATTGCAGGCTTCAAGTTGTGAGGGGTCCAATCACGCATTGGTACGATTTGCGCGGGTGGGGTTGCCCGAGTGGATCCCCGATTGATCCCAGCTTCTACAGTACTTTACATAGAAACCATCGATCCAAGCCTGGATAGAACGATCCACATCATCTTCGGCGAATACACCTCCGTCTCCCCTCCCCCGAAACCCGAAAAGCCACCCAGGTTCCCACGACGGCGCGCCGCCCGGGTGCGCACGCCATTCGTCTCGCCATGTTCTCGACGCTCGTGCGAAGAGCGGCGCCGAGCCCGATACCGCCGAGGCTTCGCAACGCGGCCGCGGCCAGCCTGCCCGGCATCTACAGCCGGTACAAGCCCAAGAAAGTGTGGCCGCCCGACTTCTCCAAGCTCTCGGCGAAGGAGCAGTTCCGGTTCGAGAGGCGATACAAGCGCCGGGTCAAGCTCGCCACCGCCCGGCCCCGGTGGGATAAATACGTCCGGCTGGCCCAGCTGTGCAGTGTGACGGGTAGGTGTTTCCCGACCCGGGCTTTTTTTTTCGACGGAATCGGCCTGACGTGTGGGTGGGGGTTTCTTGCTTTTAGGCGTGCTGGTGTACAGTTTGCTGTTCATGGAGGCGAGTACCGGGGAACAGCCCTTCCAAGGCGTAAGTGGCCCGGCACCCTCGACGGCGCGCGCGCGCGTGCGTGCGGGCTGGCGACTTCACTAACACGGTGTGGGCTAGATCCGGAGCAAGTTCTGGGGCGCCGTAGAAGGCTTCTCTACCGACAAGGGATACGAGCGGCGGAAGTCGGAATGAAGAGCCCGACGGTACTGGCAACGGCACGACGACAACAACTTGCATGGGGCTGCGGCGTTCTGGACTGGGGCACAATACCCGTTGATATTCCATATAACCTGTACAAATGTACCCGAGAAAGACCAGAGGGATCCCATGCTCGCCTCGGAGCCCCGTGGTCTATGCTGATCCTGTATGCCCGTATGCCCGTGACGCCCGAACACCATGTATGCACGCAGCTGCGATTAATTACCGGCCCGGCCAGACGAAGCCCCCGCCCAGGCCGGCGCTGAGGCCCGACGGGCGGCTCTCGTTGACGGGCCGCTTGGCCACGGTGCCCTGGGCGCGCACGCCGCTCACGATGCGGTCCATGTTGGTTTCGATGACGACGCCGCCCACGATCATCTCGCTCAGGGCGGCGTGGAGGGTCTCGAAGTTGAAGATGAGGTCGAGCTCGCAGACGTTCTCGAACAGCTTGTCCAGCGACTCGACGTAGACCTGGATGAGGTCGAGCAGGGCGAGCGGCGACTCGGTCGAGGTGGAGATGACGATGAAGAAGAGGGTGGCGTAGTTGCGGTACGTCACGAGCGACGGCACGTCGTTGTGCGGCTCCGAGGCCGAGTGCGAGGTGCCCGAGGCGGCGAGGATGGGCGGCAGCGGCAGGAAGTTGCAGGCGCCGTCGGGCCGGTTGGATACGAGCGTGAAGATCTCGGAGATGAGGCGCTGCTGAATGCTGGTCTCCTGCACGGGGGCGCCGGGGCCGAGGCCGGTAATTAGCATAGGACCTCACGGGAGGGACTTGGGCGCGGGCGCCGCGCGCGCCGGACGGGGCCTTTGGGGGACTCGGAGACGGGACGAACGGACCAGCTGCGTGTAGAACTTGGTCAGCCGGGGCTGACCTTGGCCATTGAAGACCAGGAAGGCGTTGATCATGTTCTCGGCCGGCGGAAGGGGGGAGATGGAGTTGAGGCGCCGAGGGCGGCGGTAGGAACTTTGGGATGGGTAGCTCTCTCAGTGGGAAGCGCACAATCGCATCATCCACATCCATCCTCTTGCACCCATGCGACCGAGGAGGGACTTTGGAGGGGCTCCTCGCCAAGCGTGTCCAATACGGCGCTATATGGGATACGGTTGGCCCGAGAGATTAAGAGGGATTACCTCATGTACCGGTACCTCTCCTGGGGAGCTGCATAGCGAGTGTGCTGGGGGTACAGCCCAGTTAAAGCGGGGGCGGGCTGCAATGCACGGGCCATGTACCTTCTGGCCCGGTAGGTACTCTCAGCGAGTACATGTACCTACACCTCCTCTGGGGGTACAGGACGAGAGCCCTGGTTGCTGAGTCGAGCCGGTAGACAGGTAGTCCATCCTATCCCGTCCCTAGAGGCTTTTAATAGTAACCCTTCCTGCCCGCTCTCCGCTTTCCCTTTCTCCCTTTCTCTCCCCCATCCCTCTCCCAAGAGCCAACATCTTGGGGCCTCTCCAGCCGTCGAATTAAGGCGGCGCCTCTACAATCACCCTAGAATTTCCCTCGTTTTCTCTCACGACCTCGAGTGGAGGTCGACCCAACATATCGTTATGGCCCAATGCATCGCCCAATTCCAGTACTGCCCGCAGCAATGGGCCCTCCCCGTCTTCCGCGCCAGCCGCCGCGTCGCTACCCGAGGATTCGGTTAGTCTCCAGCCGTGGGAGATCTCTGTCTTCGAGCCCGCAGACTTCTCCCACTATGCGGCTGGCGTGAGCGAGTATGGCTCGGCATCCCATGACTGGCTCGTTGGCGACGCTCTGGCCCTGGACCCCCAGCATCTCCCCTGGCCTGCCTCCCACGAGCCCGTCCCGGACAGCGTCTTTGACCTTTCGCAAGTTCTACAGACTGATTTCTACGGTACGTCCCACCCCCCTCGCCCTCGCCCCCGCCTCCCACTATCCTGGGAGCCGCCGGTCCAGTTCGGCCCGGCGGGGGCGGGAAGCATGGGATGTAACCAAATCCATCGTGTACCTTTTGTACTGAACATGGCCCCGTGTAGACTCATTGGTTACCGCCGACTCTCTACCCACCAGCATCGGCCCTGCACCCCTCCCATCTTCCTCCACTGATATGTTCCTATCTCAGCTGCCTGAGACGGTGCCATCACTCTCCCCCAGCCCCGACTCACTCTCCCCTGTGTCCTCTTCCACTCCGTCCAACCCCCGCAAGCGCTCGCCGCCGGTTGATCCCACAACTGCGCTCAAGCGCCAGCGGAACAACGTCGCTGCCAAGAAGTACCGCCAGAAGAAGGTGGACCGCATCAGCGAGTTGGAACTCGAGTTGCAGGGTGTCAAGGACGAGCGGGACGATCTGAAGATTCGCCTCGCACGTCAGGAGGCCGAGACGGCGGCTCTGAAGACCCTCCTGAAGATGAAGGCCAGTGGGGATGCCTGAAAGCCGGCGCGTGTACGCTGCTATACGCCCATATGGCGTGCAACGACGGGAGCATTCCAGTCAGACGATGTCGGCTCGAGGAATGCCGTGGTTGTCACCCGCCTGGGGCGGCTACCACGTGCGGCGAGCTGGGTGGTCAAGGAAATAGAAGGACGGTTCCCAATTCAACCAGATTGGTTCACCCATCTGCTTCCGTCGTCGTTGGTGTATGTGCACGACAAAGAGTTTGCACTCTCATATTCAGCGCGCCTCTGTGTTCTTATATGCGCTTGCTCAAAGTGCCCCGCTAGGTTCAGATCATATGGTGTCGACTTGCAGGGAGTGGATAATGAGTGAGTATGATTCATCTGCCGCCCATCTTGGTCCCCCCCCCCCCCCCCCCCCCCTCCTTCTTCCTCTTGGTTCGCGGAATTCGGGACACATCATCTTACGCCCGTGTACCGACTTCCCCCCCTCCACGCAGTCCCTCATTTCTTCGCAATGTGGTATGATCTCGTGTGGCAGTAGGACAGCAACCCCTGTTTCCCCAGCTCCCCTCCGACGCCACTGAGTTTCTGCCCAGCGAAGAAGGCACTCGGGTGCGGCTCCTCGGGCCTGTTGATCCACTGTTGTAGCGCGGTTTAGTTTCTACGAACCCGCGGAACGAGGACTCGGGTATACATACCACGGTGCCCGTCTCCATTTCCCCCGCAATCCGTTGCGCCCGCTCCACATCCCGGCAATACACGGCGCCTCCCAGACCGGCGTTGTCGAGGTTGGCCCTCGCGATCACGTCCGCCTCGTCCGACCAAGTCAAGACGGGCACGACGGGGCCTGTACGGGTTGTCAGCGCCTGATCTACCCTCCGGGGGGGGGGGGGGGGGGGGGGGGGTGGCTTGTATTACCAAACTGCTCTTCTCTCACGAGCAAGGAATCTTCAGGAGGGTTGGACACGATGGTCGGCGGGATCCAGAAGCCCTTCGTCCCGGCGGCGCGGACGTCGCCGCCCCTCACGAACTGGTAGCCGTTCCGGCGGCAGTCCTCGACGAAGCCCTGGCAGCGCTCAAAGTTGGCGCGGTTGGACAGGGGCCCGAAGACGGAGGGCGCGGCCGGGTCCTCGCGGATGGCGCACAGGTCGTCGACGACGCGGGCGAGGGCGGCCAGGAACTCGTCGTAGACGCGCGCGTGGACGTAGACGCGCTTCGAGGCGACGCACATCTGGCCGGCGTGCAGGAAGCAGCCCTGCGCCACCATGGCGGCCACCCGCTCCACGTCGACGTCGTCGGTCACGATGGCGGCGTCGTTGCCGGCCAGCTCGAGGATCACCTTCTTGAGCGTGCCGGCGCAGCTGGCCATGATGCGCTGGCCCACCGCGATGGTGCCCGTGAAGCTGATCTGCGCGATGCCGGCGTGCCGCGTCATGGCCTCGCCCAGGTCGACGCCGCCGCTGAGCGCCTGGAAGACGCCGGGCGGCACCGCGGCCTGCGCCAGCTCGCAGAACTTCAGGATCGTGTAGGGCGTGAAGGGCGACGGCTTGATGATGACGCAGTTGCCCGTGGCCAGGGCGGAGGCGACCTTGACGCTGCTGAGGATCAGGGGGAAATTCCACGGCGAGATGGCCCCGATGACGCCGTAAGGCGCGTGCGTCGCCACGATCTTCACCTCGTCATCTTCGAACTGGATCTCGTCCTCGAGCTGCACGGTAGCTGTGAGCGCATTAGCGAGAGCCCGAGGCTCCGTAGGTCTTTATTTTATCTGAGATGGCAGGGGCCGAATGCTCACTATAGTAGCTGCAAAAAGGAGGGGAAGGGGGACCAAGTCAGCATCACGACCCATGGGCCCTTATATATACAAGTAGACGCGAGGCCGAGAATGACGTACTCGTACAGACCGGCGGCCCTGTCGGTTTCGTGCTCGGCCATCATTTTCGACTTGCCCGTCTCCTGCTGGAGAATCGAGGACAAGAGCTCGGCATTGTCCCTCAGCACCTGGGAGACGGCCTTCATGACGGCATGGCGCTCGGCGACGGTCTTCTTCCGCCACGTCTTGAAGGCCTGGTGCGCGGCCCCGACGGCATCGTCCAGGTCCTGCTGGGAGGCGGCCGGGGCGTCCCACAGCTCCTCCTCGGTGCGAGGGTTGGTGACGCGGTGGTGCTCCTCGGCTGCCCGGGACTCGCCACCGACGATGTTGAAGAAGGCGTGCTCGGCTCGCATGCCATTCACGGCCGCGCCGGTTTGGACCATCTTGAGAGAGAGCGCCGTGGCCGATCCGGGGAAGTAGATGGGACACAAAACAGGCCACTAACGATGATGTCCGAAGAAGAAAGCAGGGATTCGGCGGTAGATTCTGTGTTGTGGGATATGAGACAACCAGATTTCCGGGTACCGGTTCCGCGAGAGATGTGTATAGGTCGAGACTCATTCACCAACGTTTTTGGGGGGCTCGTATATACGCCAGGCGGCTCCGATGAGCGCTACAAATACTTTTCTCAAACTCAAGTGAGGGGTTGAGTGGAACTGCCGACCCCGAGGTCAATCCTGGCCTGCCGGTAGGCAACCCTTTTCGGAAATCGGCTATAATTGTACGGCGAGGGGGCATATTTGGATGCGACTCTACGAAGACCTCATCCTGACGGACTCGGGGGGAGGTGGCCAGGAACGCGCTCAATCCGGCCCCAAAAATAGGCCCGTTTCAAGGTGCCCAACGAGAAGGAAAGCACCTTTGCAAAGAGCGGCGACGTCATTCTCATCCTCACATTTGTCACTCATTCTCCGGTCGGTCTGGGGCTCCCCGTCGGTGGGGGACTGCAGTCCAGGTATGTAGAAATCGACCTTTGGCTGACACCCTCTCTTTCCGGGGTAAAGAGAATTGATGAGGAGAGTCTGCGTGTAGGCCGAGGAAACAAACGGCTAATCGGGTTTGGGCGGGGTGCTTGAAGCGACTACTACCGGCATGGCTGCTGCGGAGTCCTGGAAGTGCTTACATCAGGTGCTTCTTCTATTGGGCTCAACGGGTATCGGCCTAAGTACTCCGTAATAACAAGGTACACGAATCCATTGTAAGAGGTAACATTGAAGTCATAATACATTTTTCATTCCCAAATATCATCCTTGGGAAGGCCGGCATTTATCACCAAGGATGCCCTGCGTGCTTGAGGTATGGATCCATCTATACGTATGTCAGGTACTTATGTAGTGGGAGTGCCTCGGAACGGATACGCTGGCAGGCGGGGTGAGCGTGGCTCGTGGAAACCCCCATTGACAGCCCCGATTGGATACATGGGATGTCGCTGGAAGAAGGGAACAACGACGGCGCTGTCCAATAATCAGGTGCACCTACCTGTCTCCAGTTCCATTGGCCATCCAACTACTTATCCGTCATGTAGGCTTCCCGTTCTTCATCCTGGATTCCATCCATCGCCAGACCCGGAGCCGGCCGATGTCCACGGGGAGAGGCCCAGCCAAGCAGGGGTTCGTGGCGGGGCTTTCCCTCCAAGCTAAAGCACTAGAGGGCGGGCATGAGGCGGCTTCCCCGCCGTCAGCGATAGGGGGGTTCTCCCCCCACCAGCCAGCGAGGGCAGCATGGGAAAAGATAGCCCGCGCATCGAGAGGCCATGGAAGCGACAAATGTCATGACAAAGACAAACACCGGACATAGGGTTGATAAAGCCGTGTCTCTGATTTGCTGCTGCCCCTTCCTCTCTTCCGTGCCTCCTCACCCGATCCTGGAGCAGCTGACCCGGGGGTTCGGCGGTCTGGCCCCTCGCCACCCTTCCCATCCACGGATACTATGGATAGAAGATATGTAAGGTAGGTACATACCTACATACATCCTACATATGTAGCCAATAGATACCGCCGCATTCCCCAAAACGACGTCTAAACCAAACTCCCCATCCTTACACTACGTGCTTCCAGTTATCTACCGGAACATCAAATGTCTTGAGGCCACCCCATCGCCCGCACGATCAGTGACCTTCGTTCCGTGGCTCTCCGCGCATCGTTCCAGCTACCTCGTTCTGATTGCTTCCCCGAAGCCCCCAGTTTGCCGGCCATGGCCCCCAGCGCCATCTCGCCCGAACGAGACCTCGTGGCGGCCAATGGTACTGCCCTCAAGTTGACGACGGCGTACGACGACACGATCCGTTTCTTCCTCAACGGCACGCGCGTGGTGCTGGACGAGATCGACCCCGAGGTCACCCTGCTCGAATACTTGCGTGGCATCGGCCTCACGGGAACCAAACTGTCAGTAATGCTGCATTTCCCGCCTGCCGGCGACGTCTCCATCGCCCAACCGACAACTGACCTGGCGTCGCAGGGGCTGCGCCGAGGGCGGATGCGGTGCCTGCACCGTGGTCATCTCGCAATATAACCCCACCACCAAGCAGATCTACCATGCCAGCGTCAACGCCTGCCTGGCGCCGCTGGCGAGCCTCGACGGCAAGCACGTCATCACCGTCGAGGGCATCGGCAACGTGAAGAAGCCGCACCCGGCGCAGGAGCGCATCGCCAAGAGCAACGGAAGCCAATGCGGCTTCTGTACCCCGGGCATCGTTATGAGTCTGTATGCTCTGCTCCGGAACAACGACAGCCCCAGCCGCCATGATGTCGAGGAGGCCTTTGACGGCAATTTGTGCCGCTGTACCGGCTACCGGCCTATCCTGGACGCCGCGCAAACCTTCAGCACCCCCGCCAATGCCTGCGGCCAAAGTACCAGCAACGGCGGTTCTGGCTGTTGCATGGAGAAGGGCAACGGGGGCGGCTGCTGCAAGAGCGGGAGTTTAAATGATGACCAGCCCATCAAGCGCTTCACGCCGCCCGGTTTCATCGAGTACAACCCAGACACCGAGCTCATCTTCCCACCCGCGCTCAAGAAGCACGAGTTCAAACCGCTTGCTTTCGGAAACAAGCGCAAGCGATGGTACCGTCCCATGACTCTGGAACAGCTCTTGGAGATCAAGAGCGTCCATCCCGAGGCCAAAATCATTGGCGGCAGCACCGAAACGCAGATTGAAATCAAATTCAAGGCCCTGCAGTACCCTGTCTCCGTCTTCGTGGGGGACATACCCGAGCTTCGGCAGTACCAGTTTCACGACGACCATCTGGAGATTGGCGGAAACGTCATTCTGACTGACCTGGAAAACATCTGCAAAGAAGCCATCCAGCACTATGGCGAGTCCCGCGGCCAAATCTTCGATGCCATGTACAAACAGCTCAAGTACTTCGCCGGACGCCAAATCCGCAATGTGGGAACGCCTGCAGGAAACCTCGCCACGGCCTCGCCCATCTCCGATCTCAACCCCGTCTTCATGGCGGCCGACTGCGTGCTGGTGGCCAAATCCTTGGGTAAGGAGACGGAAATCCCCATGTCCACCTTCTTCAAGGGTTATCGGCGGACAGCGCTCGCGCCAGACGCCGTCATTGCGTCCATCCGCATCCCCATCACGAAGTCGAAGGGCGACTATTTCCGGGCGTATAAACAAGCCAAGCGGAAGGACGACGACATCGCCATCGTTACGGGGGCGTTGCATGTCAGGGTGGATGAAAAGGGCACAGTAGAGCACTCCAACCTTGTTTACGGCGGCATGGCGCCCTTCACGGTCGCCGCCAAGAAGGCCAACGAATACCTGAAGGGCAAGATGTTCGCCCATCCCGATACCCTCGAGGGCGCTATGAATGCGCTGGAATCCGACTTCGACCTCGACTTCAGCGTGCCCGGGGGTATGGCATCTTACAGGAAGTCACTCGCGCTCAGCTTCTTCTATCGATTTTACCACGAGGTTCTGTCAGGGGTGAACGCGGAGTGTGAACACGGGGACAGCCAGGCTGTGGAGGAACTGGAAAGAGAGCTCTCCAAAGGCTGGCAGGACCGGGAGGCGACGGCAGAGTATGCAAAACAAACCCTCGGAAAAGCCCCCAACCACGTCGCGGCGATGAAGCAGGTCACAGGCGAAGCGCAGTACACCGACGACATTCCACCACTGAAGAACGAGTTGCATGCTACTCTGGTGTTTTCTTCGCGACCCCACGCCAAGATCGTTTCGCGCGACTACAGCGCGGCCCTCGAGATCCCGGGTGTGGTCGATGTCGTAGACAAGGATGACCTGCACCACCCTAACGATAACAAATGGGGGGCGCCAAATTTCGACGACCTTTTCTTCGCCGAAGATGAGGTCTTCACAGCCGGCCAGCCCATTGCCATTGTCCTAGCCACCTCGAAGGCGCGGGCCAACGATGGAGCGAGAGCGGTCAAGATCGAATACGAGACGCTGCCGGCCATCCTCACCATGGAGGATGCTATTGAGCAGGAGAGCTTCCACAAGTTCTACCGTTACATCAAGAAAGGGGATACCGAGGAGGCCTTCAAAAATTGCGACTACACGTTCTCGGGCGTCACCAGGATGGGCGGGCAGGAGCACTTCTACCTGGAGACTAACGCCTGCCTCTGCATTCCCAAGCCAGAGGATGGCGAAATGGAAATCTGGACCAGTAGCCAGAACCCTACGGAAAGGTTGGTCACGGCCCCCGGTAGCTCGATAGAGTGCGCCCACGCTGACTTGCTCTCACAGTCAAATGTTTGCCGCGCGAATGCTGGGTGTCCAAGCCAACAAGATCGTCGCCCGGGTCAAGCGTCTCGGCGGAGGCTTCGGCGGCAAGGAGACGCGGTGCGTGCAGCTCAGTACCATGATAGCACTGGCAGCACAGAAGACGGGGCGGCCGGTTCGATGTATGCTCAACCGAGACGAGGATATGGCCATGTCGGGGCAACGCCATCCTTTCCTCGCCAAGTGGAAGGTGGGGGTCAACAAGGATGGAAAGTTCCAGGCGTTGGATGTTGATGTCTTCAACAACGCCGGGTGGTCTTTCGACCTCTCAGCGGCCGTGTGCGAGCGTGCCATGACGCACATTGACGGCTGCTACAAGTTTCCCAATGTGCACATCCGGGGCCGTCTCTGCAAAACGAACACCATGTCCAACACGGCGTTCCGAGGGTTCGGAGGCCCTCAAGGCATGTTCATGGCCGAGTCGTATTTGTCCGAGGTTGCGGACCGCCTCGGCATGCCGGTGGAGGAGTTGCGGGAGCTGAACTTTTACGAAGCTAACGAGGAGACGCACTTTAACCAGCCCATCGAGGACTGGCACGTGCCGCTCATGTACAAGCAGGTCATGGAGGAATCGGACTACGCCGGCCGCCGAAAGGCGGTTACTGAATTCAATGCGTCGCACAAGTGGCGCAAGCGCGGCCTGGCCATCATCCCGACCAAGTTCGGCATATCGTTCACGGCACTCTGGTTCAACCAGGCGGGCGCACTCGTGCACATCTACCACGACGGCTCGGTGCTGGTGGCCCACGGCGGTACGGAAATGGGCCAGGGGTTGCACACCAAGATGACCATGATCGCCGCCGAGGCGCTGGGGGTTCCGATGGAGGACGTCTTCATTTCCGAAACGGCGACCAATACCGTGGCCAACACGTCGGCCACGGCCGCTTCGGCGTCTTCCGACCTCAACGGATACGCCGTCTGGAACGCCTGCGAGCAGATCAACGAGCGCCTGGCGCCGTACAAGGAGAAGCTGGGGCCCAATGCCACGATGAAAGAGCTGGCACACGCGGCGTACTTTGACCGGGTCAACCTGAGCGCCAACGGATTCTACAAGACGCCGGAAATCGGCTACACATGGGGGGAGAACAAGGGCAAGATGTTTTTCTACTTTACGCAGGGCGTCACGGCGGCCGAGGTGGAGATAGACTGCCTGACGGGTACCTGGACGTGCCTCCGGGCGGACATCAAGATGGACGTCGGGCGGTCCATCAACCCGGCCATCGACTACGGCCAGATTGAGGGTGCCTTTGTCCAGGGCATGGGGCTTTTCACCATGGAGGAGAGCCTGTGGCTGCGCAACGGGCCTATGGCGGGCAATCTGTTCACCAAAGGCCCCGGAGCGTACAAAATCCCCGGGTTCCGGGACATTCCGCAGCAATTCAACGTGAGCCTCCTCAAGGGGGTGACGTGGGAGAACCTGCGGACAATCCAGCGGAGCCGCGGAGTGGGCGAGCCGCCGCTCTTCATGGGCAGTGCCGTGTTTTTCGCCATCCGCGACGCCCTCAAGGCGGCGCGGGCGGACTACGGGGTGGAAGCCAAGCGCGGACAAGAAGGCGGCGCAGACGACGGGCTGCTGGTACTGGAGAGCCCGGCGACGCCCGAACGCATCCGCTTGTCGTGCGTGGATCCCATCATGGAGCGCGCGCGCGTGGTCCCCAAGGCGGGGGAGCAGAGCTTCTTCGTGGCCATTTGATGATGATTGATGCACTCATTCGTTGGCAGACACGGGAACGGTTGTCAACTGTAAGTTACTGGACAGATACGGAATGAAACGCTAGCAGACGGTGAGCACGCACATGGGATCATGCAGGCGGGGGATGAAGATTCCAGGCCAAGAGCCATCGATTCCTGCAAGTGACACGGAGGAGCGACAAAGAAGGCCAAGCGGGCGTCGCGTTGCAGATCAGCCAGTCAGCTTACACGGGCTCGTGTCTGACAACGAAAGCGCTCGTCTTGGCGCTGAGGGTTGGTACCAGGCCTGCATTTAACTATGGGGGAGATACCTGCCAAGACCTTACACACTGGCGTTTTCATTGTCACCCGCGAGACGAGGCGCAATGGTGGTGGTGGTGGTGCAGGCTGCAGATCACGTGAATGATGTTCATTCTGGCTCATATACGACGAGCCGTCTGGTTGGCTGAAGGAGCAGAGCGGCGTCCGCGTTGGGAAGGTAAGACCCGCAGTGGAAAGAGCGAAGTGGGGATATTCGTGGGCAGGTACCGGTACAAAAGGTACGAAACGAGGCACTTTCACCTCCCATACTAATGGATGGTCCCGTCAGTTTCACATGTGGGTGTACTATTGGCGGCAGTAAAAGCCCCCCATGGGTGCCACTCGCCTTTTCCCCCCGTCACGGCCGAGCCAGACGATTTCCACGCCGCTGTCGATCCTCGATGCCACTTGCGCCCGCTTCAGCGACACGGGCGCCGTCTGGCTCTATGACGCCCCGCCCGCGTCCGGTGGTCGTAACGGCCCCGACGGCCCCGACGTCCCCGACGGCCCTGACAACCCTGACGACGGCGCCTTGGTCGACCGCCTGCGCTCTGCTTTCATAGCCACTCTGGACTGCTTTCCGCAATGGGCCGGACAGCTTTCCTGGGCTCCGTACCGGACGGACGCCCGCCGCCACACCGAGCGCTTCCACCGCTGCATGCTGACCTACGGGGATGCTGCCGACCCGGGGGTCGAATGGCGCCTCGTCACCCACGACGGCCCGCTGAGCGCCGTGCTGCCACCTCCTTCGGACTTCGCCCCGACCGTTCGGAAGCTCGGCGCCTTCCCTCAGGCCCACTTGGTCTCGCCGGCGAAGCTGGCGCTGTTTAACCTCAAGGATTTTGAGGGCCTCCCCTGCATGGCCGTCCAGATCAACTTGTTTGCCTGTGGGGGGTACGGCGTCGGCGTTCGGTTGGCCCACCCAGTCGCTGACGCCCAGTCCCTGCTGGTTTTCATGCATGCCTGGGCGGCCAATGCCCGGAGTCGAAGCGCGGCGAGGAGAGGAGCGCCCAGCGCCTCGTTGTTCGACGATCCCGTCTTCGACCCCCAGCAGCTGGATGCGCGGGCTGCCGGCGACATCGACGGCGCCGCCCCGGATCCGAGCCTCGTCGAGAGGGCCCGCGCCCTGCCCCTTCACCGTTTCAGCTGGTGGGATGTCGACGCCCCCGGGTACCCGCCCTTCTTGCTGGGCATAACCAGGAACAGCATGCCGCCCCCTGACGTGTTGGCCGGGACCCAACCATCTCCCTCCACCGTGGCCCCCTGGGCCACGTGGGATCCGGCCCGGCCCGCTTCCGGCGTCCTGCTGCACCTCTCGGGCGCCGAGCTGGCACGTCTCCGCGACCGTGCCCGCCACGACGGCACCGGGGCCGCCGCCGCCGCCGCCGCCGACGTATCGCGCTCCGACGTACTACTCGCACATCTATTCCGTCTCGTAACGTGCGCGCGCGCGCCCGACGTGGCGCCCTCGGAGCGCGTATTTCTCAACGTCACCCTCGACGCCCGGCGCCGCGTCGCCCCGCCCCTGCCCGCCACGGCCCTCGGGTCGCCGCTCTTCATGACCCACGTCGGGGCCGAGGCGGGGGCGGTCCGGGACGGCGCCGTCGGCGTCGGCGCGCTGGCGGGGGCGCTGCGGTCGACGCTGCGGCGCTTCTCCCCCGACGCCGTGGCCGCGCTGCTGCACGACGCCGCCTACGAGGTGGCGCCGCAGCGCCTCTGGCTCGGCTTCGCGGGCCCCCGCCACCTCATCGTCACGTCCTGGCAGCGCTTGCGCCTGTACGACGTCGACTTCCTCGGCGGCGGCGTTCGGCCCCGCTACGTCCACCCCGTCATGCCCCCGGTCGACGGCATCGTGGTCGTGCTGGACGCCGAGGGCCCTGACGGCGGCGTTGACGTCGCGCTGTACCTCGAGAACGGCGCCCAGTCCCGACTCCTGCAAGAATGGAGCCAGGGGGGCTGGTGGTGCAAGGAACACAAGAAGTAGCAGCCAAAGGCCTATGACAAAGGGTTGTCCAATTTACGGTCCCCGCAGAAAAGGGGGTCCTAAAGACAGGAGCGGAAGAAAGAAATGGCCAAAGAAGACATTAACTAGATGATGTTCTCCATTCGTCGTCTGGGGCCACCCGGGCCCGTCCCGCTACCTATCCAGGATCAACACGATAACGACCACATACCATTTTCCCAGCCCCCCAAAAGGACAGACCGGCTGCTCACCGAGAAACTCCAAACCAAAGCACGACCTACCTGGGTATTCTTCACTTGGCGGCCTCGCCCTTCAGGCGCGAAGCCAAGGTGCGGTGCGGCGTCGGGCTCCAGGCCCAGGCCAGCATGGCCAGGTGCGTCTTGGTGGGCTCGGAGCCGTCCCACAGGTCGGCGACGGCCCAGGCCTTGGGGCCCTCCTTGGCCTGGGGGACGAGGCGGCACAGGGCCTCGTAGCGGACGAGCTCCCAGTCGCGGCCGGCCGCGTCGCCCTCGACGAGCTGGTTGCCGAGCTTGGCGCGCGCCTCGAGCTGCTCCGCGTAGAAGGTCGCGAAGGTCGTGTCGAGCCCCGCCGCCGCCAGCCGCCCCAGCACCTTGCGCATCACGTCCTTGGGCACCGGCGGCCGGAACCCCTCGGCCCGCTGCGCCGCCCGGAGCTCGGGGTACCGGTTCTCTTTCCATTTCTACACCAAGCAGGCACGGTTAGTCACGCTACATACTTTTCTTTTTCCACGGGGTTGGGGAAAAAAAAGGGGGGGGGGGGGGGGGGGGGGGGGGAGGTGGGGGCACTGTATATACCTTGAAGACGGCGGCCGCCTGGCGCATGCCGTCGGTCTTGTGGGCGTGCGTGGTGGCTCGCGTCAGCGCCGTGTTTATCCTCTGGTATTTGTAAAGCAGGCACCGGGGGAGCGCCTCGGTGGCCTTGACGGTCGCCGCGGCGGCCTCGGCGTTGGCGAAGCCCACGGCGCCGTCGTTGTCGTTGTCGTTGTCGTCGTCCTCGGCGGCGGCGGCGGCGGCGGCGGCGTCATCCTCGGCCTTGCCGTCCCGACGGGCCGGTGCCGCCGTCGTCCGTTTGGACTCCTTACCCGGCGCCGGCTTCTTGTCGGCCTTGGCGGCGCCGCCGGCCGCCGCCTGCTTGGTCGAGACGGTTCGGCTGGCCTTGGCCGTGGGCTTCTTGTCCGCCTTGGGCATTCTGGCGAGAGGGCGGGGAGGGAAGGGTTTGTCAAGTGCGGTGGCGAGGTTGCGTGGTAGGAATTACCACTGATAGGGTGGATACGATATATTTGCTGCGTTTTATGGGTGTGTGGTTGCTGTTGCTGCTGCTATGCCGGGAGATGTTCCCTTATGAGTCCCGGGGTGGGTGGCTACCCCCCGTTATATAAGAGGGCGCCCGCCCTCCCCCCCCGGCAGGGAGGGGGGGCTGGCAGAATCTACAAAGGCGGCTTGGATGCGGTAGCACACGATCGGCGTGCTTTTTCTTTGTTGATCAACAGACGGTATTATCAGCCCTATATGCACAGCTGGTTCGGGCCTCTTCTCTCTCCCCTCCCCTCCCATCGTCTTTGTTCCTTGATTGGCAGGGTTCGCGGGACGGGGGTGTCGGCCAGGGGGGTCGTCGTTAGGCGCGTTTGCCCCTTTACCACCAATCACCTTTCGGGCCCGGATGGATCTTGTGCAGAGAAAGAAGTGGGCAGAAAAAATAACTGGACTGACAGCTGTTCTATGTTATGCGTTGGCAGGGCCCGGTAACGAAACTAAGCCTTGCCTTTTCCCCATCATCCGATCTTGGCTTGCTAGCAGTATCAACCCGCCCGGGGGTCCTTTTTTTCCAACCGGGCAGCAGAGGGAGGGGGGGAGGGGGCCTTTTGCTGGCCGCATCTGGGAACGGGCTTCGTGGGCGGCTACTGCTGGCAGCTCGGGAAGGAGGCGGGAGTTGGGTGTGCGAGACCCAAAGGCGAGCCCACGGCTCAAAGAAACCTCCCTGTCTCACCAGTCCCTGCTTTGTTGTGCACGTAGCCAGTGCGCCCTCCCCCCCCTTCTACACCGACACCATGGCCGAGACGGTCTCTTCCATGGGGATCGGCTTCTTCCCCTGGCTCTCGAGCAGCGCGAGCAGGGTCGGGTCGTCGACGAGGCACTCGCCGTCCTCGAGGGCGTCGTACGTGGAGGCCCACCACGCGACGGCGGCGGCGTCCATGCGCCTTTCCTCGACGTAGTGCTGCTCGTGGGCGCGGCGGCCGACGAGCTCGACCGTGACGGGCCGGCCGCGGTGCCGCGCCACGAGCGCGGCCACGTCGCGTAGCGTCCGGGCCGTCGCCGGCGGCGTGGCCAGGTAGAAGGTGCGGCCGGCCCAGGCGTCGCCGGGCGCCGCCAGCACCAGGGCGTTGGCGAGGCCCAGGTCCGCGATGGCCGTCCAGCAGACGCGGCCGTCGCCGGCGAGGCGCACGACGCCGCGGTCGTCGCCCCGGGGCGCGTAGTAGCCCAGGTACAGCGGCCAGGACTCGCTGTAGAGGCCCTCGCGGATGACGGTGACGCGCAGGTCCGTCAGGCCGGCCAGGTACGCCTCGGTGCGCAGGTGGGCGCGCATGACGCCCGCCTTGCTGGGGCTGCCGAAGGCCAGCGACGAGTAGTAAAGGTGCCGCACGCCGGCGGCGCGGGCGGCGTCGATGGCGGCCCGGTGGTGCTTCTCGCGGCCCTCGCCCTCGGGCGCGTCGTTGAAATCCAGCTCGATCCGCGGCGTCGACACGAGGAACAGCTTGTCCACGCCCGCCAGCGCCGTGGCCAGGCCCGGGGCGTCCTCAAAGCTGCCGTGGCGCACCTCGACCCCAAGGGACGCGAGGCCTTCCCATTTCGCCGACCCGGCCGACGACGACGTGATGGCGACGATGGAAGACGGCTCGGCGAGCTTGTGCGAAAGGAGCGCCGACAGCGTCGCGCCGCCGAGTTTGCCCGATGCTGCTGGATCGTTAGACTGCTGGAACCTCGCGGCCTTTCTTGGCCTCCTCACCTCCAATGATGGCCAACATGTTCTCCCCCTTTCTCTTTCTTTTCTTTGGCTCTGCCTGCTGTGTGTCCTGGCTGGCGTTGCTGCCGATGAGTGACCAAGCACACTTGGACGGTCCGGGTTGTGGTAGTAAGAAGCTGTCTATTTATATCACGTAACCTTGGGCGGGCTAAAAGACCTGTCCGTGACAAAGAATGGTAATCCGCCAGAGGAGACGATTTGTAATCTCCATTTGGTGGGGCTTGTACGCATCCCCGAGGTGATAGCGAGACTTGTATACGTCACGTTCGAGGCGCCACCCCCATCGACCGGCAACCGTAGAGAGCGCGAGTGAGTCGGGGGCGCATAGTGAGCGCGCCTTCATCCAGCCATCATTCACTCACTTCCTGTCTGTACGGACCACGCCGAGCTGGTTGTAGTCGTATACGTCAAGTACGCAATCCGCTGGCAAATAGGACCTGGTCAAGCGTGGACCAACCATCAAGAACGCCCAATTTAATTTTATGCATTGCCCTGGTATATCCTTTTGCCTGGCCTCCCGAACGCCGTGAAGATGCAATCAAGATGCCATGTCGCCCAATGGCTATTTTTCTTTGGCGAGGATGACCTTGTCGCGCTCGCTCTTCCGCCTCTCGAACTGCTTCTTGGTGTGGCGCCGCTCGTTTTCTTCGCGCCGCTTGAGCGCCTTCAGCTCCTCCGACTTGATCTCGCCGGCCTTCTTCACAACCTGCGGCACGTGCCTGTGCCGGTGAATGCGTCGAACCTCGGGCATGTGCTTGTATCTCTCGATGAGAGCCTCGTTGTACTCCTCGGCCTGGCGTTGGCGCGCCGACTTGATGCCTTCGCGGCTGGACGCATTGGCCCTCCACAACCGAATATTGCCGTCGTCGCTGCCCGATAGAACGTACTTGCTGTCGGGGGTAAACTGGAGAGGAAGCGGTCAGCACTTGCTTGCCAACCCACCGTCGCCCGCGGGGGTTCGTGGCACTCACCTTGGCTTGGAAAACCCGCTGCATGCGCTTCGTGTGGTAGACGTCCCGAGAATGGCCCTTGTCGCGGTTCCACAGACGTATTGTGCGGTCATAAGAAGCGGTTACGAGTTCTTCTCCCGTGGGCGAGAATTCGACGTCCATGACAGCCGCGACGTGGTCCTTGAGTACGTTCAGGGCTCGGTCAATCTTCCGCGAGTCGAATATGTAGGCTAGGGCCGTCTTGTCAATAAAGCTCAGGGGCGACCACGTGTTACGGGTGACTCACCATTATGATCCTCGCTGGCTACGGCGAAGTTGAATGCCTCCATGGGGTTCCAATTGACGGCGTTGCAGGCAAACTTCAGGACCGTCTTAGATACTGGCATCGAGGTACGGAGGTCGTAAATGATGACGCTTCGGTCGCTGCCACACGAGGCTGGAAACAGTCAGTATCCCGTCCCTGTCGTAGGACCTTGGGCAACTCACCAAGAACGCTCGTCTCGACCTGGTTGAACGCCACGGCGTTGATGGTGTCGACGGAATTGGGCCAAGCCAGGACGTCTGGGGCACTAGAATGTCTGTCCAAATCTGCATGAAAGTCAGTCGAGGCCGCGGGCAGACCCGGGTCGAGAAGGTACTAACCGTATATCGAGATGCCTGCACTACCGCCCGCGGCGGCAAAAACGTTGCGTGATCTGTGGTGCGACAAACTCGAGAAGGAGGAGGAACCGAGCCAGGTAGAGATGGGGGCCGAGGCGCTGGGGGTGTTGTAAGGGTCAAACAGCTTGATGGCTCTGTCGGTGCCGGCAGTGAGAAGTTTTCGGTCTCGTGTCCAGCAAACGCTTTTGACAATGTTTTCGTGTGCCGTAGTGTTCCACGTCTCTGCCTTGTCCCTGCTGGTCAGATCCCAGACTTTGACCACGCCATCACCAGCACCGCTCGCGAGTCGCTCGAGGGAGTTAGGATCCTTTGCCATCGAGTATACACCATCGACATGGCCTTGGCCCAGGTCGGTCAGGAACGGAGCGGCAAACATGCGGTTCATCTTCACAGCCGTCAGGGCTCTGCGACTCTGGTCAGCGTCCGGGGCTAGTGGTTGGGGAGCTCTCGAGGCAGGACCGCCGGGGCCACGAACTTGGTGTATTCTCTTGCGCGTTCGAAAGGATGGGCGGCAGGGTCCTGTCGGCGCGTCAGTCTCCGGCCTACCCTCTGGCTGCAGGATACGGCGATCGGGCGGTACTCACCAGGTTGCGCGGTTGCTTGGGGACATTGGCTCCGGCAGGCTGGTAGGCCTCGATGGACCTTGACAGCGCCTTGATCTTCATCGTGTTGGGGCGTAAGCCGACGGATCTCTGTCTTGTGGTGAATGATCGTCGTCGGCGGCGACGGCGGTAACAGAGACGGCGGCGGTTCTGGCGATGAAGACGAGCACTGAGAAAAGTTGCCCTCCACTCCCCAGCACCCCGGCTGGGAACTTTTTAGTGGGGCAAACCGGTACAGTGGAGGGAGTGGGGCCTGAGAGAGAGAGAGAGACGGTTATCCCAAGATCACGTGATGTTATGCATGCATTATGTATGTACATCTGTACATTAGCACTTACATACTGTACCTAAGTATGTAAGTAAGTAGGTACCTAGGTAGGTAGGTAACTATCTGGATCCTTTAATATAGTCATGACTTCAATCCGTATATTGATGAATAAGGGTAATACAGAGAGATACGTATACTATAAGAGTGCACGTCTATACAACTGTGCATACTACATTATGTTCAAATGTAAAGATGTAAGTACATATGTGCAAAAAAAAGTACCTATAGGTGGTCAGGGTCAAGCGCGTCGTATGCGCGGCAACCTGCCACTACCTCCAATGTGGAAACCTTGCAGGTATTGGATAGGAAAGAGAGACTGGAGGTACGGACTCGGGTAGCAGCTCTATCGATTAGCCTACTCAGCTCCAGCGCATGGGGAGCGGCTCCGAAGTAGCTTATCCAGGCACCATCATCATCGCCATCACCACCATATCCATCCACGCTTCCCATCCGCCCAGTCCCCGCCACCACCCACCGCCATCCCATCTCGTCTCGTCCCGACGCCGCTGGGTCGCCCAATTCTCACCCGCACCTACCGGGAACACCGTCGCCGCCGCCTCCTCGAAAAACCACCATCGTCACCGTCTCGAGCTTCGAAGCCACTGCCCACTTCGTCACCATGGCTGCAGGCAAGTCGGCCGTGAAGGAGGCCCAGGCCATATCCACCACGGACCCCCGGAAAGCCGAGGCTACTTACAAGGCCATCATCTCGAAGCCGCCCTCCGTCACCTCGGATGCCGCCATCAAGGAGTACGAGCAAGCCCTGTTGAGCTTGGGGGAGCTGTACCGGGATGAGAAGTAGGTCGCCCTTTGCTTCCGCCCTCCTGTCCGGCCGCCCTTGGCCGCGCGTGCCCGCCGCCGCTACGAGGCTGACGCTTTCTCCGTCGCACCACAGGAACTCGCAGGGTCTCGTGGACCTCGTCACAACCAGCCGAACGGTGCTATCTTCGTTTGCCAAGGCCAAGACGGCGAAGCTGGGTATGTGTATCCCGCCGCCCCCGCGCGAACGAAGTCGCCGCCGACACCGCTAACCTCCCTCCCTCCCTCCATCTCCCCTATAGTCCGCCAGCTCCTCGACATGTTTGAGGCCATCCCCAACTCCACCGAAACCCAGATCTCCATCACCAAGTCATGTATAGAATGGGCCACCTCGGAGCGCCGCACCTTCCTGCGGCAGAACCTCGAGACCCGCCTGGTGGGCCTGTACATGGCCAAGCAGTCCTACTACGATGCCCTCACGCTGATCAACGGCCTGCTGCGCGAGCTGAAGCGCCTCGACGACAAGCTCGTCCTGGTCGAGGTCCAACTGCTCGAGTCGAGGGTCTATCACGCCCTCGGCAACACCTCCAAGGCCCGCGCCGCCCTGACGAGCGCGCGCACGAGCGCCGCTTCCGTCTACACCCCCCCTCTGCTGCAGGCCAACCTCGACATGCAGTCGGGCATGCTGCACACCATGGACCAGGACTTCAACACGGCTTACTCGTACTTCATCGAGGCCCTGGACGGCTACCACTCCCAGGATGAGACCCAGAAGGCCACAGCCGCCCTGCAGTACATGCTGCTGTGCAAGGTCATGTTGAACCTCGGCGACGACGTCAACAACCTGATGGCCTCGAAGCAGGCCCAGAAGTACGCCGGCCAGAACCTCGAGGCCATGAAGGCCATCGCCCGCGCCCACTCGAACCGCTCGCTCGACGAGTACGAGCGCGCCCTGGCCGCCTACAAGTACGAGCTGGGCAGCGACGCCTTCATCCGCAACCACCTGCGCCGCCTGTACGACGCCATGCTGGAGCAGAACCTGATCAAGGTCATCGAGCCCTTTTCTCGCGTCGAGATCAGCCACATCGCGAAGCTGGTCGGCCTCGACACCCAGCAGATTGAGCGCAAACTCAGCCAGATGATCCTGGACAAGGTCATCATCGGCGTCCTAGACCAGGGCGCCGGCTGCCTGATCATTTTCGACGAGACGCAGCGCGACGAGAGCTACGATGCGGCTCTGACCACCATTGAGAAGCTGAGCAACGTGGTGGATGTGCTCTACACAAACCAGGCTTCCATGCTGGAGTAAACCATGCACTACAGAGCCAACGCGATGGCGGATGCGTCCAAGAAGGGACGAAGACGCCACTCTTCCCTGGCTAGCTGGGTTGGGATAGAGCAAGTCTTGAGCCGGGGCCAAGCAATGCCCTCGTAACGAGGGTTGTAACACTACACAGGTAGACAGGATGATAACGAAGGGCTCACGAGCCACCCAAGGTCGGCTTCGATAACGAAGAGAGAAGCAGTTCCTACCATGTAATGTCTCCACGCCACCGACTACGCTTTCTTGACGTCCAATTCCTAGCCTACGTCCGTATCTCTTCCCCTTAGGGCCAAACGCCACCTTCCCCTGCTTGCGTTTCCAGACGAGTGCCGACAAAACTGCATGAACTACAACTCCCCAACCCGTATGCAAACCACAAGTCGGGTATCTGGTAAAGCAGGGATGCAAACGCCATCCAAATATGCTTCATACGCTCGTGACTCCGAAAGAACGCCGCCTCCCCTCCCCTATGGATAAAAAATCAAAAAGCCGGTCATCACGTCGTCCGTGCGATTCTTAGTCTCTCTCACTCACACATACACACACACTCTCTCTCTCTCCCTCTCCCTCTCCCCCCTCACCATCACTGTCTCGCACAGCAGGTAAACCAACGATCTAGGCAAAAATCCTGGGGGCGCCGCCCCCGCGGGCTTTGGCGGCATCGCGCCTCTCCTCGCCGACGATGAGGGCGAAGAGCCGCTTGGCGAGGGCCTCCTCGTCCCAGCCGCCGACGTCGCGCCGGAAGGCCTCGACGACCTCGAGGTGCCAGGGCTCGAGGAGCACGCGTTCGCCCTGGGCCGTGACCTCCTTGCCCAGCAGCGCGCGCAGGCGGCCCGGGGACGCGCGGTGGTCCGGGTCGCGGAGGAGGTGCGGTGCCCGGTGCTGCTGCTGTTGCTGCTGCTGAAAGGCCCGCGGGTCGCGGCGCCGGAGCTGGAGGAACTCGTCGAGCCGGATCCAGTGCGCCCTCGACCAGGTGGTTTTGGACAGGCTGGACTTGGGAAACATCGGCGGGGCCGCGAACGTGGCACCCGTTGTCGTCGTCTTGGATCCTGCTCCCTTGCCCGCCTCAAAGGGAGCGAGCCTCAAAGTGCCATTTTTCACGGGCTCAACGGCCGCATTGCCCCGGAGGCTGGTGGCTGCTGGGAGCGCGAAGAAGTCATCCTTGGGCGGCGACGGGCCGTTCTCCTTGTCATCCTGCGCCGTCCTCGGATCGGCCGCTGACGGTCGCTGGCCCAGGACGCCGTTGGGTGCTGCGTCCGGCATACCCGATGTCTGCCGTACAAATGCATTTGGTTGTGCTGGGGCAAGCGAAGCCGATGCATACTCAGCAAACTCCACAACCTTTCCAGGCGTCTTAGGCTTCAAAGGCGAGCGGAGGCTGGACTTTATGGGAGACAGCGTGCGGTCCCATCGGCTTGGGCTCGCCCGGGGCGGGTATCGCTCATACTCCGACTCCTCCGTCATAATGGAGTCTTCTCCGCCGTCTTCGTGTGCTTCGTGGCCGTGCTCGCTATTTTCTTCGGACTCGGGCGTGCCTTCTTCAAAAGAAGCACCGTCGGAAGCAGCCTCGTCGGAAGCAGCCTCGTCGGAAGCTTCGTCTCTTGCGGGGGTCGACGGCGCCACACTGGGCGTAAACAGTGAAGCTGTACGGATAGTCTGGCTCGTGAGTGGCGTGAAGTTACGCTTCTGGGGAATGGAAGGGAAATCCTGCTGCCCGGGTGTCACTGGTGACGTAGCATATGTGTCGGGCACCGTATCGGTAGATCGGAGCGCCGAGCTTGGCTGGAAGATATCAGCCGGCCGCTCCGGGCTGAGCTGCTGCGACCTTGGCCGAAAGGACGGGAAGAGACCCGTTGCGCGAGGAGCGGATTGTGGTTCCTCCGGCAAGGACAACCCGTCACTCGATGGTACCTGGCCTCGTCTAGACGGTTGGGGGTTAAACTTGGGGGTGGCTTTTGTCTTCGCTTGCGACTGCGGCCCGCCATCCTCTCGGGGTAAAGCTGCTGGTGACGAGAAGAACGACATGATATCGAAGCCGCCAAAAAGCCCTGATCGTTTGGGTGGTGCCTTCTCCGTCGTCTCTTCTGCCGGCTTCTTTTCGGCATTCTTCTTCTGCTGGGAAAGCATCAAGTAGTCTTCACTCTCTGCTGTAGTCACGGCAGGGTGCTGATCCACTTTAGACACTTGCTCCTGGTCCAGTAGCAGAGAGTAATCCGTGGGCTGAGCTTCGGGCGAAGTCATTTGTTGGCCTTCTGCAGCTTCATCTCTCCGCTGTCGACGCGTTCGTTGTCGCAAGGCCGAATCGGGTGGGTTAGCGGCGGCTGGGGGCGCAGCATCCTGCACAGAGCCTCCAAGCTCTAGTAGTAAATTATGCTCTGGAGAATCGTTGCGACTATTTTGGGAGAGCCGACGGTCTGGCGACTTGCCTCGAATGTCCTCAGCTTGTTCGTCGGCATACTTGGGGAGATCATTGCTGATGTCTAGGCGAAATTGACGATCTCGCGATTCGTGGATATTCTCGGCTCGTTCGTTGGCATGCTCGGGCGTATCATCGCAGATCTCTTCGGGAAACTGGTAGTCTGGTGATTCGTCTCGAACGTCCTCAGCTTGTTCGTCGGCATAATCCGGCAGGTCATCGTTAATGCCTCGAGGAACCTGACTGTCTCGCGATTCGTCTCGGATGTTCTCAACCCGTTCGTGGGTATGTTCTGGCGAAATATCGCGAATTTCTCGAGGATAAGGATAGTCTGGCGATTCGTCTTGAATGCCGCCGGTCCTGCCGTCACGTTCGAGTAGATCCGGAGAAATCTCCTGTGCTTCTGGTTGTACTGTCCTCGTCACATCCTCCGCTCGCACCGGCGCGCTTTCTTGTGACCTTTCTTGGCCCTCACCCCGTGGCACTGCAGAGACCTCCTGGTTTTCTTCACTCGGCGGGCTCTCGTCTAGGTCGATAAGGGAAGGACTCTTAAAATCATCCTTGTAAATCAACCTTCGGGTGAGCTTTCTGAAGGGGCTGGAAGCCTTGCCCCGCCGTGCCGGCCCGGTGTTGGTTGACAATTGCGACGGCGCTTGAGAGGATCGGCCATCCATGTAGGACTGAGAACCTCTGCGTGTTTCCTCACCGGCGCGGGCATCCTGGGGAGATTGAGGAGTCGCGCGGGAAGCTTCAAAATCCCAGATATCCATATCGTCATCTGCATCGTCGAATTGGCCATCAATCATTACGTCCTGGGGATCGATGTCTTCCAGGCTGGGCCGTACTTCCTCTGCACTGCCGTTTCGGTCTCCTTGGCTGAGATCCCTTGCAAGGTTTTCTTGCTCTTCACCGTGTTCCCAGTCACCATTATTTGTTGGCTCTTCAACTTCGACATGTTCAAAATCCAGGTCAGAGAACTCCTCCTCTTCTGTGACATTCCGCTGCGCTTCGGGCTCCGCGGTGTATTGCAGAGACTGCTCGTGGCCCTGTGCCGCTTGCACCGGCTCCGGCTCCGGCTCTACCGACCGATTGGTATTGGAGCTATATCCACGGTTGCCCACATTCGTGAAATAGGCCGGTCCAGAGGGCTTCGGTGCAGCCATCCGCTTGGTTCGTCGCGTCGAAGGACTGCTCTCCATCGGAGTCCAGTCGCCGGTCGCAGTCTCACTGAGTGGCGGCACAGTGACAGAACTGATCATCGAGCGGGGCTGGGTCATTTGTCCGGGCTCGGGCGATGGTTCCGCGCCTTCGGCACTTTCCCCCACTGGGTTTCCCATGGACGGTAGAGGAGAAGACCGCTCGGGTGACCCCGGGCCAAAGGAGTCTTCTGCCTGTTCCCCCGGGGAGGAAGATGGTGCGTGGCGGGAAACTTGGCTGAAGTTGGATCGAATACTTTGCGCAAGGCTAGCCAAAGGGTTGAAGAAGGAGCGGGAACCGGGTTGTTTGACGGATTCGCGCCGCTCAGTTCCAGGTGACTTCTGTATAGATGACTGACGCGAATCAGCGCTGGCAGACCCGCGGAAAGGACTCCCAAGGCTGCCCTCGCGGCCTTCCGGTGACGACCTATCTGACATCACATTCTGGAGGGACCTGCCAACACGCACGATGGGAGAAAGTGTAGGTCTTTGGCCGGTGGTAGAAGACTCCAGAGCCTTGGCAGGTTGAGTCTTTGTGTCGGGTGCAGCTGCGGACGACCTTTGTGGAGAGGGACTGCCCGGGGGTGACGGGCTTCCCGAATGATTTGATCCGGAGTACGAATGCACCGGCTCATGCTCGATCCCGGCATGGACCTCGGGCCCCATCTCCGGCTCCACCTCGGGCTCCCGTGTGCGCTGTTGGTGAAATGCGGGCGGCGAGGAATCGATGTTCAAGTCAGACGTATTGAGAGCAAGAGTTGCATCACCCGTCCTCCTGCGCGACTCGTCCTCCTGGGCGTTCTTAGAGCCTGTCGTCGAGGAATTAGTATCGTCTGGCGTGGGGAGTTTGTTCTGCCCTAACGGGAACCCGGCGTGGTTCATCATCACCTGGGCTTCCTGCTGGTAGGGCTGAACACCGTGGGCGCCCGTACCCGAGGTGCGAGCAGTCCGGTAGGGTTGCTTGGGCGTGGCTGCCGCAAGGACCTCGTCTGGAATCTCAGAGAACGAATCCTCGTACGAATCCGGATTCGCATTCTCTACAGCGGCGCCGCTTTGTTTCGCAGACAGCTTGCTGGGCGTCGCGCTTTTGCGTGCACTGCCGGGCTTGCTCGAGGGAGAGTCCTCAGCCATGTGCGCCTTGTTTACTAAGACCTGCTTGCTCAGCGGCATGGATTTGGCCCGTCGTGGGCTCCGCGACCACCCCTGCGGACTCGATAATGCATAGCTAGAGGGACTGCTTCCGGCAGCCACCGACGAGCTGGCTTCGCCTGCGGCTGGGGCTGGGGCCACTTCTTCATGCGGAGGCTCGGGTTGCATCTGGCCCTGCGCGCTGCTCCTCCACGCCTCCATTGTTTGGTTGATCATCATGTTCGTCTCATCGCCGGCTTGTTCAGGTGCCGAAGGGTTTGGGTCTTTCTGCAGACCACTTCTGCTCACTTGGAACGATTCCTGGAACGAAGGCAAAGTGTCGAGTGCAATCATGGTGAAATCGGATACCCGCGCAAGTGTGTCTTGGTTTGGATCGGGGCCTCCACTGGCCCCTGCATCGGAATCTATGTCACTCGAAGGTTCCCGCATGTAAATGTCGGATAGCGGTTCGTCGTAGGCTGCATCTTGCGACTCGCGGGGGGATTGTTGCATGCGATCAACTGACTGGCTCTTTTCTGGCGAATATGGATGCCTCGACGCATTTCGGGGTGTGTCCTGCTCTGGCGCCGGGCTGACAGAGGGCATGGGATCGTCCGACGGGGCGGCTCCGGCGCGCGGCTGCTCGCGAGGCGCCTGTGCGGGTACTTGATGGGGGGCATCATCGGAAGGCAGCAGGAGATCCGTATCCAGCACGGGCTCGGGCTCCTTGCTGGCCTCCTTCACCACGGCCGCCTCGTCGGGCACGACGGATTTGCGTGGACGCCCTCGTTTCCTCCCGGTCGGTTTACTGGATGCGACGGCAGTTGGGCCGGCCTTCCGGGCCGGGGTGTTCTTTCGTGCGTTCGGCTTGGGTTTTGGCGTCGGGTCGGGGAGTTCCGGGCCATCCGTGCCCATGTCCAGCGGGGCGTCGCTCAGCATGCTCTCTCCATACTCGGAGTTCTTGCGCCGGCGCGCCGGGCGCGATTCATTGAGTAGCGGCGTGCCCGTCCGCTTCGTCCCCCTCGGCGCCGGGGTCCCGTTCTTGGTGCCCGGAGGACGACCACGGCCACGGGGCCGGGGTGTGTTCAGGTCGCCACCTTCGTCATCGGTCAGGCCTCGCAGCGGCACCATGGTGGTGGTCGCGCCGCCCAGCGTGTCTCGCCTGCGACTCCTGCTCCGCGAGGGCGACGAGTCGCCGCCGAACAGACGGCGGCTGATGGCGCCCCGTTGCGAGGGCTCCTCGGCCTCGACGGTCACGATGAGCCTCTGGGGCGAGCGACCACTGCTGACATCGAGCTCGAAGGTTTGCCTCTCGGTGCCCCAGGCGCTGCGCTGGGTGCTGCTGGCGGGAATGGAAATGCGACCGCTCTGGCGGCGCGAGGTCGACCTGGCGATGGTAGCGGGGGGGCCGGTGCGCTGGGTGGGCGGCGGTCGCATGGAACCGGGCGGCTCGAAGTCGGTGCCCAGGGGATCGGGTGACGACGACAGCGCGATGAAGCTCGCCATGGCGGCGTCGGTCTATCGATGTTGGGGGCGGATAATAGTCCGATCCGGGTGCGGGACAGCACAGAAAGTTTGCAATGGCATCGAGAGAGACGGCGGCGGGTACGTACCTCCCTCTCGTCGCGTAAGAAGTAATTAAGAGCAAGACCCCCGGACACGTTAGACGCGTGGGCTGAATAAGGCGGACACGCAGGAGGGATGGGCAAATTGGGAAGTGCTAATAAGGTAGGTAGGTTTCTGTGAGACAGGCCAGCTCGGCCAAGTCGAGGTAGGTTTGTTTACGAAGGCGCCGAAGCGGACTAGCCCGCTTTTTCTGACATGTGCCGCAGTGGATACCCCGCTCAACATCTGGGATGGATGTATTCATAAATTAGGTAGGTATCGTGTACTATTACAAGATACTGTGTATGTATGTATGATGTACATGGCCTAAACATCCACCACCAACAGCCAACGTGAGGCTTATGGTCATCACCGCATTATGTACAACCTATGTAGGTATGTAGCATACAGTGCTCGTGCTAGAGCTGGGATGGGAGACAGACAAGCAGACAACAGCCCCAACTACCACCTCCATCCCTACAGGCCTCAAACAGAACCTCCATTCCTGGAGGCTTCTACATATCTCGGCCTCCCTCCCCAGCGCGTCAATCCGACACCGCGGGCTGGGGCGGGGCTTAAGGCTGAAAAGTCAAAACCCAAAAGCACGCCTTTAACGGAGATACCAGACCACTATCTCCCTCCCCGGAGGCTCTGCTGGCCTTGCTGACCAAGCCAACCTCCAACTGCCCTCGCTTTCCCACGGCCTACCACAACGCTCTGGGCTTACCAATCGAAGCCCCTCCGTCTCGTGGTTAGTAATGCAAGGCGCGCCCAGTGATGAACGTACCCCAGTCACTCCAACGTAGTGTGACAACACCGGGCCAAAGCACGCCTCCTGAATGGTCCTCTACCCACAACAGCATGCCTCTACATGTCGGCTTGGCAGCGTTGCCGGTGTTAGGAATAGGCGCACGTCACCAACAACCGATTCGAAGGCTTACCCCCCGATGGCGTGATGGCAGCACAGCAGGACTGGCTCCATCTCTGGAGGGCTTGATGGTGCCATATATCTTCATCTTGGATTAGAAATCGAGAAGAAGCAGCATATGCGCTGCTATATAGGCCGAGCCTCATGCTATCCATTGACCGAAAATGGCCCATACAATAACTCAACTCTACCAGCTTCGCCTTCAGGAGTCAGCCGCCCCTGGCAGCATATTGAACAACGACAATCTCCTCATCTCTTCGTCAGAAGGCAGACACAATCGTAAACCCCCACCACTTGTCCACGCCCGCTTGTCATCATGGCCATCTCCCCCGACCCCGTTCCCCGTGGCCCGGTGACCGCCAACATCAACTTTTCCCACAAACCTGCCCCGGGCGTGGTAGCTGTGAACTACGTCGGCGAACCGCCGGCCGGCGAGCCGCAGCGGAACATCGAGACGGACCCGCACCCCGTGCTCATCCACGACATCCGGGGGCGCGAGGCGGACTTCGGCCTCGACAAGGACGCCTTCGCCGCCATCACGGGGCTGGCGCCGTCGGCCGAGCGGGACTTCACCGACGACGACAGCATCCGGGCCAAGTACTACCCCGAGGTCGAGCGCCTCCTCCTCGACCACGTCCCCGGCTCCCGCCGCGTCTTCATCTTCGACCACACCATCCGGCGCGCCGACCCGGGGGCCAAGCGGGCGCCCGTCTACTTCGCCCACATCGACCAGACGCCCGTCTCCACGCCCCAGCGGGTCCGGACGCACATGGGCGACGAGGCCGACGAGTTGCTGAAGGGCCGGTACCGCATCGTCAACGTGTGGCGGACCCTCAACAAGAACGCCGTCGAGGCCTCGCCCCTCGCTTTCGCGTCCTCGGCTTCCTTCCAAGACCAGGACGCCATCCCCGTCGAGCACCGGTATCCGAGCGGCTACACGGGCGAAACCGCCGCGATAGCGCACAACCCGAACCAGGAGTGGTTCTACTGGAGCGGCATGACGGGCAGCGAGCGGCTCCTGCTGGAGTGTTTTGACAGCGAGGGCTTGAAATCCGACAGTGGGGTTCAAGGGGGCAGGGTGCCTCACACTGCCTTTGAAGATCCTCGGACTCGGGTGGACGCCGAGGGACGGGAGAGCATCGAGGTCCGAGCCTTGGTCTTTGGCCCCTGAGAAGTAGATTCTAGAATCTGGTGCTTGGCTGTCACGATATCTTGTCGCAGTGTTGCTATGGCGTTCCTTTTCTCGGAAATCGGATTGGACCGAGTATGGGTTTTCGAGGTCTCAAATAGAACATATTGTCCAATGAAGTCGCTGTCTTCTATTTCGTGTAGCGGGAAAAGCAGAAAACCTAGGGGCGGGCCGCCGACATTACCACGATGCGTATGCGTATTATGCTACAGAAGAGCATCAGTAAAACAATCGTACATGCCGGGGAGCCGGCTGTTCCATGGGTATACCAGCTGACCTATTTGTAAATGAAACACACACCAGACATGAAGGGAATCCCCTCACGATGAAATCACAATCCTCGCTAGTGTTCAGCGGCAACTAACTTTCAGCCGCGGACAAGAACAATGCATCAAACAAACAAGGGATACGGTGCCACTCAACCCCTCCTTTTACCCCGACCACTGCCCGTCCGCGACATGGGTGCACCACCAAAACTGCTCTGTCGACTCATAGGTGGTGCAGGCAAGGTACCGCCGAGACCAGATCCCATTCCACCGAAAGCACCACCAGGGCCAGGTTCGTCCCGCAGACTACTGCTGGCCGGCATGCCAAGGGATTCCGTGAGGTGCTCGACGGAGGGACGAGGATGCCTCTGGATGTAGGCAACATGTGGAGCAGCCCCATTGGGGTGCACCATATTCTCGAGCAACTTGCGGCCTCCATTGGGGACGTTGAGGTTGGAACCAGTGCCGTTCTGGCGCTGGTAGCCCCGGAATACATTCATTATCATCAGATCCTGCTGTGCATCGTCCTGCGACAGACCCATAGGCGTGTTCGATTCGGATTTGACGTAGGCCTTGGAGTATTGTGAATGGATCAGGGGGGGGAGCTTGGGCTCTTGGACGCCTAGCTTGTCCAGGTTACCGGCAATCTCGAAGTTGGCGAGGCCCTCGATTCCGAGGATTTTGTCATCGAAGAAGTTTTGCTGATTGTGTGCCCCGCGGGTACTGCGCGTAGCGTGAGACGGCTGGCGGTCCATGGCTGGTGCCGCGAGGTCCTCGTCTTCCACGTTGGCATCGCCGTTACCCACTTCGCTCTCGTCGGGCGACGGGAGGACGTTGCCATTGGCGTCGCGGCGTGTGAGGATGTGTTTGTAGGCGGCCAGAGCGGCCGCGTTGTAGTTCATGGACAACTCCTTGTCGGTAAACAGCTTGTCGATGCTGTAAATGGGGCCCGTCTCCTTGCGCATGGCCCTGATGCGATCGTTTTGCCACAGAGGCGTGGTGTTGGAGGCATCGAGTGCCCGGCGGATCGGGGCAGGGGAGCCGTCGTCGTCGACGCCATTTCTCTTTCTCTTTTTGTGCTCCGAGTAGCCGCCCTGCTCTTCCAGCTCCCTTCGGAGCCGAGTCGTTCTCTTGGAGTGGGTGCCGCCGGGGCTGGCGGGGTTGGTGAGGCTGAACTGGTTGGGGTGGAGGAACAGGGCCGAGTTGTCGGAGATCTCCAGTGCCTCCTTCTCTTTACTCAATCGGATCTTCTTGGATGTTATCGCATTGATCAGCCGATCTTTCAGGGTTGCCGACAAGGCCCTGTGCTCCCGTTTCGCGACCTCGATCTTGTAGGCGCATGTGTTGGTGTGCTCCTGCATTCTTCGCTCGTAGTCGCACTGCGTATGGGGGTTAGCTGGCAACTTGCGGCACGACTCCCGGCCAAGGCCGAGCCTGCTTACCTTCTGGGTGGTCAACTCGTAGTCGCGAGTCTCGACCAAGTCCCCAACCGTCTGGACCCAGTCCTGGAACGAGGGACCGGCCATCTCGAGAAGGGTCCTGTTGGGGCGATCGGCGCCGCTGGCACTGGCGTGCGACAACTCGCGGTACTCGCGCTGGATCTCGTCCAGAGGGCGGTCGGCATACGGGTCGACACGGCCAACCAGGTTGACATCGACCTGTATCTTCTGAAGCTCTTCTCGGTAATGGCGATCTCGGTCGCGGCTCATCTGCTCCGTCATGAGAGCCAGCTTCTCACCGAGCATCTGTCGCTTCTTGTCACGCTTGGAGGCCTGGGCCTGGCCCGTTGGAGGCGTTTGGCCCCGGGCTTCGCGCGTCGCCTTCGCTGCCGACATGGCCGATGCTGGCGGCTCGGCCATTCCGTTGCGGTTTAGGAGGTTGTTTTGCCGCGCCGTGAAGTCGCGGGTGCTGGTTCGAGAAGTCGGAAAGGTCGACGGTGATTTGGGGGTACCTCTAATTTAGAGGTAGAGCAAGGCAAAACCGTTACGAGGAAGCAGGGGAGCTGAGAGCTGTCTCCTTTGAACCGGACAAACACGGCAAAGAGACAGGCTTTGAGTGCAGACGGGGCCAAGCGCAGGCGACGTCTTGTGTTGGATGAAGTGGAGAGGTATGGGATCGAAGGAGAACAGGACCAAGCATGGAATTGACAAGGCTGGCACATCGATAGGCTAAATATTCACAGCAATGAGGGATTGATTGCCCTTCCCAAGCCTTGTGACCTGGAGCTGCCTTCCTGCCTTCCACCCGACTTGGAAAGTCGCCCGCCATGCGACGCTAGACCAATTTGAGAAATATATGGGTCGCTCTTCTAGAGGTCTTACACCGGATTGGTCGGGGCTTCCAATAATTCGCGATCAGAAGGGGAATATACATGGTTATGTGGCTGAACTCTCTTCCATCATAGGAGTCACCGGAGAAGCTGCCTGTCTAGAAGAAGAGGGAATTTTCAAACTCTTCTTGCAGTGTATTGGAAGAAGTACGTCGCTCTACCTCGCTCAGCAGCGCTGTCCCGCTGTGCCCATCCATCACCCAGCCGAGCCCTGGCCTTCCTTCTCTCACATCCCATTCCACTAGCCTGCGAGTTCAACAAGCTGCCCAAGTTGGAAGCCATACAGCACGCCATCACTGGGATACTATACAGGAAGGGTTCCTTTAGCAGGGCATCGCGCCCACAACCGACTCCACATCGCTGATCTTGAACCACTGCCGAACGTCGGAGGCACATATTGAAGGCTTTACCTCGATCCCGTGCATCTGGAGTGTGTAAGCAAACAAACCCCGGCTTCTCTGGCCTGGAGTGTACGAACGAACCGCCGATGTAGCAGGACCAGCACCCCTGTGAGACACGACCATTAGCAATCCCTTGAATGTACTCTACTTGGCAGCATTTGGTCAAGAGCAAGTGGCCATGGCGCTTTGCCCGTCACACCAAGCATCTTACGAAAGGGGAGAACACGCTGCCCGGGGGTTGGATATACTCACATAATGCCGCCATCAGTGCCACTGCTATCAAAAAATCGGTAATCCAGTCCCTTGAGGATTCTTCGACCTTGGTGCCCTGCCCCGCATCCGACTGTGCGGGTAGGGCTTCGAGGTCCACGTCCAGGTTGGCCGCGTGCAGGGTCTTGAAGGAAGCCATCGTGTGCAAAGTGCCGTATGCCGTGTTCGTGCGGGGCCGTACCGTAGATCTGATCAAGTCCGACGGCGTGATTGTGTCTTGCCTAGCTTGAGAACACAAGTGGCTATGAATTCCATACTATATAGCCCAAGCCAGGAGGTAGGTTAGTGTTCCAGAGCCCGCCCCCAATGGCCCACGGACATTGGGTTGGAGAAGTCGCGGGAGGCAAACCCAGCGAAATGCAAAATGAGGACGTAGGTTATCCCCGGCTCACATATCTTAGTCACGTTACTTGAGCCTGATCCTTTGATAAACAGGAGTACTGGATGCGCAGCCCACGGTAAGGAAGGATGCTTTCCGTTCATATTTGTATTCGCTGCCGGTATGGCTGTGTCTTGAAGATCCCGTCGGTTTAAACCAGCGGGCAATGAACACTCTACTTTCATCCACTAACTCCCCTGAGGCTTGTGAAGTTTAAGCCCATCATCCTGGCATATCTTTTCCATTTCCCGTGTTCCACTTTAGGCTCGCTTGCCACGTAAGATAGGTTCCCAGCATCGTACAGGGCTGTGACAGGATTTTTGGAGCAGTTCCTCCTTAGCAGTCGTGTGTTTGAGGAAATCCGGCTGGATAGCAGGTGGTCCAGAGGTGAGAGCAAGTGGCATCCACGTTGTTTGGGGTGTTCTATGGTTGCTGAAACGACCAAGCTGCTTGGTGTTCAGCTTGCTGTTGGAACAAACTTATGAGAAACCACTCTATGGGGTATCGTTCTTCTTATGTTTCCTCATTGACATCGTTTTTTGTTTTTTTTCTCTCTCTTCTCATTCTCCCTCCCATTCGTCCCCTCTTTTTAGCGTTGTGACAAGACGGCATCAGAATCCCCTCTGGCCTTGATGTATAGAGCCCCCAACAACAACAGCGATACACAGGAACTTCTGGGCCGGTTTAGAGCTGACCGTTTGGCATCGAGCTGTATACGGGAGCCTTTGTACTTCGCAGTCCAGGCACCTTAGATATTCAACAACTGATCACCGTTTCGAGAACCGACTGCAACTTCGTAGTGTAGGCCGATGGCACCCCGTTCCGTGTAGTTGTAAGCTTCGCGGCGCATGTGACATTGATGTATTTTGCGGTAACCCATGATATATCATAGGCCGCTCCGGAGCTTCTGTAGCTGACTCATAATACCATAGCCCGACAGCGGTTTGCTTTCGGCGCCTCCTTCCACACTCTTGCGGGGGTTATTCTCGGGCTCTCGCCTCCCGGTTTGCTCCGATTCCCGCAGGAGTTCCTTATGTCTATCTTCGACCATCTTTGCCAGGGCGTCGATGAACTTGGTCCTGCCGCGTTCCTCCGCGGTGCCCTTCCATACGTTGGTCAATTCCTTCAGTTCCTCGATTCTCCGAGCTGCGTTCTCTATGCCCTCGACCGGGTCTTTGCTCCGTAGGAGAAGCCCTTGTATTTCCTCGCGGATCTGCTTGAGTACCTGCTGGCCCTTTTCTTCTGTGCTGTGCTCGTGACCTCCAGCGTCGGGGGCTGATACGGACAAAAAGGATGAACTGACAGAGAGTTCGGACGGCGGGAACACGAACTCCATTGCGTCGCCGAATGTCTTGATGACCGAATCCAGGCGGGAGCGCACCGTGGCGAGGGTGCGGAGCTGTTTTATGTATTCTGGATCGTCGACGGGGCCGAGGTCGCTGGGAGCTTGAGGTTCCGAGGGTGACGCAGCCTCCGAGGCTCGTCTCGGGGCGCCCTCGGTAGTCGCCGGCCTCTTTGTCACTTCTTGTTCCTGTATGCCATCGGGCACAAACTTGACAATATCTTGTTGCAAACCGTCGGTGAGGGCTTCGGAGAGACCCAGCGTTTCGCCGCGAAGCAGTTCCACCTCGTAGGCCAGACGGCTCCCACTCCGCAGGATGTCGTCGGTAAGCTGGGTCAGGGTGTTGGTCAGGCGCGTGGTTTGCGCATTGAGTTGCGACAGCAGTGTCTGCGCCTGGGACGAGAGCTCGGCCAGGGGAACAGCGCCGCCGGGGCTGGGGGAGATGGACGAGACGTGGGCCTGGAGCGGCGGGAGAGAGGCATTGAGGTAGGCGGCGGGGTCGAAAGAGGCAGAGAGGAAGCCCTGCAGGAACGGATCGGCCACGTGGGCAGACTTGGCCTCGATGGGCTGGGCTTGCTTGGACTGTTGTCGGACATGGTGCGGGATGGCTCGCGGAGAGCTTATCGAGCTGTTCTGGCGTCGCCTCATGGCGAGAGGGGTATGTATGTATGTTCAAGCTGGAAGAGCGTCGGAAGCAGAGACGCTCGTCTCCCCGTGGGCAGCGCTTTGGTTTCCCGGACACGAATAGAGAGGTCTCGGTTGGTGGGTGTATAGAAGGACGGCGACGGCACCGGCGATTGTGAGCCTGCGAGAGTACCGGCAGCAGCTTCAATTGCTACGGATGGCCAAGGTACGACTGGCGAAGGATGCGGCAACTAACCGCCTCCCCCCTCCAGCATGAATCCGGGATCCTGGATCAATTCGCCGATGCAACCTTTCCGTTGCGGGTTCTGCCCCACTGGCCGCCCGCACTCTGGAGGTGGAAGGTAGAGTTCCCACTAACGACATTGGATGTACCTACATACCTACATAAGTACCTAACCTAAGGTACATACCTGATCTATCCTGCCTCCACCCCTGCAATCCCCAATGTACATCATCAATACGGGCAACGTAAAGTGCGTATCTCGCCCTCCATGGACGCAGTCAATTGGTATTAATTCCGATCCTACAGTCGATATATGTACTGGTAATGGAAGTTTTCCGTGACCCTCTATAGCGGCCTGCTTGGAACATTAACCCTTCCTGCAGGGGCCTTTCAAGTATTTCTTATATTCAAACAAGATGTTGATAGTACATCTATTTGTTGGGATGAGAAGAATCAAGCCAGAAATGCCAAGTGCATTCATTGTTGTGACGGAACCAAAGAAGCCAAGCGCCACAAACGTACATATAGCGTGTAGAAGCGCGCTTCCATAGGTAAATACTTTAGGTAGGTACATGAGATATGTACAAACGTACCTACTTAGCTAGTACTTAAGTACTTACCTTGAGGTAGGCACAATGGATAGATATGTACCTACTTAGGTACACAGGTACTGGTTCCGCTCTCAACCCTGACTTCACGGCCTCCGTCCAGGTGACAGCACCATCGTGAACGTATGTCCTGGCCAACCAGCTATAATGCTTCACATTGGACAATGATCAAGGCAGCCAAGTGCCGGGCTCCTAACTGAAGTGAGGAGCCATACGGAGCCCCCGACGTTGCGTACCGGCTGGGCGGGTGTAACCAAGAGTGGATGGGAGGGATCTGTTGGATGGATGGATGCCTGCTGTAAGGCAACCAGCCCTGTTCCTCCCTAGTGGGCAAAAAAGGTACTGACCAACCTCTGGTTTGTATTCGGGCCATGAGATGGAATCGATAAGTACGCGGCTGAGGTGGAAAGGTGCCTACTCGCATGTAAGAACCTAGTACGCAGCCACCCTTTTCCAAGACACCGTCAATAGAGGAACCTAAGCCGTAAGTAAAGGACCGGCAAACAGTCCAGAGGAGGGGTTTTGGATGGTAGGTCGACGGTGCTGCCTCGGAACTTATGAGGCATCCACGGGATATACTACTGCCTACGTGCCCGGTTACATCAGTACATCCTACATGGTACTTCACCTACGCCTATCTCCGTTTGCTGTCTGGCAGTCTGGTCTCCTTTGAAACGCATGCGCGGCCTGGTGCCTTTTTGCCAGGTTACTTTCACACACATGTGCCAGTATCCCATGGAATTTCCTGTACTCGGATCACCCAACTCCAGATCTGCCCGCAACCACCCCCACACGAACCAACAGACCCAGAACCTCACATTTCCCATCCAACACCATCTACGTGCCGAAACCCGAGCTGTTTCGTTCTCTTCCATCCCATAGGAGAGTAGCCATCCTGGATCTCGTCGCAACCGGTATACCTATCCCAGCCCCTCCACCTGATTTATCTTGACTTGACCGTGTAAACTGATCGCGCCGCAAGCCATTTCTAGTGGTGGAAGCCACCATGGAGTCGAGGGTGTTCAAGTCTCGGTACCACGCCGATCTCGGTCTGGCCATAGAGAAAGGTGTCACCAACATTTCACACATTACCCCCACCGGCGACGGCGACGGCGACGGCGACGGCGCATTCGTCATTCGCTTCACCCACCCGCTCCTACAGACGCCAGGCGGTCTCGAGGTGCTCATAACACCACAGGAATGGTCTGGCTACCCATCCGAGCACTTCCTAGTCGCCCAGCCCATCGGCACCCACCCCGAGGCCCTTTTATCTCCTTTCCATGAATTCCCAGCCCAGTCGTTTGGCATGAAGATCCACGGGGCCCTGGAAACTTTGTCACAGAGACTTGGTGTTGCACTTGGCGCGACCCACGGTGCCCAACACGGTGCCCAAGACGAGAAGCACGGCGAATCCGACGCCGAAACGCGAGATATCGGCGGCAATATTGATGTTGAATCGGACGAAAGCGGTTCATTCGAGGACTTTGAGCTCGGCGAGGATGATGAGGTCGACAGTGTCTTCGGCCTGGGAAGCAGCAATAACGATACCTCGGGTGCCTGTTTCGCTGCGAATCTACCACGAGACGCTGTGAACCGTATCCGACGAGACTTCAGGGCTGCCCGGGCCGCTGGCTTCAAAGTTGGCGTCCTGAGCGGTTTCAGCCACATCAGGGATGACAGCATTGTCTCTCTCGCTGTCCGCTCCGATAAGCTATGCCTGTCCAAAGAGACTCGTCAGGCATGGAGCCTTGGCCACGAAGACTTCGTCATGCTTCTGGTCCGCTACCCTGACGGGTACACGATACATGAAGACGCTATAGAAAGACCCGCTGATCAGTCCAGGATGCAGTTCCGTCTGCGGAAATGCACTCGGTATAAGCCCAGCTTCACGCAAGCCAAAAAAGCCTTCGCAGGACTGGCCCCCTCGAAAAAGGAGCAGGATGCGGACGACCGCACGCCTCTGAGCCTCCTCGGCATCGGCAAGTCCATCGACGCCTTCATGGATAATGAATTCGTACCCATGCTCAAACTTCGACAAAAAGAGCGTGTGTCTTGGGACGACGCCAAGAAACTCCTTGCGCAAATAAACATCGCCACCATCGAGCAGGACAAGCAACCACCAAGTTCAGCCCAAATGCCACAGCCTAGCCATCTAGCAGACGACCGAGCGAAGCTTCCGGCATTCCTCGCAAAAGATCACCTGACCTGCAGCGGTGAGGTTTCGCTGCCCCTCGTTGCTGTTCGGTTTGCCATGCGTTACCTGGTCAGGTGCGTGGACTACTGCTTGGTCTGCCATGAGGCTGTCGACGATAATTTCGAAGCTCTCAAGCCTTATGTGTGCAGCAACCCGCTTTGCCTTTTTCAATACATGAGCATGGGACACGGCCCTAGCATCGATCAAGAGATCACCAACCAGCCGAACGTGGTCGATCTGCTGATCAGTTTCTGCTACAGCGCCTTGGTTGGACCCGGCCTTCGAGAGTACCCAACTGGACTCAACCTCCAAGTCCCTAGGATTGCCAAAGCGCCGCTGAAAGTCACAGAATCCACCGCTGGTTCCTCCGCTGGTTCCTCCGCCGGTTCCTCCGCCGGTTCCTCCGCTGGTTCCTCCGCTGGTTCCTCCGCTGGTTCCTCCGCTGGTATCACCCTCGGTGGCGTGCGGATAACTGATTCCATCCGTATCACTGTCCAAGACGACTCGGTCACTGTTCGGTTAGAGGCGCCCAGTGAGGCCGCTGCCCTCGGGGGGGGCCACTGGGTCGTGGTGGTTGTGCCAAACCGGAGTGGCGGTGGAGCCACCGCCCACCATGGCCAAGTTGAGGCCATCTGCCATGACAAAGTCACATTGCGCATTGTGTCAGCACACAGGCTACCACAGACGGGCCACGATGGTCTTGGCTATTCGGATGGTGCTTGGAGCATATTGGATCCTTCTGCGTCCCCAGAATCTCTCAAGACGAATTCTCAGGGGTACATGCTCCCCTACGACCAGAACATGGATGAGCTCGAGGAATCAGAGAAGCGGTTCTCGATGACTCTGCTTCTGGAAACGATCCCATCAGTAACGTCCATGAGACAACGCTTATCGGAGCGCCCGGACCAACAAATTGAAAACTGGAAGAAGTTGACACCTTCGGCCAGCAAACTGCTGCGCTGGGTCATAGCCTCCAACCGCTCCTACATCGTGCAGGTTGACGAGTGTCCCACGGAAGACGGCAAGCTGGAGCCCGGCCTTGCGCGCCGCCGCGAGAAGATATCGGGGGTTAATGGCTGGCTTCAGTTTCGCTTTGTCCAGGGGTCTCCTGAAAGAGAGCTCGGATTCCAGCAGGCCTTGCAGGCGGTCCAAAAGCAGCCCAAGTCCATCCTCGCCTGGCACGGGAGCCGCATAGGCAACTGGCATAGCATTACGCGTGCAGGGCTGAATTTTGACCGCATATCAAACGGTCGGGCCTACGGAAACGGGGTGTACTTCTCTCGGCAGTTTGACGTGTCGAGAAGCTATTGTCACCCAACAGCAGCAACCCGTACATGGCCAAATTCGGTCCTGCGGGTGGAATCGGCCTTGAGCCTGAATGAGCTCGTGAACCTGCCGGAACGTTACGCGAGAAGCAGCAATTATTGCTACGTAATTACCGACCTGCGCTGGATCCAGTGCCGGTATCTGTTTGTGTGGCCGAAGTCTTTGTCGGGGTCTTCCTCGGCAGTGTCTTCTTCGGCAGTTTCTTCCTCTGCGCGACCAACAGAGGCGGAGTTCAAACAAGATGCCGAATACGCCGCCACCGGAGTGGGGGGTGTACGTCTTTTTGTGCCGCGGTCAGCCATCCCCTCAGCCGAAGGCAACTATCGGAAGCAGCCACAGTCGGACGACCTGGGGGCAGCCACCGGGCACTCTGGAGATACAGCGGACGAGGACAGCGATGACAGGGACTTCCTCCTGGGCGACGAGGACGACGAAGTGTCTCCCGCAAAGCAAAGCCACTCGCCCGCGACCAAGCAACGACATGCGGACGACAGTGGCGGTGCCAGCATGGGATGGCTTCTAGATACGAGCAAGACGGACTTCCGGCCGGGCAGCCTGGACCTGAATACTCTACCCAAGCTCGCGCCGCCCTCGTGGGCCACGGTCCAGGGGCAGAAGACGATCGGAAAGGAGATAGTCAAGATGCAGGCTGTACAGTCGACAAGCCCAATACACGAGCTGGGTTGGTTCCTCGACTTCGACCAAATCACCAACATGTTCCACTGGATTGTCGAGCTGCACTCGTTCGAGCCCAGACTGCCGCTTGCCGCGGACATGAAGAAGCAGGGCGTGACCAGCATCGTCATGGAGCTTCGCTTCGGCCGAGACTTTCCCATGTCGCCGCCCTTTGTCCGCGTCATTCGGCCCCGGTTTATGCCCTTTATACGCGGCGGCGGCGGCCACGTGACGGGCGGGGGGGCCATGTGCATGGAGCTGCTCACCAACTCGGGCTGGTCGCCCGCCAGCAGCCTGGAGAGCGTCCTTTTGCAGGTCCGTGTGGCCCTGAGCAACACGGAGCCCCAACCCGCCCGGCTGGAACCCCCGAAGCGCCAGCGGGACTACGGCGTCGGAGAGGCGTTGGAGGCATACCGGCGTGCCGCCACCTTTCACCAGTGGCAGATCCCACCTGATCTGAAGGAAACCGCCACGCAGATGGAGGACGCCCGGCAGTCGTCGACCTGAGAGCCGAAGCAGAGTCGGACGTGCGTAACTGGTGGACGTGGCCTTGCGCAAAGCATGTGTATGAATGATGCGTATGTGTATGGATCAGGATAAGTCAGCATCCCTCGGCCGTGGACGTTCGCCAAGCAGTCATGGAATTTCGTCCCGACATCTTTGAGACGATGCACCGCATTGGCATGGACTTAGGCACCGCCGATAAGGGCTGCAGACAGGCATAAATAAATTGTATCAGACTCAGTGTTTCGCGTCCCAACCATCACCACCCCGCGACTTTAAGTGGAAGACAATCCAGTCTCCGTATCGACTCTGCCCCGCCCTACCCCACGAGTGGAAGCTGGGTTTACCGACCCGAACGAGCAGCAATCATATGCAACCCCGAGTATCGGTAACGACGTAGCCGCGACTTCTGGTGCTTCGGTCTCGTACACCCGCTTCCCCTTTGGAGTTGGAAGAGACAGACGGGGCAGTGGGTGTGTGTTGGTGGACACGCTCGGCTTCGTATCGAGCCCCACCCATTCGCTGACAATCTCGGCCGTGGTATTGGTAGCAAATCGTGTGTGAGATGGGACGGAACGGGATGGGACGGCTGCTGCCGCTGTGGGGTCACACGGCAGGAAGGGATGGAGGGCAGGGGAGAGACACACACACACACGAAGAAAGAGCCCTGAGCGTGTGTAAGTAAATAGGTACGGAGTAAAATGTTGGGGTTTGGGGTGAGGTTTGGCCCCCCCCTCCCCTCCCCCGGAGCACCGAAGGGGGGGAAAAGAGGGCTATTTGCCCACATTGCCGTTTTCTGTATACCGCGCGTCTGGACAATCTCTCGTTGTCTGTGTGTCATCTTTTCTATCCTCGTATACACCTAATCTCTCCTTCTACCTCTTCCCTTTTTCACACACGCACACACACACACGCACGCACACCACATATTCGCTTCTCCCCACGCAACAATCAGGATTCAAGACGTGACAGGATCAAACCAACGTGACGTCCACTCATAAAATCCAACCTTTTTTCTTTCGTCTATGTTCTATGTAAGTATTGCCCATTCACGAACAGGCTGTGTAACCCGGGAGCCTCTTTATGAAATAGGGGGGGGAAAGCCCCATAGGCCCATGCCTCGTCACGGCTATACCTGCAAGTTTTGGTCGTACCGAGCCCGTATACAGGAACCGAGGAACCGCATGGCGAAGCCGAACGCCGCAGGATGTGCCCGAATGATGCAAGACGCCATCGCCATCTACGAGCATCAAGTCACCATCAAAGCAAGCTGGAAAGCAACCCCGGAGGACTGTTTTCTATATGTCTAAAAGTATACCGGCCAGAAGCTGGCTAGGGATGCCAAACGAGACGCGCGACTCCAATCCTTGGACCAGAGAGCCCTTTTACGCGCACGGCGGAATGTCGAGCTTCCGGGTGCCTCTAAACGCCAAAGGGGGGGTAGTGAGTAGGCGGCCTCTCAAGTCCGGCACGATGAGACAGACCATGGCCACCGATGCAACATCTGCCAGCCTTGTCGAAACGCCGATCTCCTGAGATGCTGGGAAAATGCAATCGCACACAAAACGATACCTCTTTTTTGGGGGGAGCTTTTGTTTTCAGTCATACTGGAACAGCACACTGATGGATTCGCCGTGGTGTACACGGCGGATCGCCTCGGCAAATGCTGGCGCAACGTCCAGCACCTCCAGCTTGGGGCACAGCCGCTTATGCTCGTCCTGGGGCACCGAGTTGGTGACGACAATCTTGTCGATGGCCGACGCGTTAATACGAGAGATGGCGTCTCCGCTCAGGACGCCGTGGGTGAGAAGGGCATAGACCTTGGTGGCGCCCTCCTTCTTCAGCAGCTTGGCCGCACGCGTGATGGTGTTGGACGTGTCGGCAAGGTCGTCCACAAGCACACATACACGCTCGGCCACATCGCCGACAAGCATCATGGTCGCGTTTTGCCGGTCCGTGATCTTGGTCGGTCGTCGTTCCTGGTAGGGTTCAGGAGTGAAACGTCACAAAGAAAGCGAGCACATTACCTTGTGGATCAGAGCAAACTCCATGTTCAGGCTGTCGGCAATGGCCGTGGCCCGTTTGGCGCCGCCGGCGTCGGGGCTGACCACGACGGCCTGCTGGTAGTTGGGGATGGTTTGCTGGATGTAGCTCTTGAGGAGCGGCCTGCCGTACAGGTTGTCCACGGGAATATCGAAGAAGCCCTGGTACTGGGGGTCGTGCAAATCAAGCGTGATGATGTGGTCGGCGCCCGAGCACGTCAGAAGATCCGCAACGAGGGTGCCGGCCTGGGCCACCCACTGCTTGTAGCCGGGCTTGGCCTGGAAGCTGGTGAAGTGCGATATCTTCTGGTAATCGTGCGTCGTGAAGTTGCCGCCGGGGGTCTGGCTGACGCCGCCGAGGGAGGTGGCGGATTCAGTGCGCTTGAAGTAGTCGCCGCCGCGGCTGTTGAAAGCGCCGTTGGCCGTGCCGTTGGTGGCCATGGGCGACTCCATGAGCTGAGCCTTGCCAAGGATTTTGCTCAGGCCGTCAATGCCGTTGGTGAGACCCGGGGTTTTGGCGAGACCCGGGGCCGGTGTCGCCGGGACACTCTCGAATGTGTAACCACCACAGGCGGCGCCCGGCACGCTTGAGGGTTGTTTTGATAAGGGGGCGCCTGCCTTGTTGTAGGGCAGGTCAGGTTGCCGCGAATAGGGGAACAAGGGCAGCACGGCCGTCACCTTCTTGGCCGAGCCCGTCTTGCAGGCGGCGATCATAATGCAGAGATCCATCAGGTGGTCGTTGATGTTTCCACCGCCGGACTGGATGATGTAGACATCCTTGCCGCGGACCGAGTCCTGGATCTCGCACCGCGTCTCGCCGACCGAGAACTTGTTCAGGATCCGGGCGCTCTGGGGCACGCCCAGAATGCTGCAAATGCTCTCGACCAGCTTTGGGTGGGAGTTGCCTCCCAAGACGACGATGTTGCGCACCATGGCTGCTACGGGCGAGGGCCTTGGCGTGCCAAAGAATGGTCCCGCAGTGACGTTGAGAGACTACGGGGGACGGGCGGAGGCGACAAGCAGGACTCTCGGGAGGGTGTCTCAGCCCGAGAAAAAAAAAAAGCTTGCGGCCGACGTCGAGCGCGGAGGCGGCGGCAGCGGTTGCGACGGTGGCGTTGACAAGGCGAGGATGGCGAAAACGGCAGATGGGCGCGTGTTGTCGCAATCGACGGAAGCGGTAACGGAGCAGTGTTGCTGCGTCCGCAAAAGCACAGCCGAGGTAGCCTCTGGGCCCTAGGGACTTGGGGGAAAAACCGGAACGGGGGGTCCGTCGGTCACGACGAAACCAAAGCGCGAAGAAGAAGAAAGGGACGGAAGCCCGGCAGGCTGGCGGGCTGGGAGGCTGTCAAAGTGTCGGTGCTCGCCTGACGATGGGATTGGGTGTTAGAGGAGGTCCATGACGGGCACAGCATCCAGGAAAAAGACAAGACGAGTTTTTCTTGTCAAGTGGGAACGGAGAGACACGGGGAAGGGAGGGACTGGGAGTCTACAGTGGAAGAAAGGGTATTAGTCTGCAATGCAGCGAGGCCGGACTGGAGCGTGGAGCGTGGACCGTGGCGGACTGACTCTCGCCGTGTCTTTTTTTTTTTCTCTCCCTCTCTCTCTCTTCTCGTTCCTCTCAGGTCAGTTGCTGCTCCGTCTCCCACAGTGTAGTGGGGAAAAGTTTTTTGTCTGGCCCCGATCAGGAGCAAGATGGTGGGGTAGTGACGGCAGACGGGGTGACTGGGGTATCCAACAACGACATGGTAGTTTGCAGTTGGGGGACTAGTCGCATGGGACGCTGGTACTTCATGGACCAGGCCTGGGCGGCTTTTTTCTTAAAGTTCCTCTGGTCCTTGCGAGCTCGTGGTACTTTGCGCAACGCGAGCGACGTTCGTTTTGGGCGGTGGGCGGTCGGGCGGCCGACGTGAGGCTCTTTCTCGGCCACGAGCAGGGAACCCGACAGTAGGCCATTGACGAATGCGATAGGAGAGTGGCCCAACCATGGAAGGTTGTTTCCTGTGCCACATAGTGGAGGGGAAAGTTGGAGAGAGATGTGCAAAAAGGTGCCCACTCAGCTAAGACAGACAGACAGCCCGCGCGACAGGCACGACAGGTGGACGGGGCGGGCAGACAAAGAAGGAGATCGATGCGTCTCGGTATGCGTGCGTACCTCGGAGCCCTCCAGGTTGGAACAGTTAGTTGACAGCCCGCCGGCCTGCCAATGAAGGCTCATGGAAGCTTCGGCCGACTCGATGATGTAAAGATGCCAATGCTGCAAGCCTCAACCCAAATGTACATACATACGCGGGCGCACAGGGGTGGGCAAGATGGGCGTCGTTAGGACAAGCGGCATGCGCTTTTCGGTCTGATTGGACTGCCGGTTCCGGAGGGAGAAAAGCAAAGACGCAAGAGGAATGGGAAAGCTTCCATCCATGTGACAGAGGAGCATCCAGTTGTACCTTGCAGGCCGACCCCCCCCCCCCCCCCCCCCCCCCGGCACTCACCAGTTTGGGTTTTGAGCTGACAGACGCGGAAGAACGATAGGTGCGATGATGAGCTAGGCGGGCAAACCAACAAGCATTTCGTTAGTAACAGCCGGGCTGCAAACAGGAGATGGCTGGATGCTGTCTAGAATCAACGACCAACAGCAGAGAACATTATTGGGTTGGGCATGGATGGATGCCAGTGGACGGGCTGCAATGAGAGCCCGAGAGATCCAATTCGCTTCCCCGGGGAGTTACGTAGCGACTAAGTAGAGAAGTAGAGGCAAGGACGACTTGGCAGTAACGTAAGTAGACGACAACCAGGTTCAACCTACCTTTACCTAAAGTACCTACCTCTCCTCTGCTGCACATGAGGACGCAAGTACATATGTACTTACCACCCAAGTAAGGAAGCACTAGGTTTCATTACTTAATTAAATGATTCAAGTAGGAAAGTATTGTTTTTTCTCTTTTCAATAGAAGCGAAGTTTAGAGGTAAGTACTTAGATAGGGAGGTACTACTTACTGTCACAGTGGGAGACTTCCAAAAGCCCAAGATGGAAGGTTGGCTGGTGTGCTGCTTCATAAATGGTGGGAATGGATGCTTGAGTGCACCTGCCAGGTACCTAACTAAGTATTCATGGCGGTCGGTCCAATTCCAAGGTAAAATCAGGTATAGAACGGCGTAAGGAATTGCATGCTAAAAATGGAAGAGGTAGGTATGTACTGTGTACGGCTTAATAGTGCCTAGGTACCTCTTAACCTGGTTCGGAGAGCAGCCACCAATCGACATCAGCTTCCTTTTTTTTTTTTTTTCCTTCCCGTTACCTTGGAGCTGCTCACCGTGCGGCCAGCACGCTCAACACCCACAAAATCCACCACGAGGCTCCTTTCAGCGCGTATCATTGGATTAGGAGGTACCTACATACTTTGTGTGTCGCGCGCACACCAACTGCAGTGTCACCTACGCTCCCGTCTCTTTGTTCAACCACGTTGATAGCAGCCGGCCTTCGTGAAGGCTTTTCTCCCCCTTCCATCTGTCCGTCAATTTACCTGCTGCGGCTGTTCGCGCTCACACCGCCAAACCCCCCACCTGGCCTGCCCTGTCCCTCCCAAGCCGGCGACATGAAGATCCTGGAAGCCCAGTCGGCAACCTTGACCAATTACGAGGTCTACCAGTTCCTGCAAAACCAGTCCAAGGAGTACCACGAGAACAAGCGCCGGGGCCCGGGCAACCTGGAAACGCTGCGCCGTGAGGTGAGTGGCACGAATCCCCCGAACGTCGGCACGCACCCGGCTCACACCATCGCCAGCTGCTCCAGTACCTGGAAACCAAGCCGGGGCCTCTGCACCAGCAGCCCCTGACCTACACTCCAGAGTCCATTCCCACCCTGCTGAAGAGGCTGCAGCCGTATGACATGGCCAAGGGAGAGGTGCTCATGATCCTGAACTTGCGCCCCAACAGTGTTGCTACTCTCAACACCGTCCTGGAGGATATGGAGCTTCGCTTCACCGAGGACCAGCAGGCCGAAATTGTCACCATCATTACCGAAGTGCTGGGCCAGTTCCCCCCCGCAGAAGACGAGGCCGAGGGAGACGCCATGGAGACTACGGAGAATGGGAGTTGAACGGAGCCGCCCCCCTCTTTTGCCTGCTGTATTCACATAGCCACGCAGCCGCCCTCGCTCTGGCCCCCGCTCGCCGTGGTCGTCTTGACGGCACTGCTGCAAATCTCCTCAAAGGCGAGCTTGAACAACTCCCCCGTGATGGCCGAGCACTCGGCGTACTTGTCGGCCCTCATCTCCTGCGCCACTCTGTAGGCTTCCTGGGGGTGGATGATCCCATTGGGGTCCTCCTCGGAACGCAAGTCGCGCTTGAGGCCCAGGACGACGATGGGGAGATGACCTTCGCGCTCTGCAAAGGTCGTGCGGACCTCCTTGATCCACTGCGCCCGTCAGCGCGTTCTGCGGCCGAGGAGGGCAACAGGCGGCGGCATGCTTGGGGGCGGTTGTACATACACGTCTCTGCATATTGATGAGGCTCAGTCTTTGGCTGATATCGAAGCAAATGATGACCAGGTCCGGCCGCAACAGCCGCCAGTCCTCGGGGCCCGAAGTGTCGTAATACTCGAAACGATAGCTAGCCCGCCTGTTTCTAGCCTCGAAGATGAAGGGCTGGTCTGAGTCGCGTAGCAGTGAGATGTCGGCTCGGCCCTCCAGCGCGCCGCTACCCTTGCTCATGCGCCTGGCAGTCTGTCTTCAGCGAGCGTCCCGTTCCTGGAGGATAGACTCTGCAGTTCGTACGCGAGGAATGTAGACTTGCCGACATTCGGATCCCCTAGGAGCAATACTTTGATCGGCAGGGACTCCATGGGGTCGGTAAGAGTTACCCAGCCCAGTTGACCGGCAGCTTATGCGGGCTGTTGGACGTAATTATGTAGGGTCACCGGTTGACGGACGATGGGCGCCGGACTTTGAGAGGAAGAAGGCACACGAGAGATAAGACAAATGATTATCAGACCGGCGGCGCCGTTCCGTCACTCAGCTGAGATGTACTTAAAGAGGCCCAGTAATGGAATGGAGTATGTACACACAGCCAGTCCCTGATAGCCCATGAGGAGGTATGCGAAGAGGCAGATACATAAGAGGTAACCTAAGTACATTACTTACCTAGTGCATGCCCTCCCCACCCCCACCACACTGGAAGCCGCTGAATCATTATCGATAAGCGGTACTTAGGTCGCCGCTCTTTTCCGCCAGGCGCCCTTCGAAGTTCTTGATGGGCTGAACTCTCGCAGAGTAGGGCGGCAAGGAAACAAGGGCGCGCGTGTGTGTACTCGCATGCATATTGTTTGTGCAGGGGATGCGACCTGGTCGGCTTCTTTTTACTCGCTGCCCGCTTCCTGACGCCCGCCTATCCACAAAACCGTGTCTTGGGCAGCAGCAGCCACTGAGTCGGCGCTGCCTCCGTATCTCGACGCGCCCCAGGAAAACTCCCGCCCCCTCCCGGCGCCAACTCGCAAAGATGGAGCGGCTGCCGGCGGACTACAACCGCTGGACCAAAGATGCCCTCGTAAAGCGCATTAAGTACCTGGAGGCCCAACGGGCGTCCCCGGCCCAGGGGCCCGAGGAGTCAGCCCCGGCCACGGAGCCGGCCGAGAAAAAAACGGACGGGAAAAAGGACTCCTCCAACAAGAAGAAAGACGGCAAGAAGGACCCCGCCAAGAAAAGCACGCGGCTCATCGCCCTCAAGCTCGCCTACATCGGCCGCAACTACGGTGGTTTCGAGTACCAGCCCTCGGTGCCGACCATCGAGGAGGAGCTGTGGAAGGCACTCGTCAAGTCATGTCTGATCGTCCCCGACAACCCCGACGAGGTCCGCTGGGAGAAATGGGACTACTCCAAGAGCGGCCGGACGGACCGTGGTGTCTCGGCCTTTGGCCAGGTCATCGGCATCAAAGTCCGGAGCAACAGGCCGCTGCCGAAGGAGGAGCAACCCGCTGCCGACGCGACGGCGGGCGACCAAAGTGACGCGCCGCGCCCCGAGGGAGGCAGCGGCGCTCTGCACGAGGAGCAGGCCGCGGGTGAACCCGTGGAAGAAGAAGAGACGACGGAGGAGAAGCCGTTCGATGACCACACGGACGAGATCAACTACTGTCGTATTCTGAACCGGCTACTACCGCTCGACATCAAAGTGCTCGCCTGGTGTCCCTCGGTTCCAGCCGACTTTTCCGCCCGTCACCACTGCCGCGAGAGGCAGTACCGTTATTTCTTCACGCAGCCTGCCTACTTGCCCGTGCCGAGAGGCATGGAGAACCCCAAAGCGAAAGCACTGGGCGTCAAGGACGGCTGGTTGGACATCGAGGCCATGCGGGAGGCGGCCAAGAAGTTTGAGGGCGTGCACGACTTCCGCAATTTCTGCAAGATCGACCCCAGCAAGCTGATAAAGAAGTTTGACCGGCGCATCTTCGAGTGCGACGTCGTCGAGGTTGAAGACGCCGACACGGCACTGCCGTTCCTCGACGACCCGGCTTTCAATTACTCGGGCCAGGAGCTCGCGGCGGCGGAGAGGAGAAAGACGCCCAAGGTGTACTACTTCCACGTCCGCGGCTCGGCCTTTCTGTGGCACCAAATCCGGTGCATGGTTTCCGTGTTGTTCACCGTGGGCCAGGGCCTGGAGGCGCCTTCCATCATCGACGACCTCCTCGACATCGAGAAGGTCCCGCGGCGGCCCAACTACACGCTGGCCAGCGATTCCCCCCTGGTGCTGTGGGACACAGTGTTCCCGGATGTCACAGTGCCCTTGAACGACAACACAGTGCTGAACGAGCACAAGGATGCGATGCCGTGGATATACGTGGGCGACGAGAACCCCCTCTACAAGCACGGCGCCTTTGGCGTCGTGGACCAGCTGTGGCAGTTCTGGCGCCAGCGCAAGATGGACGAGATTTTGTCGAGCCAGCTGCTCAACCTGGCCGTGGCGAACGGGGACATTAGTAGGAGGCTGGACCAAAAGGCGCCGCGCCATGTGCCGCTCACCCAGCGCACCTTTGAGGGCGGCGACAAGGAGAGGTTTGTGGGCACCTACAGGCCCATATTGAAGCTGAGCCGACTGCCGGCGCCCGAGGAGACGTACGACAGAGAGGCGCGGCGCAAAGGATACAAGGACGCAGACGACTGGCGGCAGGCCCGCCACCAGAGCTGGGCGGATAAGGTGGCCGCTGAAGAGGACGAATAAGTCCGGAGCGGCCGGTCGTTGCAAGTGGGCGTCGGAAGCGATGTGAATATTCGGTAGACATGGGCCCAAAAAAAACCCGGTTGCGTACCCGCCGCAATAGAACAGACATGCAAGTCCACCACCACCACCAAGACGTATCGTAACCCGGGGTGCCACGTAGCGGGCGGGTGTTAGCCCCGGAAGCCCTTGGCCCCTTCCTCGAACAGGCAGCCGCGGACGCCGCGCCAGACGCGCTCGACGACGTCGCGGCGCGGCAGCAGGCGGGGGAAGACGACGACGAGCTCCTCCTCGCCCTCGACGACGACGACGAGCACGTAGCGCACGCCGAAGCCCCAGAAGGCCTCGTTGATGAGGACGTCGCGGATCTTCTCGGTGGGGATGAAGCGCGTGGCGGCGCCGCCGCCGAGCAGCGTGGCGCGCGTCGAGCGCGTCTGGATGCCGAGCCCGCGCAGCACGAGCAGCCGCTCCTCGACGTGGACGCGCCGCACGCTGGCGTAGAGGGCCGCCGCCGCCGCCGCCGCCGGCCCCAGCCCGCCCGCCGCCCGCCCCGCCCGCGTCTCGCGCAGCAGCCGCCGCGCCAGGTGCGCGAGGAGCCGCCGCGCCCCCGGCCACCACCACGCGGCCACGGCTTCGTCGAGGAGGGGGGCTACCGTCGTCGTCGTCGTCGTCGTCATGACGCTGTGCTGGTCCCCGTCCCCGTCGCCATCGCCGAACCAGAGCGTCCACTGCGCGTAGAGCAGGGCGAGGGCGCCCAGCGCCAACAGGACGCGCGCCCCGTGCACGAGGCCCAGCGCCGCGCGCCGCGCCGCCGTCGGCTCGGGCTTCGTGGACACGATGAACTCGGCCGTGGTCGGCGAGGGCCGCCGGATCGTGAGCCGGGGCGCCGTCGTCAGCATGGCCGCGAGGGGGGGGAGAAGAGCGCGGTACGGGTCGGAGGGGTTCGAGCAGACGCAGAGAGAAAGAGAGAGAGAGAGAGAGAGAGAGGAACGATTCAACGGGTGGGTTGAGCTGATAGTCGTGTGGTCTTTAAACGGCGGCGGCAATGGGCATGGGATCGGCCCAGACGGAGCTCGTGTCTCGGGGGACGATGCCGGTTGGGAGCTACCACCGGCTGTGGTGTCGAGCGTCGTCGTGTGAGAGCTTCGGTGGACAAGGTGCGTAGAATTGTTCGGCGCCCTGAACCAGAGTCCCGTGGTGGTGCGCGATGTCATTCCCGTAAATAAAGTACAACCTAAGCTCCAGCTTAGAGCTTCGTCGACTGGACAGGGGTGCTGTGCATAAGGGAGGCGCTTCCCAGATTATGCACGGCTACTCCATCCATCGGGGTACATGGTACTAATAATGCTCGGCACAGCCGAGCTCGGCTAATCGACGGCTCTTTGCGACAAGTGTGCTGTCATGGTTGCCAATAAGTCGCAATTTTCTCGACTGTAATGGTCTAGTTGGTTAGAAGGCACTTGCAATTCTCACCCTTCCAGAATCCCAATTCCGTCAGATCCCCCGACTGCGGCGCCCAGGGCGAATGCCGCGGTGATCTCTCACCCGCTTAGGTAACTGGCGATGCGTGGGAGGTCCTAGGAAATGGAGAATACACTTCAGGGAGGTTTCACTCAGCAGAGTTTCTCCCCCGTCGCATGGCGCTTTGGATCACGCTCGCTCGGGGACTTGGGCTAGAGGGGTGAGATGGAGTAGTCAACTCCGTTGTTTTTTTTTCCTGTTTTTTTATTCTAAATATGCTTCGGACCCTGCTAACTCGATCGATCAATTGCGACACCAGTCTTCTTCCTCTACCCGTTTTGGTGAGGTCGTTATGGTTGGTGGTGATTGACGCTATCAGCATTCCACTACCAGCCATCACGTAATAATGCAGCAACACTGACGACGAGCAGGTACGCATGATGAAAATCAAATTGCCTCCATTGAGGAACAACGGTATCAAGTACGGAAACTATCAAACTCGGGGGATGCCGGGCGGCCTGAGCCGTTCCCTTTGCACCCCGAAACAAGAAGGGATATACCTAACAAGGTGCCGTGAGGCAACATTGTAGTAGACGGGCAAAACTCCGTGGGACTTTTTGGTCGCTGTCGCTAGAACTTCGCTCTTGTGGTTCCGCTTTTTCCTTTCGTCGTCCCCCCCATCTTCTCTCCTCTTCCCTCCCTTTTGCCATCCAGTCCGTCTCTGCCCCGAGCCCAGTATTTTGTACCCTCGTCGGCCGTCCCCCCAGGCCGTCCGTCCTCCTGGGGCAGGCAAGCAGGGGAAAACAGGACATAAAAAAACGCAACAGAAAAAAAAAAAACAAGGAAAAGGTATCATCGCCCTCCGTCGTGAAACTCTGGGTCAAGGACAGGATATGAAGTATACAAGGTGTCTAGGATGTGAAATCGGCCGTTATAACATGAAATGAGAGAGAAAAAAAATGCGCTGGACTGTGAATGCTGTTGTCGTAAAGTAGAGAAGAAGAAAAAAAGATACGCCTGTCCGCAGGCATAGACCGAGGACGAGACGGGCCCCGGAAGCCGTCGTGCGACTGGCAACCGGAAGAATGGGAACAGCACGAGGTGTACAGGTAGCCTAGGTGCTTCATGACTGATGGGAAATGGTATCGAGCCGATGAGGGACGAAGAAAACGCCGGCGCCATGCGGTATGTCGGAAGATATAGGGTGGAATAAAAGCAAGAATGCGTCGGGACAGGTCGTATGCGAAGAAAAAGAATACCGGAGGGGAGGAAAATAAAATGTCTCCCTCGCGGTCATGGAAGAAGGGCGCCGCCCCCGTGGCCACGTTCTAGATCAGCTCGCTCCGGGTGAGACCGGTGCCCGAGTTGTGGTGCTGGTGGTACGCGGCGCGCACCTCGCGGGGGTGGCGTTCGGTCATGGACTGACCGCCGCCAAAGGCGTTGCTGGGCGTCGTGGTCGGGCTCGTGTAGCTGACGGGCGGGAGCACGCTCTCGTACGGCGACGTCTGCTCGGGCGACTTGGTGCGGCTGCCCAGCACCGAGCTGTTGCGGCCGCGGCTCGCGGACCGCATCCGGTCCGTCGCGCGGGAGATGCGGCTGGCGATGCTGTTTTCCTTGTCGCTGATGCTGCGGCCGCGCCCGTGTCGGGTTTGCGGCGGCGCCGGCGCCGAGAGAATCGGCACGTTGGCGTCGTTGGCCGGGACGGCGGCGGGGACGGTGTCGTCGTCGTCCATGACGATCTCGATGGTGCCCTGGCCACCGAATACCTGGGGCTTCGCGCCGGGCAGTGGCGCGGGGGGCGGCGGCGGCGGCGTCGCCAGGTGCTGCAGTTCCTTCAGCATGGGGGGAGGCGGCGGCGGCGGCGGGATGTAGTCATCCCGCGAGGCCCGGCGCGAGTGTCTGCCGCCCCCGATCATCTGGTCGATCCCGCGCATCGAGACGTCGGGCGTGCTCATCTTGCGGCCCGACGAGCCCTGGCGGGAGTGGCCCGATGGCTGGTGGACCGAGGAGAACGAGTTGGACGGCTCATCCGCAATGGGGGCCGACATGCACCGCGGGATGTTGGGCCGCGAGGGCGGAGAGTAGACGGTCGACGGCAGCAGCGTCAAAAGCGAGGGCGCTGCGTCCGGCGCCGCTTCCGGTGACTGCCTTGCCGTATCCTCTGGGACCTTGTCAGGAGAGGCCTGGCCCGAGGACGGTGGCGACGTCTTGGTCCAGACGGACGGAATAGGGGGCACGTTGGGCTTGGCCCTGCTGTCCGTCTCGAACTGCAGCCTCATGGCCTTGGGGGTCGCGGGGAGGCCGATGATGGGCCGGTTGCCGCTGCGCGTGTTGGAGCTCCTAGCGAAATCGGCAGTGGCGCTCCGCTGGGGAAGATCATGCGGCGGCGCAGGCGGCTGCGTGGCCAGCTCAAAGGCCGTGGGAGGGCGGGAAGCAATGGGCGACAGCTCGTGAGGGTGCGGGATCGGCGGTGCCGAGGGCCTCCGGGCCAACGACCGTCGACGCTCCTCGAGTTCACGAGCGGCAGCTTCCTTCTTGAGCTGCCTTTCAGTGAGAATCTGCTTCAGGTCACCGGCGCGCCTGGGCGCTTCCAGAGTGGTGGTCATCTGGACGGCAGGCAGCTGCGTCTCCAAGTCGCCGGGCGTCTTGTTCGGTCGGCGGCTCTCGGACCGGTCGCGGGCCCTGGAGACAGCGGGCGACGTCGGGTCCTTCATCCCGCGGCTGCGGTTGTGCCGGTTCCGGAAGGACTCCTGTGCGTCCACCGCTGCCTTGTAGTCGTTCTCGTCATCCGACCCAAAGAAGTGGCCTTGCGCTGACATAGGCAGCGGCGATGAGGGGGAGCGCATGATGGAACCGTCTCCCCTGCCGTCGCCTCGGCCGCGGGTGTCCAGGGCCAAAGCGGGCGGGCGCCGTTCGGGGCTCTTACGCCGGCGGTCGCGGCTCGAAGCGCGGCTGGAGCCACGCGTGTTCTGCGGCGAGGATCGGCGGATTTGGCTGACCTTCCGCACCGTCGACGGCTCGGCGACATCGAGACGCATGGGAATGATCGGGTCGTCGTTGCGCGGCGTGCTCAAGTTGATGAGGTCTTCGGGAGACATGGGAATGGGCGACGTAGGGGAGCGCTTAGCTGGCTTGGGCGTGTAGTTCCTGGCCGCCACGCGGCCACGGTCCGCAGATGCTTCCCGCGTGGCAGTCCTCTTCCGGCTTCGGCTCCTCTCTTGGCTTCGTGCGTGACGATCCTCCTGCCGGCTGCGGCTGCTCTCGCGACTGCGCTGTCGGTTGTGGTGGTCCTGGGCCGTGTCCAAGCTGGAGATGTAGTTGTTGAGACTCTTCCCGCCCACAGGCCGGCCGCGGTGGCTTCGGCCGGCACTCGAGTTCGAGGTCACAGAGCTTGCGATGGAGCCAGGACCGCGGCGCCGGGTGGGCCAGTGGAAGCGCGTCGACGACGTGACCGACTGCTCAGGGGACGTGACTTCACCTGCCATGGCGGCATCCATGGACTGAAGCTTCAGGTCAATGCCGTCGGGCACACGGTCGCGCGCTCCGTTGCGGCTGGAGCGACCCTGCGCCATGAGCGCCACAAACGACTCGGGGGACGGCGAAGGAGGCGGGGCTTCCTTGCGCCGGTGCGAGTCCCGCATCATCATAGGGCTCGCAGTCGCGGCTCGGGCCAGTGACAGTCCTGCGTTGTATTGCTCCTCGGACGAAGGCTGGCGTTGGTGGCTCCGCTGAGGCTGGACCTCCAAGGAGGGCAGAGGCGGGGCAGCCTCGCCGCGTACCTCACCAATAGACGGAAGTCGGCGACGGTTGAAGCCACCCGGAGTCGTTACGCGCGCCGAGCCTGTTGGGGTGTTGAGAGCGCTCCGGGACGAGGGCTTGAGCACCGCTGTCGTAGGGTCGTGGCCCCCGGGGGAGACGGCCGACTCCGCAATGGGAGTGACGCCGGCAGCGATGGGGGTTTGGCCCCCATCGCCAGCAGCGAAGAACTTGGATTTCGCTCCTTGGTCGCCAAAAGTCGTGATCAGCTTCAGCGCCGACGACTTGGCGATGCTCCGTTGGGGGCCGCGGCTCACGCCGGGGGGCGACAGGGGCGGGCTCAAGATTTCAGGGATGCTTTGGTTCAGGCTCTGGAAGGTAACCTGGGCGGCCGAGGGCGACGACCAGGGCTCGGTCGACTCCTGGCCCGTGCAAGCAAAACTGTGGCGTGTCAGCGTCGATATCCATGAGAAAGCAAGGGGACATGAATGGTTACCATCGGATGGCAAGCTGCTGTTGGCCGTGCAACACAGCAAACTCTCCCCACTTCTTGATAATCTGGGCCTGGCGCTCCCAGACGCTGGGGAAGTAAAGGCAAAGCAGGATCAGGGCCTCCATGTAGCGTTTGTGGGAGACATAGATCTCGATTGCGTCGTTGTAATCACCCATGCCAATCATGATGGTCACCGCCGCGTGAACATCGCCGCTCTCTAGAAGGCGCTGCACGTACGCGCGGCCGAGCTTGTGTTGCGAAGCCTGGCCTCCGATGCCGCTCAGAGCCAGCAGCATCCAGTCCGAGGATGTCATGTTCTCCGACGACGCCGTCATCACGTCCGCGTCAATGTCGCCTAGCCACTTGGCCAAGAGGATTCGGTTAGGGGAGCCCTGGGGATGACGGGCCATCTCGTCGCGCACCAGGTCCTGGATCTCCCTGTTCCACCCGAATATGATGCTGAGCATCTGTCGCCGCAGGTCCTCGTTGGTCAAGCGCGACTGGTCCACCAAGGTGGCCCGTTTGTACGGGACATCGTGCAGGCGGCTCCTGGTGAACTTGAACAGGTCGTGCACTTTGGACTCCTCAGGGCTGCGCGGGACCTCGTTTCTCAGACGCGAGGGCCGGTGACGCGAGGCCCGCGACGACGAGGTGATGGACGCCGAGCTGATGCTGCTGATGGAGTAGGCATCCTTGTCGCCAAAAGGGGGCATCACCGAGGAGCGCTGGGACGAGCCTGCCGAGATGTAGGTGTTCTCGGTCATGCCGCGGGAGAGGACCGAAGGGGGGTGGCGGCCACGGGTGCTCGAGCCTGCCGACGATTTCGAGAGTGTGGAGGTCTGGCTGCGCGACGATACGGGGCTGGCTGACATGTAGCGTTCCTGGTCAACAGCCTCGGCGGTGACTTCGGCACCACGCACGATCCGCGCCAAGGGCGACAGGCGGTCATCGTCGCTTTCCGAGACTTCGGACGTGATGGGCGCCGACAGTCCGGAATCCGACTCGGCGGCGATGGCGATGACGCCGTGCTCGGACTGCTCTTCAATGGATACAGGGGGCGAGGGCGGCAAGAGGTTGGCAGGGTGTTGCACGTTCGCCACCATCATCGAGGGCGTGTTGAGATCGAACTGCTGCACCGTGTTGTTGGCGCCGAGCGTGAACAGGGTCGCGCCTGGTCCGTACACGGCCAACGCCCTCACGTGGTCAAGGGTCGGGATGCTGTCATAGGTGACGTGCTTTGTTCGAACGTCCCACGAGAGTGTCTCGCTGCCGGGACCGTTAGCCACATGTCCTGGCGTGACCACCTAAGCGCGCGCGTAGTCGGCCTGCATAGGTACGTAGTGTGAAAAGGGGGGGGGGGGGGGGGGGGGCAAAAGACAGGAAAAAAGTGCGCGCTATGTACCTCTCGGAATGTTGAATGATGCGGCCGTTTTTTGACCAGCCCATCCAGTTGGGACCAATCTGATGATTCTCGGTCTTTTTGAGTATCCGGACCACCTTGGCTGGATCTTCGCTGTTGTACGACTTGGACACGCTCCAGACACGCAGGTCGCCGTCAGCCGTCTGCACCGCCAACATATCGGATTTTTGGCGCGACGAAGAGGCGTGCCAAGCCAAGTTGACAATGGGAGACGGGCCCCTATTGGTGCTCAGGTTGTGCAGGATAGTGAAGCGTGGCTGCAGAGTAGCTATCAGGAGGGACCCGTTTTGGTACCTGAACAGGGGGGGAATTCGAGTCAGACAGACGCAAGAATAGGGGCAAGATGGAGGCTACGAACCCAATGGCAAAAGTGCGGCAGTCGGCCGCGGGGGCCAACGCCGTCACCGAAATCTGGTCGATTGTTCGCGCCGAAATGTGCTCCGAAGTGGTCGGCTCGAATAGGATAATGTTTCCCTGCGAGTTGCCTGTGTCATGCCCGTCAGCTGGCGCGGCTCTCCCTGGTAGTCGAGGCCCTGGGGCCGCCTGCCCAACTCACCAAAAGCTACGTTGCCGTTCCGCATCCAGGCAGCACACGTCAGGTTGTCATAGGAAGCGAAGCGCGCAACCTCGTCTCCGGTCATCAAGTCCCACACAATGGCGGTCATATCGGCATCGTAGCTGACAACTAATCGGCCAGCGCCGATCTCGCTCTGGGTGTCGACAGCCAAGAGTTGTACCTCGGCGTTATGACGCGAGAAGCGTCTTTCTATGGTTAAGCTATCGTGGTGCGCAATCACGACGGAATTGCCCTCTGGGTGGGTGTCAGTCGATAGGCGGCGCAACACGGCGGGAATAGCTGAGGGCCGGACTCACGTGCATACAGGAACATGGCGGCGGTGGCCGCGCATGGTTCAAAATATTTCATCAATGAGGTGGTCGATGTGAAGTCCTTGGACTCGGCAGCCACCTTGCTCTTGTGGGAGGATTTCCCCGACGAGGTGACCGAGGTGTTGCGATGCCGAGGCACGACCGGGCGACTGGAGGCAGACATGGCGGCAGTGCTGTCCTGGGAGGAAGAGTAAGCATGCTGCGGGGGTTTTCGGCCGATACGGGTCCAGGGCGGGCGAGGCACAAGGCGCGGGCGGCGGCCGGGGCGCTCTTATACACACGGTGGCACCGGCTGGACAGGTGAGGACGACTGACCTCGGCGTGCGACGGTATCTCTGGAAAGAGGACTTGGAGTGCCCTAGGGAAGCGGGGGCGCTACACAACACGGGGTCCCGAGCATCACACGCAACACCCTGATGCCCGTTCCCGGGACGACGTCCCTCGTCGCGCTCCGTGTATCGATGATACAGGGCCAGGTGCAGCAGGACGGCGGATGGCAGTCTCGCGTGGGCCGGCTAGGTGTCGCTTTCGGGATCCGGCGTGGCGAGAGAGACACTGGACGTCGGGCGGCTGGAGGGCGGAAGATGCTGTAGGGGAGAATTAGAGAGAGAGCAGCCACAAAACGGGATTTCGTGATAAAAGGGCGCGAGGAGACAGAAAAGCCAGGGACATATGTCGCACGCACATGGGTATGGGGTTTCCGGTTATCGCCTCGTGGGAGGGCGGTGCATTAGTGGGTGGGTGGTGTGTAACTGCTACGACTGATGCAGAATGGGGTGTGCTGGCGCTTGGGCGGCATGGGTCGTCGCTCGCTCTCTTGGTCCGCAGCGCGCGCAGGGAAGGCGAGGAGGCAAAGAAATGGGATGTCCACGAACGGACGTCGGCCTCGAGGGGGGGGGTGTGAGGGAGCAATAAGTCACGAATCGCCGTTGACAAGCCCAGCGCCTAAGGTGAGGAGTCCTGACCTGTCAACGGCTCCCATGGCATCGCATTGCGGTACAAGCGAGCTTTCGAATCTGGAGCGGATACGGTCCGGCTCAGCCAAGGCCTGCACGGGCAAGCATGGGGCAGGGGTCTGATCAGCCATGGCGTGCCGGAGGGCAGGGAACCGGTAGGGGTAGCAGAGTGACGGGGCTGGCTTTGGGGCCGTCCCTCTGCGGCCGAGACGACTGGTTGGCTCTGCAGCCGTGAGGAGACGTGAATGGGAGATATAATTAGCCCTGGCATTGCCTCTCCCGCCCACATTGGGGCTCGTCGACGGCGAAGGGGCACCGACTGACGATGCTCGCCGGCTACCCAACGCCGTCACTTGACTTGACCGCGGCTGGGAGGGCGCGAGGCGGCGGCGACGAGACGGGGGGCGGGCACCATGACGCCCCAGGGAGCCAACGGGAGCGGGCGGCGGTCTGGGACGGCCGGGCGCGCTTCGCGTCGATTCGATATCATCTAGAGACTTACCGCTGGCGCCAACGGCTCTCTGGCCCTCTCTCTGCCAGGGCACAAGCGCGCAGAAGAGACAGCAGAGCTCCGCCGCCCGTCTCCAGCCCCCGCCCGGGGTCTGGGTACCTAGGAGCCAGGGCAAAGCGAGGGCGCGCGCTCCTCTTTCTCCAGTGCCATCAGTAGCCGGGGCCGAGCGACGACTGGAGCTCAGGCGTCGCCACCAGGGCCGGCCCAGCATCATTTCCGAGATCGACGGTGCCTGCGGGCATCTGGAGGCCTTGTATGGCCGCGCCGCCGGGGGGCCACCCCCGGGTACGCAGGGCAGGTGACAGCGACTGTGGCTCATCCCACTGACAAGCAAATCCGCGACACTCGCTCGACCTGGGGCGGGCAGGCATGAAAAAGGGCCCGTCCACTAGCGAGATTTCGACCAGCTGCCCGCAGCGGAAAAGCTGGCCTCGGGGTTGTGGTTGGGCAGCGCAGGCGGGCTCCAGGCTTCTGGGAGAGCAATCGTTGACGGATGTCGTTCCTCGCTTTAGCGCCGACTTCTGCGAGAAGGCGGGCGGGCTCTGGTATTGGCTGGTGGCGAGCAGGGGGACTCCCTGAGGCGAGCGGGATGATTGGATATAAGGCCGCTGCTACGACCAGGCCTGGCGGTTAAAAATACGTGACCAGGCCCCTCAATGGCCGATCGGTGCAAGGATCTCGGCAATAAGCCCCCACCTTTTTCCAGCCAAGCCCGCCTTTCACTCCGGGCCCTCCATCTCATCTTCTCTCTTTCTCTCTCTGTCTGTCTTTCTGTGTGTTGATCTCTCTCTCTATGCCCATTGATTTGCTCCAGTGCTTTAGGGGTCATGATGAGAGGGGAGGAAAAGAGAGAGAGAGAGACGGAGGAAGGGAGAGAGTCAGGACGACAACCAAAGGGGAAAAGATGTGGAGATGCGCCCCAAAATGCATGCGTCCGGCCCAGGTAAGAGGTACCTATAGTATGAGAAGTAGGTACCTATCTAGGTCGGTGGTGGCTTCCCGCCTCACTAGCCTCCCATCCCCCATTGTTTCCCTCACCCACGCACAAATCGTGAACCGAGTACACACCCTCGCACCGGGCCGGGCTCCCAGCAGCCAGCAGCAATCCGGGCCATGGACATGGCATACCGAGAGTACATGTAGTAGGAGTTGCAGACACTATCCCATACCACCCCGCCAACGCAGGCACGCCGTGCGCAGGGCTCCGTGGCACTCAACCGATGGGACACGGGCGTCTGCAGCCCGCACACGTTACCTGCCCTTTCCGTGGATCTATACGTATGTCTTCCAGTGTGTGACATTGGGCACGATTTCGCAACGTGTCGCGGTCAGGGTTACCCGCCGTCCCCCCCCTCCGCCTGTGAGCGTGACGGGACCACGACGAGCACGAGCACGAGCACGAACATCACCGTCTTCACGGCCGCATTGTCCACCTTCAGCACACGGCGTGCGGACCGGGGGGGGGGGGACAGCTGAGGGAGCCCGGGGATCCACGATGGAATCCAGGAAAGCTGAGAGCGGTGGATGCCGTGCTGCTCCACATGCCGGAACCCGACCGTGCTCAACTGGCGGCCTCATCCCTACCATCCCGCACGCATGAAGAGGTGGTAGGGAAACTAGTTACCTATGCAAGTAGGTATGTAAGTAGGTAAAACAGCTTGGTGGCCACGGAGGGTCTCGCCGACTGGCCGTTTCTTCGCTTAATATCAGGTTAGGCTATTTATCCTCGACACGCTGCCAGGTGTCTACACACCTCCCGGCGCAAGCGGCATGCAGTCACGACCGATGGGATGCTTACATATCAATAGATGCCCGGCTATAGTGTCTGTGTACCTCACGTAGAGGGCCACGGCATCCCGGCCTTGTTACTCCGCAGAGGCCAGCCGGTGTAGGCGGCTGTCTTCTTCTTCACAAGATAGATAAGTACTGATGGATGTCTATAAGAAGTAGCCCGTAGGTAGGTGGTCTGTCTACCCGTACATTGCTTCTTTCTGCGCTCCACGTCCTCGGCCGCTTGGCATAGGTGTATGGTAAGCGAATGAGTACATAAGTGCATGCAGCTAGATGGTCTCTGTCAAGCCCTCCGTAACGCCACTTAGGCCACCGGCTCCTGGTCCCCAACCCCATCCCACCATCCCAACCCATCCACCATCCGCTCCCCTTCCAAATTCATAGTCAGCAATAACTCTAAACAAACGGCGCGCGACAATCAGGCTGCGCGACTCCCCGCCGCCCCCCGAAGCAGGCAGGTACAACCTCTCCGGCGCAAGCTCGGGTTGTACCGGCCTATATAGTCCCTAACTCCCTGGGAACGGCCCCCCGGTCCGGCGTACAGACCGGTGTCTTGCATCTGCACCGACTCGAGACAAGCCGCGAGCTCTCTCCGGTCGACGCTCCCCGGTAGCAGCCCAACCGGGGGGCCGTCGTCATCCGGGCCACTTACCCCGCGGCCGCCTGTGTGTGTGTGTGTGTGTGTGTGTGTGCCGCTCGCCCGTCTGCATGGCCCTCGAGGCACATGGCTGCAAGCGCATCCAGCCGCCATATCGATATCGTACCAAACTTGACCGGGTCGGGAAACCAATGGCCGCTTACCGCCCCTTGCATAGACCCTCACGTTGTCCTACCCCGAGGGGGCCAACACCCCCTCCGTCGGCCCCAAAGGGCCTTGGAAGAGGCCCAGGCCCCCAAGGCGAGGGGGGGGGGAGCTGAGGCGTGCTGAGAGAGCCCACAAACTTCGTATCTGCGGGCCGGCGCCGAGGCCCCTTGCTGACGAGGCGGCGTCGTCGTTGGGGCGAGAGGAAACTCAGCGGCCTGATGACGCCCCCCCTCTCTCTCTCTTTTCACGCCTAAGAGGAAACTGGGTTTGGCTGCAAGATCCTCGTCAACGGGCCGGCCTCGACCTGGGCCAACACGGGTACGCACATGGTAAGGACCGATAAGATTCACCGCCAACGCGATGAAGGATGGGGGGGGGATGGCGGGACCGGGGGGGGGGGGGGGGGGGGGGGGTCCTATACCGTTGGAGGTCGGCTAATCTAGCACACCCGTCAGCCGCCGCCCTCACGCCCCCCCCTCTCCTCTCAATGCAAACATCCACGGGGAACCGAACAAGCATAGGGCTTGTTCCCGCACGGCTGGGGGAGAGAACGGCTCGCGCACGAGCGGGATCCCATACGGCCCTGGGTAGGGCCAGGCCCAACCGAACCACGCTGCATGTCTTGCCTTGCCAACCGGCATACTGGCCAACTAGGGTATACCAGGCACCCGGCCACCTTGGCTGGGCTACCCGACCGAGACATATATGAGGGCACACCTTATTAGTAGCACTTGGGGTATGCATGCGCTGAACCCGGTTGGACTCGAGAGTGAAACGCTGTAAGTGGGTTGCAGTAAGGCACTGCTAGGGCTCGTTGTTGAAGAAAACACCCCCCCCCCCTCCTCTCCCCCCGGGATCGTTTCGGGGGGGGGGGGCCCGGCTCCGCCCCAAGAAGCTCGCGCGGCGCATGAAAGAAAGGTAGGAGGAGGATGAGGTAGGACCAAAAAGGCCGCGAAAGGCGCCCATCGTCACCTTGGGGCATTTCGGCCGACATCGCAATTTCTTGCTTTAACGGTGAAAAGCCATATGCACCTTCCAAGGTTTAGTCCCGCGGTTCGCACGCAGCCACCATCACCGCCCGTCAGCCCCGCTAACCGTACTCAGAAAAAACCACCACCACCACCACCACCATCACCCCCCTCCCCTGCTGAGCCTATATGTGCCCCGCGTGCGGGAGGAATGGCAGGAATGCGGACGGACGGGCGCGAACGGGGGAGAAGAGACGCCCGTTGTGTTCTGGCCCGGCAGCAGAGCTTGGGCCCGGGCAGGAAGGCTTGGCGTGTGATGGGGCGAAAGGTCGGCGTTCATTGTGCGCACTTTTGTTTTTTGGGATGTATCTCGGCCGCGGTCGACGGGGAACAGTGAATGAACAGGGGGGCAGATGGATGGGTTGGATCCATAGTCGAAGCCCGTACATAGGCAAGGGCCATGAAATGGCGGCGCATCCTCCTCCCCCCCGGTTGTGATGCTCCTCATCTCATCTCGCGCCGGCGGCAGTACGACCAGAGAGACAGGTTGTGCTTCGCATTAGTGTCGGCAAGCTGGATCGCCGTCAACTCTGCCCCTCCCATATGATCTTCATGCCGGCCCCCCTCGGCCCCCAAGTGGAACTGGTCCAACAGACGCGCGGGCGCGAAATTTGGTTGTTCGGTGCATTTGGGGTCCCCAGAAAAAATAAAAGAGAGCATGATTCGCGTCAGCGGCAAGAGGACAATTTCCCTTGGCAGCTTGGGGGAGGGGTTGGAAGGGGGGAGAACATGGTCGCGGGGCCATCATCGTCGGGTGACCCATTTGCCGTCTACCCCCGGCGATAGGGATAAGATAGATAGGTAGGTAGGTAGATAGCCATGCACCTGATCCGGGTATCGTCAGTCGACCAATGCCGGCCGGGGCTGCCCACGCGGCTCCGGGGGCGAGAAGACGAAACCATGCGAGTAGCATCTCGCTATCATGGAGCCTCTGGGCAGGCGAGTCACTTGCCATCCACAACTCGGGCCTCCTGCTAGGTACATACTTACCACAGTAGATACACGTATTTGCTGAACCTCTACTGCTCTGCTCTGTACCTATAGCGAGAGAGAGGGGGGGAGAAAGGAGAAAACGACGCGATATCTACATCGTATGGACGCTCTCCACTTCGTGCTCCCGGTCTCTCTCTCTCCCTCTCCCTCTCGCCTCATCCCCACCAGTGCCGTCGTCGTCCTTTTTCTCCCCCTCTCGGCCGGATCTACTAGCCCGACTCGCCCGGGTGACCACCAACATGTGGGGATAGAGAGAGAGAGAGAGAGAACGGGCGCGACTATGGATCTCCCGTCGGGTCCCTAACGCACGGAATAACTCGCAAAAGCTACCCTAAGGTACCTAACCCCCCCTCATCAGCTGCCCGTTCGTGTCGAATCCGGTCCCTGGCTATGTTGCTCAGCGCTTTCCGTTTTCACTGACCTTGGGGGGGGGGGGGGGGGGGGGGGGGGGTCCGCGTTCCCGAACCCCCGCCCAAGCGGGTGACCCCATGTTGACGAAAACGGGAACCCGTTTCTCTTTCGTCCAAAGCGCTAGACGCGAACAAGATCCTGATTGTCGTCGTCGCCTGGTCGGGCTTCCCCCGCTCTCGTGCCCTCTTCTCTTTCGCCCCCCCGCCCTCCGCCCCCCCTCACTTCCGCTTTTGCCTGCTCAGTAGCCCTCCCCCGTGGGGATTGGATGTGGTGGATGTGATGAGGAAAAAAAGAGGAGGAGCGGCGACGGCGGCGGCAGCGGCAGCGTTCTGTCTTGTTCTTCCGCGCACGAACGCTGCGAGGGATGGGACAAAAATACGGGGCAGGGTTGAGGCGAGACTGGATTTCTAAGTGGCAGAAACCCCACCCCCCATCCGTAGACCACTTCCGTGCAGCTGAAGCACGAGGAGCGCCTCGATCGGGACAATGATCAACACGTCACACCCGGGCGCGCCACGGCTGACATGAGGCAAGAGAGAGAGTGTGTGTGTGTCTGAGCCGGGGCCACTGGCGCGATTGGGTTGTCGAGGGAGCCGCCGGGAAATCACGAAACCGATGCGGCGGAAACAAGTCACGGAATGCCATAGTGATGATGACGAGGATTCAAGTTGATGGTTGATGATGCGCGCGTGTGGGGATGACATCAAAAGTCTCAATAGGTAGGTAACTATGCGCTTCATGCGCTACAGGCCCAATCATCCATCTGTGTTGCCTATCCCGGGTCAATCCGATCCTGGCTCGGCTGCCCAAACCGGCGGTGTTGCATCGCGACCAATCAAGAGGCGCGTGCTATTCCGGGGCATCATCGTCACAGCCCTGCTCGCGTCACAGCCGACACAGGCTGACGGGTTCCATATGTGGCCGGGTATCATGCCGCCACTGCGGCCGGCACCGTCTCGCCCGTCCATCCTGCCACGGGACGAATAGCCATGGCTGGTTCGGGGAGCCGGTGCTCGGCGCAAATTCAAAGAAGGCCGGCACGTAGCCGTGGTAGAGGGGGAGTTCTCTTGGAGTACCTAAGGTAAGGTAGGTAGGACATGGTTGGTCATGGTCTCTCGGCCCCGTGATGGTGGCTGAGACACATGAGATGCGTCGCATCCTGACTCCGACCGCGCGTGCTAGTGGCCGTGATGCCACTACCGGGCACCAACGGACCCCTTAGCTCCGCCGCGTCTCCTTGCGGGCGCCACCGTCACGGTTCGCGCACTGAAGGGTCGCTGCCCACTCTTATCGAGAGTCTATCTCGATCCGGGGGCGCGTTGGATGCCAAGACCGTCCACACAGTGGAGAGGGTGAATGGCATTTGGGGGGGTGGGTATCGTTGGGGTATCATATTCGGGGGTATCATATAAAGTTCATAAACTAAGGAAAGCGTTAGTAAGATGCGGCCGGGAAAGACGAAATAGGATGGGGATGCACTCACCATTCTCATAAAGCGCAAATTGTGAAGTCATCCGTTCACTCGACCGCCACCTCGTTGATGGGCGCCATGGCGGCGGCCTTCATCGAGGGGCTCTTCTTGGCGCTGCCGCTGCTGCTGCCGCTGCTGCTGCGGCGCGACGAGGTCGAGGAGGCGTAGGAGGCGGCCTGGGCGGCGGCCTTCATGGCGGCCTGCTGGCGGCGGCGGTCCTTCTCCATGCGGACGAAGCGCAACGCGTCGCGCTGGGCGGCGGCGCGCTGCTGCTGCTGCTCCCAGAGCTCCTCCTCGGTCGGGGCGGCAGGGAAGGAGCCGGCGCTGGAGACGCTGCGCGAGTCGTCCTCGGGGTCGAGCGGGAAGAGGTCGTCGTCGGACAGGTACGCGGTGGCGCGCTCGTAGGTCGGGCGCAGCGAGTTGCCCTGGGGCCACGAGGGAAAGGCGCAGTTGGGCTCGTAGGCGGCGGGCCGCGAGAGGCTGTTGCTGTGCGGGATGTCGAGGGGCTGAGTGTAGGGGCTCAGGGAGCCCTGCGAGCCGTACGAGTTCCACATGGCGGAATAGAGAGATGGAGAGAGAAGTGGGGGGAGCGAGAATATCGTGGTCGTGGTGGTGGTCGTCGGGGGTCAAGCGACGTCGTATGGGCGAGGCGCGTACTCGGCCTTCGCGTGTAAGTGGTGGTGCGGGTGGTGTAAGAGACGACGGGCTGGCTGGGCTGCACAGGCCGTGTTGCGTGGGGTTGCAGATGGGCAGGGCGGTTGACGATGGTGTTGGGTGGAGTCTGGGGTTCAACAGCACGAGGGCGGGAGCGTGTGGGCTTATATTATCCTGAAGCGAGGACGGAGCCGGGCTGACGAGACTGCGGGATGTCGAGATGGGGAATCAGAAACACGGGTCCTCAGCCACGGAGGAGCGAGGGCGGAATGACAACAATTATATGACGGGGCGCGAAAGCATGATTCACAGGATGGCTGCGCCCGACTCGCGGGTCTCCCGCCTGCCAGGGAAGAGGTACGTCCCCCACGTACACACCCATGTACCGCGCCGATCAAGTAGCGGTAAGGTTGGCACACGGCTTGTACGGAAACAGACCGCTGACGAGGGTGGGCCGGATTCCTTTTGGGGAAAGTCGAAGAGAAAAGGGGGGGCAGAGGGGGGCCGAGAGGGGGCCCTGACGAGCGCTGACGACCTCAGCCATCCGAGCAGGAGGAGCCCCCGACAAGCCCCAAAGGGGAGTGGGGGGGAGGAGGAGGAACAAAGACGAGGGAAGCCGGCCCTGCTGCCCTGCACACACGCCTGCAGTCCAGGGGGGGGTTGCCAGCCTGCCAGCGTCCCATCTGGAACCGACGGTGACAACGCGGTTCGTTGTTCCCCAGCTAGACCGCCTCGACGAGAGTCAGCCAAAGTCCGGCGCAGCGCCAATCACGCTCGCCCTCTGAATCGCCTGCCCTTCGGTGCGATGCCACCCCTCGCGATGGAACAGCAGTCAGCAGCGCCGGCAGCGCCAGCATGTCGCATCGTCGGGGAACCACCATGGGGGGGGAGAAGCCCGGGCTGAGGGGAAGGGGCCGGGAGATGGAAGTGGGAGAGGGCCATATTGGCGAAACCGCCTGGAAACGAACGGTACCTCCTCCATCTATGGCCCGTTAGCAGCGCCCTTGCCCAAGTAGGTAGGTACCTACATACATGGCGACGCTACGAATACTAACATGGGATGGGGGCACCCGCCATCTCCATGGAGCGTAGGTATCCCATGGCGGGATGGGAGGGAAGTATGTACATACCTCCCGCCTCCCCAACGTCCAACTCCTGCCACTAATAACTTAGTCTACGGTTTGGCCCTTGCTCCGGCCAGAATACGATACCTAGATCCCCCGAGGCACATGCCCGTTTGTTGCTTTTGCGCCTCCCTAGATATTTCCCCGTGGCCGTTGGAAACGAGATGAGAGAGGCTTCGAGCGTCATGTAGGTCTCCGTATCCGCGTACACACCCGCCGGGGGCATAGATGCTTTTGTCGTGCTGGATGTAAGCGGTGCAGCCAGACCTCGTCATTTTAGATGTGTTATTTTTGGCTTCCTTTTGGGAGGCTGTTGGCTGAATCCGTCGCATCTCACTCACTCAACCACCCATCCATCCCTCGCCCCCCCCCCCCCCCCCCCCCCCTAAAAGGCCCGGACCCGATCCGCCGCCGCCTGGGTACTTGCGGAAGCAAGTACCCTCCGCATCCATCACAGTGCCCATCTCATCCATCCCATATCATTTTCATCCCGAAAGCCCTCCCCCCTTCATTCCCCCCCCCCTCCCGGTAAGCGGCGCATTCGTATGGGATGCGTGGGAGGCACCATTACACTTTCCCCCTTCGCATTTTGGGCCCTCGTTTGGTCAAACAACGTCAGAGACATAGATAGACCCATGCCTTGCGTGTGGCTTGTCCGGGGGCAGCAGGCCGCCCGCCAGAACCCTCCCCATAACCTTCTGTTACATACCGGGATACGAACAAGCCAAACTGTTGGCTGTCGGCGTACGTTTGGGGAGGGGTGGTGTTGGCCTGGTCCCGAATGCTTGGTCGGCGGCATGGTCTGCCCTGTGGCCCAACGCCTGGCCAATGCCCGTGGGCTGCAATCTGCACCATGCCAGACCGCCTGGGCGTCGGCGGACGCTCATTCGAGGGATTCCCGGGCCAGTCGCTGCCGTGGCCTGCGTTGCACGCATGCCGTTGGACACGACGGCGCCCCCGGTGCGTCCAGTCAGTCGAAGAGAGCTGTTCTCTATTCGTATAAACGAACGCGTCTGACTCATCGCCGCCGCACCGCCCTTTTTCGTGTCGGCCTGACGGTCGCTACCTCGACCTCCTTTGGGGCTGCCGGGCCCCCGTATGAGGCCGCCTGCTGTCCAGTAATTCCGGCGTGCTGACGGTGAGAACGAGGCCAACGTCAGTCTCGGTGTGCGAGCGACCTGTTGGGTATCGCCGCCGCCTCGCTTCTGATTGCTCGCTCCGTCCGTCGCCGAGGGGCTGTTTGACCTTCGCTTCCGGCGTGGGACTGGAGCGCGCTCGGGCAAACAATGGACACCCTCAGGGCTCCTAGTCGTGAGTTACCTAGGGGACCATGGACACGATGTACCTCCGTTAGCTCCTCGCCTCTGCCCTGCCCCCCCCTGCACGACCAGCTATCTGTGGCATGGGGCGGCTTCTTCGTCCGACGGGCCTGAGGATGATCGACCTACCTGCGTCGGTACCAATTTGGGGCGGGATTATCGGCCTCGACTCCAGGCCAGCTCGCACGCCAGGGCTGGATGGGCGGGGAATGCTCTGCCGGCGGCCCATTGCAGCAGCATGCCCCCTTTCGACTTGTCTGTCGCCCATGCATAGATTTTCTGGAAGGCCACGGCAGCCCATCGGATGGAGGAAATGGGATCGGCCACCGCACGCGCAAGGGCTGCTCTGCCGGTCCCTTTCCACTGGGTACTACATAGTAGGCCCCTTCGCTCTCCGTGCGTTTGACCACTCTTGCCGCCGGCGCAGCAGCCCGTACGCGGCAGGCCTGCCCTTTCTCGCGGCGCCATACCTTTGGCTAAACAACCCCTTCCCCCCCGAGCCCCCCCTGGCTCGTTTACACCTAGATAATGGCAGGCAATCTATTGGTGGATGCAAGCCTACGGTTCGGTTCCCGTGCGTATCTGGCAAGTGGTTTGGGATTTCCGCGCCGAACTGCCTCATGGGGTTAGACGGGGAGGAGACCCTTACCCCACCAGGCAGACCCAGTCTTGCCCGAAACCCTGATAGCCTTTTTTTCTTTCTTCCTGCAACCTCGCTGGCTTCGGATATCGACATGACAGCTCGTCGTTCGCTTTTCCGACGGCTAGAGCGGTAGGCCAAGGTGGAAGAACGGGGCGAATTGGCCGCCGACGAGCGCCCGACACGCGGCCGAGGCTAGAGAAAGCAGCTAGAATGGGAGAATGGAGGCTAGAAACTGGCTAGAAAGACGCATGACTCGCTGGGGTCGCCTCTTCCTCGATGTGCCCCTGGACCGAGTGGTCGCCGTTGCACTGGCGAGACGAGGGGGAGGGGGGGAATGGATGGGCTGCGTTGGCCGGGCTACTACTACTACTGCTGGCTGCCAACCAGCCTCCGTATGGGATGATGGCTGCTGGTTGTCTGGTGCCGACAGGCCGAACAAGCCATCGTGCGCCGGAATTTGGCCGTGGTGGTGAGGGTCCTCATCTCCATCCATCCTGACTCCAGCCGCTAGGTTGTCGCCGCTCGTCCGGCTTGCCCGGGGTTTCACCACCTTGACGAGCTCGAGTCGAGGCTGGGGGAGCCCACGATGACGTCGTTTGAGGCCGTGCCGGCCGAATTTGGCCGACGAGTCCACCCGAAAGGGGGGCCAAGGGGGTTTTGTTTCTCTAGTCTGCGGGTAAATCCGGATCTGGCTCGCGACAGCATGGACCACTGCTTATTACCATCGTCATCAGCCACTTTTTTTTCCCTCCTTCCGGTTCCGAGGCCCCAGCGACGCTTGAGGGTTATGAGGCTGGTCGGATGCTGCACAACCGCGATAGCCACTTTTTCTTTTTTTTTTTTTTCCTTCCCCCTCCCTGGACGTAAGTACATCCACCATCACTCTCGCCCACCCGCCAGGGCTGCCTGGGGGGCCCGAGTCCCTGGAGAGGCGCCAGTGGCGCCTGGAGACGGATGGACGTCAATGCGATCTGATCACGACCCGCAACGGGCGGGCCCTGGGATGGATGTTTTTCAACGAAAAAAACATGTGCATGAGGAGGGGTAGCCACAGCCGATGAGGGGTTGTTGGCCAAGTCTCTCCCCCCAGTCTGACAGTCAGTCTCCAGACATCCTTGGATGGATGGATAACGGCCTCTTTCCGATGTCATGGCAGGCATGGGTGACCCCTTCAACGGCCGCCCTCAAGGTTGTATGTCTCTCTGCTGTACTATCTCTCCATCCATCCCAACTAATCGTACTTTGTGGGGGGGGGGGGGGGGGGGGGGGCACTGAGTAATATGAAGCAGGCGGTTGGCAGGTAGGGTAGTGATAATGGATGGCAGGCATGCAATCTAGGTACGTACGACATGGCATCCGATGCCCGCCAGCGTCAGGTCAGTCAGTAAGTGGTAGTCAGCCGTTGCCCATGTCGCATCCGACGTCCCATCACGTTCGAGACGAAGACATTACTCGGACAACTGCTACCCTGTTTCTTTCTCCCTGTCAGCCAGCCATCCATCCATGGTTGCCATCTATTTCCCCCAACGTCTTGAAACAGCAGGGCCGGGTTTGGGGGCGACGTCATCTGGCTTCTCGATCAAGCCACCGGGAAAGCGGTTGTGACAAGCTTCCCGTCATCACATTTTGTTTGACGATGCGTCACAGCCGACTCGGCCGCAACTCAATCCAACCTCGATGCACGCACCCGGCGCCCGGCAACCCCAATCTCGCGAGCGGGCGGGTAAGCAATGACGCGCCGCAACGCCTCCCGGCCCCAGGGACTTACTTTACCTCCAAGCTGTGAAGGTCTTTTCCAACGTGTTTGATCCACCTGGCTTGTCCCCATATGCCACCACGGTGGACGTTGTACAGGCCATGTAGGATGGAAAAGTTTGCGCCGGGGGGGTCCGTCCCCCCTCTCATATGGACCCGTGCTTCGTCATATGGGATCCCACTGTTCAAGCTCCCGTTTGTGTTTCCCTCCGCAACCGCGGGGAAATTTGTGGGCGCGGGTGGTGGTGCTCCACGAACAAGACGACGAGGACGAGGAGAAGGAGGACGAGGAGAAGGAGGACGAGGACGACGGGGTGATTACGATGGCCCGGACCACCTTAGCTCAGCGTTCCGGCACGATGCTGTGATGTTGTGTGATATCTGACTCAACCCGCTGTTTGCGCGAGCCAGCGAGAGGGCCACAACGGGTTGGTCGTAGTCGTCCTTCCCGTCCATGCGCGCTTCGCCTGTGGCCCCCCAGACCCGTGTGTGCAGCAGCTTGGGGGTCATCCGCCGCAGGCTACAGTAGTGTTGCCGTGGGGGGCGGGCGGCTTTCTTGCCACTACAATGGTCTCCCACTATGGAATGATGGGCAATCCCGCCTACCTGTACCCGGGACCGCAAGGACAGACGGTACGGGGGCAGCACGTATGCAGCTTGTACCCTCAAGCCGCAACATGAAGATCTTCGCCCGCCGATCCTTTTCGCGGGGTTGCCCTTCGAGACCCCGCGCCCCTCCCAGACCTGTGACCGCCATGGCCTCTGTGCAACAACCCAACGCTACCATGTACGTACGGGGGGAGGGAGGGTCAGACCGGCAGGGCCGGCTTTCATGTGGTCGACAGCCAGCGAGCCGCCTGCCTGCCTGCCTGTCCCATGGCTTTCTCTCTCGCTGTCTGCTGACGACGCCGACGACGGCCTCCTCCTTGCCTGCATTAGGTGCCGAGCAGCGTCACATTGGAGATTTCCAGGAGTCAGCTGCACCACGCCGTCGAGGTTTCAGGAGGAGGCATGGAGAAGGGGGACATGGAGCCGTCCCCGCCGTCCTGCGCTTCCTCTCGACGCGTGAGAGGTTGGCCCCAGGTGGCCCAGGTTCGAGCGGCGGTCGACGGCATCATCGGTCGCGCAACATGGCCGCTTGCCACCGTCCTTAGCCAGCGTGCCCGCGTGCCCGCGTGCCCGCGTGCCGAATGCCAGCCCCGTCAGTCATGGGGCGGTGACGGCAGCGGCCCTTTGGTAGCGGGCCGCGCACATGGACGCAAGGCAGGCAGGAAGAGGAAACAGGTGTACTATAGGTGTCTGCCTGCCTCTAAGTAAGGGAGGTAAGATGCTGGGCGCATACACCGGATCCGGTCGCGCCCGTGACGACGACGACGGGGACGAGGCCGAAATGCGGTGCTGCGTGCGCTACAAGCAATACGAGACAGATCGCGCGCCCAATACCAGACGGCGTGCGCATTTCACTTACATACGTATCTGTTTCATACATGTGAAGGTCTGCATGTACTTGAGGCATAGGGACGGGCGCCGGGGTGGCAAAGAGTCCCTGCATAGCTGCAAAGGGAGTGCAGACGAAAAGACATATCTCGTCACAATCTGATAATAAGAGGAGGGTGCACACCATCGGTTCACCGTTTGCGCGAGCCGGATTCCCAGCCGCCGGCCGGCTTTTCGACACCGTCCTATCGGAGCTGCGATAGATATCCGGCCAAGGTCGTTCGTCGACGGCATGGCAACTTGAGACCACCCCCCATCCCTCCCTCTCTGTACATGGCCGGTTCGGGGAGCACCGGCCGTCTTTTGTGTCGCAGGCTGGGGAGAGAGGGATGGGCGTGAAAGAAGCAAGCAAAAAACGAACGCCAACAACCACCGGGGAACTGGGGCGACGACACACACACACACACACACAATCCAGCCCGTCAACAATACATGTAAGACCGGGCGCTCCCTGATTCGCCCTCCACCCCGGCCTTTGTCACATCGTGTTGAGGTGCGCCGCACTACACACCTCGTCCGAGGTTCTTTTTTTTTACGACACAGCACCCGCCCGCGCACACAACCACATTATCCAAGATTGCTAGGGCACCCGGGCCGGTGTCTGTCTAGACCTACATAGACAGCCCGCCGAGGAGAGGCCAAGAAGCACCGACTGTCCCCCCGGCACACAGACGGGACAGAATACCGGAAGTCTGGCCGGGCCTTTTTCCATCACATCTCACCCGCCCTCCCCATCCGGAGGTTGATCCGAATATTGATGTCCTGAGACTGTGTGGATGCGGTTTTTTTTTTTTTTTCCCACGAACCCAAACACGGCCCCCCCATGGGCGCCAGGGCACGTCGTTCAAGCAAACGTCGTTGTATTCATTGTAGACGGGCGCAACCACCCCGATGGCCCATCATCCTATCAGTAGCAGCATCAACAACTGCAACTCCCACCCACACACAGACAGCCCATCTTTCGTCGAGATGCGGTGACCGGCCCCCTCCCGGATAGGGCCGACACCGCTTGCATTCGCCATCGCGGCTGCCCAACGAGCCCAGCCAGTCGGCGTCGTGCCCCAAAGCGGACGGGGTTACGTTGCCGCGAAAGGGCAAGTTGATGGCTCCCATTCGCCCTGCTGGCTTGGTGTGATGCAGCCTCCTGCAAGGGGGCCGCATTCGGCCACCTTAACGAGGGCTTCTCCTCGAAGGGTCGGTCAGCAAAAAAACAGCGTGGGCGGCCCCTTCGTATCGCGGCCCCCGTCTCGTCTGGGCTTTTTCTCTGCGCCTGTCACCCCGTCTCTCCCCCCCCCTTTCGACCGCCACACTGGCCGGATGCCCGCGCGGGGGGGCTTCCGTATGGCTGGGCTGCGCGGATGCGACGCCCCCGCCTCGTCTCCCCCGGCGGGAGGCTTTTTGTTTTCTTCTTCACGGCCCAGGCTGCATGCCATGCAGATGGAAGCGGCCCTGCGACCGCTCAGCTCGTCCTCCTCTGGCGGATGTCGCCCCGGGATTAGGCCCCCAGACGGTGCGACCACTTACATACAACAGGGGGAGAGCCGTGGCTCTCGCAGACCTTTACCCCGTCGGCCGACAAGCTGACTACCGCCTTTTCGGGGACTCGGGGCCACCGCGCCCGGCTGTTCCCCAGCAGCGCGTCGACGCGCGCGACCTACAGCCAAATGGTAAGGTGATGGCCATTTGTTGTAGACCGGAGATGCAAGACGCCGCTCATGCGACGACTCCCCGACGCGTGCGTAAGGAGACCCATCTCCCGGGCTGCCATGGACGAACAGGGACAAATGTTCCAGTGCTATCGAGACACACGAGGTGCATACCTACCAACCAAACATTGTATATATACCTATATATATCGGTTCTTAGACCGGCGTGTTTTGCCGCCTTGTCTCGTGGCGAAACCCCGGGTCTCGGCGCGTGGCTTTCCGGGCCGCGCGACGTCTTCGGGGCTCCGCTGCGATAAGGGAACCAACGCCGACGACGGTCCCGAACTATCACGGGGCCCGGGCCCGGGGGCCCCCCCTTTGGTACCAATTCGACGCCGAGGGCGGGTAGGCGGCACAAGCCACACATACCCAAAGTGCGGGAGAGAGAGGGAGAGAGAAAGAAAGAGTGATCGGCATTTCCCGCCCCAAAAAAAAGGTTCGCCAGCGCAGCGTCCCGTGCGTGCGCGCCACGTCAAGAGGTTCCTGACGCTGATCGTGGGCCCCCGCCCCCGGCCACCTGGCTGGAGAGGATGAACGAGGATGGAGCCCCCCTCCCTCCCTTCGTGAGTGCCAACTAAATCCTCCGTCCCCCTGGAATCCCGGTACACCGCGTGCGTCATTCTCGGGCGCCGGTCGCGAGACCATGGCCCGTTCCCCCGTTCCCCCTGAGTGGGTTCTCTGGCGTGACAGCTTTCGATGGCGCGACGGACGCGTCGGGATGGGGGAAGTGTAGTGCGACTGCCACAAATATGCGTACCGGGGGGGGGGGGGGGCGGGTTCTCCAGCGCATACGAGAAAGGGGGGTGGTTTCCGGTGCGCCCGGTCCTCGCGGTGCCGCGTGTGGGCCGCCTTTCGAGACTGGGGCGGGCGGGTGGGCGTGGACCGCACGGCTCCCGGGGAGGCTTCTGCGGATTGGGAATGCGGAAGATCAGGGGGGGGGGCCGTCACCGCCGCCGGTCGCCGCCGATTGAGATCGACCGCCCGCTCTTCCCCTGGACGGATTAGATTGATGGCCGCCCTTATCACGCAAGTCGGGCCCCCGCCCTACCCAGGAGGGGGAGGGAGGCCGGGGGAACTCGTGGTGTCATTCAGATATGCATGGTACGATGCGCCGGATGGGCCCGAGGGCAGTGGAGATGGAGGGGTGTGTGCTGTTCGTGGTACGCACTACTCTTTATCTCAGATGTACCTCATCGTCCCCCATGTAGTTGTTATTCCTACCGCTTGATGCGAGGGAAAAGGGGGGGAGCGGTTCCCGGGTCGAGGACCCACTCCGAGACGTGCGTATATCCGGCACAAAGCGTAGACGGGATTGCTTCCCGGGGGTTTGATATCGAAAAAGTAGAGTCACTGCCTCATCCACCACGCACCCGTAAAGCCGACAGTGAAGGGGGAAAAAACACTCGTATCATTGCAAATTCGTAGTGCCGCTATTGGGGGACCAAATCGGACACGGGAGGTATCAAAAGAATGGCCATATCGGGCGTCTCGCCGAATTCATCATCATTAACCCCTCCTCCACCTTCCTACCCCCAAAACAGTCTCTCTTTCTCTCTCGGTGTCCCTCCCCCAAACACACCCCCTCTTTCCCTGCTCAAACCCAAGCCTGCAGGCCCCAGAGCATGCCGGCCGCGGCGCCGCCGAGGGCCAGGCCCAGACGCGGCGCGGCGACGGACCCGGCCGAGTCGCCGGGCGCGGCGTTCGTGTTCGTGGCGCCCGCGGCCGGGGTCACGGTGCTCACCGTCGGCCGCCCGCTAGCGTCGGTGACGCTCGTCGTCATCACGACGCCGCCGCCGCCGCCGCTGCTGTTGCCGCTGCCGCTGGCTGACGGGGGCTGCGTGGTGCTCGCCGATCCGCCGCCCGAGGTGGGCGAGACGCTCTGGATGTCCCAGTTGCAGAGGCGCATGAGCTTGCCCAGGTCTGTTGTTTTGTCTCGGGTTAGCCAACGCTTCCGTTTCTGCCATTGATCTATGTTCATATACTTCCCCCCCTCCCCTCTGAAGTCTGTGGGTGAGGGTCTTGGGGAAAAGGGGGAGAAAGGAAGGGGGGTTACAGCTTACCTTCCTGGCCGTTGTCATCGTCGCCGTCGTCCCGGTCGTCGTCGTCGTCGTCCCGGTCGTTGTCCGGCCGCAGCGGCGCCGCCTTGACACAAGCGGCACAGGCCTCGAACTGGGCCCGCGCGTTGGTCGCCTGGCAGACGCAGTCCCGCTCGGCCCGGTCGTCGTTGGTCGTCCGGTCGCAGCGGTCCGACAGGTCGACGGCGGGCTGGCAGGCCGGCCGGCACGACACGGGGAAGTCGTTGGACTCGATGTCGTCCATGGCCAGGGCCAGCATCGGCCCGAGGCCGGCGAGGAGAAGGAGCTCGACGTGAGGGCGCATGGTGTCGTGGGGGGGGGGGGGGGGGGGGGGGGGCTGGCGGTGGGACGTAAAACTGCCCAAGGTCCGGGGTATATTGTTGTTTTTTGCGGAAAGGGGTAGGTAGCAGGGTAGATCCGGGAACAGTGGCAGGCGCAGCAAGGAGAGCGTGTATATGGATAGATGGGTAGGGTGTAAGTCACAGCTTGTCTTTCCTTGTTCGTCTGCACTCGATACTACCATGGACAGGCGGACGGCGCGCGCCTTATATGCACTAGCATCCTGGCTCCCGCACTATAATACATCATTGCTGTTCCCCTAGGGCAGGGCCATCCATCCCCCGATGCTGCGCCCAAGTCCATCGTCACACCCGCCGGTGATACAGACTCCGCCATCACCGTCTGTCTTGGCTCGCAAGGCCTGCCAACCAAAGACCAGGGAGAGATCGTTAGGCCTCGTCGCCCCGAGTCAGGTTTGCGGGGAAAGATCGCCCTCGTGGTATTCACCGTCCCTGGACTTTCCCGTCGATCGCGTGGCTGGGCGCGGTCCAGCCGCGAGGCGGCCCTGGCCCGTCAACGTATCTGTTGCATCACCATCGTGCCCAAATCGGTAATGTCGTTGTCGCACCCGCCACGTCGTCTTGCCTGCCTGCCGTCCCTACTGCTCGTTCCGCCCGCTCATAGGTAGTGCCTACATACATGTAGGTAGGTAGTATAGTATACCTGCCGTCCTGCATAGAGCATAGCCACGCTGGGGAAACGTAATAGTCCCGTGTCATTCGCCCACGCAACCGTGCTCCCCGGCCTTCTCACCGGCATACGAGTGCTCGGTGCTTAGCATCGACACGTCTGCCGGCCCCCAGTGCTTGGCATCTTGGCACCAAGCAATTTTCAGCTATTCAGGGATCGCCTCTTGCCTGCGCCACTCCCTTTTCACCACGAGATCGACAACGCCCCTTGATCCAGGCACCGCATCATAGCAGTCAAGCCGCCAACGGAAATAAACAACTCTCCGTCGAAAAGGAAGCAGGTCCCAAGACCGGATACTCAGAGTCGGAAGATAGAGACAATAGGTCGCCTTTCTCTCAACCATCTGGAAAACCTACGAATAGTGCCATAGGGTACTGATAAGTAGCCCTGCTGGCCCAATAGCCACCGGCAAACGCCTTGCGAGCATCCACTTTCTAACCCAGTGTATGGGATACAGGACCTTGATGCCACCGTCACCCCCAAGCCCCAGCCCGCCAGGAGGCTTCTTACTCCGCAGTTGATTCCGCGGCCGGCGCAGCCGCCGGTGCCTCGGTCTCAGCCTCAGAAGTTCCTGCCGGCTCGACGGCCTTGGGAAGCTCCTTGGGTATTTCCTTCCGCCCGTTCGCTTTGTAGTACAGAACGACATCGTTGCCGCCTTTCCAGATGTGGGCCCGCAGCGTCGCAAGGCTCATGGAATTTGGCAACAACTGGAACTGACGTTAGCGACTGGAGCGAAACTCGCCCGCAAAACACCAAGCATACCTGATCGTTGCAGTAGAGCTCAAGATACTCCTCGGGCTTCAGGTCGTTCTCTCCGGGTGCCTCCGAAGGCGCCTCAATGCGCTCAGCCACGTACGAGAGGATTTTCTTGACGCGCAGCATCCTATTCGCGTTCAATCGGTTGTTGCCGTCCGTGCTGGCTATGCTCGGAAGAGTATCCTGCCAGGGATGCAGCACGAACGAGACCTTGATGGGGTCTTTCTGCGGAATCGTATTCTGCACCAATTAGGCAGGGGCCAATCACCAAGGGCGGGAAAACATACCAACAAGAGCACCTCACCCAGCCACATGGGCGCCTTCTGTTCGATCGTATCCGCGTCCAGACCGACACTTTCGACAGTACCTCGGTACAGGTCGGCACTACCGCCCGACGTCTCTTCTTGGAGAATCACCCGCGTCCCCGAAGGCAGTTTCAGGACCGGCGTATCCGTGGGCAAGCTGGGCGTGATCTTGGTCTCAACCAATTTGTCCGGGTTTTCCAGCAGTCGCTTTTCGTACTCGTTGCGGATTTTTTGGATGACGCCGAAGAAGCTGTCTTCCACCTCCTTTTCGTGATTTGAAGATGATTCCGACTTGTTCTCTTCGTCCTTTTTCTCTTCCACCACAACCGGCTTCTCAATGTTACTCGAGGCCGACCGCAGCTTCTTAGAACCAAAGGACATGCCCATCCTGAATTTCTTGCCAAAAGTGCCCTTGCCATTATCCTTATCCTTGGCATCTGTTGCTGATTTGGGTGCTTCGGGCTCCTTCTCGGCGACCGCCGATGCCGCCGCCGGCTTGGCTGGCACGTCGGCCGACGTGATGCCACCTGAGAAGTAGTCATCCTTGTCCCCTGACGGCCGGCTGATCTGCGATGATTGCTTGCCCATCGGGCTGCTCGGGGTGGCCGCATTCTCAGGGACACCGGCAAGATGGGCTGCGACGCTCGGTGTTGCTACCCCAATCGCCATGCCTGGAGTCATGGGGTATGTGCCGCTCCCCCTAGGTGTCGCTGCAGCTGATTCGCTCTCTTCGCCTCCGGGCGTTGGGGGCATCGGTACTGAACTGGGCGCGTTCGTGCATGCCGCTGCTTGGTGCATCTCTACACTTTCGTTCAGCTTCTGACGGTGTGCCTCGTCCCTCCGAATTTCCTCGTCAATGAGTTTGGCAAAAAGGTAGCGAAGGATCCATTTTCCAAGATTGACTGGTCTCAGGGTTAGCAAGTCACAAAAAGGCAGCCGAGGCAGTGGTCTCTACTTCTCTGGTCGTCCCGGAACTCAACGGGCTCTTCCGTCACCAGCTCATCAGCATACATCTCGGCATCGAAGCAGTTGAACAGCTCCAAAACGACTGTTAAGTTGCCCGAGGACGTGTCAATGGAGCACCATGGCGCAACTGCTTCAAGAGTATTGACCTCAGGTTCCACGTCTTCGAGATGCCTCTTGCCAAAGCGTTCAATAACTTCACACTGTGGCGTATTAGGACACGGGAGCCTGGGAGCGACGGGAGGAGCGGCATACCTTGATGAGATCCCACAGGAGAACATCACCCGCAGTATCAAGGGTAAGCACGCGCCGTCGATCGTTCAAGAGCTTATGCTTCACCAGACCTGTCTGCCCTTCAATGGTTTCTTCAGGTAGGTGGTGTATGGGCTCTGGCCCAGAATCGCCCGGATCAACAAGTTCCGACCCCTTCCTGACGAGAGGGACGACGTCTGAAGAGTCGGTCGCTTGTGGCGGGAACGAAGCATTGTGCGATATCCTCAGTACGGACTTGGTCGGTATCTCCCTTCTTATGCCGGTCGCTGGCAGTTCTACTGGCGGCTGAGACGACAAGGAAAGGCTGGCAGCTCGTGCTTGCCTCAGTTCCTCTGATAAGAGTGCACCGGAGCCGGTGTCGATGTTTGCCCAACGATTGATGGAGGCACTGGCGCTGGCCGTCCACAAGTAGTCATCTGTGGTGACGACCTTGATAACGCCATTGTGCTCTTGGGCCAGCGCGACCGACAACCCTTCGTCGTTTTCGGTCGAACCCCGGACATCCGTCTTGACAACCAGGCCTGACCGGTCACTGCTGTAAAACACGCTCAGGTCGGGGTGGTCTGACGAGAGCGACCACACGCTGGCGTTGTGCATGGTGAAGGTGTGCATGCACCGACCGGCTGTCACACTCCATACTTTGATGGTCTGGTCTGAGCTGGCCGTCATGACGGTGTCGCACGACTCGTTGATGAGAATGGAGCGGATCAGATCCGTGTGGCCCACGAACTTGGTAATCCTCTTTCCGGACCGGGGGTCCCAAAGGCGGACAATGGCCTCGGGGCCGCCATTGGCCACTATGCCTCGGCCGACGGCCAAGGAGTAGACGGAACCCTTTTCGGGCTGCTCCTCGCCACGCGTGTCCAGCTCAAGAGTTTTTCCTTGGCCGTTAATGTCCCAAAGATACACCTTCCGGTCCAGGCCGCCCGAGGCCACCCAGTCTACGCCGGGCGTAGTGGCGACACATTTGACGTAGTCGGCGTGCTGCCCAATGGTATGGGCGTCGGTATCGCCAGCCAGTGGTCGCCATACCTTGACCGTCAAGTCGGACGAAGCGGAGACGAGAGCGGATCTGTTGGCAGCCAGGACGATGTCGTTCACCCAGTGCGTATGGGCTTGGGTGGAGGCGCGGAATTGGGAGGGCGGCTTCGGTTTCGCTTCCGAGGGCTTGTTGAGATTGAGGTCCCAGGCGCATACGATGCCGTCGCGGCCACCCGAGTAGCTGGAAAGCACGAGTTAGCAGCAGGAAGCTCGGGGTCACGGGGGTCTGGCGGAGCGGCGACGGCGACTGACAGAACCGAGTTGTCTGGGTCGACGGCCAGGCCATTGACGCCGAGTCTATGGCCCCCCGACGAGGCCTGGTCAAGTTCTAGGACTTTGGTCGTGGGCAACGAGTCAGCGTGTCGCTTTCAGCAGGGAGCAGCTTAGATGGCATCATGGTACTCGTGTTGCGCCGAGAACGGACGGGCGGATGCGCCCGGCGACTGCGAAAGACCGAGGCCACGCAGGAGGGCAGGGGACGAAGTCAAAGAGCACTGCGCAGAGTACTACGCAAGGCGCGCGCGCGCGTGTGCGCGCCCACGATGCGGGGCAACGATCAACAGGGACGGACTGCGGGAAACGGGACGAACCATAGCTGATCCTCTGGCGTGCCTTTTTGGCCATCGTGAGAAACGATGCATACAAACAATTATGTACGGCTGCTTGAGACAAGGAAGCTTCCAAAAAAGAAGAACGGAAGACAGGGCCCAAGGAAGACGATACAGGCCCGTGGAGCGACGTGGAGCAGGTCGGCTGAGACCTCCCGTCCTGGGATGTAAGACTGGGGAAGAAGACAGGAGTGGATGGGGAGCTGGAGGAGCCCTGGACAAAACCGAATGACGATGGGGAGGCGCAGCAGCAGCAGCAGCAGCAGCGGCGGCGGCGGCGGCGGCCCCGGTAGCGAGGCTGCCCAGTTGGCTGGAACCGCTGACATCCCATCCATCTATTCCCATGGATGCCATCCCATCCCAATAGATCCCGTGGGAACCCTAAGCATTGCGCCTTCCAGGATAGTCCCCCATACATAAGTATGTACGTATGTAAGTAGATAGATACCTGCCTAATTGGAAGAAAGCACTCACCTCCCAGTCTCATCCCATTCATTACCTCATGTACTATGGGAAAGTGTGGGAGGCAAGCGCAGGGGCCAGTGACCCGACCCCATCCCATGTGGGACAGACTGCAAACGATAGCGCGCCTTCTCCGCATCCCCCCCGCCCGAGGTCCTGCCTGTCGAAGGTCGCTAGAAGCTGCAGGTCCCAGAGCGATTGGCTGCAGGCGGTTCTTTCCCAGGCGTCCTTGGCGTCTTCATACCATCCAATATATGGGAGCAGCTGCGGCTAGCTCAAGATCCATTGGGATGGGATGGCTTCCATTCCCAGCATCATTTCCGCTTTCCACCTGCCCAGGGGAAGAGTTCCAGGCTAGCCAGGGCTGTCATTTATCCGTCTTCAAGCTATAAGTACTATTGGGAACCTACGTATGTACTTCTCATCCATCCCAATCCCATTCCACTCATCCATTCATTCACCTAAAGTGGAAGTACTTAGGTCCCCAAGATTCATCCTAGGTATTACATAGGTGAGTCAGTAAATACTTAAGTACGGATCCATGGGATTCATGTACGTAGGTAGGTACCTGAGTAGGTAAAGTACCTAGGTATGCATCCATCAGAATGGACGAGTAACTAGGAAAACCGAGCTCCATCACCTTTCGCACGACTTGGTGCAGCCTCTCGTCGTCACGGCCGCTTCTTCTGGACTTATTGATTCATGGTGCTTGGTGCACAGGACTAGCAATCGCTCGAATCCCGTGCGTAAAGGGGGGCGGCCAAGGTATCTAATTACCTCCTAGATACAAATCGTCGTCCTCCACTCTGAAGGGCGTGGGCTTCCCTGCAGAGATCCCCCGTCTCAGCAGCAGAACCCAGCAAGTCCATCTTCGCTGTCCGCCAAGTAACCGGCGGTGACATCGCACTTGGTGCCTTTGTTAAGCTTATAGAAATTGCCTAGATAAGATACGGATATGTGAATCGCGCAGGCATACATACAACCTAGGGAACGGCTCACCATCGTCGCACTGGCAGACAGCATGGATGATGCAGCATTTGGGGTCTTGGCTGGATGGGTTGATAGACCGTCAGCAAGCTTTCGAAACCTCTCGGCCGCGTGGTTTTGCGGGCAAGGCACACCGTAGCCCTTCGAATTGAAAAAAAACTAGGTACCAAGAAGAAAATAAAGAACAGAAAATAAGGAAGGTATACTTACAATGGAAAGCAGGCAAGTATGTTGCCGAGAGGGTTGACTGCGCTCTGAGAGGATGAGCGGATGGGGGTTGCCATAACGCACGAGGCCAGCAAGGCATGGAAACCAGGGACGGCAATCTGCATAGTGATGAATAAATGTTGAACGAGACCTGCAACGCCGAGTTCTGGTGTTGTGAGGCAGCCAGACAATACTGTTGCCACTGGCAGCGCAGGGTGTACTGCTCACATACGATAGTAGGCCCTGGCTAGGTGAGCAGAGGGAGGAGGCCCTTTCTACGTACTGCCGGGGATTTTATAGTGACTTCCCAAGAGGGCTGCTCGGGTAGTCTCTGTGCTGGTTGGTCCCGCATCCTCCAGTAAGGCCCAAATGACCTGGCGTAAGGCAAACAAGTTGGTGTAATATTTCCAGTGTCACATCTGTCATGAGTGACAACACCTCATTCTTGTACACCTTAGGGTAGTGTGAACACACTCAAACAGAGTCCCTGGGTTCCTCTTACCCTTCAACGGATGACTCAATTCCTCTTCCTAGGGTTTCTTGTGGTTTCGTTTGAAACATCCCCAGGGGTTGCAAATAAAGCTCATGGACAGAGAAGAAGCACCTAACAAGCACCCAGATTGGTTAACTATGTCACGCCAACTGATAGGAACCTATTCAGGTACGAATTTAGCAATCATAGTCACTCTTCATCAACTACTTCTCGATTCATGCCATGTGTTATTGTGGCGGGGCCCCGACCAGGAGAGTGGTGATCGTGTTCACTGTCATGCCCATGGAGCGTACAAGAAACATTGACCTGGTTTTATCTGGGGTATAAGGGATATATCAAGCCGTGATCTTTATATGCCGCCGCAAGGTGACGTTCGACCGGACGTGTGACCTGGAGTCGCTCGACGCCATCAGCAGAGAGCAAAGCCCCCGAGCTGTCCCGTCACGAATCTGACAAACTCGATGGCGAATGTGGGCAAGATAATTGCTGCTATGTTAGCCGCGCGGACTATCGCCAATGCGTTTTTTAAAAGAAGTAGTGGAACGGCCAAGGAGAGGCCATGGTGCGATGAACAAAGTGCCCATGCCCGCTACGTAGCTGATCCCATACATTCCTTGAGTGTGTCCAACGAGAGGAGATCCAACGCAGAGATCGATTCAGAGTTCTGAAAGGGGTATATGACCTGATAATGTACAGACCGTAAAGCACGCCGCCCAATGCTGTCGCCGCCTAATGAGTAGTTGTACAAAGCCGCCGCCGCTGACCACCGCGATACTCGGGTGTCCAACTTCGTATATTACAGCACATTACCCTGAAGCGCATTGACGGCCCACTGGTAACTGCCCAGGAAGATGGCGCCGCCGGCGCTAATCCACATGACTCTGGGCCCGATGCCGGCAAAGAAGGGACGTATCCCGTGCGTCTTCAGGATGCTCTTCAGAACGGGTATCACGCGCTCCTTCTCCTTGGACAGCATGACGCGCGTCTTCAGCACGTCGAGTGGCGTGGTGATGCCGGCGGCCACGGCGCCGGATATGCTGCCGTAGACGGCGCTCTCGGCGGCGCCCACCTCGAGCCCGCCACCTTTGCGCCGCCGGCCCCAGGCCTTCATGGCCTCCCAGAGGGGGAACTGGATGACGGTGAAGGGCACCTCGCGCATGATGGTAATGCCCCAGCCTCGGTAAAGCTCCTGCCAGACGCCGGGCAGCCCGATGGCCCGGCGCTGGCGCAGAATGGCGCCCAGGGCGGCGGCGCTGGAGCCGCCGTGCAGGCCGGCCTGCGCGCGCTGTTTGATGACCTCGGTCGGCACCCGGACGGCGCACGCGGCCACCTCGCCCAGGCTCGCGGCGGCCATGTGTTCCAACGGTGCGGCCCAGCCGCTTGGCGCGGCCTCTTGGCCCAGGACCAGCGCGTCGCCGCTGAGGAGCGCGGCCTCCTGCCGCCGGGCCGCCAGCAGGCTCTTGACGCCCTCGTAGGTGCAGAAGAAGAAGGCGGCGCCCGGGGCCGAGCCGACAACGGCGGAGCCAATGCCACGGTATATGCCCTTGAAGCCCCCCGAGGGGAAGAAACCCTCTGCCGATTGCAGGCGGGTCTTCAGGGTATCGAGAGGAAAGAGGCTGAGATCGACCGTGGTGCCGGCCAGGCCACCGGCGATAAGTGCCGTCGTGAAGGGCGGTTGTGAGGTCGCCATATCGAGGCTACGGATGGCGGTGGGTCGGGGTTTGGGGTGGACGGGCGCGGAAGAATCCTGAGGCCAAGGCCTCGAAATCGAAGGTCTGCTATCAATCGGATGGCATGAAGGCGGCCCTGAGGGCGGAGGCCGGCGTCGATGGCGGGGGTTATTTTTGTATCTTTTTTCCTCCTTGGGCGGGCGTTTTTTTTTTTTTCCTCTCCCCTCTCTCTTTGTTCTGGCGGTTTGAAGACGGACCGGGAAAGAGCTTCGGATTGAGGGTTCGGGCCGGGACTAAGAACCTTAAGGACGCGGGGTCTCAGTGATGTGATGTCTCATAGATATGTACATATGTATGTAGGTACTTCTCACGGGAGCTCCTCTGTGGTTCAGCAGCTGCTGGAGCTACAGGCACTCACGGCCCCTCTCAAGAGCTAGCAGAACCCGCTATTTCTTTTTCCCATAGGCGCAGCCGCCCGGTCATGATAGTTGGAACTAGAGCCTTCCCATGGGAGATGTAGGTACATACATCTTGTATGTACAGTACCTTAGGTACATAGGTAGATTAGGTACTTACATAAGCTGGGCAGCTTCTAGTGTGGATACGGGATAAGAAAAAACATATTCTAGTCTACATAGAATACGCCCCGTGCCTACCAGGCGTGCAGCTTGTATGGCTTACAGTTTCCCCAGGTACGCTCGACGACGCTGCCTGTCTACCTCATCAGTTGAATGTCTCCCTCATAACATGGTCCAGCCTCATTAACAGCACACATGGGGAAGCATGATGTGGTGCGCGCGATCCCACATGTTTTGCATGGGCGCGCAGCACCCATTTCACTGCCCGAATTCGCCGAGGTCGTCCGGGCCACATGCCCGCCTCGGTTTCCGGAGGCGGGCGGAAACCAGGGCAGGCTCAGGCCCGTCGGTACGTCCTCACCTGCGCCTCTCTCGCCCTCACCCTCACCCTCTCTCAGAGCCTTTTGGTCCTGCTGACACACGTCCCCAGGCCTGGCCGTAAGCGGTGGCGTGGACTCCATGGCCCTGGCCTACCTCTGCAACAACCTCCGCAAGCTGGACCCGCTCTTCAAGGTCAGTGATAATCCGCTTGGCCAGGTTCGGAGCATCGTCGTCGACCATGGCCTCCGGGACGCCTCGGCCCGGGAGGCGGCCCAGGTCAAACAGGTCATCATGGAGATGGACATGAACTGTTTTATTTACTCCGTCAACTGGGCCAAGGCCCTCGGCCCTGGCGTCGACCCGAGGCAGCTGCCCAACTTGGAGACGATGGCCCGGAGACTGCGATACCGCACAATCGGCCGCTGGGCTGCGCACTGGTCCCTCGCCAGCATTTTCATGGCCCACCACGAAGACGACCAGTATGAAACCTTGTTCATGCGCTTGATGAGAGGCAATGGTGGTCGGCGCCTCCGTGGCATTCCCGCTGTTGGCGGCATCCCCGAATGCGAAGGCATTTTCGGCGTTTACGAGAGCGGTTGGCATTACGACCAGGAGCGTGAGGTACCATACATACAATACAAGTTTTCGAAGAAGGCACGCAGTGGTCTCCTGGGGGGTCTTGGAGACGAACGCTCGGCAGGCCCGGCTGTGCAGGGGCATCATCCCAAGAATGCCTTGGTCAACCCCTGGGTAGATGACTTAGCAGAGACCGAGGCCGAGGACTACAGCTATCTCGGTGGAAGCCGGCGCTCCCCCGATCCGGCCTCCGGACTTGCGCAGCTGCCCATGGAAGACGGCGGCTGTCGCGTCTATCGCCCACTGTTGGGCTTCTCCAAGGACAGACTCATCGCTACCTGTCTGGCGAATAACATCCCCTGGTTCGAGGATCACACCAACTCGGACCCGACTCTCACCCAGAGAAATGCGGTGCGACACATGGTAAAAAACTGCCAGCTTCCCGCCGCTCTCCAGAAGCCCGCCGTGCTGGCCCTGTCGGCCAGGTCAGCAGCGCGAGCTCGTGCCCAAGACGCCGAGGCAGATCGACTGCTGTCGAGGACCATGATACGCGAATTCCAGTCCCGGGTCGGATCTCTCATCGTTCGGTTCCCCGAGCTGGTCGTCTCGGGGTTTGGGGCCCGCCCGACGCCCGAGCGTGTCCGGTGTCGCATTGCCCAGAAGCGCCTCGTCGCTGGCCTCGCCATCCAGAGGATCTGCGCACTCATTGGCCCCGAGCTGAACCCTCCCCCGGTTTCCGTCTTGCAAACCGCAATCTCGCGCCTCTTCCCATCGCTCGTAGATGGTGAGCAGTCGGCGCCGCCCCAGCCGCCCAAGGCATTCTCGGTCGCGTCTCTTCTCTTTACCCCCATCCATGTGATGCCGCGCCATAGCAGGGGGTCCGTCGACGTCCATCCCCATACCTGGTACGTATCCCGCGCGCCCTATACGTCCCATCTACCGCTTCCCCAATGCCGCTCTCCTTATTGGGCCATGCCCAACATGGAGTCGGGGTCGATTCAGTATGCATGGTCGAATTGTGTCCAATGGCGGCTCTACGACGGACGCTACTGGTTTCGCTTGACCCATCGCCTTCCTCACCGCGTGGTCATCATGCCATACCTGCCCCAGCACGCTGGACATTTCCGAGACTCGCTGTCTCCGAATGATCGGGAAAGGCTGGAGGCGTTATTACAACGGCTTGCCCCTTCCAAGGTCCGGTTGACACTGCCGGCTGTCTACGTGGAGGAGTACCTGGATCTCGACAATCCTGTGCCGCGGCCGAACTATCCACAGCCGGAAGGTGAAGTGGACTCGGAGAACATGCCGGAAAAACGAGCCGAAAGACCCGAAGGTCCTTGCATGCCCGTCGACATCTCCAAGATGCGCATGCTGGCGCTGCCCACGCTGGATGTCGGATTGCCCGGCTTGGCCGACTGGCTCCAAGTTGAGATCAGGCACAAGAAGGCAGACCAGAGCCTACTGCTGGGTAAGGGGTCTCCTGTGGGCAATGGCTGCTTTGTCAGGGCCGCGCCGCCAAGGCGGAGGAGGAGGACCCGGCACAAAACCTCGAGCGGCGGCGACGGTGGAGGTCAAGACGTTGGCGTGGAAGCGCAGCAGGCCCATGAAGAACCAAAACTCAAGCTTGACGCAACAGATGTCTCGTAACAATAACGAAACCTGCAAGCCGTCCATCCATACGGGTTTATGCGTGCTTGTGTGCCCACGCACCGCTTCGCTTTCACTATACCGTATCTTGATCTCTGGCAATACAGTGCTAGGAATCGAGGCCATTTACATTCGCACACTTCACAAGCTGCTTCTGTGGCCTTGAATCTCTATTTATTCGCCCCCTTTTCACGCCCTGGCCTCGGGTGTATCCCCTGCTTTGAGAGTATCCTCTACCTTTCTGATATCCTGTGCCTTTCCGATATCCTGTGCCTTTCCGATGTCTTCTGCCTTTCCGATGTCTTCTGCCTTTCCGATATCCTCTGTCCCGTCTGTGGTCGTCGCAGTGTGCAGCTAATCCACTGCGTCGCCCCGCTGTCTGGGCAGGGGCTCGGACAGCAGCGACATTCGCATGAAGCTGTCGCGCATACGCTTGACCGCCTCGCTGCCTGCCGGGTCCAGGGAAAGCGCGTCTGGATCTGTGGGAAAAGACGGGCGCGAGGAGGGTTTTGCCAACGGTCAGTGATGTCCTTCCATGGGAGTCTGGGCGACCTGCGCCGCTGTCATGCGGTGGGGGGTGGCCAGAGGGGCTTCTCAACTCACCTGCCCCGCGCGCCGGGGTTCCCGGGGTCCCTCGGCCGGCGTCCCCCTTGGGATCGGGAATACCGTCGTTCTTGTTGCCACCACGAGTGCCGGATCCGCCTGCCTCCTCCTCCTCCCGCCGGGCGGCACGGACTGCCCCGGCGCAGGCGCCACACAGGTCGTCGACCGGGCGCGCGGCGCGGCGCATCTTGCAGCCGAGCATGCCGGGCGGGACGCGGGACGGCGGCGCCGGGAGAGCGAGGGTACGCTCCAGGGTCCTCTTGGCCTCGTGGGGCCCGCACCGCTGTACGACGTGGCAGTGGTGGGTGTTCTGGTAGCAGTAGTGGCCGCAGGCGTTGTAGTAGGTCCGTATCTCGATGCACATCTTTCCCTTCCCAGGCCGTCTCTTTCCCACGCGCGCGCCTTTTTTTCCCCCTCCCGTCTGGGCTCGGCTGCCGCGATGCCCGCGGGGGGGACGATTTGATGGCCCGCGCTTGCCCGTTTGGGAGGAGGGGAGAGGGGGGCTCAAATGATCAGGTGTCGAGGGCAGGCGGAAGCAGGGGAGCGAGGGCGGGAGCGAGTCCAGGTAACCATGGCTCTGAAAATGGTGGTGTTATCCATGTGCAAACGGCGACGAGGAGGGGGGGGAGGCGGACGAAGGGCGACGGGGAAAAAAAGCGACATGACCGGCCATTGCGCAATAAACAGACGAGCTCCGGAATCTGGATTTGAACGCAATGTACTAGAAGTTCCATGCGGGTGAAGCGGTATGTATATGATACGACCACATTCACCACACCAGGAAAGCAAACAAGGATCCCGGCTGGACTGGTCACAGAGATATTGTTCCGTATGGCCGCGAGGCGGGGATGCCGTCCATCCATTGCTCATATATGGCGATGCAACGTACCTGCCTACCTCTTAGGTGCCTACTTCCTACTTCCATTTGCTCGGCCCAGGACTTTTTTCTTCACTTTCGCCCGCACCTGCCGGTCATCTTTCAGAATGACACCGAGTAAATCCATCCATTCTCAATGGATCCCGGATAATCGCGGCTTCAGAAAGGTTGTTTACTTTATGGCCCCGATGGAACTACCGTTAAGGAAATCACCACCGCAAAGTCCATGCCATAGACTTCCCCGTCTCCTAAGGGGAAGTTTCCTATCGCCCATTGATGGAAAATCCGTTGCCCTGCCCGTACGAGCGAAGAGGAGACGAGGTAATTAATCTGTCACCTACGATAGCCAAAGCCTCCATTCGAATCTCACTTTCTTGTTTCCCACTTCATCATACTTCCGGCCCTGGGCTCTTCGCGATCACTACACGACACCCGGATATATACACCTACATACCTAGGTATATACATAGTATCCACCCCCAAATCGACGACACGGTCAACGGAAAGCCCAGCCAAACGCGACCAACACTCTACTCCGTAACATCATGTCGGATCCACCCGAACGTGAAGCGGAAGAGGGATCAAGAGAAGGCGCTCCGAGCCCCCCTTCGCCGCCCAATACACGGTGTACCGCTTCTGTTACGCGCCAGTCGGCGCCCAATGAGACGACCGCTTACAGAAATTTGCTTGCCGCGCTGTTAGACACTCCCGTCTTGCTCCGCAGCGAGGGGGAAGGGGGCCTGGAGCTGACCCGAAAGCAGTTTTGAGCAGATGATGGGAGGGGAAGTCACGGAACAACGGCACGAAGCGAACGCGACAGCAGTGAGAGAGGACGCGCCTCTGGTCCCAGGGCAAGCACGAAGATCCCCCTTCCCCTTTCCCCCCCTGGGTGCCGTGCTGACGACCCTCGTGGGCACCAGGACGCCCAGCGCAGACGCCCAGCGGATTCCTACCCAAAGATATATCCCCGCCAGTGACTGCCCCGGGATAGCTAGGGTAACCATATACTGGCCCTGTAGACATATCGACCCAACGCATTTGGCTCATCTAATACTTTCATCAATGCCGGGGCGAAGACGCTTGTATATGCTCTGGCTTCACATCGAAATGGACCGGACGCAGTGTTTCGAGTGCCTGAGCCGCAGTCTCTAAGGCCTTTCCGACTAGGCAACGTCATAAACAGGGTGTTTCACCCGGGGGAGGTTGGGGATACGAGGCAAAGGAACTGCTAGGCGGTACAGCGGCCTGGCCGAGCGAGCGTGGTACAAACAGGATATTCAAGCGAAGTGCAGATATTTTTCAGCCATTATCGTAGTCGGTTCACAATCAATAAATACAATAACCCCCAAAACACCGAGTTCCAACCGAACGCCGTGTCGTGCTCGACTTGCCTCCTGTTAAGAGCAGACATTCCTGGGTATCCTAGTATGCGCCTCTTGCCCAGCCGGAAACTGGCCCCTTGTGGCCTTCCGTACCCCAAGCCCCTATATTTCCTGGCTGGTCTTCTTCACGCGGAGCCAATGGAGCAGTCCACGTTGCCAATCATAGTCCGGGCCTGGATGGTGGACGCGTTTCCGCTGGACCCCTTGTAGGCCCTGAGCTCGCTGCGGCCCCATCCTCCGGTCGACTTGGTCACCTTCACCCCCGGGCCCCTGATATTGAGGGTGCCCGCGGTGGAGTCGGCCACGAAGTCGCCCGCCCAGGTCTGCGGGTACTTCAGCCCGATGTTGCCGCTGGTGGACTTGTGGACCGCCTGCAAGCAGTCCAGCAGGCGGGGCGCGGGGGATGCGGCCCGGATCTGGTCCAGGGTGGCCGGGGCGCTCTTATTGGCGCCGGCGAGCTTCTGGCCGTGCCAGACGGGGTCCAGGACCCGGACGGCCGTCGTGCCACTGGTCGTGCCGCTCTCGAGCTGTGCGGGCGACGCGGCGCTCACCTTGGCCAGGTCCAGGACGGGCAGCAGGTCGACGGCGATGTCGCTCGCCGTGCTCTTCAGCTCGATGCCCATGCTGAAGGCGAGGGCGCCGCGGACTTTGCCCGACGTCGAGTGGAGGTCGACCAGGTAGTCGCGGACGGGCATCTGGTCGAGGGCGTGGATGGGCTCGGTGGCACTGATGGAGCCGGAAACCGAACTCAACGAAAGCACGGCCGATTTGGGGGCCGATTCGAGCACGGGCTGCGGCGCAACGCTGACCTGCGTGTTGCCGCCGGTGGTGTGCAGGCCCAGAACGTCGTACAGAGGCCAGGTGCCCCCGATGCTGCCGACCACGTTGTGCACTTCGGTGATGCGCGAATCAAAGGTATACGTGCTCTTGGCCGGGGCGTATATGAAGTCCGGGCCGCCACCGAGGGCGAGGGCGTTGCCGGTGTAGGTACGGGGCTGATCGACGGCCGAGAGGATGTCTCCCAAGTCGCTCTCCAGGCGAGAGTACTTTGTGACCTTGAGGGAAAGGTCGTCAAGTAGGAGGATGTCGAGGTGCGTCGTCTTGATGCCCAGCAGCTGCAATTCGCCGCCCTCGGGGACGTATATGGTGGCGCGCATCTCCACGCAGGGCCCGTCGCCCCCCGCGGGGCTTTTGGCCCGCTTGGGGGCAGTGATCCTCATGGCTTGTTCGGCCTCGTTCGCGATTACATCCAGGCGCATATCCGGGTCGTTGGTGACGATTTCCAGCAGCACGCGGGGGTCGCCTCCTTGATCGAGCTTCCGGATGTTGACCTGGCCACCGATTCGGACGGACGCCGGGCCGGAGCGGGACGCCAGATCCTGGACGAAAGACAAGTTCCGGCCTTGGCTGAAATCGACGGCCATGATCTGCTCGGGAAAGCGGTGCGTGGCTTTGGAGCAATATGTGGCCTGGAGTCGCTCCAGCGCAGGAAGACCCGGCTGCGCGGGCGCGGGCGTCTGCGGCTCTCCCGGCGGCGCCACGACCTCTTCCGGGGGTGGCTGCGGTTTTATGGTAGTTTGCTGCAACTTTTGTCAGCCGGGCTATGTTCAAGAATGGGAGGGGGGTGAGTTGGGACTGCTTACATTGCCGTCGGTCTTGAAGACCCTATATGAGCTTGCCAGGAAGCCAAAGCTCGCAACCATCAGGACCGAGGCAAGCAAGACCATGCGGAGACTGAGCCATGGCGGGAGACGTCGGCGGACGCGTCTGTTCCACGAGGGGGCGGCCGCCTCCTCGTCATGCGGGCGGCCCATACTCTGGGGGTCTCGCCCTAGAAGGTGCTCGTTCTCGATGCCCATGCTTGGCGTAAGGGTGCCGTAGCGGAGGCGCTGCTGGGTCGGGTGGGAGGGCGAGAGGGGCGACGTAGCGGACGGCGTGTACGCGGGCGGGGCGTCTGAGTAGACGGAGGCCGGGCGTCCTCTGAGCGGCACACCGGGCCGGGGCAAGCGGGAAGCCGAGGCCGAAGCTGACGACGAGGGCGCGTAGGCCGACGTCGGGGGGGTGTACGAGTACGACGTGTAAGCCGGGAACGCGTGGGCGGACGGCGAGGCGGGCAGGGGATTCGCGGACAGCGCAGAAGCAGCGGTCGTCAGCGGGAGTTCGGGAGTTCTGGCGAACTCGCCGGGGCGCGCGAGGGGGCCATGGTCGAGGTTATGTAACCGTCGCTCATGATGGGCCTCGCGGGCTTTCGCCTCAGCGGCCGTCTCTGGATCCCGGAGGGTGGGGTCAGGGACCATGACATTGGGCACGCTGGGTACGACATTGGACGATCCAGACGTCGCAAAGTAGCCGTCCGAGGGCGACAACGGGTCGACCTGGTCGTCGCTGTCCGAATCGTCGTAGGCCGAGTACAGATTATCGGCGTAGGGCATGGTTCCTGGGTTGCAATTGAAACGCTCCTGGCGGGGCGGGTGAAACTACAGCCAAGCTTCTCGCGGCAGCGGTTCTGAAACGGCCTGCCGTCCTAGCGCAAATTGGTGGGTGGGATGACACGGGAGGGAGACGGGGCAACTCCAAGAATAACGTCGGACGGGGTGAGGGTGAGGCGCAAGGACGCGGGATCGTGAGATGGCGGAGGAGGAGAAACAGAAACGTAAGCCGGGGACGCGGGATATCGTGTCTTGCGTCGCGCCTCTCCCACGGGATCCCATATGTTTGCGTATCGGATAACGTACGCGCGGTGAAGCCGACCTCCTACCTACTCGGGCAAATACGATGATGAATGGGATCGCCCCCCCTGGTCGGGTCTGCACAGGGATGGCAATCACGGTCATCCACTGACAAGACGCAGTCCGCCCTCCTGTGTAAGCCCGTATGTAAAGTACCTGTTCTGTACTACAACAAGCCTTCTTCGATCGACAGCCATGGCGTTGAAACGGCACCCAAGCACACGAGAAGGCTGGGCCGATGCACCACCCCGGGAGCCTGCCTCTCTCTCTCTGCCGCCGCTTACTTTTTTTCTTAGGCAGCCTCTCTCTCTCTCTCGCTCTAATACCATGCAACATTCGTGGCCTGCCGGTTCTAGACCGCATCCGATCATTACCGCCCCAGGACAAAAGAGGAAGCTCAGAACCAGCCACGCATGCCTCCCGGCCGCCCATTGGACGAAACAGGCGTAATGTCGAGCCGAAGCTGACAGGCCGCCTTCTTTCCCATCCTATCTCTCTCCCCCGTATCTGCCGATGAGTCGCCTGCGCAACCAGCCCGCTCGACGTACGCCCAGGGCCTCCGACGACGACGACGACGACGACCCGATTGGCCGGGTCGGCGGTGCGTCTTCCTGGCTCCCCCCCCCTCACGGCCCCTCGCCGCCATGACGAATCCCCGCATGGGCGTCGTCGTCACCCAGGGCGACGACGACGACTTTTGGTGGTGAAGGCGGGGGTTGGATCGACGCACGACGTTGGACCAGCACGGCCCATTCGAACCAGAAGTCCTGTGGTGGGATGGGATGGGCATTTCGGCGAGGGCTCCTGGCGCGGTTATCCCTCCCCCCCCCCCCCCCTCTTTCATCCAGTGCCTTTCGGGGAGGGCGACACCCACCTACTGTGCCGCAAGTGGTCCGCTGCCATCCAGGGCTGTCGTCGTCGTCGTCGTCGTCGTCGTTGTCGTCGAAGAAGAACGGCGGGCTCAAGGACGCCCCCCGGCATGACACGCGGCCAGTCGACCCCGAGAGCCTGTCACGCAGGGAGCGGCTTTTGTCGCGGGAGAGCCGATGAAAGAGCTCTCTCGTCATCGGCCCCCTCCCCCCACAGCAAGCTAAGGGGGTCCTGGGAATATCGCAAACGGGCACGTGAATCCGGTTGAAAGACGAAAAGCGCGACGATGTCGCCCACGAAGCCTCGTCCCCCGACGGCTGAGCGAGCAAATAATTCGGTAGCTTTCTTGGCCTTTTCCGTCCGCAGCCCTGTTTCAGCTGCTACTTTTTTTTTCTTCTTCTTCTTAGTTTGGAGGATAGATACAGTCCGCGGATAGGTGTGCACTTAGACTGATCCCTTCTGCCTGTCGACACTCGCCTCTTCTTTAGCCCCTGTCTCCCGACTGATCAGCTCGCCACGAGCAACCCGGCGTGTATCGCGCGACACGAGGTCACCACTTCGGTTCCTCGGAAGGGCTGGGACTTGGATTGCCTGCTGTGCTTGGCAGATGCCATACTGACCTCGACACATCCACGAGCCGAGGAAAGGGGAAACTTGCGTGTGAGGGAAGCGGTGGTATCGACCACGACGAGGAGCCAAGGGGTTGACCACCCCATGTCGACGCAACTTTCGTCGTACCTTGGTCACCAACAACACATTCGACAACGCACAATCCGGCAAGGGGCTGGTTGAGCGATCGGTTTCTGTTTTCACGTGGGAGCCAAGTGTCATGCGTAGGTAGGAAACGAAGACTAACGGCGGCGGCGACGCTTATGAGCTGAATCAGGCATGCTCGTCCACTACAAAACATTGACCCGATCCCCGAGGTCCCCCTGTGCGCGTGTCTTGCGTTCTTGATCCCCTCGCCCCCAACTCCCGGGGTAATCGAATATCCGCCACGCGCTTTCTTGCCTGGGTGTCGAGTAAGGGTCCAAGGCCCCCGAGCCGCGTCCCGGACAGCCCCCCCATCTAGGCGATGCCGTCACTCATTACGTCGTCCTGCGAGGCCGTCGGTCGGCTGGGCCTTGCCTATGCCGCGTGGAGGCAAGCGCAAACGCCTAGACTCCGGGCGGGCTGACGGCGGCGATAGCACCAGAGTGACAGCCGACCAGGCCCGGCGCGGCGGTCTAGGCGCTGGGCGTCCGCCCGTGGTTAAACTCGGGCCCGGCGCGTCCTGGACAACGAGAGAGAGAGGGCCTTTGCCCCGGCCGGCAGGCTGGCCACATCGCCCGCTCTTCCCCACAAGAGCTGCGGACGGGTGCGGGAAAGAAGGCGTGCGAGACGCGTTCAGGATAATCCAGCTCCCCGGGGCGCTTGACTCGCTTCGAAGTGACCTGCTGACCACTGTTGTCATTCTTGGCATCTCCTGCCAACTCCCGGTCCAAGGCTGTGGCGCACGTGGGGGGTTCACACCGTCCTGGCCGGTCGAGCAAGCGTTCAGGGCTGCCGGCGCTGGCCTAACCAAAGCTTCTTTGCCCGGGGGCGCCGATGGGTCGTCTGGGGATCTGGGGCATCGGGGGGATCTTCAATGGATATGAACCGGGGAAAGCACTGGGCTTGGCTGCTGGTTCCGCTGCCGGGCGGGCGCGCAGGACTACTGGCGAGGGTCTCGCCCGTGGTCTCCAGGTGAGCTCGTGACGCGCCCTGGTGGCTCGGACGGCTGGGAAGGGGCACTTGCCGAGGCGCTTCAATTTCGTCTTTCGTCTTGGGACATGCCTTGGCTGGCGAGACTGGCTGACTGGCATGGCCGACACGTCTTTAGGGACAGCCTGTTGTCTTATCGCCTACCCCCTACCAGGCTGGTGTCGAAAGGCAACTGTTGGCGCTCCTTTGTTCCCGCCAGGCACCCTATGTCTATTCCCCGTCCCGCGCCTATGAGCAAACCCCAAGTGTGCCCACTTCGGCCGGTTCATGACTGCGATTGTGGCCTTCTCGTTGCCCGGCATGACGTAGAAATGGTCGAGTTCGGGGGGTGCTCACCCGAAGCCTGACTCGGACGCCTTGGGAATGGTGCCGGATTCCGACGCCTGCCTGTCGAGCCCGTCGAGCCTGTCGAGCCTGTCGAGCCCGTCGAGCCCGTCGAGCCCGTCGAGCCCGTCAGCCCGTCAAGGGGGTGGACAAAAAAACAACGTCTCAGCAGCTCTACCACGCTACTAGACCACTCGGCCATTTCTTTATCCCCTTCCTCCCCGTGCGAGTCGGGGAAGAGCGCAGGTGTATCGGATAAGGCCTCGTCGGCTATTGACTATCGCCAGCCCGGTCAACTCTCCGTACCAGGGGCTCTCGCCCGCCCTGTCAGCCCTGCCAGCCGAAGCTGAAAGTTAGCAGACAGTAGCTGCCCGGGTCATCCCATGGGATGCCTACTGGACTGCTATTAGGGGCCAGGCTCGCAAACCGCCGGGCTGACCGAGAGAGAGATGGGGGTGGTGCAGGCAGGCCATTCCACGTCAGGCCGATGCGACTCGGGGATCATCCCGACTCAAAATACCCTCACGTAGGCCGCAAGGGGCCTGCCGGAGGCATAATGGGACAAGAGCGTCTCAGTACCCCGGCCGGCTCCGGCCAGGCGATTTTCTTGGCGGCGTAGAAAGGTCGAGATGGTGTCGTCGGGTTGACGACTCGAGACGGGATTAGGTCCTGGGCGGAATCACGCCCCGTCCCCCTTCGGCCGTGAGACCCGAATCAGCTCCGCCCGCGCCCGGCAAACACCAGCTCCGTATCTGCCCCCACGGGGGTGGGAATGATGGGGAGGGGCCTGGACGCCTTCCTCAACGCTACCTCCTGCCCGTTTTCTCGAAGGCGGCCCACGGGGGCGCCGGCGCCCTATCGTCATAAGAGCCTCATGCGCAGGCCATACCTACCTCGGACCCCGGTGACGCTGGACAACCGCACGACGGGGCAAACCGTATTTCTGCCCCTCGTTGGCCTAGGGCCCTGCTCGAGCCCAACGGCCGGCAGGCCTTCGATGGGCCCGGTGCTTGGCAGCGGTTCTTGACCACTGCGTATGGCAGGCCTCAGGGGTCCGTCTCCCTCCTCAGCCTCTCCGCGAGGGGGGCACAAGAAGCCGGCAGGCCCGCCTACCCCCCCGCGCGCAGGCTGGCCTTTCTCTCGCCTATGTGTCCATGACGTGGGAAGGCATTCCCGTCGGAACGTCTGCCGGGCGCCGGTAGGCGTTCCGATGGAGATTCATGCACCTCCTCCCCTCTCACGCCCCGAGACGTACAGATGAGCTGCATAACCCTCGCGACCTACGTCTGAATGACCCATCCGGGGCAACGGGAGGGGGGGTCACTGTGTGGGATGAAGAAGGAAGGAGGGGCTCGGAGGGGGGGAGGGAGAGAGAGAGAGACAGAGAGTCCTGCTCCGCCCGTGTCGGCGCGACGGGAGGAATGGAGCTACACAGCAAGCAGAGGCCGAAACGTCAGCTGCACCTACATACATACATCGTATTACCATCGACATCCCACGCTGCGTACTGCGTTATTAGCCCGCCGATCGACGATACGATCACATCACCGCAGCCACGATGGGAAGGGGGGCTCTCGTCGGTGGGGCATAAACCCGGGCAGCTAGATAGCCTCGAAGCGGCTGATCATCCCGATGAATACCTGATAGAGTCGTCGTCGTCGTTGTCGTCCAGGCGGACCGCGGGTGGGAACAGTGGACGTCGGCAGACAAGTGGATCGTGAGAGCCGAATGGGAAGGGCCAGTTGGTGCGTCGGGCCCTGCAAAGACCAGGTACGGGCAGACAAAGGGCGCAGCGCCTGTTGGCCGGCCGTCACGTGTACCCCTGCAGGACTTGGGGCTGGCGCTGGGCCTAGACCGTTGGGAAATGGAGACGAAAAGAAAGAGCCGACCTGGAAGCCTCGGGAAAGCGGGCTCTCTCTACGAGCACAGGAGGGACACAGAAACCCTCACGCCCTCTCTCACCGACTGACTATACATGCGCACGCTGGACCGCGTGCCGAGTGTGGACGGCAAGACGACGGTAGGTACCCTGAGCCTACCTGTCTCTTGAGTAAGTACCTCTTTAGTAGGTAGCAAGAGTGGGAGGGCGGCATTCCCGTGTGCGCCTTTTTGTTGGCCGTCTCTGCTACAACTTCCCGTCGGTACTCCGAGAGTTTCTGTACGGATGCATGTGTGTACCTTACTTTTTCAAACCACGAAATCCCCGATCCCGTCCGTCCGTCCGTCCATCCATGGCCCGCCTGGGAGAGGGTGTAAAAAAAAAAAAAAGGCTATTTCCCATACGAAAACCCACAAAAGCCCAGCCGCTTGATGGGCCTCCCTCTCCTCCCCCAGTCAACCACCTATGGGATGCTGTTAGGTAGCAGGCACGCAAGCAAGCGACGGGAAGGCCGCTCGGCGTCTAATGCCTGTTCTCGCAATTCTTGCCGCGCCGACTCGCCCGGGCGTGTGTCGTGGGAGCGGCGCTACGGGACGCTGTTATCCGCTGGCGGCTGGGGGGGCTGGGCCTCGGCAGGAGGACCTGGAGAGGGAGGGAGAGAGAGAGAGAGAGAGAGAGAGAGTAATGCTGTGTCTATTTTGGAACGCACGGCGAGTCGGGTCCAGTCCAGCCTTTTTCCAGCTCTGCCCCAACGCGAGATGCATCCATGGCTGTCACCGGCCCAGCCGCTTGTTCACTAGGCGTCGGATGAAGCCCCGCGAACCGACCCGTCTCCGAAGTACCTGCGTCCTCTGGCTCGCCCGGGTTCTGCCGCCGGACGGATGTGGACTCGACGATGGTGCGCGTTTTTGGCCCTCCGTACCCGACGGAGTCCGGCTTGTGGTTTGTGGTTGTGGTTGTGGTCAGGAGCCGACGCTATGTTTTTGTCCCAGCTGCCAAGCACACACATTGCTTCGTCGAGCGGTGACGGTGCAGGCTCAGGGCGTCCAGGCCCGTCGAATTGGTCCCTCCATCGAGTAAGGTGTCCGACGGGTGTCGGCAGGTCGGGTCGTCGCCGTCGTCGCCCGTCGACCCTGAGGGTGTCTCGGTGTTTGGGCCTGACCGACGACGGGGCAGCAGAAAACTATTGACCACGTACATACGACTTGGGCCTGCCTCGTCCCCAGCCCGTGGGACGAGGAAACGGGTCCGGTGGGTGCTGGATGGCGAGCGGACTTGTCTCTGGCCATTCTACTGAGTACTCCCCGCGGAAGATGGGGCCGTCCCAGACGCCGGGGCCTGACGATGGCCTCTTCCTGCATGCCTATCTGTAGGTTCCACGCCTGCCCTGCCACCTGGCAACCTAAGCCTACCATGGATTTACTTACCTCCATCCATACCTGTGCAAAGAAGTACTCTGGGGAGTCATGGTACATCTCTCCCATCCTAGTCCGTACTTACCTACTTGCCTCTTGCTTGATTAGTAGTGACTTACTCGAGTAAGTAAAGTACAGATGGGCATGTAGGTAGTGAGGGTTACGGTATGCGGGGGTGCGGTTGGTGCCCATGGTACACCGTAGGTTAATCATTGCATGTTGTCGTCATTGCTGCTGCTGCTGCTGCCATCGCCGTTGTTGTTGTTTTTGCTGCTGCTGCTGCTGTTGTTGTTGTTGTACGTAGCGGCTGACGTTTGTTGCCGAATATTGTTGTCGTCGTCGTCGTCGTTGGCATGCGGCTGTTGGGCAGCCCTGGCAGTCTTACGTACATGCCCGTCCCGTCCAACGAGCTGCGCCTCCCCCCCTCCTCTTCCTCCCCGGCCGGCGGCGTGCCCGGCCTTCTAGAATTGCTTCGAGGCCTATTCTGAGGCTTCCAGAACAATGCCACGACCATACCCCTTCCAGCCAAGACGTCAGGGTCCTGCAACTGGCGATTGCTTGCCCGTGTTTCGAGTGTCGGGGGGAGCCAGCCCATGGGCCTAGGCACGCAATCGTGTGATGAGGCGTGGCTGTTGTTCGTAACCTTGGGACGAATGACCCCGTTCCATCCGTCGCCAACGCGCTGGGACGAACGCGCGGAGTCCCCTGGGAAAACCTCCCACCCCCATCTCCGTCTCCGTACGCGTACCATCGGCCAGTACTTACATGCCAAGCTTGCATATGTGCTTCGTTAGATGGTCCCGCCTTTGGCAGCCTCCCGATACGTCCAATGCGCCTGGCCGGGCGTAAGTATGGGGAGGGGGGACGCGCGTGGGTGGATCGTCAACGTCGAACCGCTTTCCGTGGTTGGCAGCTGGCCTTCCCTGGGAGGGTGTGAGGGTGTCAGGCAGGCCAAAAGGGTGTGCGCGCGCTTCTCCCCTTCCCCCCTCCCCCCCCCCCCCCCTTTGCGATCTGGCCAACGGGGAAGGGGTTTTAAATCGCCAGATGCCGAACAGCGAGGGCGAGGAAACCCCCTCCCCTCCCGGCTTACCAATCCAGCCACGCCATCCCTTCCACAGCTTGGTATTAATGTAGGTTGGCGTTCCCGTAGTAGCAAAGTTAATGTGCATACTACACAGTACACAGAAAAGGCTATCTGTTCATCTGCCCTGGTCCCCCCGGCGATTTACTGCCCCGTGTCAAGCCCCTGAATACCCCACGCGCAGGGGACGCTGCGATCTGCATACCTCTCGGCCGTTTGGTATTGTACCGTCTCCGCAACGGGTTGGCGCTGCATTAGGAGGTAGCAGCCGCGTCGGCAATGGATGCTGGGTCGGACAGAGAAAGCAAATAAGCAGTCGACGGGAATAGCGTGGCTCGGTGAAAATCGACGGACGGACTTTAAAGTTGGTGGTGGTATTACAAGTAGTAAGGGTGCGCGCGCGCGCGCGCGGTTGGACGGACGACATGCGTCCGAAATTGGTAGCGGCCTTGCTGATCGACGCGCCGCTACCAAGACTCAAAGCCTGGCTTCCCTGGAGGCAGAGAGGCAGACAGACCGGGGTGGGAACAACAACCTTACTTAGGTACTGTGTATGTACGTACTCGTAAGCCGCAGAGGGGGGTGGTGGGTGCGATGCCGCCCATGAATAACTATACCGGGGTGCTGTCATCATTCAGGATGGGATGTGAGCACATGATGGATGGCGAGACCCCCAGACAGACAGACTCCCCATTAGTACTCTCTCAAAGCACTGGCCTGCCTGCTCACTGGCGCTCACTGGCTCACTGGAGACGGGGTGACTGTTGACTGGAGACTGGGAAAGCCAGGGCCTGATGGTCTCGATGGTCTCGAACCCGCATCGCCGGAGGATCGTCTCGAAGGATTGGCTAGTGTGTTTCCACCACGGTGTGCGCCCCCCCCCCCCCCCTGTACTGGTCCCTCGCTCGCTGTACCCGGGGCAACACAGTGAAGGCATGGATAGGCCACATTCTCTATTCGCCTGTTCGACAGGCTGGAGGGGCACCGGTCTGACTACCCCTACCTCTCTCTCTCTACCTATCAAGCCTACCACCTACCTAACTAAGGCATGGGGGACGGGACCAGTAGTCTGACTTACTGCGTAATAGCCTCCTCCTTCATGATGCAATATGCGCTTGGTGTCGCCGGCTGGTCTCCTTTTCTCGAAGCCTTCCAGCCCGAAGGAGAGAGGGTCTCAGGCTGGTATGGACCACTACGACGTTCCAATGCCCCTCTCAGCTGACCCAACTGCCGAGGTGCCAGATTCCAGATCGACACGCCCGCGAAATAATAAACAGCCCTGGGCCCTGCTGCCCTGGCAGTCTGGCATAACTTGGAAGTACAAGGTAGACGGCGGCGACAAGATGGGGTAGGTCTTGTTCGCACACCACGCCACCCACAACCCATGCGAACCCGGGCTTGGCGTTGGGAGGAGCATCATGTAAGTACCGACCACGACGACCAGTATCCATCTGCCTCACCGGACGGCGCCTTGAACACGACCGAGCCACCACCTTACATAGTACATTGGGCCCGGGCGGGACGCGGTAATCTAGCTGACAGCACCGAGGGGCGTGTTGACCACTGGGAAAGAAACGCGGCGGGGGGAAGCCTGACGTTCGATCCACATCGCTGGACGCATGCACGCAACCTGTACGGCGCACGAGGGGGTATGAAGTAAGTAAACTTCGTACAACAGGTACGCAGCAGCACCCACTAGCCGATCCCGAGCCCGAGTGAGATAGGAAGGTTGCACTCTCATGGAACGCGAAGGGGGCCAACGAGCAACAGCGGCGGGTGGCAACCTCTCGGGCGGGCTCGCGCGGGACGGAACAGCGAGGCGATCGCTCCTCATCACCGTCGGGTTCGTCGGGGCCCGAGCACGGCACATGATAAAAACAAGGTGCTGTTTATGCTGCTGCCGTCTGCTACTGCTGTCTACTGTATGTTGTGTAGCCCGTCGTGCGCCCGTCGTGCCCGTCGTGCCCGTCGACCACCCCCCGTCTGTGGCTGGCCGTATGGATGGATGCTGCATCATCCGTCCAGCCATCCTCCGGCAGCCATCGACTTGTATGGATGGAGAAGGAGGAGGAGGAGGAGGAGGAGGAGTCGCAGGAGTTGAGAATGAAACAAAGCCGGCGTGAAACAGCCAGGATGACAACAGGCGCTACGAATGGATAAGTACAGGAGACGGATGGATATACAGTACATGTACCGGCGCCACACCACTTTCGCAATCCATGCCCCACGATGCATGAGCGCGAGCCCAAGAGGGCATGTAAGTATGGATGGACGGACAGCCAAATCACCACCAAATGGCGTAAATACTGGATGTATGTACCGTGATGCATTCCATTTACTTAGCAAGCAATGGCGCGCGGACTGTCACGCTGTACGCCCATCCATCCCGCCCGTACTGCCGTGTGTTTCTGGGTGGAAGCCCGTCCGCATTCTTCGACGGGTTCCATTTCTCGTCGCTGCTTTATCTCTCTCCCATGCGACAGGCCGCCCCCTGTCAAAGAGAGGGGGGCGACGCTAACCCGAATCGGCCATCAGCCGCGTGGGTGTGTCCGGGCTCCCACCAGGCGTGGCTCTGATTGGTCTCGTGCGTCCTCGCTTTCTTCTAGCGGCCTTCTAGCGCCGCGCCACAATTGCCACCTTTGTCGCCCGTCTTGGCGGCCATTGCGTCGTTCAGGGCAAAGATTTTCCCCTTCTTCTTTGGTGTCTCTGTCTCGCTTTCTCTCACTTTCCCTCATTCTCTCGACCCTTTCCACTCCCTCCCCAGCCCCCTTCCTCCCCCCCGGGTCCGCCTCTCTTTTGTGGACGGGCCATCGTGGCCCAGGCCAGGCTTGCCGTGGGCCATTGGGTACAAAGGAGCCATGACGGCACGCTGGGTTGGCGTGCGCCTGCCATTCCCTAGGTGTACCCACCACCCGGACCAGCGAGCCAGCCATCGTGAGGCGCGCGTGTGGCACCATACGGAGGCCAGAGAGGGGGTGTGGGCAGCCTGATTGCGGCATCTCGTCATGGGGGCGGCCGGGTCTAAGTAGGTGTACTGTAGCTATAGGCCTCGATGGATAACCTGGTGTACCATGTGTACATACTCGTAGCGTCCAATACAGAGGGCATGGGTGCCGCAGGCCGACCCTGGTCGTGCACGCAAAGCGAATGGATACCCTGCATAGTGTGTGGATGGTGAACGAATGCATGAATGGAGAGAGACAGACCAGCCCCCCCCCCCACCAGCACCACCACCCCCGACTCCTCCTCCCAAGCCTCCTCCCTATCCGGGTGTACAGTTATCCATGAGCGGTAGGTTAAGTAAGTACACAACATGACATAGGTACCTCCCTCCTCTCTCCGTATAGTACTGCCGCCGGTGGGGAGATGTGGAAAGCAAGACGTTCATGAACAGTCGGTAGGGTACGATACCGTCGAGCGCCGCTCTCTCTCTCTAGCCGCCCCCCCGTTCGTTCTCCCGGAGGCACGCGGGCGGTCTTTGTCGTCGCCGACTGGAAAGTGAGAAGCAAGCGGCTGTTGTCTGATGTATGCGTATGCCGGCATCCTGCAGGCAGACTGTATGTATGTATGTATGTATGTTGTTCTGTACTGAGTACTCTATCCCCGATCAGTATCGGCCGTTCCTCGCACCACTGACTGGTACAGGGAGACAAGGCCGCTTCCCTATTACATAGGTATGTAGGTATGTAAGTAGCTACCGGGGCTCCTACCGCGAGCACACGGCGGCAGCCACCATACCTGACGACATCCTGCCTTCTCCCGGCTTCCTCTTTCCCTTTCTAACCTTCTTCCATCTCCTCCCCGTCCATCCATCCCTCCATCTCTCCCGGCATCCGGAGCCCCTTGACGAGGATACCCGCGACAACCTTCTTACAGACGGACGGGCCGACCGAATCGCCCCGAGTACCATCCAATAGCCAACCCTTTCCGTAGTAGGCTTTGGAGGAGCGAGGCAGCCACTGCGGCGACCGCCCGGCTGGAATTCCTGCCTTGCGCTTCCCATCCCTGCCATCATCGACTCAGTCGCCCACGCTGCCGATTTTCGCCGAACACATTTCCGCGAGATTCCCACTAGGTAGACCGTCACGACACCGGTACATACGTCGACAGCGCCCGCCGCCTTTCATCGCCCGCCGCCGCTCCACACCCGGCCAGCAGGTCCTGTTTTTTTTCTCTTCTTGTCTTCCTTTCCCTCTCCCTAAAAAAAACCCGCGGGGCCTTGCGGTTGCACAGCCCCTGGGTATACGTGCGTGCGCGTGCGTGTGTGCCCACGGCCTGGGTCGCGCACTTCTTCGGCCTTGTCTCTCTCTCGCGCGCGCTCTCGACCGCCCCCCTGCTCGTGCGCCCCTGTACATCCCATCCATAGCACTGGTAGTCTGATTGGCACGACCTACCGCGACGTCTCCTCTGCCGCTTGCCCAACCCACCGCCCCCCTTCCCTCCTCCACCACCACCACCTCCTCCTCCTCCATACTTGCACGGCGTACCGTGCCCTCCCTAGTCGCGCAGGACGGCATAGAAGAGTGCCAGAAGCTCTCTTCCCTGCCCTCTTGTCCCTCCCTCTCTGGCTTCTCTGTCTCCTTCTGTTTCCGACGCCCGATTCAAGCTTCCACCTGGACGCCCTCGAGACTAGCCCAAAGCATATCTCACCCCCCCCTGTATACACTTCGCCGCTCTTTTCGAAACTCTATTGCCGGCCCAGTCCGCTCCAGATTTGCCGTCCAGCGCCGTACCTTGGCCTCTCTTCTCCCGACTGCCTTCTCGGCCTGAGCTCACCGTTACTCAGCGGACCCTCTCGGCCTCGAAACGTGCCTAGCCCAGCTCCTTGCCTGATCTGCGCGCCCGTCTCGACGTTGTTCGTATCGACCTCGGCGCCTCTTGTTGGCCGGGCCCTGGGACTACGGCTTTGTGACGCTCTCGAGCCCAGTATTTGTTGTGTCGCTGTGCTCGGCCTCGCCGTTGCCGTCGCACTCCTCCAACTAACTGCTTGCTTCTCGTCTCCCTACCCGTCCCGTTCGGTGTGGCCCACATAGGTTTTCCAGCCTGCTCACTCTCCCTTTCCATCTATCCACCCCCCCCTTTACCCTCGCCCCCCCCGGCCCGTCTCTCCCTCTTTTGAGACGGCCTATCTGCACGCCCAACTCGGCTTTGTTTCGCCTCGTCCGCTTCCTGCAGCGACCCGTGCTACTACTACACCCTGTTGGCCCCCCCCAACCCAGCCCAGCCCAACGACAACTCCTCGGCGCATCCTTCCGGATAACTGCAGGTTATGCGTGCTGCTGCCCACCGGTCCTTTTGAAACGGTTAATCGTCGCTGCTTTGCTACATCCTGCTGCCCGTGTGCCCACGGCGCCTTCAGTCCGCGCCACGAGTTTTGTCGGTCTGTTGGGCCTGGATGGACCAAGAGCCTTTGTGGATCCGGCTTGACAACAAGCACCCCCGCTGGCTGCCATTCTTGAGAGCGGCAGATTCTCTTTTTTGACACGACTAGAGGCGAAAGGAAGGGTCTCTCGCTTCGTCACAGACGGCGAAATAGCACAGAACCTGAAAGAATGGGAAAGTCTAGACTTCGTGGAAGTTCGCCTGTTTACCTCTGCCCCTCCCCCCGGGCGTCATCACCGCCCTCGTCAGTGCATGAGGACTGGGAGACGGAGACGGCCATGTGCACTTCACGGCCAACCAGCCTGGCCATCCCTCGCACAGGTTCGCCCGCCGCTAACTATCCCTCGCTGTCCGAAATCCTGTCCAACACGGCCTCGCCACCATGGACCCTCAGTGCCTTCACGGCCTATTTGTCCCAAAACCACTGCCTCGAGACGCTCGAGTTCCTCATCGAAGCCGAGCGCTATCGGACCGCTCACTTGCAGCTGTTGACGAGGCAGGAGCACATCTCCCAGCAACAACTCGAGGCTGTCCGCGACATATGGCAGAGGCTGCTGCAGACGTACATCTTGCCGTACAGCCCCCGCGAGGTTAATTTGCCAGCCCCCGTCCGAGATCGCTTACTGCGCCTTGGCTTTTCCGCCATGCCCAGCCCGCCGCAGCCCTCGGAGCTCGACGAATCCATCGGCATCGTACAGGAACTGATGAACGACTCGGTGCTGGTGCCTTTCTGCGAATCCGTCACGCCAACCGTGGCCGAGTCGCACGCCGAAGACGAGACGCGAAATGTGCGGCACAGCCGCTCGCGGCTGAGGATCCCGAAAGACCTGATGGCTTCCGCCGAGGAAGCCTCGCATTCGCCCAAAGCCGTCCTCCTGCCCTTGCTGGGCCTGAGCCGGAGCAGTCTGCACGGCAACCGGTCCGCGTCCGGGTCCGCGTCGGATCTGCCCGACGCCGACCTCGCGACGGACGACAGCAGCAGCCCGAACTCGACACCCGGCACCGAGCCCGTGACGCCACCGACGACGCCGCCCACCTCCGATTTCACCTTCAACGCGTCGCCCAACACGCTCCAGCGGGCCATCTCCGGCAACGGTTGGAAAAGGATGAGCGCCAAGCTGGGACTGAGTAGGAAGAACCGATCTACGCGCCGATCGCAGCCCACAAATCTGCCATCGACGAGCCACGACGGTGACCTGCCGCCTCTGCCCCACAAGAGCTCCGAGTCTCCCTTATGAGGGTTGCAGGCCATGCCGTTACACGAAGTTACTACCTGCGCCACAAGCCACATCCCCGAGATGGCCGCAAGGGATGGGAACGGCTCGCCCACGGCGCCGTGGGATGACCCCCATCCTGGGCAACGAGTCATGTTGTCCCAGCCTGCCCCCGGTACATGCGGCCATCCTCAGACGATGCGTGGTAGTGATTTCGTGGGCGGTGTGGCCGCAAAAGAAGAAGCTGCGCTCGAGCAACCTGTCTCGGAGCCGGTTCGCCGCAGCCCGCCCACCTGGCATCGCAATACGATGCCGAGGCCCCTGACGATCCCTGCCCAGGTGCCCGAGGAGCCCGAGTCCAAGAGCGCTCCAGTGATCCGTTCTCGTCGGCTCAGCTTTGGTGAGCCGGTCGACCCAGTATCCGCCGGCGCGCCCCAAGTTCCCCAGCAGGCTGGCGAAATCGACACGGACACGGAAACCGAGATTGGCGCCTTCCTGGACGAAATGGATCCCGAAGACCCCAAAGGGGCCGAACTGTCGCCCTGCTTCCTCAGTGACTTCTCCAACCACCTGGGCATCTCACCGGGCCAAGAGGACGATGACGTATCCGTAACGGTCGTGGGCTCAGCTTCGTACAGCCGTATGAGCTCATCAGAGGATCTGTACGGCTGGGAGGCCGAGCTCGAGAAGAAGGCGCAGTGCGGCATGGACGACCCCGAGTGTTTCTGCCGCTGCGAGCCATTGCATTACGAGCGGGCGGACGGAGGCAAACGCAGCCTCCTCCACCGCGTTTTCAGCATCCCCTCGGCCCGGAGAACCAGCCCTGGCGCGTAAAGGGCCTGGCCCGGCCGCGGGGCCTCGCGTGAGAGCAGACGAGTTGCGCCCTCGCAGGACATGGGGGGCGCACCGCATGATTATACGTTACAACAGCATTAAATCCGGGGGCCCAAAAATTTCACAGGAAAACACTTCATCTTATCGGCGTTTACGACCGAGGCGGGCCAGGCGACTGGTCCCCCCAGGCGGTTTTTATTTCAGCAGGTTGGCACAACGGGGGGAAACAATCGAATAGACGGCGGGCATTTGGTGCATTATTCTGGGACTGTATCTGTTTGGCGAGGCGTTCAAGATATCAGAGGGCGATCATTACTATCACGCGACAATATCCCAGGTTCCCCGTCAATACCGGGGGGGAACAGCAATTTTGGTTACTTGGCTTTGGACGAATCACGGCCGACGAAGGCAATCCATGCCATCGCCGCCGATGGGGAGAGGGGGGAGTACACACGATGCTATTCATGAACGCGATACGGTTGATGAGGCCATCAAGAGTTTAGGTAGAGATAATGCTGCAACGATGGGTGTGATCCAAGCAAGCGTGCACGTGGCTGTTCCTCCTTGTTCGCTGGCCTCCTTGATGCCCCGATCTAGGAAATGCCCATCGACGGGAGCTTCGGGCATGATCCCCGGCGCGTACCCAAGGCGTAACCGGCAAACCCATGTTCCAACGCTCATGCACCCCGCCGGGCGATGGAGTTAAGAAGGCCCCCGCGTATTGGCCGGCTGCCCGATGCATGACGGGGGGAAGTCGTACTCCTGACTCCTCGCCGACGCACCCGGGTAGCCATCCTGATTCAGAGAAACGGGGAAGGGGGTGTACTTGGGCAGGCCGCCCACCCTCCTTGGCCCCCCCCTGGATGCCTACTGTAGGGCAGGAAGGTTGCAGACGCGGCGATTCCCGACAGGAAGAGACATCTCACTAGCCATGGTCGCGAAGGAATATGCCGGCGCCGATGGGACGTTGCAAAGAAGAAGGTATGCAGTGATGAGGCTAACGGGAGCTTGATTTGGTTTCCTGAGCTTTTTTGGGGGGGTCTCCGCGGAGATGGATCGGGAGCGTTGTTGCAGTTGGGGGGATTGCGCGAAGCTGTCGTGGCCCTTCAGTCGGCTTCGCATGCGAAGGTGGTGACGACGACGACGAGCCGATCGGCCCACGCGGTGAAACCGGCAGGAAGAACAGGCAAACGACCTCTATCACGGCCGCTCGATGCGAGTTGTTGGGTGGTGGTTCGGTCAAGCCCCTTTCCCTCGACGGATAGTCCCAACTCGCCCGCTGCCGTGACCCAACGGGAGGGCCCAGAACAGGAGGTTCCTAGCGTAAGACCCTGCATGAGGTGACAAAGGGGCCTCCATGTTTTCGGCGTCGTCGTGGCTTCTCCCTCTCCCGCTCTTCCGCTCTCGCCTTCGATCTCGCGCCGGTTGGGAACCCCGGTGGTTGCTACACGCGGCCACGGCTACAAAACAAGTTGGCGGACAGGGCAAAATCTGGTCTATTTTGAGCGGGTCGCCTTGCCGAATGCAAGCCGCCCCCTTTCCACGCCGTCGGTGGCGCTTTCCAGAATGGTCTTCGGTCTTCGCTGCCACCAGGGGGGATGGCGACGGGCTTCGCGGTGATCATGTGTGAAGCCTGACTCGCCACCGCCCAGGGACAGGCCAGGCTATTCGGGCCAGTGACGGAGCACCCGGCTGCGGATACTTGTGAGAAACCCGCGGACCGGCTTGGGCGCCGCAGCCGCCGGGTGGTGACTTGCGAGGATCAGGGGGCATTACGGCACTTGTCACGCCAGCTGCCACGGCCGGACGATCCCGTCGTCGCCCGTAGTGACAAGCATCTCCTCGATGCCTCGCTTGTCAGGCGCACACTGCGCATCGTACCGCTTGCACCAAATGACGTGATTGACCTCAAAGGGACCGTGGGCCTTCTCCACAGTTCCCATCACCTTCCAGGTCGTGGCCCCTCGGGGTCCGTTGGCAGCGCTGGGGGCCTCGGTGTGGCCGTTGGCCATGGGAACATCGCCGTCCAGCTCGGCGGCGGCCTCGTCCTGAGCGGCGTGGCCGGACGGGCCCCGCACAGCCGAGTCGCTCTCCTCACCGTCCTCTTCCCTGTAAATGGCGATGACACCGTCGCTGCCTGTGCTGGCCACCATGCCGGAGTCGGCGCTCCACGAGGCCGAGTAGACGTCCCGCGTATGGGCACTGGGCAATGTCGCCGTGCATTCCCATTCCTCCTTGAGTGACCGGCGCATGGTGTTGGGAATGCCGCCAATGGCTCCCCAAGCATGCCGCGGCGCTTCGTCGCCATCGTCGCTTTCCTCCTTGAGGGTCCATACCCGAATGGTGCGGTCGGCGCTCCAGGTGAGCAGGCGTGGGAACATGGTGCCTTTCGGTTTGGGTTCCCACTGCACGCCCCAGACGGTGCCGCCGTGGCCCTCCAGCACTGCCACGCATACCCACTCGCCGTCGTCGTCCTCGCGCCATATCCGCACGGTATCATCGTAGCTTGCGCTGGCCAGTACGTCGTTACTGTAACGGCCGCGGCCACTGCGGTTCGTCTCGGGACACCAGGCAATGGCCTTGACGTCGCCCTCGTGCTCGTTCAGCACGGCGACCGTCTCCCACTCGTCGTCAGCCTCGCTTGCGCCCACATCCTCCCAAATCCAGACCGACTTGTCCCGGCTGCAGGTGGCGAGGTACTGCCCGGTGGGCGAGAAGGCCACCGACTTGACCTCGGAGTCGTGCCCCTCCAGGACGAGAGCAAACTCCCAGTCCTTCTCGCCCTCGGCGTCGTTGCCGCCCGTAGCCTCGCCGGCGGCGTCGACTTTGGGACTGCCACCGGCCGTGTTCTCGTCTTCCCAGCGCCAGAGACCGGCGGTTGAGTCGAAGGAGCCTGTGACCAGGCACAGTTTCGGCGACGGCAGATTGGGTTTCCAAGTGACGGAGCGTACGGAGCGCGTGTGGCCACCGCTAAGGGTGCTGTGCGAGCTGAGGGTCGAGAGGGAGAAAACAGTGGTGGATTTCTGATGGGCCGTGGCGATGAGAGGCAGGGTCGGGTGCGGCGCCGACGCCCAAGCGCGATCGTACAGCTCTGGCTGGAAATGGGGCAGCGCAACAAGTTTCACGCCCGCCTGGGAGGTCAGAGGCGGGGCCGCAGCCTCGACGGCCGTCTCGGGCGGTGACATTGTGGGCGGGTCTCGCGAGCTGGCCTTGTGTCGCCGATCTGTTGAGAAAAAGGGCGTGGTATCCTCGTCGCGGCTTCGGTGCGGTTATGATTCGGGCGGGAGGAGGCGGTTTTCGATTCTTGAAGAGCGAGGACGGGCGACAGGCTCTTAGAGTTGCCGAAAGCGCATGGCCATGGGATGGGGCGCATCCCGATAAGATCATTTTCTGCACTTATCGGCCTGTATCGGACTGACGTATTGAGGGGTCGGGGCGATCGGCCCTTCTGGCGAGCCCTTCGAGCCTCTGCCCCTCCACTAACGACAACACGCTTCAGCTGGCCCAAAGCCTCCACCCCATCAAGTAACCGATGTAATCGCTGTCAACAGCAGGACCGAGACCTACCCCTCGTGTCTCCCGCACCCGTATCTCGTAGCGTCGTAATGCCCGGCAGTCGTGGCGCCGACTATGCACATACATGTACCTCATACACACCTAGGGCTTACCTTCTCGCCAACTATTGCTTGGGGCACTTTACCTACCTCTCTTGCTAGGCGTCATTCCGAGACGGCAGCTCCTGGCTCCCTCGCTGGCCGCCTCTGCGCTTCCTCCTCCAGCACACCCACCACGGCTCGGTACTCGAACGCGGCCCGTTCCGCGGCCACCTTGTCGCCCGCATTGCGCATTGTCATCTCCAGGTGCGCCAGAACCCAGGCTTGCCGGCCTCTCATGTCGGCATCGTGCACAGGAAGCTCGAGCAACTCGTCAAATGAGGCCAGGGCGCCCACGGCGTTCTCTTCCTCCATCGCTGCCTTGAAACTGAGGAACAGATACCACTGCCGTAGATGGGGTACAAGCCGCAATGCCGAGGCGAAGCTGCGCTCGCTAGGTGGCAGCGTTTGGGACACAAACGAGATGGTGTCGTACACGCCGGCCAGGACATCCTTCCAACGAAGCGGTTGCCTTTCGATGGCTTCCAGAACCCGCTGGCACTCCGAGACGGCGACGTGCCGGTCCAGAAACCCCTCGTCTGCCTGGACGCTGAGAAGCCGTGTGCGGAGTTGCAGGTTCTCCATGGCGAAAAAGGGGCTATCGGCACACCGCGCTGCCATGCAGTCCATGTAGAAGGTGATGAGGTGACGGGCGTACTGCTGAATGTCCGCCGACTCCATGCGCCGGATCTGCCCCATGACACGGCTCAGCGGATGGGCAGCACCGTTGACAATCTTGCAGAGCTCATGGATATGGGCTATTACTAGAACACCCCGTGTCAGTAGCATCTCAAGAGTAAAGGGGGGATTATAGAGAGGAATGACAGGTTGTGGCGGAGCATGCTTCGGAGCCAGGGCGACAACAACAAAAGAGTGTAGCACGAGGCCGAGGGGGAGGGAATCCGTGCCGAAAGAGAGGATGGAGAACCCCGAGAGTGGCTTACAGGACCGCGCCATCTCGGGCCGATCGACCAGGAAGCGGCAGATGGCGAGGTAGGTATAGATGAACAGGCGCGAATTGCCGTCCTGGAGGAACCTCTTGTACTGGTCCAGGGCTTGGCCAAAGGCCTGGAAGGCCGGGGCCGTCTCTCCGCGCTGCAGCATGCCGTGCGTCTGGTTCAGCGTCTGGTTCCAGAACAGGAGCTGGCGCGTGTACTCGGCGTTGCGCAGCGCGCCCTCGCTCTGCCACAGCCGGGGGTCGACGGACGCCCGCACGTGGTCGCGGAGGAGATGCATGCACTCCTCGGGCACGCGGACGGCCGCCGGGGCCGCGAGCACCAAGGCCACGGGCGAGGGCGTCCGCGGGGCGGGGTCGGCCGCCCGAACGACGCGGAGCCCCGGCCGTTTCGTCCGGCGCACGTACTCCTTGAGCCGCCTCGAGTCGACCTGGCGGCCCTCGAACAGGACCACCGGGGCAAGATCCCCCATGGCAATGGCCTCCTGGGTTTGCTTCTGCTCCAACAGCTTCGACACCAATTCGTATCGCAAATTCTTGTTTACATTCCACTTCTTGAAGCGGGCCTTGTACATTTTCTTGCTGTGGGTGGATGTCAGCATCGCGTCGCCTCGCGAGGTGAAGGGTGGAGAGGGGGTGTCCTCGGCCGGCATACGTTGCAAGGAACCCATGCTTATCACGCATCGTCTGGACGACGTGGTCCAGGCTCATGCCGCGTTCCTCGTAGAGATGGGTGATGGTGCCGCGATACGCCTCCCAGTCGCCGGCGGAAGCCCATCGGGGCGGCGATACGGCGGAGTCCGATCCCGAGCCCGAGTCCGGCGGCGTGATAATGTCCGCGTCGGCCATGGCGACGTGCTGATTGATGGCTTCATGTGACTGACCATGCTGGTCTAAGTCAAGCGCGTGGTCTCCGACGGGGCGACCAGAGAATCAGTTGATCATGTTGCTCCGGCCAGCGAAAGCGAGTGGAAGGGGGTTTCCAGAAGCGTTGCTCCTTTTTGAAAGAATGGAAGCTCGAGTACGGTGCAAGTCGACCTGGTGGTTTCGGTGAAGTCTTAAGGGAGCCAGCGCTCTCATCGCGGAGCAGGCGAGGCAGGCAGGCAGGTAGGGCAGGTAGGGTATGTACACGAACGCCGGCTTGCACTTGCCCCCGTAGGCGATCATCACTAGTGCCGTATTCTAACGGCTTCGGGTTAGCGAGGTAATCAATCTATTTAGAGGCCCGTCCGCCCGTCCCCTCCTGCCCTCCACCCTCCAACAACAACACGGGTCTTGCTTGCGCTTATATACGTCAAGTAAGTAGGTATCCGTTGTACAAGATGGAAGTACATCTCATCTTTCTTACCTCAAGATGTATGACAGGCCTGGTTAAGATTCACGGCAACAGACATGAGGACTTAATTATGTAGGTAAGTGTGTAGGTATTCTTATGCAGGAAGACACTGTACAAATAGGTAGGCGAACAAACCCGATGCAGACTACCTGAGGTAAGTAAGAATTTAGTAGTCGAATCTGTAGAGTTGGAAGTACTTCATTACCTGATTATCAATTCGGAGTTGTCCGTCCGAATCATCGTGCATGTGTATGCCTTCGAGAATTACCCGCGTCTGCCCTCACAAATTCAAAACGAGCCGTCCCGTCCGGCAAAAAAGTGGTGATAGATGCATGCACCCATGCTCGCCCACCGCATGCCCTTGGCCGGGTACCCTTTGCTTTTTCTCCGAGGTCGGGTCGGGTCGCACACACCGCGTGTGGTACATGGGCGACTCTGTCCAACATGTCGATTATGGGCGCCGTGAGATCACCGGGGGGGTTCTCCTGGTTGCGTGACCCGTATGTGGCTGACAGTCTAGTCGTCCGGGATTTGTCATCTGGTCATACGTTCTCTCACCAGGCCGAGCCCGGGATGGGACTGCGAAGACGGCGAGGTACCGAGTTTAGGGGGCTGAAACCAAGGCTTCGTGTCTGCGCACTCCCTGGCATTTCGACCTCATGCCCCCTTCCGCCCCCTCTTCCAGCCCAGTGACCAAAACTTCGACCGCTTACGGGTGTTATGCCGGCTAGGGCATGCCACCTTCGCGAGTTGGATGTCTGGATACGACAGGCCAGGCCCGGCCAGGCCCGGCCGTGCCCGGCTTTTCTCGCCAGGACGTCTCGGACCCTGTATGTGCAATCGTGTATAGACTAGCATAACTTCCAAACGTGCCAAAAAAAAAAAGCCCTGACCTGGACCCCCAAACGCCACCCAAGCACGCCGGCACCGTAGGGCGCCAGCGACCACATAGACTCATATTCCCAACGCCGTGGAGCCGCACCCACAACCATGTCGGCTCCATGAATTTCACAAGACCTGCCCGCGCAGCGCAGCACGGGGCCCGGGAGACTAGCTCCGCAGGGCCTCCAGCCGGTGCCGCATCTGGTCCATCATGGCATCGGGGTCTTCCTCCTCCTCTTCGGCCGCCACGGGCTCCGGCGCCACAGGTGCGCTGGGCAGCGGGCCCGTCTGCTCCATCTTGCCCTTGAGGATCTCGCCGAGCACCTTGTCGACCTCTTCCTCGGCCTCGACCTCCTCGTCCTCGAAGGCGGTGTCCTCGGGCAGGACCTCGCCCACCATCTCCTCCACGACACCGGCCTTCATGAGTTCCATGCTCAGCTCGCGCATGGTGCCGGCCAGGGCGGGCAGCTTGACGAGCTGGTTGACCTCCTTCATGATGCCCACGCTGGCCTTGATGGAGCCCTCGATCTTGCGGAGAGCGAAGGCCTCGTTCACCTGCATCTGGACGCTGTTGAGCTGGGCCTTGGAGGTGACGAGACGGTTCGACTGCTTGCGCGCGCGGACGACCTCCATGGCGAAGCCGCGCGCTTCCTTTTGTGCCTGCTTGGCCATGTGGGGGCTCTTCTGTGCGCGCTTGTCGGCATCCTTGATGTACAGCTTCGCTTTGCGCTCCGCCTCGGCAGCGTCCCGGATGCCCTTTTCGAGTTGGCGGATGTTTCTCCGGATGAGTTCGCGGCATTTCCGTTGCTAGCATACTAGTTCAGCCTGTCGGACCGGAACGAGGGGTGGAGGGGGGAGGGGCAAGAGCGCGCTGGGAAGACGGCCAACGCACCTGTTCGGCGGGTGTGGGCTTGTAGCCCATCATGGACTTGCCAAAATTCTTGATGCCCTCCATGGTAACGATGGCGCCTGTAAACGCAGGATCTTGGAACCAGGAACAGCGGGAGGTGGAGGGCGAGAAGAGGACGAGGCGACCAGCGAGCGGACGAGCAAAGGAGGTTGGGCCCGGGGAAGCGACCGGCCTCTGCGGCGAGGCTTTTCCGACGGGTGCCTGGCAGCAGATGGGAAGGCGTCGGCAACAGCGGAGGATGCGTGTACAGCTAGATAGCTAGCTGGTGGTTCAGACAGAGAGATGTACGTTGAGGCTGCTTGGCCGCACTTCGGGGGGGTCAGTAAATGGGCAAGCGGCATGCGATTGACGGGCAGCACTTCTGACGTCGGATGTTGGGTTGGGTTGGCTGCATATACAGCCTAGGTAGATAGCAGTCTAGCTCCCTAACTGGGCCCCGAGGCTGGTATTGGAGGCAGGCTCGGCTGGCAGACTGGGATTATGTTTGGAGGGGGGAGAGACTAGTGATGATGTACCTACAGGAGATGGAGGGGGAGGGGGGGATCTGGACTTTTTTTTGACGTCGGGAATCGGGGCGGGATCCCATACTGGGTACAGGGCCCCGGGTCCTGGGCTCTTCTCCAGGCCTGAGCGAAGGTTATGGTAGCCACTAGGATAAGTAGGGTACCTCTTGATGAGCCACCGTAGCCACTGCCAGCCGGTCGGGTAGCGGGTGTTTGGGGCAATCTTCCTATCCGCTGAATAACATGTAAGATCGATGCACTACCAGGTACTAAGGGAACATACATCATCCATCCAGACACATCTACATATTCTGATTCTTCCATATTTCTCAGGCTTCATACCTGGAGGTTCCAAGTATGCACCCAACTACCTCCAACCGCCATTATATTTGCACACTCACCTAGGAGCATTAGACTGTGGCGAAGAGGTTACCTACCCAGGTATACTGCATCTTGATCGATATCGGAAACTGCTGTGCAATGGTCTAAATTACCCCGCCAATTGCTTTGATCCCCCGCCGGGCGCCAGGGTGGCCTACCTATGAGGAGGTAGGTACAGATCGATGCACACCTCCTTCCATGAGTAAACGTGGTATGCAATAGGTAGCCGCAGATAAAGTCGCTACCATCCAGTCCTGAAGTAAGCCTGTAGTTGTCCCTGGACTGTGAAGATCTGCAGGGTCCGACGGATTCATAGCATAGAGGGAAAGCGGAAGTGATTCGTTACGGGGTGGGATTCCATGTATGCAGGTGATAAGTGAACCTACCTACCTCTATAGAAGACCAGGTAAGCCAATACGATGAATACATACTCATGGAGGAGAGGCTGTTTGTTCATCTGCACACCTCTTCACCCGTGTATCTATCCAAGGAGGAGCTCGGTCTATGCGTCATGGGGTAGACCCCGGCCGAATTCGCTGACTGTGAATGGCGGCTGGGTGGGAAACGGACGAGGGAGTGAAATCAATCACCGGAGGAGGGAGGGAGGGGGGTTCACCCGGAATCCCCCCCCTTGCTCGTGAGATACCTAGGTTGGGGAGGAATAGATGCGTACTTACCTACCTACATTCAGGGCTCCCTGCCTGCCTCCTACTTGGACCTGGACGTATTGTTGCCTCGACTGTAATGAGACGAAGATGTATAAGAGGCAGGTAGATACTTACTCTAAATACAACAGGTTGCAATACCTCATCTATACGGGGGCTCCGGCAGGATGGGACAGGGTTACATAGTACGGGAATATCGTTCCCACCAGCAGCCGTTTCGGAGCGGGCGGGCTTTGTCGGCAATCTTCTTAGAAGTTCTGAGGCTTTCTATTGCGAGAGACCGTCAACGCAGGGTCAAAGACCCCGCCTCCCAGCTAAGGTATGGGATCCCATATGCGGAATGCCTAGGCCCAGGCAGGTCACATCTTTCCATGCCTACCAAGTCCATCCAATACTAATGTTAGGTAAATAGGTACATCTTACTAGTAGGTACGGGAAGGTGGTAGCTCGTTGGCTGCACCGCATTTTGAGCGTCCACCTCCCCTCCCCCCCCCCCCCCCCCCCCCCCCCCCCCCCCCCAAAACCAAAAGCTGGGCAGCCAAAGCATCCATCCATCCCATTTCTGCTCTGCCTTTGCAGCCTCACACACAAACACCGGAAACGTAACAATCCTCTTCCACAAACCACCCAACAACAGGATCCCGCACGACCACTTTACTCTCCGCGACGCTTTCTGCTTTTCCGCCAGCCCTTCCCCATCCCGACTGCTTTTTGGAGCATCGTGTGTACTTCGGCGCGCCTTCTCATCTTCCACCCCCCCACCACACACACACACGCCTTTCACCATGTCGCAGGATATGTTGACTCCCGAAGGCAAGTCTTTCGCTCTCCTCCCCCTCCCCCTCCCCTCCACCCCCGTCGCCTCGCCCGTCCCCGGGCTGTTCCTCGCCCTGGCTCTCTGGCAACCAGGCGGCGCACACGCACCTTCCTGCCCCGCCTGCCCCGAGGTCGCTGCCCCCACGTCGTCCGATCTCGAAACTGACTCCCTCGGACAGTTCTCTGGGCCCAGCGCTCCTCCAACTCGGACCCCGAGAAGAACTTCATCTACTTGACCATCACCGTCCCCGATGTTCCCCCCTCGAACCTCAAGCTGGACCTCAAGTCCGACTCTCTGACCTTCGAGGGCCGTTCTGATACCCTGAAGCGCAATTACCACCTGGAGCTCGCTTTCTTCGGCGAGATTGACCCTGAGAACAGCAAGATCAACCACACCTCGCGCAATGTCGAGATGAAGCTCCGTAAGAAGGAGCTTAAGGAGGAGTACTGGCCGCGCCTGCTGAAGGAGCCCAAGAAGGTTCAGTTCCTGAAGACCGACTTCGACAAGTGGGTCGACGAGGACGAGCAGAACGAGGCTCCCGAGGAGGACTTCTCCAACTTTGGCGGCATGGGTACGTAGCCATCCCCCTCCTTCAACACTACGCGGACGTACAAGCTAACACGGGCGGCAGGTGGCATGCCCGGCATGGGTACGTGAACTCGCCAGCGCAACTCGTCGCACGACTTGCGACACCAGCGGGCAACTGACTTTCCATATGATCCACGTTGCTAACGAGACGGCTCTGGCAGGTGGCGGCGGCGACTTCGGTGGCATCGACTTCTCCAAGCTTGGCGGCGGCGCTGCCCCCATGGGCGACGAGGAAGACGACGAGGACGATGAGGACGACGAGGACATGCCGGCTCTGGAAGGAGAGGACTCCAAGGAGGCCGAGACCGCGGCCAAGGACAAGACGGCCGATGCCGAGGGCAGGAAGGCCGACGCCTAAGTGTTGCACCGAGCACACATGATCAACCGGCCTTCTTTTCCACGGAAGGGAGAGCTGGTTGCGAACCCACCAGAAGTTGTTGCACCTCGGGGCGTTAGAGAGCAGGAGTAGGAAAGGAAAACTCTTGCACGCTGGATGAATCCTACTTGGCAACCTTTTGGGCTGCTGTTTTTTGCGAAGTACAATTTCTAAGCTTTCAGTTGTCATCAACTGAGACACACGGCAGCCGCATGCGATACTGGCGCAGGGATCGGATATTCGATGCTTGTGCACGGTTTTGGTAGTTATTCGGGCGGGTGGCCATAGTTTCGCCACCTGATGCCTCCTGCGTCCATACCAAGGTCCGGGTGGTAAGATATGTTTTGACGGTGGACAGTCTATGGCGGCGGCTCTTATGCCGCGACAATGCAACTGAGTACTTGATAATTCCCCTTAGTTCCAGAACAGGAGGAATAAGAGTCACAGTTCTTTAGAGACTCGCAAACAGAGGCTTTCGCTTTTGCCTAGACACATACAAGTCGGCGGAGATCCGACCGTTCTCCGCACATGCCCACCCATCAGCTCGGCCCTTTACGGAGCGAGGCTCGTCCCGGCCTTCTCCCCCGAGACCGGGGACTCGAGCGGGGGAGGACCCGAGACCGTCGCTTCCCCTTTCCGACATGGCCGAGGTTGCACAAGAGCCCAAGCTATTATCAGCGGTTCTTTCGGGCCCAGCTGGACCGGGCGGTGTTCCCAGTATCACGCCTTGCCACCTTGAGCCATTCATTGGCTGCTTGAGGAGTCACATGTATACAAGCAATCACCCCTACTATGGGGGCCGGCCGGCATGGTCGAGTACGTGCAAGATAGCCGGCTGTATACTGCTTTATACATACCTCCTGATTACTACCATCCTAATCTCTAGTGGTACCGCTCACTGATGCATACCGGGAAAGATGTATGTTACAGGGAAGTCAGAGACGCGGCCGGCGTGGGGAATGGCAACGTTGCGAGGGAAAAACAAGGGTCCACTGTACGACTGGCAACCCCCAGGCAAATAAATTCTGTATTCGGTTTCGAACGAGATATTCTAGTCTATCGCGGGTGACGCCGCCTCTATTGCACAAAAAACTCGGATTCTAGTAGCCAGTCCGTCCCCACGGTGCTCTAGTACATCGCTGGTCTTATATCGAGAAGATTCCGACTCATTAATGGCGAGTTCTCCAAGCCGGGTCGCCAGGAGCCGCTATCACCAGGGGGGCCTATGTCCAAATCCAGCTTACGATGCAAATCCATCCTTTCTGCGTGGGCTCGGGCTCCTCGGGCTGCTGATCGGCCTGGTCGAGAGCCGCCTTCAGGGGGATGGCGTCAAGCGACACGACCTTGGTTTTCTTAAGGAATTTCCAGACGAGGTAGGCCGTGAGGACTAACGGGTAGTCCCTGGTTATACACATGTCAGCTTTGCTCGCATCCGAAGCGTAGGTTGAGAAACCGGGCAGGGGGGGAGGGCCGACGGCGCCACAGCCGTGACTTACAAGTAGGAGGAGACAAAGGTGGCGGGGTCCCAGTTTCCCGGCGTAAAAACGGTGAAGCCACTGGTGAGCATGATGATGACGCACATGAAGAGCCCGGCGGCGGAACTGTACACTGACAAGGGAGACGCTCTGTTAGTATAGAAGAAGGGCAGGGGGAGAGGTCTTCTTTCGACTCACGAGTCCAGGCATTATGCCACGGAAGCCTCGTCTCGGCAATGTGTTGTTTCCTCAGGGCGAGCTTGAGACGCATATGGTTGAGCAGAATGGTCGACCACGAGACGAGCACGCCGGCGGCGGTGAGGTTGACGAGCCAGAAAAAGACCGTCAGCGCGCCGCTGGAGAGGCTCATGAAACTGAGCAGCATGAAGACGGTGAACAGCAGCACGCACACGTACGGCGTTCCCCAGCTCGTGGTGCGCAGGAACACCTTGGGGGCCTGCCCCTTGAGGGCCAAGCCGTAGAGGACGCGGGTGCCCGAGAGCAGGCTCTGGTTCGAGGCCGACCAGGCCGAGGTGATGACGACGGCGTTCACGACCGAGGGGATGGCGGGGATGCCCGCGGCCGAGGCGGCAATGACAAAGGGGCTCTGGGCGGCCGTGCCGGAGGCGTCGCCGAGCCGGGGGTCGTTGCTGGCCACCAGCATGCCCACGATCAGCACGGCCAGGATGTAAAAGATGACGATGCGGGCGAAGACGCGCTTGCAGGCCCGCGGGATGGCCCGCCGGGGGTTGCGCGCCTCGGCCGCGGCCATGGCGAGCGACTCGACGCCGGCGAAACTGAAGACGGCGCCGGTCATGACGCTCCAGAAAGCGAGGAAGCGACCCCAGTCCCCCGTGGCGATGGGGGCAAGCTCGGCAAAGGGGCCGGGGTCCTGCCAGTACTTGAAGCCGATCCTCTCGGTGCCCGGCACGCCGCCCAGGTCGATGACGAGGCCCATGACGATGAGGAAGACGACGAGGAGGATCTTGATGACGGCGAAGACGAACTCGACCTCGCCGAAGAGGCGGACGAAGGAGAAGCCGACGGCGGCCGTCAGGGCCATGAAGACGACGATCCAGACGGCGGGGCTGACCACGTCGGCGGGCCACCAGTACGAGAAGAGCACGCAGATGGCCGTCAGCTCGGCGGGGATGGAGAGGACGTTGCCGTAGACGAGGTTCCAGCCGACGGCGAAGCCGAGGGCGGGGTCGACGAGGAACTCGGCGTGGCGCACGAAGGCGCCGGTGACGGGCAGCAGGGTGGCGGCCTCGCCGAGCGCGAACTGCACGCTGCACACGACGAGGCCGACGGCGGCGTAGGCGAGCAGCGCGCCCAGGGGGCCCGCGGTGCCGACGGCGGCGCCCAGCCCCAGGAAGAGCCCCGTGCCGATGGCCCCGGCGATGGCCAGCATGGACAGGTGGCGCTGCTCGAGGCCGCGCCGGAGGTCGGCGTCCTCGGCCGTCGTGAGCAGGTCGCCCGCGTGGCCGCCGCCCGCCGGGCCCTCGTCGTCGTCGCTGTCGCCCCCGCCCCGTTCCGCGTCGCAGGCCGTCACCGCCGCCGAGGCAAAGGTGCCGTAGGCGGCGGCGCCGGCGACCTTGGGGTCCGACGACGACGACGGCGCGGGAGACGTCGCCATCTCCGATTTTCGCGCCGGAAGGGGGGAGGGGGTGTGGTGGGTTGTGCGCTTGACGAGGCGTGCCGAGCGGTGGTATATGGTCTGGGTCAGTTAGTCGGCACCGTCGAGGAACTTTCCAGCTTGGCGCTCAAGTGTGGGCGGTGCGACAAGAAGCGTCCCAAGGTAAGTAATTACTATCTGAGGCAAGAACCTCATAGAGACAAGACCTGCCCTCGCGACTGGGGGGGGGGAACGCGGCAATTGTGTGGTACATCGTATATTATCACCCAGCCCCCATGGCGTGCTCGACATGGATCTTTGCGCCGAGCAGGCGCATTCGCGGTATAAGCCGTTATCTTCGTGGGCCGGCGCTTTGATTGACCGTCCTCCTCCGCTACCCGGACAGGTAAGCAATATTGTCTACTTAATAATAGTGAGTGGCCTGGGTACCATGTACGAAGAGGTAACTAATTGGAAGTAGGTCATGTACTTCCATGGGAACGAGCATCCATCCAATGACGATAAACAAATATGGGGCACCGCCGCTGATATCGAAATCGCCGGACGGCACACACATCCCATCCATCCCACGAACGGATGGACCGCATGCATCACCACCGAGGATGGAAGAAGGCGCGTGGGAATACCCATCACCAGCCACCTCGGCCAATATTTCCATCACGTAGCAAAGGAGGAAGGGAAGGATGGGCCCCATGTCCGAGTTGTCTTGCATACCAGGTGGATACCTAGCCATACGTAGGTAACTTACGGGTTTCCTCTGTTTACACCATGTTTCGCCGTGGCTCCCTCTCTCTCCCATTCAGGGCTCTTTACCGTTCCTAACATCCATAGACGAGGCCTGCTTTCCTCCTCGCCACTCCTACCATCTTACGACTTACTGCCCATCACCCGTCGGCATCTGACTGCACAAGGTTACCCGGCCTCTCCTCCCGGGCCGCGCGGGCCCCCCAAGGTGGTTTATCACGCCGGCGCGTCGGGCGGCTCGAACAGGACGTCGCGCCAGAAGGCGGCGATGCGGTCGTCGGCCTCCATGGGCTGCTGGCCGAGGTCGTAGGCGTCGCCGCCGCCGCCGCCGTCGCGCCGGCGGACGGCGGCCTCGAGGCGGGCGAGCAGGGCCTCGAGGCGCGGCGCGTCGGCGGGGTCGTCGGCGAGGCACTCACCCACGAGCTGGCGTAGCTCGGCGTCGACGTCCACGGCGTGCCAGAAGGCCGGGCGCACGTGGCTGGTGAAGCGGCCGCGCGCCGTCCGGACCGCTATGGTCTCGTCTTCCAGCCACTCCCACCAGCGCGTGTCGTCGTCGTCGTCGTCGTCGCCCGCCGCCGCGAGCTCCTGGATCGTCCACGCCGCGTCGTACACGTTGCGGTACACGCCCATGATGCGCGCCGGCGCCGCGTCGGCCGCCCCCCACAGGTCGACGTCATCCTCGCGGTACTTGCTCGTCCGCCCGAAGTCGATCATCTTCAGCGCCGGCGCCGCGCGGTGCTCCCAGTCGTGCGGCGTCAGCTCCCCCACGCAGATGTTCGGCGGCTTGAAGGAGCCGTGCACGATGTTGGAGACCCGGAGGGCGCCCACCATCGTCTCCCGGCCCCTCCCGTGGTCCGGAGAAGACCCTGCCATCATCCAGAGTCAGCACTTTCTCCGGAAAAAAAAAAGGAGTTTCTGGCGCATGTCTCGGGCCGCTCTCATGCCGGAACAACCGAGGTCATGAAATCGGGAGTGGGGCTGGCGTGATTTATACTGAAAGGTATGTCAAAGAACACCGGAGTGGTTGCTTACATCGGGCCATGCCCACCGCCGCGCGGACGAGACACAGGAAAAAGCTCCAGAGGACGCGGTTGGGAAACGGGGCCACATGTTCGGCGCGCTGGGCCAGATGCGCCAGGTCCCCGTTGCGCAGGTACTCAACCGCCATCCACTGGCGGCTCGGCGGCTCGGCGCCCTCGACCTCGTCGACGTCGATGCCCTGGATGAAGTGCTCGAGGCCCCGGAACCGCTCCAGCCAGCTCTTCTCGTTCAGGATCATCGGGTCCGTGGCCGCCCGGTTGGCGAACTTGATCACCACCTTGCCCTCGCCCGGCGTCGTGAACAGCGCCGTGCCGCCGTTGTTGCCGTCCCCGACGGATCGGATGAACTGGTACCCGTGGTTCTGGGTGAAGTACTCGACGAACTCGCGCCGGTACTTCTTCACCGTCGGTCGGCTCATGGCTGCCCTCGTTGCACGTGTTTACTCCGTGGGTCGTGGGGCTGCGCAAACTGTGGTGTCTTCCGCTATGTGATCTGGTGGATGTAAAAGGCAGCCGCGCGCTGTCCGAGGTGCCACTCAATATAACCTTCGACATGGACAAGGAAAACGACACTCAGCTGGCAGCCCTGTGGATGCAGCCTATGAAAGCAGCCCTACGGGGGAGGAAGTACTCCCAGGTTCTAGAAATTTACCTCTTGCAAAGACAGACAGACAGACAGTAGACAAAGGCTCTGGAGTATGGGAACCCTACGAGGGGTACGTGCATTATTCATGGATGATTTACAGCAACACTAAACGTACACGATTCACCGCACACCTTTCCACCATTCCCATCTTCCGACTTTGTTCCATCGGGGTTTGTGCTCTTATTCGTGGGGTGTCGGCCAACAAAGACACCAAACAGGCAGTACGCCTGCTCCCCCGCGGTACCAGTGGATAGAAGGGAGGCGGGGATGGTCGGCCTGATGAAGCTGGCAATTAATCCATGGTAGAGCGGGCCAACCGGGGCACCCTGGCAAGCGATGCGTAGGTATACTGAGATGTCGCCCACACAGCTTAACCTCCGGCGTAGGCCAGCCGCTTTCTTCAGGCAGGCTAAGCCTTCACCTCGCCTTCATGGACGTTGCGGACAAGACAGGCATTCTCTGTCGCACAAAATCCGAAGTCCAAGACCTTCATCAGAAGGCAGCTCCTCCGACACCTTCACCGGAAATCTTCGCAAGTGTCTGCTCGCTCAGGGTGGACTTGAGTTCGAGGACTTTGGTCTCGCGTTCCAGCTTGTCCCACACCGCCAGGCTCTTGCGCAGCTTCTCTTGTTTCACGTACATCTCCTGTCTGATGCGCTCCTCCTCCTCCTTGAGCTGGTTGTAGTGGCCCTGAAGTTCGGACGAGACCCCAGTGTAGACAGGGACCAGAGCCGGATCTACCTTGCCACCAGGAATGATGGGTGGGAGTGAAGAAAGCAACTGTTCGGCGTAGGATGAGGAACGCTTGCTGGAAAGATCCGCCGCGGGACCCTTGGGAGGGTTGAAGGGCTTTGACTGGGCGACCGGGGTCGAAGGGACCGACGACGATGTGGGTGTGGCCCGGGGCCCGGTGGGAACGCTGTTTGGACCTGTCCCGGACGCACCAGGGCCCGCGGTTGGCGGCATGTTACGACCCGGAGTCGTAGAATTCCAGCTTGCCCCACGGTTTCCCCGTCCGTAGCTGCCTCGGGAGGGCACATAGCCTCGAGGGCCCGAGGGGGGCTGTCCGGGACTTGGCATATCCTGGCGACTAGACGGGGCAGGCGTGGGCGCAGGCGCGGGCGCAGGCGCTGGCTGAGTCCGTGAGGGTGTTGGCGCAGTTTCTCGTCGAGGCTCTCGGGTGTCCCGGGTGTCCCGGTTATCCCGGTTGTCGCGGTTGTCCCGGTTGTCACGGGTATCTCGGGGGTCCCGGGGGTCCCGATTGTCGCGGTTGTCGCGGTTGTCCCGGGTGTCGCGGTTGTCCCTGGGGTCCCGGTTGTCCCGGTTGTCGCGGTTGTCCCGGCTGTCCCGGCTGTCTCGTGTATCTCGGCTGTCCCTGGGCCCCGTGGGCGGAGCTCGGTTGAAAACTGCCGGTCCGCGAGGAGGGGATCGGGCAGGCGCATCTGCTGGTGCACGAACAGGGCTTCGATCCTTAGCAGGCGCGTGGTTGGACGATCGAGACAGGGGCCGGGATGGGTTGGGCGAATGCGGCATCGGGCGTTCATCTGGGCGAGCCGGGACGGGATGGGGGGACGATCGCCGCGAGATATCCCGAGAGTGCAGGGCCGAGGGTGGCACGGGGTCGCGCGGCGGCGGCGGCGGCGACGGCCGTCTGCTGGAAGGGCCGAAGCGGTCGTCACGTCGGTCCATACTAGGCGACCGGCGCCTGTACGGGACGCCCCGGGGAGGCGAAGGCCGCCGCGGGCCGGGACTACGTCTGTCACGGTCTCTGGCGTCGCGCGGATCACGACGATCCCGGCCAATGGGAGATCTGGATCGTCCTCTGTACGGCATGTTAGAGAGCGCGTCACGTTTCGCATCAGCGGCAGCGTGGAAATCGTCCAACTCAGACGACCGACGAATGTGACGCTTGTCAGGCGAGAACTGCGCACTGCCTGGTGAGCCGTTCTGCACGGCATCACGGGCCGCCAAGCGATTCTTGACGATGGGCACGGCGTTGGGGTTGTCTGACCCCCCCAAGCCGGCAGTAGCAGGATGTTGACGGGCACGAATGGCGCCCCGAGCAGCGGCGTTTACGCCGTAGCCCGAAGCATTCCTGCCCGGCGACGAATGATGGAGGTCATGCTCGAAGGGAGGTGGGTACGAAGGAGGAGGGGCGGGTGTTTGTTCAAGATAGGGTGGGTACTGGTGCTGAACACGAATGTGAGGACTAGGGAAGTGTGACCTTGCAGAATCGTAGCCCCTTCTGGGAGATCTCGGCCGATCTCTGTCATCCCTCATATCCCGCCTCGGCGAGAAGCGTCGCGGGGGCGGACTTGGGCGCCGGGGGTGGGGTGGAGGAAGGGGGCTGCGCCGTGAAGCAGGTGGTGACGGGCGTCTCTGCGGGCTCCTGGTTCGTTCTCGCCGTCGCCAACTATCCCCCCCTGTAGGCCTGTCGACATCGCGGTCGCGAGACCTGTCCCGGCGGAAGCGATCGGCACTTCTCGAGCGTCTTCGTGGGGTCCGGTCGCGGTCTGGGATGTACCGATCGCTGTCTAGCGCCGGAGGGCTGCGAGCGCGCTCCCGCGGCGGCGGGCTCCTGGGTCTCGGTGAAGTCCTGGGGCGGCGGGCGGCGGCGCGGTCGTTGAATGGCCTATAGGATTCACCGGCGCCGTATCGCGTGACCTCGCCGTCATCGTATCTGCAGAATACCCGGGCTCGTTAGTCCATGTTTGGTGCATGCGTTTCCAGCCGAGGCGAATGGAGACCAGGTGGATGGTGAGACCACGTCCTACGTGACGAAAGTGCTTGGCCGCCATTCGGAATCGTGTAGGACGTCCTGGAAATAGTCGAACAAGGCCTCGGGGCCACAGCTTGGGACGCGCTTACCTCCTGCTTCGAGAGTCGCGATCCATGTTGGTATGCGTTCGCCGCCGCACAGCTGCTGTGTGTGCGCGAAAGCCTGCGCTTCCTCAGGGGGGGAGGATCGGAGTTCCAAATGCAGAGGACGCGGTACTGCGATTCACGCGGCGACTTGGTCGGGTCCCTGCGGTCCCAGGCCTAGGGATGTTGTTGCCAGGGATATTCGCGATGGGTGGCTAACGGACAAGAAGAAAGCAAGTCGTGGGTTTCGGGACAGCTTAAGCATGTGGATGGAACCGTCCCAATTCCTTGGGTAAAGAAGGTACATGCGTCTTTGCCAGCCCGAAACTCTCCAGCTATCACTTATCGATAGAAGCCCCACTGGCCCGCAACTAAAGGTAAGTACATAAGTAGTAAGTAACTTAGGTACTTAGGTATGTACGGAGTACATATGTAACTGCCAGTTCATACTTATCGAAAGCAGGGCAGATATTTGAATTAATGCAAGTGATATACCACGCAGGTACACCCGGGCAGAATTACAGTTCAGGTCGGTATGAACATAGGTACCTCCCTAGGTGCCTAAGCACAGGGGATCGATCCCCTACTGCTGTCTATACTTGACGACATACGTTAACACCTTGGCCAGTCGGTGCATGGGGGCTATTGCTCAACCCCGGGATAGCAAGTATGCACCGGGGACGCCATCGTTCTTCTGCAGAATTCACCAATGATGGCTATTATTATCAGCGGAACAACCGCTTGCCCGTTCAGCACAGGCTATGCTCATTGGCCCTCCATACGGCCTGCCGTGCTATGTATGCTATCCCCTGATCTTGACATTGTCTTCTTCCGTGCTGTCACCCATGTCGTCGGGTGTGAGACGCTCCGTGATCCAGCCTTGCACCTCGGCGGCGTGCTCTTGCATCATCCGGTTTAGGCCAACTTGAGTACTCCGCTTGACGCCGCCGAACCGTTTCTTGCTCACTTTCTTATATAGATCCGAGTCGGTCCAGCAAGCGTGGTCGTTGGCCACGTATACTAGCGAGTTGCGTTTGTACCACCCCGAAAGATCCTCGTCGACACTCGACTTGACCGGCCGCAGACTGCCTGTGACGAAGTTGACCACCCCCGAGATGCGGTCCTTGCACACTGCACCCAAAGTTATTAGTCCCGACCGCCTGGGCTGGAGATGGCATGTTGGATACTCACGGCGTTCCGTCAGCAGCAGTTTGACCCCCAGGTACGCGTTGCCAACGCCTAGCAAAAACAGATCCTCCGCTTCCCAGAGCTGGAGGTAGTTGTCCCAGATGTAATTCATCAACTCCTTGATCTGTATTGAGAGGGTCCTCTCGTCGGCTCCGGGAATGAAGGGCTCTGTGTCCTCTGGATGTGTAATGTAGTGAGGCACATTGACATCCACCACGCCGAAATCATGATGGGATGCCCACTCGATGTATGAGGTGACGCCATCCATCTGTCAACTTGTCAACCAGGCATCCCTCTCGCTTTGCACGGGGGATGCTTACAACGAAGCCGTTATGCGGGTCCACCGTGTTGTCAATAATATCGGGCATAGCAACGAGCTCCGGCCTGTACTGCAGTGTCAGAGGGCGTATCTATGCCAAGGAACGGGACCGCTCACGGATCGTGGATGATCACAATGACCTTCCTCTTCTCCCGGACGTCCGGAGAGATCAGGACTTGGTTTTCGAATGACTTAAACAGGGCGTCGCGTTGGATGAAGAGAGGCACCAGGCCAAACCTCTCAGACAAGATCTGGCGTTGGTACGTCCGGAGAACATCGTGAAGCCGCGAGGTGCCCGGCCCAAGCTCCGGCACATTGATGACTCCAGGACGCATGCATTCCCAATAGGGGGCCTGGGCGGCTTGGACTCTGGCCAACACCTTGGCCGCGTCCTTGTCGATGCGTGGAAGCTCCAGCTTGGGTGGTGCTTCACCCATGAGAGTGCGGGCAACGGCAAGGGCCGACTGAGAGATGGCCTTGAGGTTGTAACCACCTTCAAGACAGACGGCCACCTTGCCACCTGCCAAGGACATGAGCATATGCGTCATGTGGGCGTAGCAGCTGGGCGTCACGAAGCAGCCGCCGAGTTCGTCACCATTGGCGGCGTCAAAGCCAGCCGAGATGATGACGAGGTCCGGGTTGAACTCCTGAGAGATGGGCATGACAATCTTTTGGAAGGCGGCAAGGTATTCCCCGTCGCCCATGCCTTGGTTATTCCAGCCGATGTTGACATTCTTTCCCCGACCCGCACCCTCTCCTACCTGGTCTATACCACCGTCCGCCAAATCGGGGTTGTCCGGCTTGCCGGGGTAGAATTCGCCGTTAGCGTAGACATGCAAGGATATGTAAAGAACGTTCGGGTCCTGCCAAAACATGTTCTGAATGCCGTTGCCGTGATGGACGTCCCAGTCGAGAATCAGGATCTTGCGACACAGATCGGGATGCTCTTTCTGGCATATCTTGGCGGCGACAGGAACGTTGTTGAACAAGCAGAACCCCATAGCCTGGTCGTACTCGGCATGGTGGCCCGGCGGCCGGATCACAGCAAAGGCATTTTTGACGGTGCCGTTGACCACGGCCTTGCACGTCTCGATGGCTCCACCGGCTGCCAGCAGGGCGGCCTCGAAGGACATGGCACCGACGTATAGTGAATCGCGCCCCTGGTCCAGTCTATGGCTGAGCTGGCGCAAATCCTGGGTTCCCATCTCCGAAAGGCTTTGGACCCAGTCGTAGTGGAAGGGCGTGTGCGCCTCACATATCTCGGACCTGGTGGCATCGCGCGCCGGGATTCTCCACATGTACTTGGCCGGGGTGTTTTGGAGTATAGTGTCGAGTTCAGTGTCAAGACCAGTGTACACGAGGCCGGCTTTTTTGAACATCTTCATGATCTCTTCTATCCTCCGCGGGTCCTCTGGGTGGTGCGGCGAGGGGCCGAAGTCGGCATTCGCATGGAGCTTCATTCGCTCGTCGTAGCAGCAGCCGGTGGGTAGCATCCTCCCCCTGGTTTTGAGGGACCGCACATACTCATCCGCATCGCCCGAGTCGTACTCGTCTATGATGAGGTCCGACTCGCCGTCTGACGTGGCACGATACCCGTTCTCATTACCATCACCATCGTGCGAGTCGATCATGGCATAATCTTCGCCGTCGAAGGCGCCAAGCTGGGGGGCCATGGTATCAAGTGGGATTCAAGCCGCACATGTAGGTAGAGTGTAACACCGGTTGCTTAGTAACAGCGTTGTGATGCCCACGCGAAGTTTGCCGGCCCGCCGCCGAGTCTCAGACGCAGACGAGTAGACGTGTGCGCACGTACGCGACTCTGCCTTTCTTACGCGGCGTCGCAATCTGGCGTGGGTGTCAGCAGACGGACAGATACGGGGTATATATGAGAGTGGAGGGGAGAAGCCCTGGGGGTTGGCGAGGAGCGCGCCACGGCCTTGCCCTCGGGCCAGGCGCAAGTCGCGCCGGCAGTGAGATGGCTGCTGGCTGGCCCCGGCCCGAAGCGTCGTGAAGACCTCACGCAGCGACATGGGACAGCTCGGGGTCGCTTCCGAGCCCGGTAGCAAATAGCCGGGAACAAGGAGAGGCACCGAGTTGGCCACGAGCCCCAGGCGTGTGCAGGCATACACAGTATTACTTACCTACTGGCGCGTTCTGCGACGAGTTGGGTCAGGCGGCGAGGCCTCCGGGAGGTGTGCCAACGGAGGGACTAGGTTGGGGCTCGATAGACGGCCGACACCCGATGAAGCGGCTGCGGCTGGCTCGAGTGAGAGTGCCACTCACTCACTCACTGGTCGACGCCCCAAGACAGCACCTATAGGTAAGTATGTAGGTCAGTAGGCAGACAGAGTCGGAGCGGCGATTGCAGTCCTTGCGGAAGTGGTGGTCAAGTGAATAGAAGCGCTGGCCACCCAATCAGGATGGATGGCTTCACCTGAGTGAAGAAGGGCTGGTTGCCCGGGTTCCCGATAGGGCTGGTTGCAATAAAGGAAGGGGCGAAGGAAGTTGCACGTGGATACGGGGGGTGTGGGCATGTACGCGCAGCGCAATCCGTCGGGTGGTGCTGGTGCTGGTACTGGTGCTGGCGCTGGTCAGGACGGGCTACGACTACTACTGCTGGCCGGTCGCATGGAAGAGAGCTGGAGGTCGATGATCCCGGGCGCGAGTGGCACAAATCAATTCCGCCATGGGTCGCAGCCGCTCGGACCGAATAAACCGGTCTCACAGGGAGAGACCTAGGTTAGGTAGGTACTTTATTCACTGCCGTAAAGTATCCCACGTACGTACCCTACCTTCAATCTTAGCTAAGTTAGCATTTCCTAAGGTGACCTGGGGTACCTTGCCTGCTAACTAATATCAAGTTACATACCTACCTAACGTAGCTACAACAACAAAGGCTGCCTGCTTCTTTGTGAAGGAAGTAAGTACTCAACACCGTAAACAGCGCCTTCCTCTAACTCCGTGGGCTAGAATTAATATGGGATGGAATGAGGTACATACTCAAGCCTCCGATACGGAAGGCAGACTTGGGTACATACTTTACTTATAGTTGCCGCCAAAAACGAAAGAAGAAGAACAAAATAAGTGACAGATGCGCACTTGTTTGGCACGTTGACCGGGCGTCCACTGTCAAGCACTCCCTTCTCTATCCATCCTGTCACGGGAAGCCCTGAAGATTACTCGATTCGGTAGGAACTTCGCATAAGTAAGTAAGTACCTTAGGTAAGAATGGGACGCCCCGGGATTCTTGAGTCTTCGGTTCCACCCTACCAGGAAGTAAGTACATCTATTTAAGTCCTGGAGGTAGTTGAGTAGATGGGTAGGTAATATATCCCATACAGACATCATGAACACTGAGTCTACACAGATCGCCGGCAGCCGCCCCCTGCTTCTTTCTGGCGGGCGCGTCAAATGGGACCGCATCCATCCTGCGCGGTACATTCCCGGTTTATCATCAGGAACCTCCCTTCTATTCGCCACGGACGCCGCAATACCAAGCCGCGCGTCGTACAGAAAGAAACCGCGGCGGCGGTCCGCGGCTGACGGAGAGCCCTCGGCTCAAAAGAAGTCCAGCCCATCGTCTCCGTTGGGCACCGATCGCTGGAGTTCCGCGGGATACGACGAAATTTCTTGCTTCGTTAATGGCGGTTTCCCAGATGGCCAGCCTACCATGATCCAGAGTCAGTACTTTCTAAGAAGAGGTGTTCCTGCGGTATGTTTCGGAGCACGCTGAGGCCGGGACAACGCAAACCGCACAACAGGGAGCACGGGGGGCAATTGACAGTGCTGGAAGGGTCATGAAGAACACCGAGCGTTGCTTACTGTCGTTCGTGAAGAGGCCGTCAGTGTCTGCGAAGCTTTCTTCATCTAAGATGCCGCTGAATGGTATGACACTGATATTATTAGGCTTCAGCATCAACCGCTCTTGCAGCACCGTATCAATCGAGGCAGATAGCATCTCCTGATCAGAAGCGAAGAAGATCTGCGTTTGCTGGGCCGCTTGGATGGTGCTTGCTTTGTTCAGTTTCGGACGCTTTTCGATCAGTTCCTTCAGCTGCTCGGGATCCAGCTTCATAAAAGTGTGCACGATGGCCTTGCTGCGGTAATCGTAGTGGCCCCATGGCACGGATTCAACGACGTGGTTTTCCTAGTAACCATGAGCGGTGCGCCGGGGCTTGGAAGGGTCTCGCATACTCACGTCCACCTCGACATCTGCGCAGACGTCACGGCTGACGGTGCTCTCCACGATGGTCCACAGGCTATCGAGTTCTCGGATCTCGATGGTGCTAGCCAGCCGAATGTGATGAAGCCGTCCATCGTCCGTCTGCCACTTCCTCGGCTGGGCCGCATACCGAACCCAGTCGTTATGGAAGCATTCGGAGAAGAGCCACCACCTCGCAACCGCCTTGCGTAGTCGTACCTCCTCGCTGGGCTTGAGGCACCGCCGGTCCTCGGGGTTCTGGTGCCACCGTAGGCGGGGGTATTCCTCTACCCACCAGTCTATGACCCTGGTCATATTCCAGACTTGCGCCACCTCCTGGAGACCGAACTTGATCTTGCGCGGGCAAATCAGCTTGCCCCCCTGGAACGACACGGGGAAATGCGTGAAATGGACGACGGTGCCGTCGTCTCGGCCAAGATCAAACGATATGATGCGCGGATACAACATGGCATCTTGGCAGAAGTCAACACGGTTGGTGGTGTAGACATAAAGGACGAACTCGAACTCGGGTTGCTGCATCAGGACCGTCGCCATGACCCTTGGCTGATAGTCTTTGAACAGCTGCAGGTGGCGTTTGTTGGTGAGTGCAAAGGCAGTGAGGTCGCTGACCCTCATCTGCGTCATGATGCTCAGTATGATCTCGGCTGGCAAGGCGCGGAGCCTGCCTGTATGTCCGGCCATGGCCGCCTGATTTGTTGGAACACCCGGCCTCCGGACAAAGGAGGGGGTGAAGTGGTACCAAATCGCTCAAGGACGGGCCTGCCCTAGGGCGTCTGTCAGATACTCCATCCGTTCCGGCATTCGACGAGAGCCGCATACCTTCAGTACCCCCTTATACAGCTCGAGTGACGAGAGTGCACCGCAGCAGCGCGCGTAGTCCGGACTGGACGCAAGAAACTGGAGCCGGGACTGGTTCCGCCCTTTCGTCGCGGTTCAGGGAGAGGGCCACTCTTTTGGGGACAGCCGAAACCAGGTAGTGATCGAATGTGGCCGCGCTGGTTTGTGATCCTCCGCCCCCTTCCCCTTGCGATGCCGACGCGGGCTCGCGAAGACGAGTATAAGTGAGAGCTGAGGGATGTAGGTGGACCTACAAATGACTTCGCGGCTGGTCAAGAAACACCACCTGACCGAAGGCTTGGGCAGTCCGGCAAGCTCAGTCAATCAAGGCCCCTACACGGGGCTATCCAATGAAACGCAAGAATCATACATTCGCATCGTGGTTTGGAGGAATAGCGACGCCATGCAGGCGACTCCCTGAGATTGTGCTGCCATGGCGGGATGAAAGGAAGAGCCACAACTTTTAAGACGCGACCCTCTCCTGCACGCGGGACTTGGCTTACCAGGTGCAGCAGGTGACATCTCCGATCGGCCAGGGGCCCGTCCCCGTTGCCCGGGTCTACGTATCTCCTTCCGTTACGTTACCATCTAGGCGCGTAATATGGGAAGGTACCTATCTGCCCGCGTGCATGTAGCAGGTATAGGTTAGGTAAGGTAGTCGCTGTCTCGGATCAATTTAGGACCGAAGCTGAGATGCATCCATCCATCTAAGTACCTCTATCCCGGATGTACTGGAGTAGGTCCATACAGTTACTTCCATGCGCTCAGCCTGAACATCCATCGTCATCAGGTCCCCAGGCCGTCAGCGGCAACTTTTGTATTGGATTTATGGAAACAGGCCGACTCTGTACGACAGATCCAATTGACCCATCATCGAATCTCGGCAGACCCACGATTCGCCTTCATCTCCGGTGCGTGACGACGAGCCATGATCCATCGCCTGGCATTAACTGGTGCTCTCGGGCACTCCCAACGTCCACAGCTTGCCTCAAATTGCCTCTGATCTCCCAGCCTGCCCAGTCAAGCTTGTGTATGGATTGTTGAACTGCGAAGTCGCGTGCCATCTGAACAGTCAAGGCGCAACAAGTGGCCGCCGTCAGACAGCAGCCATTCCTGCTCTGTATTATAACCCGCCTCGTGGTATACGCAACGAACACCAGACTCGGCCAAGAGCGCAGCGGGAATAGGCACATTCCCGGGCCAGTTTTGAACGCCGAACGCCTCTCCGTCTGATAATTTATGCAAACAGCTGTCTCGAGTCCAGGGCGTCCTTCTGCGCTGTTTTACCTCCACTGGTCCGCAGTCCGAGGTCGCCCTTCCGTGCCAGTCGCTCGACGTACTGCTCTGCTCTTGCGTTGTGCTTCGTGGCCTTGGACCTCCGCAGGTCGGCGCGAACCTGATTCGGCGACACGAACTGCCGGTTCTCGTAGATAATCGGTCCTCCGAATGATCCCTCCTGGATGATGATGGGGGTCAACACCACGCGGGGCCCTATCTCCACCAGGTTGAGGTCCGTCTCTTTGTTGCGGCCCTTGGTGGCCGTGGTAGCTTCCGTCTCGCCATCCTCGCCCGCCTTGATTTTGCCGTCGACCTCGTTGATCTGGTACACGCGAATCCAGATTTTGCCGTCTGCGAGAGTAAAGCTCATGACGTGATCAATGAAGGGCTTCGATCTTCTGGCACCCTCGGGGACACCGAAAGTCTGCAAAAACAATTGTTTGATGACCCGGAGGTGGGGTTCCTTTTCGAACGAGGCGTCAAACGAGAGGACGGGTCTGCTGCCCTTAAGGCAGTCTGTGTAAGGAGGAGTCAGCGAAACGTTCCCGCCGCGGTCCCAAGAGCAAGCGACTATGCTGCGGCCTATCCGAGGTGGACGATAGACATCGCTTTCGCGGGTGCGTGAAAGGAAGGGAGGGGAGGGGTCGGTGGCTCTTACTGCCCACAAAGTTCAGCTGGTCCCTACAACACCGAGTGGTTAGCAGTTGGACCAGGGCCAAGGTGGAGGTAGGTTGCGTCTCAGAAAATGCAGAGAGTGATGCGTAAGGGACATGTGGCATCGGACAATGGAAAGGCGGGATTCACGTACATGGTGTGGATGTTTTGGCAGTGGAACTTGATAGTAGGGCCATTCGGTACCCTGCTCAGCCAAAGGTACTGCGGTGCAAGTGGTGTCAGCGTCGTGAAGCCGCGGGGTCGCGTTCTTTCGTCGAAGCGGTCGGGCTTTGGGTCGACTTACGAGGTCCTTGCCCTTCCTCGCCTCGAAGAACAGCACCTGCGATAACGCGTGTCAGCCTCGTCTTCGTCTGCGCGTCCCGGTTTTCCGTGTGCGCTCACATTGTTGCAGTTGTGAAGTTCGGCCAGTTCGCACAGCTTCTCGAAGTCAGCAAGACTGTTTGTTTCGCCGGGGTACTTTCGCCGGGGCATAGGCCCCGCGTGTGTTGCAAAGAATATCGCTTGCCTGGTAGAGCTTGGACTTGGAGTCGAACTTGGCATCCTTGCGGGCATGCTGCGAAACATATATATCAGCTATCATTCCAGGATTTCCAATCGCCAGCGGCCAGGGGGGGTCGTCGCCTCACCGGAAGCATGTTGGCAAGGTCGCCGATGAGATGTCTGTGCAGGAAAGTGACGCCGCGAGAGGGCACAATCAAGACCCTCTGCTTGTTCTTGCGAACACCGTTGGCGGGCGCCTCGGCCTTGCCGGCGCCCTTGGAAAGGGACTTGTACACAGCCGCCATGGTTGATTGTGGGATCGTGTCACTTGGTTCGCCTCTGTGCGGACGAAGGAAGGGTCGGAATGGGGGTGGTCAGGCGTACTGGCGCATTCACGAGCGTGTGCCTATGTGAGGTGGTGTTTGGGGAGAGCGCTTGCTTCGATGCGAATGGGACCTTGCCGGAACTTTTTTCTCGATAAGCTCTTATCGGCCAACTTGGAGATAGATGCCGCCATGACTGACCCACCTGCCCGCCAGAGCCCCTACATAGGTATGTAAGTACATAGCAGCATGGTCCGTATGTACCTCCTCTTATGCACTTATGGACAGAAATTTGTACGTATGTACATCCATACTAATGTAGGTGGTTTGAAGCGGTGGAGCTGGCAACCCCCCAATAACGATTTCCTATGTAATGATATAGAACTCCTGTTAGTTGCATTGGTGGCTTTCCCAATCACCCACCACGCTCCCCCGTATACACTTCTCTTTTACGTGTGGCACAAGTGCTTGTGTCAGTAGCGATACGATGTGTTAATGTATTTGTTCAGTAAATGACACCCCGCCGAGTCGGGCCAGTGCAGTCTCCTACGGGCCTCCCGATAGACCGGTATGTCCATTGTACGTTGTAGGAAATGGACAAGTACGTAGCCTTCCTAGTAGACCCAAAAAATCACACGACAACCCCCCACCTGAGCCCTGGGGGCATGCAAGTTGTAATGAATTCAGGAGGACCTCCCGCCCTGGAGCAGACGGAATAACTGGAGCTTTCTGCTCCTCCCTACCGAGCCGTGACAAGGATGCGTGTACGTTGCCCGTCAGGAATCGCATAGGGGTCAGCCCAGGTATGGGATAGGAGGCGAACACGCAAAGGACACAGGCTCAGGGACATGTGTGCAGGATACAGAAACGCCCACGGCAGTTCTAATCTGCACCGTGTGTATATATGTAGGTACATCGTTTAGTATCCACTTCCCAAATTCCCGGACGGGCACCTCCCTCTTGGGCCCCTGGCGCTGTTCGAGTGTCTCGCCGTCTCCCATTCTATACTCTACGGCCATTCAGGCACGCCGTCCGAGAGAGTCGCGGAAAGACAGCCGGGCAGGACAGAGGGCGGAAACGACCGGGGCCCAGCGGTGTCCCAAGTATGCGTGCCACATATCGTGGCCATGCATACAACCTGCAACCAAATCAATTAAGAAATAGGAGAGCATCAGCCTTGCATCTACAGGTGGAAATAATGGATCGGCTCCTAACCCCTGGTGCGGAATCGTGCTGTAAAACACCCCGGACATATGCGACGCCGTTATCATCAACCCATCAACCATGACCAAGCACCCTAAGGCATTACGAGATACGGTTCCCGCAGAGTCTAACAACACTTGCCGCCCTTTGCCGCACTGTCGTCTGCGGGCTTGCTCAGGGCGATGTTGGTACCCGAGTTGATGGTGGTCTGAGCCGCGTCGCTGTCGAGCGCCTTGCTGGAAACGATTCGGTAGATCTCTGCACGGGCGCCGGCTTAGTAAGGGCAACTACTCCCAAGGCGGGTCGTCATGCACCCCGAAGAGGGGGGGAGGGGGGCATGGAGGGCAACGTACCGGTAAGGATGTTCTGGAAAGCCAACTCGACATTGCTGGCGTCGAGAGCGGAGGTTTCGATGAAGGAAAGGTGGTTTTCGCCTATAGTCGTCTTGCGTCAGCATCATGGGGGCGCGTGCGGGTGGACGGGGCGGGCTCCTACTAGCAAATGCCTTGGCCTCGTCTGTGGGCACAGCGCGCAGGTGGCGCAAATCGCTCTTGTTTCCGACCAGCATGATGACAATGTTGGCATCGGCGTGGTCGCGGAGCTCCTTCAGCCATCTTGTGACATTCTCGTACGTCTGGTGCTTGCTGATGTCGTAGACGAGGAGAGCACCGACCGCACCGCGGTAGTAGGCCGAGGTGATGGCCCGATATCTCTCCTGTCCGGCGGTATCCCAGATCTGCGCCTTGATGGTCTTGGAATCGACCTGGATCGAGCGCGTGGCGAACTCGACACCGATGGTGGACTTGGAGTCCAAGTTGAACTCGTTACGGGTGAACCGACTAAGCAGGTTGGACTTTCCGACGCCCGAGTCTCCAATCAGGACCACTGCAGCATCAACTAGGTCAGCAGGCCGTCCATAGGCAGCGGACGCGGGCCGCGGGCGGTCGGTTGGCAGGGTGCACCTTTGAAGAGAAACTGTGGTGTTGGTCGCGCGGTTAGCTGTGGCCTCGTGGCGGATGCAGGGGAGCGGGCGGGGGGGCAGCCGGTGAGGGCAGAGGATGAGGACGAGCAGCGGGCAGAGGAGGGGGAGCCGATGGTGGCGGGCGGGAGCTCACATCGTATTCGTCGTTGGCCATGTTGGGCGATCAGTGAATGCAGTCGGGAATGCGATCGATGTAATGCGTTGTTGAGAGGGAGAAGCAGGAGTGCGGTGACGTTCAGGGGACTGGAGCTGGAGACTGGCGATGCGGGTCGCGCGTTTGGGGGGAGGGGCGGCTGTTGCTGTCTAGGCCGGGCGGCGGCGGCGGCGGTGGTGGTGGTCGTGGGTGAGTGTGGGAGGTAAAGTTGGTGGTCTCGAGGGCGAGGCGGTTTGGCAAAAGCCAGGCAACAGGTGATAAAGAGGGAGCTGGACACTGGGAGGATACCTTAACCACCTACAAAGGCAGTTAGCCTTTTATTTAGGTCCCTCCCTACCTCTGTCTAACATTAGTATGTATGTACATATCACACCTCCCATACCACACCCAAGATACTCCCCATTGAAGATGATTGCTGCCTTAGCTAGAAGTGAGGAGGAGGTACCGCGAATCAATGCTTTGAAGCTTACCTAAGTAAAGTAGGTACCTACTCACCTACCTCTTGTTCGGGCAGTTCTACTAAGCTTGAGGTCCCTCCCAGTCTAGGTCTCTCCCTACGGACACCACCTCAAGTGATATACGTGTTGCTCCTCCCCCTTCCCCCCTCAACCAAGTGGGCAATATTACTGATATGGACTCGCTGACCCTATGCCATAGAGGAGAATATTCGCCTTCAGCTGCCGAGGGCCGATTGATCCAACTCTTGCAGTGGTATGGATGTTGTATTAACATCCACTGCTACCCGTTACTACATGCCAGCCCATCAAGTTGGTAGGTAACCTGCCTCTGACAGGCTGCCGGCCTACCCAAGTACCTACCTACTTAAGTACTTACCTATTTGTGTACGTCGGTAGGTAAGTAAGTACATAGATGAAAGCTATCCGCCAGTTGCCTCGACCACCTAGACTCTGGAGGGATGGCACTAAAGATGATCCCTTAGATGGCTACCTAGAGGGTGGCTTTAAATTACAACTTCGCCTCGGGCAATGCGTAACGAGGCTCGCAGGCATGTTTGACATCTATGCGGCTGCATCTAACCCATTGCGAAATAGAGGTATGGAGGTGATAGTGCCTGCAGGCACTTGGGAGGCAGGTAGGCGCATCGCATGCATGACCACAGCTACATAGCTCGGTAGCTGGTGAGGCAGCTGGAATACATATGTTAAGTACTTAGATAGGTGTATACCTGATTAGAGCCCACCTGTGAGAGGACAGGTGTGCTCTCTTGAAGCCTGCCCCAAGTTCTCATACGGAACGGCATTGCATCTGGGCAACCTATCACCAGCCACCAGCTCTGCATGCCGCCATTGTGGTGAAAAAGCCCTCTTGTGGGTGCCCGATAGCAAGAAAAGAGTCGGTCAGAGAGCGTTTGGCATCCAAGCTCCGACTCGTCCAAAGATAGGTTGGGCTGCTAAGGGGGTATGCACCTTTTGAGTAAAGTAAGAACCCAGGTAGGTAACTGGGGCCCTTTGTGCAGCAACATGGATGGATGGAGGGCAGGTGGATGCGATGGAATGGGGCACTTGCATGCTGCTAAGGTCCCAATGGCTGGGCACCCAAGGCTCCAGTAGGATTGCGGGTGAGCTGAGCATGATGGGAAAGGTTGAATTCATGTTGTGATGGTGCTCCTCTCGGTCCTACAGTAGAGAAGGTCGGTGGCTCCCATACAAAGCCAGCCTGGACGGGTGGGCTTATGCACAATTATTATCCGCCTGTATCTACATAAGCAGCCTTTTGTACATAGGTACTGGGTAAGTGCCTTAAGTACATATCTAGACTTGGGCTGCTGCTTGCCAGAACCGGGCTTCTACCAACTGGATGTCTAGGTAGGTACTTACCTACCTAGGTAAGTAATAAGTACTTCCAATAGCATCTAGACATCTGCCCAGATGGAGAGAGGTAGGAGATAGGACGAGGTATGAAGCAATGGACGTTCAACCTGTGTTGGTCGGACAGACGGACCAGCCGCACACCAACCCACGGACAGGCAAAGTCACTCACTGACTGACCAGGAGGAGACAGACAGACACCCTTTGAGGCCATCAAAACTTGACATCGCAGAATCACGTGCGGTCTTCTCAACTTCGACTCAGCCCACAACCACTTGGGGCTGACTGCACTCATCCATCCATCGACCATTCACCATCCATGGATCCCATCCCCAATGCAGCTTCACCGGGCCCCGCAACGTACCTGCCCTCCTCCATCCCACTCCCAGAGGAGCACCTGCATATTGGGCACCCAGTCTGAGAACTGGACTGAACTTGTGCATCCGCTCCCAGGTTGCGACACCCCAGTACCATTGTTCTCCCAGCTCCTCCAAACCAACCACATAGTAAGTACATCGCCAGTATCATATCGCCTCCCCTGTGCTATGCGATCCCATCCCTATCGGAGGGTCATCTTGCATGAGGTGCCTACTTGTAAGAGAGTCCAGGCTGGTGTGGCCATGGACTGGATTGACGGCGGGGGGCACCCATCCATAACCCACCACATCTTCTCATGCAGGCAGCTCTTGAGCTTCAGCTAATTAACCCATCGCAGAGATCACCTCCTGCTTCCCCAGGTGCCCACGAATTTCCTGGGTCCGAGTCTGGGGACATACTGATGGAAGCAGCTGCTTCAACCGCCTCTTGATTTAAACTCCAGCCTACATACCTAGGTACCTAAGTACCTATTTACCTTTTTCACCAAATACGCATATATAAGGTACCTATACAGGCAGCAAGGCACATCAACATCAGCAGGACCGTGCACTTGGACAAAGGGATTATCACTAACCACAGTGGCCAGAATCTCGTTGTGGATCGCCCAGCAGGTATCAGGAAGACTGGCCATTAAAACCTGGCCACTCAGCCTCTCTCTGCCTGGGGGGAATACCATATTCTATGACTTCCACATACCGTTTCGGAGACATCCCCTTAGGCCCCCTACAACCGCCTTTTCGGTCTGCCATTGGACCTCAGCACCTTGGCCTTTCTGCCAGGACAGATCTGGTGCCCAGGCACAGGCAACACCACTATGTCCACCCCAGACCGCGAGGAGTCGACTCTCTTTGTCAGAGAGCAGGAAGACCCATGCGATGATGATGACGACATATCCCTCACTTCAACCATAGACGAAGATGCCGACGATGATGACGGAACGAGGGAGTATAACGCGGACTGCATCTTGGCTGAGCGCCCCATGGAACATAAAGAGGACGAAGAGGGTGCAATGCAATACTTGGTGAAATGGGAAGGTAAGTCAACCTGAGCATCGTGTGGATCATTTACCTTTGCCCACTACAGCCTGTGCTGGGGATTCGCTGGCGCTGAGTTGTACCGCACACGGCCCTGAGCTAGGGCCAGGACTGACCGAGTTCACAGACTATAGCTTGGACCAGAGCACGTGGGAGCCCTTTGCGCATCTGTCAGCAGATTTATGGGAACAATGGTGCCACATGAAGCAGCAAGACCCGTCAGGCACGCAGAGCAAGTTGAACATCCGTATGTACGAAGAGGCGTATTCCGACGCCACGAAAAGCAAGGATGCTAGGCATCGCCGACGGAATGTCAAGAGGCAGAAGATGGGCCTCAAACCTACCCAGCCGCTCCCTGATGACGCCAGCGAATGCACTTCATCTACTTCTGCGGCAAGTAGCATTGCTGCCGACTCGGCGGGTGAGTCAGAGTCGAGTGATGAAGCCCGTGAGTGCGACGAAATAGAGCAGGGATCCGTCGGCAAGATGCTTGCGCCCAGGGTTGTCAAGCAAACTACATTCAAGGGGGTCCCGTCAATCAACAAGACAACAAAGGCTTCCCCACCGCGTCGCTTTTCCGCAACCTCTTTGTCAACAGCTCGCCTTCCTGTAGGAGACCTTGAACGGTCTACCGCAGGCACAGCGTACCAGGGCACGGCCCGAAAGCCCAATGCCCCAAGCAAAACTGTTCCTCGACCGCCGCCGGCAGCTACTCTCAAAATAGCTCACACAACAACAACAGCAGCAGCAGCAGCAGCAGCAGCAGCAGCAGCGTCAACACCATCATCGGCACCATCTTCTTCAAGCCTGGCGGATAAATTCAAACTGAAAGCTGTCAGGACAGGGTCCGTTTCCAAATCTCACCTTCCGCGCCCTAAAGCAGGCATACCAGCGTATAAAGTCCGCAAGAAGCGTACGAGCCTGAAGGAGAGTATGGTGGACTCGACGAAAGAACCCAAGCTGTTCAAATACATGAAGCGCGTGAACCAGGCTAGAAAGAGGGGCATAGAGCTGAACGAAGCAGCCCCGTTGGACATGTCTGCCATACCGGCAAACTTTCTCATCACAGGTGACCAGCTGAGGAGGGTACAATCCCTCGATGTACCGGCGGGCGAGTCAACGACAAACACGGAGAATAATCGAAGAAACACCGACACGGTACAGACCGCGCCAGCTATATTACCGGCATCCGGTCCCAGAAAGTCTCGAAGGGGCCTCTCGGTACAGTTTGATGACAGCGCGACGAAGGTGAATTTCTTCAGTGATCCAGATTTCGACGAGCCCGCCCTTGTGGACGAGCCTATGAGCGTCGACAACACACTGGATCCAATAGGCCATGACGGCTCGACTGCCAACGCTGCCACCGCCCAGCCCAGGAGGCTGTCATTGTTGCAGTACCAGGAGAGAGGCGGCACCCAGACAGTGGCCAGGATAGTAACCTTTGGCCGCGACTCCCGCGAGACGCGTGCGCTTTTCAAGGGTATCACTCGGATGGACCAGCCATGGCGGACGCATTTCATGGCAGAAGACCATGTGGTTTTTGAAACAACCTGTATAGCAAAAGACTTCCTTCCTCAGCCACTCTACAGGCCGGAGAACAGACTTTCCCACGGCAACCTCGAATTCCGAAGGGATCTTGCAGCCTCGGAGGCAATAGCGGCAAGACTACAGAAAACGGCGTCGGCTTTCTATCTGGCACGCGATGAATATTCCATCCTTGTGTATCCCGGTGCTTGTGAGGCCTGGAAACCATTGGTCGACCCGTCTTTGCCCGACCATTCCGAAGGCTTGCTGAGATACGTTATATTCCAAACGACAACACCTCTCAAACTGGCGCTTTACCCTCCCTTGCCCACCACCGCCACCAACCGGGATAGCATCGGTGCCACGCCGGCATCGGTATGCGATGCGGTAATAAGGCAGATGTTTAACGAGAGTTTATCTGCCGCCATCGAGCATCAAAACACCTTTGTCTTGGTTTACTATCCGGTTGACGAGCACCTCTTCCAGGTGATATCGCTCTGGCTTCGGTTGATGCGACCCCAGTGTCAAATTTATGCCAGTCGGATCAAAGGCAGCTGGAAAACGTTCTGTAAATCGGTCACGGAGCCCGCGACCATCATTCTGCACGAGTCCGTGGTGGGTGGTATACGGAAGATTCCTCTGCTGTGGAAAATGCTCCAGCAGCGCGCGCACAACTTCTGGAGCCTCTCCGCATGCGGAAACACGAAGAGACTGTGGCCAACTATGGATGGGAAAGTGTCGGATCATCCGCCGCCCTCGAATCCTGTCCAGCTGACTGTGACACGCATACTTCCTTACGGCCGAGCCATTCTGATCACACCAAGCTTTGCCGTATCGCAGCCGCGGGAGCTGCGTAGGGCTTTGGGAAGGTTCAAGGCCAGAGCCATGTTTGAACCCGTCGTCCTGGTTGCATGCGCAAATTTTCCGGAGTACCTACGCAATCTGTATTGTGACAAGGCGCGGGAAAGAGACGCGGCGATCGGCTTTGGGCGAGCATTCGCGGGTGACCCGACAGAGAGACCGGAGCCAGAGAGTACTGAGAGGATCAAAGACCGCATTGCCGCCTGTGAGCTCGTTGGTGCCATTGTCGACTCTCGTCAAGTCTTCCGCTTGGGAGGGGTTCCCGAAAATATTACCAAAATAGTCTGGGCTGATGATGTGATGGCTCCCGATGACGAGCAGAGCCTGGTCAACTGGTTTGCCGCGTGGTCGACTATGCGCCTGACCAGCTACAGGGAGTTCTACGTCATGGGCACCGATATGCGAGACAAACAATGGTGCCATCGCACAGTACGAGTTCCGAACTATTTGGCCGGCACGGTCAGCAACCCGGACGTGCTCTATGCCCGCGAGGCTCAGAAGCAACAAGACGCTGCCAACCTACCCAGCCCGCAGGCGCCCCCTCGCACGGCAATGAGCGCCGTGTTCAACTGCCGCAATCTGGCACATGAGATTCGCGAATGGGCCTTGTACTTTCTGGCCCATGGCCCTGTCAACTCATGGACCCGCCTCTACGCCGAGCCAGTTTCCTGGGCCAATACAGAGATGGCGGATGCCTTCGGCGATCCGCTCTGTACGTACGCCACGTTCAAGAACTGGTTCTACTACATGCACCGCTACACTCAAGGCGCCAATACGCTGATAGGCTTCTTCTACACGGTTGACGCCGACTGGGACAGGACGAAACAGAGCTCTAATGTTCCGCGCCACCCTTGGGTGGCGATTTATCGTCCGGCGGACCCTCATAAGAACAAGGACAACTACACACGCATGGAGCTGCTGATCTGGGACCCGGCTGTCGAGGCCCGGCTGCCTATGCAGCCTGGGCCCATGTCGAAGCTGCTCCCCATGCAGCGCCGGCTGATAGACTATGTCAGCGAAGAGGCGCCCAAGCGATTCGAGAAGCACTATCTGGACCGGGTATGGCTAGGAGGCTTCCCATTGCCGCCGGTGCCTGAACCGTCGTACCCGCTCGACGTGACTCGTCATGCCGTCGAGCAATTCGTACTGGAGTCCAACACATGGCTGAATGCATGGACGAGCAGGCTCATCGGCATCGGCTGGAAACAGCTGGATTACGTTTCCTACAAAGCCCGGGCGGCCACGGGCCCAGGGGGCTCGCACGGGGAGAATGCGCTTCAGGAGTCAGGGGTCTTCATCAAGGCGGCAGGCGACGCCGGCCAGCCGTTGCGGATGGTCTTCCACCCTCCGCCGGGCGACGGCCAGGATTACACCCGCTGCACCAACGACGTCTACGAAGCGGCGCTCGAAGCTCGCAAGAAGCAGCCCGACTGCGACAGTTTCCTCTATCGGTTCCGGCCCACCACGCAGTGGTACCAGGACCTCGTAGACGAAGGCCGCGGGTACAGCCACATCCGCGTCGGCAGCTGGGACGAGCTGATGGACGATTGTCTTCCCAAGCGTTCGCCGTGAAGGGCCGTGGCTCGCCGGCCATGGGCGCCGTTCGGGGAGGAACCTGGCGTGAAGTCGCGGCCGGGGAGTGGGTGGCCGGTGCCGATCCAACACTCGTCAGCCTTGTCCCGTGGCATTCGAGGCCGTCGCGCGGCGGCTGCTACGCTTACGCTGGTCTTGATGTTTCGAGCCACCCCACGGTGCTCTTGTGTACAAAGCGTTCGTTCCATGTAGAGTAGTGGGTGGTAGGTAGGATGTGACGTTACAAATACGGGCGTTCGCGCGCGTGTGCAGGGTTACGGGAATCGCACTTATTTTGCCCAGTCCTCACAATCGGATGGAAAGACTACTACTGTGCAATGGTGAGCGCCACGGACCGGTCCAAGTCGTGCCGATCCATGCATGATGAAATAGACCAGGGGGCTGCGGGCCAAGCCTGCGAGACCGCAAAAGTGACGACTTGGATCGGAGGAGCGGGTCGCCGTTGTCGACCGCCTCGAGACGACACGGTGGGCACACGGTCGGGGATGCAGATCAGAGAGGCCCGGGGCACGCGAGGCCAAGCTTCCTGCTTCTCGGCCAGCCCGCGCGGCCCATTGCACACATTTTGCCCAGGTTGGGACAGGGGAGAGGGGGCGCGCGTGTGGAGATGGTGCCGGCCGGCAAGGCCATGCCGACGACGTGTTTGCTATTATACAAAAAGCCAGGTGTGAACAAGGGGTCTTGTGTGGTCATTATTTGAGGGGCACTGCGCAATGAGCCCCCTCCAACCTCTCCTCCGTTGCATACTTTCCATCAGAAGAAGAAAAAAAACCCAGCGGTTTCCAAAAGAACGCCATACAAATGCCGGGTATATAAGGCGAATGCCACATTTGGGCCCAATTTGACCGTGGTAGCGTTCCTTCAAGGATGCGGGTAGTCGTGTGTGATGGTTGATATCTCCGTCCCATCCGTCTCATTCGATAATTCTCGTGCCGCCCAAAGGCCTCCGCCAGTGCGCCCCTCTCTCCTCCACTGCGAGGTCGTCGGAAGTGGTCGGTGTGGCGTGGGGCTCGGGCGGAAGCGCAGCGGAAATAGACAAAATCAATGGTGAAAAAAATAAGAAGGGTGGGGAGGCTAGGCCGCTACCCCGTGGGTGCTCCCAGCGCTACCCCGTCTTTCGTTTCCAAGGCCGAGGACCTTCTGCAACGACCTCTTGATGCCTTTGCCGGTCCCGGTACCGTCGTCATCCGCGCCGTTAGTGGCAGCGGCATCGTTGGCAGCGCTCTCCCTCCGGCTGCCAAGGAATCCAAGGCTCATCCGGCGGCCCACGCTCGATGCACTGACGTGGCCGGCGTTAGTGTCCCGCTTTTTCCTGCGAACGGCGACCACAGATACCGGGGCGTCGGCAGGCCGAGGCGGCCATTCGCCGTCCCGCTTCCAGCCGGCGACACAGGCCCGCAGGACATCGCCCAGGTTGACAGGGCACGCCGGCGTCATCGAGTGCACGACGATGCGGTCGTAGATGGACGGGTACGCGGCGGGCGTGATAGAGGCACGCATCGGGTTCGCGGGCGGTAGCAGAGGCGGCGGGATGGGCAGGAGCGTTTCTACGGGGTACAGTGCCGAGTTGGCATGCGTAGGCGGAGCAAGTTCTTTCGAGTCGGCATCCGAGGAAGACGAAGCCACGGCCGTGGAATCGCCCGAGAGCTGGGTGGTGGTAGGGGACAGCGCTGACATGGGCGGTGCCGACTGGGACGTCGGAGACGTGGAGTGGGACAGCCGCCAGAACGAGAGGCGACGCGACGAGGGCGTCGAGGGCGAAGCCGACTGCTGCGACTTGGGCTTTGGTCGCGGCTTTACACGGGCTGTCTTGGCGCATGTCCATGCATCCCGGCGGGCGTTGAAGCAAGCGAGCCCCGGGTTCCACGATGCCTCCTCACGGATGTCCCTCCGTCTCTTGGTACGTTTGGCGAGCGCCGAGGCGTGCACGGCGGAGCCGACAGCATCGGGCGAGTCAAAGCGATAAGCCGAGGGCGACACGGGCTGATCGTCGTCAGAAAGCTCCGACAGCCATTCGGCTCTGGCCCTGAAGTGCTCCGAGTCCTCGGAGACGGTGCTGTAGACGGACGCCGTGTCGCAGTCGTCATCTTCGGGGGCCTTGGTGGCGCCGGCACCGTCCTCCTCACCATGGGCGGTGCCGGGCTGGCCGCCCTGGGGGTTCCCGGGGACGGGCTTCTCGTCCTTCTCGTCCTTGGACTCGGCGGGGGGCGGAGCAACGTCGGTGGGCGACGAGGGGGGCGGGGGCCAGGTGAAAGACCAGTCGTTCTTGAGCTTAGTAGCCAGGTACTTTTTGACGGCGTCCTTTTGCTTCAGCTTGTCCCTGCTCACGAGGTCGACATCATAGTCGGGGGAGTTGGCGGGCAGGGCGGGCGAGGATTGGCGGCGACGCGACAAGGGCAGCTTGCCCGACTTGTAGAGATCAGAGAATATCATGTTGGATTGGACCCAGGCTGACAGGTCCCTGGTGGCGCCATCGACGGGGGCAGATTGCAACGGGGCGGAGGCGGGAGTGGCAGCAGACGGAGGCGAAGAGGAGGTACCTCTTATATAACCCGAGTCCGGGGGTCCAGCTGCTGCTGCTACTGGTGCCGCCGGTGCTGGCGCTGGCGTTGGCGCTGGTGCCGTTGCTGGTGCGGGTGCTGGTGCTGGAGCTGGTGCTGACGCTGACGCCGGCGCTGGTCCAGGTCCAGGTCCAGGTCCAGGTCCTGATTCTGGTCCGGGTCCTGGTCCTGGTCCCCCAGCTGCACCCGCACCTGCACCTCCAGACAATGTGGAGTGCGGGGCGGCAGCCGTGACATCGTTGGGCGGTGGCATGAGTGGGAGGACTGGGGCTGGAACTGGGGGTGTGGGATGGTCAGCCTGAGCGGCAGGGATCCGGGGCGGGAGCGCGCCTGGGTGGTGGTGGTGCATGGGCTATTGGAGAAGGCTATGCAGGAGGGAGGGAGAGGGAGATGGATGGTTGGGTGGCCGGGAGGGGGCTCGAAACGAGAGAGGGCCGTAGCCAGAAGCAGCAGAAGGAACAGACGAAGCAGAACTAGGCAGCTGGACGAGGGATCGGAGGCCCCCGAGGCCCTCTCCTCTCGATGGGGGGGGGTGTCGGGTCGGGCAACACGCCCGGGCCGCTGTTGAGGTATGTATGTAGGTAGGGTGGAAGTTGGTACTATAGTACTACCTAACATACACAGGTATGTAAGGTAGGTAGGTAGGTATACGGGCAGGTATGGATGGATGGATGTAATGTTGGTCATGTATGTACACAGTATACCCGTGAAAGGGTTGAAAGGGGAAAGAAGAGGGGGGGGGGGGGGACTGACGGTATCTTCACACGCCCAGACGTTCCGCACTTGCGCGAATAACGAAAGGATGGCGCGCAGGGGAAGGATGGATGATAGACCGACAGGGGGTGGGTGGGCACAACGGGCAACAGTGCGGGCGGCCAGGGAGGGAGCGGGGGAAAACGGCCGGTGGGGGAGAGAGGGAGGTAAAAGAGAAAGACTTTTCGATAGTGGACTGGTCCCCCAAGTATCATCCCGTGTACCCGGGCGGCTTGGCTGAGGTACCCTGCAATCCCACCACCACCGCCACCACCACGACACTGATCTTGGGGCTGCTGAAAGAGAAAGGAAGAGAGAGAGGGGGTGGAGGAGGAGGCGAAGGAGGGGAGAGGAGGAGGGGGGCAAGAGAGCGAGGGCCAGTGAGAGAGAGCCAGTGAGAGAGAGACACACAGATACAGAGAGACAGACCTGGAGACAGGTGGGCAGTCAGTCAGTCGTCTGGGCTGGGGTATGCCGAGGAGGAGCTTGACTGGGGGTAGCGCGGACGCGGTGCTGCTGTGCCGTGCCCTATGGCTGCTGCTGCTGCTGCTGTGATATCGTCAGCACCTTGCGTCGCGCCGGGCTGAACGGGCGGAATGGGCAGCCCGCTCTCGGACCCGGATCTGGGTCTGGGCCCTCCCTGGGTCTAGCAGACAAAGACGCAGGCGCACCCGCAGAGGCACGAGGGGAGAGGTAATAATCGATCGATGCATTCGACGGGATCGTCTGCTGGCGCCCCGACAAGGAAAAAAAGCGCCCATACCAAGCATGGTTCCGGTTCCTTCCCCACGTATGACTGAATGTGCAAAGTAATCTGCAGGCTGGGAGGAAGGAGGGGGGTGGGCGGTGGTAAACCTACTTGTTACTATACGAACTGCCGGGACCTGAAGCAGATGGTGGTCAGGTCAAAACCGGACGGCGTCAGAATCATGAGATGGTGCATGTAGGTACATAGATGGGAGACAACGACGACGACGGCGACGACGACGACGACGAAGAGCCAGCCAGGACAGGGCAACGCAATCCGGTCGGTCTGGAAAGCTGAGGCGACGAGGTGGGAAAGCCCTCTCTCTCCACCACGAGGAAATCCGTCTGGAGGGCATCAGCCCGCCGGATCCATCCATACCTGCGCCCCGCTGGTAATAAAATAACCATACACCATACAGCTTCGCTTTCAAGAGGTATTATGTACTCCGTATACTAATAGGACATCCATTCCATCCATGGATACCAGGTGAATGTGTGCTATGTAACATCCATCCATACGTCCGTGCGATAATGTTGACGTTTGTGGTAGGTAAGTACCTACCGTCCATCCCCCGAACTGCACGACATTCCTTTCCCACGAGCTCCCGGGTTCTTCGTGTCGGCCTCCAGTTCATGCATGGCCGGCACCATCAAAATCCCCGTCCAAACCCGACGTGCTAGCAGATGAAAGGGCGCGGGCGGACGCACTTTCGTTTTGTGGTCGTGTGACCACACGCCCCCCTCCCCCCGCCTCTCGGGTGTACGAAGCCCTCTTGTACCCGGGACGCGAGATTTGAGTAAAATGCTTGCGACCAGCTCGTACCACACCAGAACACCACAACGCGCTCCGAAACAACTGCTCTCTCTCTCTCCCTCTCGTGGGGCCACGGGAACCGACAGGCGGCCGGGTGACGTGCGACGGGAAAGTGAAGTCTAAGTATTGTACACGGTAAGTACCGCGCGGACGCACACGCCGAGTGTGTGTGCTGCTGCTGCTTCTACCACTTCTCGGTGCCAGTTGCAGGTGGTTTGGGAATCCCGTGCGTGTATAAACAGGGCGCGCTGCCATGGAACGTGGACAGCGCTACGCAAACGAGATGACGCCTCATTCCCCCAAGGTGACAACGGAGTCCATTGCTGCCCGCATGGAAGAATCCTTGAAGCTTCTGCTGGCTGACCACGGGGGAAAATCCGGGGAAACGTCCGTAGTGCGCCCGCCTGGAGGGCCCTTGAGGTCCGGATGCGTGTGGGTTTTTGAGTACCTGACTGGCCCTACTCAGTATCGTTCCATACCACACCACCGCCCCCCCGGATCACGTAAGCCCATGATGATGTATGTAACCTTTTTTTTTTCTTTGCCTTACCAAGATATGTACCTTGGCCTGTCATTGATCCCCGTCGGCATCCCGAGATGCCATGCAACTAGCGGCGATGCAGCGACCGGTAGCGGGGCCCCCATTACGTGACAAGGCGCCGCGGCGGTGGTGAACGAGAAGTAGAAGAAGAAATGAGGCACAAGGGAAGGCGGGCGGTGATGATGACGTCCCGCTAGACGAGCCGGGCCGGCAAAAACTGCCCCCCTCCCCCTTCGCCTTCGGCCGCGTGACAATTGCGCATCAACGTACTCCGTACATACATACATCAACCCAGTCCAGGCCCTGCATTCCGCCCGTCACTGGTGAGTGATCCCGGCAATACGACGAAGGGGGGCGGAGGGTGGCCTGACTTTCGTCTCTACTCTGCCCTCCCTAATAAGCTCTGCCCAATGGCCGTGACATGGATACACCGACACATCGCAATCTCGGCGGCTGCGTACGACGGCGCGCCTTTCGGGCCAAGGAGAAATTTCATGGTTCGGCTTTCACTCACACTCTCTCTGCCCTGTAGCTAGGGGACGGGCATATCGAGCCATCTTCCCGAATGCACTGCTATATTCGTACATACCCGCCTGGTCAGCCCCGGCCTCTTCCCCCGTGACAACGCGATTCCAGAGGCTGAAGGCGGCGGGTGCCGGCGTGGTTACCGCCGTTTTGGTTTTTGTTGTTTTCTTTCCCTACGCGCGGCGGCCATGCTGCGCTTTCGCCCGCGCTCCCCCGGCCTGGGAGGGCACGCCGCCTGGGGCCCCACGCTTTCTTATGCCTTGTCGTTTCCCTCCTCGCCGCGGCTCATGCTGATGACGGCGCGGCCGTCCTCGGTCATGGCCAACTCGGGGCACGCGCGGGGAAACTCTTCGTCGGGCCAATCCGTCGGCTGTTGAGGAAGACCGTCCGGCATCGCTCCGAATGCAGGAAGGGCAGCCTCGTCAGGTTGCATCTGGTCTCCAAGATTGTAGTTCTGCGTTGCCGCCGCGACGGTAGGCGACGGGTTCGTCCAGGGGCCGCCGGAGGGCCGAGGGAAGCTAGGGCCGGTCTGCGGGTAACGAGGGCCCTGTGCGGCCAGAACCCTGGCACCTACGAGAGAAGTTGCGAAGCGCGGGAAAAACGGCGAAGTGGGTGTAGAACCCGGATTCATGTGTCCGGCCGGAGGACCGTATGTCGGGGGTGCTTGAGGGAAAGGGCTGGCCGCAGAGTCGGCGTTCGAACCGTGGCGGCGGGGAGTCCTCATGGCCCGGGAATGGGCCGCCATGAAGGTGTCACCAGCATGCTGGGCGACGAGAAGGTCGAAGCCAGTGTTGGACTCGATCACCTTGCGCTGCTCAGCACGCGTCAGGCCTGCGTCGAGGGGGTACGGGCGGCCGAACATAAAGCCGTTTTGCTCGATCTCTCCCAAAATGACCTGTTTCATCGTGCTGAGGCCGTGACCGATGCCGTATTGAACACCCCGCAGCCACAGGCCTTGGTTGGAGGCGACTGGAAACTTTTCACTCAGGAACCTCTCCATGGAGCTGAACACGCTCCTGGGTACTTGGTTCTTGGGTACTTGGCTCCTGTCCAAACTCAGAGGCCGGGAGGGCGTCTTGGGGATGTGTCGTGGGTTATCTGTGGTGGGTGGTACCAGGGCCGTGTTGTAGCCCAAGGGCTCAAGGGTTTCTCCGGCCTTTACGTCAGTGTCAACATTCATCAACTGGAGACCCTGCTGAAGGAAAGGCTGATTGGTGGCCGCACCGGCCGAAACGGCGGTCTCCTGCTGGTGAGAGGGCCAAGGGTGCTCGTGAGTGTCATCAGCTACAGAAAGGGGCTCGTTCAGCAGTTGAGGGCCCGGCGGAGGAAACGACTGCTGGAGGGTGATACCGCCTGAGGTGACGGCATCCTGCTGATGGGAGGGCAAAGACTGCCGACGAATGGCATCAGCCTTAGGATGGGGCTCGTTCACACGCGAGTCAAGTGCGTGACCCCCCTCAAGACAGGGCGACGAGGAGCCTTTCTCAATGGTGGGCAAAGCATCCGTGGGTTTCGTCACAAGCGGCTCGACCCTGGCTGCAATTATAGGTGTCGGGCCCGCCGCCGATATCCCCGAGGGAACAGGTCTTTGCCACTGAATGGACTTGGATGGCGCTCCTGCCTTGATGGGGTCCTCTTCACCCGTGTCCTCTGAATCGCCACTTGAGGAGGCTCTGTCAGGCCCATGGTCATCAGTAGGTGTCGATGGTGCGGCTGCCGTAGTCGTAGCTTCCTGCCCGGCTGCTTTGGTATCATGGAAGACGGCGGGTAGTGGCTCGCCAGCTGCTGTACCATGCGGGTTGGCTGATGCGATGCCCTTAGAGACCTGGCCTATAGCAGGGGCACCGTGGGCATGGGAAGCAGCTGCAGCGGGGTGAAATTCGGCAGGAGACGGGGCATAGGTAGGGTCTTCTTTACTGTCGGACGGGCCGAGGGCAACCTCGATGTTGTCACCAGTCTTTGTGGCTGTGGCCGGGCCGCTATCCTTTGCCTCGGTGGCATCGTTATCAGGGTCGGCTTCGGCATCCCTCGTCTTAGCATTCTTTCTCTGATCTCCACGGGCCGGGTTTACGGGCTGAAAGTTACCTTGGTCTCCCATGTTGGCATGGACCTTGCCGGTTGCCTTATTTCGTCCTCTGGCTGACGGTCTGCCTCGCGGTCTTCCGGTCGGCTTCCTGGCCGAAGCCTTCGCACCTGCATTCAAGCCGTCTTCAGGCTTGGAGACGGCAAATGAGCCGGCTTGGGCAGTAGACTCGGCAGCAGTGGTATTGTCGGCCTTGGTGGCGTTTGTGGAAGCCTTGCCCGTGGCTCTCTTGGTCTTTTTGGCAGGCTCGCCATCAGGGGTGGGGGATCGTACACGCTTGCGCGGCATCTTGACGACCGGGAGTTGCTCTACAAGTCAATAGAAAAGACGAACAACGTTCAGCGCGTCGACCAATCTATGGTCGGGGGTGCAAAAGAATTTTTTGCACAGCCCAAGAAATGGGATGTTGGACGTGTGTTGTGATGGCGGGCTGTTGTGAGGAAAGTGAGTTGCGCGCTTGGTCAGTTCGAGGGACGACGGCAGAATCGTCGCGGCCGTGACGTAGCGAAGAGGGCTCCTCTTGATCACAAGGGAGAAAGAGGCAACAAAACGACGTGGCCTGTGAGCAGTATCCTTCACGAAGATCGTGTGGCAGTGGTTTGGGTGGTGGCCCACGCGGCGTGATGTGTGGGGGATGGTACGTGTGGTCCTTGCGATGTGATGCCTTGAGATGGATAGCAGGTGTGTACAGGAAAGACGCGCGGGGGAGATCACGGTTTGTTGACAGGTACTTAGGCAGGCCAACACGCGTCTTCTTAGGCATCAGTCACGGGAGGCAAGTGGAGGGATTGCCATCGCCGCAGTTCTATTGAATGCGCAATAGCTACCATAAAGTACAGCACCTGCCGTAGCAGGCAGCCAGCTCCTGTTCTATTTACCACGGTCTCTACCCAGGTACCTGATGTAGGGCGTATACTTATAGCTATATGGATGGGCAGGGGGTTGAGGGCACCCTACACTGCCCAGCGAATGCGCCAACATCCCCCCAAGGGCCTGCCGTCAATACCTGAGCTGATTACATACGTTGCATGTTGCAGATGCTCCAGGCCGTCTATCGATTCCAGCGGAACTAGGCTGTTGACATGGAGTGGCTCACAATATAACTCGTGATGGCTGGGCAGGGTGTGCAAGAACCTCAATATATTACCAGGGAGGAAATGTCGTACGCACAACATTGGAGGCATCGTCTAGCAGAAACCTCCATCCAGAATATACCCCCAAGGATAGACCGTTCTTCAAGAAAGGCCGTCATCCCTGAACATATCGTCCCACAACTCCTCGATGCTTAGAGTGGATGAACCCATGCTGGCGATTCCCCCGTTTTTCTCTGCAGTTTCAAGTCTCGTAGGGCCCTTGTCTTCCTCGCAATACTGCCCCCTTTCTTTGCCCTCGATCCGGGGCTGAAGTTCGCTGGAAGCCTGTTTCTCGTTGCTCTCTGGACAAACCCACGCCTCGCAGTTATCCTCCCCTGGTATGCTTTTCTCACTTTCCGCGTTGCTGCTTGCGATGGTCTCCGACCCATCTCCCTTGCGCATTTTTTTGCGCGGGGTGGCGGCGAGGGAGTCGGGGCTGCGGGCACGTTTCGAGTGCGCGCCCGAAGCGAGTCGGGTTGGTTCGCCGGCAATAGTAGTATTGGCGACGGCATTACCGGCGCGGGTGGTCGACGAAGGTAAGTGTGCTGCAGTTGCGGAAGGCCCAGACCTGACCTCCTGGATCTATAGAACGGAAGTCGAATCTTTAGCATGTACGAGCATGGATGGGGGGAGACAGAGACCTACGTCGTCCAAAAAGGTCCTCCGTTTTCGACGTGGTAGACGGGACAAGGCAAGCTTCAAAGCTGACGTCTTGGACTCTTCAGAGCAGCCCGTTCGCCAGCCGGTGCGTAGCCTCTTCTTGTTCGCCCGTGCCTCTTTCTCAGCTGCGGCACCACTTGGTAAGGGCATATTGTGCCTGGGGCCTGTGGCTTGGTGTTGAAGGTGAGAACAGGACAACGAAGGGTGAGAAGACTGGCTCCGTAGGTCTGGCCTGCAGAGGACTTGCCTCGTGGGGGACGAGAAAAGACGGCAGCTTTTTTTCCACAGCGAGGTTATATACTTAACTTCTTGCGGAGGTGACGTGCCTAGGTAGAAAAGAGGTGTGTTATTGTTCCATTGTGTAAGTGTGTATCGAGGCGTGAATACAGTAGTAACCAGTTTAATTTATGCAGACAATAACAAAGTATTGAATCATGTCAGTTCGGCATTGTTCCCAGAAATGGACGCTGGCAGATCGCTGGAGACAACCACCACATGACTGGAAGGCCAGTACGGCCACCTTCAATATTATAATAAGCATCCCTTCACCTCACTAAGGCGGTGCCTGGAGAGTCTTGTGATTGCCATATTGTCATTCGAAGACAAAACCGTGGCCAGTGTTGATGCTTTGCGGTTTTCGGTTCCTCCAGATTTACCGATTCGAGAATACGAACCAAACCAGTCCAGGTGGCGGCGCATCCGACCTCAAGTATGCATGGCCCATGGCAGATTCCAAGTCCTGTACGGATATATATACATGCAGAACTCGCGCTTTCTTTTTACCCGCGCAATCTCGAGTACAGCAAGGTAACCTTGACACATGAAAGCGACCAGCCACCATGTACAGTGCCAAATGAATACGAACACTACCTGCTACCCAGCCCAAGCTGAGATACCAAAACGATCTGTGATATGTGTTTTGTAGTCTAAGCGGGAAAAGACGCCCCTCCCCTTATTCCCCTTATTAGTCCCCGCTCGACCGGGCCCGCCCTGCTCCTCGTCCGATGGCTTAACTAAGTACCTAGGAGACCTCCTCGACCATCTTGCCGCTTCGCAGCCCTCCTGGTATAAAGACCTTGCCTGCCGGACCATCAAGCAGCTCCCCTGGCACAGCAACCCGGTTGCCCTCCTTGCTGCTGACCCACCTGACAAAGACGGGGTTCGGCTTGTTGAGGTCGTCGTCGGCACCCTCGCCATTAGCAAGCTGCGATTTTCCCTTGGTTTTGGGGGCCTGTTTCTTCAGCAGTTTGTTGATGGTTTCCATCTATATGAATATTTGTTAGCGTAACGTGTAGGGGATCAGCAGTACCGGGGGGTGGGCGTGCCTTGACTTCCTCATTACGCTTCTCACTGAGGTTGCGTCTCCGTCGGGCCATTTCGGCACGGCGCATCGAGAGCTCCTCGGCCGTGAATACCTTCTTGGCTTGGACCTCTGTTGCTGTGTCAGCAATGGCCACTGCGGCACCAAAGCTCGGTGCACTTACCATCGGACAGCTTCAGCAGGCTGCCCTCGCTATCCTCGAAGCGCGCCCTTTGGCGCCGGGTCATCTTGGTCATATCGGGAGTCTCCGCTTGGCTGTCGTCGCTATCCAGCTCGTCGTCGTCGTCTCCAGCCCCGACTCCGGCCGCCTCGACTTCGTCGTCTTCATCACCTTCGGCGTCGTCATCCGGGTCAGCCCCCCCGACTTTGACAGTGTCTTGGATGTCGTCCTCATCACTGTCCAAGTCGCTGAGTTCGTCATCATCGCTGTCCTTGGCCTGGACAACAGGTTTGCTGGTGGCCTTGGTGGGCGTCTTGTTCTTGGCGGCGGCCGCGCCCCTGGTGGGTTTGGAGACCTTGATGGTCGGTGCTGCGGGCCGCGGCACATCGACATCCATGTCGTCTTCCCCTTCGGCGTCATCGTCGCCAAGGGCATCGTCGTCCTCACCCTCGGCATCAAGGTCCATAGTGTCGTCCACGATGATTTCGCCCTCGGCGTCATCGTCGCCTTCTGCCATGTCGTCATCATCGCCTTCAGCGTCTACATCGGCAGTGTCCTCGTCCTCCTCATCACTAGTGTCGAGGGCATAGTTCCTATGCTGGCCTCGGTTCCTCTTGCCCTCAATGATTTCTCCGCCTACGAAGCCTTCCCGGACAATGACAGAGTCCTTGTCTCTGGATGAGCCGGGCCGGCTGGTGGTGGCCTGGCGGAGCTTGCTGGCGGGGAGCTTGACTGTGATACGCAGATGCGAGTTAGAATCCGAGGGTGACGAGGGAGGGCCGCGCGTGATGGAGGCGGCGGCGGTCTTACCCTCTGGCCTCCGCGACGAGTTCCTCGAGGAGGACGACATGGTCCTCGCGGTGCGGCTGCTGGTGTTGTTGTCGCTGTCGACCATGTCAGTGATGGCCGTGTTTGCCTTCTGGGCGGCAGCGCGGCGAGGCCGTGGCGCCATGGCGGGTGATGATGATGGGTAGTGCTATGGGGAAACACGGGCAGGTGGACGGGCAGGTGGGCGAGAGCGGCGGGCAGAGGGAGCGGGGACTCTCGGCCGGGCCGTCGGCGTAGATATGGCTGCTGCTCTGGATGATGTGCGGATGAAGCCGGTGGGCGTAAGAAGGGCTGGCTGGGCTGGGCAGGTCAACGTGGCCAGGGCCTGCCGTGACGGGCGTGACTTTGGCCGATGAGCTGCAAGCTGCACGGCGGCATGGGGGCTAGGCGACTGTGGCAAGGGAAGACGAGGCGGAAGCCGGAGTTTGGGCAGGTAGACAGTAGCGTGTAGCATGTAGCATGTAGCATGTAGAGCAGCAGACTGGAGGTACCGTTGTGGTGGTGGTGGTCGGTGTCGATGCAATGGGATGTGACCAATCCGACCCGACGCTCGCACGTGGGATCCCACGAGCAAAGAGCAGGTACTTCCCGCCCGACGGGGGTGTCCTCAGCACGCTGGGAGCCGTTCCGTACAGTGGAAGGTTACTCGAAGTGCCCGGCCCAGCTCAGCCCGGCCCAGCTTTGCCCTGTGTTTGCTACCTCCTCTGTCTAAAGGGATCCTGGATGTATCACGGCGCGGTGGAATGCAGTTGCCGGGAGGGAGCGCCGGGATGACGCCGGGAAGACCGTGGCAAGCGCACGCGACGTGAGGAGAGCGATGACGGGAAGGGAAAAAGGCCTGAGGACGCCGGAAGGCGGGTGCGTGCCATTACTTACGAGGAGCAAAAAGGAAACCAACCAAGAAACCGAAAAAAAAACCAAAAGACGTTGTCTTTGTGGCTTACCGGGCCAAGCTGCAGACACCCTGTCAATTGGATTCCTTCGCTTGGGCGGTCCCCTGATCTGACGGAAGATGGCTATGTCCACGATTGGCTTGCAGATCCAGCCGCTTTGAATGCTGGAATTGAGCCTAGGGAGTGCGAGACTGCGGTCCGCTGCATTAGATGGACTCACTGGACTCGGCAGTACGGGGGGCGGATAGAGAGGGAGTGAGGGTAAGAGAGGGACCGAGGGTGAATAGAGACGATATGAGAGCCCTAGAAAGAGGGAGAGCGAGAGTGCGCGCGCTCTCGCGTGTGTGGACTGACCAACTACTCACCTTCCCGGCTTGGCTATCTGCGAGGGCGCCTGTCGGTGATGCAGCTCGACGGTCGATGTCGATTTGGTTGGATAGGATCGGATCAACAGAAAGTGTCCAGCTTATTAGCAAACGGGTTTCGACGGCGTATGCAGCAGGTCATCAATAGATGGATAGTTGTAATACACGAGACGAAAGACCTTATGAGCTAGTTAGGTCATCCAATTCCATTTAGGTTACAGACCATGAAGTAAGTCACCTAGAGACGGATGCCATCTGGGGATTTCGCGGCTACCGAACTAGTCCCTACTAGAGTTACGGGTGACGGTCACGTGAGAGAAGAAGAGGCCATTTGTACGCGAGCACGGGTCGTGTACCTAAAGTACCTAAGTACCTAAGCAAGCAGGTACTTGCTTCCCGTTCCTAGTCTCGATGCTCACGATGAGTTCTGGTTAAGCACTTAAGTAACTCCCCCCGTGCGGGCTGATAGCAAAAGCCACACATAGGTACAAATAGGCTCACTGTTCTTTAGTGGCAAGTTTTGTACCTATGTGCAGTTTTGCTATCAGGCGTGAGCCTCCTCCAAGGAAAAGTGGGAGACAGTCACGCGCAGGCACCAAAAGATATCAATCTTGCCATCGGCAACACTGAATATACTGAATGATTGGAGCTACTCTAGTAGAAGTACAGGCCGTACGGGGTCCACTACGCATAAAGGCGTCTCCGGCTTATTCAATACATAAAGTACCTTGATGTACAAGACCTACAGCGAGCATCCCGTCCCATACGTCTACCGGCTTATTCCCGTTCAACAGCCAGCCATCGTCCATGAATTGCATGTAAACATCCATCAGCCATCCAGCCATCCAGCCATCCATATCCCAGCCTCCATATCCGTATCCCTGCTTTCCACCCATGTGGGGGAACCCCGGCTCAACCTGGTATTGGGTTCTAAAGGTCACAGGAGATCCCTTGATTGGATACAGGCGGGCCGGCTACGCTACAGGTATCCGTGCGATATACATACATAGTACTAACATACTAACCTCGTCGATGGGTACCCCTCTGGTACTGGAGTAGCCCAGGCCGGTGCCGAGGCCGAGGCTTACACTACCCGACACCCGGACTTGGGAATTCCATCCATCACGACGCTCCCGCCATAACTCCCCTTCCCCCCCCATTTTCTTCCTTCGTCCACCCGCGCCTCCGCGCGAAACTGACCACCATGGCGGATTCCGGCGATTCGAACTCCGCGGCGGCGCCCTCGACGCTGCACAAGGCCCGTGCCTTCCTGGCCGACGAGAACGTGCAGGGCCAGAGCCGGGAAAAGAAGGTTGAATTCCTCAAGAGCAAAGGCATCAGCGAGGACGACATCGAGTCCCTCTTGGCCGAGAAAGACGAGAAACACGCCCCGGAAGGCCTCGAGTCGGCTGGCGCCGCGCCCGGCACGACCGACGGACAGGAGTCACAGCAAGAGGTGGTGCCCCGGGGGGCCGAGCCCCCTACCGCCGCCCCCGAGGTCCAGGGAGCCGCCCGGGAAGTTGGCCCCCCGCGCCCGACGCCCTCGAGCGACGCGCCGCCCATCATCACCTATCCTGAATTCCTCACCCACTCGCCACGGCCGGCGCCCCTTCTCACCCCGACCCGCGTTCTCAACACCCTCACCGCGGTGGGCTCGGCCTGGACGCTGCTCTACGGCGCCGCGCGCTTCGTGGTGAACCCCATGGTTGAGAACCTCCACCAAGCCCGATCCGACTACTACACCCACGTCAACGGGAGACTGGAACCCATGGTCGAGAAACTGGAAGGCCTCGTATCCGAGGTCCCCTACAAAAACGGCAAGGCGCTGCGCCACGCCGACGCCGACGGGGACGCCGCGAGCGTCATCAGCTACGACGACCCGACCGAGCTGTTCCACCGCGACGTGGGCACCCAGACCTCGCCCCAATCCACCACGCCCGTGTCCTCCGCTCCCGGGACCCCCGAGCCGCCCATCGACGGCCAGGCGCGCCGCCTGGCCCGGCTGAACGCGGCCGTCCGGGAGCTGTCCGACATGAAGATCAAGCGCGCCGAGGAGTCGGCCGACCTGCACGCCATGCTCCGCGAGGTCCGCGACGACGTGGACAAGCTCGCGTACCCGCCGCCGCCCGACTACACCGCGTACGGCCTCGGCCTGGGCCGGCCGGCGGAGGCCGACGACGAGTACAAGAAGACCAAGGACGCGATTCGCAGCGTGAAGGGCTTGTTTTTGTCCGCGCGGATGTTCCCAACCGCCGCGGCCAAATAGGCAGAAGGCGCCGCCGCCGCCGCCGCCGGCCGACTTCGAACCCCCAACCCATGAAGGGGATAATTAATGGTTATGCATAGATTACGGAGTTCTGATTTAATGACATATTATAAACTTTGTTTGCATGACACAGCAGGAGGGAGTTGTGAGAGTTACGTGATGGTAGCCATGCGCGGACTTTTCATTCTAGTAGCTATTCTGTTGAGGTTTGGGAACTGAGTTCCGTCATGTCCGTAGCATGTAGCATGTATGTCTCTGCGCATTGTCTTTGTAAGTGGCTACCAGCCTCTTCGCTGTTCCACTGCGTCCAATCTGACCCCTAACTGGAAACCAGGCATATGCCAACTTTGTAGATAGGGGGGAAATGACGTATATGTCCCAGGTGAAATGTAGGAGGGGCCGGGCTCGATGCCCACGCCTCACTCGTATATCTGCCAAAACGCCATCTGATGAACCTGGGGAATCTGTCGCAAATCGCTGTATGAAGGAAAGGGGAAGAAAAGAAAAAAAAAAGGCCATGAACAACATCGCTTTCCAAAGGGAGGCTTCGTCCTTCCCTGGAACCAGCCCAGGGCCGGTCGGGAAAAGGAGGGAGCGCCAGCTACTTCCAGTAGGCGGCGGGACCCTGGCTCGCGCCACCCTATGACTTGCCGCCGTAGGTCTCGCCGTAGCTGCTTTGCCGCAGGTGCCCCTGGTGCGTCGTGGGGTTCGCGCGGGGGGTCTGGCCGACGTAGGCGTTCTCGTCGGGGAAGGGGCCGCCGGCGGCGAAGCCGTGGTCGGGGGCGCGGCCGTCGCCCGTGTAGTGGCGGTGCTGCCCGTCGTAGCCGTTGCGGCCCGCCGTCACCATGGACGCGAGCATGCGCGCGACGCCGACGAGCACGACGACGACGTAGACCAGCAGCAGGCCCAGCGAGATGAGGGCCTCCTGGATGATGCTGTTGCGGATCCAGTTGGTCACGTGCGTCACGGCGCCCGTCACCTCGTCGGTCGTGACGCTGCTGGGCGTGGCCAGGAACGTGTCGAGGTCCGAGTCGCCGTCGATGGACTTTTGCGCGCCGGCCGAGAAGGTGTCGTTCTCGAACATGGGCAGGCTCACCTGGGAGTGGTCGTGCACCCAGGTCAGGCCCTTCTGGACGGCCTCCACCTTGAGGCCGATCAGGCACCGGACCACCTCCTTGATGGGGTCCTCGAAGATGGTGTCGCCGAACACCACCGTCAGGCCCTTGTCCATGGTGCTGGTGAAGGTGTTCAGGGCGTCGTTGACGGCGCCTGTGGCATTGGTCACGTAGCCCAGAACGTCGTTGTTGATCTCGTTCTGGAAGGACAGGACCACGCCGTTGGCGTCGTTGGCCCAGCCCGTGGACACGGCCTCCAGGTTGCCGACGACCTGGTTGGCGAAGTCGCCCACTTGCTGCGTGAGAGCGGGCACTTCCTTCTCGATGGCGATGAGGACGAAGTACTGGCACAGGCACGAGAAGAAGCCGGCGATGGCCAAGGACAGGACGAAGAGAGCAGGCCAGGTCGTGCCGTAGGTCACGCACCACTGCACCAGGTAGCGTCGTTCCTCCGTCTTGGCCACCTTGTCCGCGGCCATCAGCCCGACCTTGGAGGTGAAGGGGCGGGAGCTCATCTGCACGTAGTCGACCTCGTCGGCCTTGCGGGCCTGGAACAACTGGATGTACTCCTTCTGGCGGCGCCAGCGGTAGATTTCCAGGTAGGCCATGGGGATGATGGCCAGGAGGGCGAGGATGACAAGGCTGACGATGAAGGCAATCTTGGCGTCGTGGGCGATCTTGTAGAGATTCGCGAAGAAGTCGGTGATGACCGAGTTGTCAGAGCAGAAGGACAGAGCCTCCTTTCGGGCGACGGGGAAAACCGAGTCGTCGAATTTCCAGGCGCCGTACGTGTCGTTGAGGGCCTTCTTCACCAAATCGAAGGGGAACGACACCGCCTGCCGGGTGAAGTTCCGCACGTCGTCAAAGTCGGGCAGCTCCTTGTTGATGGTGTTCAAGTCGGCGACGAAGCCCGAGGTGTCGATCTTGATGTCCTTGAGCTTGTCGATCTGGGGGGACAGGTTCAGGAGCGGCTTGTTGGGCGCATTTGAGCTTCCGCCGCCACCGCCGCCAAAGAGGTCGTCGAAACCGTCCTTGATGGTGTCACCCAGGTTGTCAATCTGGTCCCAGGCCTTGTTGATGGAATTCTGGAAGCCATCGGCGGCCTTGCCAATGTCGTTGGCAATGGGGTCGATGGCGCTGTTCAAGGCATCCGTCATCTTGGTGACTACGTGGGCTGACACATTGAGACCGCCGTGGACAGCCGCGCTGATCAGGCAGGTGTACGTCGATGTCATCATGTTGATAACAAACAAGATGAGCTCCTGGACGCCGGTAAGGACCATGTTAAGGACGGTCATCAGACCGTGTACGGTTTCGGTGATGCCCTTGGCCGTCAACCGGTTGACGCCGACCGACAAGTAATGAGGCATGGAGGCCATGGCACTACCGACGTCTTCCACTTTGGTACAAGCCGACAGCGCCTTAACTTTGGCGTCGCCAAGGTTGTCGTTCAAGGATGCCAGCATCAGGAGGACCCGGACGAGGACCAGGATGAGGAGGACCGTCCAGCGGTTGAACCAGACCTGGGATAGGCGACTCTGGAGCCCCAGGTACGGCGTGGGGCCGTTGCGGACGATCGGCGCGTGGTCGACGGTCCCATCGCGACGGTACGTCTCGAGGACGACGTCCTTTTCGTTGAGCGACCCCGGCACCGCATAGGGATCCTGCGGGTCCTTCATGTCGCCTTTCCGGAAAATGTCGAAGATTCTGTGGAAAGGATAGACTCAGCCAGACTGTTCCGGTTTATGCGAGTGCAAATATCGTGAGAGCGGCAACGAGAAGAAGAAACTAAATAATAGGACGTGGGTGTATGTGGCAGAAGCGGAATTTCCAACCAGAAAGGAAGGGAAGTATATCGTAGGAGAAAAAAAGCCCGGGGGGGGGGGGCCGGAGGGCGAGGGGAAGGGTGAATCGCGCTCTAAGAACAATGAAGCGAAAAAAGTCAAGGCAGCAAAAGATGACGGATTATTCCCCGTGACTCCATTAACAATGAATGATTACCAACAATGAAAAGAAACAGCAGAATACGGGAAATCTGCGGAACGGAGAGAGGAGGTCAAGCAAGTGCTGGAGGGCGAGAGGCAAGGCACGCAAGAAAAGTGAACCGAGTCAAGGCGACTAATAAGGAACGGCCGAACGCACCTCATGGCTGCAAGGCCAGCTTCGGGCCAGTCAAGCAAGCAGGCGACCCGGCGGACAAGGGTTTCAAGAGTCGAGGCCCCGAGATTTCTTTGTCGCGAACGACGGGTTGCCAGCAGAGGCGGCCGTCCTCTTTGTCGGCTACCCGGAAGTACCCTTGGGCGGTTGCGCGGGTCGCGGGAGACTTAAGCGCCCTGGTACCGACCAGTCGTTTTCGTTGGCAGGGCGGGCGCCCGGGCGACTAGTAGTTCCTGCTGGCCGCAGCCGCTCGGCGCATAGAGGAAGTCCAGGGACCAGCGGCTGCAGGTATGGACAGATGGAGGCAGGTGAGTTGGGTGGATGTATGTATCTCGCGCCGCACACGGCGTGGCGGGTGGAATGTTGTCGGGTCGTGATGTGCGTGCGTGTGTGCGCTCGCTCCGCTTGTTGATCGACTTACACAGCAGCGTTCTGCAAGAAAGTGGTAGGCACGTCGGCAGTATACCCAGGCCAGGACCTCGTCGATCTGGCAGATCCAACTTGATATAGATAGATACTCGGGCAGGTATTGGCAATGGGCCAGCTGTGCAAGGGGACACCCTGGAGCGAAGGGTAGATGGTGCCCATCTTTCCACAAGTTCGCCATCGTGGGTGGGACGCCTCGGGGCGACATTTATCAACCGACGCCTATACGGCTCCGTCGATAGGCTACGGGCCGCCGGTTTGGAGAAGAAGAGCTGTGACGACATTGGCTGCCCGGCTGGTGTGCAAGGACGGACGGGGAGACGGTGGCTAAGCGGTGAAAACACCGACGGTGCCTTGGTGCCAAGGGAAGGGAGGGCCCTCTCTTTTTCCCACCAGGGGTCCCGGAGACTGGGGGCAACCGTGACGGCAGCCACTCAGGGCTTTTCCTGGCCGGGGCCGTCAAGGCGGCTGGGTGGAGGTGACCCTCGGGCGCGCGAGTGCGAAGAGCGAGCGTGGCAGCGTGGCAAGCTGTGGGTGGCATCTCACGATCCGAATCAGGCATCGGAGCCGAACGGGAGGGGGGGGGAGCTGAAAGCCTGGCAGCCTGGCAGCCTGACGCCCTGCCCAGAAGTACGCAGGTACGCAGGTACGAGTTCGACAGCAGCATGAACGAACTGCCCGAGGGAAAAGAGGTCATTGCATGGTTGGTCTCTCTCCACGCCCGGCCGGGGATAGACGTGCCGATGAGGATCCTGTACACAGTATTTTTCCAGCGCAAGTGGGGCGGCGGCGCCGGTATGTACAAGTAAGGCTGGATGGAGAGGCCAGCCCGTCTCACGAGAAATCTGATATCTAGATGGCTGGCATGGCCACCTCCGTACACAGCAGAACGGGAAACCGGGAGAACGGGAGGGACCTCGCCCGCCAATCAAGCGCCAGGGGGGAAAGTTCTCTACACCCAAATAGACCGTGGACGGACGAGCTGCAACCCGAATAGGCCTGTCCTGCCGTCGATCTTGGTCCCCCAGGGTGCCCAGGGTCGCTCCCCTTTTGCCACTGTCAATCGCAAAACTTGTTTCCCAACCCACCTACATACTCCCCCCCCAGTCCAGCAGGCCTCCCCTTCGCGATACTGGCCGAGCTGGGCCCTATTTTGCCGGGGCTGGCCCATCCGGACGCACCGTCGAGGTTGGCTTCCCACGAGCGACGACGGCGGCCACGTGCCCCTCTCCCGATGACGCACCGAAGGGGAGCTGCACAGGAACTAAGTACCTTAGGTAGGTAAGTAGCCAGCAGGGCACCAGGGCCCGCGGCGAACCGACCATTCGTCACCACCTGGGATGGATTCCCTCCCGCTCGCATGGCGTCAGACTCGATCTGGCCCGGCCCTGGGGGGAGGGATCAGACAAGACGGAGATGGACTGCCGAGGCTGGCCGTGACGGTGCAAGGGAAGGAAGAAAGAGGAGTCGTGAGGAGCGCGAGTGAGTTGAGCGAGTTTGGAGGTGACAGCGTTTGGTGCAAATGATTGGCTGTGAGTAGTCGCCGGCGCGGCGCCGGGCCCCTCTCCCAAGCGCCGAGTTTCAAAATGCTGCCGTCCGGCTCCATCCACCATTTACTGTCTCTGTGTAGGTACTTGTATGGATTCCCACGCATCATACGACGGCGCCAGCCAGTTGTTCCGCCAGATCTGCCCTCTCCCGAAATAGCATTGCTGGGGATGCTACGCACAAACTTCTTCACCAGCAGCTCGGCCTCAGGCACCTCAGGTTAGTACCACCAAGGATGGATGGATGGATGGATACGCGCGCGTAAAGCAAGCCTGCGGCAAAACCATTCCCGCTCCGAGACCAACCGAGTGAGCCGGGGTCTGTTATCGGGACCCAGATTCTAGAACGACATAGGAAAAACCCTCAACACGTGTAGATACGGGGTAGGCATCTTGACGAGGATCTGAGTGCCTCTCAAGACGTTGGCATGCTTGCTGGGTCCGTTAAGTACCACGATATGCATCATATTCAAGAATACCCATATGCTTCAATACTGCTTGGATTCTTATTCAACGGCGTCTTGGACTAATTCCCAGCACTTTCGCATTCCCGTTCCCATTGACTCATCCTCAACCGTACCGCTCCATCTTTTTGGCGTCTGTGCATCGTCGAGCAAGGCCTCTTCGGAAACCGCTGCGCCGTCCACATTGAACAGATGAACGTGCATCGTCAATTTGAGATGAGAGAATTGCCACGGCACGCTCCCAAGCTCGCCTACATGTTCCAAGCCCTTGTCTTGCGGTGAGAGACCAAGGACGCTCAATGCGTAAAGCTTAGCCTCCTGCTTGCGGGCTTTTGAAGTGCCTTGGTGTCCGTCCTGTAGTATCTGGGAGGGAAACTCCCACAGCCCTGCCAAAAGCCCCTTTTGAGGGCGCTTGTGTATTAAATAGTGTCCGCTGTCGCCGCGTCGAATAGCGCAAACCAGGGTTTGCTGCTCTCGGATTGCTTTCTTGACCCCTTTAACTGGGAATCGCCGAGCATGGTTGGTAATGACCTCCAAGTCGGCCGTGCTGGGAGCGGTAGGCGACGACGTCTTGGCCGCCGTGAAGAAGAAGGATTGCAGGGACGTCTGCTTGCGTGGCTGAGACTGCTGTTTCGAGGAACCGCTGGTCCCGCTGTCACGCCCACCGTCTTCGACCTCCGCTATGGTTTCCTCGAAAGGAGAGCATACATCGCACATGTCTTCGATGTCTGAGTCGGCCGTCGCGGAACCACGCAGCTTCTTGGGCGCCCCTCGGTGATTGGCGAGCTGGAGACCTTCTTCGTAAGCGCGGCACGTCGAGGTGATAGGGCAACTCGCGCAGTTCGGCTTTGGTGTACACGTGGTGCTTCCGAGCTCCATGAGGGCTTGGCCCCATCGTCCAGGTCTATCGCTGGCCTCCGTCTTGGTCGTATCTCGGTCTCCATCGGGCGTGTCTTGAGCAACAGCCTTGACAAGAGCGTCCGCTGCAGCCCACAGCATGTCGATGACCCTTTTGTCCGTCTTGACATCGCCGAAGATACCTAACTGTCGACACAAGACGCGCAACACATTGCCATCTACCATGGGCGCAGCTCGGCCGAAACAGATGGCCGAAATGGCGCCGGCCGTGTACCTCCCCACGCCGGGGATCTTCGCTTCCAGCTCTTCCGCCGCGTAGGGAAGGAGCCCGCGCATATCTTGATCGGCACATATGAGTTTCGCCGCCTCGTGAATCCTCGTGGCGCGGCTGTAGTACCCAAGCCCCCGCCATGCCGCAAGCACGTCGTCGGCACTTGCGGCGGCCAGGTCGTGAACCGTTGGCCACTTTGCCATCCATTTGTTCCAGTAATCAATAACGACCGCCACACGTGTCTGTTTTGTAAATCTTCGATGTTAGACAAGCTCCACTTGCCGATGCCTGAAAGTCGGAAGGACAAACCTGCTGTAACATGATTTCGGAAATCCAGACTTGGTACGCCCTTTTCTCAAGCTGCAGACGTAGCTCTTCAGGATCCGGAATAAGGCTGGGGTCGATCCACGCCTTGCGCCACGGCATGTTGCGAGATGTACTAACACCATCGAACCATTCCAGTAGCGAGGTGCGGCCCTCTACACTGTCCAAGAGGAGGGGCCGATGGTACATTGGGACATGCAAACGGCCTGGAAACTCGCAAGCCCAAGGCGAAGGGGGCTTCGTGCCCGGGAAAGTGAAAAGTCGGTCCAAGAAAAAATCGGACTTCTTCTGCGAGCCCCTACCCGAGCGGGAGGTTTTGGGTTTCTTGGTCACCGCCTTGGGGACGTCAAATTCATCTTCCTCGGCACTGACAACGGCTCTCTTCTTTGCTAATTTCAGAGGCGGGTTAACATTGGCATCGTCAGCCATAGAATGTGCCTCAGTCGCCGGCTTGCCCGACAGCCGCGAGCTGGACCTTAACGTAGCGGACCGTGACGAACGTCGCATCTTGGAAACGGCCACAGGCCAGTGACTCTTAGCCTATTAAGCCCAAGACGTCGGGAAGAACTAAGAGGTTGACTTTGGTCCTTGCTGGCTCTGCTCACCACCCGGCGTCTTTGCAGTACTGCGAGATTCGCCTCCCTGAGCGAGCGCCCGGCCGCGTTCGGCGGCTTCGTCCAGTTCTTTCCTACAGGTCCGGTCAGATACCCCTTTTCGTGTGAAGTATTTCAGTATGTGACTTACTGGGTGCGTTTGCTTGCTTCCTCTTCCAATGCGGGCTTGAGCGCGTAGGATGCGTTCCAGACACCGAAGCCAACAGCGATGGTTAGACCAATGAAGTTCCGCAAATATGTCATCTTGGCCACCACTTATTCTTTGGGTCCAAGGTGGCACGATAGACCGGCTGTGTGAATCCAAGGAAGGTCTCGTCGGCCGCGGGCAACATGTATGATAGAGAAGATTGCCTGGAGGTCGTGATTGAACTCGGAGGTCCGCGTCGTCGCGTACCCTGGCGCGTTTTTTTGGAAGTAGAAGTCGATTATGCAAGTACTTTAGCGTAAAGTTAATCGATACCAAGCTACTTTTACTCAGTAGGGAAGAACAAGCATACTCCTAGTACTTGTACCCGATTAAGCCAGTATCTATATGCAACTAAATGCATTATGAATGTATGCAGATACTTTGGTACTTGAGTAGGTACATCTACTTTACCCATACCGCAAACGCGTCTGAAGACGCGTCTCCACTACTTTATCGCTATCTTCCATTAAACGCCGAGCATCCATCCGTCAATTCAGAGTATCGATATCGAGTACCAGTGGCAGCCTTGCCCAGCAGTCTCTTGACCATAAACCCATGCTTTTCGGACACCGGGTGAAATGCATCACATGAGTAATGGCGAGATGGAAGGAGCTTGGGGAGGTTCCCGATTCGGACGAAGAAAGCCTCTTCGATAGCGATGAGTCCCAGCACCAGGTGCTGCCCCAGCTTCCTGGCAACGGGCCAGAAGTCCGAATCGATGTTTCGCCGACGACGGGGAGCCATCATGGCAACGGCGACGTCTGGGACGTGCCTACGTCTTCGCAGGGTGCTTATCAACCCGCACCAGACCGGGATGATGTGCGTATGCGCGCCTCTTCACATCCACCTGAGCAACTGCCAACGGAGCCAGAAGCCCCCTCACCTGTACAACCCCAGGAAAACAACACCGAAGAGCCTGTCCACGAACCCGCACACCGGAGCTCGAATATTTCCTCGAGAGAGAGCTCGCCACTGTCCATCCTCGAGTCGGACGTCGAGCCCGATATTGAACCACCCACCGAGCGGCCAGCTGCCGTGGAAGAAGCGAACGCGGCACTACAGGACACGCCCAGACCGCTCCGTGAATTCAGGCGTCGAAAGCCAATTCAAGAACACCCATACCTCCTGGAGAGCGCTTACTACAGCAGCGTTCTCAAGTCTCACGGTATCCGGCCCCTCAGGAATCCGGTAGAAGAGGAGCCAGTTCGAAAGCGACAGGAAGAGGATTCTCAAGAGCAGGACTATGAAGATGATAGCCAGAGGACGGCAGAGGCTCTTCCGAGCTATGAAGGGAGCAGCCAAATCAGTCAGGGCCCAGCAACTGTGGACGACCGAGACGAGCTGGCATTGTCCCCTTCGAGCCTCGCTCAGTCACCCTCGGGTGGCGGCGGGTCTCGAGCGGGTAATTCGAGAACAGCCCAAGCTGAGGAAGAAGACTTACCCTCCCTCAACGAAATCTTCAAGAATCCACGCGCTGTACAGCCGCGGCCATTCGCCAAGCGGAAGCGCTCCCCTAATGGAGGCCCCTGGAAGCGGAAAATCCACAAAGCCGCAAAGTCACTTCAGCATCCTGGACCGAGTTCATCCGACCCGAGAGCACTTGACGTCTTTGATATACCTCCATCGCCACCCCAGACTAGTCCGGTATTCGTCTCAAGGGCGCCCACCGCCGGTGCGAGGGGTGTCCAGTCAAAACCCTCGGCTATTGCAACCACGCCATCGAGCCATAACAGGGCTTCAGCGTCAAGGGACCAGACACCGGCCCCCGTTCATGAGGACCCCAACATGATCGATCTGACAATGCTGGAAGACCTGGAAAGCTCTGCCGCCGAAGAAGATGAAACGGCCAGCAGCGGTCTAGACTCGGGTGACGATGAGGCAAACGCTGGAGACAGCTCCCAGAGGAAACCCAATACAACGCTGCAACGCAAGATCAGAGGTGTTCTTCCAGCATCGTGGATTCGAATCGATCAGCAGCTAGGCCGTGAACACGTTCAGGTACCCGCAGTCCGTTCCGTTATTGGCCGTTCGCCTGAGCGATCCCTTCGAAAGGGAGTGGCCCAGAGACGCCAGGCCTCCCCCAGACCAACAGCCCACGCGCCTTTCTTCTTTGATGACGACTCAGACGACGATATGAGTGTACGAATTGATGACATCGACACTGTGCCAACCCCGGTAGACGCTCCCATCTTCGAAGACGATGTAGGCTCGGTGGTAGAGGAAGACCAAATCGATTACATGCTGCCAACGCGGAAACGGAAAAGCGGCGAAACCAAAGGCCTGCAACGGGCATCCAAGCGAAGAAAGGAACAGACCACCTTCCAAGGCCAGCCAAAGCGGCGAAAGCGTCAGCAAAAAATCACTGGGCTCCTAAGCCGGTCCAAGAGTACTCCAGAAGAGCACAGCTCGAAATATAGGCCTATGGAACAGTCGAACCACTTGATGTCACGGAAGCATCCACCAAAATCAAAATCTCGAACGTCTGCCACTATTCCACGACTGGGCGTTCTTGATGTCATGGAGCCAGATGCACCACTGTTCATGCGCGTTGCCGCCCGCACAGCCAAGCAGAAGCCAGGCAGGGGCCGCTCAAGCCCGGCCAGGAAGCAAATTCGGCTCGGCACTCGCAAAGACAACCTCGATGCTCTCGAAACACTTCGGGACTGGAGCACTGGGAAAATCCAGCCGCGACACCAACTTGAAGACTCTCTGGGTCGTCGGCCCTCGCAGGCCGAGGCACAGCTGCTGCTTCAGCCTACTTCAAACAATGCATTTACCCGAATCTCAGGCCCTAAACCACGGAAGTCGACGGCCTTGCCAGGTCCGCGATTTTCTTCAAAACCGACGAAGCATACACGACAGGGTAGGATCGATAGATTCCTTCACGATCCTCAGCTTCCAGCCACGCCGGGTGATGCCGAGGGGGCAGCAGGAGAGGCGTCCGCGACCTTGCGACAACATCCATTGGGCCGGTCCGCGAGCCGTGGCGGTGTGTCGCGACCAGCACAGCTGGAGATGGCTGGTGACGAGACAGTCAGTCGGTTCGTGTTCAATGCTCGCAAGAGAGCTCTCGACGCCATGTACCGGAAATCCCACCTCGCATTGGCCTCACCCGACCATATCCGCCTGGATCGGGTACTCTGCGAGCCGTCGCCAATTGCAGCCACTTCACTTGCGTCCAAAACCAGAGACCATGGTCAAGCTCTCGAGCCGTCACCGTTAAGCAATGATGTAGCACCCAAGCCCAGGTTGAGGTTGCGGAAGCCCGTTCGTCCAAGAAGGGTAGATATCGCAGCTCCTCAATACGCACACGCCAATGATCCATTGCCGGTCGAGGTGGTTTCCGCCTCAGAGATCCACATAACAGCCAGTACCGATGCCAAGTTGCTTGGGCTTGGCCCTTTTGGGGCACAATATACTCTTCATTTTGAGATCTTCCCCCTAGAGGCTGGTGTTTACTTCAAAGAGAACACTGTCATTGGAGATGGCCGTCTCGCCAAAGCCCTAGAAGGAAAACCACCTGACGGGCTCGATCATCCACGAGGCCATTGCCTTTTGGCCCTGGACAGCACAATGCTCCGATGGGGCCAGTGGGATGACCTGACGTCGTCCGAGGTCGGCGTGCTCCTTGACTGCATCCATGAACAGCTACAGTCCACGGTTGACCCCGATAAAATTGGATCTCCGAGTCCTGTACAGGCAGCCGATTTTGTTTTACGCTATCTCCAAGACTTCGTGAGCTTCAGAGACTTCGAGGGCGGAAGGTCGTTCGCGAAACGAATGCTGGAGGTCATCTCTAACTTGTTGGAGCGCGTGGACGCTCTGTTCAAAGCAAACAAGGACCCCTCGGGACGGCTCTTGGAAATCATGGCACGGTTCTTAATAATTGTGTTCCAGATTTCGCGGGTATGCGAGAAGTTAACGCTTCCAGAGTCCCTGCAAATCGAAGAGCTGCTGAAAAAGGCTGCCCAGCAAATGGCGAAAGTTCTCCTCGGCGTTGGACTCGGCGTGGTCCAGAACCTATATGACAGGCTGCAGGCATCCTCCTTTCGGGAGCGCGGTATAGGCGACGAGCATCCCACTGTTGTCGCTTGGGTCGTCCTCATACGCGTCTTACAAGAAGCACGCCTGCCACGGGCGGGGTTCTGGGATATAGTCACTCCTGTCTTTCTGGGATTCGACATTGGGTCAGTCTACGACGCACAGACTCTGGAGAGGATGTGGCACGATTTGTTCATTCTTCTTCCTCTTGGAGAATTCGACAACAATGGCGTTGCAGTACCGGGTCTCCGGAACACGATGCCGCTAGAAGGTTGGGCCCTACCACAAAAACTGGTAGGCCGCGTCTTTTCCATCTATCAGGGCAACGGGCTGCAGTCGCCCAGCTTCAACCAGTACTGCCGGGCAATGGTTGGCAGGTGTCACTACCTGGTCGAACAATGGGGTTGGCGAAGATGCAATGGGATCATCGGCACGATATTCGACTTCTTTGCGGCCCAGAAGCTGTCGCATTTACGGAACGAAGAGGCGTACCGGTCACCACAATTCCTCGAAGACCTTGGGGCGGTGCCATCGCTGGCCATATTGCCGGGGGACAGGTGCTTCCACATCTTTCTGAAATTGCTGGCGCTGGCAGTGCAGCGTCTCAGAAAGTTTGGCTTGATCAAAGACATGAGAAACCTCATTGCTCGCGTGTTGCCCAATCATGATCGCCAATTTCTCAAGGAGAAGGACGTGCACGAAAGCGAGCTGGCGGCTCTGAGGAACCATCACGATTTGCTCTGCACGCTCTTCTGGAGTGCGCCGCCCGACTTGCGGCCCTCGGTTCAGACGATCGAGAAGTTGGTTCTTCCCGGGAGTTCCCACAAGGAGGCTTGTCTAATCAACGTTCGCGCTTGGACCCAGCTGGCTCGGTTCGTGATCGTCTCCCGACCGGATGGGGTAACGTATGAGCCACTCATCTGTTGGCAGAACAACGTGTTCGGACAAATGCTGGACCAGTACATGTCGGTGGAGGACGACATCCGCCAGCAGTTTTTGAGATTAACCCACAATGCTTCTCAGGGCATCAGCGAGGAAATGAGCAGGCGTGTGGTGAACATGAACAAACAAGCCATTGCCGATGTGCTGCATTGTTCGTTGCGAGCCACTCTGGACGTCATGCAACATGCCCAGTCACTTGGGGCCGCATCCTTGGTGGTGAACGAGTGTAAGCTTCCTCCCCCGGCTCACCCAGGGACCATTACAACCGCTAAAACACCATTGCCAGACCAGTTTGAAGAGGTCTTCACCCGCTTCTCGCAACGAAAACTCGAATGGGGTACCTTGCGTGTGGCTCTCGATACCGTGGACTATTACGTGTCCCGTGTCGAAGCCTTCGTTGACGAGGAAGTCGATTCCGGCCGCGGCGAAGATCCCCCCTGGGTCAAAGTGAGTCTGGTTCTGATGTGAACTGCCCGTGACTGTGGCTTACGTGTAACAGGTGCTCGTCCGCAACATCTCTGCCTCTTTCTTCTCCATGACGCGGGTCATTACCTCTTCCGACTTTGAACAGCCATCCATTCCTGCCAATTTGCCACTTCTCTGCACTGAACAAGCTCTCAGGACCGCAGGTCGCATCGCGGCTTTGCTTCTTGAGGCCGACAGAATAGTAAGCGTTCCGCTCAATTTGGCGGTTGCACTCTTGCTGACAGGGCCAGGTTCTGTCGCAGCTGTTTAGCCGCTCACACAGGTTGTGGTTGTTCGAAGCGCCATCGAAAGGACTGCCGTTGGCATTAAGAAGTCACGCGTGCCTCTTCATTGCGAGTCTCCTTGAACGGCGGAGGATTGAGTTCATGGTGAGCAAACCCGGATGCCAAGACGAAAGCTTATCATGGCTAACAAGGGGCGTAGGAGCTGGGCACCAGTTCTCTCGAACTGTTTTTATGTGCTATTACCAGGCCGATACAGGCACTCGCCCACGTGGGTCGTCTTGCCGAGGCAATGAAACGCCGCGGCGAGTGGTTCCTTCAAGACGCCACAGTGAGGATTGGACACGAACCCGACTACAACATGAATCGGGATCTCTTTGACCGTAGGTGGCGATCTGGGCATTCCCAGCAAAGCTTGGCACTGACTGGTGTTAGATGTTGTCACGGTCGTGAGAAGAACCATACGTCTGGCAGATACGGAGCAACAGCGAAAGCAGCGCAAGGGGGGCTTCCACCCCGTGTTCAGAAGCGTCATGGAGCAGATGAAGCAAGATCTAGTGGCTTTGGTGGACACGGCGGAGCACGCAGACTACATCGCTTTCGTCCAGCAGATCATCCACCTGATCAGAAGTCACGACGTCTGCGCGGTGGACCAGTTCTTTTTCGAAATCAGTCGGGAATACGCGCCCCCTGAGCAGGATCCGGGTCTACAGATAGCAGGCATACTCTCGTACGGATTTCGGCTGGAGGACGCCGGCGTCGGCTTCGTGCCCTCGTTCTTCGCCTACCTCTACTCTAACTTCAAGGGCGCACTCAGCCACGGGAAACTCGAGGGCCAGCGGACGGTTCTCGAGGCGGGCCTGCGGCACGGCCAGGTATGGTCCTTCATGATACCGTGGATGATACCAGCCATCATCCGGACGGCGGTCCGAGTGCCCTACGCATGGCTGCTCTTGGATGTATCCGTGGGGGCGTTGGAGCAATGGTTCGAGGCCGACGGCATTCACCGAGAACTGGGCGAGGGTGTCATGGGCGACTTGGTAGCCCTCTTGTCTGCCGTGTACGGAGGGATCCAGCATCTCCAGAGCTCGGGAGAGCGACCTTTGCAGCCGGAGGAGGTACACACCGTGACACAGATGCTCAAGCTCGCGAACCTCTTCGGGCCGTCGATGACGGCGTACCTGCTCAACCACGGCACAAGTGGGGTGGGGAAAGATCTGAGGAGACGCATCAGGACATTCACGACAATGACGCAAGCCGCAAGCGACTATCTCGGCAGCCTCCTCAGACGGGCCGGGCAGGGGTCCAGTCTCGTGGTGGACTCGATGTTCCTCTTCGAGGCGGTGGGTTACAGTCCACTAGAGGCGGAAGCGGAAGCGGAGGACAGGCGGCAAATCGACGACTTCTCGCAGGTGATGATCAAGGACATCGAGGACAATTGGCAGCGAACAGGGAGCGTCATCACCATCAAGGGCCCTGGAAGGTCAGGGCAGGGCACACATTTACGACCATGGGACATGAGGGAGTTGGCTGGTGGGCTCCTCGCGCAGGCGCAAAAGTGGCATTACACGCATGACGGGGGGGCCAGGAGGATGGCGAACGAGGCCTATCTGTTGTAATAAGGGGGCGGCGGCGGCGGCGAGTCATAGACGGGCAAGTAGACGGCAGACGAGGAGGCAGAATCTGCAGGGGGGCGTGCCTACTGGGCGACTAGCCGGGTAGGGGAGGTGTAAAGGGTCATGGCGCTGCACACGTGTTGCGTGATAGTGCTAGTCTCATCACCCTCATGACTAAAGAGGTATGGATTGGGAAGTGGGGGAGGCAAGCGGTTGGTTCAATGCTTATTGCTTGCTTTTTTTCTTCTTCATTTTCTTTTCTTTTGGCCAGGAGCAAGGTGAGAAGCAATTATCTGCTATCGTCGTGTCTTTGCCGGGTGCCATCCCCATTCCCGAGTATGTAAGTACATGAGATAGATGTGTATCCATGTGCGTAGGGGTATTATAGTTCACATGTCACGAACAGAGTTACATGCATGCATGCATGCATGCATGCATGCATCTACGCCGTAGTACTTAGTTATGTACCTACATGTATGTATGTACAATATGCACTTACATAGGTACTTAAGTAGGTAGCCCTGTATGTATGGATTGCACGTATGAGGTGGGTAGGTACGAAGGGTCCCCCCTGGTATGGCGCATCTGCACTTGCGTGCACGACCAGGCCGGTGGCCCCGACCGCAGCGGAAAGCGCTATTCATGAGCAAATGGACCATCCACATCCGTCCCTGGGGCCCCCGAAAGTGGGGAAGGCACGCGGGCCAATCACGGCCGGGCGGGCGGAGCTTCTTCAGCGGCCCGTTCTCTCCAGAAACACCACTCCTCCCATAGAAGAAAGACTTCACCAGCCGGCCCGGGATGGAAGGCCATCCACCCCCCATCTGCCATCGCACAGCCCATCGCACAGCCCGGTCTCCTTACTGGCCTCGCCGCCCTCGCCGTCTCGCGCTCCTCACATCACCACCGCTCCCGTCCCGTACCGGTCCCCCTCCCCCGGCCCCCCTCCCCCCCCGGGCAGGGTTGTCCACCGCCTGCCAGGGTTCTAGAATGAGAGTGAGCGTGCCCGTGCTGTGTCTGCTCCCCCCGCGCCCGTCCGTCTGCGCCAGAGTGCTCGGCGAGCTTGTCGTCGTCGCCGGGCCCTCCTCGGCTCTCACCCTGTCTGGTCGCCGGGCGGCCAACAATGCGCATTGGTCGTCGCTCCGGGGCCGCGAAGACTGACCACGCAGACAAGACGCGTCGAGAGAAGAACCGGTGCCGCAGCTGATGCGGGTGGCCACGGCATAGAAGGTGCAGGATGCCAAGACCGGACCCGGGTGACCGCAGACAACGGAAGAAGCACCAAAAGTCGCGTCGCGGGTAAGACGGCTCCCCTCTGTTCGTGCCGGAGCGCTGTGGAAGGGCCGCTGTCGCCCCGAGTGCCACGGGAACCCGAGCCTCCCCGAGCCTCTCGCACGGCCAGGAACCAAAGTGAACCCCCAAGTGTGCGCCTGCTGAACCCTCCTCGTCCCGTCACAGCTGCCAGACCTGCAAGGCCAAGCACGTCCGCTGCGACGAGAAACGACCGCATTGGTGCGTGCCTCGTCCTGCTGCCCGCCCGCCCCCCGACGACTGACGCCCTGACTGACGCTGGCCGCAGTTCCTACTGCTTCAAGCGCGGCATCCCCTGCGAGTTCAGCGAGGAGACGTCGCCGCGCCCCGCCCACGCCCAGAGCCTCGTGCACATCCCGGGCCAGTATGATGGCCTGCCCAAGCACAGCTTCGTGGGCTATCCCATCGAGATGACCGAAGGCTCGTACGCCCTCGTGTCCCTGGGTACGTTTGCCGCCTCGCCCGTCTCCTGCCCCTCGGTCTTTGCCTCTGCGCCGGCTCCTAACACGCCTCGCCAGTGGCCCATTACAGCACGCCCAAGGACCTGAGCCCCTCGCCGAGCCTGGAGCGCGCCCTGCGGACTCCGCCGCTGCTTCACGGCTTACTCCTGCTGGCCTCGTACCTCTGGTCGTGGCACAACGACAACATAGGCCACATCCGCCAGGCCTTTCTGCAGCATCGCCTGGAGGCGATGCGCTACCTGAACCAGCAGGCCCAGCTGGCCGCCTCGGACGACACGACCATCAGCCTGATCTCGCATCTGGCTCTTGCTGAGGTATGTTGGTACCTGATTCTCCCTCCTGGCCGGTCCCCTTTCTTGCCTGCTTTCGTGCTCACCACCGGGGCGGGGCGCAGACCGTCATCGGCTCCGAGGCCGCGGGCGAGATCCACTTGAAGGGTCTGGCGGAGCTGGTGGCCTTGCGAGGTCACCGGCCGGTGCAGCATCACTACCTCCTGATCCGTGACATGGCCGCCTTGTGAGTCTCCCCGCGCCCCTTGGCCCCACCGCATTACTAAGAGTAGCCATCATAGGCACGACCAGTGCGTTGGCAGCTTCAAAGTGCGGGACATGATTGAGCTCATCGGCCCGTTCCACCAAGACGAGTTCCGGCTGTTCGCACTCACGCGCGTCATCCTGGCGCCCATCATCGAGGCCATGAAGCACGACCCGTCGTTGGGAGAGCTCCCCATCCGGATCGCAGCGCAGGTGGCGCGTGCCAGGGACCCCAACCCGGTATGCACACTTCCTGTGGGGCTGGTCCGCCGGGCGGCCTATCTCTGGTGCTACACGCAGCTCTTTGTGATTCTGGGGCGTGACCACATGGACCCACAGCTGCCGTACGGCTGGCACATCACGGTGAATGTGCGGATGGACCTGGAGCGCACGACGCCGGCGCTACGGGCGGCGAACCCCTTCATCCGCGCGACTTGGCTGTTCGTGGCCCTGCGGGGACTGAGCTTCGTCTATGCGGCACGCGAGACCAGCGAGTGGGACAAGAAGCAGAAGCTGGCGTGGAAACAGGACTACCGCACCTTGCTCCGGCTCGCCAACGCCGAGTTGGGCATCTCGGACTTTGAAGGCGTAAAGTCGGCCCTTCGCGGCTGGTTCTGGCGCGACGATTTCCGAAGCGAAGACAGCCTCCGAGCCATCTGGGAGGACGTGGTGTTGGGGCAAGGGGAGGGTTTCTCGTCGCCACTCTCGTCGCCGTCGGTGCGGGCGGGAGAGCTCTCGCTGCCGCATCGGACGAAAGCCGCGGCGTCGTCACCGACGCCGGCCACGGCAGCGACCAAGAGCGCAGAGGGCCCCGTTCAGCTCCTGGCCCTGCCTTTCAGTGGCAACGGCTTCTATTTCAGTGAGGCGCGGCCCAAATGGCCGCGAACACGGGAGGTTATCCCTCGGATCTGATACGGGTCGGCTGCACGGACAGGGCGAAGGCGAGATGGCGTTTCTAGGCACAAGGGCTTTGTTTTGGTGGGTGGTCCCGGCGGCAGTCGCGTCGGCCGGCGTATCTTTTGAATATATACATATACATGTCTTTGGTTTCTACGTACGAGGCGTGGACGCCACAGCGAGGCGCGAGGCCCGAGGGCTATCTCCTTTCTCCTCTCTCTTTCTCTCATCTTTCTCTCCATTTTTCCCTCCTTGCTCTTGGTTAACCGTTACCCTCCCCCCTCCCTCTTTTTTACTTTTTGTCGGTCCTTGCGCACACGGGGTCTGGACCTGTGCCCGATCCAGGGCGGCGGGTGACGGGGCCCGGCGATGCTCACGTGGGCGGCGCCCGGGCGGGTGAAGACGGGTTGCGTGATGATGGATGGGAGCATTATGGCTATTTACCGTTCAGCTGGGGGCTGCACAGCTGATGGGTTGGTTCGATGGTCTCCTGCACCTGCGCCATCGCTCATCGTTGCCAGCGCAGCAACGGCGCATGACGTCAGCTTGGCGGCCCCACTACCGGCCAATGGGCCGTCCTCTCCTGCCGTATATGCAGGCGAGCACGCTGGCACACGCTGGCAGGCTGACTGACTGACTGACTGACCGTGAACTCATGTACATTTGAGAAGTGACTGACTGAACTGCCAAGACATCCCACCAACTCGCTGACTGGCTCGCTGGCGACGCGCCCCCAACCCGTCCCGTCCCTGCCGCCCATCGTCACGAGAGCCCAAGCCGTCCGGGCCTTCACCCTTGCCTGTACTTAAGTGCAGACCGCCCGCTTACCTCGCCGCCGACGGGCCCAGTGGACAAGTCAAGCCCACCGCGGATTCGGCTCAGCCATGTCGCGCTACGAAGATGACTACCGTCGCCGCCGCCATCGCTCTCCCGACTACGCCTACGCCGGCAACGCCTCCCATCTACCCCCCGACGACCCGACGCCAGCCCCGTCTCCTCCTCCTCCTCCCCCCGCCGGCCCGAGCACCTCGCGCCAGCTTCTAGCCGATGAGCCATACTTCTCTCCGCCCCCTACCGAGCCCTCCAACCTACGAGTGCCCCCCGACCCGAGGGAGCGTCCGCGCTCTCTGCCGCCGCCCCAACGCTCCTCCGGGTCCCGCCGTTATCGCCGCGACGCTTATGACGATGACGCCGACTACTACGACGACGATTACTACGACGGCGACTTCGTCTACGGCAGTTCGCGCGGTCGGGGTCAGGCTCGGGATCGGGATCTGGATCGGGACCGGGACCGGGACCGGGACCGGGACCGGGACCCGTCTAGGGACCACGACCCCAGCGACCGCCGGGACAAGTCGCCCATGTCCAAGGCCCAGCTTATGTTGAAGGACAACTTCACCGACAGCACCGTGGGCCTGGGCGCGGGTATGCTCGGAGCCCTCGTCGGCGGTCTGGCGGCACGGGAGGCCGTTGACGCAACCTCGCGCCATGGCAATCGCCGCAGCAGCCGGGCCGAGGCCGAGGCGGCGAAACGAAACCAGGCCATCGCGACGGCCGTGGGGGCCGCCATGGGGGCCCTGGGCGCCAACGCCCTCGGCAAGCGTTTCGAAGCGTCACGCGAGCAGCAGCAGCAGCAGGAGAGGGGGAGCCGGCGGCGCTCGGGCAGCCGTGCCGACAGCACCGGCTACGGGTCGCCCAAGGGCGGTTTCGACGTCATTGAGCGGCGGGAGTTAGTGAGGCGCCCACGCTCAGGCGAGGACGACGGCGGCGGTGGCGCCTGGGATAAGGACCGGGACTGGGCCGACCGCCGGCGCGAGTCGCGGGGCAGCGGCCGCGGCACCATGGCCCGCGAGGTCGACCCGGACGCGCGGAGCTGGCGCTCCGTCGAGGAGTGGGTCTACGACGACCGCAACGACCCCCCCGCCCGCCGGCTCGAGGAGGGCAGGTATTGGTAGTGTGAAGGCCCGGCGGGCGAACGACGACGACGACGACGACGACGGGTCATAACGAAGTTCATGAAGGCCTTCACGATGGAACGAGATGAACAAACGCCCTTCCACACCATGCACCCGGCCAGGCTTTCGGCCGGGAGAGGAGCGGAACAGCCGAAGCGACCATACGGGGCTTTTATTACTGCTAAGGGGCGCAATATGAAGGGGGCGACCCCTCCCCCCTTCGAAATCTACTACCCATTTTTTGGGTCACGAGGGACAGCAGCACACGATGCTACAGAACCGTAGGTACGTATCCAGAAAGTACTTAGCAAAGGGAATACAGACACGAATCAACCGACGCTCGTTGGTTTCTCATTAGACATTATTAAACGATTGCCGACTTGCCAGCTTCTATCTACCTTTTCTGGAACTACTCAAACACTCCACTACATGGCCCGCGTCATCGTCTGCTTCCCCGTGCTGACTCCAATGTATCTCGTTTGCCACCATCTCGTGCGAGTCGAGGGGGGACACGCCAGAACCAAGTGATGCGCAGGTTTTCAAGACGGGATCCAGACGCCATGGGGCGTCAGAACCCTCGGGAGCTCGTCAATCGATTGGGGGGGGGGGGGGGGGGGTGACTGCCTTCTCAATGTCGCGCGCGCTCATATTTGTTTTGTCTGCCGGGATGGACCGGAAAGACTCGCCGGTTTTCCCAGAGAGTGAGCGTCATCAGCTACCCGCGTGTGCGAGATGGCAGGTGGATATACGAACAGTAAAAAGTACAGAAGAGGGGGGGGGGGGGTGTTGCGGGTCAAGGCACAGGAAGCAAAGGGGGTTCAAACTCCAACAGAAGCATGTTTCTGTCCCCTGGGGAAGTACCCAAGAGCTGCGAACAGGAGCTCCGTGAGGCCGGTCAGTCCCAAGCACGCGTGGGAGGGCAGGGGGTGGTGGGCACGCAGGCGGCGAGGATGCCGAGCCTATGCGGTGCGGCGAGAGCGACGCTATCCGGCTCAGTCGTCGCGCCATCTTCTCGCGTCCCGGCCATCCCAGACCACGGCGGGAAGGGTCGTGCTCTTCTCAAGCTGCTCGTGTGGCGGCCGCTGGCAGGGTTGCCCGGTTGTTGCGGCCGACGCCTTCTGGGGCGTCTTGCAGGGAAAGTCGAACTGCTCGAGCGGGACGGCCTGGATCGAGGCCTCGCGTCTCTCGCGCGCTGCCTTCTCACGCTCCAGGATAACCCGGAAGAACTGGCTGACCTCGGCGAGGCCGCGCTGCAGGCCCTCATAGCTGCCCAACAGCACCAGCAGCGCCTGGGCGTCCAGGATGTGCTTCACGATGACGCTGTCGGGCTGACACAGCGTGCGGATGCGCATCGACCGCGCGTTGACCTTCATGGCGTGCAAGAGACCCAAAACGGCGCCCTCACCGTCTGCCTGCGCCAGGCGGCCGTAGAAGCGGAACTGGCGCTGGTGCAGGTGCACCAGCTCCATCTGCGTCTCGAGGTCGTACCGGAATCCCACGACCCGCGGGCGACCCTTGGAGGCCCAGGCGTCGGCCACCTTCTTCAGCTTGTCCGGGTCGAGGCGGCCGCCGTTGAGTTGCGTCTTGATGTAGCTGTCAAGCGCGTTGCTGAGGATGAACTCGAGCTCGCAGTACAAAAGGGACTGCTCGCGGGAGTCGAGCGAGATGGCCATGCGGGCCAGGGGCTGCGCACGGGGCTTGCTGGGTTTGAAGTCGGCTTTCTCGGCCTGAGGAGCTGTCAGTCAGGCTTGGCTTCAGGGCAGGAAAACAAAGAAAACACTTACGAGTTCGCGGGCCTTCTTCTTGATTCCATCAAGAAAACCAGTCGCTTTCTGGGGCTCGGCCTTCTTCTGAGTGGCGGCCGTGTCCTGGAGCCAGCCGCGGTTCCCGAACAGCGTCTTCGAGGCCATCCTCGTGTGGCCGTCACCACTACCGACCAGCCAGGGAGTGAGTGGCGAGAACGACTCGGTCTGGTCCTCGCCTGCGGGAATAGCGCTGGTGGTAGCCGACTTGTTGAGGCCGGCCTCGCCGCTGCGGGTGCGTCGCGAGGGCGAGAGCTTGGAGGGGTTGTCGCCATCGTCAGGCGGCGTCGGCATATCATGCACCGTGGCACTCTTGGAGCGGAAGGGGGACTTGAGAATTGCCGACGTGGGGGCTGGAGTGTCTCTACCTTTCCAGTCGTGATACGCCCTGAGGAAATTCATCTTACCGCCCGAGTTCGGCCGCTTTCTCACTCGGAGGGGACTGACGGTAGGAGCCGCCGAAACGACCTTCTCGTCGCTGTAAAGCGAAGACGAGCCATCTTCGAGAACCAGCCTGTGCTGAACTTCGCCCGGCGTCTTGAGAGGCTTGTGAATGGCTTGGAGCTTCTTGCGTTGGTTGATCAGTTCCGAATACTTACGCGCATCGCGCAGATCGAGCGGCGTGGGCCGCCGCTTTGCCTTTTGCTCGGCCGAGGTTGAAATGGCCGGCTGCCTGGGCGGCTCTTTTGGAGATGCAGATGGGCCTCTTGCCCCGTGCTGGATGAGGTCGCCCATGGTCGTCACATCGCTTTCGCGAGTCACAGGCCAGGGCTTGGCTTCCCTGGTTGAAGCATCATCACCTTCGCTTCCGCCGTCCGGCCCGTCCAAGTCGTACTTGGGGCGCATGTGTCCTCGGCCACTGCTTTCGTTTCCGGTTGCGGCGAGAGCAGCCGAAGGATCACTCGCGCCCTTTCTGTGGTTGGAGATGTTGGACGTATTGCCATGCGTTGTCCAAGGGGGTCTGGATGCTTGAGGCTTGGGCCGGGCGGGTGAAGGTGTCACGTCGGCACCCATGGCAATGCGCTTCTGCGGCGTCGAGAAGCTGGAAAAAATATCAGCGGGGATGGCGGGGTGTGCACAGGTAAGCAAACGTACAGTGAAGCCATTTTATCCATCTGGGAGTCTGTCAAGCTCAAGTGAAGGTGAATCTCGCGCTTCCGATCACTCGATTTGAGCGCGGGCGAGGGCGTTGGTACGCGAGCCGGATCGCGGGTGGAAGCACGAGGCGTGACGGGCGTCGGGGACTCGGCGGGACGAGGCGTGCTGGGTGTGATATGGCCCGAATCCGGGCTGACGAACTTGACGGATCTTCTTGGTGGTGGAGGGGTCATCTCCTTGGGCTTCTCGTGCCCGTCTGGGTTGCAGGCGGAGGATTCGAGAAGGGGTTTGGGCGGGGGCCAAGCGATGAAGGGACTGGCGAGCTCTGGATCATCAAAACCCGCCGGGTCAACGTGTTGCAGCCAGCTCTGCACTTTTTCTCCTGGGTTCCGACGCGTTAACATGGGATCGTGCTTCGGTGCATCGGGCGCGTGACGTCGTGGGCGCTGTTTGCCAACTTACCCGAACCGACGCAGAGGTGCTGGTGCTGGCGGTGTTGGTAGGCAGTGCGATGGTGGAGGCGGGAGGGGTGGTGATGCTGGTGGTGGTTGCCTGCTGAACCAATTCCTGCCCCCCCGTACATGTAATGTACGTATACGGTACTTACTTGGCTTGGATTGAGAAACTAAGAAGCGCTGTGTCTGTGGACGCTTCTCCTCTGGCCGGCCTCTCTGCTTCGAGGCAGATCCAGCCTCGGCACTTTTCCGCGACGATGCCGTCCCCAAAGACGACGATGGTGAGGGTGCCGGTGCTGTTGACAAAGACATCGCTTGCTCCGACCCCGACCCCGCCTCCGTTTCTGAACACGACCCGTGAACATCCGGGAAGTGGAAGAGGCCGTGAGATCCGGACGAGCTTCTACTTCCTGTCGTTTCCGTCTCCTCTCGACACAAGGCCGAGGCCTGGCCGTTGCCCTCCTTCAACGCCCCCGAATACTTGGCCTCGTACCGCTGCACCAACTTTTCCACCACCGGGCTTAGCACGCGGCCTATGAGCTTCAGGTCAGTCCATCGTCTCTTCTCGCTATGGGGCACTTCCGCCTGGGGGGCTGCCTACTTCTCTTTCTCGTTAATCCTGCCATCCTGTCCGCCAATTTTGCTTCACCCGACCAGTGTCGTGAGATGGTCTTTCTGGAGCGTTCGAATCTAGCACAGCGAGCCCAGGAAGGGCTGCTGGCCTTCGCAATGTTATACCATCCAGCCCCTGTCTCATGGAGAAGATAGCCGGTCCCGACTTGTGATCTAAGGAGAAGCCCTGAACGAGTCATGCCTTCGAACCGTCTTATATCCACCACGCTTCGCGAATCAGTCACGCGAATGGCATAGCCGAGAACGCACATACTATCCTACACGGCGTGGGGGCAAGGATGTACTTGAAGTCGTTCCAAGACACTACTACGCCGACCTGACTACCTGTTGGTCCTGATAGAACAAGCATACACCCGGTCCTCCGATGTACCTGAGATGATGGCCGAGATAGCTCAGATGAATCCACCTTCATCCACAGGCTCCGTCGAAAATGCACGCAACCTCTCAGCCGTGACCCCTTGGGATACACTGCAGAGTCGCGGCGCCGACCCCAGCAAATCACATACTATAGGACCTTCAGCCTCCTTGATACATTCAGTGCACAGCTTCTCATCCTCGATGTCGTCATCAGCATCTCGGTCGCTCCGCTTGCCGCCGGCGCGGCCCGGCTTCAGCACGTACTGCCTGGAATGGACCGGGCAAACTTCTTGAGGGTGCGTGAAGTCTGACGCCCTTGGGGGTTGCGGCGGTGTTGGGAGCTGCACGATTGTGGCCTTACGATTAGAGGATGGGCTTTTCGTCCCTGCCGAGCTGCCTTGGGGCATAAGTAACTTGATATTTTGGACAAGCCTGCAAATAACATCGTTTAGTTCATGCTGGCCTCGGAGTTCTCTGGGTCCCCTACGCGACTTGCCTTCGATTCCCTTCATCAGTCCGCAAGAGGGGCTCTTGACGACACGGATATCCAGCTAGCGGTAGTCCGCCTTGGGGCGTAGCCGATTCTTCTTTGCACGAAGGGGCCTCGCTCAGAGCCGGCGATGGAGGAGAATTCTTCTTCTGTGTGCTCCCTTCTGCTGTTAGCCAACCCAAGATGCCAATCAGGCCCGGTTTGGACTCCTTGTGCTTGGAGCTTGGAGTTCTACGAGGGGCGCAACCGTTCGCATTTCCGTGGGCGCTCCGAAACCTGCTTTCATCCTTGTCCAACATCTCGTCCCTTTCCGACGCACGGTGCACCCGAGACTCTTGAGTATGCAAAGGGCAAGACGGCCATTGGTAGTCGAGGCCGCCGTCGTAACCAAGCTGAGGAGTGAATGGGCCTCGAAAAGACCACACGGGCTCTTCTTCGAGGAGACCCAATTCTGCGGCGTGGGCAATCGTATCGGTGGCTTTCGACTCCGCCACAGGCATCTGACTGATAGAAAGATGGGTTGGCAGTATCTCACCTTCCTCAACGAGCAGATACTTGCGTGCGAATATGGCGTTGGGGACCCGGCCACCGTTAGGAAGCGACACCGAACCTGGTACGGAGTCTCGGCGCCAGTCGGCGAACCGAGGGCCTGACTCCATTGTAGGCAGCCAGCTACGGCGTCGTTCTTCCCTTGAGAATACTCTGTGGCTGCTCTTGCTCTGCCCCAGTCTCTTCGTGAGCCTCCCAATGAGGCTGGATCGAAGGGCCGGGGTACCACGTTCCCTCCCCATTGATAAAGGGGTTTTCGTGCCCGAGGTCCTTGGGGGTGCCGTTTTATTGATTGATACCAGGACCTCCTTCTCCTCGACAAACCGACCGACATTGCTGTGTTGTGGTCTCCACTGCATCTCGTGGAATTCCTTGGGGTTTGGGGTATGCAGCGGTAGCGTTCCGTCGCGCCGTGACGACACGTAAAACGTGTTGTCTATCAACCAGGCTTTTCGATTACGAATGCAGCCGCGGTCTGCCGAAAAGCGGTCCGTTGATAGAGGGGCGGAATCAGAGAGGACAAATGTGTACCTCTCTGGGTGCTGGGACCTCCAGCGGGCCAATTTCTGCGTGGGGATGATACACGACGTGATTGTCGTCATATGAGGTACATGTGGGAGTTCGAGGTCCATCTGTCGCCACGTCAGCGCAGGGCAGCGACGGTGTTATACTGTGCTTGGGTTACCAACATAACGGCTCATATGGTCGTGCCTCCAGCGTTGGAAGGCGGCCCCAGGGTCATCCGTATGCTCGCAGTCAATCTCAATCAGTTCATAAAGAACACCGCCCGCCAGGTCCAGGTTTTCGTCTCCAAGGTGGTCACGCAGAACCAGGAAGATCTTTACACACAGGAATTGTCAGACTTTGCGGGGATGGATATCGGGCCGCCACGCACCTGCTGAACGCCGTCCCTGTACTGGTAGTTCCGGGGGATATGGGCACAGTATCTGACCAGTACATTGCGGCATTCTATTCGGCCGTCAGCGGGCTGCATCTTGTTCCGGCACTTCAACTTACTCTCCTCGTCGTAGCCCTCGCGCGAGAGGTAATGGGTACCGCACAGCTTGGGGATTTCGTCCAGAGCTCGAAAGGGGTCGAATTCAGCAAAGTCCAGGCTCTTTGCCCTCTCCAGAGAAGACATGACTGGAGGCAGCACAGGCGAAACCTCGGCGTCGCCGGGCCCGACCACTGGAGGAATAGTGTCACCGGGCTCAAGGGAAATAGGAAACACGGCAGACAGCCAACGAAGAGCCGCGTTGCCGTGCTGCTCTGCACACCGACGTGCAGATCGCAGTGTAGCTGGACTTTTCCCTTGGAATGCAACGAGATTTGCCCTCGTAACGAGCGGGTGTTGTCTTCAAGATGGAAGGTAGCGAGGAGAGGGGAGGAAGGCTGGGGCCTGATGGCTCACTCATACAAGCGTGGATGCTTTCCACGTGGTATTCGCCAGGCAACTCCCATCACGCCTGGTTCCTTCCCACGCAGGTCATCTGTAAGCCATCTCCGCCGAGGGAACCAGGGCGGCAGTCGCGAAGGATCCCAAATCCCTAAGAACGGGAAGCTGCACCTTCCAGCTCAGCCGAAGGACAGCGCAACTTGTCCGCTTGCCAACCAGGACGTCGGCAGGTAAGAGGTATTTAGGTATTTCTTCTTAACTTCAATATCGACGGACCTCAGGCTCGAGGCAATCGCCAAGTCTGCGCGAAGAGATTTATTTCAAATCTACATTTTGTCCCAAAGCATTGGGATGTATGAAGGGAGTCAGGAAGCTCGACATCTCTCAATGGGATAAGAAATACCTTGACGACAAGCAAGTCCCACGTCCGCACTGAAGATATCGTTTGGATTATCGAGTCCCAGGGACCAAGGGAATGAGTAGACGTCTGTAGGTAGGCTGGTTCAAAAAAGGGGGAGGGGTGTGGCCGGTACAAGTACCGTCAAGCTAGCTTATTAGTTGTTGCTTGAAGGATCTCGGGGGCTCTGCTTGCGCAATATGGCCGACGCGTTGTACGGGAATATAAACTAAGTAACTACTAGGGTTGCTTGAAGTAGGAATTCGGCAGAGTGGAGGGAGGGTCCTATCTGCTTCCCGGTTACAAGAGGAGTGCGGCGGGTCCACACAGCTTACCAATGGGATGCCAGGCTTAGATGAATCTCGAGAATGCACGCCCGGCTTTTAGACGGGGGAGTTCTCGGAGGAGGAGAAGAAGAAGAAGAAGATGAGGAAATGTACTTTCGAGATTGCAGCTGCTCCGAAATGAGGGGCAAGGTGGTGGAATTGACCGCTCGGGGGCTCGGGGATGCCATCACCTCCACCAACCAACCCTCTATCCACGCTTCACGGCTGCGGGCGGGGGTGGGCGGTCAATCGGCCGGCATTTTGACACGGCTCGCGCATCTCGCGTCGTCGATTGCCACGAGCCCTTTGAAGGTTTCGTTGGCGGCATGGGATGGATGGGATGGCCCCGGTCCGCACCCTGCTCACGTTTTCCATGCCCTTTTCTTCTGCCAGAATAGGTAAGTAGGTAGATACCCGACCCGAGCGCCGAGAAAACAGGACAATGCATGGGCAGTCCCTACCTCAGGTAATACAATATCTCCAGCCAGATTTGTGTCAGAAGGGGAGGGAGGGGGGTTGTTCCTGGCGGCGGCGTCTGGACAGTCCCGCCGCCGACCCCTCGGCTGGACCCCCAGGTTTTCCGTCTCTGCGATGCTCCCGTTAGACAGAATGCGGGCGCAACCACCCAGCTGCCTAACAATTTCCCACAGCCGACTTTCTCAGCCGGAGCTCACCCCGCCTCGGCTGGCTCCACTCCTGCTTTACCGTGTCCATGTCCCGGCTTCACCTCCCATCGTCGTACTCACGGGGCGCCTATCATCCCTCCATCCATGGCCTGGTATTGGGCCGTGCTGGCGCTGCTGGGGGGTCCCGCCGGGTCTCGCTGACGGGTGGTGACGAGTCCATCCACCAAGCCCATCCGATCCGCCCTTCTCTTTCTCTCTGTCACTCCAGCTCTCTCAGTTCGGTCGCCCGCTTCGCTCTCCAGTCGCGGCTTCGCTTCGCCTCGCTTCGTGGTGGAGTCCTTGGCTCCCCCAGCCAAGCATCCATGCATCCATCCATCCATGGGAGGAAGCAAACAGCCATCCCATGTGCCATCCCATCCATGCCCGTGGCCGTGGGCATGGCTCGCTCGTCATGACCTTGGGGGGCCGAACCGAGAAAGCCGTTGCGCGTGCCGATGCTAGGCACACCACCCAGCCGCGACGACATCTCCCATGAAGTAACCAGAGAGGGTTCCATGGCAACTCGTCCCCATCTCTCCCCCCAATTACTAACCCCCGCCTCCCCGTCGCCCCGTCGCCCCCGGGCCCCCGACATCCATGCTGAGCCTCCCCCAGCAGCCAGGCACTTGGGCCCTCCCAAGCTGGTTAGTTTAGTCGTCTCCATTCCTGGTTGTCGTCGGCTGGAGTCCACACCTCTTCCCGAAACCGTGTGCCGGGGTCACGTTGCGATTTAGTCCTTCTCGGATCGGGCCCTCGGCCTTCGCGACGGGACAGCTAGACGACTATTAAATACACCATCGTCGCTGCCGTCATGTTCAAGTGACAAGCCCCGTCTTCCCAGCCCGCGTTGCCTCGAGATACCCCGATATAGATAGACTTGGCTTTGCTTCTGCCCCACGGTGTCCTTCGTGTTCGCTGTCCTCGCTACCGGCCTGTTCGAGCCGCTTCTCTCTCTTCCGCCTCCCACCACCGACGGCCAGTCTCGGCGTCGTCACCCCTTCCTTTCTTACGCCATGGAAACCCAACCAGCGAAACGGCCGTCATCGCCCAACTATGACATTGGTAAGACCACTTCCCCCCCCGAACCGCCGGCAGCGCTGACCCTCGCCGCAGTCATTGTGGGCGCCGGCCCCGTTGGCCTCATGCTGGCCACGTGCCTGGCACGATGGGGCTACAAGATCAAGCACATTGATAACCGGGCCGAACCAACGCCCACAGGGCGGGCAGACGGTATCCAGCCACGGTCCCTGGACCTGCTCCGGAACATGGGCCTCAAGTCGGCCATCATGGCTCACAAGCCCGCCAAGGTCTACGAGGTGGCCTTCTGGGACCCCCCCAAGAGTGGCAAGGGTATCATTAGGACTGGCACGTGGGCGAGTTGCCCGAGCTTCATTGACGCCCGGTACCCTTTCACCACGCTGCTGCACCAGGGCCATATCGAGCGCGTCTTTCTCGCGGACCTCGAGAAAACGGGCAACAAGGTCCAACGGCCATGGACCATTACCGGCTTCAAGTCGGATGAGAAGGAGAACCCCGAGTACCCCGTCGAGGTCAGCTTGAAGCACACGGATGGTACTTTCAACGAGACGGTGCGAGCCAAGTACCTGTTCAGCGGCGAGGGTGCTCGGTCCTTCGTGCGCGACCAGCTGAAGATTGGCATCACGCACAAAGACCCCATCTCCAACGTCTGGGGCGTCATGGATGGTGTCGTAAAGACCGACTTTCCGGATATCAAGGTGCGTCGTGGGAAGCCTCAGCCGCTCGGCCGTAGCGGAGAACTGACCTGGGCCAGATGAAATGTACAATCCACTCCGAGCACGGCTCCATTATGGTCATTCCTCGCGAGGACAACATGGTCAGGCTGTATATCCAAATTGCATCCTCGACGGAGCCGGATTTCCACCCCCGCAAGACGGCAACCGAGGAGGAGGTCCAAGCCAAAGCGAAGAAAATCCTTCTGCCGTATTCCATCGAGTGGGAGACTGTGGAATGGTACTCGGTCTACCCCATTGGGCAGGGCATTTCCGACAGATACACGCTCGATCAGCGCGTCTTCCTCGGCGGCGATGCGTGCCACACGCACAGCGTATGTCCCCGGATCCCACCACGTGACCTACGTCAGCCATGAGTGCTAACCTGAGAACAGCCCAAAGCTGGCCAGGGTATGAACACGGCCTTCTTGGACGCCCTCAACCTGGCATGGAAGATCCACGCCGTGGAGGCCGGATTCGCGGACCGGAAGCTTTTGGAGACGTATGAGACGGAGCGCAAAGAGGTGGCCGAGAACCTGCTGGCTTTCGATAACAAGTATGCCAAGCTCTTCTCAACGCGGCCCTCGTCCGACACGGTAGAAGCAGCCTCGGAGCAGACGTCGGCGCCGGCCGATGACAACGACTTCATCAAGACTTTCAAGGAGTCGTGCGAGTTTACCAGCGGCTACGGCGTAGCCTACAGCCCCAACACTCTGAACTGGTCTCCCGAGCACCCGGCCAAATCCCCCCTGATCCACCCCGAAGGCACCCATCTGCGGACGGGCCGGCTCATGACCAACGCCGACGTGACGAGGGTGGTGGATGCGAACGTCGTCCACCTCGAGCAGGAGGTACCGCTAAATGGCTCGTTCCGCATTTACGTCTTCGCGGGCAGCCCGTCGAAGAACCAGCAGGCGCTGAAGGACCTGGCCACCAACCTAGGCAAGAAGGATTCCTTCTACGGGGCCTTCCTGCGGCCCGACATAGACTCGGTGTCGCACCACAACACTGTCAATCCCCACAGCTTCTTCTACACCATCTGCACCATCTTCGCGGCCAAGCGCAGCGGCGTCGAGATTTCGCGCGACGTGCCCGAGCTGCTGGCGCGCTACCGGGACCTCATCTACGCCGACGACATCTGGAACCGGCGCGTGCCTGATGCGAAGGCCGCGGCCCACGCCAAAATGGGGCTTGACGAGGAGAAGGGCGGCGTGGTGGTTGTGCGGCCCGACGGCTACGTCGGCGTCGTGGTGAGCCTGACGGAAGGCAGCGGCACCGTGGACGCCCTCAATGAGTATTTCTCGGCCTTCACCGCCAAGGCCGTGGGGGCAAAGAAGTCACAGCTGTAGGTTAGAAAGGACGTACACCGGAGGCTGGTTGACCTTGGACCTTGGACCTTGGACCCCCGACCCCCGAGCCGGACTCGGACTCGGCTTATCGAGTGGCTTTAGGCGTTTTCGCGATGACTTATGGCACGGCGGGTACTACAGACAGGGCTGAGCTAATCATGTGTTTGCAACTGTATGGCTAGACCCAGGATGAGAAATTCTGGATCTTCATGAATTAAGATACTGCCTTTTTCCCACATATCAGCGTCCAGGACGATTCGACATCACACGATGTTCTCTCGTCATTCCCAGGAATGTGCCATCACGGTTGACTCCAACCTGATGGCTTCGACCGTCCGTCTGTCAACCACGACAGACTGACGAGGTCGCCGGTCTCGTGGTTTAGTGGTATAATTCGCGCTTAGGGCTTACTCTGAGTAAATTGCGCGAGGTCCCGGGTTCGATCCCCGGCGAGACCCTTGTTTTTGGTTTTTTCTTTTAGTTCTTATGTGTGCTGCTGTATGTATGGGTTGGGTTTCTCCCTACTCTAGTTTTTGACTTTGAAGAAGGCAGCGGAAGGTGACGAACCCATACACACGCCCTCCATGATAAAGAGACGCTGAGACGCTCACTTGGTGTACGCAAGGGTAAGTCGGCCGAGGAAACATGTCAAGTTTGTTTTCACGACGAACGTAACAGTTCTTTCTCCCCTTTTAGACTTCCCAACACCTCTTCAATTTTGTTTTTCTGGAAGCCACCAAGAATGAAAACACCAAAACTTGCGGATGACAATGTAAGAGCAGCGCAAGCAAGCAGACCGGATAGGGACAGTGTGGTGTCCGACGGATTCATAGTCGGCAATAGTGATCATGTGGCCCTGTTCGTACCGTGATGCTTAGGCAGTCCCTTCTACCAGGCAAGACGGCCTCTACTTTTTGGGGGGAGGGGGGGGGGGAAACACCTCGTCGTGAGCAACGGCCTGGCTCGGAACTGGTGAGCAGTGGGAGCCATATACCGGGCGAGAAGCGTGACATGACATTTCCCCGGCTGCTTCCGTAAAAACCCCCTCCTCCCCTTTCCCCGGGGCGGGCAGGGAAAGTACATAGAGCTAGAGCGCCGCCGCCCAGGACGAGAGCAAGCCAGCCTGGACCGCGACGCCCTTACTTACTGAAGTAGGTACCTAACACGGGCGGCGAGACAGAGTCTTCTCCCAGGCCCCCCCCCCCCCCCCCCCCTTTCCTGAGGGGAGGCGGGCGGTGCTTGAGGCGATACGGGGACCTCGGGGGCCGCCCCAAGGCCCGGGTCCAAGAACGCGAACAATGGATCAGGGGTCACCGCTGGCAGCCCGCCGTGGTATTTACTCGGTAAAGGTGTTGTTGGTCAACACCGTTGGGGGGGAACCAGCTCATACAACCTTCCCAAACTCGGCCCCCCACACGATACCTGCAGGCACAAAAAGCAGTGACCACGGGCGTCACTCCCGGCTTGCGCTTGCGTATTTGAACCCCGAGGTATTACGGGAAAAGGGTAGGCGGGCAGGTCGGTCTCCGACTCACTCACTCAACCCATATGATACTTCCATGGGGCAAAATCAGGGTCCTGAATAGGTACTTACAGAGAGAAAGAGGGAGAGGGAGAGAAACCAAATACTTACCTACGTACCTATGTAGCTACAGAGGAGGACTGACTGACTTACTTTTTACCTCTAGATCCCTTCCCCCCCGCCGGGGCGGAGCTTCCCAGGGCCCAATCTGCCCCTTTTCTCCTACATGTCCGTCCACCCACGCGGGGCTGTCATTTCCCCCCCCCCCCCCCCCCCCTCCCCGCCCGCCCGCCCGCGATGCCGTCCGTGGCCCTCGTGGCCCAGGACCGCAAGCATGTCTCGCGGCGCCGTCGCACAGCTGCCGAACATCTGGTGCGGAGATCCAAGACAACATTACCGCGCACACGCACACGCACACGCACACGCACACACACACACGCGCGCGCGACATCAAGTGCCGGGAGGCGAAGCTGAGAGTGAGCCGAGGAGCCGAAGCCGGCGACACTTGCACGACGCCGGCGCGCCATGCCCGTATACCTGATGCTGACTCTGCTGGTGTTGTTCGACCGAACGCGCCCAGACTATGCGACGGATAAGTCTGCTTGCTGCCCAGCTTCCGTATCGACTGCCGTGACAGCTGCCTATAGTGCTGGTGGCATGTGTCTCGTCCCCAGCTCGAAACGGTCCTCCATCAGCGCCAATGTGTCACACATACAGAAAGAGCCTTAGTAACGAGCACATGACAGTCAGAGGATTTTCCGTGCAATATCAAGAGGAACATCAACCCGTTTATTGCATCGCTTCCAAGATGGACGATGTGAACCCGACTCCTTCTCCATGAGCGCAAAAGCACAATCGCCAGACCCCCCCTCCCAAAGACCCATTTAATGTGCTGAGATTCTCTGACCTGAATATCCATCCCCCTCCCGTTGCAACGTGAACCGATCCCAAGGAAGAAACAAAACACGCCTGATGTGAGAGTGTGAGTGGACAAGACCCCGCCTGCTTCCCTTGCATGACAAAAACACGACCAACCCCAGTAGAAAACACATGCTCTATATGTGGTATTTTCTTCTCGTCATGAACCCGTGATGACTGTATCGTGGCCGCTCCGTGTGAATCCCAGGTGACTCCGTGGCATGAAAACCGATGCGAATTAAGTGTGGAAAAAAGACAAGCAGCCGAAGCCGAGAATTTGAACGTGAACGCCCGTCCGTGACCCCAGCAGACCCCCATCTGGCGAGGGGCAGAACACCGAAAACCGAGAATTTTTGGTCCAGGTATTTTTCCCAGGAAAAACCGAGCGAAAAACAAAGAGGTATCGAGTATCTTCAGTCGTGCGCCGGGCCCATCGTGAAAGCTCTGGAAATCAAAGTTTGCGATGAACACAATGGCATGTCGAATAAGGATATTTGTACAAGTCGTGAGGGATTCAAGGTGTCGTGTCGGTGGTGGGCCAGCCGCCCGGTGGCCCGCAGTAAAGATGATAGGATTTGTCGGTGCCTGGGAAAAATAGGACCCCCCGCTTCATGTCGGTGCCCGCCAAGATGGGCCTTCACCGGAGCGCGCGCGCGAACAGACACTGGGAAACTCTGCAGCTTCGTAGCAGAACCCGAGACGACGCGGTAGCGGACGGAGAGGCCGCCTACCAGCGTCGGCCCAGAGGCTGCTGCATACGGCCCGGCGACACCGACGGCGGGGGGCTCGACATGGTCAGGCCGTTGGCGGGGTTGATGATGGGAATGGCGTTGCGGGTGCGGGTGGCGGCAGGCTGGTGCAGCTTCAGCGTCGCTTGCTGACTCTGGTAAGCCGGGGGGATGAAGGCGGGAGTGGTCGAGTTGAGCGAGAAAGCGGCGGCGACCTGCTGCGTGTGCTGCGTGGGCGAGGCGTTGGGCGAGTTGCTCGACATTGACGAACGATCCGATGATGCGCTGCTGATAGTGACGAGCTGCACGGGGGGGTCAGATTAGTAACGGTTCCACGCCGCGTTGCCGCCACCAACGGTGGTGCGTCTACTTACATCGCTCTCCGTCAGCAGCTTGGGGCAGAACTCCATATCGTCCTCGAGGTCAAAGGAGCGGCTCGTCTCGAACTGGTTGCGGAAGCTGGACACGGCGACCGTCTCGCTGAGTTCCTTCATGCTGCGCACACCACGGAATTGCCTGTGGGAGTTCTGGGAGACGGACAGCCTCGGCGCCCTCCGGTTTCGCCCGTGGTGGTTGTGGGAGGCCGAGGGGCCGGTGGCTGTGGGCTGGTGGTGGTGGTGGCTGAATTGGTAGTAGGAAGACATGTTGATAGACTAGATAAAGGTATAACGTATACGGTAGCTGGGTGTTGTTGGTTGGCGGGGTGGTAGCCGAGTCGTGCGTGGTTAGGATGGTAGGGGGTCGTCGTGGTGAGAGAATATGTAGATGGCGATGCTGAGGAATGACGAGGCGAGCAAGCGGAAGGGCGAGAGAAGTGACGGGTGGCGGTGAATTATGTGCGGGCGTTGGGTGCGTGCGTTCAGCTACACACTAGACTAGGGGGTGTCGGGTGGCGTGTGGGTGGGTTCGCCGAGTTGTGCGGTATTAAAACCGACTTGTGAAACAACAACAATGACAGGCCGCAAAGAGGGATGAGACCAGACCACACGGGGGGGGGGCGCTGACGTGCTATCTCCAAAGTGTGTATTTGTTTGATTTTTTTTGGTTCTGAAGAGCGAAAATGCGCGGGCGGCTGTGTTGCTGCGGTGGTGGTGGTGGTAATGGTGGATGTATATGTGTGTTTGAGTGCGAGAGAGGATGGATGGATGGATTGGGATGGGCGGATTTGTGTACACGGGTGCAGGCGAGAAGGAGGGAGAAATGGAGAGGGGAGGGGGAGGGGGGAAGTAGGATGGCTGATAAATTGGTGCGCCGTTAGTTAGGGAGGTAGTGTCGGTCGGCCGGCACTAAAGAGCAACAGTAGTAGCAGCAGCAGAAGCAGCAGCAGCAGCAGTACCTACCCTACCCTAAGCAGTACCTACATACCCTAGCAGCAGCAACAGTAGCAGCAGCGGCGGCGGCAGCAACAGCAACAGCAGTAGCACCTGAGCGGGAGGGTGTGGGTGGGCTCGTGGGCAATCGATTTTGTTGGAAGGATGGGAGCGAGCAGGGACAGCACAGGACAGGGACGGGGGGGCTAGAGAGGGGGGGGGGGGACCGGTGGCAGCAGGGACTGGCCAGCGACAGGGACAGCACAGGACCGACTGGAGCGCAGATGGGCGACGGATGGATGGCTGGATGGGATGGGATGGGATGGGATGGGATGGGATGGATGGGATCCCATCTCATCCCAATGGGATGTAGTGGTTGTACCGCATACGACCACCACCACAGTACGGGCGGATACGCACTAACACGACCTGAAATGGAGGGTGTGTGGCAGCGGGTACTCGGGGTGGGGAGGCCCAGCACTCGCGGGCGCCGTAGATTGGCTCCAGGGGAGGGCCTTAGGCACTAATAAGCGGGCGGCACCTTGGCTGCTTGGGTTCCAGGAGCGAGCGAGGCAGGGCCAGCAGGGCCAGCAGGGCCAGCAGGGCCAGCAGGGCAAAAGCAGGGGGCGCAGGCTGCGCATGCCCGAGGTATGTATGTACCCAAGTAGGTAGGTACCTTTCTTTTCCAAGCTCTGAAGGAGGTATCTACTTCAAGTATCTACCTAGGTACCTAACTTTACCTATCTACAGTACGTAGGCTTTTCCGCGTCTCCTCCCCTCGCTCCAAAAGGACTGAAGCGACGTCTCTCCTCCCTCTTTCCCTCCCTATTTGTATGTGCACCTGCAACCGCGTGCACCAGAGGGACCAAATACCAAGCAGTAGATCTGGTGCGCCGAGGTGCACAATAGGCCAGTACTTCAATACGTATTCGACTACAGGCGCCATCGTCGTCGTCGTCGTCGTCGTCGACGACATGGATAGGCCGTCTTGGAATTAAAGCGGAGGTGGGCAGATGAGGCCAATCAAAGTCGATTCGCCACCGACCGTCATCGAGACCAGGCCACAGGCTCCTGACGCCATGCTGGCCCCGGACTGGGTGCCACCGACGGCGTTCGGGCCTGCCTCTCAGGCCCATGACAAAAGAAACGCCCCAGTAGTCAAGTCGTGTGGTAGAGCTGCTGGGGTGTTTTTTTTTGTCATGGGCCTGCCTCTCTCTCTCTCTCTGGTCGGTCGATCGCGGTTGTTTGTGGTGGTCACGAACGGTTTCTTGTTGATGTTGTTGTTGATGTTGTTGTTATTCTCGCTGTTCGTTCTGGTCATGGTTGCACCACGGCACGCACTGTGTGCCTCCTCCCCTCCCGGGCGCTTTCTGTGGCGAAGCGAGACACGCCCGCATGCATGCATGTTTTCTTCTTTGCTCAGCCGGGCCAGCCGGGCGGCAGTGGCAGGGCTCCAGCTTGGGGACGCACGCATGTACACACACCACCGCTTCTATACGCCGCCTGGCCCTACCGATGGTTCATGTGCTTGCGTGCAACGAGTGAATGAGACAAGCCGGGCTCCGTAATGGACGTACTATACAACTGAGCCCGTCCTTCCCTGGCTGAACCAAGCAGAAGCGCCGGGTTGCATCGTCGAGCCACGCCGGGAGACCGGGCGACTTGCGGGGTTTTCGGTCTGGTCATGCCCACCTATGCAACTCCCTGTCTTTTCGAGCTTCGTGGTGCGCGATTGTCCGTCCGTACATCCATGAATTCCATACTGTAAGTACATCATCGCACTTCCCAGACCGTGGGTGGTGGCCGCTGGATAAGATCAAGCTCGTAGACGCCGGTCCCACACAACCACAGCCGCTTTGTATGGGACCTGATGTGCACAACGTACGGGGGCTGAAGGGGGTGGACGATGCGTTCATAAGGTGTCATGCCATTCTGGCAGCGGGGGACCCTGATGGCCTTCCAAAACGACTCGTGGCTGCCAACCAATCAATCTCGGTTGTGGTTGTCTGAGAACGTACGTATTTCGCTCTCACGGGGGATTCCATGAGCCCGACGAGTGGGTGGATAAACCCTCACCCCCCCTGGCATCCATCCATTTTCCATCCATCATGGGCCACCGTGCCACCCTCCCATCCTCTCCCCATCGATCTTATTGTGCATCCCTCAGACTTTTGTCGAGATGGGGTACCCGTCGTGCCGCCTACCTCACTCATGCACAACACGCATCGCCGGGATCTCACACAAGTTATGTGCAAATGCATCTACAGTCGTAGCACATACGACACACTACGGAAGCACGCATGTACGGAGTTATGTAGGTACCTAGGTCGTCGATTACTGTGCAGAAAGGTACCTCGACTAAGCACAAATGGGGATATGCCTCGGATCGGTACGACGGGGGAGCATTCACAGCAGCGAGATGAGACGGTGGTGGCAGGTGGGTGGTGGGGGACAACAACATTGGATTCCATGATGCAAGCCCACACACATGGTCATTTGTTGAGTTTGGGGAGACGGTGTAATTACTGTGTGCGTGTGCCTCTTGTGACCAGGTTTGCCAGTCTGCCTGCCCTGTTCCCTACCCGAGCCTGGCAACTGGAAGCCTCGCTGTAACGAGGCATGGCTCTCTCTCTCTCTCATCGTAAGCCGCCGCCGAGCCGAGCCTCAGGGGTCTGGCGGCCTTCGCCTTTCGCTTGGACGACCGATCGCATACGAGCCGGACCGTACCGTACCTGAGAGTTGGGCGGATGGGTCCTTTTGGAATTGCATATCCCATCAGGGATGCCAGACTAATTCCGTGATCGTATCTCTGTGATGAGCTGCGCCTGTCGGGGCCCGTCCAGTCGCAATCACGGCGGGCAAGATCCCACCCGACTATTGCTTCTCGCTTGCGCGAACCAGACTTCGGTGCAGGTCACGGTTCATCTCGTAACGGTGCCGGACCTGCGTACCTGGTTCGGGAGTCGTGGGCGGGATGGAAGGAAGATGGAATCCGGTGTTGATCCCCCTCTCAAACCTGGGCAATCCATTGTCTCCCCGAATCCAACGTATTGTCACTTGATACTGTGCGCTACTGTGCCTCAGCACGGGACGTATCCGTACTGGACATATGTTGGTAGGTACCTCCATATATCGCTCCCCGATCAGCGCCATTCCTCCATTCTTGTCGGTCCCTTGGTGGCGGGCAGCCCTACTGTGTACACAGCAGGGGAGCCAGTTCACCTAATGCGTGCGCATGATGCACTTAGGGACAACTCGCCGCAGGCATTGAAGCAAGCTCGGCAAGCATATCTCCTAATACCTCGGAAGGGGGGGGGGGACCGGGGCGGCAAAAAAGTCGTCGCCACCACCACCCCTCGGGTTCTTCGAACACTGTATCATTGCGACTGTGTGAGACGGTGTCGTCCGCACCGTGAGACACGGTCCAGGGTCGTGCGTGACCCGGCCAGTCGGCCAATCACAATGGATCACACCTAAACGCCTCTCGTCGCGCGAACAAGGTCTGAGCGTCCCAGATGATGATGGCCGTCGACGTTGTGTCGATCTAGGCCCCAAGATGATGGCCGACACCCTGTAGGCGCTGCGACGTCTGACACAGGTTTCGCTACTGACCAGTCGCTTTGGGGACCTAGCCTGCCAGACTCGCCAGACTGGCCGGGGCCGCTGCAAGCCACCTGCAGTCCAGGACAGGCTAGAAGGGAGACGGGGGGAGTGAGTGATTACCTCTCCCTCGCCTCCCCAGGCAGCCAGAGCCAGGGTGCCAGGCCCGCGTGCTGCGCAAGAGGCTTGCAGGGTGGATGCATGCGCTGTACATCTCTGCCAGGTCATGTTCTATTGTAAGTAGGTATGGCATCCCGTATGTAGGAGGGAGATTGTAAGTAGGTATGGCATCCCGTATGTAGGAGGGAGAGAGAGAGAGAGGCTTGGGGGAGGCAGGAGGCTCTAGGGTCCATGTATGGATGCTCTGGATGGTAGGTACCTACAGATACTAAGACCTCATGGGCATGAATGAATGGATGAATAAATGGATGGATGAGATGGCTTCCCCAGCCTCGACCATCCCGACGGACCTATCCATCCATCCTCATTCATTGGCCACTCCACACTCCAACCTACGGCACACACGGCCTCACGGCTTGCCTAGTAGGAACCTGGAGCCCGCCCACACCACCCACACGACATTGACCCCCCCATGGGCCTATACGTGCTCAAGTAGCGTATGGGCCAATCTCTTTTTCCCATGCATAGATGCAGGCGAGAGCGGTGGTCGAGGAGTGCCCGTCCACCCTCCTGTCGTTCCCGCCCACAACCGCAGCAGGCGCCGCCGCCGCCGCCGCCGTCGCCCGACACTACTCACACGCAACGCAACGCCACGCGGTGAGGCTCCTTCGGCCCTCCACCCGCCCTAGACGACTGGCCAGGCGAGCCAAGGCTGACAGCCAGCCCCGGGTAGACCTGCGCGCATGCCTTGCCATGCCGTCGTTTCAAGCGAGAGCCCTCTTTGGGCCATCGCGGGACCAGTCAGCGTTTCAAGCAAGGATGCCTCTCGCTGTATGTAGGGTAGGTAAGGTAGGCACTTCGGAGGGCAAAAGAGGTACCCAGCAGCCCAGGACCTAATCTTCTCCCCCCCCCCTTAACCACGGATGGACGGGCTGCCCAGCCAGCGGGCGCTGGCGGGCGGCGATCAGAGTTCCGTCGAGGCGCCCGCTTCCCAACCGCTCCCCCGCGGCGTCCAACGTGGTCGTCGTCGGCGTCGTCGGTAGCGCACCTAGATTCTCGGCAGACCATGGATGTACATATGTATGTATCTTGTAAGTCGTGGGGATGCCGCGTCTCTTGGATCATCCGCAGACCGCCCCCCCCCGGCCGTCGCAGACATGGTAATCGGAAACGCCACGCCCGCTCCATTGCCATCTACAGCGCTTACCGGGGGGGTACGAGACAGCTCGGGCTGCTTGGGCGCCTATGCGCAAGTACCGAGCCCAGCCTTTAGTGAAGCTTCGACCATTCGCCCCCATATGATGAATGAGGGATTGGGGCGCGCGCGCGCCCTTTGCCCCATTTGGCCTCGACCGAGGAATCCGGGAATTGAGAGCAACCCCCCCCCCCCCCCCCCCCCCCCAGTCGAGCAACGCGCGACGTTCAAGATGCCAATCCCCGGTCAATTCGCCCATGCGGTCGAGACAGTTCGTTACGGGGAGGCTGGCCTCACTTGGTGACTTGGCCCCTTGGGTACCCCGAGTCCACCAGCTGAAATGCGCGGCTGGCGCTAAGGAGGCCGGTAGTCGGTTGGTTCCCCGGGCCGGCTTACGATCCATACTTTCTCTAGAGGCGTTCAGGCGTTCTTTACGGCTAGAGGCGTTCCATGCGCCCGCCCGCCCACCGTCCGGTCACTTGACCTCGTCCCCTTCGAACCGTGTGCTATTTTGGGGGCCCCTGAACCCGCCCAGCCACTATAGGTAGGTCATGCACCGTCGGGTCGTAGTGGCCGGGCGGGCGCGCGCGCCTGTGTCGGGTCTCCCGTGCGTCTACATCCAGTCCTGGCCGTCCTTTTGGTCCCTCCCCTCACGGGCTCGCCCTCCGTCAGCTGCGGCGGCCTGTCGAGCCTGTCTCAGCGCGCTGTGCGGTGTGTGAGTAGGTGGTGCTCCTCGACCTGTCCGGCAGATTCGGCAAGTGGTCCATCTCTCGGGTCAGCAGCGTATCTATCGGCCTCGGCACGCCACCGTCGCGCAGCCACCGGCCCGTGGTGGTGATGCCTTCTCCCGCCTTCAGGGCGTCGGTAAGATGGCCGGGGGGGGGGGGGGGGGGGGTTGCAGTGCACGTACGAGCGAGCACACGGAGCGGAGTCGAGCAGGTAACGGAAAGTGACGTGAGCCGAGGAGGCTCTACCCAGCTGTCATATAGAGAGGAGGAGGGCGAAGCTGGGATGGCAGGAGACAAGACCACCACTGCCACCACGCATGGTTGCTTGCCACTTAGGCCACGTTTGCCACAGCCCCGCTGGCGTCTGTGGTGGAGGTTCACGATTTCGAAATGTTCGATGCAGCGAGCCCATCGCTCCACTGCACGTTGCCCGTATCGGATGCTGCCTGTGTGAAGGATGCCAGGCAAGCATGGCACCATGGCAAGCAAGGCATGGGAACGAACAGGCAGACGGCCGTTACGGTTCCCTCCATGTTCATCACCGTCTGTTACAGTACGACACCACACGGTGCAACACACGCCAGCCTGCCGTTCCCGATTGCATGACCATGAACTCACCTCACCGCTGCTTGTACTGGATGGTGGTGGCAAGTACGGAGTACCTCACGTCTGCTGCATGTATGTGTGTGCGTGAGTGCACACACACACACACACACACACACACACACACACACAGACCCTCGACACATGAGATACCCACGCTTCCATCCAAACACATGCACACATCCATGTCCACACAAAGAATACGTGCATAAGGTCTTACCCAGACGGTCCCCCCGCCCTCGGTCAGGGGGGGCGGATACTGTTACACACGCACCAAATCCCCTTGGGGTCTCGGTCTATCCGTACTTACTGCGGCACCTTCTACCCCAAGGTTCTGGAAGCCCGCTGTGCCCGATACCCGCAACGGGACCTACGACCAACAGCGAGAAGGGCAGGAGGGTTGTGAATATACGTACCCGTCAGTATGGAGTGAGTAAATTAGGTAGTTAAGTATGCAAGTAGGTAGGTAGACAGCCCATCCATGCTGCCACACTGCCCCCTCCAATCCGCCACACATACCGTACATACCTTTGGCCATATCACTACGCTGCCGTAGAGGACCTACCTTGTCGAGGATGTCGGCGTCGTTTTCGTCACAGCATACAAAACACCAGGCCTGTTGTCTGATGACCGAGCCCCTTCGCCCACCGACCATACGTGAGTCGGGAACCACACCACCCCCATAAGCATCGCTGTTCACGATACATCATCTGGGCGGCGCGGGTGGGCGGAGAGAATGGGTTTTGGACCTCTTTGCGTCCGCCGACGTTGCCCGACCGGGCCATCTCGGGCGTTTCCAGTCTGCAAGAACCCAGTCGCCCACCCCACGCCATCCGGCCGGCTTGGCAATGAAACCACCCCGTACGGTGTGCAGTCGTACGATCTCCCGGTCGCTTCGGCCGCGGCCGTAAAGGGTCCACGCCCGCCGGCGACATTCGTCAGCCTCCCTGTGTCGCACAGGCGCGCGAGAGCTGGGCGACGTCGGTGCTTACGTCGGAACGGTCCCCGTACAGAATAAGACTGTAGTTGGCTCCGGAAAGTAAAAGCGCCTTGGCAACCCTGTGAGCCATGTAGGTAGGTAAAGCAGATACTGGGCGCTGCCGGGGGAGGGTTTTTTTTTTCTTTCATCGAGACGCAACGCCATCCATCAACGGCGCCAGCACATCTTGGGCGACAAAGTAAGGCTCTTCAGGGCTCATAGCAAGTATTTTGGACATGCCACATCCGGTGGGGGCACGCCACTGCTGGCTATAGGCGTAGTGTCTGAACGTGGGCGTTTTGATCACACACCCGAGTCTCCAGCCTCGTATACGACAGGCATCCAGGACACGGCTTGTATCAAACCCGTCTGCGGACTACTTACGACCGTGGATAATATGGATGATGGCAGCCACATGGCAGGCCAAGACGGCCAACGTCTCTCCGGTCATGTGTTGGCGCGGCATCAGGACTTGTCCAGGCCCCTAGCCTTGACGTAGCGGTTGATCTGGTCACGGGTTGCTTTGTCATTGTACTTCTCATGCACATCGTAGTAAGAGACGAGCTCCTGAGTGCAGTCGACCATGTCTTCGATATTGACCTCGCTTTCGGCGAGGAAGGCAGCGAACCGCTGTATCTTACCGACCCGCGCCTCCTGCGGCTTGTCTTTCTCGGGGGCGCCGCCGCCCGGGGTCGTCTGGCCGCTGGCGACCGGCATCGGCATGGCGCGTCCGATCTGGGCCTGGGCCTGGGCCAATGCGGCTGTGGCTGCCGCCATGTTGGTGGCCGACGAACTGCCGGCCGCCGAATTGGGCCGGAAGACGAGGCAGAGCAGCATGGCCGTCAGAGCGACGATGTGAGGCGGGTAGAGCAGCGGGAGGTCGGTGATGTAGTGGTCGTTGATAATGGACCACGCGAGACTGACCTCGTCCGGGGTCAGGAAGAAGGTGGACTGGAGCTTCGACAGGGTTCGGTAGGGCTGGTGGATGATGAGCTGCGAGTTCATCTCGGAAATGAGGAAGAACTCGCACTCGCCGATGCGGGCAACGTCGATGGCAAGATGGTCTTGGAAATGGTTTGCATCTCGTGTTAGCCTTGCGTGGGCCCGGGTCTATTCGACCAAGCGCGCCGGGCTGGTCGCAACCCCAAGGGAGACACATACCGGGCCACAGGGAGCGCGCCTCCGTCACCACCATCCGAATGTGCTGCGGCGACTCCTCCATCTTGCAGGCGAGATAGAGCGCGGTCGAGACGACTAGGTAGGGATTCGTGCGCCGGATGCCGACTTTGGTGTAGAAGCGCTTGAGGTACATCTGGCCCGTGGCAACGCATTGCTGCCGGATGCTCATGCGCTTGGCGAGGCGGTTGATCTCTAGGGGACGGCAGCAGGTCAGCCGCGGATGCCCATCCGTCCGTCACGGGCCCAAGGCGGGGGAGGGGGAGGCGAGGGCGGAGGGGCCGGCCTTACGCATGTTGAGGAAGATATTGATTTGCTTCCAGTCGGGCAGAGGGAACATCTGGGCCAGCGCCTGGTCCTCCTCCTGCAGCGCGTCGCGCATCTGCTCGATCTCTTCCTTGGTAAAGGTCCAGCAGCGGGACTGGGACGATTCCCAGAAGCTGGCCGCCATGGCGACGGTGCTGGCCGACGACGGGCGATGGCGGGACGGGTTCGCGGGAGGAATTGTGGTGGTGAGAAGCAAGGACGACCGAGAGGGAGGAGGATGGGACGTGTGTTCTCAGCTGCCTTCAGGACGGGGAGCGTTTTCCCGATGACCCTTCCCCGGCCGAAGGAGATAGCAGCAGGCGCGGAGTTGTCGTTGCCGGTTGCTTCATGTTACTGCGCAACGAGGCTGACTGACTCGACGAGAGTCCTCTTATTGCCAGGAGAAAGGCTGACCACTTAGGCTTCAGGGGGGGGGGGGGGGGGGGGGGGGGTTTTCATTCCCCAGAGGACGATCATCAACCCGCCATCCAGATTGGAAGGATGGAACATGGAAACACACGGAGGAGCCCGGAGCCGGTCGGGATTGTACCTACATTACCTTATACAGGCAGCTGAGCAGGGCTACCTGGATACATGAGGTATGTACTAACTGTACTAAACAAACACATTGGTCCACTGCTAAGAGGTATGGGATAGTACACAGTAATAACGTGCCAGGCATAGGTGCGGGTGTACGGGATGGATGTACTACAAAGTGGATGTACCTAACCTACGTAGGTCGTCCCCACATGCCCGGCTTCCACTCTGCTACACCAGAATCTGGAACACAGACCTGGAGAGAGCTGCCCGCCCCCGGACAGAGACGATTGAAGGGATAGACGAGCATCGTCCCATGCCCGCATTGCCTTTCTGTGGCCCAGCCAAACCGCCAGCACCCGAATCGCCTGCCTCCGTACGCGAGCCGAACACCCTCCAGCAGTTTTACTAGCCATCAACCGGCCCCGTGGCCCCAGAGGGACCGACCGACCGATCTTGGCAAGGGGCGCAGGGAAAAGAGCATAGGTAGCTTCCAGCCCGCCATCGCCGCCCGTCCCATATCACCACCACCACCACCACAGCCGACCGGGAGGCCTGCGATAGCCGCCATATCCCCAGTCTCCCCGTCGCCACCCCGGGCGCGCGCAATGCGGTGCAGACAGCCTTGACCCAAGACGCGACTGTCCTGCGCCCGGCAGCCGATGCCGCGCCCCGAAACGCCAACATGAAGGTCTCGGACGTCTTGACCGAGGTGGAGATGAACATGGAAGAGACGCAGAACCAGCGCGACGCCCGCGTTGAACAGCTGTGGAGGAAACTGGACCACCAACAACGGGGCGAGTTGGACTGGAGGGGCCTGCAGCAGGGACTGCGCAAGATCGATCACCGTGAGGACTGCCCTTCGTCTCCCCCGCGCCGCTCCTCTCGGCCTGCGCTGCCCCGCTGACACGCACATAACCCGCCTCAGCACTGAAGAACGCCGACGAGCTGCTGAAGAGAATTACCAACACGGTCGACACCAATGGCGACGGGAAGATTCAGTATGAAGGTCGGTAGCTGGCCCCGTCCTCGTTGCGACAACCAATCCCTGAACCCCTCGCTCCTTTTCGCCGACACCCCGGGGTACATCTGCTTGCCTATAACACGCCCGCCCGCGCGCTCACATACGCACCCGCACCCGCACAAGTACCCAACATGCCACCACGGCTGTGGTCACTCGGCTGACTGATGATGCTGTGGGAATAGAGTTCCGCGTTTTCGTCGAGGCAACAGAGCGCCAGCTTTTCCTCCTCTTCAAGTCGATAGACCGCGACAACAACGGCAGACTGGACAAGGAGGAGCTGCAGACTGCCTTCCAGCGCGTGGGCCTGGCCGTGCCGCAGCGCAGGCTAAACACCTTCTTCGAGGACATGGACATGAACAAGGACGGCTATGTCAGCTTTGCGGAATGGAGGTGAGTCCTGCCGCGTCCCGTCCACTTTGTGCCCTGCCTGTTCGTTGTGTGTGTGCAACCCGTAACGGCCGATTTGTGACGTACATCTATGCCCCCTCCCCGTCCGCTCGTCCCTGAATACGAGAGGAAGGGAAACAAAATGACTGACGGACCCGGGGGCTTCAACAGGGACTTCCTCCTGTTCATGCCCAACGACAACCATGCCAATGCACACACGACCCTTCATACCGTATTATCATTCTACTCGGACGTGATGGTACTCAATCCCGAGGGCGACTCCATCATCACCGAGGAGACCCTCGAAGGCTTAGGTACGACGTCCACATCTCTTCTTCAAGTTATTTTCGGTTCCATCTTCAGGCTCGCTTCACCCCCGGAACTTCAGGGGCCCAAACCGGGCTTGCGTGACGATCCTCCCACCACGGCCTCCGAGCCACCCCCGGACGCGGCCTCATCGCCCGCCACCGCCCGCCACGTGCTTGCCCAGCATCCCTCGCTCGCCGCCTCGCTTCCGGCGTCTTCTGCCGGCGTCGACTCGGCCACGGACTCCCTCACGCCCTACCCGGATGCCGACCAGACCGCCAACCAGCTTCTCGGAATCCGTCCTGGAATGCCTGAGCAGGCTCAAGTCGAGGAATTCTGGCTGATTAGATACCTCCCCCAAATAGGCTATTACATCGCTGGGGCCGCGGCGGGGGGTATTTCACGTACTGCCACCGCCCCATTAGACCGGCTCAAGGTCTATCTGCTCGTCAATACCAAATCTGATACGCACGCGGCTGTGGATGCCGTCAAGACGGCCCGTCCAGTCGACGCCATCCGGAGCTTCAGCCGGTCCCTCTCCAGGGCCATGACGCAACTGTACACCGAGGGAGGACTCAGGGGTTTCTGGGCCGGTAGGTGCTCTCCGGGCCTCCGACCCCGCCAGTGGCTTGACCGGGCCGCAACTGACCCTGCCGGCAGGGAATGGACTCAACGTCGTCAAGATCATGCCCGAAACGGCAATAAGAGCAAGTTTCCCTCGTCCCTCCCCCCGGCCGTACTCGCCGGCCTCCCAAGCCTTCTGATGCTGACACCCTCTTCAGTTCGGCACGTACGAGGCGGCCAAGAGAGCGCTTGCCGGATTGGAAGGCCACGGCGACACCCATCACATCCACTGGGGCAGCAAATTCGTGGCCGGCGGTGTTGCCGGCATGACTGCTCAGTTCGTACTCCCCGCTTTGGGCTCCGTAACCGTGTGGTAGGTCATGTGACTAACAAAGGGGGGCTACGCAGACTTTGTGTCTATCCCGTGGACACGCTCAAGTTCCGGTGAGAGCCCAACCCATCCCTATCTGGCCCCCATGCTGGCCGGTGCTGACGCCCTGGCGACAGACTGCAGTCCGAGTACACGCAGGATGGCGCCCGCGGCCGCACCCTCCTGATCAAGACGTGGCAGCAGATGTGGGCCGAGGGCCGCTGGCGCGCCGCCTACCGCGGCGTGACCATGGGCCTCGTCGGCATGTTCCCGTACTCGGCCTTTGACATGTTCACCTTCGAGTTCCTCAAGGGCCAGTACGTGACGTGGAAGGCGCGTAAGACGGGCCGCCACGAGGAGGACATCCAGCCGCCGACGTGGCTGACGGGCGTCTTCGGCGCCTTCTCGGGCGCCCTCGGCGCCACCATCGTCTACCCGCTCAACGTCCTCCGCACCCGCCTGCAGACGCAGGGCACGCGCATGCACCCCGCGCGCTACACGGGCATCGCCGACGTGGCCCGTAAGACGTGGCGCCACGAGGGCTACCGCGGCCTCTACAAGGGCCTCACCCCCAACATCATGAAGGTCGCCCCCGCCCTCAGCATCACCTGGGTCGTCTACGAGCGCGCCAAGGACCTCATGAACCTGAACTAGCTGCCGAGTCCTCCCCCACCGGCCGGCACCCCGCCTGCCGGCTCTGGAGGTTCCGAGGCCGCCCTCCCTGCCTTCGGGCCGTGGTGTGGTACCCGAGGCACGGCAAACGGGGAAGAAAGGGGGCGCGGCCGCGTTGCGTTGCAGGGCCACGAAACGCGGGCTCCGCCTGGCTTTGTGCCTGGCGGACCAACCCGGGGCCCATCAACGATTCCGTCCGGCCCGGTGCCGCCGCATCGGCGCGGCGTTAGAGACCTACATCGAGAGGCAAAGAGTGCGTGCATTTAGCGGCGACAATACCATCCAACGACCCAGTGCCTCACAATACCTTGTGTGCCCGTTGGGCCTTCATAGTTGATTTGGATACTCTTTAGAGAAAGAATTGACAGATACCCTTTCGACCTGGCCGTGGTTTGTTTGCAGTTTGCAGTTTGTCGGCTGCTGATGTCTTGGTGCGAGGTTCTGAATTCCATCATGGGCTGTCTACAAGGGCAACTCTCTAATGGTCTACAAGCCTCTCTGTCCGCGTCCAAGTCGTGTGAAAAGACCGGCTAGTCACGGGCCTCTTTGGGCAACCCTGCGAGACCCGTGTGTAGCTCACATCGGGGTATAGTCCAAGTTCGAAATACAAAGAGAACAACAACTCCGTGCCATGCAACCCTGTCCTTCTTGGGATATCTTCCGGCCCAGCGAAAACAAACGCCTGCCGTGTTCAACGCCTTTATTCATTTCCTCCTAAATCCAAACCGCACCATCATGGTCCGACGACCGCTTCCCACCAAGGAGCCCCTACTGGGTACACCCCAGAACTCAAGGCTGCAATTGCGGCTGCTTGAGCTCACTGGCTCTCATAGCCCCATGAGGTCAAACTCGCCCTTGAAACCTCCATTCAGAAGCGCCGCGGCGATTCGTCTCCGCTGCAGAGGCATGTCGCTTTCTGAATATGCCATGGGGTCAAGGCCGAGAGCAAGGTACATGGCGTTGGTGATGACAAATACCCCACAGTCGTAACCGTTCGACTGCTGGGGAATCTTTAATTTGATCGTCTTCCAGTCCTCGGCATTCCATCGATCGGCTCCCAAGAAAACCTCGATGAACTTGAGGGCGATGTCAATGCGCTGGTAACCACTGCCCCCCATGGAGTCGACATAGGCCAGCTCCCGGCGTTTGGGACGGACCAGCATAAATGTCCAGTGATTGTTGGAGTTGATGGGCATCAGTAGGGTGTCAATGTCGAGGAAATTCTGGGGGGTGATGCCCCACGTCCGTTTGAGCATTCGCTCCTTGTTTTTGGGGCCGCTGTCCACGAGGTTGCTCCAGAAAAAGGGGCCCAGGGCGGCACATCTTGGGGTGTTCTGCTTCAGCACCACACCGGCGGCCTTGTTTATGGCAGTAGCTAGCTCTGTCAGGGCCGCCTGGACAGCACTGTCGTTAAGCCATACATGAGCGGGCACCAGCTTGGCAAAGTCGCGTGGTGTCATCGTCACAGCCTCGGGGCCGGAACACGTGACCTTGGACTCGACCAACAGGTTGTTCACCTTCTCGTTCCAGCCCTTGTTGAGGTCCGTGATCATAATCTGTTTGGGGCTGCGTAGGCCTAGCGATTGTAGATGAGTATCCCATTTTGCTCTTTCGGCCGCGCGACGTGCCTCTTCTACCAGCCGCTCGCGCTCGCGTTTTTCCTGGTTCAGCTGCTCGAGCTTCTTGTCGTCGGGCGTCAATGACAGGTTGGCCAGGCCGGGAAGACAATGAGCGGCGTCATCCGAAAAATAGTCGGTACGTCGCTTGTACGAAGCTGGTGGGTCAAGTCTGGTGATTTCTCCAAAACTCTGCGCTTCGTCGTCGCTACTCCCCTTATCCGGGTCACCTAGGGCCAAACTTGACGATGACACAGACGTTTCGGAGGTGGTCGAGCGTCGATAAGTAGACCATTGGGTATTTTGAGGCTGCGGGCTCCTGGTCCAACCACCGGGCATACCGTGGACCTTGGAGTGAGTACCCCGCTGTCCTGGCGCATGTGTCGTTGTATGAGAAGTAGGGCTGCCAGCCCAATTCCCATGGTCATTGGCGGGCGAGCTCGGAGGAAGTTGACTGACTTCGGTTTCCTGTTGACGTAGCGGCGCCGAGTGAGGCGTCGAGGAGCTAGCGAGAGAATTTCGCCAGCTACCTTGCGCGCGTCTATCTCGTATGGCGGGGCTTCTGGGAGAGTACATACTCGTTCTCATCGCCCGTATGGCCGCCGTGGTGGCCGTGGATGGCCTGATGCCGAGTGTGCTGGTAGAGTGACGGAATAGTACCTGCGGGGGTGACCCGGGGGTTGCAAAGAGACCTGCGTGGGCAGACTGGACCGGTTCGGGTGAAGGTGTTTCAACATCCATCGGGTCATCAGTGACCATGTGGCTATCTACGCCAATGGAACCTGGCTGCCATCTCGAGTGCCCCGAGTTGTAATCATCAGTGCGTTGACGCTTGGGCGACTGACGACCATCTTCCGAAGATCTCCTCTGGTCTGCATTATCTGTGACACTGTGAGGCTGGTTGCCGCCGGCTAGGATGTAAATTGAATTGGCAAACCAGTCGGCGACGCCCTTGGCGCCATCCCACCAGCTCATGCTGGAGGACGACTTTGAGACCACCGGGGTCTGGTTGTGGGTAGAATGATGGATAGTGGTAAAGGAACCAGTGTTGGTGGGATGCACCGTGGTGGAAGGGCCGTTTTTCGAGGCTGCCAAGTTGGCTGGTTGTCGTCGTTGCTGTTGCTGTTGCTGTTGTTGCTGTAGTTCTCTCTCCTGCTGCTCTCTCGCTTTGGCAGCTTTTCGACGGCGAAGCCACCGGATCTTAACAGAATCGTTTGTGGGATCAGGCGGGATCAAAACCCTATGAGCGATACTGCGCTGCCTGCGACTAGAGCGTTTTAGGTGCCTGGCTTGCTCGATTGCGGCCGCAAAAATGCGCTTTGAAGAGAACTCGGGCGGAATCGGCCAGTCTCTGCGTACGCGATGGTTTATCTTGGGGCGGCGCAAATCTTCCGTAGGATCGGGCGAGTCGTCCCCGTAGGCTCCCACAGCCTCGGCGACTTTGTCTTCGTACTCTTGGCAGATGTCTTGGTCGAAGTATTCTGCAAAGCTCCTCTTAAGGCCGGAACGATTGCGGGAGTCTTCCGAATCAGGGTCATTGACCACAGGGGCTGGGCAGTGGATGGGAGGCTTTGGGGAAAGCGTCGGTTGTGATGTAGCGTTGAGTTTAAGCGGAAGTGCTTCAGTGGCTGATTTGCCCGAAGGCACGTGAGTAAATAGCGCCTCAGGATGTAGCCCCTTCACCGTAGGGGTCGTCTCTGGTCTTGTGGTCGCAGAGATGGGCAAACATGCCGCGGGAGGGGTTACGTTCAGAGGAACGCGAGTGAAGGGAGCCCCTGAGGTTGGCGGTGTCACTTCTCTCGTAGGAGAAACAGGCGTGGTCCTGCCAGGCAGCAGCAGCGCTACGCTGCCTGGTGCACGGCGGGCAAGACGAGAGCGCGAGCGCAGGCCTGGTTCCCAGGGCGATTCCTAGGCGCCCCAAGTCTGGCCAGCGGCATTCGCAGCAAGCAAGGCGGCGCGACGCGTCTCGATGGCCCTGTGACCTTGGCACTTCGCGCAGTGGAGGAAGTGCGAGGGCTTGGTGGTGGAGTGTAGCTCCAGGGGCTGGTGCACACTGGCCGGGGAGCGACTGGAGAAGTACGGCTTTGGCTTCATCTTGTCAATAAATTGCTGTGAAATAGAAGGGACGGGCATTTTGGATGCATGGAAAACGATGACAAAGGGGAACGATAGGCAACGGTGGGTGGATTGCGATGCGAGTGAAGCATGTATGGCGATGGGATGGGAGCGTTTGCAGGCGCAGGCGGGAGTGGGAGAGGAAGGGGAGGGAGGGGAGGCCTGGTATTGAAACCTATTCGAATACCAGGCATCCACCATTGGAAGGCCTGGAGCCCTGGTAAGAATAGCCCTGCTGAGGACACATCACGTCCATCCCATCCTGGCTGGCACCAGCAGCAGTTTGCACTTGCCATACTTGATAGCCACAGATGCTGAGAAGATGGGAAGGCGCGACCGGGGGATCACCAAATGCTGGTGGGGTTGGGGTCGGGTGGCTGTTCAGGGGAATGGCATCAACGACCGACGGCACCAACGGCATCGCATCAACCCTCTCGGCCAAGTCGGGAATCGATGCGCGGGGCGACGGCGGCCGCAAATGAGGGACCACGTACCTCGTCTATCCTGCGGCGTGCATACGGTATGCTGTGCGCGCCTCTACGTGGACGGCGGGGGCGGCGCGCAGTTCTGGGTTGCAGTGGGTTTGACGGCAGCGATGAGGTTGGAAAGCCAACATTGAGCCGTTGCGATGCCCCGAAGTTTGGAGGTTTGGAAGCTCGGGCCATGCAAGTCACATCCCATCCATTCCTTAGCCGCAAGCAGTCAGTCGACTTGGCTTCCCCCCCCTGCAGGGCTGTCTTCCGCGCTCGCCCCGCATCGCGCTAAACCATCTGTGGAAGACGAGGGGCTCTAAGCCAGCATCCAAATCCATCCCAGCTCCCGCCTGAAACCAAAAAAGTGCATTTGCCATGTACCAGTCTCAATAGCAGTCTGATAGACCACAAAAGTGGCTAATAAGAGATGCATTGGATCTCAGTTAATGGCATGCTATTAGTTGAAAGTGGTTGATGGAGCAGCTATCTATTAAGTAACCTGGGGTTAGGTACGCTGCTAATGCACTTTTTTTGGGTATCAGGCGGGAGCCCAGATCCATCGGATAGTCAATGCCGGTCGTCGCTGTGCGGAACGAATGTCACCACCCCTGCTACATACACTCCAGGGGCGGGACGGAATCAAGGGGTCGACGACTCCCGTCCTTAGGGATATCATGCTGGTATTTTCAGATGAAAGTGCCAACTAATGTGCCTTGTCAAGATCGTAAAAAGGCAGGTGAAAATACCATTTCGCATAGTACACTACTCTCACAGTTCCTACGTACATTGCCACAGCAGACTCAGGGGGGAGGGGGCAGATGGAAACATGACCCGTGCAGCGAGGCTGGCGCCAGCATTGCCCAACGGTGCGACAATGAATTTCCCAGCTCTTGGTAGTACTATGTACCTCATATACGGATGGCCCGTGGTAACAACCTGCTGCTTACATAGGCCGGCCGACTGTCTCCGAACAGGTCGGTAGAATGCCTCTATCTGGCTGGGCTATAGGCAGGGACAAGTCACAGCACACACATCGGGTGCGACGCCAAATTACCGCGTGCTTGAGACTTGCCAAAGAGCCCTCTCGACGTCCGGGGCGAGCTGAAGTGATAACGGCCGAAACCGATGAGTCGTTGGTGGGATAGGTATATGGATCATCACCCGGCATCATAATTCACCTTTCTCATAGGATTCGTGAGCAGCCCGACTTGCCGTTTCTTGTCGGGGGGAGGGAGGCTTTGACGAACAGTTATCGGTATGCGGCTGTCGGAACAAGGCTTCGGCGGATTTGGGAGTTAGGTCATACCAATACTGTGTGTTGAGCGATATCTTATCTCGCTGCCTTCCTACGACAGGAAGGCTACATGCTGTGTAGCTCATACCCGATCTAAGGGGTAATCGTACCTGAGGATTGGAGCTGGAATCGAGGCTTGGCAGATCCGTTTGCCTGCCTCACCTGCGGATGGATATCTTCAACACGCAGATGGGATTGATCCCGGGGGGAGGAGGGGGGGCTATGACGACAAAGCGCATGGGTGGTGCGGATGTACGCGCCTCTTCCAGTGGATGCGTGCTGGATCAGAAAAAAAAAAAAAAAGCTCGCGAGCTTCCGATCGTAACATTCATACTTGTGTCGTACCTAGGTATGGATGCCAGATCCGGCCACGAGGCCGGTCAACGACAATACCACAGTACTTGCTTAGGTAGGTACCTAGGAGGTTGACTTCCACATGTAGGTACACGCAATCCATTCCGCTTATAAGCTCGCTGGAGGCTCGGAGATGGTCCCTTCCGCCCGAGGGGAATGGCAGAATGGATGGATGCATCTGGTCTGGTTTCCCCCCCTGTGGTGGAGTAGCTTCACGGGCACAGGGAAATTCAGCTGGTGCAGTTATGGTGACGTCACTGGCACCGGCCAATGAACGCATCTGCTTTGCAACTAAAACGGGTTCCATAGTATGTAGTACGACGTACGCGGGGGGGCCAGAGAAGCTCTTGGAGGTCCGTTGATCCTCGGTAACCATGACCAGCTTGCCTCTGAAGAGTCCTGCTGGGGCTGGGGATTCGGTCATGAACACCTAAGTACATTTTCCTGACGGTCCCGTCTGCGTGAGAAAACCTCTCTCTCTCTCTCCCCCTTGATCCATTCTAAAGTCCCCTTCTGCCCGCTGTTTCCTCCTCTCTTCTACCGTTGGGCTTAACGTTCATCTGCTCGCTCGTCCACCCACGACTATCCTCCCATCACTCACCCATCTGCTACCACCACAATGGCCGCCCGCTTCCTCGTCCACTCCGCCGCCTCGGCCCGCTTCGCTGCCGGCATCGCCAGCAGACAGTCGCGCACCATCGCCTCTACCGCTTTCCTGCGGCACAAGGAGAGCGCAGTCCGTAAGTGCTCCCCCTTCATCCCCTCCTGAACCCTTCCAGCGTATCATTGCCTACGCCCCGTCAAGCGGACGCCGGCTGACAAAAGCCCTGGGGCCCGACAGACCACAACCTGGAGGACCCGACCACCCAAGAAAAGCACAAGCAGGACCTGCTGAACAAGCAAAAGTCGGGCAAGGGCGAGTGGAAGCCGGAGCTGGCCTCGGACAGCGAGGAGGCCGTCCGCGCAGAACGCGACCCCGCCGACCCCCAGGAGCTGCAGAAGCGTACGAAGGGTGCGCCCGAGAAGCAAGGCAAGAACTAAGATGCGCAACAACTTTGCAGCGACGCACAGAGTCCCTGGCGTCATGCCGCGGCCGCGTGGCCCTTTTTTTGCGATTGGCGTTACTTTGAGAATGGGAGACGGAAGGGAACAGGAGCATTGCGGGTTGGTGGCTTGTGTGTGCACCACCATGGTTGGAAAAGGAAGCTGTCCGGCTCCGGCATGACATCGATCCCCAGCTCCCAACGGTGCGAGTACAACCCGTCCGACGAAAGCCGAACCGAGAGGACGCATGCGACGTGCGGACCTGAAGGCATTGTACATAATGAAGGCGGCAGGCAACTTACGTATTCATAATTTCCACAACCAGTCAATCCACCTGTCTACGGGCCACCCGGACCACATGTGCATCCGGTTCCCTTCGTGACCGAGAAATCATTACCAATACATCATGCCATCGATCAGATGAAAGACCCGGGTGGGCGGCTGCCGTATTGCAATGCTCGCTGGCATAGGTGGGCAAAAGATTGCGAAGCATAGGGGGGTAACCGTAACTGAACACCTGATAATCTGTCTAAATGGGATAGAAGTATGTCGGCATGTATGTTGTAGCTACAAACAGCCCGGAAGTTACCACCAACGCCTGGAACGCCACTCGCATGCAAAATCGGCACCGCCGTCCCGTTCCTGTCTTCAGCGTCAGCCGGTACGCGCGGAATCTAAACGGGCGCCTGGCCGCACGCTCCCAAGGCCCGCCGTCTTTCTTTTTATTTCAACAGAGCGATCAGCAGTATCAAGATGATGATGAGGATCAGGATGGCGACCAGCTGTTTGTTGTCGTTTGCGGACCGGCTGATCTTGCCGACCTGGTGGCGGGCGCGGTCCAGCCGGCCCTGGTGGCGGTCCACCTGGTCGTCCACGTCGTCGAGCATGGCCACCTGGTCGTCGAGCTCGTCGCCGATCTGCATGCTCAGCTCGCGCTGCCGAGCGATGGAGACGCCCAGGGCGTCGAGCTGCTGGTCCTGCTGGTCCAGGATGTCCTGGTGGTAAGCGTGGATCTGGGTGTTGGACATGGCCGCCGCTTCGTCGCGGTAGCCCTCGGTATCGTCGCCGGGGTCGTCCGTGTACCGGCGGCCGAAGAGCTGCGCCTCCAGCGCCGGGTCGGACGAGGAAGAGGGGTTGTCGGAGAAGCGGACCACCTTGGAGGAGCCGGAGCGCTGGGCCTTGGGCCGGCCGGATGCGGCGCCATCGGCGGGCGAAGTCGTGGCATGGACGAAGTCGGCGGCCAAGGTCGGATCGTTGGGGTGGGTCAGAGTCGACGAGTTGGAGGGCGAAGAGAAGCCATGGAATTGGGAGGTCAGGTCGTCGTACTGCTTCTGAAGGCCCGGCAAGTTGTCGCCGATGGTGAGCGCGCCCCTGGGAATCGTCAGTTTACGGGCTCTCAGGCCGGCTTGTTCGTCGCGGGGCTTCGGCGCCTGCACGCTAGAGAGGCGGTATGGGTCGTCGACCAGGCCACAGGGCAGACGCACTCTTCATCGCCGGCTTCCTGCAGGCGTTTTTGCTCCTGGTCCAACGCGGCCAGGCCCTCCTTGAACTGTTCGAGAGACCGAGAGATGTGACCGTCCTTGGATCCGGCATCGAGATCCAGGCTCTGCGCTCGCTGTCGCTCCAACAGCGATAGTTTGATATGGTCGGCAAGCAGGAAGAGCTGATTCGGGTTCGACATGGCGGCTATTTAATGGGTGGCGCACACCGACCAGCGATTCGGCGGGGCGTCGGTCGATTCCGCAAAGGGCGAGGGGAAGGGCGACAGGTAAGACGTGCTCTCACGGCTTTAATGAGGTCGAAGAGGCGCGCGCATCGACGGGGAGGGCTGATGGAAGATGAAGAGGTGGAAGATGACGATGGATGTCAAGGTTGCGACGCTCTGTGACGAGCCGTCGCCGCCGCCGCCGCCGCCGCCGCCGCCCGCTTCCCGCCGAGGCATGGGAGGAAATGCCCGAAACAGCATAACTCGGGGTTTATGTCAGTGCACGCACACACGACCTCCCCTCCTTGTACATACATACTTGCATCTACTTACCTACCTACTTAATCAGGTATCTATCCTCGGCATGGATCTACGGAACGGATAACGTCCAATTGTCTGTACCTATTACGCAATAGGCTCAAACGCTCCATGGCTAGGCGGGCGGTTAATTCGTATCTAGACCTGAGCCCTCAGAACGTGGATGATTTCACTGAATCAACATGTTCCCAGGGCCGGTAAACCGAAGCCCTGCGCCCAAGTATCGGAGTACATCCCATCACGCACTTCAGGCAACGAAATAAGAAGAGAGCACCGAGTGAGCCTCCGAGTCCGGTTGCATCCCATGCGATGACTGCCGATCAATGGAGGCCGAGTAACGAACCAGGCACCCAGGCAAACGGTCCATGCCCCCATACTTTCAGCTAATCGTGGCTCTGCCCCCCCCCCCCCCCAAAGTCCGACTGTGGCCTGGGGGGAGGGGGTTCCCAGCCCGGTTGGCGGGGATTTTGCCTCGTTGACCAGTTCTCGAGAGAACAGAGAGCTCTGGCACCCTGGGCACCTGGGCCTTTGTGTTTCTAATACCTAGTAGATGGCCCGTATAACAGTAGACAATGGACGCCAGCCCTTACCTACCTATCCACTGGACAGCCCTGGTGATATGGATGGAGCCCCCTCTTTGCTATGGATCCATACGAGCGCCACTCCAACGCAGCCCTGTTGGGTTCCTGCAAGGCCCCCCCCGTTCTGCCGGGAGCCGGGTTGCTGATGACCCTCTTGAGTTTTTTTTTCCCCTTCTCCTTAAGCTCCCTGTCCATACGGGCTACCTATGTAGGTAGCTCCCAAAGTAGACTCTCTTCCCCACAGCGGCCGAATCTTTCCCCCATTATCAGCATTATCAGCAGGTTGTCAGGGTGCCGTCAGGTAGCTCGCCTGGGTCGACCCCCCCTTTAGCCGCGGCTGAAGCGCGCCTGGGCGCTGGAAGGGCACCCACCACCGGTGGACGACATCGGCAAATGTCGACGTTGCCCGGCAAGTGGGGGGAGGGGGGGAGGTGATGGATGATGGTGGATTGTGCCCTCAGCGCGGCGGCGGCGGCGAGGACGACGACCCCTCCCTTGTCCGGGCAAAACAGCCCGTCACTGGGTCGAGTGCGCCGCGGGGGAGGAGGAGCTGAGGAGAGGGGGGGCAGACGAGGGGCAAAGAACAGACGAGGGGCAAAGGGGACAGACAAGAGGAGGAGAGGGGGCAGAAACGGCGGCCCCTGTATCGTAGACGGTGGTCCCTCTCGTCGTCGGTCTTCATACTATGCTTTCGCTTTCTACCTTTGTGTTTCCTCTTCACTTTCCCCCCCTCGACTTCTTCCCACCGCTCTCCCGCTTGACCTCCTCGTCGCTTGTTCGGGACACCCCAGCCTGACCCTTAGCTTTTCGCTCTCCTTTGCCCTCCAGCGTCTATACTCCTCCTCCTCCTCCTCCTCCTCCTCCTCCTCCTCTTCCTTCTCCTCCTCCTTAACTCTCCACACGCGCTCCGTGCCTAGCCTCACCATGTCTCTGCCCACTGGTGTCTACCGCGCCGACCAGGTCGGCTCCCTCCTGCGCCCCAAGGAGGTGCTGGCCACGCGCCAGAAGGTGGCCGACGGCGAGGCCACGCCCGAGCAGCTCCGCGAGCTGGAGGACCGGTACATCGCCGACGTGGTCAAGAAGCAGATCGACGCGGGCCTGCGCGCCGTCACCGACGGCGAGTTCCGCCGCGAGTGGTTCCACGTCGACTACCTGGTCCACCTCGCCGGCGTCGAGAAGCGCGGCGAGATGCAGTCGACCAACAAGAGCAAGGGCGGCGTCATGCCCCCGCGCCTCGTCGTCACCGACAAGATCACCCACCCCCGCGCCATCCAGGTCGACGACTTCAACTACCTCGAGTCGCAGATCGCCGCCGCCGGCGCCGCCGGCAAGGTCACCACCAAGGTCTGCATCCCCTCGCCCACCATGCTGCACTTCCGCGGCGGCCGCGACACCATCGACGAGACGGCCTACCCGACCCTGGAGCCCTTCTTCGACGACGTCGCCCGCGTCTACCAGGAGGAGCTGGCCGACCTGTACGCCGCCGGCTGCCGCTTCGTCCAGCTGGACGACACCAACCTGGCCTACCTGTGCGACCAGGGCATGCGCTCCGAGGCCGAGAAGCGCCACGGCGACGCCAACCAGCTGGCCAAGCAGTACGCCGCCCTGATCAACGCCGCCGTCTCCAAGCGCCCCGCCGACATGACCGTCGGCATCCACCTGTGCCGCGGCAACCACCGCTCGCAGTGGTTCGCCCAGGGCGGCTACGAGCCCGTGGCCGAGGTGCTCTTCCGCGACCTCGACGTCGACGTCTACTTCCTCGAGTACGACGACGCCCGCTCCGGCGACTTCTCGCCCCTGCGCTTCCTGCCCGAGAACAAGATCGTCGTCCTCGGCGTCATGACCTCCAAGAAGGCCGCCCTCGACGACAGGGCCGAGATGGTCAAGCGCCTCCACGAGGCCGCCGCCTTCTGCCCCCGCGGCCTCAAGCAGCTGTGCCTCTCGCACCAGTGCGGCTTCAGCTCCACCATGGAAGGCAACGACCTGACCGAGGACGAGCAGTGGGCCAAAATCCGCCTCCAGGTCGACATCGCCAAGGAGCTCTGGGGCGAAGACCTGTCCGTCTAAGGCGTCGGCGGCGGCGGCGGCGGCGGCGGAGAAGTGACGGACCACCGCTTCCGTAGGGTTTCTAGAAGTAAGGGAAAAAGGAGCGATGGCACTGGGAAATGCCCCACCACGGCAGGGGGCGGAAATCGGCCACGGAGTCTGGGGTGAGCGGGGCTGTGTTTTTTTTTTTTTTTTTTCATCATCATTTGGGAAAAGCTGCTTCAACAGTAGCATGCGAGCATCATATAGCGGGGGCTGGGTTCGTGGTCTTTCATCAACGCGGAACGAAACAAGATATGGCACCGTGACAGCGCGCGAGGGGCGGCCCTTCTGCACTCGCAAGCAGAAAAGGTGGCGTGAGCCGGGACGCTTCACTTTACATAGGTACCTTACAGGTATATACCATACTCGCCTATACACTACATGGAAATCTACAAAGCAAACAGAAAAACATCCGAAACCCAGGATAGTGACAAGCCATCGTAGGGATTACGGAAAAGCCAACACGAACATGTGAGGTACCAGACAGGTATACACAAGGGGCGGCGCGAACAGCACGAGGTCAGGGCCCACGCGAAAATTCGGAACTTCATTAGCCTTTTTGTTCATTATCTGTTACCCCCCTCCTCCCTGCGCCATCGAGAAGGACATAGGTACCGTACGGACAAAGCAAAGGATACCTTCCATAACGCTATATTTTGTATGCCCTCGAAAGCCCCGAGGGTTGTCCCGAGCTGCCGTCGCATCCATAGTGTCGGCATATCCTACATCAAATAAATAAAGCCACCCGGTAGGCAGTGCTTGTTTGCCATCGAATCTGCGAAAACATCCTCCCTAAGCATGGGCTCATGCTGTGCTTGCCATGGTAAAGCAGGATCATGGGACCAGTGGGTTCCGTGGCCGATACCTTTGCACAGATCAACTCCTTGAATCAAAGCTCGTCGCTGTATGAGAATCTCATAGAGAGCGCGGTGGCTGGGTCCCGGTCCGAAGGGAAACCGGCCGGCGAAGGGGTATTCTGAAGAAACGCAACTACTAGTGTACAGATGTGCCGAGGGCGTCCCGGAAAAGCCACCGCCTTGGCGAGTGCCTAGGCGCCTGGCAGTTGCTATATGTCGCATGGGAAGAAGGGAAAGGGCGGGCAAAGGTGTCCTGCCTGGAGCAGAATGCTCCAACGGCGTGTGTCGTAGCGTGTCGGACTGTCGCCAGAGGCATGCTTATTGTCCGGCAGGCGGTGGTGCGTCTCCTTGCTGGCCGTTTTGTTGCTGGGCAATCGCCTGATACCACAGGGCCAGGTAAGCTTGGTAGCCACCGTCTGTTGAGAATTAGCTCGTGTCGGGAGACAACCAAGAGGAACTGTACTTACATGCTGCATATGGGTCATCAGTCGGAGCGGCCGCTGCGGACTGCGCTGTCGGCGCGTGGGGAGTGCTGCCACCGCCTTGTTGCGAATAGTTGGGGTTGTCGAAGTCGCGGCGCGGGCGTCCACGGCCGCCGCCGCCGCCGCCGCCGCTGTTCTTCTGGCGTACCGCCTCGACCTTGTCCTCGATGGCGCGTTTGGCTCTGTTGATGGCATCGCGCGATCCTACAAGTCCAATCTCACGCTCGACTTCACCAGGACCCGAGGACTGCGACACATTGATCTTGCAGCCCGTCTGGGACTGCATCTCGCGGATCGTCTCGCCTCCCTTGCCGATGATCATACCAACGGCTTCGGAAGGGACGTAGATGGAGTCATTGATCTTGTCGCCGCCGCCGCCGCCACCGCCGCCGCCGCCGCCGGCGTGACCGCCGTCTCGGCCGTGCTCGTGGCGGTGCGGGCGCTCCTGCTTGCCACCGCCGTTGACGTTCCGACTGTCACTATCGACGATCTCCATGATCTGTTCCTTGGCTTGGGCGGCAGCCTCGCGCGAACCGATGAGGTTGACAGGTCGCAGGCCGTTGACACTCTTGTTCTCACCCACAATGTTTATGTGGCATCCGCTTCGCTCTTGCAGGTCTCTAATTGTCTCGCCACCACGACCAATTATGAGGCCAACAGTACGATCCGGGACCATTATTTGCATGCAGTCTTCACCATCTCGCAGAGTGCCGGGGGGGGGCGCATGGGCGGCGGCAGCAGCGGCGGCCGCTGCCGCGCCGCCGGCACCAGCCGAACCGCTGCGGCCGCCCTTGTCGAGCCCAGACCGCGCAACGGCACCCATGCCCGAGTCTTCAATGATTCTATCAATGGCAGCCTTGGCCTCGGCTCGCCGAGGACGGGGACCACTGATTCGGCACTGACGATAGAGCGTTTGGTTGTCAGGAGGGGTCATGAATTGCACACGGCATCCAGTCTCAGACTCAACACGTCGAAGGTTCTCGCCTTGTCTTCCGATGATCAGGCCCACTAGGCTGGACTCAATCTGGATGGTTTCGGCGTCATCATCGCCGCCGGCGCCGCCGCCGCGGTCACCACCTCGGCTGCTGGCGCCGCCGCGCGGGGAAAAGCGTCCTCGGTTGGGACCGGGAGACATGGAACGGTCGCGACCATAGCCACGGTGCTCATCACGACGCTCATCTCTGTACGGGTTGAAGTTGTCACGATAGGCATCACGACGTGCAGGCGGTGAACGAGAGCGCGATCTATAGTGTCCTCTTCCATCACCGGCATGAGGGTCATGCGACTGATAAGGAGCAGGAGGCGCCCGCGCGAGATCATAAGACGATATGCCCTTCTCGGTAGCAAAAGCCTTGGCCTGGGCGATGGCATCGGCGATACTGACCGTACCGGAGTTGACGGGCTTGATGGCACTCAGATCCAGTCCTCCCGCAGCCGGTGGCTGGGGCATGGGGTAGCCGCTGCCGCCGTAGGAAGCGCCAGGCGGCATCGTCGGAGGGTAGGCGTTCGGGGTCGGGCTCTGTTGGTAGGGCGCGGCTGCAGGAAGGGGCATCGGCGCTGGATTCGGGGTCGTGGTAGGAGGTCGCTGGGCTGTAGTAAGGTAGAAAAAAGAGGGCATCGTTAGCCATCGGTTGCAGAGAAGCTGAAGGGGGCTCCCACAGACGAGAAGAAGAAGGGAGTACTAACCTAAAGCAGCCAGAATGGACTCGATGTTCTTGGGGTCGGCCATGGTCACAGTCGTAGTGTCGCGCAGCGTCGCAGTCGTTGCTGGTGGACGGAGACGAGTTTACCGGCTGAGGCGGCAACAACAGAGTTCTTCTGGTCGGCGAGGATAAGCCGAGTATGCGACGATGAAACGCGCAACCTGAACAGACAATGAAGCAAGTGGCGCTTCCGCTCGAGGGCAGTCGAGACTGGAATACAATGCAGAGGCGAGCGAGGCGACAGATGCAGGTAGGAAGGAGGTAATGCAGGATGCGGCCGGATGCAAAGTTGCACAGGAGCAGTCAATGACAGCAGTCAGTGGGCAACTTAGGTGAATGTGAGTATGGAGTGTGGCAGCAGCAACGGCAGCGGCAGCAGTGATAGCAGCAGCAGCAGCAGCAGCAGTAGTAGTAGTGGGCAGGCCGGGAGGCGCCTGTATGATGCGTGCCTTGTAGAATCAAGAAGCAGACAACAGATGGATTGCTCGAGAATGCGAGAATGATGAATCGATTGATTAGAATCAATTGCGCGTTTCCTTTCTTCTTCTCTTCTTTTCTTCTTCTTCTTCTTCTCCGGCACGCCCCAGCGCAAGGGTCTTCTCCTTTAGTGCAGACGAAAACGATGCCGGTTGATGTCGCCGTCGTCGTCTCGGAAGGGTGTCAAGCAAGGGAAGAATTGTTACGGTGGCAGGAATCAGGCCACAGGCGTGCGAGAGAGGGACGGGAAGTGGTTGGGCCGGAGGGGAGGGGGAGGAAGGAAAGAGAAGATGACGGTTGGAGGAGGAACGGGTGAAGGCAAATTTGCAGACCAGGCTTGCGCAAGGTACCTTTGGGGGGTGGGCTTGTAGCCGGGCTGACGGGTTTGTCGCAAATGGGGGTTTGTAAGTTTTCGGTCCTTCTTCCCAGGGCAGGCAGGAGAAAGAGCTCCAGCAGTAGCTGCTGCTGCCGTCGAACGGGCGAGGGGATTAGGTACTTTGTACGTACGAATAATACATGCGTCGTGGTTGGGGCCTGCGGGCTGGCGGGCTGGCATGGAACACACTTACTTGGGTGGTGTCGATGGCTACGGTCCTAGGGCGAGGGCGAGGGCGAGGGCGAGGGCATGGATAGGCGCCGGTGCAGCGCGCGAGTGTGGGGATGAGGGAGAGCAGATGCACCACCGCTCGGGGACCTTTACAGGGCTCCGGCTGGCAGCTGGAGGGATGGGTGGATGACAAATAACCACCTGTAGTATCCCATGGGATCCAGTACGAGGACGAGAACTCAGGGAGGCCTGGGAGAAGTTCGGAATGGACACTGGGCAATTTGGTCATGGAAAGATGGCGACCCAGATGGAGATAGAGAGAGAGAAAGAGACCTGAATCTTGGGCTCCACTGATGCTCGCCCGCTCAAGCCTTTCCCAGCAATTTTCAAGCTCAGGCGATCCCCAAGGAGGCTGATTGTTCCTGCCATTTCTACCCATGGGCAGAGTGCACATCACATTGGATAGTACCTTAGTTGCTCCATGCATAAAGTAACCTAAGTACCCAAGTATCTTGCACCTCACTACACTTCAGACTTCCAATTCCCATCCATTTACCTAGTAAGTAGGTAGGTAAGTATATACGAGCACTTACTACCCACATGCCATATCCATGTTATAGGTACCTAGCTAATGCACCCATGAAAACTTCATATGGACTTCAGAGGTACTGTGTATATATTCATTCGTATAGGGCCGCGCCAATCTAGGCTGGGAAGTATATTCCATGTTGCCATACCACCGATGCGTCTATAGTAAGAGGTACCTACCCGAAATTTTCTCCATCAGCCACAGTCTATATCTGCCTGGCAGAAAGTGTCTCGATTCCCAAAATGGTAGGAATCCTCCGAAGTTGAATGATGCGCTTCCGCTATTCACTGCCTCTTCCCTTGCGATGCGGCATCGTTCCTGGCAGACGATCGCCACCCTGCCAGTCTGCACCCCATACGTCCTTCTACGCCATCCTCGCTTGCTCGCTTGCTCTACCCTTCGCTGGGCTTCAAAGACCGCGGCGGCGTCGACTGCGCACTCGCCAACGTTTCCTGGGGGCGCTTACCCACGAAACCCCGTCCTGTCGGGTCCCAGCCCGGAGCTGCACACGTCTGCCATCTTTTTTTACAGTCTAGGTCGAAGCCGGAAATCGTGCCAGCCGCACCACGCAGGGCAAGCTCGATGATGGCGGTGACCTTTTACCAAGGCGTTCCAGCTCACTGTCGTGCTGAACGCCTTAGCACTGCTCCGCAGACTCGCAATCTTGTGCTCTAACAGCCCGGCATTCCCTAGAAGGAAGCCAGGATGATGCGGTAACTGGCGCAAGTCGGCCAGCGAAAGTCGAAAACCGCGTATGGCCTGATTGAGCTTGCTTCTTCTTCTTCGCATCTTTTGCAGGCGTTCCCAAATTCTGGAACCGCATTGTACACACGACGTGCAGTTGCTTCTGCATGCATTCCCGTGGGACCATTCTTGTCCACAACATGTCATTCTGGATGCGTCGTGACGATGGTCAACCTCATAGATCACTGTCCGAGGGCTGAGGGGAGCATTGGCTAGCCGCGTACTCCTCGAGAGGATGTCCCTTGCCAAAAGCCTCGGCCCCTATGTACTTATTGTAAACAGAATCTAAATCAATGGCGGGTTTCGGGCCGGATGGTTCGATCGTGTACCGGCCGTTGACGATCCTCACGTCACGACCGGCGTTGTCAATCATCTTCAGGCCTCTCTTTGCGTCGCGGCTCCCAGCGGGCGAGTCGATGACGGGCGGCGTCCAAGCATCATTGCCGAGTAAGACTCGGGCGATGGCGGGATGGCTTTCCAGTGCCATGACTTGCCGCGGCACGCGGAGCAAGTGCGCCCATGACGACCCCTCAAAGCGTTCGCAGATCTGCTTCAGCTGGGGGTCGGCAATGCCCTGCATCCACCACACGTTGCTGCACAGCTTGGCGAAACAGAGGTAGTAGGCGAGGATGATCAGGCTGCGCGGGCGATGTTCCTTGGCCAAGGGAATGAAGGGCCGGGGGGTAAAGGTGAAAAAGGTGATGGTGCGAAGGTTGAGAATAGGACTGAAGCCATGCTCAAGCTCCATGTAGAGACACCCGAGCAGCTGAAGCATTTCGTAGTACGTCTGCTGGTGTTCATAGTCGGCGTCGTCCGGCTTGATAGAGCTGATCATGAACAGCAGGTTGTTAGGTATGTGTCGCGACGTTTTGAGCAAATCCATAGGGGGGCGGTAGAACAGAACAGCCAGCCCCGATTCATGGATGGACTGCGGGGTGATCAACTCCACGATGAGGCCTATGCCTCGCCAGACCTGCATCCAGTCGATGATGTGCAGGCATGTGGTGTTGGTGCCTTCGCGGAACATCTGGGTGCTCAGGGCGCACATAATAAGCGAGGTGGCCAGGAGAGCAGGAAAGTCGGTCGGGTTTGCTGCTTCGATGGCCGCGCGGTAGCCGGCAAAGGCCTTGGCGCGGTACGAGATGGCCTTGGCCGGGTCGACGGGCTGGTTGAGGAACTGGAGCCGCAGGGCGGAGAGGCCCATGATGCACTGCATGAGAAAGGGCGAGGCAAAGGCGTGCTCGATGATCCTGACCTTCAAGACGTGGTCGAGCACGGTCGAGTGCCCAGCCCCGACAGTGAAGGTGCTGTAGGTCTCGACGGTGTAGAACCACAGCATCCTCATATCGGTGGCATCGCCCATGGCGGCGGGCGTGAAAAGGGGCTCCGACACGACGAGCGTGCCCTGGTCGGCGCCCCGGTCCTCCCGGGCAGGCGGCGTAGGCTCACGGGGGGACGCGGCCGCTGCCGTCGGGGCAAGCCTCGACTGGGCCGCGGCGGGGGAGGCAGACCCCGACGCCGACGCTCTACTCGGGTAGACACATCCCTCCCGACGCAACGTACAGGCACGGCAGGACGGTCTCCCCTCGTCGCACTGGGAGGTAGGGTGAGCCGACGTCAAGCCGAGACGAGGCGGCCCTGGGGCTGGCTTACCTTGACTTTGCGTGTCTTGCACTGTTTGCATCCGGCCCGCGACTTTTTGTGCGGGCGCTTGGAGTGGTAGGGCCTGTCTGAAGGAGCCGCATTCTCCGGCGTGGCGTCGGCCGACGAGTCGGGCGACTGGGCATCGGCAGCATGGTCAGGCAGGGCGCCGAGATCCGACTCGACGCTGGCGAGCGTGGTCTGGGGCATCATCGAGGGGGCCCGGCTCTATGGATCGAATCATCAGTCCCCGTCCAGGCTGTATGACTGGCGCCGTGTCCCGTAGCGAAGGCTGGCGGTGCTGACATCCGTCGCACTCGCATTCGCCTCCAGGGAACAGCGCGGGGAGAAGTGCGGGCGCCGTGCGGGAGACGGGCCTCGGGAATTCGCAGTACGTAAACAGGTACAGAGACGGGCCAGTCGCTATGCACATACCTCTCGGGACGCGACAGGTCCAGGCAGACAGACGATGGCTCGCGGACGGGACGGGAAGCGATGGGGGATGGTGATAGCCTCCTGTCGCAAGAGCACGGGCGGGCAGGCACGCACGCACGCACGCGGTGGACCGGCTCTACACGGCTTTCTATAGAGGCTCGACAAGCGTCGCCGACATTCGATGTTTGGAAGGATGAAATGAACGACGTCAGCAGGTTTCCTCGCCTATAGGAATCTTACTGACATAGACGCCTCCTTCGTATGAGTTTCAGTACTTTATCAAGTTAGTGCCTACGGTGTCTACCTACATACCTCTTGGTAAGAAGTAACCAACCAAACACAGGCAGCCCCTGCTCCATCGCGCCGGTGCACCTGGACGAGTCGAGGTTGCTGGGAGTCTCAGCTGCGTATGTACATGTGCATACGGGGCTGGTACCTACCTCATACATCCATCCATCCACCCTGGAATCTAGTTACTGGGCCTCAAGCAATAGGTCTATGCGTATGCCCATCTCCTATCTGTAAGAAACAGGGCTCTTTCGTACCTATGTAGGTTATGCGATGGAAGTCGTCAATGCTGGTCTCCCATAGGAACCTGCGACATGGAATAATGGCTGGACGTAACGGAACGGGCTGGGATAGACACGGCGCGACAGGACCGACTTATTACTTACTTATGTACCTTCCAAAGTGCACCGTGTTCGTGTCAGGTATGCAAGTATGTATGTACCTACCCATGTATCCATCATCCATGTAATCCAGATCAAACAACCCGCTACATTCCGTTCAACGGCTAGATTCCGTTCAACGGCCTTTTGTGTTTTTCTCGACCGGCGCATCCAGCCAGTCCTTCTTTCACGGGCGCTGCTAGAAAGGTCGTTCGTTGCCTGTCAGCATCACGCCTGGACGCCATGGGCGGCGCCCTCTTCCAGCAGCTCCCGGACGACCTCCTCGCCGGCCTCTTGTCCAGCTACCCGGGGCGCGAACCGCAAGCGCGCTCCCTCGCAACCCTCGTCTACCCCCGCGCCGCCCCGTGTCGCAACCTCGTCGTCCACGGGACCGAGGCCACCGGCAAGAGCGCCGTGACGGCCGCGCTCCTCGACACCCTCCGGCAGGACCCCGCCGCCGACTTGGGCTATGCCATCGTCAGGTCGCCCGAGTGCGTCACGGCCCGCCATCTCTTCGAGCGCACCGCCGGTGCCGTCGCCGATGCCCTGCAATGGACCCGTCCCGTCGCCCGCTGTGAGACGCTGGCTGCCTTGGCCGTCGAGCTGAGCAAGATGCTCAAGTACGTGGAGCGCCGCGAGGGTTGGCGCTTCGTGCTGGTTTTGGATGCTATAGATCGCCAGAGAGAGGCACCGCCGACCCTGCTGCCCGCGTTGGCGCGCCTCCCTGAGATGGTTCGTCCTCCCCCAACCCTGGATTCCCGTGTGAAGCTGTTATGAGTGGAAGCTCTCCCATGCGGCATGTGTTTGTGTGTGTGCGTGTATGTGGACTGATGTACTGACCCGGCCACTGCCAGATTCCTAACCTAACCGTCGTTTTCATCCTAACTGCGCCCTCGCCAGCCCTGCTGCGCACCGCCTCGACACCACACATCCATTTCCCTCCCTATACCAAAGCAGAATATGTGTCGATCCTCACCGCTTCGTCGTCGGCTGAGAAACTCCAAGCGCTCCCCAACACCCCAGCCCAAGAGACCGCCGACCTCTATGCTCGGTTCGTGGCCGCAGTCCACGACGCCCTCGTCAAACCAGCATCGCGAACGCTTCCTTCGCTACAGCAGGCCTGTCGGTCTCTGTGGCCACGCTTCACGGCACCCGTGGCCGCCGGAACCCACAAGGCCCGCGAGTTCTCGAAACTCTTGATTGCTGCGCGCGCTTATCTACAGGACGAATCCGTCCTTGCGCCCTCGCTCGTGTCTTCGCGGGCCACCGCGATGCCCGTCACCGCGGCGCCTGCTGCGACGGTGGCAGCCGTGCCCAAATCCCCCTCTGGAAAGCTGCCGGGGGGAGGCACCGGCCCGGGGGCGGGCAAGCAGGACACTGCAGGCACAGAGCTATCCAGTCTCCTCCCTCCCACCGCCAAGCTTCTTCTGGTTGCCGCCTACCTGGCATCCCACAACACGCCGCGGCACGATTTGACCTTGTTCAGCACCTGGCATCACGGCCGGCGGCGGCGTGGCGGCGGCATATCCGTCCATCGCGGACCGCGGCCTAAACATCGCAAGATTGCCCGCAAGCTGCTGGGCCCCGGCGTCTTCGTGCTGGAGCGCATGGTGGCCATATACGCCGCAGTGCACCGGGAATGGGCCGACTCCGAGAAGCCGGGAGGGGGAATGCACAGCAGTACGGTGGATGGCGACGTCGGCATGGCCATTGCGACACTGGCCAGCCTGCGCCTCCTGATGCGCGTCGGCGGCAACGCAGGCAGCGGCGATGTGGACCGCGGCGGCCGCTGGAGGGTCGGCGTGGGTTGGGAGGTCGTCCGGGGCGTCGGCCGCAGTTTAGGGGTGGAAGTCGAGGAGTGGCTCGTCGAGTAGACATGTAGGAGGCATATAGGCCTGCATGGGTAATGGGACTGGATGCATGTCTCTCCAATACATTGGCTAGACGGGGCCGCCTTGGGTATAACCACTCCCGGAAAATGGCACTCTCGTCCAATTGATGATCAACCAGCGGGCAATCTATTGATACTTGCCTATAGTACTTCTCGCGCCTAACTTCTATGGGAGTAACTATCTGTTTGGGGTTCGCCTGCGCCGGGCCGGTTACAGGGTCGACTCCAGGGCCAAGACGATGGCAACTCGGCTGGGAATGTAGATGTGCGTCCAGTTCTTGCGGCCGTTCCATTCCATGGGCGTGGTGAAGAACCGGGTGCTGTCCTCCAGACGCCCATGGCCGCCGACTTCCTTCCTGTCCGAGTTCAGGACGATGCGGTACGTTCCTTCCACGTCGATACCAATGCGGTAGTCCGAGTAGCTGTTCGTCGGGTGGAAGTTGAAGATGAAGACGGCGCCGGCGCGCTCAAACACCACCACCTTGTCGTTCTCGTTCTTGAGGCTGATGAAGGCTTGGGGCGCAGAAAGCCAGCCGTACTTGCCTTCTGTCGTGTTCATCTCGCGATCAAAATCGTTGAGGAACTTGTAGCGCAGCAGCGGGTCCTCAGTAAGGTTGAGCTGGCGGCGAGCGTACCAGAACGAGTTGTTGTTGCCCTCGCGCGGGAAGTCAAGCCACTCCGGGTGACCGAACTCGTTTCCCTCGAAGTTGAGGTAGCCCTCTCCGCCCAGGCCGTGTGTCAACAGCCGGATCATCTTGTGCAGCGCCATGCCGCGATCGATAACGGGCGTGAGCGGTGACAAGGTGGACATGTTGGTATACAGCTCGGCGTCGCAGAGGTGCATGAGCAGTGTCTTGTCGCCAACCAAGGCCTGGTCGTGGCTTTCGCAGTACGCGATCGTCTTCTCCCCGTGGCGGCGGTTGGTCAGCGTCCAGCAAATGTTGGCCATGTCCCAGTCTTCGTCCTTCTTCTCCTTCAGGATCTTGATCCACATGTCGGGGATGGCCATGGCCAAGCGGTAGTCGAAACCGACACCCCCCAGGGAAAGCGGCAGGCAGAGAGCAGGCATGCCTGATACATCCTCGGCAACTGATATGGTCTCGGGATACAGCTCGTGAAGCATCTCGTTGGCGAGCATGAGGTAGACGACAGCCTCCTCGTCGACGCCGGCGCCGAAGTACTCATGATAGCCACCCGAAAACCCACTAAGTCCGTTAGTCGATTGCTCGTGAGGCATCGGAGGAATAAAGGGGGGCGGCTGCTGCTACTTACGTTCCAATGCCGTGATGCACGTAAAGCATGCTAGTAACACCGTCAAAACGGAAGCCATCGAACTGATATTCGTCCATCCAGAAGCGCAGGTTGCTAAGAAGAAACCTCATGACTTCGTGACTGCCGTAGTTGAAGAGCCGGCTGTCCCACAGCTCATGCCTTCCCTTGGCGCCTTCGTGGAAGTACAGGTGATCGGTCCCGTCGAACTCGTTGAGCCCGTCCAATACGTTCTTGGAGGCGTGGCTGTGGACAACGTCGAGCAAGACCACCAGGCCCAGGCTGTGTGCGGTATCGATGAGCTCCTTGAGGTCCTCGGGCGTGCCGTATCGGCTGCTTGCCGCGAAGAAGTTGTTGACTTGGTAGCCGAAGCTGGCGTAGTAGGCGTGTTCCATGACGGCCATCAGCTGGATCACATTGTACCCCAGATACTTGATGCGCGGCAGCATGCTCTTGGTGAATTCCTTGTAAGTCGTGACGCGCTGTTCGGGCGAGGAGATGCCGACGTGCGCTTCGTACACACGGGCGCTCTTGGGCTTCGCGGGTCGGGGGTGCTTGAAGGTATACCTCTCGGCGGCCGGAGGGTTCCAGAAGCGGGCATCGTAGGCAGGCGACACGCTGAGGTCCTGGGTGACATACTTGATCCAGGCCGGTAGCCGGTCCAGGATCTCGCCGCTCGGCGTCTTCAACGAGATCTACACGAACGAGTCAGCCGGGAGGTACGGGGTCAGGAATCGCCGCAGGTACCTTGAGCTTGGAGTTGTGAGGAATGGCCGGTTCGCCGTTGACAGCCGGCAGGGTAATCTCCCAAACGCCGAAGCTGTCCTTGGTCATAGTGTGCGGGCCCCTCTGCCAGCCATCTGGAGGTACCACGTTAGCAACTGCGATACCAGTGCCATTGGAAGCTCGGGTGAGGATGGCACGAACTGAAGTCGCCAAAAAGCCAGGCTTCGACGGCGTTGGGCGCCCATTCTCGGTAGACAATGTTGTTGTCCTTGTCGACATTCAGGCCGAATTTCTCGGCACCCTGGTCGCAGCAGCAACGAAATCAGCACCTTGCGGCAGCAGGAGGATTGAGAGCACACGTACGCGAGAAAACTTCTCTAAGCCGCCCTCGGTCTCGTCGATTCTCTTGATCCAGTCTTGGGCTTTGGCGTATCGGCGCTTGAGGGCGTCCTGGAAGGGCTCCAGCCAGGGGTCGAGCTGCAGAACACCTAGAAGGACGAAGTGAGTCTCACATGCAAGCAGGCGATATTACCGGCACGAGGCGGGGAGGGAGGGACAGGGCGTACCTGTTCCGTCGTTGGGCACCCCCGGCGCGGGGCCGGCAGAGGCTTTCGCCAGCGAGTTCGCGGATTCGTCTGCTACAGCGGCCATGTTTGCGATGTAGTTTTGGGACGAGAGAAGCAAGGCCGGCAAGCAGGATCTGGCGCGGGGAGGCGGGGGAGTTTGTAGGCACTCGTCGCGCGGGAGGGATCAGGCACGAAAGGGTGGGATGTCTCCAGGTATGATGGGATCGCGATGGAGCTCCCCGCCGCAGTGGATGCGGACCTATGCAGGGTAGGGGTGGTGGAAGCGAACTAGTACGGCCTGGAACAGGCAATCTCAGTGAAAAATAAGACGTTGGCGGGCGAATGAAAAGTCAATTGGCAAGCGAGCAAAGACGGCAGTTCTCGCCCTCCCGGGGATGATTCCAGTGTGGGTTGAGCGAGGCAGCGTGGGCAGGTAGGTAATGGATGTAAGTTGTTGTACGAGAGAGGTTGGATGGACGATGATGGTCTTTCTCGCGTCCCCTCTTCGTTTTTCTCAACATGCCGCCTGCAGTTCTTGAAGCGCCCATGAGGAGAAGCTGGATGGAAACACCCAAGCTGCAGCTGGATGACGTCGGACGAGGGGGCGACCGAACGTTGCAGCGGCGGGCTGGGCGCCGATAGATTGAACGAGAGTTATCCCCGCTACCAGGGAGGCGAAGGCGTCTGTCTGTTTGTTTGTCTGTCCGTCCATCTGGGCAGCAGCTCAGTCAGTCCGTCACGCAGCCCAACTGCGAACCAGAGTGGCCGGGGATATCATTTGCCTGGTTTGGAGCACACTTGTGCGTTCTTCCCATGCATGCGACAAGGTTTGCGAGCGCAAATCGCGCCGCTGGCGTGGGAGACTGGTTGAACGCGGTGGATATATCCATCATCATCTTCCCGCTTGCTTCCAATGATGCCAGCATTACTGATCCCTCTCTACTGGCAGGCGGTCCAGGCGGGTAGCCGGCCAGTGGGGGCTTTTGTATCGCGGTGGAGGCGAATGTCCAGTTTGCCATCATCATCCATGGATGGATCAGATCCCATTGATACCAAATAGCGCCTCTGCGGCTCGGGTAAGTTGGAAGTTCCTGATGACCTCAAGTTCACACCTCATCAGAGCTCCATAGATAGGCGGCAAGCACTCTCATCAATTTTCCATCCATGCTCAGGTTGGAGGGGGCCAATTCCACCCTCCATCCATCCATCCATCATGAAAGGTGGATGGACTCCAATGGGGCCGCGCCTCCCACACTTCTCCCACTTCTCCCACTCCGACTCCAACTGGGGTAGGTACTAACGTACATGGGATATGAACTAAAAGAACGGCCGGGCGGCGCGTACAAGGAGCAGGGGCGTCAAACTTGCATGGACTGTACTATGTAGGGGCTTGAGGTACATTCTCCCCCAGCTGGGGCGATGGGTTGTAGGCCCTTTTGTGGATTGGATGGAAATATCCCATCCATGTTCCAACCGCCCATCTTTGCGGTCAGGGCAGCTATACTGTGTATGGGATCCCATGAGCTTCCAGCATCAACCCTGGCCATTCATTCCCTTTGGGGCTGAGGGAGCTGCTGGTAGGCGCTTTCTAGGTACATGTACCCTACGTAAGTACCCTACACCTTGCGAGCTTGCGCCTGTGGGGGAAAGAAGAGGCAGCTTGAGGGGCAGTTGAGCCCAGCTGGAGCTCGAAGCTCCTCCAGGTGTGCAGTCAGACAGCTTGAGCACTGATCGAAATGTGGTCAGCGCCAGCCCCCCCGCGCGGCCCATCCTACCCGAACACCGGAGACGATTCACCATATCCCCGCATCAGCTATCGTCGCTCGTACCTAATGCATTCCCACCAAGGTGGCTGGTTGGTTGCTGGACAGGTTCGTGCCGGATTTGGGTGCGTGCTGTTAGTGGCAATGGATCGCCATCCCATCCCATCCCCATCCCCATCCCCATCTCGTCCCCAGCAGCCGGCGACGCAGAGCGGCCACTTCGGCACGACCTGTTGCGTCTGTTTCACGCATCTTGCCAGTCACAGACCTGCCATTGGAAGTTTACCGGTCTGCCTACCTACCCAGTCAGCTTTCAGGTCAGCCCGGGACTGCGTTTCGAGCTACATACTCCAGGCCTCCGTCTGACCGGGCTGGAGAGTAAGCTGGAAGCGGGCTGGGGACAACAGCTGCTCTCCACCGCCGTGCCCCCGTCGCAGTCGGTCACTATCGCCGCCTCCCTCGCCCGAACCGGGTTCCATGAGTGTCGCATCCAACCGCCATCCAGGGGCGTCGCATGTAGTGTCTCTCTGCCTCCCGACGCCTTGCCCAGCCCAGGTGCGTGAGTCGTGGCCGCCGTGATGCTGTCCGTGTCCAAGCGGCCTGGCGCCGCTGCCCTCGGCTTCCTCAACCAACGGCCCTTCTCGACCTCCCTCGCCCCCAAAACCGCCCCGCGCCGAACCCGAGATCTGTCCAACAGCTTTTCCAATACCTATGACCCCGATGAGGAAGGCCGGGGGCCCATGTTCAATAAGAACTCGTTCGGCGTGCCCCAGTTCTATCCTCGCGATCTGAAGAAGCGTGTAGACGAGTACGTCGTGGGCCAGGATCGTGCCAAGAAGACCATCTCATCCGTTATCTTCAACCATTACCAGGGCGTGCGCCGCCGGAACCACCATGACGAGCAGGAGCGCCAACGTCAGGAGAAACTCCTCCGTCGCAGCGAGGCCCGCGACCGAAACATGCGCGAGAAGGACCCCTTCTTGCAACATCCGGTCGAAGGTGCGCTGCATAATCAGTACCCCAGCTTCGCCGCTGACGCTTTTTCCGAAGACGAGTTTCCGGGCCACCACGACTTGGTTCAGCATACGCAACGCCAGGAACCCCGCCAGGCCCGGGGCTCCGATGCCGACCTGTTCTACATCCCCGAGGATGCAAGTCAGCCGCAGCCGGTAGAAATAAATAAGAGCAATCTGTTATTAATAGGCCCTACGGGCGTGGGCAAAACGTACATCCTAGAGTATGTCTCCTCCCCCTTTCTCCAGGAGGCGCCCTCCTGAGGAGTAGCCCTGTTAACAGACGGCCAGGACCCTGAGTAAAAAGATCAACGTGCCCTTTACCATTTGCGACTGTAACTCATTCACACAAGCGGGCTACATTGGTCAGGATGTCGAGACCTGCATCGAGCGCCTACTAATCGAGGCCAGCTACGACATCAAGGCTTGTGAGCACGGCATCGTCGTCCTCGACGAGTTTGACAAAATCGCCAAGCGGGAAACCATGAACGGCCGCGATGTAGGCGGAGAAGGCGTGCAGCAAGCCCTGCTCAAGCTCGTCGAGGGCACGAGAGTGACGGTCAATGTCAAGGACAACCGCTCGTCCTCCTCTACCCGGAGTGCGAGTCCCATCACGACCAATTACTCGGGGCCTGGCTCTACCTCGTCGTCCTCGGGCCCGCAAGCCGCACCCCCCGGGCCTGGCAAGGTCGACCAGTACACCATCGACACGAGCAATATCCTCTTTGTGTTTTGTGGTGCCTTCGTCGGCCTGGACAAGGTCATCCTGAACCGTGTTGCCAAACCGTCCATGGGCTTCGGCTCCGAGTTGCGCAGCCGATCCAAAGCCTCGACGGACGGTACTCAGCCGGACCTGCCCCTAGAACTCTTCCAGTATCTGCCGCACCGCCCGGCCAATGCCGAGGATGCCTCCGCTCTCACGGCCCTGGACTTGACCACGCCTGAAGACCTGCAGGGTTTCGGCTTCATCCCCGAATTGATTGGCCGCGTTCATAACATTGTCGCTTTGTCGCCACTCTCCCGGGATGACCTCATGCGCATCTTGACCGAGCCTCGCAACTCACTCGTCGCTCAGTACACGGCCCTCTTCGAGACGTATCCGTCCAAGCTGTACTTCACGCAGAAAGCCCTCCGTGCAGTGGCCCAGAGGGCCGAGAAATCCCGGACCGGAGCGCGGGGCCTGAAGATGGAAATGGAGCGCGTGCTGGCCGAGGCTATGTTCGACGCGCCTATGCCGTATGTTCTCGTGACGGAGGCTGCGGTCAAGGGCCGGGAGAAGGTCGGGTACTGGGGTAAGGACGGCAGGTTCGAGGTTGAGAGGAGGATCAAGGACGAGGACGAAGGTGAGGATGAGGGAGGCAGACAAGTTCTCACTGCACAGGATTTTGCAGATTATAGGCAGGCTGGGCAAAGCGGCGCTTGAGTCTCTGTAAGCTGGAGGCCAAAGAACTTGGGCGGAGCAGGGGGTTTACCCCCAGCATTAGGTAGAATCGCCTTGTCCCCATCAGTCAACCTAGGTCTCTGGCCAATGAGTGGCATGGTGTCATCTGTTTACGACCTTTTCGTTGAGTACTTAACAGCAGCAGTGCGAGGTCCCTAGTAATCAAGCAAATACCTCGGTGAAGATGGCCACATAAGTGAGCAATTTCTTCAGGCGGCCAAAATGTCACATGCATGTAGTAGTACCGTAGGGCACGACCGTATTATGGTGAAGGTACTTTACCTGACTCGGGTATGTATGCCGTAATATGCAGACGTCACGGCCGGGAGCTACGCCAACAGGCTTCGGAAGGGAAGAGAAAGGGCACACGTCCTTCAAAGCGGGCCACGCTTGCGGAGGACGGTGCTGTACCTCAGGTGCTCTCCTCATCAGTCGGCTATAGCGTCACTGCAAATGACAGCGTGTGCTGTGGTAGACATGAAAATGACTCCTGTACAATATTTACATCGCTACTGGCTCTCTCCACCTCACTCACTCTCTCCTAGCAGGCGTGGGTCTCGTCCGTCCATTGCCCGATTCCTTTCTCCGGCTGATACTACCATGTGGCCAGGTCCTGGGCAGGGTATAACACCAGTCCCGACCTCATTGACAGCCAGCTCTCCCTGTCTAAAGTGGTTTTCGATTTTGGTACATTGGTTCAAGCGGTACGTTACGATACCGTAAGCACCTTGCATTGGTCTCCAGCTTCCTTCTTTCTAACAACAAAAGGGAAAGTAAAGGGGAGGTTGATCTTCATCCCGTCTCGAGGGACATTTGCCCCATCATTGCTAGAGTGCTAGCGGCCGTGACACAGTATGCAAACGGCAGCCTTAGTGCTGAGGAGGCGACTGAACCATACCCTTGCCCTGGTAATCGGGCGAGGAGAGACCAGTAAGGGGCTCGGCGTTTTGGCCCTGCGAGATATGTCAACACGGGGTTCTCTCCCCAGCTTGGACATGGGCGGAATGCAGCGTTACGCACCTTGAGGTACTCGTTGGAAGCCTCCTGGTACTCCTTGGACATGGTTCGCGGAGCGGGCTTGGCAAACATGCGCATGGTGGCGAAGATGGCGAAAGACACGGCGACACCGACGGCGGTGTACAGAGCGACCCTGCGGCCCTCATCGGGGGGAGGCATAGCACGGGGGCCGTGGGGGCCGAAGGCAATCCAGTACGCTGTGAGGGGAGGACAATGGTCAGCTACCGGAAGTAGACACACGAGGCCGGCGAGCGGGCCGAGGGGGAGCGCTGCGCACTACTCCGCCTGGCTCGGCCTGGTTCGGCCCTGGTTGCATCATCCGATGCCACGACACGCTCGGAGCGTACCGGGCGGGCCCACGGCCACGGGGCCGGGCCTCTCGAGGCGAGCAGCCGGGCCAAGAGGCGGCCGAGACGGTCGGGAATCACGTACCGGCCTTCTTCTCCTGGAGGGTCAGCTCGGCCCAGTTGCCCTTCATGCGGTCGCGGAGGGCCATCCACAGCTCGGCCTGCTCGGTCTGGGGCATGCCCTCCCATCGCTTCTCGATGTTGGCCAGGGTGGGGTTGGAGATGGCGTGCGTGGAAGCGGCGGCGCGCTGGATTCGCACGGGGGAGGCGCGGGCGCCGGCGCGCAGCAGCGACGAGACCTGGGTTCGCATCATGGCGGCGGATTGGAGGGCGGGAGGAGGGGGGGAGGAGCGTTCGGAGTGGAGATGGAGGGCCGAATTGAAGTCGGTCGAGGGTCGTGGACGGGCCGAGGACGACGGTGACGATGGCGGCAGGTGGCGGTCGAGCGGTCAGGTCAGGCCGGGGAAAGGTGGTGGTGCAATGGGTTTCGCTGGGGGCGGTGGTCGTGAGTGGTTGACGGGCTACGAAATGAGCTTTTTTGATGCTTCCGTGGTTCGATTTGACCTTTGCTTGCCAGAGAGGAGCACGAGCCAACGAGCCAATCGAGGACTGGATGTTGGACATAACGATTGAACCGAATCCCACCGAGTGGGGGCTCCCGCTTACTCGTATCTCGAACTGGGATGGAAGGTACCTACACGCACTATTTACCACCGATAGGTACATGCACATATATATATACCTATGTACCTACATACCTTCTATGTAAGTAAGCACCTCAAGTACTTACTTAGGTACTTACTTTCTGTGCCCATTGGAGATGACCGATGCGGAGCGGCATGGGATAATGTTCGACCGGCGATATCGCCCGCGTCCAAACGGGATCTCCCACCCAATGGAAGCGCGCCTGTTTGGCTTCGAGCGGGACGCGCAGTGAGGTCACTCACTGTTGGCAGCCGAAGGTACCGATGATTCCGGATAGCAGGGACGCATGGAATGCAAGTAGGCATCCTAAGCAATTAACCGAGGCCTTGGGGATCCACGCGAGTCATATATACGAATATGGATGACAGCCGCAGCCTTCCATGGAATTTGGAAATATACGGTAGGTACAAAAGTGCGGAAGACTGTGACGTCCCGTATCTTGCCCCTGAAAGACCATACTCGTGAAAGCGAAGGGGATTGAATAATTGCAGTATTTGTAGAGTAGTCTTCATCACATCCAGAAACCACACAGACCGTTGTTGCGTGGGCTCGATCCAGAAGTCTTAAACCGTTGTAAATCCCATCAATCCGATTCCCTCCTCCTCGAAACTTTTAGTCGGGCAAGGCAATCATCCAACCGTCCATCATCCCTCTCTCCCCTCCACAAGCAGCCTCGCTCCCAGGTTACAAGAGTGCCGTCCATAGCCTGTCTCTGTGCTTCTCTCTCCAAGCTTTGCTCTTGTCCTCGTTCCCTTCGCAGGCGCCTCTGTGTCATTGTCCAACAGCACTTACAGAGGCACAGACTCTACCGCCATGGCCCAGCTGCCCGCCCCAATCCAAATCATGACCCAAGTCATCTCAACGCGAAGATGCTCAATGAGTATGAGACAGCCGAGAGCCCTCACCAGCCCGGTCAGTCGTGCGCTCCAGAGGAGGTGCGACCCATGCTTCCAGGGTTCCATTGAGGCTGCTCCTCGTGCCCATTCCACTCGCCCGTGATCTGTGGAGATACCTGTGCTTGGCTGGCCGCAGGCGAAGGCGATGCGCCCGAGTATGACAGGTATGGCGAATATGCTGTGAGGCTGCTTGGATTGGGGCTGGCATGGGAGCCCAGCCCCTCAACAACAGCCGCATCGCTGTTGCCTCCTGGTATGATGTTCTGGTCACCAGGGAGCTCCGCCTGGTGTACCCGGCTCTCGGCTGGTAGCTCGGCCTCATATGCTCGGTTCTCCTCGGCTGGCAACTCGGCCTGGTATGCCCGCCTCTCCTCGGCTGGCAACTCGGCCTTGTGTGTCCCAAACGGACCAACGCCGAGCAACTGTGCCACCCACTGTTGTTTCTGGGTCTCGTTGTCATACTGTGTCTGTTCTGGTCCCATGTCGTCCTGATTATGGCTGTGTTCGGCCACCTTTTCCGATATCTTCCTCCTTCGTCGAACTAAGAGGGCCAAAAGAACAACAGCCACGAGGAGCAAGACAGCACCCGCTGCACCCACGCCGATCCCAGCCTTGGCTTCCGTCGATAGCCCGCGGTACTCGCCGGACACTGGAGCTGGCGTTCTTGTTGGCGGCGGCGTGATTGTTGGCGCTGACGTACTCGGTGTTGAGAAAGTCGTGGCTGCCGATGGCCCCAGCTCCCGCATTGAAGCCACCCACATAGTGGGATTGAAGTTGTCCCAGAGGATTGACCGACCAGTTCGAGTCGGCAGAGTCGCGAAAGCCTGTAGGGCCGAGGACCCTACGTAAATCGTCGAGTTACAGTACGGGTCACAACTTTCACCGCCGGGCAGCACGGACAACTCGGTCGAGTTCTCGTCGACTTTACAGGGCCCCCAGTTGGTAACCTGTTTGATGCCTGTAGATTGGCCGCAATGTTGTATAGCGACCCATTCCTGTCCACGAAACTCTGGCAACTTCTCTGGACACACGCGAGCGTAGTAACCATCATCCGTACAACCGGCGACATAAGTATTTCCCGCTATTTTCAGGCACGCCCGGCTATTAGTCTATGGTGAGGCTCATGGGATGTGTCACTCACTGGGCTCATTATAGCATGCATTTGCTTCACCTATGCTATGGCACGAGTCGCCCGCATGGCAACAAGGCCAGTGGCCGTAAGCGGCATTTCCGCAAGGTATGAAGTCGCCCTTCGTCTCTGAGTGCTGGGCGAAATAGCACGTGCCGTTAGACAGGTTCATTAATCGGCCAGCATCGCCCATCCTCAAGGTCTGCCCTTGTGGCGATGCGCTGGTCCAGCTCCCCAAACTGGAGTTTTGGTCGTGGGTCAATCCACACGGCTTGATTTCAGAGTGCGGGTAGAACAAGCAAGAAGTTGTTTGGTGCTGAGCTTCGCTTTGAGCTGGCGAACGAAGGGCACACAGTAGGCATACAGGGTCACGACCGGAGAGCGAGCCCCGTGGTGACAAGAGTTTTTCTTGGGGGGGGGGGGGGGGGGGGGGGGGCTCCTGGTGATTACATTTGTTCGAGCGGCTCTCTGTAAGCGAGAGATACCTTGACCTACTCCTTCGGGGGGGTGAACACCGCAGGACTGGTGCCTATCTGCCTGTGGTGTCATGGGCTGGAAGAGTGCACGTTCATAGGCCATTTCCAGCGCGAACCTGCCAGCTGCGGCTGTGTGTGTAGATCAAAAGCTGTGCCGAAAGTGGTTTCAGCCGTCCCATCTGCTAATACGTAGTTGAGAGGCAAGTGAGCGGACCTCTCCCTGGTGTTCCTCTATCGCGTAGCCCATCGACCGTCTAACCTACTTTTAGCCGTGAATACTTTCTAGCCTGCCAGCATGCCTTCAACTGGCCTCACGACTTAGTATCTCCCCATTGCATAGCCTCACGGTCAGCCAGTCGTCTTTGGGGAGATCACGAGCCATCGAGACATAACGCTTGCCGAGTGGATTTAGCCCAGAGTCTGCTTGAGGGGCTGAATACCCGTCAATCCACCTAGTGTCCACCGGCTCTTAGTAGCCTATATCTGCTGAGTCGCATTGGCGTGTCATATGCCGGCCCCCTGCCCCCAAGGCCTTCGAGGCCCCCGAAGCCCCTCGGCCCCCTCGAGTTTGGGCCTCGCCAAACTGTGTGTCGCCACTGGCGAGGGACTGCAAATGGGTTTCTGATTCGGCCACGCTGCTGATGTTAGAGCAGATGGGCGTGCGATTATACCGCTATAGCGGCCAGTAGCAGTGGGATGGGTCAGATTCTACGTATATCCAGAACCTCGTCTCGCGTATTGTTAGCCAGCTAGCCTGGGAAAACTTACAGCATCCATGTTTGCAGCAAGACCCCCGGATTTCCGTAGGCTATTGCCCTGGTCACTGACAGAGAGTTAGTTGCTTTCTGAAGGGGCATTTCGTGGCAGGCAGAGAAAAAGTACCTCCGAGCGGTCTAGACTCACATTAGATTTGATGAGGTAGCTTTGAGCCCTTCGTGCTAATCATAGGCCAAAGACTTGTCTCATAATGACCTATTCGGAAAAGATGCTCCTAGTCCCAGTTTATATATCTACGTCCTATTGGCCGGTTTTGCTACCCATATCAAGTTCGTCTTCTTGTCCGTGTACGTATAGTGAAGAGAAGAAGAAAGAAAGAAGAAAAGGGACATACTGAAGGCGGAGTCACCAGAGAAATTCTCTGTCACTCACTGTCTTATTAGGCAGATTGTACGATCCATTTAGCATACCCAGCGTATAGTATCGGTCTTATCAGTGTTACGTGGTCTACCCATCCTCGTCCAGCTTGGGTCACACAAAAATGATTGAAACGCGGTCAACTTGGTGCGGCGGCGGAGGCTCACCAGGTATCTCACGTCGCACGATCTGCCCCTCAAGTCACAGCATGGCGCCCATGCTGAATAGCCCGGCGATTATGTGCACGAAAACAACCACAACGTTGCAGAGCGCAGGAAGGCCCGCCGGACATCAAGCGTGTGTCGCCTACGCGCTTCAGAACACAGGCAGTATCGCCTTTTTTGGGTGCCGGTTCTTGCCTGTTCGGGGTCATCCAGCCCGACTATATTCGACATGGAAATCATGTAAGAAGCTGCGTGATCCGCCACCACGGGGAAAGAGGTGAAACTACAAAAGAGACATGGAAGTACACATGCGAAAAAGTTGGCTCGCTGGGAATCGTGTGGAGGTGGTAAGGAGGTATAGAACGATTCTTTCCTATCCCCTCCGAGTATGGCCTTACAATGTCAGACCTTCGTGAGCAATAAGTACGGCGAATTGCAAGAAAATGGTCCTTTTTTACCAGCCCGCTTGCCTTTCTCAAGCACTGCAGGGGAAAAGAGGCTCATCAGTGTCTCAAGATTCCATTTTGAGGGGATCTCTAATGATTGGATCTCCATGTGCTTCACTTCAATCCATCCATGGAGTACATAGGTACATACCTATGTACCCCACAGTGGAGCAATGCGGGACGAGAGCGACCGGCGGGGACTATCAAGCGATTATGCTATTTTGTCGATCCGGCAATAACCAAAATTCTTTTTTTTTCCCAGGCCACTCCCCGAAGTGCAGCGGCCCTGCCAACCTATCTGCACTGCCAACAAATCACCACGATGCACTCACTGGTGCAGCCCGACGCGTGGGTGGCGCTGAAGCTGCCTACCGGAAATCTCCGGGTACTTCAGGTCACTCCTAATACGTGAGACGCCTTCGAGCCTCGGATCGCCCCGCTACCCGGCCTGCGCTGACTGGAACCCTCCCTCCCCCAACAGCACTATCTCCCTGGGCAAATATGGATCATTCCCGACCAACTTGATCATCCACAGGCCCTACCACCTCACGTACGAGCTGGAGGACAAGAGAGAACCTGAGACCTTCAACCGCCTGCGCATCGTTCCCGCTTCGGAGCTCTACCACGACATCCTGTCCTCGAGCTCCTTCCTATCGCCCGACTCGCCCGGCCCCAGCCCCGAAGACGATGCCGGCGGCGAAGCGCTCCCTACCGGGGTCGAGTATGCGCTTGTGGACGAGAGCTCGGGCGCGGTTGTCGCAAAGACAGACCAAGCCGAGTTGGACGCCTCGGCGCGCCAGACGCTGACCATGCTGGAGATCGAGGAACTGAAGAAGGACGCTACCGACGCCGGCCGGGACTTGATCGCCAAGCTGATGTTGTCGCATACGGCCATGGACCAGAAAACCGAATACTCCTTGGCCAAGTACAAGCTTCTCAAAACGAAGAAATACATCCGGCGCTTTTGCGTGCTGCCGCTTGACGTGTCCATGTTGGACTACTGGATGTTGGAAGAGAAGGACCCCATCAAAATCATGGAGCTGAGGGAAGAGATGATCGGGCTGCTGGGCTGCTGGGCCAATGTTCATTTCGGGGGTGAGGATCGCTGTCTCGACGGGGGCCAGGAAGTGGGTGCACAGGGCGGCGAGAACGGCACCGACGAGCTCCAGACCACGCCGGGCCGCTGGTTAGTTGTCGACGACACTGGAGGCTTGCTCGTGGCGGCCATGGCCGAGCGCATGGGCACACTGTACCCTGCGGAAGATGGAGATGAAGGCAGCCAAGTGCCGCAGAAAAGGCGAAGAGAGTCGATCCACGACTCTACACCTACTGCCGATACCGAGATAGAGCCGGCAGCAACACCATCACGACCGTCGAGCCCAAGTCCGCCGGAAGCAGAGAACGAGGAAGACGGGCGTCGGCAGGTCGCGGCGCCGAAGCCGAAGAAGTACCCGACAGGAGACTCCAAGCACCATGACGATATGCAGGTTCCCTACGCGCAGTCGAACACGATGACCATCATCCACCACAACTCGCAGCCGAACCTCACCTACTTGCGATACTACGATTTCGACATCACGAGCCCCACTCAAAGCCTGACGCACCCACTCGCAAGGCACTTAATGACGCTTTCCTGGCTGCAACTGCTGGACCCAACGGCTGATACGACGTACATGGCGGAACCGCCCCATGTCACGCCCGAAGAGCTGAAGACATGGAAGGCTAACCGCCGTGGGAATTACCACCGGAAGCGCCGCAGGTGGGCCCGTATTCGCCATGTCGTGGACGGGGCGAGAAGCGGTGGCTTCTCTGGTTTGGTGGTGGCCAGCACCATGGACCCCATATCCATCATGCGGCATGCCGTGCCCCTTCTGGCGGGCGGGGCGCCCATTGCCATCTACACGCAGTCACCCGAGCCACTCACGGCCCTCGTCGACTGCTATAGTGTGGCACGACGAGCTGCGTGGATTTCGAACCCCCCCGAGGAGGCGGTGGGCAAGACGGCTGAGGAGTTGGAGCAGTGGGCCGGCAACGACGAGTTCCCGCTCAACCCGACCTTGGTTCTTGGTGCGGCCATGCAGACGAGCAGGGTCCGAAAATGGCAGGTCCTGCCAGGTCGCACGCACCCGCTGATGACGAGCAAAGGAGGCGCCGAGGGCTACATCTTCACGGCCTGGCGGGTCAAGCCGGCCGAGGGCAAAGTTGAGGCGAGGGGCAAGGGCAGGTCAAGGAAGGCAAAGGCTGCTAAATAAACGGACGTATTGGATAGGCGCGCGAGCCAGGGCCACCAACGTCTACCATGCGCGAGCTGAAAACAGGATCTGGCGAAGGCTTGGTTTGCCTTCCTTTGCATAGCAGCATGATACCCCATGAATGAAGCTTCCCCGCCCGCAAACACAAAAGGTCAGGGCGATGGTTCATCTCGAGCCCGAGTTGTCGTGGTTCTTTTCTTCTGTTTTTTTCTTGTTGTTGTTTTCGTGACGGAGGGTGCCGCGGAGGGCGCCATCACTCTTGCCCCGAGACCAAGAGGCTTTCTAATTTACAGGCTCTTGCCCATGAACTTTCTCTTCGTAAAGCTCAACCACCACTTGCTCGGCTTGCCGTCGCCGCCTTCCTCGTACACTCTGGCCAGTAGCCGCGAAGCCAGCTCCTGTCGCACCTGAGACAGGTATTGCCGCAGTTGCTCGGCATCCTGGCGATCGCGCGGGGGCTCGTACATCTGTAGTTCGTCGGGTCAGCCTGGGCCGAGCCCTGTACAGGCCGCGGGGGTTCCCAGCGGGAAACAACAAGCTCACCTGGTTCAGGGGGAAGCCGGGGTCGCCGGGGATGGCAAAGTTGAGGTCGAGGGCCGTGTTCAGCACCTCCTTCTGGGCCTCGCGGACGCCATACTGGGGGCGGATCTTGCCGAGGCACTCGCTGACGAACAGGATGCCGTAGATGAGGAGGCGGTCGGCGGGCCCCTGGATCTCGAAGTTGCGGAAGAAGGTGTTGGCGCGGAACAGCGAGAGGACCTCGTCGAGGATGTCGTACGACTCCGAGTCGGGGTCGGGCGACTCGTTGGCGGGCAGCGGCGGGTTGGGCGCGGGCAGCGTGTAGGCGGGGCCGCGCGTCTTGGTGCGCAGCGGCAGCAGCGGAAGGTTGCCGATCAGGCGCGGGACGTTGGGGTCCTCATTGAACATGGAGTTGTACGCCTAGACGAAACGGAGGGGAGAGGGAGGCTCTCATATCAGCCGGAGGACTTTCGCATTGGGAGGAGGGGGGGCGGGGGAGAGTAGATAGGGGAGGGAAACGGCGCGGCACGGCGTCGTGGTATCACAGTTTCCAGGGGGCCATCAACCTCTGTTCGTCCGGCCCCCCAGAAGCGCGCGGCGAAATCGCCGGGGCGCGGATGTTGGTGTGGGTGCCTCGGGCGCGAAGAGACTTACCGGCATGATGGGCGAGATGGCACCTAGCGATGGTGGTGCTCGCAACTCTGAAAAAACGGCCGAGTCTTGAAGTTGGTTGGGTTGGATCGAGGGGAGTCGTTTCTAGCTACCTAGGTAATCCACCCCATCTAATGTTAGTAGCGGGTAGGAGATGGGACGTTCGTGGAGGGGCACTACTTACCTCAGCTACAGGGAGCAAGCAGCACAGCAAGGGCTGTCAGACAGAGAGATGGCTTTGGTTGGTTTGACTTGACGGGCTGCCTACAACAACAGGGTTCCTCTCTCAGTGACGACCTCGGGAGAGAGGGAGAGAGACGTCATCGGCTAATCTACGGCCGGTGGTAACATTCAATCAATGGCTGCAGCAGTGCTATGGATTCTACTCCTGCTGGCATTGGATCCCTACCTCCTATGTACTAGTAGCTCGCCTGGCTTTCCTTCCCCCTGTGTGGCCTCCTCCCATGGGATCCCATGGGATGTGTCCAGGCCGGTGGCTGGTAGCCTAGCCTAGCCTCCCAGTGCTCGACCGACTGGCGAGCCTTCTGACTCACAGCCACTTACAAGCGTCCATCCACACCCACCACACCCCCCCAAAAACCAGCCAGGCCGGCGCTTCCACGTTCGGTCCTCCGGGTGTGGCTCGCACGTCTGCTCGCATTGGCTGGCGCCCTACGTGCGTGGGCCTGGGTCCCGGTACGCAGGTACTTGGCTGGTCTTCATACGGCTAGAGTCGGCGCCGCCAGGCTGCACCGGGTAACGTGATTTGGCGCTCTAGCGCGTATAGGTCGAAGGGGGGGAAAGGAATCGGCGCGCCCGTCCGCTTTGGTAGCTTTTGTGTGCGGTGTACAAAGCAGATACCGGTGCTTTCGCTGCACGGTCTGCCGGCAAGCCCCGTCTCCAGCATACGTCTTTGTACCTCCTTAGTTCCCCTCGTGGAATGGAATCCCGATGCGATCCCCCATCCCCCCATGGATGTACATATTAATTGCCCCTCCAGTCGCGCTGCTCTCCTTCGCCCTCCCCGCCCCCCGGTCTTTTCTCTCTCTCTCTCTCCCTCTCTTGTCCCGTCCCCTCTCTCGCGACTGTCCGTTCCAGCCGACAGGCTCACGTATGACCCCTTGCTTGCCTCTTGCCTAACCGCCGCGCCTCCAACATCCGGCCGGCTTTTTTGCAATCACGTCCATCCATATTCTTGAACGTGCTGAGGGGGTCCAGCGGCTTTTGTGAGAAAACATTATTGTTTGTGACGCGCTGTTCCCGCTGCTCGGGTCGCGCTTCGTTGGCCCATTCCAAGCGCGTCATAGCATTCCCATCTAGGTACTTCTTTATCCAAGTACAGACTTAGGCACCTTACAGGGGCGCATCCACCTGTCAAGCCCAAACCGGATACCAGCGCCTTGCTTTTTCCTCCCCAAAGCGGACATCGACTTGTTACTTTTCCCTTCAAAGGCCCGCCGTACCACCCGCAGTAAGTCAACGCGCTTTCTCTCTTTGCCCGACCACGAAGAACAACGACGGCCGATTTGGGCCAGTCGCGGAATCATTGCCTTCCATTGGTACTGACTCGCAGCCAGCATCGCCACCTTCCCACTGCACCTTCTCACCCCTGGAACTCCAGGGTCCCGCGTGTCCACTCGCACGCCAAGTCGGAAGCTCGATACATGGCGCCCATCGCGACAAGAAGTGCCATGGAAAGGAAGCGCGTGGCCAGAACCCGGCGGAAACCGACGAGACCTGAGGCCGGATCGCTCTGGGATACGCTATGCACTCACCAGGGCATCTCTCTCTTCCTCCAGCCAATATGCTGGACCAACCAGCATCCGAGGTTACTGGGCTGCCGCTTCTCCCAGCGCCCGCCGCAGACCACGCCGACGCCTTCCTCGTCGTCGCAACAATCGCCCCGAAGATCGCCGCGCACATCGCCGACGGTGGTGACAATAGGCCGGGACTTGGACACATTGATGTCGACGGAATCGCCTCGCAGTATAATATCCAAGAGCCGCGCACTCCGCGACATCATGCAGACCCTATTCCCCCACGCTCTCTCCAAATCGAAGACGTGCGCCGAATTGGACATGCGCTTCGGCGGTCGCAACTACCCCAAGGTCGTGCGCTGCCAGGTCTTGTGGAAACATCCCGATGCGTCCATGTCTTTTGACTCTGCTACTACCTGGGCCTCAAGTCGGTCGGCGAGCCAGCTGATGGCTTCGATGAACGTCAACGTCGCCAGTGACGCACCCGTGCTGGCCTATGTCAGCCGAAGTAACCTCAACCATATCCGGAAAAACTGCTTCCGCATCGCCTCGGGCCCAGGTCGCGGGCCCAACGAACCGGTCCGTCGGCTACAAAAGTTGCGCTCCAAGAACCTACTACCAAGCAATGTAGACGAGGATCAGTACTTCGTCGCTGTAATGGTGGCCATGGCCCAGCACTCGGTCTACGCCGACGGGCCCCAGAGCAACAACTTCACCCCTCGGGATGTCAAGTTGCACCTGCTTACTACGTCGGAGGAAGACGAGGCGTTCATCGTCTACACCGCCACGATACCTGCTGCGCTCTTGAGCATGTTCCATGAACCGCACAAGGCCCCCGTGGGTGACGCTCGGGTTAACATCGAGTACACCCATGTGCCTATCTGGCCAGTACTGGGCCTCAAAGAGCGGCTCGGCCAGGTGCTGGGCCGAGAGGTGGTGGGCAACTTCGACGAGACCAACCTGGAGTTGTTCGACGACGGCGAACTGACGCCAATTCCCGAGGCAGTATCACCAAAGCGTCGGCGCGAGGTCTTCTCCGAGGTTCTTAATGTGAGCTTCGCCGAGGACCATGAGCCAGGACGCGAAAGCGGGATGGGGAAGCGAAGACGTCTCGAGGAAGGTAGGGTTGGCTTGGTCCGATGAGCTTTGCGTGCTTGGCTGTTTGGGGAGTTGTGTGCGCTTTCGGGTTGCGGTCACTGAAATTCGTGGTTACACAGGTGTGGCGGCGGCGGTACGTCCGGCAGTGGCTCGTAGCACAGCTTGGCGGGACTTTGCGGTGGGCGCAGGGAACGAAGAGAACACAGTGGACAGGCGCTGAAGTGGCCTTGGGGAACGAGGCTGCTTGGGAAGCACGCGACAGTCCACGTCGATACCAACTGGGGAAAGGAAGGGCACGCGTCTTATGACAGGCATGAGTGTTCAAACGGGTTTCAAGCCGATACGGGATGGGGCAAAGGGGCTTATGCATGGCACTGGAGTCCGAAGCGATTGTTGTGGCAATTGTTTTGCATTGGCAATCAGGGATGGGATGCTCTTGGGACACAACGGGTCATACTGGTTCGAACTTGGGACTTTTTTACATAGATACCCCTCGATGTGGTGGGTAGGCTGCGGAGGGGCTCGTCTGATGCCGGCAATCCTCTGCCGACAGATAGACATATGCCCTTTATATTGAGCTGAAAACGACGTAACGATGGTACGTTTCCTTCATCGCTCGTTCCCATGATCCGATAGGCGTAGGTCATCCATGTCAAGCAGACAAAATTGTGTGAGTGATGGTTGCAATGCCAATTATTATTCATTTTCTGTCTAAATACAAGGCGGCATGGAGACGCTGTGAAATCCAAAGGGGGTATGAGAATGGAGAGGGTATGAAAGGAAAATTGCCATGACAAGACAAAGGGTATAAAAGAAAAAGGAGTATAAAAGCGACTGCGTCAACGTTGGTGATGTTGTGGCTGCTATTACTGGCGCTGCAACTGGTGCTGCCACGTCAGATCCGCCGTCCCCGTGGTAGGTCAGAGCTACTGGGTGCCGTTGACGCCCTTGGCATCGTGGTGCATGGTCCGCTCCGTGGCCATGCGGCCGAACTGCCACTCGGGCAGGGTGATGCCCGTCTGCTCGTTGATGGTGGTCATGAGAGGCGGCAGCATCTGGTAGACGTTGCGCATGGTGGCAGCGCTGTCCTTGTCGCCGCCGGTGCCGGCCTCGGCGCCCGTGTTCCAGACGCTGATCTTGGGCTCCATGCCCCTGACGGCGGCGGCGTTGGCCTTGGCCAGCTCGACGTAGGTGCCCTTCTCGATCATCATGTAGGAGAGCAGGCCCTGGGGGCCGCCGAAGGCCTGGGCCATCTTGCCGTAGGCCTCGGCCATGGCGCAGAGACCCTCGGCCTCCTTGCGGCGCGCCTGCAGGCCGGCCTCGGCGTTGCGGATGGCGGCGTCGGCCGAGGCGTCGGCGTCCTGGCGCGTCTTGTAAGCGGTGGCGTCGGTGATGCGGTTCGACTTCTCGAAGGCGGCCTTGGCCTCGGCCGAGACCTCGTAGGCCTTGGCGTCGGCGGCCTGCTGCTTGCTCTCGCGCGCGATGGAGGCCTTGACGACGTCGGTGGCGCGCAGGCGCTCGAGCTCGGCGCCGGCGCGCTTGAGCTCGACCTCCTTCTTGAGGTCCTCGTCGCGGCTCTGCGTGGCGCGCATGGCCTCGATCTTGGCGATCTCGACGTCGCGGTCGAAGGCCGTCTTGCGCGTGGCCAGGTTGGACTCGGCGGCGGCGCGCTCGACGTCGCGGTCCGTCTTCTCCACGGCCGTCTGCGCGTTGATCTTGGCCAGCTCGCGGTCCTGCTGGCCCTTGCGCTGCGACTCGCCCACGGTGCCGCGCAGGCGCGCCTCGGCGACGTCGATGCGCGCCTGGTTGGTGGCGCCCTCGTGCGCCTTCTGCGACAGCGACTGGAAGTAGCTGGACCCCTCGGCGTCGCGCAGCTCCTTGACGTTGGCGTTGTAGATCTTGAGGCCGAACTGGTCGAGCTCGCCCTGGATGTTCTTGAAGATGCGTTTCTTGAACTCTTCCCGGAGCCCGAACACCTCCTCCATCGTCATGCTGGACACCAGCACGCGCGTCTCACCCTCGATGATGCCCTTGATGATCTGGTCGAGACCGTGCACCTCGGCGCCGCCCGTGTCGGATTGCGCCAGCAGCATAGCATACTTCACCAGGGCGTCCCCCTTGTCCTCGTCGTGGACGGGGTTGTGGGCGTCGGCCGGGGCGCCGCGGTGGGGGCCCTTGGCGTTGGCCCCCCGGTTGTTGACGTCTGGACCGACGGTGAAGACTACGGGGAGCAAGAACTGCAGCTTCTCCTTGGTCATGGCCTGCAGGTTCATGCCGTAGTCGTGCGGTTGGACGCTGGCCGAACGGGTGAGTACAAGGAGTCGGGGAGGGCAGGGGGTGCGTACCTGAAGCGCCTGCACCGCTGGAAAGGCCATACCCATGCTGCCTTGGTGATGCGCACCGTTGAGATGCCCATGCCAGTGACGGCAAGGTACTCATCGGGTGCGGCAATCTTGTAAGACATGGTGGCGATGGGGTGTAGGTGTGGAGTGTGGAGTGAAGAATCTCAAAGAGGTGTCGTTAGACTACCTGAAATGGGCATGTTAGCAAAAGGGGGAGGAAGAGGGTCTTGGGGGGGGGCCTACCTCTGTAATATATCGCGTTCAAAATGTCGACCGCTGGGGTGTCTGTCGGAGATACGAAGTAGGTAACCAAGCCCCAAGCGTTAGGTACCGGAACAATGAAAAGACACCGAGAAGGGTGGTTTGTAAGTTTTGGGCAGGATTTGGCGGCGGTTATTGTTATTGTTGTTAATATTGTCGACGGCAGCGGAGGCAATAGACGGGATGCGGTGCGGAAAGTGGCCTATGAAGAGGATACGGCAAGGGGGAATGTGGTTAACTTTATATAGAAGCACGGGATCTCGGATGGGGGAACGGGGGGTACGGCTCTTATATACATATGTTTTACCTAACCCTAAAGTCCCAGTCATAGCCCGGGTTCAGTCACCTGGTGAGGTCGTAGAAAGAAGTGGTCGGAGCGAGTGATGGATGGATAGGATAGGGTACCTAGTACTAAGGTACACACCGATGCTCTTAGCCCGCCGGCATCCCATAGCCCTTTCCACTGAACTCAAGGCTGGTTGGTTCCGATTCGCCGTCCCCATTTCAAAACACTAATGTAACGGGGCTGATAGAGGTAAGGTAGTAGAGTACCTAATGTAACGGGGCTGATAGAGGTAAGGTAGTAGAGTACCTAATGTAACGGGGCTGATAGAGGTCAGGTAGGTAAGTATGCATGTAGGTGCCTCGTTGGAAGGATTAGGTCAGGCAAACAAGGTCCGTAACAAGTGGATATCTGAAGCACTCAGCCTTGCGTTCTACCTGATGGACGAACCCAAAGACGGTGTAGTGCGAGAAGGTAGTGATAATTGACCGAGCCGGATATGGACTCGGTAAGGATGGGGATCCCTTAGGCGTGGCTATACCGCGCCCGGGGGGGTGTCATGGGGGTCATGAGGCTCAGATGAATGGACGTCTCGTATGTTTAGCGGCGGGCAAGGCAGCCCTAAGAGGGAATTGTAAGTTAAGAAGCAAACCAATCCAGCCTAACTCTAAGCCACCTGCATACTTACTGTGTAGAGCCGAGTAGATGGGGAGGCTGAGAGATTTGGTCCACTCGAGCTCGCTTCTCGAACAGATCCATGATTCCCCAGACTCCACATTCGTTTGCAACATCCACATCACCTATCCATCCATGCCTCCAGGGGGGGCGGGTTCAACAGGCAGCATTCCATTTTGGTCCAATGAGAGACGATGCCGTCGGATACGTTTCCGCCGCACCCATTCAACATCCATTCCATTCCCTCCTACAACAAAACAACATCATTCACTGTAACCGACCACGCTGCCGGGTGTACGGCAATGCGGTACTACGAGCGCTTCCGGTGGCACATCACGGGACACTGGCTACGGCTGTACGGCGTATTTCCCTCCAACTTTCAGCTCACACTTGCCAAGTGGATCACCTCACCGGTGCTGCGCCATTCCTTGATGCGGGAACTATCCAACAGGCAGAAGCCGCCCCCGCCACGAACCGTATGATGGGGGACCTGACCATATGGAGAGACTACATGCATGAAATGCATGTAGTCTGTTTGAGCTGTGGTCAGATGCTCATGTACTTTCAATACTACGTACGCTCCGACACTGGGCACTTGGAACTGCACCGAGCCAAGAAGTGCGTCACCCGCTTATTACCCTACCGAGTCCCAATAAAGGCTGCAACCTGGCCATCCATTCACCTCGCGCGTGTCGCCCGTCTTACGCTCATCGGGCATTCGCTCGTTTGCCATTTCCATTGTGCCTCGCGGTTCGGCCTTTCGGTCTTCATTCGGGGGTTACATCGAGAAACCCCGGTGGCCGCTTTGCCGGCCCATTCCAATCAGATAATAGTCGGCCGAATCCGGCAACAGGGGGATCGATCCTGTGCCCCTGTGCCCCCCCTCCCTCTCCACATGGTCCGTAGTGTATGTCTAGCACAGCCACATCCTCCCATTCACATCGCCGGCCCCCGGACCGACACATACTATTAACTGCCCTTTCCAGCCCAAGTACGTCATTGGGCTATGGGAAGTCAAGTAAACGGCCCGTCTCGCTTTACTTCCTGTTCTCGCGTGCCCTGATCTCCAGATACCTCCGGACCTTGATGCTGCTTCTTCACGACTGCAACAACCAGCATCATCAAACCTACTACTCACCCGCCAAGCACTTGCCGGCCTGACCTGACTGATCAGGTTCTCCCCCCATCCGCTGACATGGCAAAGCACTCGGATCTTGACGATTGGGATCTCCCGCCCCCCTATTCTCCCGGCCCAGGTGCTCTTCCATTACGCACGCAGGGTCACCCGATCCCGTTGTCGCCGACCTCGCACCTGCAGTCGCAAGTCGCTTCGGTGCTGGATCGAATCCGGCAGAGATTACGGGCGTGCTATACCCAGCAGTTTGAAGACGACATCCGGCTCATCGACCTACTGGTACCAGTCATCGAGGAATTCCTCGTTGGCGTAGGAGCGGAATCCTCAACCCCGCCCTGCTCCTTTCTGATACTTGTGCCCCGCGAGGCCGTGCCATCCGACGCCATGCTGAGCGACCTGGAGGATATGAGGCAGCGAGGCGAGCCCTGCCGTGTTGTTCGGGTTCCGACCGCCCGTAGTGATGAAAAGGGTTCTCCGGACACTAAAGCACCAGCTCCACGGCTACACATTACTCCACCCAACCCGAGTTGGGATTCGAGCTTTGAATTCACCGACTGGGGTCGCTGGGACAGTGTGGAATCCTCTGACGCCAAAGACCTCGCCTGGTGGCAGGACGAGGACATGGCTTACCGACTGGTCTCGTACCTTCTGCCAGAACAACCACGCGGCCCAGCGGATAAACCGATGAACATGAACATCAGAGCCGAAATGGTAACCTTCCGGCACCAGAACTTCTTCCAGCTTCTGGAGAGTTTGAGCGGCTGGGCAATCGTGGTGACAGTTAGGCCCACCCAGAGTTTTAGACGGTGACGGAAATGTGCGACAAAATACACCGGCGGAGCAACTGGCGAACCAACGGCAGGAGAAGGCCCTCTACAAGCAAAAGGCTCTCTCAGATCCTCAAACCCAGTAGGGAGCCTTGGCAGATACCCAAACGGAGGAACAAAGGTCGGCCGAAGTGCTTACAGTGAAGCGTAACCGGCCTCGAATTCGGGCGGCCGTCAAAGCTAAGCTGGCCAAACACGTCTCCCCATGTTGTATAATTCCAGTCCTCACTAGTGCCCGCGGAGGGGGGTCGAGGTACGGAAGGATAACGGGACTCTTCTTCATTCTGCTATATAGGGCTTAATAGATGGTCTAGTGACCCATGGGTATCCTCTCTTTCTCTCGGGTCCTCTAGTCCCTTTGAATGTTTAGCGCTCCTGTCCTCCGGTCCCCCCCCCCCTTCGTCGGGTCTTTCCGGTGGTCCTGAGATCTCGCGTACATTTGTAGGTTTCAGTGGAAACGTCCGATGCAGGGATGCTGTGTGCCCGGTCAAACGTCACTCAATCCTTCACTAGACCGCCCGTACATAAGACGAAATACTGGTGAGCAGCTGGGCTTCACAGCGTCCGATCGAGGCTTGCCATAGAATGAGTTGACATACAGCTTGCTTTGTCAATCGTCGGACGGGTCCTGAGGGATTAAAATGATGATGCTTTCCGCCACTAAGCAGGCTGCCTCTAAACCGGGTGGCCACGTGATTAGGATTTAAACAAATTCTAAAGTTGGTACATTTAAAAAGTAGCAGATCGACTTTTGATGTGATTCTCTACGAATCTGTATCCCGAGGAAGGCCACGTGCTGGTTTCACTCCCTACCAAGAGTCACTTTGACCACACCTAATACAAGTATAGTATTTCTCAGCTACTACGAATTCCAGTGAACATAGGTAGTCACCGGGTCGAGAAAATCAGATTTCCATTTTTAGGAACATCGGGGGTTTACTCGGAAGAAAATTTGCGCAGTAGCGTGCAATTTACCGGACGGGAGGACAAGTACTATAGGATGATAGAAAATGGCGTGGAAACAAGATACTTAACCCTGCATCAAGATTCGGTTATAACGCGTTCATATAGCATCGATAATATTGGTATCTAAATATTGGACTTCATATATTCAGACTAAGCCGTGCCTCTATCGGACGGGAAGGAAGTCTAGTGTCGAGGGGCTATACCCCATCTTCATTAGCCGAATTGCGTAGTAGGCATTTTCTTCCTACTTGCAATACGCTTGGTAAGTGATTGCGACGCAAGAGCCCCTAACAGGAAGCAGTGGGAGAGCAAACTGCGCAAGCCATATCTCTGAAGTCGAGGTGCGAGAATTTACATCTAAGCATTTTAAGTCGAGAACTGAAAGCGGTTCTCTATTTTGATCTCGGGTAGAGTCCTTTCGAGAGGATAGCCGGATAAACACCGGGTAAGGAGCCGGGTATGTCTCGCATGCTGAACTCGAGGATACACAGGCCTGAGATCCGGCTCTAGTAAAAGGTGCATCTTACATTGCTTATGTGTACTGAGCTAGTGCCTCCCTGCCGCATTATTCGTTCCCAGAAGAAAGGCGAGCCACTGGCACTGGTCAGGAATGAGCCAATTCCTATTATAGCACATGAGTATCGAACTCACCTTATTGAGGTGGATGGTCTCTTACCATATCCAAAGAGTAAGATTATTATTTATGTGAAATTCTCTTCCTGCTTGACCTTTTCATGTTACAATGATGTTTCATCAAAGCATTGCTAATTTAGTCATACGAGATGATTACTACGTGCGGAAATCAATGTATTCGATATGTGCTCAGATGAGTGCCCCTTGGAATTTTAGCGGGGTCTTGAAATATGTTCGCAATGGTTTGGAAAATAAGCTACGAATTAGAAAAATGTGTTTATTCCCTGAGTGAGTGGGATTCCACTGCATTTCAAACTTGCTTGTAGTCCACAAACATCGCAGTCCAAGGTCTGCCTCTTTCAGTCAGGGCGTCTATAATGCTGACTCAAGAGATTATTCAAAAATATCCCTTCGGTATGATGCGGGTAGACTTGTGATGTTCATCTTTTTCTTTATTCCTTTCATTCTATGACCCGGAAGTTCAGATCAAAGTCAGAGAGTTGCTCCTACAACAAACGCGAATCCAGACCAAAAAGAAAACAAAGACTCGAGCGCCTGTTTTTCCCTGACAGAGGGTTGCTTGGATTGTAGCTAAGAAGGGGCACGTAGCTACAGTTAAAGCTCTTATAAGGTAGCTGGTAGGGGAAAAGGTTGAATGGCATTAATCTCTCCCATTCTAGTCTAGATTTCTTACAAATTATAATAGCCAGCGTCCACCTGTTCGCCGCCTTGCCATTTCCCTGCGAAGGTCAATGTCCTGTATTATCCTTTGTCCTGGGACAGAGCTCTCTCTCCTCTGACAGTCCCCTACAAGAGTGAGAAGTTCTACCAATAGAAGGTAAGTCTATGGCTAGAGAGATGGTTTTTACAACCAAGTTACGGCTGACCTTTCATCCCAGGGGTAAGTGCCCCTTACGCCCACATCCCGCACTATTGCTCTTCAACTTTCAGCATGCCAGCAAAGGTTTGATCGAGAGATCTCGCACAAGGCCGCACAAAGTATACGCTCAAATCACCATGTCTCATATTAAGCCTGGCAGCAATGCATGCCCCCTTGTGTCCCGTGCCTCTGTGGCCAGCTCGGTGACAACTTGGGGGGCATATTGCAGACTGTGTAGGATCCTGTACCCCGTGCCAGGCACTTAGACATCGGCACTGAGTTCCAGCCGCAACCTGACGAGGGGTAACAGACAAGCCGCACACACCGTGAGGCACCCTTTCCTGTGCCCTAAAAGAGCGGAGACCATGCCATTGAATTCAGGAATACATCCAAATCAGTACACACAAACAGGCACTCACAAAAATAAGATAAATAGGTATCTGGGTAGGCTTCCACACCTCACCCAACACTGTTCCTTGGTCCTCATCCCACACCATCACCTCCCGGTCCCCATCCAACACCATCTCGGCTTGCCTCTCGCCTTGCAGTGTCCATTGCACAAGGTATCAACATGGCCAACGTCTCCGACTATGGCTTCCCCGGCGATGAGAAGGACGAATGCCCGTGGTATTCCGGCCTTGGCTTTTCGTTCGGTGCCATTGACTACAACATCGACAACCTGGCTGCTCGGGATGCGCTCCTGCAGCCCGAGTGGATTGGCTCCGACTATCCCATCAAGACACGCATCATGTTCAATCTTTGCGTCCTCTTCTACGACCTGGACCACTTCTCTGTCGCCCGAAACCATCCCGAGTTCTGTAAGTAGCCCCCGGTGTTTCTTGGCCCCGCCTTCAGGTTTGCCGGCCGCGAGATCCGTCTGTCCTGGTCTCTGTTTTTGGTGTGAGCGTGCACCGAGCCGCACCAACGGAAAACGCGATGAAATAGTGCAATACTGACGCCGAAACTTGCAGGGCGCTTCATTTGCTCGAAATGGCCGTTGACTGAGGACGACGAGCTGGTCGAGGCTATTGTTCAGAAGTACATGGCTGCTTATGAGCGATTCCAGGGTAACCTGGAGCGCTACACCGAGGCCACTCACCACGACGACGTACCCCTTCCCAGGGGCGAATACGCGCAGATCACCATGCATCTTGCCGGTTTGGTTGAGCAATGGAGAAAGCGGGTCACAGACGGCAACGCCGGAACCGTTTTCAACGCAGACCAGACCATTGAGTCTCAGCTGGGAGGATGTGAACAGGTCTAGGAGACCGAGTTCGATACCGTCCTCGCTGCTTTGAAGGGTGTTGTGACCAACCCCAACTACGGAAGTGGCCCGATCGGTTGGCGTGCGGCTCACGGCACTGCGATGCACACCCTTCAAAGCCGTCTGTCAGGCGGTAACAACAGATGCAAGATAAACAGGCTGCTCCTTCATCTGACACGTACCGAAGACGATGGCGTTGTTAACACCGACGACATTGAGGACATCCACGACATTGAGGACACCCACGGCGTTGAAGACACTGACAACGTTGAGGACACCAGCGACATGGAGGTCGCCTACGACGTTGAAGATACTGATGACGTTGAGGACACTGGCGACCCTGAAGACGCCAAGGACTTTCCCTCTGTTGCCTTTGACACTTATGGCGTTTCCGACGTTGCCGCTGTTGCTGACGATGCTGCCGGTAATGACACTGACAGCTTTGACGACACTGATAGCGTTGTCAACAGTGATGACACGGACGACGAAGACGAAGAGGACGACGAAGACGAAGAAGACGACGAAGACGAAGAGGAGGACGAGGACGAGGACGAGGACGAGGACGACGATGACGATGACGACGACGAGTATGAGGACAATAACGAGGACGAAGATGATGAAGACTACGTGGACGAGGATGAGGACGAGGGCGACGACGAAGACGACGACGACGACAACGGCGGCGGCGGCGGCCGCCGCCGCCGCCGCCACCTCGGCGATCCTCTTTACGTCCAGCGCATTTTAGATTGGAAGGCTGTAAGTCCAAACCATGCTCATCCCAGTCAGCTGTCTGTATTCTGTAGCAAGCCCTGGCCTCCGAAATCGGCTAACCACCCATATTTTCCTTTAGTCGATTGCCCCCCCGCCCCCACGAGAAGGTGAGCACTACCTAGTGTGAGACTTGCTGGGCAAAAGACAAAAACATCGCGACGCCCTCTGCCCCCGCCCCCGGACTTGCTTTTCATTTCTTTTTCACCCTTTTCTCTTCCTTCCCTGCGTCATGTCTTTTTGGAAGTCCCGGACCCGTTGCCTTCACAACATCCTCATCGAGACTCGTCGGGGTTCGACACTGCTCGCCGCCTTCCCTCTCCGCCTGGACTGACTCTTGGTTGGCGATGACTGGATCCGACCTGGCTAGTTGTCCCCGGATAATTCTACGGAACAGCATAGAGGAAGTCTCCTTTTGCCCTCAGAGAGTGGATTTGGCAAAGTGGTCAGGGACACATACGGCTGGCTTTGTGCCATAAGGCGTCGTCGTCCTGTGATTTTGCCATGGGGCCACACAAAACGGCGGTAAGGCACGGAGACTGCAGCCGCCTTTTCATCATAACGGAAGGCCAGGGTGTGTCAGCGGATCATCACCCATTGTGTAAGATAGACATGTCAGTTTCATAGGAATCCACCAAGTTGCTCAGCACTGTGTACTCTGTAAGGCAGCGGGTGACTTGCCGAGTCCCCCCCCCCCCCCTTTTCCGTAGGGCTCGGCCTTGCCGACAGCCTACCGCAAACGGAGATCCCACCAGCGCGTCAGGCTGTCCACGTCACACCACGGGAGATGCGCTGGGTCCTCGAACCACCACGGCCCGCCGTCCCGGGGGCGGTCACTCGAGTATTTCTTCAGGCTCCCGCCGTCGAAGCGGTGATTCTTCACACCGAGCAACAGCACCGCACTCCCAACTTGCGGGGTGAACTCGGCCGGGTCCAGGAAAACGGTAAGATGGACCAATTTCGGCGTCGACGGATGTGCCAACCGCGCCTGACGCTGGCTGAAGGGCGGCAGAGTGGCTGGTTGAAGCTCGGTTATGCTCGACACGATGGCGAGTACGTTTACGGACCAGTTTTGCTTGTAGGGCAAGTTGGGGATGGAACGTAAGGGTGTCAGCTTGAGCGGTTTGCTAAGATCGGTGCTCAACCAATCCGGGTCCCTGGCCGCAGAAGTGGACGAGGTTGCGAGGGCAGCCCTGCTGGCGCGTTCCTCCGCCGGCCCCGTCTCTGGTACGGCCATGGTCTCGAATTCGCCATCGTCACTGTCCCCGCCCACGGTGGTCCCCCCCTGTGGCCTCACTGTCGGATCCTCGACGGCCCCCGTTCGGTTTGGCTGCTTCGGGGAGTGCAACGGTGTCCCCGTAGTCTGCACCGGCGAGGCGGGCTTTGAACTGGCCGCCGCCGCTCCGTCGAGCACGCCCTGCCGACCCGGGACGCCCACCGCCTCCTGCATCTCTTCAACCACGTGCGAAGCCTCGGCGCCGACCATGAGCGAGAGAAGCCGGTTATTCCAGCCCACCATGGTCAAGTCGTAGACGATCAAGCAGACCATGTTGTCGTCGGCGTCGCTGGTGGCGGACGGATTCGACCACTGCAGCCGTGCGGCCTCAAGCCTGATGTACGACCCCACGATGAGGTCGTGACTGTCGACGTACCGATGCATCTCGGTTGCCAACAGTGTCTGGATGGAGAGCTCGCCGTCGCCTAGCAGCAGACGCACTGCGCGCCATGGGTGCGCCCCCGGCCTGAGTGGGGACCGGATGACGTCGATAGACTCGACCAGGAGAATAGACCCGATGATGGCGCCCGGCTTGTTGCGCAGCATGTCAGCGATGCGCCCCGGCGTGAAAGGTTCGAGGGCGGCGTAGGTGATGTCGGGAGCATCACCCAGGAAGGGGTTGAGAGGGGGGGCCGGCATGAGTGCGGGAGCGTGTCATGGCATTGGATCTACGCGCTCAGGGGACGGGCAACGGATGCGAGCAGGCCCGTGATGTGATGGCGATGCCGGCGATGCGATGCCCGCGTCCCTTTTGTAGTAGGAAGAATATATAAATCAGGGCATCTCGTTCGTTGGGTTCAAGAACCGAGTGCCGGTTAAGATGGTATGGGGCCCCGGTTGGTACATACGTCGTCTCGTTAAGCGCATAAGCCGAGGAACAGCAGGCAACGCGCCTCGGCGATAGCTGACTTCTTCAAGGCATGAGACAGTCGCACTCGAGCAAAGCCGGGAAGGTTCTTATTGCGTCGGACCCGGACTCGAAGACGGAGGGCTGGGTCCGGGCCGACGCACGCCGACCGGTCTTGCGGGCATCGTGGCCCAAGCATTGAACCTGGAGGGAGCCATTCCATGCGAACGTGGTGGCATCCCAGGAGAGACGGCATCCATCCATATACACTGCCGTATCTCTACAAATACAGGAAGTACCGTTGGTGTGAAACGGCGGGCCGCTAAATCTACTGCCCTTTACAATGGTACCCAAAGTACCCGTTTCGATCGTGCGAGTTTCCGCAGGTGGTGTGCAGAGCCTCACTCTGCTGCCACTCGACGTAGGCTTCCTTCGGGATCGCGACAAACAAGACGCCAAACTGCAGGCAGGCCCCTCTGTGGCGGAAAAAACCCTATTCGCATCGGGCCCGACTGCCAAACAACCCTCAACGTACGATGCTCGAAGATGAGGTACATATCGTTGCGGAGGACCGCGCGGTTGTTAACCCGAGCCGGCGGGAGGGGAACCCCTCCCGAAGCGGCCCCCGAATTTCAAGACGAAGCAGCCCCGGACCGGTCACATATACATCCGTACAAGTTGTGGTAGGAGGGACCCTGAGGCCCAGCCGTCATCTATTTCAGGGGGGGGCCGGGGCTCGTACGTGCCGTCTCACCTGCACCCCACCGGCGCGACGGGAAAAAGTTGGGATGAGGGTGAAACCGACACGTCAAAACGAGCACGACGGATCAGCGACGGGAGCCAGCAGGCCGACTGCCCTTGGGGGGAAACGAGGAGCAAACCAAAAGCCGTACGTACGAAGGCAAACCCCGGGCAGACGGGGGTTCGGCGAGGCCCGTTGGCCGCCTTTGTTTGTCGCGAAGCCATCTGCTTTATCCGGACGCATCGCCTTCTTCTGGGGACCGACCCATCGTAATTTGTCTGCGGCAACGCGGTAGAGATTCATCCGCCCGCCTCCGGTTTTTTTTCTTGGCAATTCCACGGGCGGCCGCCCTGTCAGCCAGCCAACCAACGCTGACCGCCGGCAGGACTCCCTTACCGCGACATACACACACAGGCAACCTTAAGAGTGGAAGCTGGAGGTCAGATGGAGGGGAGGGGCCACAGTGCAGCGGCTTGAAACTGCGAAGCCAAGGCCTGCCGAGTGCTTGGGGCCGTCGCATACCAATCGTACGGGAACACTGGGCGGGCTTGGGGATCAGAAGCGTTTCAAGTTGAGCCAAGCCGCGAGGCTCGGGAAGGGGGATGGGGGAAGGGGGGCCTTCCTTTCTGGGCCGCGTGGGAGCGCCCTCCGAGCGGCTGTACACGCGCAGTCAGTCGATCTGGAGGTGAGACTTGTATGTACCCGAGAGGGAGGGCGAAAGAAGAAGCGCCATCGCCATCGTCGTCGCAGGCCTGACCACTCGCATTGGCCAGAGACGGTTCAATCAACATCAACCACGGGCTGGCGCAAGCACAGATCATATCAGGTCCGCCCGTCAGCCCGTCAGGGGTCCCGCTCGGCCGACGATTGCGTGGGCAGCGTGGCGGCCAGTGGGCTCGAGGCCCCCAAGTTTTTCCATCCCAGGAGCCCTCCCAGTATATGTAAGTACATCCATCATCTTCTTGCCCCTGTATATCAGTACCTATGTACTCGTACGCGGCAGGGAGGTCGCTACACTATTGCCACGATCGAGTATATCCATAGTAAGTACTTAACATACAGCAAGTAGCGGCCATACCATCGCTACGACGGAGGTATGTACACAGTAGGCCCTTGGGTTCGTGGACCCCTGCCGAGCAACACCCTCCCCCCCCTTCCGGCGATCTGGCCGATCACTACCAGCTGTGGAGTCCGCGGCATTTACTAGGTACATTACATGGTAAGGACGGATGGTAGAGGGGAACAGGGAGCCCTGAGGGCAACGCGTCAACACCCGCCCCCCCCAATCTGGCTGCCGACGATCTGTTGGAAATTTGTCCGCCGGGCGAGCGCGCGCGCACCGGCATTGGCCATTTCGTGGTTTCGGGTGCTGCCAAATCGGGACGCGCGAGCTATCGCCGGCGGCAGGAGGGCGGCGTATGTACTTGACTACCTGTTGCTTGCTCATACCTCTACGCTGTGCTTGTACTCTACAGAAGTACACAAAGCAATCCTCAAATCGTTTGTCACTTTTGGCCAATTTGCCTGCTCCCAGAGGCGGGCCATCAGCTGGTCGGCCACCTCGGCCGCTCCTCACCCTCTTTCTTCCCCGTACGCCCCCGTCCTTTTCCTTCCCCGGCGGTTGTCCCCGGGCTGGCCTGGAGGCAAGGACATGCATGTATGTCCCCGAGCCGCTATGGAGGCGGCGACGTCGGTCACCCGTGTATGTACCATCCCGCGTCTGACACATGGTGCCTGAGTTAGCGGGTGAAAGAGGAGAGAGAGAGAGAGAGGCGAGAGGGAGGGGATGCGGCTGACGGGCCCTGAGCCGGACCTGACTAGTCTGCCGCTCGTGTGTGCGCTGCCGAACCCGTGCCAAGTCATGCCGGGCACGCTTCCCACGCGGTCTGGTAGAGAATAGCGCCGGCATGGACGAGGCGCGCATCATGTTGGTTTATCCGCCTCGGGCTGGCCCCCTGCCCTACGCGCCTCCATATGATGATGAGTCGCGAGAGAGGTACGTGGGCACGGCGGTGACGGATGGATGGTTTTCTTGTTCGGGCTGTTTGGCCCGTCCATGTCCCCCGCTATGGGGTTGGGCAGAACACACCGACTACGATAGACGTACCGGCATGACCGCTACGAATAGGCAAATAGGGTTTGGGTCGTCAGCCAAAAGCAGCCGGTCAATCTTCCACGCTTGTCACGCTTGGGCGGGCCCGGCTCGGCTATCAGAACTAGGCGGATGGGGGGGGGGACGGCGTGCGGCACTGGGCCGGGAACCTGAGAGAAGCCGTTGCGATAGTGGGAGGGCCCTCCTCACTGGAAGCTTACCGAGGAGCGAGCCCTTGGCGAGTCATAGCCGGCTACTCTGCACGCAACCACGAGAGAGGTGTATAGTACTCTGGCGCGCCCGCGTGTGTGAATCGTCGCGGGATGGCCTACTCCAGTAAAAAAAAAAAAAAAGGTGCGGGCTCCCACTCACTGTCTCCAGTCGAGCGGATTAGCCTGTATCAACTATGACTTACATAGGGAGGCACATGTCGACTCGTCCAACCACGCGGACAAGATGCGGTCGTCAATACCGGTGAGTCGGTCCTAGAGCAGCAGTTGTGCTCTACTGTGTACGGAGTAGATACCTACATATCCGCACACCATGTACGAAGCACGAACCAGTGCAGTGGGTATAAAATTGGCTGGGCAGATCGGCAAGGCTCAACGACCCATCGCCGGGCAGCAATAGTCTCGTGGACTCGGGCGCCGGGAACCAACTCGCCCATCCCCCCCGTCGAGGAGTGAGGTAGGTGGTCATAGGTACACGTAAGCGACGTCATGGCCCATGGATGATTGGAATGGCACATGTAAGTAAATGAAGGATTGCTGAAACACGGTGGGGAGGGCGGGGGCCAGGCAGTTTCTGGCTCCTGGGTGCTTGGCCGCCCGGTCTGACCACTGGGATGACGATCGCCTCTGCTGCGAAAGTAATAGTATCCAGTATGTAGTCGTAAGTGGACGGTAAGGCGGGTATAGAGGTAGACAGGGGGTGGGTGCTTTGGAAGAAAGAACAGCCCGTTGGGATCGCGAGGACCGAGTCAGGAACACTCTGTCGTTGTGAACGAACGGGCCGACGTCGATAAGGACGGTGCTTGTTTTTGTTTTAATTTCTTCTTCTTCTTCCAGAGGTTGCGCCGACGGGGAGCTGGTCCAAGCGGTTTGGGCGGTCCTATGGGAGAAGGGAGGGTGTTATACTGGAAACTTGGACAGAGTTCCATGCTGCCGCGGTGCATAGAATGATGATGGATGCATAGGTTCTATTTGTAGCTCGCCCCTTCATCGCTCTCATTCGTAGCCCACGCTACATGGCAGGATGGACAGACGGAAAAGCCGACAAGGAGGAGAATTGGAAGAGAAACTGGCTCTGGCAACCCTGACATTGAAACCTACTGTGTAAGCCTCCTCCCTGGCTTCCCTCCCGCCTCCCACCTCCCATGTCTGGCGAGCAAGCCTGCAAGCCTGCAAGCCTGGGCAGGGGAGAGAGGCCCAAAACTCTAATCGAGGCTGACTGGAGTCGGGTCAAAGTGGGTAAGAAGAGTACATACTTAGTAGGCGCTGGCGACGCTACCGGCACCCATGGAGCCATGGCTGGCTGGCTGGCATGCTGATCGGATTGGACGCGTAACCCTCCCCAGGTTCTCGCGCCAGGGCCTGCCAGGGCCTGACGAGTCGGAGCGCCTTGCGTGCTGAGATCGGCCCTTGACTCGTCAGACTCGGGCGGTGTCCATGCTGATTATGGGGAGGGGGGGGGGGGGGGGGGGGGGGGTATATGGGAATATTGAGAAGCACTGTTGGGGAAGGACCACTAACGCAGCAGGGTATTTGATCGGCAGTGCATTTTGCCGCCGGGGTTAACGACCTCACGTCGTACGCATTCAATACTACAGAGTATGTATGAGTATGTATCAGGTAGGGAGAAAGAGAAGGGGAGAGAGAGGAAGGGAGGAGACGAAAACGAGAGAGGAACGGAACTTACGTACGTCTATCCATACCTACCTGTCTATGTACTTACCTACACACATACATACATACTCACATACATCCGATACGACATGCACTTCTGGACGGATGCAGAACAATTCGATTTACCTCCCCCCTCCGACGCCGAGGCGGGTCCGATGTTACCGTGTGCGATAACGAGTCCAGACAGTGTGTGTGTGTGTGTTCTTTTCCACCCCGACGGGATGGGACAGATAGCCCCGAGGGCGTCGACCACGAACTCGTATGCGACGCACCCGGTACACACAGAGTAGAGTAAGTAGCCGGGGGCGACGAGCGGGTAAAAAGCATAAAGAGAAGTGTTGGTATCATCCATGGAGCAGCAGCCTATTATAGTAGCACCCGGAAGAAACCCCCCTCCCCCTACGGACGGGCTATCTCGCATGCCGGCATCGCGTCCATTACCGGATCAACCGAAGCAACCGAAGCCAACCTCGCTCTCTACGGAGCTTGAACTTCCTTTATGCAGTGGGGGAGATGGGCACACCTCACCCTGCCGGCCTCGATAGCCAGCATTGAAAGGCCATCCCGACCACCAAAGGCAGCTTTTTAAGTTTGACTCGCGTAGGTAGCCCGTCTGACGCGAGATTGGGATTGTTGCGCAGCTGCTTGTCCCGAAAACATCCGTGGGTGCGCCATGTCACGATTCGGAACTATCAATAGACGTGCAGCCAGGAGGAGCCAGACCAGACCAGAGAGGGCAGACAGGCGGCCAGCCCGTAGAGGGAGGGGGAGAGGGAGGGGGAGGGGGAGGGGGAGAGAGAGAACCTTGTCTTACATGAAGGAGTGAGTAGTGACTGTGACTGGACTGGGACCAAGTCATAATACGAGACACTGCGTGTGACGATGCTGGGATGCGATGGGATGACAAGCCAGCAGCAGCGAGCTTCGACTTGCCCATGACACTCTCAACACGACCAGCCAGCACCGTCACGACGCAACCTCGGGGCTGGACTGGCGCACGATTTTAAACGTCGACGCCGCGCAGCATGTAACCATGGCGTTTGCTGCGCCCATGACACCATTGGACAATCATCCGTGTCGCCACGGGAAGGACCCGCGCGCCGCCGCGCCTCTCGTCCCGTATCGCGTATTCCGCATGCCGTAAAAGCCTCGGCCGTCCCTAAGGGGGGGAAGGGGGGGCGAGGACGCGACCACACGCGGCCACACGACCGTAGGGTTCCGTCAGTTGAGGTCAATTTTGCCATCCCGGGGATCCGTACATGAGCAACGTGGATGGTAAACGTGCCTTTTTTACCGTATGCACGAGAGAGAGTCTATCCACCCGCGTTCCGCGCACGGTTTACCGGCCGCAAACGGGGGCAACAAGGGCTAAGTAGCTAAGATGTAGGTACTTACAGTACTTACTTAGATAGGGTAGTGGCAGTATTTCCCCTACCTGAAGTAGACTAAACTAAGTCGTCTACTATACTACTTTTACCTTAGATACCTACGTCCTCACCTAAGTAGGTAAGTACGCATATCGGTCGGTACCTGCCGTCGACCGAGAGACGACAAAGACGCTCTCCTCTCCATCAGTGCTGCCTCGAGGGAAGCCGGACACGCACCGTGTCCACATCTGTCCCGGGCCAGCACATGGATGACCGGGCCATTATGGTACCTGTGCATCGACGTGCGTACCTACTTACTTGCTTACGTAGAGGGAAACGAATATTATTACATAGGTGGCTACCCAAGTTAGGTACCTACCTAGGCATGTAGGTAGGCAAGCATCAGAGGTACACAACTATGGCGCGTGTGCATGTGTGTGTGTGAGATAAAGTAAAGAGAAGGAGAGAGACTGCGAGGGGGGACCTTAGCGGTCGGGGGCCCGGAGGGCCCCTGGGACCCCTGGGGGGCCCTTTTCCCGTCCGCCAAATGCCAACGCCGTGGCCTATCAGACGGCTTGCCATGGGACGGCATACCACGTACGTCCTGTCCTGTTCGGCCTCCCCTCCTGTCGCGAGCTGAACACTTACATGCCGACGGCGGGCCATGACGTGCTCTAGCCGTACATTACCTGCCCAGCACGCACGCGCGGACGGGGCCCTCTAGGATGGTGGATGGCTATGAATGCCGGATGGATGGCATGGAGGAGTAGTAGGCGGGCGGCGGGCGGGCTCGGAGGGCGTGGCCAGGTACGCACATACATTTCCGCCCCATGTACTTACACACAAGCCGGGACGTATGTACTTTGAACTAGGGCATTCGGAGGGGAGGGGGGGCGTGGAAATGCACCTTGTCGAGCCCCCCCCCCCCCCCCCCCCCCCAGGGGAAGATCGGGGAGGCAAGGCAAGGGTTGTATCAAAAGTTGCTGTGCCTCAATCAATGCCCGCCCGCACTGCCATCCCCCATGATGACCTTGCACCCGGGCATCATCCAGGATGGAGAAAGAGAGAGAGAGAGAGAGAGAGAGAGAGAGAGAGAGAGAGCACTAGAAAGAAAGAGAGAGATAGACTTCCCCCCCAACCCAATCAGGAACCACATGAATGCCAAGACACACGGCCGACGTACCGCCTACCTCGTACGTTGGTGGGTGTGACGGGTACGAAAGGAAGAAAGAAAAAAAAGGGAAAACCTTCCACTATGCATAGCGCGCGTACGCTTCTCCGTACCTCTGACGCTGAGCTGAGGACGGCCGGCACTACTCGAAACTCCTCCTCCTCCCCTTTCCCCTTTTCGACCGGCCCCCTCGTCCACTTCCCTGTGTCGCCCCTGCGGCCCTGCCCTGGACCGGATTCGAGAAGGTCGTCGGCGGGGCCACTTTATCTCCCAGCCCCCCCTGGACACCTCCAATTTTATCCAAGTCCCCTATCAGACACAATCCTGGCTGGTCCGTTGCATTTGCCATCTCGCTACTGTGCCTCTCCATGCGCCGTCGCCGCCGCAGACGAGACCAGACCACGCCAGAACCGGCGGCACACACGTACGTACGTACACACCCACCCAACCCACCCACACCCACTCACCCACCCACGCGCCCGCCCTATCTCTCGCCCGCTCGTTCATTGCTGGTGTGTGGGAGAGAGAGAGAGAGAGAGAGAGAGAGAGAGAGAGAGAGAGAGAGAGGTACCCAGAGAGCCAGAATGTGAGGGCCCTGGCTGTGTCGGGAAGTACATACTTTCATGGGTCCTCCGGCCGGATGTGTACATGCTCCCGCATGGTGTGCCATGTAAGTACGGATGGCGTATGTGTGTGTATGTGTATGTGTCCGTGTTCTTTGTAGTCGTAGGCGTCTGCCCGCCCCCCCCCCCCCCCGTCGGCCCATGTACCTCGCCATCCATGCATGCTTGGTAGTTACGGTACCTCATACTGAGCTGATTACCCTCGTAGGCGAGGTAGTTGGTTGTATGAGCGTGCGCCAGCGCGCGCGTTCTGAGAGTCCTGAGACGGCCCAAACCTTTCTTCAACCAACCCATCCCTCCTCTTTCTCTTCAACTTTTCTTGTGCCGCTCGCTTCCAACCGACCGTTTCCTTTTGGTCTTTCTCCTGCAACCGAATCTTCGCTACATCTCTTGTGTGCGTTAAGACGGTTGAAACCACCCCGGCCCCATCGCTTTCTTTCCTTCACTTTGCCTCACCTGCTCTCCTTGCCGAGTGAGGTGTGTCGTTCGCTCGCTATTTCGCAACCGAGAGACGCCCCCTGGCCTCTCTCCCCCTCCCAACTCCCCCACAGCTTCCTCTTGAACTCGGCTTTCGTCTACGGCGAACCATTCGAACCATTGGAACCTCCTGCCTCGTATTGCGGTGGAAGAAGCCTCGTATAGGTAGACAGCCCCGGCCCTCGTGTGAACCGTTCCGCCCCCCCCCCCCCCCCCCCCCCCCCCCCCCCCCCCCCCACGGATCCCGGCTCGCCCTGGACGCTCTCGGAAGCGCTGTCTATCGGCCCTTTCTCAAAGAGGCCCCAACGCCCTCCGTCCCCTTATAGCATCCTTTCCCCTTGGACATCGTGGATTCGCACTTGAAGACGATGGGAGCCAAAATGCCCCCATCGCACCAACGTTTTTTCAGCATGAGGAACCCCTTCTCTCGCTGCGTCCTGTTCGCCGTCGCGCTCCTGTTCCTCCTCGCCATCACGTGGAAGTCGGACCGCATAGACGATGTGACGACGCAGTTCATGAAGGCCAAGGCGGCCGCCTCCAAGAACCAGGGCTCCGTTCCGCAGCAGCACCCCATGGGCGACGCGCCCGTCGCGTCCGCCGCCGACGTCGTGCCCGTCTCCAAGCACGTCATGGACTGCGCCATTAACACGACCGAGATGGCCGGTCTTCGCGCCCAGTACGAGCTCGAGGACGGCTTCGAGTACTTCAAGCGCTACGTCAAGATCAACCGCCAGCCCATCCCCCGCAAGTCCATCACCAAGCTTCAGCAGGAGTTCCTGCCCACCGCGTTCAAGACCATCGACTCGCGCTTCCCCAACAACTACGGACAGGAGAAGTGCATTGAGCCCCTGCAGGTCCCCGTGTCCGAGTCGCCCTTCCCCGCCACCGGCAACCTGTCCGACTTCATGTTCGGCGTCTCGACCACTTTCAAGCGATTCAGCTCCAACAAGACGAGCCCCGTGAATGAGTGGACCTACTGGTTGACGGACGGCAAGGGCAAATCCAACGGCGGCAAGCTTGTCCTCCTGCTCCTGGACGCTAGCGACGAGCAAATCTACGAGGCTAAGACGGTTCTGACCAACGTCGGCATTGACGTCGACGTTTACCAGTCCGACTCGCGCATGGAGATGGCCGTCCGCTACTTGACGCTCGTGCCGACTTTGTACAGCCACCCGGAGCGGCCCAACAAGAAGTGGCTCGTGACGTGCGACGACGACACCTTCTTCCCCAGCGTCCACGCGCTCACCAAGAAATTCGAAGAGTACGACCCCGACGAGCCCCTGTACATCGGTACCTTGTCCGAGGACGTCAACAACGTGGACCGCCACGGCTCCCAGGCCTTCGGCGGCGCCGGCGTCTTCCTGTCGGTGCCCCTGGCCGCCAAGGTCACCATGGACTACGAAACGTGCAAGACGGACGAGAAGGTGCGCGAGTCCAACTCGGGCTGGGGCCCCCAGGGCGATATCCTTCTGCGCAAGTGCATCTACGAGAACACGGACGTCCGCCTGTCGGTCCTGAAGGGTCTCTACCAGCTCGATCTCTACGGCGACCCCTCGGGCTTCTACGAGTCCGGCGTCAAGCCCATCTCGCTCCACCACTTCAAGGGCGGCGGCTGGCACTCGGCCCTGCCTTGGCACTACACCAAGATCGCCCACATCTGCGGCGAAGACTGCTCGCTCCAGCGCTTCCAGACGACCGACAACTTCATCATCTCGACCAGCTTCAGCGTCGTGCAGTACCCCAAGGGCATCAACTTCAACCTCCGCCAGATGGAGCGTACTTTTGCCGCTGCCCCTCAGGATAAGGGCTGGAACCTGGACTACGTCTTCGACCCGCAACGGCCCAGCCTTCTCAAGACGGGCCGCAAGATCAGCTGGGACCTCCAGGAGGCCCGTCTCAACGCCGACAACACGGTCACGCAAATCTACGTGCGCAAAGCCACCGACTGGCGGTGGGTTGACGAGAACGGCATGCCCATGTCCAAGAATGACGGCATCGTGGAGCTTGTCTGGGTGCCGTGAAAAAGGACCGCGCCGAATCGCTACGACGTAATGATTGTTCCACGAACACTGGCTGATGCAGCCTTTTCTTTTCACGGCCACGGCCTGCGTTTGTGACGACGGGCGGCGCCGGCCCCGGGGACTTGAGCACTTGGGGTCCCAGCTGAGCGTTGTGCTTCACGGCCGACGGCTAGCAGGCTTTGGTTTTACTTTTTTTTCTCGATGCGGCACCCCTCGGTGTTGCAGGATGATTTGGGCGCAGGCTATCGCATGTTGCTAGCTCGCACGTCACACATACCCATACTTGGTGCCGCGGACGACGAGGCCATCTGCTCGCTCCGGAAGGACTCCGGTCGACCGAGATCACGGGGGCCAACGCCAGCAGTACGGCCGGCCTCCTGCCACGGTGCGCCACCGCCGCGACGGGGTCCTAACAATATCTCACGTTAATGGTTAATCATGCGGCAAGCACCACCTTCGGCCCGTCGTTACAATCATCCCCCCGCCCCCCGTTCGATTCGATCCCTTCGCTCCCTCTCCTATTTCGGCACACACTTTCTTGTCCCTGAGCAAAGGCGAGCCCGGCGTTCAGCGGCGACGAAACCCGGAACCGTTCACCACTGGCGCACTTGCTTCGGAGTTTTGGCTACCCACTGGAAAAAGGGAAGGTCCCCCTCACCCTGTACATGAGAAGAGTTCGGGCCCGGAGGATCTCGGGAACCACGTTGGTGTCTAGACATTTTTGGTGCGGACGGGGTCTGTGTATTCCTTGGGGCAGATTTTTTTTTTTTTTTGGCTACACGAGGTTGGAAATGACAGTTTTGAACACGCATTCCGGGACAGCGCATGGCTTTAGGACGGGAAACACTTGCCGAAAACCCTCTGGCGCACTCTGCTGGGCAGGATTACACACCCGACAATCGAAGTGCTCGAGTAGGGGTGGTTGTCTCGAATATGAGAGAGAGAGAGAGGAAACGCGCGTGTACATAGGAATATACCAATGCACATCCGGATGTCGAGACTCGAGAACAAACAGGGATGATTACGCTTCACCACGTGCGTGCCCCCACAGGGTAAGGGTTGTAGGAGACGCAAGACGGGCTATGGAGCTACTCTCTCTGCTGCTTCATCGACCACGTGGTGAGCAGCACCCGTGATGCCAGAGTAAATACTATAAATGGATGTATGTGGGGTGCCGCCCGTCAAGGAGGCGGATAAGGCGAGCCGAGCCTTGTCCGCCGCATCTCCCGAATCTGCAGATGGCTGATTACGAAACGATGAAGCCTCTATGCGTGCGGATCGTCCTCATACCTAAGCGTAAATGCGTCCGTTGAACGTTATGTGCCCCCCCTCCACGTCACCACACCAGTTGTGCATGCACACACGGTGGGATGACGAGGCTGCTTGGGGGAGTGCCATTAACGTCCTAGTGGAGAGGAAGAGACGGAGATAGGAGGAGGGGACTGCAGGATTTCAGTATGCTAGGCAAAGCGAGCTGAAGTCACCACGGAGAAATACACAGTTATACCTACCAGTTTAGTGGCTGGGGAATGAGTGGTAGGTGTAACGGTATGGAATGTGATATTCTCATGTAGTTGAGCGATACATAATGGGATATGTGCATAATGACCTCCGTACGTACATAGGTACATGATAGTAAGTGGGTAGGTGGACTTTGCTTTTAAGCGAGTAAAGGGCAAGGATCCATCCAAATGCTGTTGGCCAAGGAACCCCGCCAAGCCGACTTGGAAGAGGACGGAAGCGGGAGAGGGTCCTTCCCAGTCGAGCTGCTGCGGCAAATACGACGACGACGACGACGACGCTTCTCCCTATTACTGCTTGTTGCTGCTCCGAATCATGTCGGATTAAGGTGCCTTATTGACCCGTGTCAGAGTCGAGCAGCCCGACAGCAGGTTCGCGCGCAGCCTCTCACCCAAAGCCCTACTCCCTCAGGCACGCATCGGGCGCGAACGGAAAGCCCGCGCGGGGATGAAGTCGTTGGCCGTCTCCGTCACCACCGCGCGCCGTCTCTGATTCCCGGGACGTACACATCCTGCTGTGGAAGCCAGCGATACCGGAGAGCCCACCTCCCTCCCCGTCATCGCCACCCGCGAGCCCTCCCTCTCCCTGCTGCGTCCTCGCCCCGAGCCCGCCGGCATCGATCCAACCCGCCCTCGCGCGATGCAGAACAACATCCTAGCCGTCCCCTTCCGCAAGGGGGCGCAGCTCTCGCTGTCGGCCGCCGTGCGCCAGTACATCTCGGTCAAGTACGACCAGCACCCGGACATGTTCCGCCAGGACCTCGATATCGTCGATGCCCTGCGCCGCGACGCCCTGCATGTCCGTGAGCCGCACCTCAGCGGCGTCAAGAAGCTGCAGGCCTACGCCGCCCAGCTGGTGTGGATGGCTGGCAAGTTCCCCATCGACATCGGCGCCGACTTCACCTGGTACCCGGCCCTGGGCTACAACACGGAGCGCCCCGTCGTCCACAACAACATACAGTTCGAACTGGCCAATATCCTCTACAACCTGGCCGCGCTGTACTCGCAGCTGGCCATTGCGAGCAACCGGACGGCGACCGAAGGCCTCAAGACGGCCGCAAGCTACTTTGGCCTCGCGGCTGGCGTCCTGAAGCACCTCAAGGAGAACGTTATCGCCGAGCTGCGGACCACGCCGCCCGAGGACATGGACGAGCACACGCTCGAATCGCTGTTGCAGCTGCAGCTGGCCCAGAGCCAGGAGTGCTATTGGCAAAAGGCCGTTATGGACGGCTACAAGGATGCCTCCATTGCTAAGCTGGCTGCGCGGGTTAGTGACCTGTACAATACCGCCGGTGAGGCTGCCATGCGGTCCGAGGCCGTCAGCAGCAGTTGGATCCATCATATGAGCGCCAAGCACCACCACTTTGCTGCTGCCGCCCAGTACCGAGCCGCCTGTGACTGTCTCGAGAAGCGAAAGTACGGAGAGGAAGTGGCAAGACTGACGGACGCCGTGGCGTGCGTGAACGAGGGCCTGAAGGAGACGCGCGGCGGCTACCTCAACAAGACCGTCGTCGACGATCTGAACGGCCTGAAGCGACGGGTGGAGGAGGACCTGAAGAGAGCCGAGAAGGATAACGACATGCTTTACCTTAGTAAGCGCACTTACCCACTCCCCACCCACCTTCACCGTCTGGAGCGGGAACGGAACGCAAGGGCCGGCCATACTGACGAGACTACCGTGCAGATATTGTTCCGCCGAAATCCGAGCTCAAGATTCTCGATCGGGCCAACATGGCCATGGCCCGCGTGCCGCCCGAGGTGTCAACACCGCTCGAGTTCCTGGGGGACCGGGCCGAGTTCGGCCCTGCGCTGTTCACAAAACTGGTGCCCTACTCGGTACACATTGCCGTGTCCATCTACGAAGAGCGGCGGGACCGCATGGTGAACCAGAACATCATTGCCGAGCTCGAGGTTCTGAACGAGAGGATACACGATATCCTCTCATCGCTGAACCTGCCCGGGTCCATACAGGCGTTCGAAAAGCCCCTGGGCCTGCCAGGCACGCTGGTGCAGCATGCCGAGGAGATCAGGCAAGCTGACGCCATCAGCCGGTTGCAGCGCAGCTTTGCCGACCTTGACAAGCTGCGGGCTGCTGACATTGCCATCTTCGAGGAGGGCAAGGAGCTGCTGCAAGCCGAGGAAGAGGAAGACGTCCGTCTTCAGCGTCGGTACGGCACCGACCGGTGGGCGCGGCCCGAAAGTCGATCCGAACCGACACAAGGCGCCAAGCTATGGAACCAAGTCAACGAAGCCGAAGGGTGGTTCGGCAACAGCGCCAGCAGCGATGAGGTGGTCCGGGAGAAGTTCCGAGGCATCGAGCCCACGCTCGCCCTCCTCGCCGGCCCCGATCGTGGCATCATGGATTTCGTGCCCTCATCCAGGCGGACCGAGATTCCCGAGGCCTTGAAGCCCGCCATCGGCCGTCTTCGTAGCGCCTACAACGATGTCTCGCGGCTGGAGAGCCGGCGACGGCGGAAGGCCGCAGCGCTCCGGGAAAAAGCCAAGGAGGACGATATCAAATCGGACATTCTGACGGAGGCGTCCAGGTTGGAACGCACGCAGGCCGTCGCCACGGCCATCGTGCCGGCCCACTTTGAGGATTTCTTCGAAAAACGGCTGGACTCGCTCTACGAACCCGACCTGGAGCTCGTTCGCAAGGAAGGAGACGAGCAGGAGAAGATAATCAACGACCTGATGCGGGCCCACCGTGATTTTGAGAGCCAGAAGAAGATGGTCGGGGACAAGGGGAACCGGGAGCGCGAGCAGGCGCTGCAGACGCTCGAAAACGCTTACTACAAGTACAAGGAGCTGGTCAGCAACGTTGAGGTGGGGCGTCAGTTCTACAACGACCTCAGCCGCATCGTTGGCGGCTTCCGGGACGGCGCACGTGGCTTTGTGACGGAGCGACGCCGGGAGGCACGCATGCTGGAGGATGAGATCAGCATGCCTCCGTTGCAGGGGCTGGCTCTCGACCACCCGCCAGTAGCGCCGGCGGCGGCTCCGGCTCCGGCTCCGGCGCCGGTGCCGGTGCCGGTTTCGACGCAAGCCGGCTACTACAACCAAGCACAAGACCAGATGCCCCGGCAGGCGGTCCAGAGCCCGGCCGAGGCTCGTATCCAGTCGTGGGCGCCGCCGGCCGAGACGGTGGCACCACAGCCGCAGCCGCCCCGCGCGAACCCGATGCAGACCATGTGGAACCCCGAGATGGGTATCAAATTCGGGGGTGGACCGGCCCCGTCGAGCGGCCCGAAAGGGGGCACTTGGGACCCCAGCAGCGGCATCCGGTTCGGCTGATGGGGGGCGGAGGAAGACACGACAAAATAACGAGCGAAAGGGGCCCTACGGGGAGGCATTGGGTGCATGAAGCCGGGCGTCTGGTGGATAAAAACAGAAAAGTCGTACCAAGAGCGAATGTGAGCTGCCGACGGTGTCGGTCGGCTGCCAGCATAGGCCCGGTAGAAGTGGACCGGGCCCGGAACGGCGACACAGGTTGTCACGATAGGCGTTGTGTATAAATGGGATCCCATGTGCCTTGCGGATTTTTTTTTTGGCGTGGGGCGGCTGCGGGCATGCGTACCGCCTTGCGCGTAAGGATGCGGGTACTTACTTAGACAGGGTGGCCAATGAAGTCGTAGGAGACATGAAGAGAGAGGCTGAACGGATATGGAGGGATGGGCGGGTTTGCCTATTCGGGATGGCCGCCATAGAAGCGGCCCGTCGGAGCGGCTCCGGGAGGGCCCCCCCTCCAAAAAAGGGGGCGGAGGGAGAGAAGACTATTATTGGAGAGATCCGTGTCGCCGCAAACAGCTCCGACCAGCCTACACCTCAACCGGGCGGCTGCGTGGATGCCAAGGACGTCCTCATATTCGTAGGCTCTATAGACGGGAGACGGTGGAAGAGACGCCCTCGTCGGCAGCGGGTCCTTCAGTCAGTCCTATATGGGGCCGACTGCAGCCGGCTTCGGCGATAGCAGCCGCCGGCACTGCCTTATCAAGTCACACCGCATCGTACATCCAGAGTTGCGCCCCCCTGCGTCCTCTCGAGGCCGACGGGGTCCGCTTTTTGGACCCTGGATCTTTTTTACTTCCACGATCTCGACCCGTCGATTTCGCAGTCCGCAACGACATAGGGTCAAACCTGTTTGTCCTTTCTTGTTCGTCGCCTGTGCTGCTGTTGTTCGTCGAGTGCTCCCCCGACAACTTTGCCCCCCCCCCTCCTTTCCAGCGTGTGAGCCTCGAGACGACAAAAGCCCCCCCAGCGATGGCGGTCATAGCCAAGAGCCGCGTGAGCGGCAGTCCGCTGATTGCTCTGATCACGCTCGTCGACGCCAGTGAGTAATAAGTCCCAATTTCGGCGTCGGGGTCATGAAAGGGAACAGAAAACTAATGTTTCGGGCCCCTTCCAGTGTCGTCGTGCTGGTTCGGATACTGCCAGGTCAGTCCCCCCAATCATGCGTGTGTGCGGTGCCGTCGAAATACTGACGAGGGGGACCCAGGGTGTGTTTGCCGGCGTGCTCGTATCCGAAGACTTTCAAAGGCTTTTCCCGCAGACGCGGGTTGCGAGCATCTCGGGCATCGTGACGAGTTGTTTTCTGGTATGCTACCGTCCGTCGTTTTGCTTTGTATCCCGAATTTAAGGGGGAGGGGGGAGGGGGCTTAGAGGCTCCCAAGTTACGCGGGCTCCGCTGACGAAAAGGGGGGGAGATGAACTGATCAGCTGGGAGCCTTCTTCGGCGCCATCGTCGCCTTCGTCCTGGGGGACCGGCTCGGGCGCAAGCGGACGCTGCTCGTCGGGCACGGGCTCAACGTCGTGGGGGCGGTGCTGCAGTTCTCGTCTTGGAGCCTCGCGCAGATGGTGGTCGGCCGGGTAGTCAACGGCTTCGGCATGGGCATGACGTCGACCATGAGCCCCGTCTACCTGGCCGAGTGCGCGACGTCGGCGCTGCGGGGCCGCCTCCTCGTCATCGGCGCCTCGTCCAACGTGACGTGCTTCTGCCTCGCCAACTGGATCTGCTACGGGCTCTACTTCGGCGGCGGCCCGCTCCAGTGGCGCTTCCCGCTCGCCTTCCAGCTCGTCTTCGCCCTCGTCTTTCCCATCCTGCTGGCCGTGCCTGAGTCGCCCCGATGGCTCCTGCGTAAGTGCTATCCGCCGTGCTTTGCCGCCCCCTTTCCGCAACGAATAACCCCCCCCCCCCCCTTTCCCCCTCCCTTTGTTTCTGTCGTTCAACATGGCTCCGAGAACATCTCTTCCGGCCAAAAATACTGACTCTGGATGATGACTAGTGGCCGGCCGCGGCCCCGAGGCCCTCGCCACCATCGCCCGCATCAGCGGCGCCGACGACGCGCTGGCCCTCGCCGAGTACCAGTCCATCCAGGCCGCCCTCGAACTCGAGCGCGAGAGCCGCGTGCCCGTCGTCGACGTCCTGCGCCACCGGGATCCGACGCAGAACTTCCGGCGCCTCCTACTCGCGTGCGGCACCCAATTCATGCAGCAGTTTTCTGGCATCAACGCGTTGGGTGGGTTGTTGCCGGCCTCGTCTTTTGTCTTCTTCCTCCTCCTCCTCCTTCGCGCGCGGCTGACGGTTTCCCCTCCCCGGCTCCCCCCGGAGGGGAGGGGGGGAAATAGGCTTCTACTTTCCCACACTCCTGCGCGACAACGTCGGCTTCGACGACCAAACGAGCCGCCTCCTCACGGCGGTCAGTGGCACCGTTTACCTCGTGGCCGCCTTCGGTAGCCTCTTCGTTATTGACCGCTGGGGCCGGCGCAAGTACGTCTTTTCTTGCTTTATTTGTCTCCTCCTCCTCCTTCCCCCCCTCAAACACATAAACTGAAACCCGGCCCCGCCTCCGTCCAGACTGATGCTCAACGGAGCCCTGGCCATGGCCGTCTGCCACGTCGTCGCCGCCGCGTGCCTCAAGGCCGCCCGGGACCACCCGGCTCATTCGCATACGGTATGTGTTGCTTTTTTGTTTCCCCCTTTTCCCCTTGTGGAGATTTTCCGCGGCTTACCAAGAGGGGGTCTGCGTTTGTGCTTCCAGCTGGCCAACGTCACCGTCGCCATGTTCGTCCTCTACCACGTCTTCTTCTCCCCCACCTGGGGCGGCGTTCCGTGGGTGTACTCGGCCGAGATCAACTCGCTCGGGTGGCGGACGCGCGGCGCCGCCGCCGCCACCGCGACGAACTGGCTGATGGCCTTTGTCGTCGTGCAGTTCACCAAGGCCGGCGTCGACCACCTGGGCTGGGCTTTTTACCTCGGTAAGTTCCGGACGAAGAGGGGGTAGGGTAGGGGGAGAGCACCAGTATGAAAAGGGGATACTGTGAAGGGGAGAGGGGGGTACCATTTTTTTTTTTGCTGATGATTGCTCCCTAGTCTTCGCCGCCTTCTGCGTGTGCTACGCCCCCATCGTGTTCCTGTTCTACCCCGAGACGGCCAACCGCACGCTCGAGGACATGGACCAGATCTTCCTGCGCAACCCCTCGTGGTTCGTCTGCGGCCAGGACGAGCTGACGGGCCGCGCGCGCCCCCAGGTCCTGATCGACGCCGAGACCGAAAGGCTCGCCCGGGGCGCCGCTACGCCCCCCGAGGCGCCGGCGTAGCCCATCCGGGGCTTATGTGCTGCATGGCCCTGTTCGCCGGGGCGGGGGGGGGGGGGGGGGGGGGGGGGGGGGGGGAAGGGAGGTTTGGATGTAAAGACCTTGGTCAAAGAAAGAACACGAGGAGCACCGTCCGTCAAGCTTATTTGCTGTCAGTTCCACCGTATAGCCGAGCCCGAGTGATAATTGGGATTGCTTGACCTGGCCAAAGAGCACTGTCACTTGATCACCTTGGCGTACGGGTGTGACTTCACCGGGAGCGGAACAAAAGCAGCAGCATGCTGCTTTCTGAGGAGACGATGCTCAATAGAATTCTTCATGGCGCACAGAACAAAAATATGATCAGGGGGCACACAAGCATTTATCACGATACGAAGTTTATGCCTTCAGCTACAATGGACCACAGGCGGCCTATTTCAAATGGTCCATTTTAAAGTTTTAAGGAAGTCACCGTCAATTACGCAAGCAAATGTACATGCACTGAGGGGTTCCGAGAGAATCAAAACCCTCCGTCAGTACCAGGATAGATGCTATGCTCATCTATACCCAAACTCCATAAATAACACCACGTGCTAATAACCGCATTATACAATATACCGTGCAAAAACCATACTACGTCATCAAAATGCCGACAAATGGTCCAGAGGCCAAGCGGTGGCCTCTGGCGCAAAGATTCCGTAGACCAGGGCCGAGTGGGGGGTTTATGGACTTCGTTTCGTACCCGTATTCAACATTTCCCAGAGATGCGGTTTCCGTCCAAAAACGACGTGACTGGCGTCACTGTCAGCAACAGAAGACGAAAGGAAACAAAAGAAAAGGAAAAGAGGGGAATGAACGAGGGCTGGGGACAGGAGATAAAACGCACAGGGGGAGGCAGCAGCGGATGTTGGGATTTCGCAGATCTTGTTTGACCTGCTTCAGCAAAACCTGGATCTGGGGGACCGAGAGCCCAGCGGCCAAAAGCATTTTGCGTGAGATGCCGTCGATGCCCATCAAAATGTCCTCCCGGATATAGTCCCCCACACGTCTCCATTTGGCGTCCGTCGACCAATTGTTCACTTTTGTTCGCGTCAGCCTTGTCAGACCCATACACGGGGCGTTTAAGATGGAAGGGGAGGTGAGGAAAAAGGGGTGGGGCGCTGACTAGGAACAGGTATTATGATTTGCACCACGTCGACAAAGCCAACTTGTTCCAGCTGGAATACTCCGAGTCAGTGAATTTCTGGGAAAGGAATATAAAAGCTGTCTTAGGGCATGTTTCGAAGCGTCCCCCCGCCCCTCTCCCGGGCCAGAAAGACAGACAAAGAGTGACGGGGTAGTGAACGGAAATGGGTTGGTCTTGATGATTACTGACCCCTGAGGCATAGTGTTTGGCTACGTTGATGGTCCGTCCCACTGCGACTCCTGGGGTCAGCATGAAAGTTCCTTAACGATTCGAGAGCAGATGGGGACGGGCCCTAGGGGCCACTCTTTGCTGCAGGGTGGGCTACGTACGGTTGGCGGCGCCGTCGATCATCAGCTCGAGCCAGCGGATGATGCTAGTTCCGTGGACGGAGCCGTCGTCGGAAATGAGGTCGAGGCCAAATTCCTGGTACTCGATCCAGCCGCCGGCGTTAAGATTCAAGAAGGCCTGGCGCATGACTTTCCACGGGTCGTCGAAGCACGTGCTGACATCGCGCAGGTGAATGAAGTCGAAGCGGTACGGAAACACCCACTCGGCCTCGGCGTCGTCCTTCGTGAAGGTACAGTTGGGCGTGCCGGCCGTATCGGGCTGGATGTAGCTCAGGTCGATGCCCAGGACTTGGGAGCGCGGATGCTCGGCCGCGAACTGCATGCAGTAGATGCCCGTTCCGCACGCCACATCGAGTACGTGCGCCGGGCTGTACGGGAGCGGCGCCAGGTACAGCCTCTCATCCAGGGCAATGCGCATCGCCTTGTGCAGGAAGTCTGTCAAGGGGGGGTCAGTCTCGTCCTTTCGTCCAGTGGCCCCCCATGTACGCACGTACCCAAGCGGTCCTGTTCGACCTGCGTCCTCGGCATCAGTACGACACCCCCCTCACAGTCACACCCACATGGCTCCAACTCACCCCGTCGTTGGGCAGAAAATAGCCTGGGTGGAACCGGGGTCAGCCACTGCAGTCGACCTTGGGATGGATACTCTACTGACTGCCTTGCTTGTACCCATGGTACGTCCTGCCATTGTCCTCCAGAACTGAATCAGGTTCCACAATGGTCATGGTTCTACAGCAGGAGGGGGGAGAGCGCTTCATTAGTATGACGACCACGCGCACGTCAGCGACCCGACAACAACACGTACGTGGGTGTGCGACCATGGGTATCGGCGTCCCAGGATATGGGACGGTCCCGAACGATACTCGAGGGATCGTGGCTCATGCTTTGTGGCGTGGTGTAGTAGGGGTCGGCAAGCATATCAGCCTTGGTAAGAGAATAAGCGGCGAGCGAGGAAAATAGGGGGTGAGAGTGGCGAAAGGACAATGGAGATATGAGGAAGTAAAAAGGGCCGACGGCGTAGGGGAGACAGCAAACTGAGAGGGAGAGAGTGCGCGTGGGGGAGAGAGAGAGCGAGAGCGGAGGAGACGCTACGTGGGAAGGATAGAATACCTAGGAAAGAGAGAGCGGAGGAGACAGTGTGTGGGAAAGAACGAGTGGGAAAGAGAGAGAGAGAGAGAGAGAGAGGGCGATAGACGGGGAGTGGAGAGTAGAAGGAAAGTGCGGGAGGGACAAAAGAGGAAAGGGGAGACTGCCCGTTCATTCCAGCCAGTGCCGGCACTTCCAAGCATGGATCCATACATGCTTGGAGGTGCCATGTGAATAAACGTATATATAACGCTTGCCGTAGCGTACGGGGAAATCTACCAAACTGCCCGGAGAGAAAAAAAAAAAGTCGCCGAGCATGGGAGCCTCCCTCTAGGTTCTTTTTGACTATGGGATACGTTTGGGACCACCATGCACGCGACGGGGGTTTACAAGAAATGCGAGAGGAGGGACAGGCCGGACGACGCCTTGGCCGACCCGACAACTTGGGACGTCTTGCCAAGCCCAAAGTACAGGCCCTCCTTTTCTCCCTTGCCTCGCCTTCTCCCCGCGCGCTCGCAAGCAATACCCAATCGCGTTTCGGCGCTGGCGGGTCGTCCCAGTCGCCCGGGTCTGCCGATCCATGGGACTTGCGCCGGTACTTGCGAGCAGGAGCCGCGGCTGCTGTTCGATGGATGCATGGATACGACGGATCCGTATGTACCCGGTCGTACGCGTAGGGGAGGGGATTCCCACCCGCGATGCCGTGGTTGCGTAGTAGCAACCATGACCGAGGCCTGCAAAAGGGATCCACGTGCAACGGCCGATGGGGACCGAATGCGAGTGCCCGTCGCATTGTCTGCGTCCTCATCTCGCTCCTCTCGCCTCGGTCCCCGCCCGCATTCCTTCCTTCTCATCCCCCGCCCCGCGCTCCCTTCCGACCGATTGGACAGGCTTCGTGGTATCGTGTGGCCCGTGGCCGCCTAATGACACACAGCCCAAGATGGAAAGCTTCAATACTTCCCGTGTTATTGTACAACGCTGACGCGCTTCCTTGTGTACACGCCCGACAGCCCTCGCTCTGCGCCTCTTCCTCTTCGTCATATTTGGGGGGTATCATTGCCTCTGGGTTCCCAAACCCTCTCTGCAAAACCTAGACCGGGTCAAGGGTCATGGGCCATTTCCGTCCGGCGCCCGCTGCCAACATCTTTCACAAATTTCATCAAGGAAAAAAAAAGGGGGGGATAACGCCAGTCCGTCAGCCAACCAACCCATCCATCTGGCCACAACGCCTACCTCCAGGTACCTGTTCTGTGGTTCCGGCGCGCAGAACGCACAATTAATCATCAAAACCCTCGTCCTCGCCGTTCCACTCCGATTCCGACGACTCGTCGTCGCCCGACAGGAAGTCGTCCATGCCGAATTGCCGCTCCGACGGTCGTTTATTGTCGAAGTCGATGATGCAAACGTCGCAAAGCCGCTGGTGGAACACGGGCGACAACCGGTTGGACGCATAGTTGTGCGCCGGGTCCGCCAGCTCGTCCGTGTCGACGTCGGCATCCGATTCAGCCGATGGGCTCTGTATTTGCAGCCGTTTGGCCTCCTTGGCGAGCCGGGTGATGCGTGCCTTCTCACGCTCACTGATGGGCGCCGAAACCTCGTCGTGCTCCTCGACCGGACTCGGAACTAGGTCCATAAGCCGCGTGCTGCGCCGTGAGCGCCGAACCCCAACCGTGTTCGTGGCGGGGGTTGGGACTGGGCCTTTGCTCGCGCCCGCGCTTGTCCTGCGCCGGGACGCCACCGCCGTCGGGGCCGCCTCCAGCCGCTTGAAGATATCCTCCAGGCGCGATTGCCAGTACTTGCGGAACCGGATGCGCTCCTCCATCACCGTATCCAGCCTGCCACGGATCATGAGGTGTCGCAAGTGCGGAAGCTTGGCCGCGCTGTTCTCCAAACTCAGGTAGAAGTTGGACGCCGCCCCAAGCCGCTCGCCAAAGCGCAGGTGGTAGAGATCGATGCACTGGAGTGTCGCGGGCCATGTGGGAATTTGGTCACTATCAAGCAGCACCTCGTAGTTGGGGTTGTCATCTTTGTAGAACTCGTGGTGCCGAAAATACGTCATGTCAACGCGGAGCTCCGTGAGGTTTGGACAAGCTGGCCCGAGTACCGGCAAGAAGCCCAGGTTGAGAGACTGGCAGTGCTTCAGCACCAACGTCCTCAGCGAGTGCCCGTGACTCTGCAAAAACGTGCTCATGTGATCCGAATCGACATCCCAGCAGTTGATAAGCTCCAGGTGCTCCAGATCCTTGGGTAGCCGCTCGAGAAGAGCACCGTTCGCTACCGTGGATGACTCCATCACCAGATGGTTCAGTCGTGGTAGCGCCGAGATGGCCTGGGCCAGCTGCTGCGTGACGGGGAAGTCCATGGTGGCGATAGCAGCAGGGTCCTTAGTCTTGGCTGACATGGAAGGGAGCTGGAAGTTGACAAAGGTAATCTTCCGAAGGGTGGAAAAGCTCGGCGTCAAGTGGATCTGGCGCAATTTGTCCAGCGACCAAGGTTTTGGGATGAGCCGCGAGCTCCAGCTCCAGCTCTCAAGAGGCAGATAGGTCGTGGCAGTGGCGGACTCGGGCTCGCCCACGGGAACCCGGTTCAGTGCCTCAAAAAGCTCATCGGGGTATCGCCAGCGGACCGAGGCATCGAGTGAGCGATATGGAGGCATGTCCAGCTGATGATACAGCTCCAGGTCACGTAGTCGCGGCAGGTACCGGATCAAGTCGCCGAGGTCGAGATAAGCACCCAGGTTCTTTTTGCACAGTGTGCTATCGACTTCTATCTGCAGGGTTTCCACTTTGGGCCGGTAGGCGAACAAGGTGTCGCGCGGGGGCAGGGCGAGAGTACGCAGTAGGAGATGGGCCCGGACAGGCGTCAGGGCCGGACACTGGTACAGAGCCGTGAGGGCTGGCTCGGCCAGAAGCTTGGAGGCGACAGCGGCGGAGAACAGAGTCTTGGAAGCCTTGAACACCTCACGGACCTTGGCAGTGGGATCACGCAGGGGCTGGGCAACGTAGTCGAAGGTGTTGCGCCAGATGAGGTATGGCACGGCGTTCCAATCGCCGGGCAGCGTCGACGGGGGCGGCACGTCGGCGGGTGGTTTGCGCTTGGCCGCAAATTGTGTCCTTGGGCGCTTTTGTCGGTCGCCATGTCGGGCTGGTGGCATAACACGGCGGCGCTTGCGACTGCCGGCCGAGGTCTGGCTGCTCTCGACCTTGGGCTTCCGCGTGCGTAAGGTAGAAAGCCGGCCGTGGTCGGAAGCGTTATCGGTCTCATCGTGGCCGGCGTCAGACGGCGACGAGTCGAAGTAGGTGGCGGTTGAGCGCGTCATGCGTTTGGGGGGGCTAGGGGCGGTGGCCCTGGTTTTGGCGGCTCGCTGAGGAAGCTGGCGAGTCGGTGATGGGCGGTGGCTGGACGCGTCCGAGTCTGATGCCGAGTCCATGATGCGTGGCAGGGCCGCGGACCGAGTCGCATCAAGTCGAGTGAGGGCGAGGCACGCGGGCCGGGAAGCGGGACAGCGGGACGGCAGGGAGGCGCATCTAGCTAGATACGATGCAACCCGACTGGCCTCGGCTCGCCTCGAATCGGTCGGCAGGGGGGGGGGGGAGGTAATGTTGTCGGCACGGAGCGATGCCGTGTCTTTTGCGCAGTGTTGTGGTGTTGCGTGGTTGATAGTCTCTCTCTCTCTCTCTCTCTGTGTGTGTGTGTGTGTGTGTGTGTGTGTGTGTCTGTGCCGGGATACCGTCATACAAGCGAGTACTACTTTGGGGATCCCATCCCATCTACTATCCAAGCGACCTAGTGGATGGACATCCCTTATCGCAGATTCGCCCCACTTTGATAAGCGCGTTAGTACTGAAAGTACGTACTTGACAATCTTAGCCTGGGCGGCGCTGGCCAATCGTTCCTTGCTCTGCTACCTGCTGTACGACTATGGGAGTGCAGTTGCGCAGGGGTGCTATACCAATGGCGACCGTTTGGATCCGCCCAAGCTGGCTTATTACTTTCCTCTACAAGACAAAAGAGGGCAGGAAGGTATAAGTATACTAAGGTACTATACTATGGAGGCATACTTACTTCTGGCATCGACCCTTCGTCAGGATCGAATTCGTGCGGCCGTCAATGGGAGAACGCACCCAGACATCCATGGATGTCCTCAATCAGGCAGTGAACAGAAGAAGCGGGCATGGGCTTGTCAAACAGCCAGATTGCCTGCACGGCGGATTGCGAATCCTGGCCAAGCCAAGCCAGCTTTGCACATAGTATATATAGCCCCGGCCGGGCTTGGAGATCCAGAACCACGCACATTGGCAAAGCACGCCCTTGGCGGAAGCACCAGGGCAATGCAGCCCGACGTAGGGTTGCGAGCCGGACTTGGTGGCATGGTGCATTAATAACCCATGATGCATCTGCCGGCCACCTAGAAGAGAAGGACGTGAGGCTCGAGGCACGGGGGGGCGACGCCGAGAAAGAAGAAGAAGAAGCCAGTTGAACAGGTTAGTAAGAATACCGGACGTCTGTGAGACACACTATGGGCTCGGGATAGATAAAAAAGAAGTAGATGGGTAGTTAAGTAGTTCGGTAGAGAGGGAGGTGTTGGCGGTCTCTCGACTTCAGGAGGTCCAGTCTCAGGCGGGCCAAAATGTTGTTGCAGAAAAGGAGGGCATTTTTCAAGCAAGACCTACGGGATGAACGGGGGACATATGACCATGGTTGTAGACGGCGGAGCCGGAAGATCACCAAGAATTTCATTGCGAGAAAGCAGGGGCCGTATTCGGCGGGTTACGGGCCAGAATCGCTGGGGCGTGGAGGGAAGACGATGGTGGTGGAATACGTCCAATGTCGGGTTTAACTGACGGTGGGGCTTTCGGGGGCGTTCGTTCGATGGATGCCAGGCAGCAAACACAAACAGCACTGGCTTTGTAGGTAAGGTACCTAAGTACCTATGTAGGTAGTTAGTTCATGCATTGATTAAGGGAGAACACTGCACTTAATAAGAAGCGATCAGTAACAAGTGCCTACCTCATCTTACCTACATACATCATACCTCTTTCCTACATCACCACTTGCTGGAAGTTGCTGATGGGAGGTTTCTACGCCTTCATCTTTCCTTCTTTATTTTGGCTGTGGTTGCTGGACGACGACAGGGCTCTTTTGCGCCCCCGCGTCTACCAGGTTCGGCAACTAGCACATATGGTTACCACGAGTTGCAACGGTTGCGTCCGGTCCTGGTCAACAAGTTGAACTTTGGGTTAAAGCAATGGATGATGATACTGGTCCATCGTACCCCCCATCCCTCCAGGTCTCTTGTTGGTACCTACTTAATCTTCCCACGCGACGGGCCGAGAGACCAACAAAAGGAACCTTGTGAGTTCAAGTTGCATAACTACTTACCTATCTACCTACTTAATTATAAGTAGGTACTTGCCTTACATACCTACTTAGGTACCTTACTTACCCAGCACCTGCACCCGAGAAGGTAAGTACATACAGGTTGCCGGGATGCCTGGACGACCTAGGAAAAGGTAGCTTCCAGGGATAGATCGCCTCCTAAATATCCATTCAGCAGCACTGACTGGATCCCATCCCATCCAATTGTTAAGGCGTTCCGGTTCCCCCCAGCCCAACGGCAGGCACGAGACTGACTGCTCGCATTCATCCCGCAACCACGCACGAGAGCGAGAGAGCGAGAGAGCGAGCGCACCCGCACGCAGCACGTGATGCCGGCCAGTGTGATGATTTTGGCCGACGACGGTCGCAACAACGCCGCGATAGAAACAAAACACCTGCAAGCAGGCTGGGCTGCATCCACACGGTACGCGTCTCTATCTCTTCCTGTCGCTCTCCCTCTTGCTCTCGCTCTCTTTTGTCCATCCCTGCCCTGCCTCCTTCCCCATACTGGCTGGCTGAGGTGGATGCCTGGTCTCCAGCTACTGTAGCTTCTCTCATATTGAACGGGCCGGATATCGGATACGGAAAAGAGACACCCACCCACACCCGCATCCACCACACATACCACACATACCACACATACCACACATCCACACGTCCACACACACACACGCACGCACGCCCGCGAAACACGGACATACGCGCGCGCGCGCGCACCACCACCACCACCTGCCCGACCACTCTTTCCCATCCTTTCTGCCACACACACCCACATACGCACGCACACACATATCCGTACACACACACCCACACACGCTTGTCGCCATCCATCACTCGCCACGCTACTTACTACTGCACACATCGGGGTCACTTTGTACTACTTCCTGCATTTTTGCGCGCGTGCGCTGTCGCTCGCTCGCCTTGATTCCTCATCCCTCGTCATATCCACCTTGCCGCCGCCCCTTTCTACCTATATACCATCCTCCCCCGGACCGCGCCGGCTTTCCTCTTCAGCTTCGCCGCAAGCCACTCATGTACTGTTGCTTATGCAAACCTACATCATTTCCCACTAGCACCAACTAGGCGATGCTTCCTCAGCTCTGAACTCTCAACGCTGGTTGGTGGTCCCCTCTCGCTGAAGATCCCATTGTTTTCTCCCCTTGGTTGCCGACCAGCCTGCCTTGTCCGGCCCGGGCCTCCTCCATCTCATCCAACCCCTCGCCTCGTCCACCCGGCTAGCACTTCCATCCTGCCCAAGCTGGCTACTTTAGCTACCTAGGTACCTAAGCTACATACCTAGGTAGGTACATACTTCATAGCCCATGCCCACTTCGTCTCATCTCACCTGACCTCACTTCACCTCAACTCTCAACTCTACGCACTTCTCTTTCCCAGTCTTTCACAACGCACCCACACACACACACACACGCCCCTCCCATCGCATCCATCTCTAGCCACCCGACGCCCCCCACCCCCTCCCTCTCCTTTTGAAATGTTGCCGCTGCTCGTATGAGCTGACTGGAGCTTGGTTTTTTGCGCCGTTTGGGGCTTTGGAGGTCCAGTAACTGATACTCGGGGGTCTTTTCTTCCTCTCTCTCCAACAGAAGCAGGGAGCCGCACAACAGTAGCGGTTGCCACCCATGTCTTCTCCCAGATATGGCAGCTACGACTCCGTACATACGCGACGCGCCCTTTCTTCATCGCATTTGGAAAGGCGCCGTAGACGTATACTCTCCTGCAAATGGCGACAGGTCTGTTGCCGGTGATCAGAGCCCTCGAGCCATCAAGAGACGGCGCACTGCCGACGAGCTCCCTGGGCTTGCCGAGTATGCGCCCATGGGGCCATTGTTCCATTCCCCCCCGCTGGACGGCTTCGAGAAGGCCCTCCGCATCGAGGTGCTGAAGATTGGGCGCGGCGATGGCTATCGATCGTCGCACGGCGGTGCGCTCCACGGGTCCCCGGTGAAGAAGGAAACACCTGTCATCAGGGCGCGGTGCAAAATTCTCATCTGCACCTGGAAGCCGGGCGTCGAGTGCCGCGTTCTGCACTGCGACAGTCAGATCTGCACCGTCCGCGAGTTCCGCGACTCGCACGATGTGTGCCGCAATGCCCGGGTTTACCTGCCTCAGCCTTTTGAAATCGCCGCCGACAAGCTCTACGTGCAACGTGATGATGACAAGGGCTTCGAGCTGGCCGATACATACCTCATTATCGCCGAGCTTGAGTCGGCCGGGGACCCCAACTGGCCACCCCGCTTCCTGTTGCAGGGCCAGGAAAACCTCACGACGCCATCGACGCCTCTGCGGCAGTGGGTTCTCACATCTCAGATCACATACAAATTTGTGAAGGGACGGGAAGCCCCGAGGGTCAAGATCAGGAAGCGCACCAACGACGAAACGGAGACGGACCTGCGAATGGACATGGACTTGCGCTGGAGCTCGTGCACCGGCTTTGGCGATAGCTGCAGGAGCCTCGGCGAGATGACGCCGCCCCCGGGTGGGAGGGCAACGGACGTGCCGGGTGGTGTTTTGGAGCCTCTCACCAACGGTCACGTGAATGGGCGGACGGACGGACTTGTCAACGGGCAGGCGCGGGAGCATGGCGACGGCGTGCTGGACGACGACGACGACGAGGACATTGACGAGGAGGCTACGACGCCGAGCCGGTCGCTGCGGACGCGGGGCAAGCCGCAAAACTACAATCTGAAGCTTCTGAGTGACAAGGCACGCGGGAAGGAGGCCAAGGCGCGGAAACGGAGGAAGGTTGCCGAGAGCGGTGCCGTGGAATATGGCCACATCATATGGAAATTGCCTGTCTGTGATGAGGTGGTCTTGGAGAATTGGAGTTGCATTCGATGTTTTGCGGCACATTCGTCGTACGAACAGCTGAAAGCGCACACAACACTGCATCCCGAGCTTCACTTCTCGTTTCAGTGCAATGCGCGCGGCGACGATTTGGTTGTGGTGTCCAGGCACGGGCAGCATGGACCGCTTGGGCAGTACGGGCAAAGAACGCCCCGATCCTCTCGGTCCGCTGAGCCTCCGGACCCCGACAGCTCGGATGAGCCTGAAAGCGATGACGACGAGCACAGCTGGCCGCTCGGGACATCGTTACCGGTAAGTGGGAGGCGCCCTGGTCAACGCCGGCCGAGAGAGGCGGGCAGTAGACAGATTTCCACTGACAGTTGTCGCAGCAACAGCCGCCGCTGCATACGGCGTGGGCCAAACCCGCGAAGCCCAAGGAGACCAAGCAGGCGATTCCCGTCATCAAGCAGCCCATATTTGATCGACTGAGCAAGTGCCGCATTGAGCCAGGGTCACTCGTGGATGAGCCGCAAGTGGATAACACGTGGCTGCTGCAGAAGCATAGGGATATTATCAAGGATTACAGTGATGTGCCTCCTGACGAGAAGGAGTATATCGCCGAGTGGGACGCCTTCTCCAACCAGCACAAAGCGGCGGCGTTTGTGCCGCATCTGGACGAGACGTACCTCGATTTCCTGCGGGAAAAGGCGCCCTGGCTGGCGGCGCAGCAGCACCGCATGACGGAGGCGATGAAACATATGATCTACCTAAAAGCACGCGGCGTGCTCAGGGTGGACACGTATCGCAAGGCCATCGAAATCACGCGACAAGCACGGTTGATGGCGCCACGAGTGCCTCCTCCAGCTCCCAAGCCCGCCTCGCCGCCGAGAGTGTGGTCACAATCGGGATGCAAGATGTGCGGCAAGCCTGTTTTGGGGCCCAATATCATTCTTTGCGCAAATGAGGTAAGCTCGGCCGGGCGAGGGTGACGATGGAGATAGTCAGGGGAACAGAGCTAACGCGAGAGTCACAGGACTGCGACAGGCCCATGTACCACGTCCGATGCATCCAAGATATTGCTCAAGTGCCGGTAGCGAAGGGGAGGCATTGGCGGTGCAACGACTGCTTTACTAGAAAGACGGCCAGGGCGACGAACATGAAGGAGTCGCCAGCGGCCAACGCTGCCGCCACCGCCACCACTACCGCGGCGGCGGCAGCAGCAGCAGCAGCAGCAGCAGCAGTGCCGGCCGTGGCGACAGCAGCGCAAGCCCCGGCCCCAGCAGCTTTGCCGGCCCCAATGGCCAGCGATGTGACCAGAGAGGGCCCGGTTGCCAAGAGAGCTGATGCGGTAAGCGAGAGCCACCAAAGTTACGGCCAGGCCGTGTTCGTGCTGGCCGAGTCTGGCAATCAGAACCCAGGACCGGGCAGCGTGGCTTGAATACGATTGATTGCATATACTGTATGGGGGAGGTAGGTAGAGGCCCAGAAGCGTCTTGGGCCTGCTATTATATACCTGCTCTTTTGGCCGGCCGGAGAAGGGCTGGAGCACGGGTTTTTCATGACAGCACGCGAGCAGTGCCAAGATGCACCCTTGTTACGCTGTCCTTACTTTTAGATTCACGGTGCTCGGCGCAATCAGCGCCTGACGTGTTGGGCCTCGCCCGTCCTAGTGTTGAGCACATGGCACTTGGATTGCGTTTGGGCTGTTTGGGCCCGCGGTGGCGGCGGTAGTGAATAATGGGAACTGATTGGGAGTGTTTACTTGCCTAACGGGATTTGAACAGTAAATAAATGCATCACCTCATTCTTCACCGACTCAGTGCGTAACGCACTCCCGGGGGCCACGCGATGAGTGTCCAGGGAAACCGCAAGCCGGCCCAGATACGCCTGGTTGTAAGAGCCAAGCCCCTCCCAGAGGACAAAGCTTAGTAATTACAGTATATCGACCACGGTTATAAACGGCTTTCGGTCACAACCGGGGACGCTATAGGGGGTTGTATAGTCAGTATATAGTCGGGCCACCCGAGCGGGCCACCGAACCGGCCGCCCCAAGAGCAAAACAACAACGTAGCAAAGGAACCACCGGGTCCAGTATTTTTGTTTCGTAGGACTCTATACGAAAGTACTCCGTGCGGCCATCATAGATCTTTTCGTTTGTCGTCTACCTACGACCTGAAAAATGTTGATTGATGGCTGCAATATTGCTAACGTCCCGATAGGCACACAACACCAACCAACCAACCTCTTCACTGCCAGAGAAGTTGGGATCGAGGTATGGAAGGAACAAGTCCAGCCCTGCAGCCCCCGGAGGTCCTACGCACAGTCCTCGGGCGCTTTATTCAGGGGAAGACGGGGTGGGGGGGGCGCCGAAATACGGGGATGAAGAATGCGGTCAACACCAAGAGAAAGAAAGGCAAAGCAAAGGGATGGGGACGAGGCGTTTGAACAGAGAGGTGACATAAACAATTCGTTTGCTTGGCTATGTATGTACCTAACTGATCCAGGGGAGAGAGAAGTTTCTCAAAACATATACTCATAAGAGTGAGACGGAGAGCACAGATCCCTGTCTTCCAATAGTGGCACAAATTGTTGTTTTCCAACCTGAGGCAACCATGTTTGTAGGGTTGGATGACTTGACCTTCCCACTGGCCACACACACACACACACACACACACATGTACACAGATTTATAGAAGGGTGTCTCCTATCTCGACTGACCTGCTTCTTTCCTTTTTTAAACTGATCAGTGAATGCTTCCATCATGGCTACCTCGGTTCAACATGTCGGACTATACACTACAACAGGTTTTGCATAGGGGATACGCCCATTGTGTTTTTTCTTATTCTTCTTTTTTTGGTATTGTATCTTGGACCGTTCCACCTGCAGTGACGGCCGGTAGTTTTCATCGTTTTGTCTTTTATTCCCCCTGGTTCGACATCAAAAACTGCCATGTAACGCGGCTATGGTGACGGTGTCGATTTGTATTTAACTCGCGCTATTTCCCACCGACATGGAAAGCGCCGTTTCTTCTATATAGCCTAGGCTCTCGAGCATGGCCTGGCAACCCAACTTTGGAGACAGCCGTGCCAAAGGGGGGCGGGGGGTTCCCTCCTAGATTTGCCATGTGCAAAGTTGGGCATTCATGCTACCCAACGTATGTAGGGCCGGTGACGCCAGCCGAAAGAGCTGTCCGCGTCACGGTTGGATTGGTTGGGTTGTTTGGGAGAAAATTCCTGGTCGGCGGGCACAGGGGCAGCCTCCCCCCGTTTGTGATATCAGCAACCTCCCCTGCCTGGCCCAAGAGGCGCACCAACGACAATGCGACGTCTATCGAGATGCAAAAAAAAAAACCCCACCTCTCTAACTCCCCGAACCCGCCAGGAACCGTATGCGCCGAAAAGAAGCCCAACCGCCTCCCACCTAACCCTCCCCTGGTTTCTTTGCACCTCAGTACTCGCGAGTACTGTTAAGGCGGTCGAGTGTTACACAGTCAAGCCGCACCCACTATAATACAAGCCACGGTGCCGCGTTACCGTCGACGTCGTCGCGGACGCGCGCGGGGTGGATATGCAGGTTGGTATACTACACACACGGCCCGCGGTCCCTCAGGGGCTGGCGGCGCCCCGAACGCGGGCGTCGTGCGAGTCGGTGGCCTCGGGGCCGACGCCGAAGCCCATGCCGCGCCGCTTCTTCCGGGCTTTGCCGTCGCCGTAGCGCTCGTCGAACTTGCGGATGGCGTTCATGGTCGACATGTCCTCGCTGATGCTGGCGCTGATCTCGGCGAGGCCCTTGTCGAAGTGGCGCTGGGCCAGCACGCGCTTGGGCGCGTGTTGGTACGGCTCGGCGCCCATGTGCTGCTGGGCTGCCTCGAGCTCCTCCTTGACGGCGGCCATGGCGGCCGCCACGCAGACGTTCTTGAGGTCCGAGCCCGAGTACAGCGGCGTCTGCTTGGCGAGCTGCTCCACGGAGACGCCGGGGTCGAGCGCCTCGTCCTTGAGGTGGATGCGCAGGATGGCCGCGCGGTCCGCTTCCAGGGGCAGGTCGACCAGCAGCTTGCGGGGCAGGCGCCGCAGCACCGCGTCGTCGAGGTCGAAGGGCCGGTTGGTGGCCACCATGATGAAGGCCTTCATCGTGTCCAGGCCGTCCCACTCGCGCAGGAACTGGTTCATGACTTCGCGCTGGTTGCCGCCGTTCCGCGGGCCGCGGGCCCCGAGCAGGGCGTCGGCCTCGTCGATGAAGATGACCATGGGTTCTTTCTTCTTGGCGAGCTGGAAGAGCGCCCGGACGTTCTTCTCGCTCTCGCCCACAAACATGTTGTTGATGGTGGCGGCGCTGACCTCGATCATGTTGGCGCCGCTCTCCTTGGCGACGGCTTTGGCCAGCAGGGTTTTTCCGGTGCCCGGCGGGCCGTACAGCAGACAACCCGGTATCCGGTCCGTGGCGAGAACGCCGTAGGAGAAGGCTTCGGGCCGCTGAAGCGACAGCTGCGTGAGCATGCGGACCGAGTCGATGGTGTCCTGGGGCGCGTGGACGTCCTTGAACGTCGTCCGGATGTCCTTGGCGTTGACCAGGCCCGACAGCATCTTCTCCTCGTGGTTCTCGGAGCGGGGGTCCCCTCCGCGCACGTTGGCGGCGAACAGATCCCTGGCCGACTGGCCCTCCCGGCCCGGCCCCCGTCGGGACTTGGTGACGAGGGCCGACTGCTCGTCGATTCTGGTGACGAGCTGAAGGGCCTCGTCCAGCAGGGCCTGGCTCAACGGGCGGTGCTGGTGTCGGTGGAGCCCAATGGCCGTCTTGGCAATGCGGTAGACTTCAGACAGGGGAAGAACCGAGGACTGCAGGGATTCCCGCAGGTCGACGTCCTCGACCGCACGCAGGCTGAATTCCAAGGCCGGCAGGCCCTGGTCGAAACTAGGCTTCAGAAGCGTCTCCAGTGTGGCCTTGATGTTGGCCGTGTTTTCGTCGAGGACCTCGTCCAGACGGAGGCGGTCAAGCACAATGCTGGGCGACTCGGAGGCGTGAAGGTGGATGACATGCTCCGTCAGGGCGTGGTACCGCAACGCATCCAAATACGGCTTCGGTGCGTCCAGGCTGGAGCAGGTCCCGACCAGAACGATTCTTCGGCCGTCGGCCCAGGCGCCGTCGACCACCTTGCGGAACCGGGCGAGGATGGCGCTGGACGCCATGCCGAGGGCGTTGAAATCATGGAGGTGGACAATTAGCGGCGGCTGCTCCGGCGCCTTGGTGTCGGCGGCGCCGAGAAGCTGCTCCACGGCGGCGTTGATCTTGAGGTCCTCCCACATGTCGTCCGACTTGTCGCGGTTCGGCACGCCCAGGAGCCCGTCCAGAAGGTTCTGCGACGATTTCTTGGGGTCTCTCTTCGACCGGTCGGAGCCGTCGATGAAGAGAAAGGGTATCACGTTCTTGTTGGCGTCACTCTCGTCGCTCTCGTGCCTCTTGGCAAGGAGCCGCCCGCTGTGCGAGGCAGCGTTGTACCCGAGCAGCGAGGACGTGCCGGGGGCGCGCGGCACATCCTGGCCCAGATACGAGCCCACAACATTCCCGATATCTTGGGCCGTGAGATGGAGCACGTCGGCGCCCACGGCATCGGCCACGTCCTCGACGACGCGCCGCGGCCACGCGCTGCCCGAATAGTAGGGAAAGTCCAGGACAGTGACGGGGCGCTTAAACTCGGCCGTCTTGGTGGATTTGGGGCAGTCGATGAGCAGATCGGAGCGGACAGCGGACACGGCCTCCTGGAGACAGGTGTAGTGCAGCGGCCCGAGGTCGAGATGTGACCGGTAGGGCAAGGCGGAGCGGAGGATGGTGCGCAACGCCATTTTCTGGTAACCGGGGCTGACGCCTTCGGCGGGCCGACAGGCAAGCTCGGCCATGGCGTAGGCCTTGTCGAGATGCGGGCGCGGCAGGTCCCGTAGCAAATGGAGCAGGGGCCCCCATTCCAGCGCCTCGTCGGAGGGGCTCGGCGGCGCGGCCTGCGCCGAGGCCATGTAGCGCACGGCCAGGGCGGCGGCGGCCACGGCGATGGACCCCCGCTGGGCTAGGGGCCCCAGTTGGCCGGCCTCCATGTCCTCGACGGCCTGCTGCACCGAGGGGGCGTCCCACAGGGACGCATCCAAGACCTGCGAGAGGCCGGCCTCGAACGTGGCGACGGCCTCGGCCGCCTTGGACCGGTCGCTGCCCTGCGCCTCGGCCACCTCGGCGCGGTGGGTTTGCAGCAGGGCCGTCATGCGGCCGACGGGGTCCATCTCCTGGAAGAAGCTTCCACGCGGCTGGCCATGGCGGTACACGTGCTCGGCCTCGAAGCCCGCGGGCAGCAGCACGGGCGGGAGCTCCTCGGGGGCGCGCCTTCGCGGCCGCAGCGACGAGCCCAGCCTTCGCTTCAGGCGGCCCTGCGTCTCGCCGGCGGCGGCGTCGCTCACGCCGTTGTCGCCCACCAGGCCGCCGTCGCCCTTTTTGTCGTCCTCCTGGCCAGCGCCGTTGTCGTCGGGCTTGCCGCGGCCGTCGCCGGCGCCGTTGGCGCCCGGGGTGTCGTCATCGGCCGGCGGTGGCGCGGCGGCGGCGGCGGCGCGCAAGACCGACGCATGGAAGGATCGGGATCGGTGCGGGTGAAGGACGACTCGGCGCGTCCCCGGGGCACGCGGCGCCACGGAGCGGAAGGCACGTAGTAGAGGAGCATACATTCGGAGGGTTTTTGGCGCTCGATGAGAGCGGGCGGGTGCCGGATGCCGGATACGTGTGGCCTTGCTGCGATTGGAGGCGGAGGGGAGGGGCGCCGCGCTCGCGGGTCGAGGAGTCGATTACGGAAACAGGTATGCAATCCAACACCACCTACAATGAATGAACTTGTCCGAAATAATTTTGGGTCGGGGGGTCGTCATGGTGGGTGGCCCGTGCCAACAGACTTTGGTACGCGCCCATTAGTCACTTAAGATGTAGGAGGTACATACTGGTATTATAGGAAGTATTGAGGTTATCACGACCATCCATGGGCTAGCTACGTAGTACTTGACCAAGTACCTTGAGTATAATCGGCGTAGCCATTTATAATACACTTACCTGGACGTATAGGATGCATCAAGTATTTTCCTTCCCCATACTCATTACAAGGGCTCCGTCTACCCCGTATCATTGCAGTCCTGGCCCAGATCTCGCCTGTGGCCATCCCCCTCGACCATTCTTGCCACGAGCAAACGACATCAAGATGCATGGACAAAAACACCTAGGACAAATGGGTATCGATGCCTTCTCGCTAACTGTTACATTCACACGTCCAACCCCCCGCTCCTCCCTCTCTCCTTTTTCTTTTCTCTTCACGCGTCTACCCGTCCCAAGGCCCCTTCCCATTCCCTCGGCCCGGCGATCCTGACTTCGCCGCCGTCGCCCTCCACCACCTTCCCGTCCATGCCGGGCAACCGGATCTGCAGCCGCGCCGCCGCACGGCGCTTGACCTCGCGCGTCTCCCGCGCCGTCACGCCCCTCTCGTTGGCCGCCACCACCCTGGCCTTAGACAGCACCGAGTCGCGCCAGCCTTTCCAGGCCGCCCAGTCCTCGGCCTGCCGCGCCGCGTGGTACTGAGGCGTGCTGCGCGCCGGCCGCCATGCCAGCTTGTCCTCGGGCAGGCTCTGTAGATCGTACACCTTGGCCGTCGTGGCCATCTTCAGCAGCTCGCCAAGCGCGTCCTTGCCCTCGGCCGCCACAAGCTGGCGTCTCTGCTCCGCCAGCGGCTTGGCCTTGCGCAGCGGTTGCGAGAGCCAGTCCATTTTGTGCACCTGGTCGCCCGTACGCGCTCTTCGGTTGTCGTCCCGCAGGAACCGGGTCGCTGCCTGAAGCGAAGCAATCTCGTCCTTGAGGGCGTCCATCTCGCGTGCCGTGGCCACGGCGCGCTCCTGGCCCGTCGTGGGGTTGGCAGCGGCCGACGCCTCGGGAGCGAGGGCCTGCGAATCACCCGCTACCTTCTGCCACCTGTCTCGGTCCGTCTCGAGCGCCTTAAGCTCGCGGTCCTGCGCCTCTATGTCCTCCTTGAGTTTGGCCACGTTGCTCTCGGCCTCGGCGATCTGCGTCTCGAGCTCATGCATCCGCTCGGCCTTGGCATCGGCCTGCCGCATGCGCGACTCCAGCGTTTCGATGCGCAGGTTCGAGATGCCCAGGCTCTCGTCGCGGCTGGCGATAACACGGCGCGCTTCGTTGTACTGCTCCTTGAGCTGGCGCAGTTCCTCCTCGGCGTCCACGGGTATCGTCTTGAGCGCCTTGAGTTCCTGCGCCCGCAGAATCCACGGCTCCTGGCTGCGGTCGAACTCCTGCGTCTGGGAGAGGTCGCCGCAGACGGCGGCCAGGTCCGTGATGAGGTTGGTGAGGGTACGCAGCTTCGCGAAGTACGTCGCGAACAGATCACCTTCGCTCGATGAGAAGGCCGCCATCATGGTGTCGCCGACGGCATGCTGGATATCCGCATAGCTGAGAGCTTCGGCGCGACCCTCCTCGGCCGTCAGCGCGTGCAGGTCCAGCCCAATCTTGCAAGCCATCTCGGCCAGCTCCTGCGTGGCGGTTTCGCACTGCTCGAAAGCGTCGCTGCACTCGGTTGTGAGAGACAAGTGTCTCGCCCTGAGGTCTTCCAGCGACCGCACCGCCTTCCCCACGATGACCTTGGCGCTGCGCGTCTGGCTCACGACCGCTTCTATCTTCCGCGCAAAGTGCTGGGAGAGCTCGTCGTCGTCGCTGTTGGCCGGCACGACACGCTGGACCATGTCCTTGATGACGTGGAAAGCCGTGGCTGCCGACTCGAGCTGGCTCTGCATCAGGATCGTCTTCATCTGGACATCATCCGCGAAGCTCTCCAGTCCGTCCGAGATGTGTACCTCGCCGAGATGCGTCATCAAGGCAATGGTGCGCGACAGCTCGGTCGCGCATTGCTTCTCCTTCAGCTCATCGCGCCGCAGACCGTCGATCCAGCCGTTCAGCGCCCGCTCGACGGGCTCAAGCTCGAACAGGGCGCCCTCGTATTTGGCAAATTCCTCCAGCGAGCAGTGGCTGATGGCGTTGACGAAGCGGTCGCACATGGACGATACCCACGTGAGTTTGTCCAGCGCATCGCAGCAAGCGAACATGTCGTCCTCGTGGCCGGGGACGGGCTGTCCAGCGAGGCGGTCCTTGACGAATCCGTGAAGAAGGTTGGCCTTGAACGCCAAGCGGCGGAAGCGCAGCAACGCGAGCACCGAGTTTTTATCCTGGCTGTAGCTTTCCGGCAGGAACAGCTTCACGATCTGCAGGTGCTCTTGCGCTTCCTGCGCGTCCATGCGCTGGAGTTCCAGATCAATCGTCTTGACCTGCGTCTTGGCGGCCGAGAGCTGGAGCTTCAGGTTGAGATCCATCATCTGCCTCGACTTGCTGTTGAGCTGCTCCGATTCGGCCTCGTTGACGGCGTGCGAGGCGCGCATGTCCTCCAAATCGGTCTGCAGGCTCATCACCAGCTCGCGGAAGCGCGACAGCGTGTACTCCATGTCTTCAATCGTCTCGTCCTGCTGTCCCATCCTCCGCGCCTGCTCGGCAATGACGGCGTCCTTGAAGTCGAGTTCTTCTTGCATCTCCTTTTCGTTCTGGACGTGATTGACCTCCAGCTCGTCGTTGATCTCCTTCAGGTCCTCGAGGTCCTGTATGGCTGCATTGAGTTCCATGATCTGTTCCGTCTGGTTCATTTTTTCCTCGCTCAGCTTCTCGATCATGTCCTCGGCCCCCAAGGCGTTGTCCAGCTGTTCTCTCAAGTCTTCCACCTGGGATTCCGTCTGGAGCAGCTTCTCCTTGGCGATTTCAAACTGCTCCTTGATGGCCTCAAATTCCTCCAGGTCTTGCTCCAGGGACTTAATCTGGGCCCGGAGATCTTCCGTCTGCAGTTCCGTTATGTCACGGTACTTGATCAAAGCCTCCCGCAGCCGTTCGTTTTGCCTCTCCAGCTGGATCCAGTTCGTGTTAGCCCGGTCCTCTGGCGAAATGCCCTTCTCATACTCGGCGTTTTCCTCGCGCAGGATCTCGACTTCCAGTTCCAGCTCCTCGGCCTTCTGCTTCAGGGCCTCCAACTCCACCTTGAGGACTTCGGCCGTCTCCTCGGCCATCTCGCGGTCCAGAGTCGCCAGTTCCATGATGGATTCATGCTCGGCCTGCAGCGCTTCGATACTAGCCAGCCGGTCCTCGGCCTCCTTGAGCTGTTTTCGCAGGGTAGCATTCTCTTGTGACGTAGCCTGGAATTTGCCCTCGATCTTCTTGTTGATGCTGGCAAACTTGTCTTGCTGCCCCTGAAGCCTCTCCAGCTCTTTCAGCTTCTCCCGGTCTTCCGATCGCTTGCGCTCAAGGACCTTGAGTTTCGCCTTAAGATCTTCATTCTCCCGGCTCAGCGCATTCGCGTTAGGGGCGGCGGGTCGCGCCGCGGCCCCCGCATTTCGGGCGGACGGTGCAGTAGCAGCGCCGGGGGATGAGGCCCCCTTTCCGCCGCCTGTGGTCAGCTTTTCGAGCGCGTCGGTCCGAGAGCGCACAGGGCTGCTGCCGGTTTGCTCGTCGTCACTCTTAAGCGGCGAGCCAACAGCGGACTTGTTGGCCGAGCTGCTCTCGTTGCCGGACAGGGAATCGCCCGACATGACCCGGCCGGTGCCGGTGCGGGACATGCCCCCACGACCCGAGGCCGTGGACACGACCCGAGCGCCCGACGGCCTCCCCGCGGCCGCGGCTGGCCCCCTGGCGGCGGAGGAAGACGACACAGAAGGCTGTCTGTTGACGCGAGAGGCAGGCAGGGCCGGCGGACCCATGGAGGACCTGGACGTGCCGCTTACTGAGGGGCGAGCGGGCCGGGCGCCGGTGGAGGCGGTTCGGACATTGGAAGGGGTTCCGGTCCGCGAGGTGGTAGCACTGGAAGTGGCGGTTGAGCCGAGCTGCTTGGTAGGCGATTTGGTGGGAGACTGGGGCTTGCACATGTCAGCATCAGGGAGCCGATACAGCGCGGTCCGCACGAGGCAAGACGTGAACTCACCCTGCCGAGGCTCGTGGGGCGGGCCGGCTTGGGCACCGGACTCGGACTGGGAGCATTGAGGCTCATTCTCTTGTGGTGGGTGGGATCGGTGACAGTGCTCGGCCTCCGCGCAGCAGCACCGGTCGAGGCGGTCATGCTACTTGGCCTCGGACGGGCGGCGGGCCGGGGAGCGGGCTGCTGGATGATGTTGATGGTGGTCGGGCGCACGAACATGCCCCTCGCGGGCGCGCAGTCGAAGTAGCGCTCGCCCTGCACGGCGCCATCGTTCTTGCCCGAGTCATCCTCGAGCTCGACGCCGATCCAGTCGCCGGGCGCGAAGTGCGTCAGGCCGACGAAGCGCACGACGCCCCGGCGCCCGTCCGTCAGCTCGATGATCTGGCCGACCTTGATGTCCGACATGGTGGGCAGCGGACGAGCCTGTCCTCGGCATTACCCGCGCCGCGGTCGGACCCTAGAGATGCGGTTTGCCGGGTCTAGCATGCAGAACGGGGCAACATGGTACTCGATCGAGGTCGTGGCGGTGGGGAGTTTGAGCCGTGATGATGTCGTGACGACGGCCTGGCGCCGAGTGCGATGGTGGGCGCGGCGGAGGTGTAGGGACGCGTCTTTGTTGGTTGGAACCGGGGGGAGTGAAGGTATGTAAATCCAGGGGACACACGGACGGGACAGACGGGGATTGGAGCTTCCAGTCCCATTGGCAGCTGCCCAGTTCTTTTGTGGTAAGGTAAGTAGGTACTATGTCATTTATGCAGGTAGTAGATAGAAGTTATATGACGTTAAAAGGTATGTACCTACCTATATTAGTGACATACTTACATCATACCTGACAACCTCGAATGTACATATTCAACTAAGGGTGGGTAAGAGCAACGTGCCCACCGTCAACCCCACGATTTGAATCCATCTTCAACTACTGTACACCTTACATGGCCACTCTGAATGCCCATTCTTGCATGGATGGCTCTGGGCTTATACTCAAAAACCCATGTTGAAAACTTGAAATCTACCTGGTATGGTGATAATTGTCTTGCATTAAGAATCGTCGCATATGCATCTGTCTGCGTCAGCGTTCTCTAAGCTCCAAATGCCGGCTGGTCCTGTCCCAAGCGCGCGCCCCATGTACAGAATCGAACATGCACGAGTCCTCCTTCTACTGCGCGTCCGTTAATCGCCCCAGGCAGGACTCTTCCCGAGAGGGACGTAAAAACAGCAATGCCATATCTGATTTCGGAAACTCCCCTGTTCTTCCTTTCCCTTTCCTTCCCTTCTTTGCTAATGGAAATAACTTACCATCCGGCCGCGTTTACTCGTACGAAGTGCTCACCCTCCTCTGTTGCCCACAGCGGGCGAGGCGTGGCTCCGCACCCATTCCATGATTTCGAAGCCAAGTCGGCGCTCCAGCTTCTCGTCCACGTGCGGCGCGTATTCGGCCGGGGCCGGACCGCTCCCAGCCCCGATGCTCGCGGCCCGGGAGGAGCCCGATGACGCGGGGTCCGTCGCCGGCACCCTGAGCACCATGACGCCGGGGTTGGCGAACTCGACCGACTTGTCCCCTTGGCTGGTCCAAATCTCGGCCGCCGGGCACAGCTTGACGTAGATGGTCAGGTCGGGCCCCACGATGCCTCGCCACAGCGTCGCCACCCAGCGCCAGTGGTCGTCCGGCCGGTAGGCATCCGCCACGCGCAGCGCCGACGCGAAGTGATCGCTCTGCGTCAGTGAATAGCCGCTGCCCATGACAGCCACGGGGATCTTGCGGCGTGGCGCCTGAAGCGTCGCCCCGGCTTGCTCGCCCCCGGCCGGAAGGGGGGCCGGGTCCGTCGTCATGTACTTGACCAACTCCTCGGATGTGCGGTGCCACTGAAGCATCTCGGCCACGTACTCGGCCAGGGGGCTTGCATGACCTTTGCCCTTGGGGCCTCCGCCGTCTTCTCCGGTCGTCTTGGGCGCTGCATCCTCGGCCGCGTTCCCGTGCCAGACCTTGACCACACACTCGTCCGAGATGCGCAACGCCGTCTCGACCACCGAAGCCGTGGCTTTCAATAGCTGCGGCGCCACGCCGGGCTCCCCTTCGACGGCAATGAGGGGCCCCCGCGTCTCCGACGACGAAGATCCGGGGCTTGCCGCTTTGAGGGGGGGGCTGATAGCGCGCAGCATCTCGAGCTTCAGCAAGAACTGGTAGCGAGGCGGCGGTGTGGGCAACTGATGTGACTGGGCATGTTGCTGCTCCTGCTGCATGTGCTGTGTGGGTTGCTGCTGGCGAGCCGCCAACGGGTGCTGCGATGCCAACGGCCCATTTGGCACGGCCCCGGGGCCCGTCGGGGTGCCGGACTGGGCACCCCCGACGCGACCTCCGTACTCGGCGGCCGGAGGTGGCGAGGGCGGGCTTGACCCCTGGGTTTGCAAGGGCGGCAATCGGAGCGACTCATCGAAGGCACCCCCCGTCCGGACCTGCGTGGCTTCCGAAGCCTGGTACGGAATCGAAGGACGACGGGGTGGCGGCTGCATGCCCGATATGCTCGTCCTGTACGAGAGCTGAGTCATAGCACCGCCCGCTCCAGACGATGGTCGGGGTAGCGGTCCCCCCGTGTTTCCGCGGCCGCCGGCCGAGATTTGCGGAGGGGGAGCCGTCCCCATGGTGCCGAGGGACAGCTGGCGGCCCTGTTGTGCGCGCTGCGGATGGTAATAGTACCGCGGATCGAGCCCCGGGTGCGGCGTGTAGGTCGCTGGTGGCGAGCCGGGCAAGTAAACACCGCTCCCGTTGATCCGTCGGCGCTTAGCAGCGACCGTCTCCGCGTGAGTGGGCGACTGCGCCGACATCAGGGCGTAGTCCTCATCCATTTCCCTCATCAAAACCGGGCCTGTCGTGTACCGACGACCGTGCGAGTCCATCGACATGATGCTGGCACTGCTTCCGCGGCGCATCATGTGGTCCGTCTCGATGACCCGCGGGTTCGGTGTCATGTAGGGCGGCATACCGCCCGCGTCTCCCGGTCCCTGGGTCGCCAGGGGCGGCGGTGCCGCAACAAACGGCGTGGACGGCGTCCGGGGAGTCGCAATGTATCTCCCTCCGCACTTGGCACAGCGGCCCGGGTCTTCGCCGCCGCCTGACACCGGCTTGTGGTTGCTGCCGCCGGGTTGGGCGTTCTTCCCACCACGACGCGGCTGGTAGCGGTAGTCTGGGTATTGCCTCTGGTGCCGGGCCTTCTCTTCTTCAGCCAGCCTCTTCCAGCGGTTCTTGAGCTCTTCCGGTTGTTCGCGCCACTTTTCGCCAATCAATTTCGAGATCTCCGGGTTAGCGAGGCCCGGATGTTCCGCAACCACGGAGGATTGGTAATGCTGACGATACAGAATGAACGCTTTATCGGATCCGATGTTAGTCCAGAAGGGGGATATATGAATACGAATGGTTACGAAGGCGGGACGGGCAAACGAAATAAGTCAACGAGAGGCAGTCGACACAGAGATGGGATGCAAGCGCAAGCAAAGGACGGACGGCTGGGGTGAATGAACTTGGTCTCAAGGCACGCCTCGGCATTTCTTTCAACAGCCAGCAGCAACCTCCCGCTTCTCTCTCTCCCTTCTTTGTTGTTTCTCTCATTGGCTAACCGCTGGGTAACAAAGGGCGTCGCCTCGAATCTGCCAGCGGTTTCTAGGGGGTCGAGCGTATTGCCCAGGACTTGCAGTGATGGGGGAAGATGGACGACAGGGACATCCTTGGGGGAAGCCAAGGAACGGGGATACTTACCGTTGCGAGGCCGGGGCACCTTGGGCGCCTTCGTGCACAAGCATATAAGTTCGCTCGATCCGCCGGCCGCGGCCTCGCCGGCAAGCGGCCGGCTTGTATCAGGGGCGTAGACCCCCGGGTGGTTCTGATTTGCGTTTTCGACGTCGATTTCGATGGGTGCCGCTCTTTTCCTGCTAGACGCCAGAGAGGCCGGGGTCGAAGTCGTGTCTATGTCGCCGTCTGGATGGAAAGCAGTTGCAAAATTGAGAGGCGGTGGACGAACACCGGCCGGTACCGGTTGCCCAGCCTGTAGCTGTTGGTGTTCCTGGGCATTGTGATGCGGAGGGAAGAGTGGTGTCCTCGACGTGGCCATGGTAGGCTGGCTCAGGGGTCTTGTCAAGGCCATGGAGGAGGAACCACTAGACAGATGACCATAGGGTGGCGGTGGGAGCTGTCCAGGTAGAAGGGCAGAAGAGGCTGCAGAGGCAACTGTGGCCGTAGCGGCCTGGTTGTTACCGATAACATCTGCCATGGCCCGAAGGGATGTGAAAGGCGAAAGCAGATGCTGACTGGTCGTTCGTCTTTCCGTCTCGCCTGGTTCCGTCTGTCTGCAGAGAGGCAAACAGAACGAGGGGCCAGATCGGAGCCGCTGCCGAGCCTGAGTAAACGGGGGGTTTGACGGGCCCTCAGACACACACACTCACACACACCCTCTCAACTCCGGTATACAACACAGCAGCACACACAGTAGCAGGTACCGAGGACGCGGGAAATCGGCGGGTTGCAACTGGGGATGCGAGATATTTCCCGTGGGTCAGGGACTTGGCAGCTAATTGTAGCGATAATGCCAGAAGGGGGCCCAGTATGACATGGATAGGACTTGTGTGTTTTGCAGTCTCTCTGGGGACTTGGTTCTTCGTCCTTGAACTTGAACGCGAGGAGAGGAGAGGGAACGGGAAGGATGATGAGACAACACGGCGAACAAGGCAATAAAAGAGAAGAGAGGGCACGAGAGGGACTTTGGCGGGCGGACGGGGGGCGAGAGAGAATCATCCGGCGCTCAGCTTCTTGTCAAAGACCAAGGGCTTGTTGCACTATTGTCTTCTTTGTGGGCATGGATGTTGGACATCGAGAGGAGTCATTCATGGCTGGCCTGGCTTGGGCCTTGCCTCGCTTCTTTCAAAGGCCAGGCCGGACCTGGGCAGTTCATCGGTGTATTGCCTCCGCCGCCCCAAGAAGGACAATGAGCGGCCTGTCAATGACTTTATGCCAGCCACTGCTGCCCCCCCACAGTTGCGTTCGAATCTACGAGAAGCGGAGGGCGAGCACACAGAATGAGTAGAAAACGACTGGTTGAAGAGAGCTCCGGCTCCCGTGTGTTGTGGGAGATCGTGGAAGCAGTGATGCCTTGGCCACCTCTAGATACTTAGCTACGCTTACAAGTCCCGATATGGGCCGGGAGGAAAGGGGAACGTAGCCCTCGCACTTCTACTTGCTCCTCCCAACGCCGCGCCTGGCTGACGCAAGTTTGGCAGGCCGGCCGGCCGGCTGGCTGGAGGCGGAATTTTCTTTCTTCATCTGCTTTCTTATGTCTCGGGCTATACCACTGATTGGAGGCCCGAGCTGTGGTTGTTGCAGATGAGGCCCCGGTTTCTTTGTCTCGCAGCGTTTGCAGTGTCCGGTCCTTGAACCTTCCGTTCGCAGCAGCGCCAATGACATGGACCGGCCCCGGTGTTCGTCCTCACATTATGACCAGTAACCCTCCAGACAGGAGGCGTAAGCCAGAGGGCGCTATGGGAACAGGAAGTTGTGGCCGTCATAGGAGTCGCAAAAAGGAGGCAGAAGAGGCAGCGGAGAGTGCCGCGACAAGCGGGTAGCCAGTCGCGCGGCTGGAATGCTGCCCGTCATTGCTCCCTTTGCCCATCCAAAACACTGCCACAAGTCAAGAAACTTGACATGGAGGCGCGGGCGTGGCACCGTTGATGAAAGGGACTCATGGCGAACACGAACGGGCAGGCTGATAGTCCATACAGTCAGGTAATTTCAAACATGTATGTACTTCACTCGCAGCCAATCGCGTTACACGTCCGCTCTACCGAACCACAAGCAGCAAAATGGAGACTCCAAACAACGCCGTATTTTCCTCTCAACCCGGGGTTCCCTCCCTTGGTCGCTCGCGCATTAGTAAAGGTGGCACGTCTCGGTCGCCCTCCCCACCGGCTGTCTCGGACGTTTCCGTACTGATCCGTTGCCGTCTACCTGGGCCTCTACACCCCCGACACGCCCAGTAAAGAGGTACTTTACTGCTCCACAGCTCATGAGATGAAGCCGCGTCCCGTCTCACCGCTCAGCAGATTGGCGCTACGCCGCGCATCGAGGAACAGCTCCTCGCACTCGGCCACGTCTTTGACGTCGATCTGACTGCGGCCATTGACCCGTGCAAGGATGCTGCCATGTCGCATTAGCAGCCGTATACAACCACCGGCAGGGGGGGGGGGGGGGGGGGGGGGGTTTCGAGTGAGCACGCTCGAGTCTCTCGAAGGCCAAGATGGAGGGGAACGAGGGGAAACAAGGTAAAGGCAACTCACCTGGCAGGGGTCAGCAGTTGCAGACAGTACCGCAGGCTGATGCGCACGCCGTGCTCGGCAATCTTGTCGACGGCCTCGTCCGTGATAGAGACGTTCTCCGTCGTCACGCGGATGCGCACAATGCGCTTGATTTCATCCGCGTCGTAAGGCGTCGTGGGCACGATGAGCAGGCGGGCCAGGAAGTCGGGCGGGATGCCGTGGGCCGCCACCACACCGTCGGTGCCGCGGATGGTGCACATGCCCCGGTTGGAAGCGAGGACCACGATGGGCGAGATGGACGACTCGAGCGCCCGGTTCAGGTAGGTGAAGCACTCAATGTCGAGCATGTGGGCCTGGGGTTTGTTTGTCAGCCGGCGCCAGAGGCATCATGTCTCGGGCAGCGCGCGGGCTCGGAGATGGCTTCACTTACCTCATCAATGAACAACACACCCGGCACGAGCTCGGCCACGCCCTGGTCGATGTACTTGCTGACCACCTTGTTGATCTCCCCTCGCAGCTTCTCGGTGATCTCGGTCATCTTGGGCTTCATCAGCTGGCCCATCATGCTCATGATGTCCTGGCCCCCCTGCGGCCGGGCGTTGGCGACATCGAGGTCGTGCAGAGTGACATCCTGGACGATCTCCTTCTTCTTGTGCACCTCGCCCTTGGGGATAGGCACGTACTCCTCGGCCTCGAGATCGAACTCGGTAGCATAGGCGTCGGATCGGCCCACGCGCTTGCAGGCGCCCGTGTTGGCCTCGATGTAGATGACGTCGCCCACCGTGACCCTCTCCTTCTGGATGGCCTCGTAGATGCTGGGGTCAAGGCGCAGCTTCTTCTGGCCCTTGGCGCTCTTCAGACCGATCAGCAGGGTGCTGATGGTTTTGCCGTAGCCGCCCAGCGGGTTCTCGGCCTCCTCGGGCGTCAGCTCGGTGACCTCGCCCTCGTAAACCTCCTTCGTCTCGCGCACTTTGAGGCCGATGGCTCTCCGGAAGTTCTCCATCAGCACCTCGGTCTTCTTCACCTCGGAGGAGTAGATCTCGCTGCCGACGATGGGGCAGAAGGGGATCTTGGTGCCAAGTTCGTGGCTCAGTGCGAGGGCGAGGGCCGTCTTGCCGGTGCCGGGGCCGCCGGCCAGTAATACGCCGCGGCCGGCCATTTTCTGCGCCCGGATAAGGTCGACAACAACGCCGGCAGCCTGTTTCACGGTTGCGTCGCACGCGTCAGCTCTCGCGTCGCTCCAATGGACCACCATCCCGGCCGGCCGGGGTCGCCTACCTCTCGTGCGGCGGCCTGGCCAACAAAGCCGCCCGCCTGCTTCTCGGCGGTGCCATCCGACTTGAGGCCCAGACCCTTGATGTGCGTGTGAACGGCGGTACGGTTCTCGCGGTTGTTGCCCTTGACCTCGCTGATTTGGACCATGGTGACGGGTCTTGGGAGGCTCGGGTGGCCTCCAAACAAGCTGGGGTGGGTGGGATTGGGCTCGGTGCAGGTGAGGAGGTGTCGCGGAGGCGCGGAGAGATGGGATTGAGGATGTCTAGCGGTATTCGAGGCGCGCGAAAAATGGGTTGTCGCAAAGAAGCTCAGGGTCTGACGAGCCGCGGTTGAGAGGGAGGGATGGAGAGCTTAGCACCCTGGACGAGGTAGGTACGGTAAAAATGTAGGCAGGCACTGATGGATGTTTGTTAGTTCCTACATACATAGAGGTAGGTACAATGTACGTAAGTCCACTTCCATATGTGCTACCAGCCCAGCACTTCCGCTTGAGTGGCTGCAGCCAAGGATCTCCCACTGTGCGCTACATTCGCCCACGTACGCGGTTGCCCATTCCACCACCGGGAGCTGCTCTGCTATGGACATGGTGGTGCTTGATAGCAAGTCTACAATGAACCGTTGTACATAAGAGATCCCTGACCTCCAGCAGTATCTGCAACTATGTTTTCTTCACTCTACCGATGACAGGGACTGTGAGCGTCGCAGGATCAACGCGAGCTCAACTTTTTGTCGTCGCGTGCCGGCAACCAATCATCACGTCGGAAATCCGGTCCAAGGCAAGCTGGCTATGTGCCCGCAAAGCCACATAATGTGCACATTATGTACCTACTACCCAATCCTGCGCCACCTTGAACCCCCTCCAGCTCACATCCGACGGGGATGAGATGCTTCATCGGCCCGCCTCAAAGCTCGAGGGCCGGGTGCTCGCTCTAATCTATAGGACGAAACCGCCAATTCGCTGGGCACTCAAAGAGCGGCACCAGAGCGCGACGATTGGAAACCAATGCCGGGCTGTACACACCGTTTTGCAGGCACTGGAGTAAAGAGGTTGGGGGCTTCTCAAGATGTACTTGGCATGGGCGCAGCAACGTCGATGGGCCGCGGAAAGGCCATTCCTTCGGGCCTCGTTTCTATGGGATTCTGCTTGACCTCGTTTCCGAAGGTTGTGGTATAGGGATCCCCTAGATGACGACCCATCCATGCCCGTCTCATCACGTAGCCAGAGTCGGACCTATTCCAGCCCGGCACGGGCAAAGCGTTCAGGCCTTTCCTTTGCCCTTCTTGGCCTTCTTACCGCCGGCTTGCTCTCCGGCGCCTGGACTCCCAGCCCCCGAGCCGCTCGGCCCGCCGCCCAGGCCTTGCAGCATGCTCATCATATCGCCCATGCCGCCGGGCATCCCGGGCATCCCGGGCATCCCGGGCATGCCTGGCATACCGCCTCCGCCCATCTCCTTCATCATATCCCTCAGGGCGTTCTCGCTGACGCCGCCGCCCGTCATGGCGGCGCTGTATGCCGGCACGAACTCGTTGACCTTCCAGCCGCGGGGCGCCGGCGGCTTGGGCCACGGTTTGCCGTCCTCGGGGAAGCCAGGCAGACCGGGGATGCGGACGCGACGCAGGGCGTCCGAGTCGCCGGTCGTAGGGTGCTCCTTGAGGTGCTTGGCGATCAGGACGTACAGGTGGTGCTTGTTCTTGATCTGCTTGGCCGCGGGGTTGGTCTCGTCCTTGGAATTGAGCGCGGGAATGCGCACGCGGCCCGGGTTGGCCCAGTCCTGCGGGTGGGTCTTATGGGCCTCGAAGACGGGCTGCAGGCGCAGGGCGGCGCAGGCGTTGGCGATCTCGCGGGCGAGAGGGTTCTTCACGGCCAGATGGGCGGGCACGCGGCGGCCCTCGGCGCGCGTGCGGCTGGCGTCGAAGTAGACGGGGTAGATACATTGGAAGCCGGCAATGTCCTGCGGCGTGATCTGGGGCTGCTGCGGCTGTTGTTGTCGCTGCTGGGCGCCAGCAAAAGCGGCCGACGGGTTGAAGAGCTGGGCTTGCTGCTGCGGCTGCGACGACGACGATGGTGGCGGCGCCGTTTTGGGCGTGATCTGGCGAAGGATGTCCGACTCGGCAAAGTCATCGATGTCACCCTCGGACGGGTCCGATGCCTCGCTGTCCGAGACCTCTTCTATGCGTGCGTGGGACATGTTGGGTATATGTGACGACTGTACTTCCCATTAACCGAGTGACGGCGTGATTCGCAAGCTCCCAGCAAGCAGGTCAGGAATGAGGTATGCTGGTAAGTATTATCTGAGTATGTAGGTCAAATGGGCCTTGACGTTGAGAACACATGGGTCCCATACTCTTGATTGCCTCGATAAGTACATAATTCCCAAGATGGAGGGGGAGGGGCAGAACTACATGCGTGTAAAGTAAGTATGTACCGAAGTACTTACTTCTTACGGAACCTTGTTTTCTACCTGCTATGTAGGTACGTACCGACCTCTTCTTGAAAATCCCAATCGAGTCTCCTGCATTGCGACTTCGTATACTTCCATCGCTAACAACGAATATTGTGCTTTGTTTCACTTCCTACAGTTCCTTACCTGGCATCAGTGTACACAAGGAGGTATGTATGTAGTTGCAAACCTGCAGGGGTGCAACACACCTGGCAGGATTTCAGCGCTTCCAGCCACTTTCCAGTATTGGGACAATTATACTATGCTGACTGGAAACACCAGGATCTATTTCTTTCGGGGGCGTGACCCCAAGCGGGGGGGAATAGTTATTCTCCCACTTTGCTATCCAGGTTTTCGGGTTTTCCTAGGAAGGGAGACAAATATCCTGTTGGAAACCACGGGACGGATCTCTACATAGGAGGGCCCATAGATTGAGCTTATGCCTCTCCAGAATCCCCCCATGAATCCTCCGACGCTACTTACATATGGCATGGACGGCCAAGACCACGATGATGTACACAAGGCTATTTGGGCCATTCTTAAATGCAGCCGCAATCAGCAAAACGCAGAGAACGCCGGTATTCCTCCTCTTTGCGCGTGCCGGCGCATCCAACCCCTATCCCGTACGGCGCCCCGACGACGCAGGCCTCGAGAATCAGTACCGGCAGAGGTTGAGTTTGGCCACGCTGGGGTCGTGATCCGAGACTTGATCGGCGTACGCGACCCAGGTGTTGAGGTGGATGTGCTCGAAGGCGACGTCGGTCTTGGCGAGGGCAGGACTGACAAACATATGATCCAGTTCTTGCGTGTTCATGTCGTACAAGTAGCTGTACCGCTCAAGCTCGTCGATGCCGGCCACGACATCGAGGTCCTCCATACCGGACAGCGACGCGAAGTCGGTGATTGGCTGCACGAAAGGATACTCGTTGAAGTCACCCGACGATATGACACTGGCCTCGGGGTCCGCGGCAAGGATTTGCGCAATGAAGTCCTACCAGCGTGTCGTTAGTTTTGGAGAGGAGGGTGCGCGCGGCGTCAAGGGCCGCTTACCGCTGTGACCTTGGCTTGGGCCATCCTTTTCTCAACGCCGCCGTTGACTGGCGGCCGGGCATCGCCGTGGGTGGACGAAGAACCGCCCTTGGAGCCCCAGTGGACGTTTACCGTGAAGAAGGTGTTGTTGCCGTCGAGCGTCTCCCAGGCGGCCACGAGGGGCTTGCGGCTGTTTGACCAGGCGGCGTGGGACGGCTCGATGAGCCCGGGGTTGTATTTCAGCTCCGCGCCGGGCAAGACTTGGTTGGCCAAGGTCGCGTTTCCGGCGTTGGGGCTGTGCAGCTGCAGGACGTCCGCACGGAACAGGTAGGCGTTGCGGATGTTGCCCCCAGGGGCTCCGCCATCCTGGTTGTTGACCGGCGAAATGTACGTGTAGTTGTACGTGGTGCCGCTCAGGGCCCCGATGGCGTCGGACAGGGCTGACAGGCTGAGATCGGCACTGACCGTCCCGTCGTTGGTCTCCCCGTTGTCGTCCTGGACTTCCTGCAGGAAGATTAGGTCCGGCGTCAGCAGGTAGTCCACGATGTGTTGCGCCACGGCCTGGACGTGGGCAGTGTCGCCGGGCCAGAAATTCTCAACGTTGTACGAGCCAATGGTCAGACCGGAGCACACTCCGTCCGTGGTAAGGGAGGTCGGCGGCGGCAGGCGCGGTTCCTGCGACGCCGTCACCGATACCTTGGTCAGAGGCAGTATCCGATAGAAGCCAAAGGCGTACGACACCACGCCAGTGATATCCTCGAGCGTGTCACCCAGCTTGGTGTCCTGGGGATTGCTCGACCCATCAAGCGGAGAGCCAATGACAATGCCCTCCGGGTTGCTGTCTGCGTGCTTGTTAGCACCGTCGGTTCAAGTTTTCCTTGCTCCCTCCTCGCCGGTGAGGCCTCCTACCCCAAGGGGCAGGGCAGGGGTCATACCTGTGGGGGTGACGGTCAACCCCCCGCGACCGTTCTCACCCGTGGTCGCCCAGTCGCCAACAACCCAAGTGTCGCCGTATTGGTTAGGCTTGCCTATGGCGCGGGGGCTCTTCACGGTGACGAGCTGGCCTGATAGGCTCTCCCAGAAGTCAAGACCGTACTTCTCGGGCTCCAGTACGGGGTTGACGACAGAGAGCAGGGACCGGTTGTTAGGCACCGCGAAGATATCGCCACCATCGAGACTGGTGTACTGTACAGTGGGCGGGCTGGACGTGTCTTTGCCAATGACGAGAGGGGTGACCTCGTGCCCGTGCTCCAGGATGGCCGCAACTTTCGGCGATGTGATCTCGGCGAGGAAGAGATAGTCCTTGTTGGATCGGTACTCGCTGACGGTGCCGCTCAGGACCACCACATCACCGGTACTGATGGATGTGTTCTGGGCCAGCGAAGAGGCGTATACGTATATCGAGTCCGAAACGCGACTGTCTTGGCTCTTCTTCACCGATTGAACCCAGAGGCCATTGGGTCCCTTGGCTGTGACGATGCCCGTAACGTTGGACACAGCCTGCCCGTTGTACTTGGACAAAAACCGATCGCCGTTGATTTCACCGATGCTCAGGGCCGAGGCACCGGAAAACAGAGCCGTGGCGAGGCAGGAGAGTACGGTGTTCGGCTTCATCTTGTCTCGGTGACGCACAATAACGTCGGGCTGTGGACGTGGGCTCTATTCGTCCCCTTGGGATGGAATGCAGACCGCGGCCCTATATACACACGCAGAGTTCAACCCAGACTCCCAGTCACGACGCGCGACTACACTCGCAGCTTGGCGGCCCGGTTGGATCTGTGAGGGCCTCCCACCCCATGCGCGTCTCTATCGGGCTGCGGAGATGAGAGTGGACACAGGGCGGCCATGCGCTCGCGTCCAAATGGCCTGGCTGTCGTCTCTATAGGCCGCCCCCAGTCTGGGCGTGCCCCCCGGCGTAAATTAGGGTCGGGTGTCGGGCAGCCAGTCGTATGGGCCAACCCGGGGCACGTTGGCGACTGGGCGAACGACGTGACACGGCTATACCGACGGACTCTAGCCCGTATAGGAGGGTGCTATACAGCTGCCGTGTTTAGCGGCAACGTATCCGTGTCCAAGCATGCTCGTCCGCCAGCTTCCTTGTCCGAGTATAGCCACCCCAGACATCTATGTGGAGCTGTGACTCGTTTACCTGCCGCATCCCTCCAGTTCACCGTCACTCTAGCCGTGCTATCGCCTGCGCGTCTTTGCCCTTGCCCGGAAATCGAAGGTGACCGTCCAGCCATTGCGAAGCCCCGGCTGTAGTCGACTTGGCAACTGTCTTGGCACTTGATGTCTTGCGGCTCCTCCTCACGGAGCACCAGTTCTTAACATCCAGAGGGACTGTGGTTCGCACTCGATTCGCTTCGGAGTCTTTGTTGTGTAAAATCGAATTCGTGGTGTAGGCTACTTGCTTAGGGACTTACCCGGGGCACTCCTGGTATGTAGCATCAATGTTCGGAATTGGCCACAATTGCTCCATCCCTACTTAAGTACCTATATGCATGTAAGTAATTACCTACTTAAGTACATAGGTCCTATACCTATCTCTATATCAAGAGGAGGCTCCCAGGCATACCAACCATCCAGGACTGGGACGCTTGCCAGAGTCCTCGACAAGGCACAGTCCACAATACCGAATCATACTGAAGTTGCTGTGGATCCTGGTCGCGGGGTTGGTTATTTGGACCTGAGTCCAAGCTCTTTACACGTGGGCCTGGAGACGCTGGAACCTCTGTTTGTTTTATCGAAAGAACCTCTCACTCTCTGTATTGTCTACATCTTGACTATCGTAAATAGAGCACCTAGTACTATTCAGATCGCATGTGAAGTAAAGCGCTCTCGTCGTTGGCTTGGATCCGGCTGGGACCCGACTTCAGCCGCAACACCGCCCGTGATGGCTTCATGATTCAAACTACCCCTTCAACGTTGACATGACTGATTTAGTTGCAACATCTGCCGATAAGGTGGAGTTACATGATTTCGAACATACGGAATGTCTTTTTCTTTTATCATGGGAGCCGTAGTGTTGGTGAAACCTGTGTTACAAGTGATCATAATTATTGGCATCTCGGCCTTAAGGTTGACAAACCGCAAGTCATACGTTGCCTTCTCTCCTAGTCACGGGATCCGTGGCTTCGAGGTGGTGACCTCACCGCGGAATCCAAAAGCAGCCTACACTACCGAAAGACTTCCAAAGAAGGACTTCTCCAGTGGGTGTATTCGTAAGTAATCAGCAGTCTCATGTACATCGGCTTTGGGCTCATCAGCGAGACCGCAATATATTCGAGCAGGGCTCTCATTTCGCATGGAATGCGGCTTTCACTGGGCCGCATGTCTCCAGCCTGGCTCCTAATATTGGCACAGCGACTGCCGTTTCTACTTTGTACCGAGAACGGATTATCGTGAGATGTGTACCCCGGCGTCATCCGGCATCCCGGCCCGGTACCGGAGTCAGCATCACGCGCCATTACATTCTTCTCAACGGGAAGAATGCCAACTGGGGGGGATCATATCCAAAGGAGCCGGCCAAAACCGGAGATGGGGTTTATTGCTGTTGCGGTACGGCGCATACGATGCTGGAGTGAGACTCTTGCGCCTGGTCACTGTGGATCACTCGTTCGTCTCACAAGAGAACCTTGCCCGGAAGGCCAAAACCAACAATTGATCGACGGCATAGCCCCCGACTGACGGCACGCTTGGCTATTTATGTCATCCGCTCACTGCGGTCCCCAGTCGGTGTAGACATACATGCTCGTGGCACATATGGCATGCCATGAACATGTTGGATCTCGTGCGAATGCCCCGGTTCCGCCGTGGTTATCATCACATCAAAGCGGGCTTCGAACGGGAATTATGGTGGATTCATGGTATACAGCTCTTGCTCACAAAAGGAACTCGATTGAGCTAGAAATCACTGCGCTCAACCACGCGACTCTCCTTGTCTTAGATATACACGGGCCACCACCGTCACATCCCCAGCAGCGACTCTTCTATTCAACAGCCAGGTTCGACTACCATCGATTACGACTTCTCCAGGTCGGCGATGATCTTCTCACCCTTCGCCTGGGCAGAGGCGAAGTCACCAACCATGTAGAAGGCACCCTCGGGCAGGTTGTCACCCTCACCGTTCAGGATAGCCTTGAACGAGTTGATGGTGTCCTTGAGGTCGACCAGCTTGCCCTCAATACCAGTGAAAACCTGGGCAACGGTGAAGGGCTGCGACAGGAAACGCTGGATCTTACGGGCACGCTCGACGGTCAGCTTGTCAGCCTCCGACAGCTCGTCCATACCCAGAATGGCAATGATATCCTGGAGGGACTTGTACTCCTGGAGGATCTGCTGGACGCGAGTGGCGATGTCGTAGTGCTCCTGGCCGACAACACGGGGGTCGAGCATACGAGACTTGGAGTCAAGGGGGTCGACAGCGGGGTAGATACCCAGCTCGGAAATACCACGGGACAAGACAGTGGTGGCGTCCAAGTGGGCGAAGGTGGTGGCGGGGGCGGGATCAGTCAAATCGTCAGCGGGGACGTAGACGGCCTGGACCGAGGTAATGGAACCCTTGTTGGTCGTGGTAATACGCTCCTGCATACCACCCATATCAATGGCGAGGGTGGGCTGGTAACCGACGGCAGAGGGGATACGACCCAGCAGGGCGGACACCTCGGAACCGGCCTGAGTGAAGCGGAAGATGTTGTCGATGAAGAGCAGCACATCCTGACCCTCCTGGTCACGGAAGTACTCGGCGATGGTGAGACCGGTCAGGGCGACACGGGCACGGGCTCCCGGGGGCTCGTTCATCTGACCGAACACCAGGGCCACCTTGGACTCGCCATCAAGCTGAATGACCGAGGTCTCCTGCATTTCGTGGTACAGATCGTTACCCTCACGGGTACGCTCACCGACACCGCAGAAGACGGAGTAACCACCGTGGGCCTTGGCGATGTTGTTGATAAGCTCCTGGATGAAGACGGTCTTGCCGACACCGGCACCACCGAACAGACCAATCTTTCCACCACGGGCGTAGGGGGCCAGCAGGTCGACGACCTTGATACCGGTAACGAGAATCTCGGCAGAGGTGGACTGGTCAGTGAACTCCGGGGGGTCGGCGTGGATGGGCAAGAACTTGTCGGACTTGACGGGGCCACGCTCGTCGATGGGGTCACCAGTGACGTTGATGATACGGCCCAGAGTGCCGGCACCGACGGGGATTGTGATGGGAGCGCCAGTGTCGGAAGCCTTGGCGCCTCGGACGAGACCCTCGGTACCTGCTTCTCGTCAGCGGGCGAATGCGCGACTAAGGATTCTGCGAGGGCCACGTACCGTCCATGGCAATGCAGCGGACGACATTCTCACCCAGGTGTTGCTGTGGAGGGGTGATTAGCGCGGGAGAGGCAGGAGGGGGGAAGCTCTGGGAGCTGTCGGGAGCTTACGGCGACCTCCAGCACCAGCTTGTTGCCCTGGTTGTCGGTCTGCAGGGCGTTCAGGATGGGAGGGAGCTTGGCCGTGTCGAACTTGACTGCAGCGGCGGGTCAGCACAGAGTCCGGGGGTGCGTGGAAGCTCGATGGAGCTTGGGAAATGGCGGTATACTGACCGTCCACGACGGCACCGATGACCTGCAAAGTCGGATGTGGTTAGCTCGGGCCACCTCTCAATTTTTGAAGGGCGGCGGCGGCGGCGGGCCAACCAGCCAGCCGAGCTCTCCCCCCCTCCAAGCTCCCCCAACTCACCTGGTAAATCTTGCCATCGCCAACGCTGTTTGTGCTCGCCAGCCGGCTGCTGAGGGGGAATCTGAAGGCCGAGGGTTTCACAGTGCGGCGGGCGCCGGCTGTGAAGGTCGGGCGGGCCGCTCGAGCGAAGGAGGAAATGCCGCTGGGTGCGGGCAAAGCGGGTTAGCGGAAGCCCAATTGGAAGCAATTGGGAACGCGGGGGGCAGAGCAAGGCGTCTACGTACCTCTTGAACATCTTGAGAGATGACAAGGAGCGAATTGAGGATGGGAGTGGAGGTGGGTGATGAAGCTTGGGGGAGGGAAGGAAAATCGGGAGAGTGAGAGGTCTTTCGCTCGAAAAACCTCAACAGCCCAGATGAAGGTTGCCGAAGCAAAGTGGAGCAACCGTCTTTCCCAGTTCCCTCTCGAACAAATTTGTCCTAGCGGCTGGCTGCACGTGATCGGCACAAACGCACTTTCCAGCGCTTTGGCTGCATAAACCGGCTTAGGTGCATATTTCTGAGAGGGCTTCGGTCGGCCAAAGACGGAAGGGCCGTCCCAAAACCCAAGCGACGGCCGGGATGGGCTCCCGCTCCAGCTCCCGCTTTCAGCTCCAGCTCCAGCTCCAGCTCCAGCTCCAGCGGCGGCGGATCTGGGCCACCACCTCGGGTGTGTGTGTGTGTGTGTGTGTGTGTGTGTGTGTGTGTGTGTGTGTGTGTGTGTGTGTGTGTGTGTGTGTGTGTGTGTGTGTTTGTGTTTGGGTGTGTATATGTGTGTTTGTCCATCCATCTATCTATCTACCCATGCCTGCCTGCACGGGCCCCCCGGATTGACCTTCAACAAAATCGATAGGATCGGGTGTCAGTCATATGGGATGGGTCTTCCCGGCCTGGGATAGAGAACCACCAATATGGATGCCGGGCAATGAATGGATGACCTGAGGGCTTGGAAACTCACAAACCTACCTACCTCCTGCTTGTGAGGAAGATACCTACTAACATCCATGGATACATCATAATCACCTACCTGTGCTCTTACATAAGGTAGGTAGGCACATCCCTGTGCTTACTTCAGTACCCGGAACGCCAGGGAATTGGGTTGCTCTCGCCTTTGCTAAATGCAGCAGTGTTCAGCCGCTGGCACATAGCCACGGGCCCGTCCAGCTCGATGTAAAGTTACCTAGTACACACCCTCCAACATAAGTAAGTCATGTTAGTACTTAACTTCCACCAAGGAGCCCTGTACTTACTGAGTTAGGTACCTACACGTATGTACGTACAGCATACATATGCACTCGCAATGGTGGATAGCAAGCAACGAATTTCATGCTCGATTCACATCCGACTGCGGCTACAAAAGAGGTACTTGACCGCGGCAGGCGACTGTTGATGGCGTCCCGTCGCGGGTCAATGCAGGACTGCACACCACCAGATACTCGAAATTTCTACGCTCGTCAGGGATGCATCCATCTGGCAAGCCGTGAAGGCATCCGATGGGGGCAAACCAGGATGGGCACCTTTTCGGAACTATCTATACCTGGGCCAATACATACCTACATGTGTACCTATGTGCTTAGATATTTGCATTATCGCAGACACAGGGCCACCAAGTCTTGAGTACATGGATACTCCGATAACTACATAGTTACCTTACCTAAGGTTGTTGTTGTTGACTGGCGCCCCATTCCTCATGCACCGTGGGGGGGTTTGGTTGGGGGTGGGTGGAGGGGTTGGTTCTGAGGACTTTGAAATCCAATCCATCATACCTGGGCCTTTTATGGAACCTCTTTTTACCACAGCGCCGGGGCTAACGTCAATTTAGAGCCAGGGGGGACACGCGGCAAGGGCACCACCGAAACGCCAAGGCACGGGCATATCTTCGTACCTCGATGGCATCCCATCTTATCGGTGCTTTATTGCAAGACCAGGACGTCCCATCTCTTGTTGAATGTTGTAATCATAATTCTCCGCCGTGCTAGGTTGGAAACCTCTCTCTCCTCCCCTCCAACACCAAACGAGCTTCTGGGATGCCCGATGACCCATTGAGAGGCTCGCCGCATCACACCGTCTCTCCCTCATCCGTGGTCGAAGCAGCCATGGTGCAGTAGAGGAAGCCGAACAAGACGACGCCGCCGCCGACTCGCCGCCGAAGTAGCCAGCGCCGCCAGCGCGCCCCGTTCGCCTGTCCAGCTGCCCTCCTGTCCCCCACCTCCCCTGGGGTTGAGGTGTCGCTCGCCGCATTCCTTTACCTCCGACGCGCGCCCGCAAAAACGCCCCGTCTTCTGTCCCTTCGCGACCCGTGATGGCGCATTCAACCACATCTGGCTCCTACTCCCGGGATGCCTCAACGTCGCGCGCGACTGCCAAATCAGCCGGCGCTGATGGCAGCGCCGACTCGGGGCTCGAGAAGTTCCCCGACCACGTCGACTCCCCCATGTTCACCAGCGGCAACGGTGTCGGCAGCTCCTCGACAAGTCCCGTCCCCGGTCTGAACATCTACGCGAACGGTATCGGCGGCTCGTCCAACCCGGTCGCCGACCGATGGGCACCCAGAAAAGGGTCGAGGTCGATACGATGGGGCCAGACAGAGCAGCCGCCCGGCGGCTTCTATGCGCCTGGCGGCACCCGCCATGGGAGGCAGAAGAGCATCAGCGAAGCCTTCCGGAGCATCAGAGGGAGGAATGGCAGCGTCAGCCAGAATGCCCAGGAGCTTGCGGGTGCCCTGCGAGCGCCCGTTTCTTACAGCCTCATCGTAAGTCTTGTACCTCGAGCTCCTGCATCCTTGTCACGCCCCGGGGCGCTGACCTTAGCCCGTAGATTCTCTGCGTTATGTGGTATACCTCATCCGCCCTCACCAACACGTCGTCTAAATCGATCCTCAACGCATTTGACAAACCGGCCACCTTGACGCTGGTCCAGTTCTTCCTGGTGGCCTTCTACTGTATTACCTTGTCGTGGCTGGCCTCGGTCTTTCCCGAACTGCGCAACTGGATACCCGCGCTGCGCCATCCCATCCGCTACCCCTCGCGCGATGTCGTGATGACCACCCTTCCACTGGCCGCTTTCCAGATCTGCGGACATCTTCTGAGCGCTGCCGCCACCTCCAAGATCCCCGTGTCCCTCGTCCACACCGTCAAAGGCCTCTCGCCCTTGTTCACCGTGCTCGCCTACCGCCTCATCTTCGACATCCGCTACCCGACGGCGACCTACTACTCGCTTGTGCCGCTCACTATGGGTGTGACACTCGCATGCTCTGGAAAACACAAGTTTGGAGGCGAGATGCTTGGGCTCATTTATGCCTTCCTGGCCGCCATCATATTCGTCACGCAGAACATCTTCTCGAAGCAACTCTTCAACGAATCGGCCAAGGCCGAAGCCGACGGACACTCGTCCAAATCGCGGAAGCTCGACAAGCTGAACCTCCTGTGCTACTCGTCGGGCATGGCCTTTCTGCTGACGGTGCCCATTTGGTTTTGGAGCGAGGGCACTGGCCTGATCCGTGACTTCTTCTCGGACGGCTCGCTGGACCTGAAGAATGGACCGAACTCGATGGACCATGGCCGCCTCTTCCTCGAGTTCCTCTTCAACGGAACCTTTCATTTCGGCCAAAACATTCTGGCCTTTGTCCTCCTCTCGATGGTTTCACCCGTAACATACTCGGTGGCCTCGCTCATCAAGCGGGTGTTCGTTATTGTCGCGGCCATCATCTGGTTCCGCAGCCCCACGACGAACCTACAGGCCGTCGGCATCGCCCTGACCTTCCTCGGTCTGTACTTGTACGACCGGTCCAACGAGAGCAATAAGGCAGACCGCCGCGCCCGCCTTCTAAGCCAGAGTGGGGAGAAGGCCCGGCCGTTATTGCCACTGAATACCAAGGAGACCGCGGGGCAGAGCCTCGGTGGACCTGTGTTTCAAAGCCCCGCTCCGTTGTCAAGCGGGCTCAACTCGTATGCGTATACCAATGGGCACAACGCGCTGGCCCACAGCGGTAACGACGATTCCAAGAAGAATGACGCAAACGGGGGTGGGCGACAGAGGGGCAATAGTAATGCCGCCTGGCTGGCGCCTGGTACGCGGCAGGAAGACACCTGGAAATTCCATGACCGGATGCATCCGCCCCAGATGAAGGTCAATTGACGGGGCCCAGGTTGCTGAGAAGAGACGAGCAGCCAAGACCACGCCGCAGAGGCTCATGCATGAAAAGAAAACCAGCAGAGTCGGGGGCAGACTGAGAGGTCGTCCCGCTTTTTGGTTGACTGATCGGGTGATGCCCATCCTCTCTGCACCTTACAGGTTGCTAGACAGCTGGTGCCGTGTCGAAAGAGCCCCCGCCAAGCGGCCGTGGCCTGGAGCGTGTCCTTGCACTTGGGATATGGTCGCCCCTCGGAGGAGGTGCGCACACTTTCCGACTTTGACAGCCCATACGACGGCGTCGTTTTGTACCAATAGTTGGCCTTGCACGCAGGCAGACAGACCTTGTATAGAAAATCCCACTCAGATGGGAGTAGGTTAGGAGCAAGTCCTACATACCTCATATAGGTCAAAGAAACGACGCGACGCCAGCGACACCTCATGATATATTGGGGTTGCATGGCATAGGTGAGTGAGTAGTAGGTTAGTACCTATGTCATGTAGGTAGATACTAATGTACTTTATGTACATAAGTAAACTACTGTCTAGGTACACAAGTACACAAATATGTATGCAACTATGTAAAGTGAGTCTCGTCTTACAGGGTGTCAAATCTAGCACGGTAATCGATGAACTGCACGAGTACATACCTATGTACTTGGGTATAGATGTTAACTAAACTTCCATGTGCTGTATCATTTCGGCCTGCGCGATACAGCTTCACGTGCGTGGCACTCAGGTTTCTCGAATACCATCCATTCGTCCATCCATAGTAACTTCTATGGATGCTCTCTGTAGCGGGTCCCACAATATGGGATGTGTAAGCCCGTCCATGGTCGATCACCTATGAAAGACAGCAGGTACCTCCCCTGCACGTTTAGGCTGTGAAGGTACCGGCTCGGTCAACCTGCACCACCCTGGTACATCAATGCAACCACGAGCTCCTCCTGTAGGCCCATTCTCTTTTTTCGGTCGCGTAAAGCTTGCCTGTCCGCCAGCCGAGCCCGCCAGGCTGGCTCACCTTATTTCTTGCATTCATACCTCGGAGTAGGGCGACCATCGTCCACCATCGAAACCGCGCACTGCACTTCGCGTCATCGCCCTCCGGCACACCCACGGCACCTTTGTTTGACCGGGCCATCGGAGCGAAGCGCTGCGCGGTATTGCCATCGCCACCATGGCTGCCCCCCAGATGTCCAAGAACCAGCGGCGGCGCGCAAAGAAGAAGGCCGACAAGCAGGCTAAACCGCCGCAGGTTGGTTGCCTCCTGTCCACCGAACCGCACTCCATGTGCTGACCCTTTGCCAGGAAACAGCCCAAGATGATGCCGGGGCACCCGACGGGGAACAGCCTGGCGACGAAGCTGTGAAGTCGGAAGGCGACGCGACGAATGGCCAGCCAGCGCCCGGCGCAGCCGACACGGCGGCCCAAACCGACGCGCCCGCTCCAGAAATCGTCTTCGACATTGACAACGACGACCCGGCATTCGCCATGTACAAGCACATCTTCAACAAGTTCGGTGCCACGAGGGAAGAAGACGACATTGCCAAGGAAGCAAATGCCGGCAACCAAGGCGAGGTGTTCTTCGACGACGACGACGAGATCCCCGACGAGGAGGACGAATCGGCCAACCCGAACCGCATGTCCAAGAAGAAACGGAAGATGCTCAACAAGCTGTCTATTGCCGAGCTCAAGGCCCTGGTCAAGAAGCCCGAAGTCGTTGAATGGCATGATACCTCCTCGTCGGATCCTCGGTTGCTCGTACAGATCAAGGCCCAGAGGAACGTCGTGCCCGTGCCGGCGCACTGGTCTCTGAAACGCGAATACCTGTCGTCAAAACGTGGTATCGAAAAAGCGGCCTTTAAGCTTCCCAAGTTCATCGCCGACACCGGCATCGCCGAAATGCGCGACGCTGTCCTCGAGAAACAAGCGGAGCAGAGTCTCAAACAGAAGCAGCGAGAGCGCGTTCAGCCCAAAATGGGCAAGCTCGACATTGATTACCAGAAGCTCTACGATGCTTTCTTCCGCTTCCAGGAAAAGCCCACCTTGACGCGCTTTGGCGAGGTCTACTACGAAGGCAAGGAGTACGAAACGGACTTGAGGCATCTCCGACCCGGAGAGTTGAGCGACGGCCTTAAGGAGGCGCTTAGCATTCCCCCCGGGGCTCCGCCGCCTTGGCTGATCAACCAGCAACGGTTTGGGCCCCCGCCCTCTTACCCATCGATGCGCATTCCCGTAAGGCATAACCATCACCCGCTCTCTCCCCCGGGCGCCCTCCCCCATCTGCGCCAAAATACTGATTTGATGACCAGGGTCTGAACGCCCCGATCCCCGCCGGAGCACAATGGGGCTTCAATCCCGGAGCGTATGGCAAACCTCCCGTGGACGAGTACAACCGGCCCTTGTTCGGGGGTGATATCTTTGGCATCATGCAGCCAACCCAGAACGCACCGCCCAGCAGCGAACCGGTGGAGCGCACGCTGTGGGGCGAGCTCCAACCGCCCGAGGAGGAATCGGAAGAGGAGGAGGAGGATGAGGAGGAGGACGACGACGAGGAAGACGAAGATATGGGCGCCGGCTTGCAGACACCCTCGGGCATGGAGACGCCCGGCGGTATGGCGAGCAGTGTGCCAACAGAGTACGGCACTCAAACGGAGTCTGTCGCGGGCGAGATGGACCTCCGAAAGAACAGACGCGGCTACGAGACCGAGGACAGCTCGCACCCGCGCTCCGCCTACACCGTCATCCCCGAGCGGCAAGCACGCGCCGAGGGCTTCTTCGGCAGCGACCGTGCTTACGATCTCAGCAAAGCGGGCGCTCGCGGCGACATGCGCGTTCTTGGCCAGGACGACGACCGAGGCCAGAAGCGCAAGAAACCGGGCGATGTTGACGTTGCCCTGGACCCCGAGGCTTTGGGCGAGGGCATAGGCAAGGAGGAGATACGGAGACAGTACGAGGAGAGCAGCCGTGAGGCGGGCCCTGGGGCGCAGTGGAGGAGAGAAGAAGGCCTTGAGGAGATGATTGCCAACGAGAGCCGGAAGAGGCTCAAGCGAGATGAGGAGCGGAGGGAAGAGAAGAAGAAGTACAAGTTTTAAGCTGCCGCTGGCCCGGTACTAGGGCAGTGGCACTGTACACATAATTCATCACGGCATACGTGCGGCATAGTTGCTTTCAAAGGGGCCTTTTCATATATAGTGTGTGATCACCGGAGTGCGCTACCCGGCGCTCCCCGGCGCCCTCCTCGTATAATATGTACTTGATGAACCGCGTACTCAAATCAACCTTCGGACGTGCACATTGTGGGCGACTACGCACGTCTCCGCCGCAGTATCTCTCTCTCTGCCCCCCTCCGCCTGTTTCTTGGTATGCAGTTGCTATGGAAAACCATGGGAACATAGTCTCTGACGGCTGTTTTACCACGCCGCGGGTCCTGTAGGGATACTGGCGGCGTGGTTCATCAGTTGACGACTCCGTGTTTGGTCAGGAGGTGATATGTAGCTGCCTTGGACAGCTCGCCGAGTGGTACGCCGAGCTTCTGTGGCCCAGTCGCTCCTCCTGACCAATTCATCACCGGCTGTCCGCGCTCACTCAGCCTAGCAACGCAGGGCGGGAGGATACGGGGGAAAATCCATAGACCCGTTGTCCAATTTGCCTGGTTGAGGCCCCTTATGGTGGCCTGCTTCCACGTTGACGACGCTCAAGCAGATGCAGTTGGCGCATAAGGGGCGCAGGTAAGCAAAAACTAGTTCATTTCGTCGTGCGGGGTGCGAGAAGCGTGAGTGGCCAGGCAGTCCGGCGGACTGCGCTGCCGTTGTTCGTAGTGCTGTGGCTCCGGGACCTGTAGGCCTTCGCTGGGCCGGAGTCGCGATCAGCCCTGCCACCGAGTCCCGATCCGTGTCGTTGTGTTGTCATGGGGTGCCGCTGGCGGGCAGCTAAGCCCCTGACGCGCCGATTTTCCTCTTTTTACGGGGGCCGTCCTGGCTCTTCTTGATGCTGTCCACGATGTCCTCGTCGTCGTCGTCCAGGCCCAGCAGCTCGTCGTCGGCGTTGGCGTAGGCGGGGGCAGGGTTGTTGGCCTGACTCGGGCCGGGGTCGTCTTTGCCCTGGTTTTTGAGCACGGCATCGTCGTCGGGCTGAAAGGCGCGTCTCATCTCTTTGATCAAGATGCGTTTGTCGATCATGGTTTTCACCCTGCCCAGGTATTGCGGATGGCGGCGCAGCGAGAACTCAAAGTCGTCGAACTTGAGCTTTTGGCGGTTGGCGTACTGGGCGTGCTGGCTGGCCTCGAAACACACGCCTTCGAGGAACTCGGTCATGACTTCGTCCATAACGCGGACGGTCTCCGGGAGAGGACTGGGCACATCGCCGTAGGCGTAGAGAAGGGCAGAGACTGCAGGGAGCGCGCCGTGTCAGACGGGAAAATGGCGCGCAAGGTGAGAGAGGAACAGCAGATGCTGCTTGTTTGCTTACTGTCTTTGGCCGGGAAGGTCTCCTTGCCAACGTTCTTGCCCGCGCGCGCGCGAGGCTCCATCTTGGGTCGATGGTTGATGCAGGTCGAAGATGGATGTTGGTGGATCACGAGGAAAGGCTGCAGTTGATGACGAGCGCGTGGTCGGGCGGAGGAATGGTTGATATCATCAAGGATTCAAGTGCTGAGCTGAGCGGGCGTGGCCTGCCTGCTCCAGCATGGAAGTTCGAGTGAGGATATTGGATGTAGAATGTGGTAGTAGGTACCTGGCAGCCATAGGTACCCCAGTTGGAGGGGTCTTCAATCGCTAGCTGGCCTTTGGGTTGGTTGGTTAGTACTAAGGTACATGGGATGTAAGGATGTCCGTTCAGATCCCACCTGTAACTGGGGCTCCAACAACAACTTCCACACCTTACGTAGCCCCGTCAGTGGAAGCTGGCCATTCCCTCCCATTCTAACCTGGAGGTCCAAGAACCACCGACGACGCATTGCGACAGCCTCTCCCCCCCAACCCCCCCCCAACCCTACGTGCGACGCCTTCCCCGCGCATGACCGGCAACGTGTGTCGCCACCGAACAAAGCATTCCCTCCCGATTCAAGCAGTGGGCGACCAAGCGAGACCCCCCCGGCCGGCAAGATGGTGAGTCGCCTGGCCCCGATCGCCGGCATCCCGTGCCATCTCGGCTGAGGCAGGGCCACGGGGTCGATGGCTAACGCCGAGGACACATGCAGTCTGCGCTCTTCAATTTCCAGTCGCTTCTCCTCGTCATCCTCCTCCTGATCTGCACGAGCACCTACGTCCACGCCATCTTCCCGACCTTCATGAACAACCACAAGCAAGGGTACGTCTCCATCGCGCCGCCCGCCCTCCCCCGGTTTCGCACGCGCGTGCGCTGACTCCGGATTTGGCCAGGCTCATGGGAATCTTCTGGAAAGCCGCCCGGATAGGAGAGCGACTGAGCCCCTACATCAGTCTTTGCTGCGTCTTCATGGCCGTACGTGACCAGTCAACGACTGCACTTCTTTTGCTCGCACGGCGGTCCTTTCTAACTACGCACACGTGCACAGGTCTCCATGATGATCGGGAGTTGAGGGAGAGGCTAAGCGCATGCTTGGTTTTCGGACCGTATTGTGTGCCTCTCACTGTGTCTTTGCGAACGACCCAGCGGGTGTTTGAGGGCGCCGTGTCCTCATCTGGTTGGTCTCGGGCCGGACCCTCGGGACCTTACGGTAGACGGCCCCGGATAACAACATTGCAAGCTTGAATCGAGCCCCTATTCCTAGCTTCTACGACTCGGCCGCTGGTCAGGTGTCGGTTTGTCAGGGCGGATGCGGCGCGGGTCACGCCCACGCCGCAAGGCACCGAGTGGAAAGGGACGTCTTGGGCGCCTCGGTTGGCCAGGAGGTAGCATGAGACGACCGCCGCCGTGAGTGTCTCCCGGCCGTCGTCGCTTGCCGCTTTCGGGCAATGGCATGTCGGTTCCCGGTCCATACCGGGGTGGCCATCCCGCACAGAAAGTGGTTTACCGGACCAACGGCGTGGAATGTTCCGCACAAGATGTCGGCTATGTTTCAATGTCGACTGGCTGGGCAGTGCCAGCATTTGACGCAGTTTGTTCATCACATATTGACCATCTGTTTTCTCTTTCCGGGCGCGAATACATCATCGAATGTAGTCCGCATTCCATATGACTGCTTTCCCTGGCCTGCGGTTGCCCCCAACGAGGCAACGTTCATATCACCCTGGCCGGCGCGACGCACCGACTCTATAATTATCGCATTCTTCATAGACGAAAAGGCAATGCAAACAGGGGCTTACGCTTTGGGTTTGAACCAATGCCTTGCCCGATTAGAAGTAGGGGGGAGCACCCAGGTAAATCTCAGCAGTCACACGGCGGCATATCGACTTAGTCGCGGCCTGAACGGGAAAAACTGAAGCTCGACCCTTGCCTCGCGGAAACTCCAACAAAGCCGAGAGTATGGTCGGCATGGGCATACGGCAGGTCGCAATGGTTCCCTCATGAGGGATCCCGTGGATGCTGGCAAGATGTAATCCAGGCCCGGCCCGGTCTCGTCTGGGCTGGCCATGGCAGGTGGGTGATGAAAGACGCAAAGCGAGACGGCGAGAGGCCCATCTCATCATGATATTGGACGCTGGTCATGACTTGCCATGGCCCGTTGGATGACCAGGTTGGGCCGAAGTCGTCTGTCCCCGAGGCCCTACGACTGGTGCTGATGACGGCATCCGCGTCGTCCGTGACAAAACAGTCGCGCGGGTCCACTCCCGAACACCTGGGCCACAGAGGGCGGCGTGTGCATGCGCGAGCTGGATCCGTTACTCCTGCACCCTTACGTGGTGCAAGCGGCATGGGGAGCAGGCATTCGCATCCGGCACGATAGCCAGGGAGGCATTCACCGCAGAGCGATGGATCTGCGGCGAAGTGGGACCCCGTAAGTCGTGCTCCCTGGGGACGTAGGCACTTGTTTGTAAACGGAGTGGTTCTGGCATCGCACGGCGGGTTACGAGGGGCGGCCGCGGGGCCAAAATAGAGAGCGGGAGGCTGGTTCGCGTTCCTCGCCCGCATGAAGCCTGGCGGCCTAGCGGTCAGGAGTCGTCGTAGCGGCCGGCTCTTTGTCTCATCTCCACACCCCCCCGGAGATTGTCCGATATCTGCACAGCCAGACCCTTTTACCTCAGGTGACCCCGATCGAGGCAGACTCGGCCGTCCCAGCTCATGCGGTCGAACCCGACCCGAAGACCGGTGTTTACTGTAGAGCCAGCGCGCCCAAGCCCGCCCAGGGTGACACAAGCCAGGGATGGATGGATGGAGCAGGGCCCGGCGCCCACGAGCAGACACGCAGCGTCTCGTCTTCGGAGGCAGCGACCAGCCGGGTCGAGACTGGCGGCGACGGCGGCGGTCGTGGTGAGGGGGGATGGAATGGGCAGGCGAGCTGCCGAATACGGACGCGTCTACATACATGGGCGGTGGCTACGTGAATCCGTGGAAGTGGGAGGCGGCATTCACGGCGGCAATACCTACCGCTTGCTAGCTACACATCCTCGGCCATTGGGCCCCGTCTCTAGAGAGGTTGTATGATGTACGGGCTGCCTGGTCGCCTGTGGGTGGCAAGTGACCCCCCACCTGGTAACCCGTGAGAAAGCCAGCGTGTGCGTGCGAGCCGGAAGAGCTACAGGCGGCAGGTGACGAAGGAGACGGGGGGGAGACGGGGAACCAGAGTGGGAGAGTGGGAGAGTGGGCAGTCGACCAGACGGCGGCCGTGGCCCGCCCGTCCCTGGAATGGAGCCCACGCAGACCGGCATGTTGTGCGAGTAAACTGGGTATCGTGCATGTCGTGGCAGCAGGGGCGCTCCGTCACTCAGTACGTGGCTCTGCATAGCGGCTAGGCGCAGCAGGTTCGGAGGAGCTGCGTGCAGAGAGTGGGAGAGAGAGAGAATGGCGGTAGGCCGGCCGCACAATGGGCAATAACAACAAAGGTTGGAACGGTTGGAAAGACGTCGGCGGCCCATACCAAAGCAGAAGGAGACCTGTACCTGTGCGGACGGCGGGACTGGACGAAGTGAAGCGGTCTGGCTGGTCTGATGGACCCCCAATGCATCGGCGGCGCGTCAGAGAGGAGATCCGGGCCGGGGATGGAAGGAATCCACGAAGCTTCTAGTCTCTTGGCAACAGGACCAGGGGGGGAGGGGGAAAGCAGGTGGTGGTTCGTATCGCTCGATACGTACCTCAGATCCACGGATGTCCACGTATCGGGTTAAGGAAGCCCCGTTTGCCCGGCCCCCATATTCTATGGACGCCTCTTACAGTAGTCGGGTCCCCTCTGTGCTTTCTTTCTGCATGTCTGTGGGTGTTGGTGTGTCGGGTCTGTGTCTGGGTGGGTGGAAGGAAGTCGGACCAGCCGGTCTTACAGCGACGTCGGTCCGGCTTGCTAGTCGGGTTCTGCAGTACCTAGCAGTAGTGTCGACGTAGGCGAGTGTACTTGCTTGGATGGATTAGGAGTGGTGAAAAAGCACGACTGGCTAGGTGAAACCGTTCATTAGCTGATGTAGAAGGGGGGGGCTTCTGGCGCCAGGGCATGCCGATGCACATTTTGGCACGCCGCCACTATCGCCGCCGCCGCCGCCGCCGCCGTCGGTTGCTAGCAGTCATGCGAGCGCGCAGGAAAGCGAGAGAGGGAAGGGGGCGAGGGGGGTTGGGGAAGAAAGAGAGACATTCAGACAGCGGCTCGAGTGGTTCGAGTGCCACCTACCTTACCTAAGTAGGCACCTACATCCTCTACCTACGTAGAGGTACCTAGGCCATCCATCCATGGTACGGTCATCCATCCACGCGAACAGCCGGTCCGCATGGCGCCCTTTGCTCTTACCCCCATCGGGGCACTGGAGGACGGCGAGGACGGCGAGGACGGCACGATCTTGTAGTTAGTTAATCGTAGACCTCGGGTTTGACTTGGGTTGGCCATCGGGCGCTCCAGTTTCCAGTCTTGCAGCATGTTGACGCTTAGCGTTGCCTCAAGAGCAACTCCAGACGCCGCCCCAGTGGGTACTCGGCAGCCCGGGCGGCCACTGGTGCCACGTCCCGACTGGCCTCTGCAGTTTTTTTTTTCTTCCCCTTCCTTTGCCTCCCTTTCACGGTGGCGGTGCCGTACGTCGGTCGCTGTCGTGGTGGGTTCCTGCCGGGTGGGCGAGCGGGTGGTTTGTTTGTTTGTTTGTTTCTCTTGTTCCCTATTGTTGTCGGCGGGACGGGTAGGTGGGTGTTTGCGCATGTCGTCGTGCCTCGTAGAATTGGGAATCCATCCAAGCCATTGCCCCGACGTTCGCAGCCGTCTCTCCCGCCCTACAGCATACTTACAGGGCGGACGTGTGGCCCCGAAGGCGAAGGCTCGGTCGAAGGCCTCGCTCGTAATTACAAAGACCAGCAGCACTTGCCATTCCCGTCGGCGCCCCAAAGTACTTAAGCGAGGAAGCAATCAATACCCGCTCGCAGGCTCGCGCCTCACCTTAGCCCGCCCACCTCACCTCGCCCCCGAACGGCCGAGGCACGGCGGGTTCCTGGCCTTGGTCACAAGGGCAGCCCTGTTGATGCCGGACCATCTCGCACAAGGGACTTGAGAAGACGAATTGGCTACCTAGACCAGACATGGCCGACTCCACCGGGCACGTTGACGGACCATGGCTCGTGGCTCACGGGCCAGGGCCAGGGCAGGGCCCATGGGGATCGGCAATGGGTCACGGCGCTGGGCGCGGCGATGGGGGCTCGCCCCGAAGGGTGTGGTGTTTCCGATGGTCGCGTTGCGCCCACGCTGTTGCGGTGCGGTGCGGTTCTGCGCTGCGCTGCGCTGTCCCAAGCCGTCCCCTCGCGTCGGGGCCATGGCTGGCGTGCCGAGCGTCGGGTCGGGTGCCTCGGTGCGTTGCGTTGCGTGACGTGTGGTGAGCTTCCCGGCCTCAAACACGCCTTGACTCGTGTGTGCGCAGCGCAGGGCGTCGCCATGTTTGATGAGACCTGGGTCTACAACAGCAACAACATGACTACTTACCTACTACCTACACATGGGGAGAGTAGAGTGGGCAGCGGCGCAGGTCGTCAGTCCGCCGTCGGATCCATTCATGAGACAACAGCTGCAGCCTCGCCGCTAGTTGGACCAGAAGAGTGGACAGGGAGTGGGAGGGAGGAAGAGAAAGGCTGGGCGGGCGGGCGGGCTTGACCCATTCATACCGACGTCCATCCATACGATATCGGGACCATCTAGCATCCATCATCCCTCCCTCCCCAAGATCCATGTACCGAGCTAGGCTGACTGACCCCAAGGGATTTTGTAACCCCGGCAAGTGCTTTGCATTTCCGTATTAGGTTGGTAAGCTCGGAGATGGGTGTGGACTCTCTCTGGGCAGTACGTGTGTAAGGGCTTGCGTGTGCGTGTGTGTGTGTGTGTGTGTGTGTGTGTGTGTGTGTGTGTGTGTGAGAGAGAGAGAGAGGGAGTGTGTGTGTATGTGTGTGTGTGTATGTTTCCGACCAGTCCGCCATCGTCAGTCGATGACTGGGCGCCTCGTTGAGTTGAGCGAGGGTCCGTTCGTTCCCAGCAACCTACCTACCTACCTACCCTACCCTACCCAGCCACCAAGTGTTACCTAGGTACGTGATGCCAGCGTCCACATGAATAGGCGCGCCTTTACTATCCATCTTCAGGCGCATATGTGACGAGTATGTTACTTGCCCGGGTAAGAGTTGAGAAGTGGAGGTAAGATGTAGGAGGTTACCTCTTTAATTAGTGTCTGATAGTCCGTACCCAAGTACTTCTTCCCATGTGTACCGTCTACATCTAGGTTGTTTTATGCTTCAGCTACTTAGTAGGTGCCCGTGGGTAAGGTACGTTTGGCATCTGTGGTGGATGCCAGCCAGATATGGAGGGGGAAACGAGAGCGGGATTTGGACCTCAGGTTCTCGCTTCGCATCGCGAGGTGGGCTTTCTTGGGGCCAGGTCACGTCTTTTGGCACTTGGGAAGACGGCTGTGCCTGGCCGGCGGACGCACGCCAGGAGGAGGCGGCATGACTGGAAACGAGCGAGGGGAATGCCGGGCTGTCCACCTGGCGCGGCTGCTGATGATGCATCCTGGAGGGCGGTTTGCGTAAGAGGCAGCCCAAAGCACCGAGGGCAAAGTTATTTGCCATCCCATCGTGGAGCCTGCAGCCGTCATGCCATCACCTCGCGCGCTCCGTCCGTCATTGCGTGGCTGGCACTTTAGGATATGGCCATGTGTACCTCGCGGCCTAGCTCGCCGGACCTGTCCGTGAACGGAGCAGGCAGGCCCAGCAGCGCCACGGCAGGAAAGTATGGAAGCACGTATGTATGGACACGCATCGTGAGCGGTGTTGACGTGCTGCGATGCGATCCATCTAACTCGGACTAGGGACGCGGTACAGATAATAGCCCTGTATGGTAGGCATTAGGTGGCCACCCACCCACCCATTCATCCATCCATCCATTCTTTCATTGCCAACGGCGTTCCGCTTCTTCCCCTGCCCCCTCTCACCCCATCTGGCGCTTTTATGATGGATCCAGCTCGGCTTCCGCTCAGCCAGCGGCCGGCATTACGGGGACATTGCCGTCTTTGCAATGGCGGCGTCGCATAGTCGTAGTACGAAGGCAGGCCTCGTCGGCTGACCTGGACTGTCCATGGTGCTCCGTTTTAAGTATGCAGGGTCTTGACACCGTTGTGCCGTTCACTTGGGCTCATCCCTGGCTGGACGACGACCGAGCCGGGCTCCTCTACTACTACTACTACTACTACTACTACTACTACTACTACTACTACTACTACTACTACTACTACTACTACTACTACTACTGCTACTCCTCCTCATCCGCCTTCTCTCCCCCCCCCCCCTTGCGCCCCTGGCAGCTGGAGGCCCTAGATAGCCCCAGGCTTCTCAGCCGGCTCACCCTTGCCCAGCACGCCCTGCGAGACCCGTAGACTTGGGAATTCCAAGAGCCAGGCCAAGGGTCAAGGGTCGGGGCGAGAAGCAGGGGGGCAAGGAAAAGGAGCAGGGGTAGGGAAGCAGGGGGGGAGGGGGGAGGAGAGGCAAAAGGGTGCCTGAGTGCCCCGTGGTCGATACCAACCTATATACATACATACATCGTACATGGATGCTTGTATTTACATCGCGTACCATGGCAACACCCCCTCGCGGCTTACTTTCCCACGGGACGTTTATACGTTGGCATGTATGGATGCGCTGCGTTGTTGTTCCTAGAAGCCTGCGAGGCCGTCTGCGTCTTGCGACACAGACGCCCCGATCCACCCGAGCGAGGAGCGAAAAATGGACGCTCGCCGACCGAGCCCTTGTGCCCGTCGTCGGTGGGAGGAAGTATGTAGGTATGTATGTAGGTACATCCTATAACGTGGTCGACGGCTGGGTCCAACAAAGAAATACCACCTCCAGGTCGCAATACCCAATCTTCACACTCGCGCAGCCCCTGTGCCTGGCCGCCTGGCAACCGGGGGGGAATACTTAGGACCCATACCCACTCGTTCGTTTTTCCTTCTGGCGCGAGAAACGAAGCCAAGCACCGACGCCACCATTCCCCAATGGTCTGGTCGGTGCTAAACCCAAGCCGTCAAGTGTTGTCCTGGACAGGCCGGGCGGACAGCATGGTTTACTAACCTCTCAGCATGGCAGCCAGGCAATACATAGATACGGCACGGTCGGCCGGTCGGCCGGTCGGTCGGTCGGTGGTCAGTCCATGTGCACTTAAACTCGAGCAGGTGTGCTTACCTAAGGTAACACGGAAAGTAGAGGTAAGGTAAGTAAGTAGGTTGGTAGTTACAAGTAGCCCTCCCCCGTTGGAGTATGGATGTATGTAGGTAGGTAAGGTTGTTTTTCCATGTACCAAAGGCGCACACCCACCACCATCCACCTAACGAGGCATGTATGTGATAGCCGTCACATTTCGGTCTCGTGTGTGTGCGTGTGTGTACGTGTTTACGTGTGTGTGTGTGTGTGTGTGGGAGCAGAGGTAGGTGGCATGGCTAGGATCCGAGGCCGAGGGGAACGGACCTTCATCATCCTGCCTGTCAGCCATGGCCAGCGTGCCACCTTCCCCCCCCTCTGTCCGTCCACTGATCCTCCATCGGTCCATCCTGGAGTGCCTGTATGGGCTGGATGGGGGGCGCAACGCAACAGCATTCGTGGTCATGTCTTTGCCAGCTGGCGCGCGCGCACCCCACCGACTTACTTGATGCTAATGGATCCCATAGTAGGTGCTAGGTAATGTAAGTACCTACCCACTTTACCTACATCCCGCCAGCACGACGCACCGCGCATGTATGTACACAGGGCTCTCTTTTAGGTGGCAGGGTGGCTGGCTGGCTGGCTGGGGAGAGGGGAGGGGGGGCGACGCCGGGCGTCTTCCAGGGAAGCCCTCCTCGCATGACTAGGTACAGTTGTCGAAACCATCAGGGGGGTGGGAACCTATTGATTGGCTAGCGGGCTATCTAATGTACACCGCCGCTGATCGTTCTGCTGCAGCCAGGGCGACTGGGCGACTGGGCAAAGACGACCGTGAGCGGGTGAAGGAATGGGAAGGCTGGAACTAGTATCGACCGGGGGCGCCCAACTTGGGCTAGGGTCGGGTCCCCGTTGAGTCGCTGCATTCTTCCCGGCCCATGACCACCGTTTTCCGGGCCTGCGGGCGGTAGTATGGGAGTACCTCCCGTCAGTCACAAGGGCCGGAGCGGAAAAGAGGCGCCCACAACAGCAGCCTCACTCACCTGTAGCATAGAGAGAACCTCCTCCAACTCCGACTCCTCCTCGAGGCTTGTAGTAGGTAGGTAGGTATCAATAAAGTGTCACAGCCGAGCAGCCCGTCTACCTCCAGCTAATAGGTACCTACTTACCTTATGTACATAACCTACATACATCGGGGGGGCGGCGCATCACTATGGATTCAATGTTGGCGCAACGGCCGAGAATGACAACCACGACTACAAAAGACCAAAAGCCCTTCGGGTTGATATGGCCGGTGCAACATCACACCGACGTTTGCTATTTTTTTGTTTCGGTTTTCCTTGCGCACAAGTACGTAAGACGCAAGCAACTAGCAAGTTGGTCTAAGCACTTCTTAATGTAGTGGCTTAAGTCAGTTCATATGCACCTGTACCTAGTATCCATGTGTGTGTGTGTGGGTAGTGGTTGGTGGTGTGGTGGTCACCAGAGAGAGAGAGAGAGAGAGTGTGTGTGTGTGTGTGTCTCCAGAATCCATAAGCGGGCTTTGGAGGTAAGTAAGTAGGTAAGGTACTTCTCCCAAGGATGGATATACTCTCTCCTCCTCCTCCATCTAGCATCCAACCTCTTGGCCAGCATTCAGCATCCCCATCCATACATCCAGGGCTCCCTCCAAATCCACCATGGGTGCACCATCACCACCCACACCATCCCACCTTGCGCGCAGGGGCACCCATGCGCCTCTCTTTTGCGGGTGGACGGACGGGGCCTGCGACGACGGGCGACGACAACAACCACAACCCGGGCCCTCTCTCAGCTCTCCCTCCTACGACATCCATAGATCCGACTGACTTCCACAATGCTACCTCCTGACGACACAGCGAGGCACGCTAGTTCCAGCACTGCAGCCAGGGCAGCCCGGCCCCCCCCCCCTCTCAGCAGGCCCCTTGGAAGTCGGCCTACCTAGGTAGCCAAGGGCGTCCACGTTTCTGGTGACCCCCCCCCCCCGGCCCCCGGTGGGAAAACTTATACCGCGCCTGTCGCTAGCCGTCCTGCAACCGTATGGGATTCCCGTGCGAAGGATGCGTGGGACGGAGCAGGTACCGTCCGTCGCCGTCGTCGCTGTCTGGGGCTGCTGCAGCTCCCGCGCGCAAGCCCGGCCAGGCACTTGCACTTGGACCAGCGCGCTACTACATGGGATGGATGGATGGGAATGCCTTTAAGGTACGAGCCAGCACGGTAAGGTCAAGGTGTGGATGCAGCCGGTGCAATGGCGCATGGGAAGTCTCAATGCTTCATATTTTCTTCATTTCCCACCCCGTACCTTGCCCACACCACCCCTTAAACCAGCCCGTGGGTACCCTTCTGTGGTTAATTTGCCTTTTCCCGTTTGATTGCTTCTTTTAGAACAAGGTCGTCAGTCTGCTCGCTGGCTGCCGTTTTCTCCATTTTCTCCCTCTCTCCTTCTCCCGAGTTCCCCATCCATCATCCTCTGTCCCTGTTGGTGTTGTTGCCGTCGTACTGGACACGCCCCCCCCCAGTCCTTCCTGTGCTGTGTGTTGTGCTGTACCGTCCAACTACTTACTACATTGTACCTCCCTCCTTCCCTCCCTCTCCCTCTCTCCCTGCCCTCGCGCACGCGCACACCCACCCACCGTGCACATCCTTTCTCTCTCTCGTCTTCTTCCCTCTTGCTTTCTTAGACACAAGCCCCCCCCCCTCCCTCTGGTCTCTTAATCTGCTAGACCTAGTTTACTTGTCTGGCCGGCTGCTGCTGCTGCTGCTCCACCACCACCTCCTCTGCCTACCTCCCGAGTCCACAACAACTGGGTCTCGGATTAGGTAGTAAGTGAGGCGGTTGCTCCATATCACCTGCCTCCCCCTACTTCTCCTCGTCCTCGTTACTCTTCGCTTTCCTCTCTTCCCACTTTCCCCCTCCCTTCTACCCCTCGCCGGTAGTTGTGCAGTGGTCAACTTGGTTGTAGCCGTTCCCAGCTACCGACGCTCCCTTCTGCGAAGACGGCGACGAAAGAGAAATAGACAACGAAGAGTTGGGCCAACGGACATTCCTTCACAACCTGCAAACATACGACGACCATCCTCGCCGTCAAACAGCAGACACACTCCACGATAATAGCAAGAAACACAACAACGACGACTTCTACGCTGCTAGCAACAACGACGGGTTCTTTGGCCACCACTCTCACCCCCATCTGGCCGTAACTGTACACACGACTTGCATGTGTAAGTGTTAATCCAACCCCCCCCCCCCCCCTGCCCCTTCCCCCAACCCAAAAGAGCCAGCCACAAACTGTCGTGCCGTCTCGGTTTCTTGTTGCGAATCACAGAGCGTCGCCCATGCTACTACGGCTGCGCCCACCCGCTTTGATCTTCACGAGACCCATTTCGTAGAACCTCGTGCGCTGGTTGTTTGTTTGGAGGTTACCATATAGAGCCCCGGAGCTGACTCTCGCCCGCCTTCCTAGCCACACTCTCTTGGGCCCCTTTCAGTCACTTACACATCACCCTGGCTCTTCCGGCCGCCGGCCGCTACTGGAAGCAGTGTACAACAGGACTAATTCTGTGAAACGCCAGCCCCATCCCACGTTGCGTGGACAGAGACACCGAAAGAAGGGTCTTGGGCGAAAGAAGAAAGCGCGCGAGCGAGCAAGCACGCTCAAAGGACGCAGGGGTAAAGAAAAAAGAGTCACAATGGGCGACCAAGGCATAGACAGCGGGATGGAGCGGAATCACCGACGACTCTCGGAGCCCAGCCCGAACACGCGCGAGGACCAGATCCAGCAGCAGAAAGCAGCCCCCGAGGCTCCCAGCACTGAGGCCGAAGAGCAGACGAGGCCCCAGAACGACTTCCCACGCCAGTTCGCGCCGGGCCCGGCCGACAGCAGCTTGTCACGGAATCCTTCGACCGGCTCAACATCGTCCGAAAACCTGTCGGCGAGGGTCCAGAGGTCCATGGACTTGCGTCGGGCCCAGAGGGCCGTGGCAAGCCATCAGTCGTCGTCGTCTTCTTCGTCGAGGCCCCTGGAGCCGCCGGTTACCAAGACGACGCTGAGTGAGCTGGACGTAAACAAGATCATCCACAACCCTAAATTACGGCACGATATCAACTTCGACCCGGAACTGCACTTTCGGCCGAACCTGGACGGCGAGAAGGGCAGGAGGAAACAGGACAGGGCGAACCAGTTCTGGACGACGCTTCGTGACCAGTTACAGCAGTTCATCGCCGACCCCGTGGGCTTCCAGCAACGCTACGGGCAGGGCCAGGAGTGGTGTCTGCCGGTGCTGCTGCGGTCGGTCAAGGAAATCATCCAGACGCTGGTACCGTCACGCGACCGTGTGTATCTCGACGAGGGCCTCAATGTCGATCTGATCATGCAACAGTTTCACCGGGGCGTCGCCGACCTGGAGAAGCTGGCCTCGTGGCTGTCGGGTGTGCTCAAGTCGCACTGCGCGCCTATGAGGGACGAGTGGGTAGATGAGATGTACAGCCAACTGACCAACGGCAACCGGACCAACGACATGGACGAACTTGTCCAAGGCATGCGCAGTCTCCTCAGCGTGCTGGAGGCCATGAAGCTCGACGTCGCCAACCACCAGATTCGCTGCCTCCGGCCCGTCCTGATCGAGGATACGGTCAAGTTTGAGCGTCGCTTCTTCTACAAGAAGATTCAGACGGGCAAGCTGGCACCCCAGGCTGCCCAGCAGTGGTACACGGCGGCCGGCCAGGAGCGCCAGCCCAGCGCCGAGTCCAAGGCGGCCTTTGGCGGGATGGCCGTGTTCTTCGAGGCCTTGTCTCGCTTGATTCTGCCGTCGAACCTCGAACAGCTCCCTAACACGTTCCTGTTTGACGAGGAGCGCATGTTCAAGCTCCGCACTGACATGCTCGACGCCATCAATCTGGAGATATGCATGCGCCTGTACGAAAGCCTGGAGAAGGAGTACCGGAACTACGGGACGTCAGCCATTCCGACGCCCTTCCTGGCGACGCCGCTTTCGGATGCTTCCGGCCTCATCTCGTCTGCGAGCAGCGACGAGGACCTGAACGGCGGCTTCAACTTCAACAGTCCCCCGTCGCGGCCGTCCAGCCTTGTTTTCTCTTCGGCCGGCTCGGCCAGCTCGTCGCCCCGTTCCTCCATGATCCTGCCCTCGCATCCGTCGACGACGGCGGCCGAGTTGCGGGCCAAGTCCCGACAGCTCTACAGCTCGCTCGTAGCACTGCTGCAGACGTCGTCGCCGAGCTCGCGGCCCACGCACCGGTGGAAGGCCATGAAGGACTCGCTGGCGTTGCAGATCTTCCGCTTCACCGATGCGCCGTCGGATGTCTTGATCCAGTTCGAGGAGGAGCTGGACCGGCATCTGTGCGAGCCCGAGTCGCAGGTGTTCCAGGACGTCGAACGACAGTTCCACAAGCGGCTCGTGGGCGAGCTGCAGCAGCGGGTTAAGGAACTCAAGCCGCTGACGGGTGTCAACTTGTTCTCGGTGGCGACGGGCGGCCGGCTCCAGGGGCCCAGCCGAACGTGGGACGGTGCCCGGGACCACTCGACGGAGCGAGACGCTCGCGACGGCTCCGGGCGCGAAGCTCGCGAGGAGGGCGGCCTCGAGGACATGGCTACGCGGTTGACGCACTTGGGCCTGCTACACTGGCGCGTCTGGTCCTCTCTTGTCTACGACGGCGAACTTGAAGACACCGAAATGCCCGACGCCGCGTCGCGGTAAGAACTACGACGCCCTCGCCACCCCTCAACCCACCACACCCTTCACACGACCATGTCGCCATCGGCCACGGCGCTCGGGGGAAAGGCTCCGCGCCACCAGCATCTAATACGAATATTCATACGCAACCACCGAGGCAGCCCATGGGCTTGACTTCTTCGCATAAAGCACTCAATACCCAGTTTAATGACGCATCATTGGTTACAATACGGCGCCGAGCACACACTTCACACATTCAACACTTGCATTGTCACGGGGTTCCAGGAGTACATGGCTTCACGGAGGAAGGGCGGGCCGGCCGACGCGCTTTTCTTCCCTCTTTTTTTTTGGAACTTTTATTTTTTTTTATCTAGACTTGGGGACGGACGACATCGTTTAATCCTCATCGCTCTCGGTTTTTCCTTGGCCGCGGCCCTGGGCATTTTGGTGGAAGCGAGCCATACCACGATAGGCGCGCAAACCAGGCCCATCAATCAGATGATGGCGATTGCGTTCTGCTTTGGGGGAGCGGGAGGACGCATCTCTTACGCGGGGAACCCGAGGAGGCCACCTGGGCTCCCTATCTACATAGATATCCAATAGAAAGACTTGGCTTTCCCCTCCCCACCAAACCCGTACAGTCTCAAGGTGCAAGCATGTCTCGGCTCGTTGCTGGGGGAGCCACTATTCTATGGAATAAGGAGGGTATATCAGCCGCGGACAAACAAGGGGCAAAACAGCATCAGGCGACCTCTCTATACGGCCGCCTAACAACCGTCCCGACTTCCACTGTATGTAACCGTCTACAACGCCCTGTTCTCGGCCCCGTGCGCCACGCCGGAGCAGCTTGGGCCGTGAGCAGGCTGCAAACAAACGAGCCAGCAGGCAAGCGGCAGCAGCAGCATGACTTTGCATCCGTGCATACTGCCTGCGTGCGTGTCTACTTGCACACGCGAAGGCCACCCGAGCCGGGCAGAATACAGGTAGGCACATGAAATGCATACGAGCGCCATGCCGCGCTGTGCTGCAATGCACTCGCACACACACGGCGCACGAGAAGGCCGATGTGCAAGTGGTCTTCCATGTGTGCTTGATTCTTAGGTACAGGAGATGGGGGAAAGGGGCGGATGCCTACGGATCCCTGGGATGACGCCAACGCGGGTCCAATACCTACATAGGCACCTGAAGTAGACAAGGCACATATATGGGTGTTCCGCCTGGGCCCCAAGAGGGAGCCAGCCCCTCACCGCGCGACGACTTGCGCAAACAGCTCGCAGTTGTTGATACGTGCCCGGTGGGACGAAGGGAAGCGCAGTTCCAAGCGCAGCATGTAGTCGTCGGCCTCGACGACGAAGGCGCGGAAGCCCCGGCCGCGCTTTGCCCGGAGCGCGTAGACGGCCCCCCGGCTCCCGGGCACGGGGGCCACGGCGACGGGCTGGCCGCCCTTGCGGTGCGCTCCGTGGCTCCAGGCCGTGTTGTGCAGGCTCGACGTCACGTAGATGGCCTTACCCTCCGCCGTCCCTATCATTGGCTAGGGTCAGCATGTTTGGCAGTAGCCCCCGGCCCGACGGCCCGAAACAAAGGACAACAGGGGCACAGCGGCAGGGAGGATGTGTGCCCGAAGAGAGGGGGGGGGGGTGTCAAGAAGGCGGGTTGCTGCTTACACCGGACCGTATCCCAACGGGCCCGGTCCCTCGTGGCCTTGAGCGACGCTTTGCCCACGAAGCAAACGGCGTTGAAGTCCCAGTCGAAGCCCAGCTGGAGCCAACGGATGCCACTCCGCATCACGCCTGTGGCTTCGAGGTCGAGCAGGCAGATGGTGCCGCAGCGGCCGGGGCCCAGCTCCTGTCGCCGTCGGGGGTCAGTATTTTCCCTTGCCCCTGGACGTGGGCTTCGTGAAGATCCATGGGGTGTTGCTTACGAAGATGCGGTACGTCTTGGATGCCTTGGTGAAGATCCTCTCTCGCCGGGGCCAGCCCGTACATTCGACGACACGCCCGCCCGAGAGGCCCGCGTCAGGACTCCCTGTCTTCTCAGCTGTGCCGGTGTCGTTTCGGACGCCGCCTGCCGGGGCTGGCGCCATGTCGTCCAACTCGAAGGGAATGCCGTAGTGATCGTCAGAGAAGTACCCCTTGTCGAGCTTGGAGGTGATCTTGCCCCGGACGAAGAGGGCCACGTCCCGGATGGTGGGTTCAACCTCGGCCATGTGGTCCGCCCACTGCGTCCGGACGTCCTCATAAGAGGCGAGGTCCTTGCCCTCGCACCGAACTCCTACAACGCCCGGGGTTAGCACTTGCTCGGGCGCTTCCTGTCGGTGGCCGGCCTCGGAGAACAACATAGCGCCCCCGGAGTGATCTCTTCTGCCGGATAGTCTGGGAAAGGGGCGAAGAAGATGGCCTCCCCGAGTGCACATACGAGCGAATTGATCGTGAAGAGAAAGTCGGCGAAGAAAGATCTTGTTTTCGGTCCGGGTGCCCATCCGCGCGACGGGGAGCAGCACGACGTACGTATCTTTACTCCATGGCAGCATCCTCAAGGTAATGGACAGGCCGCGGTTCGTCATGAAAAACTGGGGTGGGATCAGTAACCGTACAACTCCTCGGGGGTCTTCTCGCCTCACCGGTTGCGCCTTGTCCTCGTCGGACTGACTTGAGTAAGCGTCCCCCATGTCGGCGAAGCCGGCGGGATCCCGGGCGAGCAGGCCGGGGTGCCCGTCCTCGACGCCGCGCCACAGAAAGATGGTGTAGTCGTCGTTGTGCTTGATGATTTCCTCCTGCAGGCGGATGAAGGCCCGCTCCCGGCCTTCCCCGTACAGCAGTGGCATGTTGACCTCAAAGATGCCCAACAGGGAGTAGGCCTGGTCCTCGGCGCGCGAGGTGCGTCGTCGCGCGGCCCAGGACATGCGCTGGGCGACCGAAGTCTCGTGGTAGGCCGTTTCGCCGCGGAGGATCTCCGGGGCAATGCCCGACGCTCGGGCGACGCTCTCGACAAGCGACAGCTTGGTGCCCATCAGATCCCAGTCGGCATTGAAGAAACACACGTTGGCCGGGGCGATGAGCTCCTGCAGCGTCCATCCCCGCTGAAACCAGCAGCTGGCCTCGAGACCGGAATGGGTCGCCGGGACGTCGGCGAGGTAGACGTAACAGACGGTGGCGTCCCGGTAGTAGCCAAACATGGCGTTGATGGCCTCGGAGAGCTCGGCGCTGCTGCTCTTGTCGATGCAGCACGTGTCAGCCCACGCGTACTCGATGCCTTCGGCCGCCGCCAGGCCGCAGCAGCGCTGTATTTTCTGGAAGCCCCGGCGTTGCTGCGCTGCCGGTAGTGCGAAATCTTGATAGCTGACCTCCTCGCCCTCCTCCCACCGATGCGAGAGGATGGCGTACGAAGGTACCTGATCGAAGGGGAAATCCTCCAATTGTAGCGTCCGGGTGTTGATCAGCTTCATGTCCGGCGGCGGCGATGAGCCCGACGGCTCACTTGCAGCACGAGATGAGAGACCCGGGAGAGGCACCAAAGCTGGGAGAAAACGGCAGTCCGTCCAACGCGGTCTCGTTCTCGTTTCGTTCGATCCGCGGATGATACCGTGGCCGCTTGGAGATGAGAAGCAGAGACTCGCGCTGAGTGGCGGGAGGGGCACCCCTGCCGTTATCTCGCTGCTGCTGACGAGCGCATGCAGCTGAGACTGGGCAACTGCGCCTCCCGAGAGTGCACGCATATCCGCGCTTCTGATATGTAAAATCCACGGGCCGTCACCCAAGACGGGGACCGGCGGGTGAAACGAGAGGCGGCAGGGGGAAAGAAAAGAACGAGGGCACAATGGCGGTTTTCTTTTCTCCCGCGCCGAGGCACACATAGGTACTGAACCAAGTACACAGACACACTACACGCAGGCAGACATAGATTGGTGTATACAAGCCGGCAGCCGGCCTCGGGAGAGCGCTCACTACGGCCGAGTGCCGACGCCGAGAAGGCCCCCTTCATCGCACTCGCCGTCCCCCGGGCCCACGTAAGAGGTGCCCGTTGCTCACTATGTCCATTGCCGTGCTGCCCGCCCAGGTACGGGGCCGAAAAAGCTACAGATGGGAGACAATAATAATAATCGCAAGGGCCAGCCCGGGTCGGCGCTTGGGCGTCCGCTTGCGTTGCAACCCCTCGAGAGGCGAGAACCGGGATGCCTGAAGGGGCAGCACGCTTGCTCGCAGACGCTTCAGAGAAGGCGAAGAGGAGGGCAAGGGGATGGATATGATGCTGGAGCGGGATGGCGGCGTGGGCTTGTCGGCCCCCACTGGAACACAGATTTTACTCACCACGCTGGCCCGGTAGCACGTGCTCCCCCTGGGCGCCTCGTCTTCGGCGCTGGTAGCCATTCGCGCCCGAATGTACGCAGTCCACGTCGACCACTTTGGACAGCTTCACGCGGTCGCGGCCCTGCAGGGCCTTCTGGAAGGTCAGGGCGGCGCGCACAAAGGACATCTGGGGCGGGACCAGGCCGGTCCGTCTGAGGTACTCGCGATAGGGCACGAAGCCGTAGGGGTCCCTTGGCAGGCCGGTGCAGGTGGCGCGCGTGGCGGGCTCGGGCGGCACCCAGACGACGGACAGCGACTCGAGGTCGCACATGGCCTTGAGGACCTCCTCGATGTGCGGGTAGGGGCCCAAGGGCACCCGGGGCTCGTCGTTCTGGGGGATCAGCACGGCGAGGTGGCGGATGTCCCTGGCCCAGGTGCAGAACTTGAGGGCCCAGAAGGCGTGCTCGGCGTGGGGGACGGCGATGTAGAGCAGATCGTTGGCCCAGTCGACGCAGACGGCGCGGTTCGCGGGGCGCGGCTCCTCGGACGACGCGGCCGAGGCGGGGCGCAGCGGGATGTTGGTGTCCTGGCGCCACGAGACGGTGGGCTCGGCGAGGTCCCGCGCGAGATGGACGGGCTGGCCGACGGGCACGCCGGCCTGGGCGGCGGCAGCGTAGGCCTCGTGGTCGATGGCGACGGCGGGCGGGCCGGGCCCGAGGTGGATATTGGTGCCGGCGTCCAGCGACGTCGTGTGCAGGAAGAGCGTGTCCCGCGCCGTGACGTGTCCCCGGCTCTCGGGCGCCGGGAAGACCACGTGAATGCGCGGGCCCTGGAAGTAGAACTCGAAGATGAGCAGACGCAGCTCCTTGGGGAGCTCGGCAAACTTCGCAAACGACTGAGCCGCCTCGCGCGCCATGTCGCTCTCACTGCGCGCCAAGGCCACGGCTTTGCCTGGGACGGGATCTGCGAGGGGAGAACGGCCGAGTGCGTAGTGCTTTGCTGCGGCGACTGGGGGGTGGGAGGGGGGGGGAGGGCCAAGGTTGCGTCTCCGCCCGAGTGGCAGACGTTCAGCAGCGTCGTGATTTGCTCTCGGGGGGAGAGCCTTCGTCCGCGCTGGCGGGCGGGGAGACGGCCGGCAGAAGAGCCGAGCAGACAGGAACAGCAGCAGGTAAAACCAGCTCTACCATCGATGAGTTCGAGGCAGGGGAGGAGGGGAGGGGGGGGTGGGCAGGGGGAGAGAGAGAGAGAGGATGAGCTCGCGGGGAGGGTGTGTGACACAGCAAAGATGAAAACTTCGCAGCCGCCGACTTCCGGCTTCTCCTTTCTCCTTCTTCTTCTTCGGCTTCCTCTTCCTCTTCTTCTTCTTCTTCTTCCTCCTCTCGTCTCTCACTCACGCACTCGCTTTCCCTCCCTCTCCTTCTCTCCCTCTTTGTCTCTCTCTCTCTCTCTCACACACGCTTTCTCTCTCTTTCTCACTTGCTTCCTCTCTCACACCCACTCTGCGTTCCGAGTCTCCCAAGGCCCCGCGGCGTATCCGGGCAAGCAAAGCATGTAAATAGGTAAGTACCTCTTTTGTTAAAAGTCAAGTTGGTGGAGGTATGAACAGCGGCATGGGAATCCAAGCAAGTGCCGACTGGCGGGGGTACTTCTGTAGGTACAAACCTAGTATGGAAGTAGTAGCGAGTGTTTCTTTGGGGGACGGATGGGTTGGAGCAGGTGGGATGGAAAGTCCGTGACATCCACATTTGGGCGAGACCACCTTCTAACCCCGCACACAAAGCCGTACCTACTCCAGTAAGTACCTTCTACTGCACCTCCAAAGCAATACGTACCATTTGTACTGAAGGAGGTACCTACTCAGATAATGTAATGGATGTTAGCATCAGCATATGGATGGAAATCCGCACAACACGTGCCGACCCCCCCCCCCCCCCCCCCCCCCCACCCAAGATTTGAATAGCAATGCATCATCGGGTGCCTCCGGTACGTCCTACGTTTTTCTAGTACATAGTCCCGGCCCTTTGGCTCAGGAGGTGGGTTTAGACACGTGCTTAACTAATTCGCTAGGCAACGGATCTTTATACTCTTTAGGTTTGACGGGGCAACGGGGGTAGGTATGTACGATATGTGCGGCATGTGTCCAGGGCTCTCTCTCTCTCTCTGTAGGTCAAGAGGTAGGTGAGTACGCAGCATTCGCACTTGACCAATGATGCCGTCACGATGAGGGCGCACCCAACGCGGAACTCGCATCCACAGCCATCCGGCCATTGGAACCGTTGGTTTGGACATACTCATAAAGCATAATACCGGAACACAAGTACAGACCGGGATTAAGTCCGGTTCTTGGGGCAGGTCCTAAGGCATCCATCTCCCATATATCTTCCAGTCTATAGTCGGGTATCCATGCAAGTAAGTACATACGGATGGACATAGAGTATGCATCATCCATCATCCAGCCGAACACATACCCACCGTCGCTGACAGCTATGTAGCAGGGCTCAAGAAGGCAGACTCTCGCCGGCACGATTTGCTGATGAACCCGCCACGCCCGTCCTGGCGGGCTTCGCCCCTGCTGGCTGTGGCGAGTCCATCCTCATTCCGCCGTAACCAGCAGACGGCTCGACTTCACGCTTGCTCCCTCCCACGCATTTTCCCGGGCAGAGAGGGAGAGAGGCGTCGACGAACGGGCACGACTGCGGGAACCGCCAACCTGGGTTCTCACAGTCGCACGAGGGCGCCAAGACGAAACAGCCGATTGGCCATTTCATCTCCCCCCTCCCCCCTTATCGACGATGGAACCGACCGATTGGCGCAGACGGGGAAAACCATGCACGCAGGCGGGCAAGAGCCCGATTGCCGCCTGCAAAAAGACAACCGTGGGCCAGGGAGCTTTCATCAGTCATCAGATCTCTAAGCCTGTGTACTCATGACTCGCGCCTCCACCCCTCCAGATCGGTTCCGGCTGCGATCCGTATACAACAGGTCGTCAGGCCGCTCTTTTGCCCGGGCCGGCCTTCCCCACGGCAGGGCACAAACAGAGCACTTTGTGGGGAGGAATGCGGGGAAAGGCGCCCAACAGCCGGCCACATTTCCCCCGGCACAGAGCCTCGGACAGGGGTGCCCGTTGGGCCACGCCTGCATCGAGGCAACACGGCGGCGAGGATTTATATGGCTTCCCCACACGACATCGATGCCATCACGCCTTGGCGGCCGGGCCCTGGCTCGAACGGGACATCAGCTCGCCCAGAAATGCCCGGAACCGGCGTACGAGGCCATCGACGGCGTCATGATGCAACATCGGTCGCGGCGAGTCTTCGGCCTCTTTTCTCCGCGGTGGAGGGTTCCCCTCGCGAGTGCGACCCGCGTGCCGCGGCGACAACGGGGACAGCCTCATGATGCCTCGGGTGCTAGTCGACGCCCCCGGCAGCGACGTGCCAGAACCCTTTCTTCCACGGCCACGCGGGCCCGCGGCGGGGGAGGGGGAGACCGAGGGCACGAGCAGCGTCTCTGTCGGTATAAATCCCGGGGACGGCCGATCCTGGGTAGAGACAGAGAGACAGACAGAGAGAGAGACACAGTGAGTGCCCTTGTCTTTGCCCGCCTGTCCGCCCCGTCGTCTACACGCAACACACCGTCTTCCCCCCTCGCCAAACCATGGCTCGGCTGCTCTCCCTCGGCCTGCTGGCCGCCACCATGACCCTCGAGGCCGCGGCCTCGGTCACGGTGCGCAAAACCGGCAAGGCGCCCACGGGCTATGAGGTCGACTTCAAGTACACCAACACGACGGCCCGCCGTGTGACCATTGGCGGCGGGATGCAGCCCTTCACCGACCAGTTTCACACGACGCTGCAGAAGAGTGGCCTGTACGACCCGCACGATTACCAGCCCGGCGACTTTTACGTCTCGGCCCGGACGCCCGCCGGCTACCAGTGGCCGTACGAGATGACGGCGGCCGACGACGGCAGCGGCGTGTGGACGTACACGACGCCGCTGCCGTCGGGCATCTACAGCTTCGCCTACCTCATCGACTGCGACGCCGTGGCCCTCTGCTCCATTGAGACGGGCAAGCTGGTCATTGACCCGGACCTGCCCCCCTTCATGAACGTCCAGGGCGATCAGGTCGCCTCGAGCTTCCAGGTGCCCTTCGACGCCGAGTTCCAGGCGGGCGAGCCGTACGGTAACTTTGACTACGCGCTGTCCGCGCCCAAGGAGAAGCGCGGCACCATCCAGACGGCCAACTACACGTCGCCTGGCTCCATTCACCCGGCGCCCGACGTCCACGACTTCTCCATCTACCTGCCCGCCGGCTACGGCGCGACCGAGGGCACCAAGTACCCGCTGCTGTACCTCTCCCACGGCGGCGGCGGCAACGGCTACGACTGGGAGAACCTGGGCCGGGCCTCGGCCATCATGGACAACCTAATCGCCGGCGGATTCATCCCGCCCACCGTGGTCGTCATGCCGTCCTTCTACAACCTCGACGATTCGCTCCCCCGCTTCATCTACGGAAACCGGTCCAACCAGGCCCCCGCCCCCAGCGCCCAGCACGTGCGCGAGAACTTCCAGAAGTACCTCTTTCCCTGGGTCGAGAGCCATTACGACGTCTGCGACCAGCCCTCGTGCCGTGCCTTCTCGTAAGTCCCTTCCTCCCCCGCCTCGCCCAGCCCGAGTCGCGCATCGACCCCTTTTGTTATAGCGGCCTGGGCCCGGCAGACATGAACTGACCCCCTACTGCTGCAGCGGCCTATCGCTTGGGGGCCGCCTGACGTACGAGATGTACGTCGGTGCCACCGACTTCTTCGACTACTTCGGCCTCTTCTCGCCCGCCACGAGCCCGCCCTACGTGGATCGGGCCGCCGTCCAGGCGCGCCCGGCCCTGGCTGAGAAGGGTCTGTTCGTGGCCTACGGCCTGTACGATTTCGTCTTTGACGCCGCGCGAGACCTCGAGGCCGCTCTGGATGGGGTGCAGATTGACTACGTTTCGCGCATCACCCCTTTCGGCAGCCACTACTGTAAGCGGCATCCCGTCCCCTCGTATGATTGCCTCGAACATTCAGCGCGGCTCCCTTCCCGCTGAACTCCAGTTGCGGTTTTGTTTCTGGCCTGCTTTGCCGCCGATCCTTGCTCCACCAGCGCCTGATGAAGCAAATTACTGACTCTGGACGATGGTAGGGAACACATGGCAGGACAACCTGTGGTGGTTTGGTGTCAAGGCGCTTTGGAAACCGCTGCCCTTCACACTGCAGACTGGCCGATGAATGGCTTAGTTGTGGCATGGTTATCTTGTCTTGCCTTGGATCGAGTACAACGGTTGTAGTTCGTGGTCCTATCCCGAGCACCCCCGTCCCGGGGGGCGCCGACTCATACGCTCCCTCTACGAGACGCATTCATACCAATCCCATCGATGACCACCCACCATGGTTACGCTCAGCTTCTGTTGGCATGCGTATGTTTGATCGTTTGTACACGCACGCTTGCGCGTGTAGGTGTGTGCGCGTGCGCGCGCGCCTACGCGTGATGGTGCATGTGCAATGTGCAATATGCGGCACAGCCCAGCCCAGCCCGGAAAACCATAACCCCCTTCCCGTCTCCCTCTTGACAGAAGCTCTGGCCCCGTTAGCTTGCCCTGGCCGTGGTACAGCTATCATAATATATGTGACCGTGCTTCCCACCGCCTTCATGTACTCTGGAAGCCTGTCCTTCGGATCGCACCTGGCGGGGCTCATCGCGGCCTCGGTATTCCGACATGATCCGAGACACTCGAAGACATCTCAAGCTCGTGCAATGCGCCGGGGTCACGTTCCAAGCGAGCCCCTTCCCCCGTCCTGGGGGCTCCGTGGATCCATGGTCGTTCAGGCGTCCTTCTTGGTCTGATTGGGCTTGGGCTTGGGCAGCCCAGCGGCCCTTCTCGCAGCGACGTCGCCCTCGGCCAACCACTTGCTGGCCTTGACCATTTGTACAATGTTGAGGAATTGCTTGATGGCCATGACGGGGAAGCTGACGCCCACGATAACCCAGGGCCAGAAGGAGTCCATCTTGTTGGCGCGGGCCAGCTCGAGGGCGCCGGCGCTGTAGGGGTTGGTGAAGAGCTGGCTGAGCACCGAGCTGTTAACTTGGGCGCCGTTCTGGATAGCGGCAGCTCGCCCCTCGCCGACGTGTTCGAGGAGCTGCGGCGAGAGCAGGGGGGACGAGAAGGAGAGGAGGTACAGAGCAATGAAAAAGAGCTCGTTGAGGGTGCAGGTGACGAAGAGGACCACCTTGTTGGTGTAGTACAGGTTCAGCAGCCAGCTTCTCGACTTGTCGACGGCCTTGTGGCTCGTCTCGGAGCCGCCCATGGCCAGCGACGCGTACATGTGCATGTAGTGGCTGGCCAGGTCCAGCGAGATCAAGCCCTGGAAGACGATGGTCCAGCGGGGGAAAGCGCAGGCGAGGAAGACGAGCAGGCAGGTGGTGGTGCACCGGTCCGTCACCATGTCCAGCACGGCCCCGAACCGCGTCGACTGTTCAAAGTAGCGGGCGGCGTAGCCGTCGAGGGCATCGAGGAGGCACGAGATGCTGTAGAGGACCGAGCACGTGCGCGGGTGCAGGGGCATGTAGTAGAGCGAAGCGACGGCCAGGACGATGCGCGAATAGCCTAGCAGAGCGAGCGCCCGTCAGCCGGGGGCCAAGTCGGCGACACGCAAGAAGCATGCAGCGCGGAAGGGGTGGGCGCGACGCCGGCTCTTACCTATGACATTGGGCCAAAAGACGAAGATGTTTTCCCGGGGGTAGCGAGCGTCGGCGTCGCCCGCAGGCTCAGCGGCGGCGCCGTTCTCCTTCGCGGCGGGGGCGGCGGCGGCAGCAGCAGCAGGTGCGCCACTGGATGCATCGCCGGCGGCTTCATCGGGGTTCGCGGCGGCCAGCGCGGCCTGACGGCGGGTCTGTCGAGCAGACATGGCGGAAGGGCGTGTGCGTCGAGATGCGCCGGGCGTGTCGTGTCGCGGGCGTCGTGACGTGGTGTGTGTGGGAGCGTGGAGGGACGAGTCTGCTCGCCGGTGTTGGGCTAAGCAAGGGCTAGGGAGCTCCGGAAGCTACGAGGAAGCTTGTGCTGAGTGAAGCAAGAGGCGAAGCTGGACCGGCTAGGTGCCCTGTCGGTATCTGGCGAAAGGGGCGGCGGGGGCTTGGAACTTGTCCCCTGAACAATCTTGGACGGATTGAATTTCTAATGATTTGGGAATAGGAACGGGGACTGGAACTGGAGGTGAGGGGGTGGTTGTTGCAGAGTGGGTGCGTCGGGACTGCTGCTGCTGACAAAACAGCCGCCGAGGGGTTACGTAGCGTGCGTATCTCAGGTGGCTAAGGTTGGGCCGTAGAGGGTCCGAAGATAAAGTAAAAGCAGTGCGACCGTCGGTATCGTCAAGATTTGGAACTTTGCCTGGGCTGGGGACGCAGGCAGGCAGACGGGCGCGGGCGGTCAGCAGTCACGTATCTTGCGTAGCGCCTGGGACGTAAGAGACGAATGTGTATATAAGTAAAGTAGGGGTGTTGTTAAAAGTAAGAGCGGGAGGTAAGATGATGTACTACCTACTCTAGGTAGGCGAGGCACTTTATTTTGCCCCAGCGGGAACCGAGCTGAAAGAACTGGGTGGAGGGGGAGGAAGATTGGGTACGACGGCCTCTTTTTTTTTTTTTTTTAATACTCTCCCAAGTGTCTTTTTTGCCTCTTCTCATGGATGGAAAGCACGACAACATGCCAGGGCACACGCAACGTCGAATAGCGCGGCGCCAGATGAACAAACGGGCGGCTCAGCTCATGCCGTCGTGTTCACTGTGTAGGGGATTGGGGGGAGGCGGTTGCGTCGTACGTGGCTCCCCTCCCTCCTTCTCTTTTTCTCTCTCTCTCTTTCTCGCGCTCCCTTGGCACCTTTTCTCTCGCGGCCTCTCGGCACCTTGGACAAGAGGGTAATCTCCAGATCAGCAGCGGCGGCGGCGGCCGGCGCAGGATTCTCTCGGCATCATCGGAAAGGTAAGATGGGGACCAGTTGATGACGGCCGTCACGGGCTCCACGCTGGGTAGCCTTGTTGGGCTAGCCCACGGCTGGGCGGGAGCTCCTGCGCTGGCACCCGTACCCGGCAACGCAGATCATCTTGACGAAGACTCTTTCCTGTTCTCTCCCCGCCCCACTGAGAGCCAGGCCGCCCCTGGAAGGTGGAATGGATGCCCGGGTTGGAAGCCCCCGGGTCCATCCAGGATGGAAGTTCTGGAAGAAAGGAAGACCGGCCGGGGGGGGGGGGGGGGGGGGGGAAAGAAAGATAGGAGGAGAAGGAGGAGGAGGAGGAGGAAGAGGGGTATGGAGTAATAAGGCCTATTTGAGGTCGACTGCCCCCCTCCTATAAAGAAGCATCCATTCCTACTTACATACCATGCGATCGGCGTCGGGTATTACTTAGGTATAGGTTGGGATATGTGCAGTAGGTAAGTATACCTACAGGTTCTTACTCATCCCATACCCCCCATCTCGTACCTGCCCGAGCCCCATCGAACTGTTGTTGCCATACGGATAGGGCGACGCAGCCAAGCTCGTCCTGCCTGGTTGGGCGGCAAGAGCCTGGAGTCGGGTGTTTGTTCGCATGGGGAGTAACTTGTCCATAGGTACTCCAGTACTTCCCATCCATACGCGAACATCCATCCAGGATGGCAGGTGATGGACCGGGGCTTTCAGGGACCTACCTATCCATCCATTAATAAATACATCTCTCCACGGGTCGAGGGCGAATTGCGCCCGCCCCACGCCCACCCGTCTTCTCATCTCTATTGCGAACCTGGAGGGGAAGTAGTGGAAGGAAGCAGGCAGCAGGGAGGTGGGCATGGAAATCACTGGTGTGCACATACTTCATTAAAGCATCCAAGGTAACTTGATTATGTATGGGGTTGGCATTACGCGATGAGTTGGGACGGCATGGTATTCCACGCGTGTTTGACGGGCGTGACGCGACGATGTGCCTACATCAAAGTGATGTGGGAACCGCAGGAGGTGGTTTCCTGATAACCACCAGGAACCCTATCTACCTCAAGGATCAAGCTTGCTTCGCTCCTCGTATACACAATTGCAAGGCAAGCAAAAGTGCCGATGAAGAAGGCGGCAAGCACAAGAGGTGGCTAGCCGATGTATCAAATTGACGGTTTTAGAAAATTATACCGCCTTACTTTACCTGGGCCATTACCTATGGACTGGAGACTGTTCGCATACCCGTATCCCATCTCCGGGTCCTCCGCTGCTGTAGCCCCCGTTGTGTGGGTCATTGGAACCGACGAAAACCCCGTGCGTCTTCCAGGACGCGATCCGAATGTCCCACCAAGTTCATTAACTGATAGGTGCATGTGCTTAAGTACTTACGGAATCAACTTACCCTGTGAGTTCCTCGGTATTCAGGGCCGGCCGGAGACCGAGTCGGATCGGCTTCCAGTACCCATCCGACTTCACGGCGTAGAGGAAGAAACACCAACCATTAGAGGCTGCTCCAGTTGCACATCGAAGCCCCGTGTGCGCGTGTGCGTGAGCGAGTACGAGAGGCGCAGGAAAAGGAGAGGAAACAAGAACCGATGTTCACTCTCATATCTATAAATAACAGCACGGTTCAACGGTCAATGGAGAAAGCATGGCTGGTGTTTTCTTCGGCGTATATACACGTTTGCCTCGTCCCCTTCTTGGTAAGAGGACGGTGGCTTAGTGTCGCACCCGGAACATGTAGCGGTCGATTGGGAAGCCTCCGTCATCATAACGAGTACCGTGATCTTTCTCTATCTTTCTCTCTCTTTCTCTCATATCTACGCTACGCACGCACGCACGTTCGGGGGTAGGCAGGTAGGTGCACACATCTACACAGACGCCGGCGTCGCCCCGGTGTCCAGACAGCGCTACCTACCTCAGTACCTACCTAGGTAAGTAAGTATTCTCTCTTGGGTCCCATGGTCTTGTCTGAGTCGTTCTTTAGCGTCTGTCATCGAAAAAAAAAAAAAAAAAAAAAACCAAAGCAGACTGGCTGGGCTGGGCCGGCAGCCCGGCTTACACCACTCATCGGCGCGCCACACGTCACACACAGCCTGCGTGCCATAACACTTAGACCAACCACCATGTACGACTGTGGACTGGGCTAGTAGGGTTCCGTCAGGGGCACGGGAAACGGTTTCGTCCCCTTCTCCTGCTGCGCTCTGCAGGCCGGTCGATAACCAGCTAACTAGCTGGGGTCTTCCTTAGTGAATGCGCCCATCGTTGGTCTGCTGTCGTGACGGGCTGACGGGGTAGCAGCGAGCGACCCAGACCATCCTGGTTACGCTTAGGCGCGGCCGGCCCTTCTCCCATGGCGTCTTCGCCCAGGCCGGATCTACGACTGACTTGCTTTTTAGCTCGTTGCTGAAGGTCAGCCGCCCGAGCAGAAAGTGAGAGAGGGTTGGTGGGTGAAGTAACGAGGTTGTCAGCCTCTCCTGTCGCGGTGGATACTGTACGACGCAACGGGCACGATTCGTACCTGGGCTGACCGCAAGTGCCGGGTTCTCTTGTCTTTTTTGTTTGCTTGCTTCAATACTTCCCGGTTCACGGCGTTTATACGTTGGTGAATATGGGTGGGGGCGGTCAAATGATGGCCGTGGCGACTGCTGGACAGGTGTAAGACAAACCTTCTTCAAACCAATAATCCCTCTCTGGCCTGCCTCGTATCCATACACGCCTGAGAGAGAAAAGAAGAGGAGGACGATCCGATGCATAGCTCTCTTGCCTCCACGCCTCGGCCTCATACCCAGGTAGGTACACATTGCCGGCTTCGGGGCGGGGTGGACACATTCGTAAGTGACAGCCCCCCACACGGCCACAACGACGATGATATCCCCACGGAAGAGCCTTTTAGCTGCCTGCGTTCCATGGCGGCCAGGTTCGGCACGTCCGTGGGCATCCACTGTGGTTGCAACCCCGCCTACCGGCAAAAGCAATAGACCGAGCAGCGCAGTTGGATAGGGACGGACTGGGGAGAGAGTGCTATGTGACAGAAACGAATCGAGTCCATACCGCATACGTGTAGGGACCCAGCCCACGAATCAGACCGGCCGTCTCAGGGGACCACATAGAGCAATGAATGGAACCCTTGCGGCGTCTATTTTGGGTACTTGGCGGCCTGGGTAGCGTATACGATGGATACCTGAAGGTCTGGTCCTTAGTCGTACGCTACGCCGAGCACCACCCGCCTTCAGCCCAAGACGAACGGCCGTCCAGGCGCACGGAAGCAGCCTGTATCGGATTCGAGGCCGGCGCCTCAGCACGATGGAATCCCCAGACTGACTTGGCCTACACACGGGCAGGCCGGGAGGGGAGAAGGAGATGGATGGCCTCGTGACCCCGGGGGATTTGCTCCCTCGTCCTTCCGTGCCCCCGCGTACGTCCACCCTCGGGCCCAAGGGGGAGAGAGCTTAACGTTCCATATGCATGCATGGACGGATAGGATGAGATGGGGGGCCCTGTGCCCCCCCAAGCCCCAGACCGTGATCATCTAATCTGCAAGCCCGTAGGTAAGAAGAGGTAGGGAGGTACTACTATTATAGGTCATGTATGTATTTACTATTACTTACATCCAACCTACCTCCATACATACTTGGTCGCTAGCCTACATACCTAGTAAGGGGGCTTTAAACAGGTACATCGACATCCCATCTTACCTATTGGAAAGGGCCCGGCTGTCCGACTAAAAACAAGACCCCGGACCGTTTGTTTCCCTTTCCCCCCCCTGCCGTTCGTGGGTTTCATTCCTCTTGCCGGGGCTTCTTCGTTCCAGTGCCTGAGTCCATCGGTTCGTCGGTTTGTTGCTAAGGAGCCCTGTCCAATTGTCTTTCCTGCCCGCGTCCTAGGTACATAGCTAGGTACATTGTGTCTGCCCCTACGTGTGTGCAAGTATCCATGGGATGTTTGTAATGGTTGTGTCTATGTAAAATGCCGTATACTTTGAGTGGTGAGCTCTGTGTGGGCTGTATGCCGTCCCATGCTTTTTGGCCGCCTGCCCTCCATCTCCCAACACGACGACTTTTGCTTTTCCTTCGATAGGTCTCGTGTCGGCTACTGTATCTTGGGCGCGCCCATCACATTCCTACACCCATCACACCCATTTCTAGACCCCCTGCACCCACCTGCATACATCTATCTACTGTATCTAACTACTATGCATGTACTTCCTAGCTACATGCATAGCTACCTAGATCCTACCGGTATCTACCTTGCTCATTATTGGACGTACCTGTATCAACATGGAATCCATATCCTCCAGGTAAGGTAGGTACCTAGGTAAGTAATAAATCACATTGCGGATGGGTACGGACGCGGGCTGGGCTGAGAAGAGGGGACTTGTATCCACAACGTTGTTCCTCCTCCTTCTCCTCCTCCTCCTCCTTCCCCCCCCGGCTTCTCCCAATTCGTTCCCCTACCCGAGTTAAGCTGCATCTGGCCTTTTTTATTTTGTTTCATTTTCTTGACCATCGATCCGTTGTACTCGGATTGGTCGTGCTCCCGTCCCAGTCAGTTCGTTACCTTAGGTATTAGTAGAACTGCCTACCTCGCCCTCCTCCTCTACTTAGGTAGGTTCCCAAGGTTCCAATCCTCCTCCTCCTCCTCCTCCTCCTCCTCCTCCTCCTCGTACATCCTCCTCCTCCTCGAGCAACAAACCAAAAAAAATAACAATACCTGACCCGGCGACCCATCATCTGTGCATTGCCGACCGGGGCTGCCACGTACCGTGCCAATCTCCCATTGATTTACCCTTCTCTGCGACCGGCAAAGCCCTCAAGAGCCCAGACCCTTGAGACCGGGATAGGCTTGACATCATCCAGCCCGGCCGGCTCCACCGCCGCTGCCCCTGTTCTCCCTGGACGGGTCTACAAATCGAACCATACCGCACTCGTTTGGTGTGTCACCGGTGTTTGGGTGGACTCTCTCACTTTCGTCCACGAAGCCTCCATCCGCAACCGTTTTTCTCCCCAGCCTGCCCCCTCCCCAAAAAATCCAGTTGAGCGGCGAGCACACTATTCCTGCCCACCACCTGCCACCTACATACCCTGAGGTCCTTTGTCGTCCTTCTTCCCCTTTCCCCCTCCCCGCCGTGACCTATCCCACTCCCTCCGACACCGCTCACGCCCACTACCCACGACGACGACGACGACGACGACAACCACCGCCGTCACAACGACGACAACGACGAAGAAGACGACGAGTACGACGAAAACGTCCTAGACCGACTACGGCGGCACCACCCAGACCCAGGCACACCCGCGACAGCAACCGCGACAGCGGATATAGCGATAGCGCCGCCCGCCGCCGGCTGCACAAACGCTGCAGCAGTGTCCAAACGCTGAAGAAAACCGTGGATCCAAGCAAGATATCCCCAGCGCCCACCCCGTCCACCCGCCGCCCACCATGTCTGCCGACCGGCCGAGACATCCCACCTTCGCGGCGACCTTCGCCGACCGCGCGAAGAATGCCTCGCACCCGCTCTCCAATTACCTCCTGCGCCTGATGGAGCTCAAGCAGTCCAACCTGTGTCTCAGCGCCGATGTCACGACGGCGCGCGAGCTGCTGCACCTGGCCGACAGGGTCGGCCCCTCCATTGTTGTCCTCAAGACGCACTATGACCTGGTATCGGGCTGGGACTACAACCCCCAAAACGGCACCGGCGCCAAGCTGGCTTCCCTCGCCCGCAAACACGGCTTCCTCATATTCGAGGACCGCAAGTTTGGCGACATTGGCCACACAGTGCAGATGCAGTACACGGCCGGCACCGCCCGCATCATCGACTGGGCGCACATCATCAATGTCAACATGGTCCCCGGCAAGGCCGCCGTGGCTGCCCTTGCCGAGGCCGCGGCCAAGTGGCGCTCGCGCGTCAACTACGAGGTCAAGACGTCGGTTTCGGTCGGTACGCCCGTGTCGGATGCCTTTGACGAGGACGGCGAGAACGGCCGCAGCAGCGAGGACGGCGGCGAGGACCACTTGAACCCCGCCGAGGTGTCGGCGCCAGGTCCCTACCACAGGGACAGCGACGGCCGCAAAGGCAGCATCGTGTCCATCACGACGGTGACGCAGTCGTTCGAGCCCGTCGACTCCCCCCGCTTCGCCAACCGCATAGACGAGGGCGACGAGACCGTCTACGCCGGCATCGAGGAGCCCCCGTACGAGCGCGGACTGCTCATCCTGGCGCAAATGTCAAGCACCGGCAACTTCATGAACGAGGAGTACACGCAGGCCTGCGTGGAAGCCGCCCGGGAGTACAAGGACTTTGTCATGGGCTTCATCTCGCAGGAAAGCCTTAACTCGGCCCCCAAAGACGACTTTCTCCACATGACGCCGGGATGCCAGCTGCCGCCCGAGGGCGAGGAGGAGAACGGCGTGGTGGCCGGCGACGGCTTGGGCCAGAACTACAACACGCCCGCCAAACTGGTGGGCGTCTGCGGAAGCGACATCGTCATCGTGGGGCGCGGCATCATCAAGGCCGGCGAGCCGCAGAACGAGGCCGAGAGGTACCGGAGAAAAGCATGGCAGGCCTACCAAAGCCGGGCGGGTCGGGACGGTCAGTAGGCGGGCGAAAAGGGTTGGGGTGGGGGGGCAAAGGAGCACCGGGGTTGGGCTACGGACGGCACGGCAGGGACTGCGTGTTCTTCCACTCTGCGATTTTGACACTTCACACACACATACAAGCTTGGAGTTTGGGCTTTCTCTCTAGACAGTCAGTCGACCGGATCGCAAAATCGAATCGAACTGGAGGACTCTTCATGATTGAAACCAACCTAACCCCCCACATGCCTCTTTGACGAGCACGATGAAACACGCGGCGGCGGCGGCGGCGATGGCGGCGGCTGGGTTGGCGTACTCGGCGCGTGCGAGTGTGGTGGGCAACCCGCAAGCTCGCTAGAACCCACCGAAGAGCTTCCTGAGCGGCCGCGATTCGGGGACGCCGAGGGAATTGGGGGCAGTGGACACGCTGGTGGCACTCACCGCCACGATTCTTCCCGCTCGCATCAGGCCATGTGTGGAACAAGAGAGCCCGCGGGGTTCGCTTGGGATAAGTGCCGTGGTAATGGATGCTTGCTTGAGCTGCTACTACTACCATCACCTCCCATACTACTTGCACACCTACTGTAACCGTCGACTCCCTCCCTCCCTACCTACCTACGTACTAACTTACCCCTATGTACATACTGTACATTAGTACACCTTATGAGGACAGGGAGTAGTTGCCATTGATCCTACCTCACTATGGGAAAGTATACCTACATCCATCATCCAACACACATTGAATGTACCTAATCCATATCCTAATGGATCCTAGCGGGCTAGAGGTAGGTAGTAGCCCTGTCGAGTACCTATCCAAATGTTAGTACGGAGTGGCTTGGAGGGGGGGGGGGGGGGGGGACGCCGGTGGAGAGGCTCAGCACCCAAACCATTGACTAAGGCGATGCGCTTTAATCAGGCACAGGTGCAGTAGCAGCAACCAGAGGCCCTGGCTAGGTTTCCGATGGATACCTCTTAAGATGTAGGTTTGTATAGGAGGTATGTATGCTGCTCCCTTAGCACCACCATCTGAGGGCCAAGCCGCCTGGCCACAACTGGCCGGGGCAAAAGCAGTGCGGGATGTTGGGCTTATTCCATGCATTGGAACTTCCAAGGCCCACGCACGGGAACGCGTCTTTCTCTCTTTCTTCCACATCGACCTACCTAAGTACCTTACACACTGCTTTATTTCCCTACCTACCTTACCTACATACACAACGATACCTACTTCAGTACCTAACCAAGTTACTGAATCCCGCACTGACTTCTAGACATATCTTTGTACTTGCCTAAATGTCTTGTACATTGCTTCGTACCTATAAGTACGTTCAAGGTAGGTACTGTAGGTTCGGCGGGGGGCAAATCGATAGATTAGGACCTCTATGTAACCACTACAATTTTTACACTGGGGCACTTTGGTCACTTCTAATGAATGCCCGCACCTAAGTTGCATACAGGATCGAGGTAACAAGATGTATTTCGTATGTTGGAGTTGGCCCAGCAGTCAAAGCAATTTGACGATGCATCCTGCTATAGATCTGACTGACCATTCATCGTAGCTTTGGTCCTTTCCCCCTCCTCCTCCTCCTCCTCCTCCTCCCCTTCCCTCCCCACCTTCCTTTCCCACCCTTTGGCCACCTCTAGTCACTCGGCGACTCAAGCTGTAAACAATTCCGGGACTAAAGGTGGGGTTCTCGGTCGAGTTCCTCGATTATGTAACTGCTTTGCGGCGCGGCTTCCAGTTTGAGAGCTTCTTGAATTTTGACGACAAACCTTTTAGGCCTCCATGCAAAAGACAGCCCGCCTGTTTCCCCCCCACCGCGACAAATTGGATTCCGTGTTTGTGTCGTCCCGTCGCTCCGCCACACGCGAGTAAATCGTGTTTCCGGAAACTACCCACAGAACCCCATCGAGGTGTGCGCGCAAGGGGAAGACACGCAAACCCCTCGCCCGCACGCCGCTACGTAGAAGAAAGCTCCCGTCTCTCTTGCTTACTTACATATCGGATTGCCCGCCGGCCGGCGGCATGAGCGGCCAAGTGATGGCGGACCGCGAGAGGACGGACAACAACGGGGACAGTCCGGATGACGGCAAACATGACGAGGGCGGCACGGAGGCGGCCGAGCTGACTCGGACCAAGCCGCCGCCGCGCAAACGGCGGCGCATCGTCATCAGCTGCACCGAGTGCCATCGCCGCAAGCAGAAGTGCGACCGCCAGCAGCCCTGCACCAACTGCAGCAGCCGGGGCAAGGAGGCCAACTGCCGCTACGAGACGGGCGCACCGCCGGGCAAGGACCCGCCGCGGAAGTCCCCCCCGGCCGGCTTGGAGAACATTCCCATCAAGGCGGCCGATTTCGGGTACTCGCAAACGGGCGCCTCGACCCTGGGCTTTCTGCAGAAGATCGACGGCGCCGCCGGCGGCCAGGCCCTGGCGAGCGTCGCCGCCGAGGCGCAGGAGGGGGACCACTTCGGCTCCCGCGAGCGCTACAAGAGCCTCATCCGCCACCTGCCCGCCAAGCTGTTTGTCGAGAAACTGGTCGCTATCTACTTCCGCGAGTTCAACTGGCTGTACTACTGCCTCGACGAGGACATCTTCCAGGAACAGCTGGCCAGCTGGTACAGCCTGCCCTACAACCTGCTGTCGGCGGCCGGGCCGCAGGGCATCGAGCCCGCGCTGCGCTCCTTCCCGGCCCTGGTGTTCCAGGTCATGGCGACGGCCCTGCTTGCCATCCCCAGCGAGGCCGACGAGACCTTCTCCTCGCTCAAGTACGCCGGCAGTATGACGTTCGAGGACATTGCGCTCGAGTACAGCGAAACGGGCATGGCCTTGCTGTCCCTGCTGGGCAAGCGGCAGATGACCGTCTCGACCGTGTTGGCGGGCTGGGTGCGCGCGTCCTTCCTCAAGTATACTGGCCAGGTCACCGAAGCAGTAAGTTGCCGGCACCGCTTCTCCGCACCCTCCAGTCGGCTGACGTGGGACAGTGGCACCAGGTAGGCACCGCCGTGCGCGACGCCCAGGAGATCGGACTGCACCGCGACCAGTTCGACCCCCAGCCCGGCCCTGACGACAGCACCGAGAAGGCCCTCGAGGCCGTATGGGACGCCCAGCAGCGGCGTCGCATATGGATGACGCTGGTCGGCTGGGACCTCCATACTGGCGCCGTGCTCGGCCGACCAACCAGTGTCGATTACCGGACGCTCAAAAGGAGCCTGCCCATCGACGCCCCCACGCCCAAGAACCGGCGAAGGACGCCCATTTTCCCGCGCGGCGACGACGACCCCCCCACCCCGCTGACCCGCGCCCTCTGGGCCTTTGAGACGATGCGGCCATTGCGGGAGATCCTGGATCTGGAGAAGGAAGGGCCGTTTCCCAAGGACTTCACCAAGGTGGAAGCGCTGCACGAGGAGCTGGTGAGGTTGCAGGCCCGCGTGCCTGCGCCGTTTCGCGTAAGCAACATCTGGTGTTCTTGATTACCGTTTTCAGCACGAACAACCCCCGCTATACTCCCGTTACGCTTTGTTTCTGGCGTGCGGGCCTGAGGGTGCCCCTAACCTTGCTCTACGGGCACCTGTTCTAGGGAAATACTGACTTCCGATGTTGTAGCTGGACAACCCGGATACGCGCTTCGACGACCGGCCCGAATGCTGGTGGATTCCCCTGGTGCGGCCGACCCTGCCGCAGGTCATGTCGTTCAACTTCATGGCCCTGCACCGGCCTTACATATTCACGCGTTCTTCGAGTCGCCATGAGGCGCTCAAGGCCAGCCTGGACATGCTCGAAGCTCAGCGGCTACACTTTGCCGTGCTCAGCCCGCACCAGTACAAGACATTCAGCCTGTTCTTTGGCACCTTTGATGCCATTGTTATGATGGCCAGTATCTACATTCTGTTCCCCAAGGAACACCCCGAGATGCTGCGTAGTTCCCTTCGCCACTTCCGCTGGGGCGTGGAGCGGTTCGAGACTATGGCCGCCCGCAACCGTCTCGCGCACGCAGCGCTGGGTGTATTGAACGCCATCTACATCCGGCTCAAAAAGGCCATTGGCCACGGGTTCCTGGACGGCAACTGCCCCGCGTCGTTCACGTGCGATAGTGACGCCTTCGATGGCGTCATGTACCCCAAGCGGCCCCTGTCGTCCTCATCCGACGTGGGCCCGGCCTCGGCGCCCACCGTGTCGTCGGCGGATCGTTATCCTTCCATCGCCTCGGCCTCGGAGCCGTCCATCTTCCCGTCCTCGGAGCCGGGCATTAGCACGGTGGCGTCCAGTGGCTCCGGTCTCACCCCAGCGCCCGCTGCTGCCGCCCCCGCGAGCACTGGTGGCCCAGATGCCGATGCCATGTTCGGGCCGTCCAGCGATTGGCCATTCCCCACCGACTTTGACTTCAGCACCTTGCCACCCATGTACCCCATGGGCGACGTCGCGTACAACGATCTAACAGGGTTCCGAGACGACGGGGCCACCGGTGCCCTGAGCGGCCACGGTCACACGAACACGCCGGGTTTGTGGTCTGGCGCGACGGGTGCGGCCGGGACGGGTGCCGAGTTGGGGGCCATGGGCGGCAACGCCGGCATGGATGGCGAGGCGCCGTGGCAATTCGGGGGCGATTTCGGCAACGATACCATATGGAACTTGTTGAATCAAATCCCGCCATGTTGAGGCCGGGCGCAGCGATGGCGTCTCGTCTTCTCGCAGCCAGCCGCATCGCCAGACCGGGATGGCACGAGAGCCGTACGCATTGGGAACGTGCCGGCCGGTATCGCTATGTGCAGCGCGCACCGGCATGTACACAATCAATCGCAACCCACTTCGGGCTGCCAAGCAAGACGATTTGCGGCATCGCGACCATAGCAGTTGTGCTAACCGTGCGTTGTGCCCACCGACGTTGTCGGGTACGACATGCACTCTCTCGAACTGGGTAGGCTCGTGGAGCTGGGCTGGCCGGGGCGGGGGGGACGGACACGATCTACATAGCCTCGTGGGTCGAGAGGATGCTCGGACGCACGCATGTAGCTTCCGGGGGGTTATGTTCCCCGCCCTCGTCTGCCTCGCGCAAGGGAAAAGGGGGGGAGGGTGCTGGCGCCTCCCAAAGGGGGTGCCTCATTCTCCAGATGGCCGAGGCTTCGGGGAGAACACGTAGCGTCTTCTGGGCCACAAGGAGAGGAAAGCGATCAAGATACGAATCGCATGTTGACACTTAGACGTGCATGCAAGCGCCCCCGGCCCAAGGCTGTCTGGCTGTTTTTCTTACGACCCGCACGACTTCCCCGCGCCAGCGAATCTGCCTTACGGGGGGCGGCGGGGCCAAGAGCGGCAGGGCGGCAGCGGGAAGGAGGGGAGGGGAGGGGAGGGCGATGGCGATGGCGGGTTTGTGCAGGATTACAGGGGGAGGTGGGCTGAGGAGCGATTCGCCGACGGGCGAAAAGGGGGTCGCACAGGCATAGCCCGGGCTGAGTGCCGTGCGGGCTGATTGGGCAAGGGCTTGCGATGCAGTGTTCTGTGGCTTGGTGTGCTACTGTTGCTGCTGCCGAGGCATGCTTGCAGAGAGGTATGTGCGTTGGCCCGCATCGCCGCTGTGAAGGGCATGATGATGTATGTACTCGTCGGACGCCGTAGACGAGGTGTGATAAGGTGGTGACACGAAAAAGCAGGCGAAGCACGGCCGTAATGGTCGGTTCGTTCCCAGTGGCTTGTGTAGGGGTGGGAATCGGTATTGAGGGCGGGCAGGGGGAGGGGGGAGAGAGAAAGAGAGAGGGAAAGAGATAGAGAAATGCACGGGACGGGAGGAGGGGAAGCAGAGTCGTGGTCATTCAACGGGCAATCTCAAGAGCGATTACCAACCACCAATTGTTGGATCCAAGTAAACAGCAGGTATGTTGTACTGGATAGTAGTAGATGTGTGTGTGATAGCATCCATCGTCCGAGAGCAATGGATCGGCTTTTCGGCCATGGTCGGTCGGGCGGGACCGTTACGGCACGGAACGCATTTCGGTGGCCGTGCGAGGACATAATGGGCATGGACCTGCACCTCGTAGCCCCTTCTAGGATGGATGGATGGGGACGGGACGGAGGATGGATGAATGGATGGATGGATGGATGGATCCCATCCTCTGGAGGCTTTCCAATATTTACTGTGACATAACTGGAGGGACATATGTATTTACCTCGTTGAATAGGTAACCTGTACGTCTTCCAGAATATTTGTACCTACGCGGGCTACCATCCAGGATAGAAGACGACTATCCTGGAGGCTCGGGTATTTCCACCGCCACGGATCCGCCCTGTCGGGGCTCTCTCTACCTACAACAGGTATAGTATAGATGTACCTATCATGTACATGAAGGGAAGAAGGTTCTGAACATCCATGGATCCATGGATCCCGTCTTCCCGGAAAACGCACTAAAGAGGACCCTAACTCTATTCGCGAGGTAATATAGGGATCCATTCTTAAGGCATGGGTGGATGGATTTTGATAGGTGCATATGTACATGGCCCTGTGATGGATCCATGTTTGCCTCTCTGTACCTCCTTCTCAGATGATCCATCAAAGGAGCATACATGCCACAGACGGGTCCAGCAGTTAGAGTAGAGTAGGCATGGAAGCATCTGGGTAACCTAATGGAAGCTACGATACTATTGTGTACCTCTTATCCGAATTCCTCACCACGGTTGGTGGTATATGGGCTAGGTCGGCGCAGAGGAAGAAGGAGGGGTAGAGGCAAGAAGAGACGGGAAAAGCAAAGCAGAATGGGTATTCTCTTGTGGCCATCCATATCGTCTCTTCCATACTGATGACCTACCTCACCTCTCCTTTCGTGTATGGATCTTGATCCTCTTGCGGGGGTGGTTGATCCATCTCTCCTGCTTCCCCCCTCTTTTTTGTTTTAACGTCTTGGCCGTCCATCCGTCCATCCATCCATCTAACCCGCCTTCCCTGCCCTCCCTCCGTTCCATCCAGGATGGCATGGAGGGTAAGGGCAATAACCCGACAAACCAAGTCGGGCCAGAGCTGTCGACAATCCATCTCCTATTATTCCTTCCCCTTCTGTTGAGCCCCCCTCCGCCCCGGCATCAAACTCAATTACCGTCGATTCCCTGGCCCCGGTACGCCACCAACTAACTATTGCAGCACCTAGCTATAACTTACAGGCCGTCCTCCAGATGCGCACTTGATGTGCCTGGGGGCCAGGCCGCATGGCGTAGCAGGACAGAAGAAAAGGAAAAGAAATTCCGACGCCGGTTGATCGCAAAAGATACACACCTACTCGGAAGCTGCACAGCAGGACGAAAAAATCGCCCAGACAGCCGACCTGTCTCCAATACCCGGCAAGCAGGTCAGCAAGCAGGCATTTGGTGGCGTCGTAAGCAACCGTTCGTTGGCTGAACCGTCCAGGGCCTTCTTTTGCTGCTAACGTCTTCGCTGTCTTTGCCTATTATTCTGCTGTCGCCGTTTCTTCTTCTCTCGCACACATCCCCCCACCCTTCCTCGCCGCCCCGCCCTTTTCTTCTTTGCATCAGAAGACCTTCCCAAAAAGAAAAATACAAAATCATAGGCAAGCTGTTCTGCCTGTCTGCCCGAGGAACCGACTGCACTGGATAAATTGAACACCCGTCTTCGTCGTCGTCGTCGTCGTCGTTATCGTCGTCGTTGTCGTTGGGCCGTCCAGCCAGCGGTGCCTTATTGCTCGGAGACTGGCAACCACACCCGCTTCGCCTACCGTATCGGCCCAACCGCCTGTTTCCTGTTTCCTGAGCGCCCCTCGTTAGGTTCTCTTGCTTGCCGGCTTTTCTCTTCTTGCTATTTGCCGATCCGTGCCGGGACGATGAACGAAACCGTACCAGAGACCATCATGGATTTTGTTCCACGGTACCAAGAGTTCCAGGCCAACAAAGACCGAACGGAATGTCTGATCAAGGTGCGTGTTTCTTCTACCGTTTTCTCTCTCAGTCGATCGAGACTGGCTGACCGGCCCGACTTCCCTCTCCCGCAGGACCTCATGATTCATTGCGAGCATGTGGAAAGCTCTGTGCGGCGGGAAAATTACAACCTTACTACCCAGCTGCGCCATACCCAGCTGGACTACGAAGACTCGGTCAAGTCCCGCCGCGAGCTGCAGGAGCGCATCAAGGACCTGGAGTATCAGTTGGGCCTCGTTTCTCAAGATAACAACGTGCTGAAACGTCGTAACCCTTATGTTTTGGTATTGGTGGACGGCGACGGTTTGATTGTACGGCTTGCCCTGCTTAACAAGTTTCCTCCTCCTCCTCCTCCTCCTCCTCCTCCTCCTCCTCCTCCTCCTCCTCCTCCTCCTCCTCCTCCTCCTCCTCCTCCTCCTCCTCCTCCTCCTCCTGCTGCTGCTGCGGCCGGCCGCCGGCCCTGTCCGGTCCCCTCTTCTCCACGCTGACAAGGACCTACAGTTCAAAGAAGACTTGGTCAAGCAGGGCCTCGAAGGCGGCAAGAAAGCCGCTTACGCCCTGCGCCAGGAGATCTCCGAGCGCACCGGCAATGCCGACGAAACGGAAATTATCGCCAAAGTGGTGGCCAACATGGCCGGCCTCAGCAAGGCTATGAAACGGGACGGCGCTGTCGACAACGAGAGCGACGTCCGCGACTTTATGTTGGGCTTCACCCAGGCCAAGGCCTCGTTTGACTTTGTAGACGTCGGCTACGGCAAGGAGCGAGCCGACTCCAAGATCAAAGAGGCGACGCGTTGGAACCTGCGCAACTACAACTGCAAGCAGATTCTGCTGGGCGTTTCTCACGACGCCGGCTACGCGCCCTTCTTGGATGAGGTACTGCGCGACGAGAGCACGAGAAAACGCATCAGCGTCCTCGAGGGCTATCCGACGGTGCGCGACATTGCCTCGACCGGGGTCAACATCACCAACATGGATCACCTTTTCCGAAGCGACAAGCTCATCGACAGGACCTCGCCGCTGCTCCATTCGCCCGTCTCCATTGGCTCGGCGCCCTCGCACGGCATCTCGTACGCGACCGTCACCCAGAAAGTCAGCCCACCCCCGACCGTGAGCCTCCCCCTGGCGCTCAAAACGGCACCCAAGTCCGTCTCGCGGACCTCCTCGGCTGTCGCCGCCAAAATCCTGCCGCCGCAGCCTGAGTGGAATCCGGGTGTGCGTGGCATGGACGCCTACATCCCCGTTAACCAGGCCGTCCTGGACCGGGTCAAGAAACGAAAAGACAGCGACAAGCTTTGCAACAACCACTACCTGCGTGGGCCATGTGCCAAGGGCGAGTCTTGCTGCTTCGAGCATGACTACAAACCCAGCCAGGACGAGCTGACTGTCATCTCGTACCTGGCGCGCCTAAACCCCTGCACCAACGGCCAGGACTGTGAGGTGGACAACTGCATCTACGGCCACCACGTAAGTTAGCCCAGGCCGAGCCAGTCCACCCAGCTTTTTAGAGTGTTTTTTTTTTCCCCTTTCTTCTCTTGCTGACGAGTTCCCGGCAGTGTCCAAGCGTGGAGAACGGCATGTGCACGCATCCGTTTTGCAAGTTCCATGCCCACGAGCACCCCCCTGGGACGAAGCTGAAGTCTAACAAGAAAGCATCATACGAGTAAAACATCACCCCAAAATACCATCTGCATGAAAAGCGCAGACTTATATTTGCTCCTGCCGAAGTCCTCACGGAGGCGTGCACCGGGACATCTTTTTCATTTCCTCTGTCGGCCGCACATGGTCACACACGTACAGGCGCACACTGGCGCATACACATACAATCTCTCGTGGGATTCGGTCCCTGGGCAGATATTCCGAGTTATCCCTGAATACACCATCTTTCTCCCCTCACCGGGATGTTGTGCTGTGCTCTCCGCACTCGACCCGTGCCCACGCCCTTTGTTACGTCCTGCTTGAGACGGTCGGCCCAAGTCAGCTCAGGCCGGCGACGAGGGTAACAGTGTTGAAAGTTTGGGTACTACAAGTAGCAGAGGCGTATCCATACAAAATGCTCGGTGACTTGCAATTCGCCAGTCGGCGACATGATAGACTCCCATGAGTTCGTGCCAGGCAGGCGCCTGCTTAAGCTCCTGCTTCCCCTCCCCCGTCCCTACGACTGAGCAGTGGTGATGCGTTTTCCTTCGTGAAAAGGCCGCACAGGCAATGTCCGAAACTGCAGGCTCGCCGCCGCCAGTGGCATTAGCGGGATGGCCGGCCTGAACGCCTGCTGAGATGACCTGCCTCACGCCTAGTTCCATATTCGACCGTCTCTTCGTGCCGGGCTCGAATTTACGATAGGCTCGTCTTTGGTCATGGGACTTACTTCCACGGTCCCATTCGCTCCGTCGCTGCTGGCCTCGGAGGTGTCCTGTTGGGCCAGCGGGTCGGGAGCCAGGCCATACCAGGCGACGACGATGACACCCAGAAGGCCGGAGAGACAGCTGAAGGCCAGTGCCACTATCCCCCGTGTCGTGAATCTGTATATGCCATGTTAGTTCCAGGGGAAAGTCGAAATGAGAGGCGCAGTGCGGAAACCTACCCATCTGGCAGCGGTGGCTTGGCGGCGTTCTGCCCATTGAGATCCAGCCAATCCACCGAGTGGGCGGCAGCGTTTCCCACGACGGGTACATGACCAGCGGCACACACATCATAGTGGTCCTGGGGCACCTTGAGCGTATCCTGCAAAACCCGAGGGGCCTCCACGAAGGTGGCGACGAGGCCAGACACGACGTGCCATTCAATGTGGCAATGGAACAGCCAGACGCCTGTTGGGAGGGGTGGTTAATACAACTCCAGCGCAGGGCTTTTAGGGGGGGGGGTGGTGTTGCGAGCTTTCGACGTACCGGGGTTGTCAGCGCGGAAGCGTAACACGATGTTGCCTTGCGGGTAGAGAAGCAGCGTGTCGCGCCGCATAGGGATCCTGGGGAAGCTGTCCTCGGTCACGTTGGCGTCCGCAAACGTGCCAGCTTCCTCGGCGGAGCGGTAGATGGCCTGGAAGTGGTGGCCGTGGAGATGGAACGGGTGGCGCCCCGTGTCGAGGTTGTTGACGGTGATTTGAACCACCTGGCCCTTCTCCAGCACGAAGGCGTTGGTGTACCCCCCGTACACGGCGGGGTTCGTGGCCATGTCCCCGGCCGTCAGAGCCGTGTACAGGGTCGGGACTTTGGGGGCTGTGTAGGTGATGTTGTTGAAGAAGGCACTGCACGCCCGTCAGCCCGGGTCCCAAGGGCGAAGGTGCGAGGGACACACTAGTTGGCTCCGTCCCCCAAGTCATCCATGATGACATTCAGCTCGACGACTTGGTCCGGGTCCCTCAGCAGGGTTTGGTTATCGTACGGCACCAGCGTCATATCGTCAAAGGGTTGGAACTCGTTCACCAGGGCTGGCACGGGGCGCGGCTTGGTTTCGTCGTAGACGAGCCAGCCCGTTACATTGTAATCAAGGTCGTCGGGCAAGGCATCAAACAGGGTCTGTAGGTGCCTGGTCAGCAGTGTGCGACCCCGAGGGAGGCGTGACGGGGGCTAGGCGTGCATACCGTGTCCATACTACCCACAAACGCGTAGTTGGCACTCGTCTCGTTCTTTGCCGTCAACAGGAAGCTGTAGCGTTGTGCAGTGGCCAGGTAGATCAGGTCGGCCTCGGCGGGCTGAGTGTAGACGCCGTCCACCTCGACAATGGTCATTCTGTGGTTCTCAAACCATACATACTGGCCGGCAAAGGCTCCAATGTTGACCATGCGGAAGAGATAAGTTTTGCCCGGCTCGACCCGGATGCTCAGGTCTTTGGTGTCATTGAACAAGGCGGCGTTCGGGACGGGCTCGGCGCCCGTCGGGTTTCCCTTGCTCAGGAAGCCCGGCAGCAGGTCACTCATCAGATCATGATACCACTATAGCAGACGCGGTCAGCGTTTTGTTTTCCTTCTCTCTAAACGTGGTTTTATAGTGAGGTGTTTTGGCGATGTCTATTTACAAGAAAAATGGGAACGAGTGACAATAAAGGCGAAGGGAACCTCAGAGTTCCCTTTTCTCACCTGGCTAAAAACAAAAAAAGAAATAGGAGAGGGAGAAGGGTTCACACCAGAAGGAACACCGGATGGGGGGGATCGACTTACATCAGATACACTGAGGACCACTTCTTGGTCGAATTGTCCCAGGTAGGGCGAGGCCGGGTCTTGTATGATCAAAGCACCCCTAAGCCCGTCGGGGTACCTATAGCCCTCGGAGTCAGCGTTCGGGAAACATTGCCTCGTAATGGGTCCGGGCAAGACACGAAGCAGGAACCCGGATGGGGGCATATCGGGCTGGGGTGTCTTGCTCCGGACGAGGTAGAGAACATGGACCAAGGATGACTTACTGGCCGCGTGTGTGAGAGTGATACCAGTAGGTGCCGGGCTGGGTGATGGTAAAGTTGTACGTAAAACTCAAGCCAGGCAAAATCTCGCACTGGCTGACCTGAGGGGGGCCATCCATGTGGGTTGTCCCGTTCATGTACAGGCCGTGAAAGTGAAGCGATGTCGACTCGTTCCCGAGCTGGTTGGTGACGCGGATCACAACATTGTCGCCCACGGCGGCCACGATTTGTGGGACGGGCCATTGGCCGTTGATGCCGATGACAGGCCTCTCGAGGAGGCCGTCGGGGTTGGCCGTGACCCAGGTTACGTTGAAGTCGTGTGTGACAGTGGCAGCGTCGGTTGCCGCGAGCAGTCCAAGGGCCGTACCGGCGGCGAGAAGCCACGCGTGCCTGGCCAGGGACAGCATCTCAAGGCTTTCTAGGAAGGGGTCGTGGGCAAAGAAAGATCAACTCTCTACGGTGGCGGCGAAGGGAGACAGCCCACACGGTTTGGAAGGACGTGAAGAGAGCACTGCTGAGGGCTCCCCAACCGGGCCCTGGCCGAGTAAAGTAAGGGCCTCCATATCCTACTCGCCGGCGTCGGGATCAGGCCGACCCTCGGCTGCCCAAGCGAGGTTTACACTGACGACCGATGGCATGAGGGGATCAATCTTATCAATCAATCTGATAGGCGGGAAGGGTGTGAGGGCTGCTGCCGGGTCTCAGCCTTTGCGAAGGAGGCCCATGCCCTGTATTTAGAGTTCGGTTCAATAGCTTGTTTCACGGCGCGGCCCTGGTTCGATGGCGTCCTAGGATGCGGAGGGGATTGGAGGGCCACTTAGCGGTCAGCATGGATAATTTGGAGTTTGCCTTGGTTGGAGAAGCACCAGGAGGGGGTGGCCGGGAGGCATGTGAGGGGAATCATCGTGTGTATAAGAAGAAGCGCTCGAAAGAAACACGGGGGCGTGGCTGCGGAAGGAGGCGGACGGACGAAACATTTGTCCTCGTTTTCGCGTCCACAAACGCCCTTGCGCAGCTGAGCAGCCAGCCACTTCATCACCATCAGGTAGGCCATGCTTATCCCCATCTCGATGGGCTTTTCTTCCCCTAGATTGGGTTTCCCTGGCAGATATACACACAGCGAGAGATGATAGCAAGGCGCATGTGGCGACGCTTCCGGGCATTGGTCCGTTTATGGTTCTTTCGCAGGTTGCCAAGCTGCCTGTATGTGTGCGTGCGTGCCAATCAACGGTTCCTCTCACTGGCAAGGGTGCGCGGGCTGTGGCCAAGACGCAGACCCCCAGGGATAGAAAGGCTTGGTGAAAGCTTGTGTTTCCGAGTATAGGTACGGATGGAAGTACCGACATTATCCAAGCGAAGGAGACGAGGGGGACACAGAGGGTTTTTGCGCCCGGCTACACCAAAAGGGGAAGGGAAAACCGCAGCCACGGCAACGACGGAACGCGAATCCCTCTGGACTAACGGCTGCAACGGGCAGCCCTGTCCCCTCTCTCGCATTATCTGATCTGCTGATCCATCCTCCTCCACACCCCCCCCTTCCAGTATTTGACGCTACGTGCTGGAAGCTTAAGTAGTGGGCAGGGCCTTGGCCTGGTGCTTGGGTTATCAGATCGTCAGATAACCCCAGACTTGCCCGTCTCTGCTTTCCGCCATCCCATACCACTGTCAGTCTGTCTCTCCCCCCCGAAATCTGCCTTGCCTATCCATCCACACCCCTGGGTCGAACGAGAAACCATGGCCGACGTCTTTGCCGTCCCCGTCCTGTTCATCACCTTCCGAGAGGCCCTGGAGTGTGTCATTATCGTCTCGGTGCTGCTGGCCTTTCTCAAGCAGACGCTCGGCGGGCCCGAGTGTGATGACAAGGTCTACAAGAAGCTGGTCCGTCAGGTTTGGCTGGGTGTCGGGCTGGGGATCTTTATCTGCCTCGTGAGTATCGTCGCCCCGTTCCTGGACCCTTTGTGTGTGTGTGCCCTCCCCTCAAACGGGCGCCGGCCGGCTCGCTGACGACTCCGGCCTCTTCCCCAGATCGTCGCCGCTGGGGTGATTGGTGCCTTCTACACGGTGGGGAAGAATGCGTGGGATGCGTACGAGTACGACTACGAAGGCGCCTTCGCCATCGTGGCCGTCGCAATCATCACCCCCCTGGGGGCCGGCCTGCTTCGCGTCGGCAAGATGCAGGCCAAGTGGCGTCTGAAACTCGCCAGGGCTCTCGAGAAGCCCCTCCATACGGGGGGCACCTCCAAAATTGCCTGGGTCAAGCGCTTCGCCGAGAAGTACGCCATGTTCATGCTGCCTTTGATCACGGTTCTGCGTGAGGGGGTGGAGGCCATCGTATTCATTGCTGGCGTACGTAGGCCGCCCGCACTTTGGTCGTGATAGTCGCCGCCCTGGGCGGAGAGAACTGACACGCGACGCACATGGACGCAGGTGACCTTCTCCGCGCCCGCCACGGCCGTGCCGCTACCCGTGGTCTGTGGCCTGGGGGCCGGCATCTTGGTGGGCTACCTGCTGTACAAGTAAGTCGGAGGCAGCGGCGTCGTCATGGGGTGAGAGCTGGTTGGCTGACGGCACGTGTGGCTAGGGGCGGTGCCTCGTCCCGGCTGCAGTACTTTCTGGTCTTTTCGACCTGTCTGCTGTACCTCGTGGCCGCGGGCCTCTTCTCCCGGGCTGTCTGGTACTTCGAACAGCAGCAGTGGAACAGCATCATCGGCGGAGACGCGGCCGAGCTGGGCGTCGGCCCCGGCAGTTACGACATCGACAAGTCGGTGTTTCACGTGAACTGCTGCAGCCCGGAATTCAACGGCGGCGCCGGCTGGGGCATCTTCAACGCCCTCCTGGGCTGGACCAACTCGGCGACGTACGGATCCGTCATCGCCTACAACGTGTACTGGATCTTTGTCATGGCGTGCTTCCTTGTGATGCGGTACCGCGAGACCAGGGGCCACTGGCCGTTCGCGGGTCGCCGGAGGGAGAGCATCGGGGAAAGCCGCCAGTTCGGCAGCAGCCCGCTGAGGGGGTGAGCCCGTCGGCCGTGAAGGTCGCTTACACCGGCATTCGGGAGGACGGCGTGGTTTTTCTTCGCTGTGCTCTGGTTCCCATTCTTTGGGGACAACCTGGCAAAACACATGGGGGGAGGGGGGCAGAGGTGCCTGCATGCGATACCTATGTAGTTACATACCTTATGTTGTGTTCTTCCCGAGGACGGAGGACAATAGTACTGTAACAGGAGACAGGATGCCACCGCCATCCCGGGTAACGAGACCGGCGGTCCCATTTTTGCCAGCCGCTACGTAGCCCGTAGGACGTCATTGACCCAGTTCTTTTCTTTTTTTTTTTTAAAAAAAAAATCCTGGCTCACAGTATGGGGAGCATGTAGGTAATTTATACATCCCATGCATCCATACTTGTACTTACCTAGGTTGCCTCCCATACCTCTCTCGCAACCATATCCCTCCCTCCCTCCCAGAGAGCAGCGAGCCGGCGGCAGCCCTCGACCCAAGTCAGGCCCGAGATTTCTGAGATCCATCATCCGATCCTGCGCCCGTGGAGTCTTTGTCCGGTTCTGCTGCTGCTGTGACGGCCAGACGGGCTGGTAGCCTGATAGCTTACTTAGGTTCCATCTCATACATAGCTACATCCAATACCCCACGCACGATAAGAACCCATCCATCTGGAAAGGTTCTAGAGTGCGCAACTCGGGAGAAGCGGGGCCCTGCCACCTCCCTCTTCCATCCTACTTACTACATTACATACAAAACTTACCTACACCACCGGCACTACCACCCGACATTTGTACATACGTCGTAGGTACTACATACTCCCGTGCTGGTGCCGGACGGAACGGGAGGGGCCGGTTCTTCCACCACTTCGGGCTGCCCGACTGTCCCGACCTCCATCCATCCCATTTCAAGTGCATGCGACGACGTGTCTCTCCTGGCGTCTTGGTGTCCGCCACCTCGGTCACTTTCCCTCCCCCCCCCCCCCCCCCCCCCCCCTCTGCCCCGGGTGCTTTTCGTGCTGATGACGGCCCGTGACTCGCCTGCTCCGAAGGGACTACCTCACACGGGCGACCGGCCACATGGTGGAAGAGTCTGCCGGACCCCCCGAGGCGCCTGGCTCGCGGGAGACGCCGCCGCCCGAGCCCGGTCTGCCCGCCGTTGTCGACATCGCCGCCACCGGCGACCTGGTTCTGGATGTGACTTTTGAGAATTCCAAGGCCACTTTGAAGTTGGCTCGCCAAGCCGACCGGAAGCTGACGACGCAAACCACGCCGGCCCCCGGCCTCAAGGGGCGCCTTCGTCTTGGCTTCCGCGTCGAGCTTGCCACCCTCCGCCGCCAGTCCAAGTACTTTGAGAAGCTCCTGAGCGACACCCGCTTCAAAGAGGCCAACGCTATCGCCGCCGCCCTGGGCGCGCTCGCGTCGCGAGGCGTCAAGCCCGCGGCCGCCGAGGCCAAGGATCTGGCATGGATCAAGATCGTCGACGACGATGAGGCCACCCGCTATGCCCGCCGGGAGCAAGTGCTTGCCGATCTTCTGCGCGTGCTGCACGGCCAGAAGGCAACGACAACCCCCGTCACCATGGACTATGTCACTGCCATGGCCGTCTTTGCCGACCGCTTCGACTGCGCCTCGGCCGTGGCCAAGACGGTAAACTCGGGCCTGAAATTTAGGTGGCCCTCCACGCGCAAAGCGCCCGCGGGCGAAGACGTGAGGATGAGCCACAGCACCGAGAATGTCCTGCGACAGAAGGTCCTGGTTGCCTGGTTGCTCAACCTGCCGGACAAGTTTGCTGCCGCCACCCGCGAATTGATCCTCAGCGGGTCTTGTAAGTGGACGGCCTTCCCCGATCCGAACGAGGCCGAGGACGAGCCGACGTGGTGGTATCTTCAAGATGGGCTCGAACGTAAGTATACGGTAGCCCGCTCTCCCTTGCCCTGCCCCGCGCGGAGAAGCTAACGGCGGTGGCAGAGGAGCTACAGTACCGGCGCGAGTGCATTCTCAACACGATGGCCTCGGTGCCCCGTCACTTCCTGGCCCTCTACGCGTCCCGCGCCAGACAATGCGTCCGGGGCTACGACTCGAGCATGTCGTGCGACTCGTACCAGCTCGGCGAGATGTTCAAGTTTCTGACCAACAAGAGCCTGCTGTTCATTGTGGACTTCTCGCCTCGCTCACTCGACAACATCGCCGAAACGTCGCTGCTTAACATCGAGACGGTGCTGGCTATACTGAGAATGTGTCCGAGCTACCAGATCGACCAGCACCACACCAATTGTGGGCTGCGGACGCGCATGATACCGATTCTGGACTTCATCCAGTCCCTCTTGTCGGCCAACGCGATCCCGCTCACGCGGTTGACGTGGAAGACCAACAGGGAAGCAGTCGCGTGGTTCTCCCCGCGGCCCGAAGGGGAGGGCCCGGCCGGCGGTGGCGGCGGCGGCGGTGGTGGTGGCGACGACGAGGTTACGGGCCCTACATTTCGTTTCACCAGGGCCGTCGCCGGGGACCAGCGGCTGCGCTTTGAACACTCGATGGGCATGGAGAAACTGGCCCGGGAGGTCTTCACAGCTTCCAAGTGGGATTGGACTGCCGACCTCGAACCGGCGACGCCGGTGTCATCTATCAGCCTGCCAAGCCGCAAAATGTTCATGTGATTTAAGGTTGAAGGGGTGCTTGCTGCCCGAGCACGCAATCAAATAGGAGGAGCACGTAGAAGAGGAGGGTCTGCGGGTGGGCATGCGGGGGATCAGTATATTGTTGAATGGCATTTAGTACATGCCTCTGGGGTGCGAGCCCTTGGCCCTCCCCCGTCACACACCCCTGCTTGGGGGTGATCTACTGTGATATATATATATATATATACACATATATATATACATGTATATATAGTCGATGTGTGTCGCGTCTTAGGGCGCCGCTACGGGTATTTGAAATACTTGGGCTGAAATAGGAGACGATGATGATCCATGTTCTCCTGTACCCGCAGCTGAACCAGCAGCCCTGACGCCGGGGCCGACCGGGGGCCCCAAGGACGACGATGTGCAGGCCGATGGCCGGACCTCAAGTCAGTAGCTGCCCCGCCACGAGCGTACGAGACGGATAGCATGGATGGAAAAATGGTTGAGAGACATGGGGGGAAGGGGGGGTGGCAACGAGGGCGGAAAATAGCGAGCGAGGCAGCGAGCGAGGCGATGGGTTTCTTGGCATTTGGAAGAAAAGATACTGTGCGTTTGGTTAGGTAATGTAAGTTCTCCCGGTTCTTTTGGGCCCATTCCATCAGCGATGGATGGGACACAGAGATGGACGACAGGCTGGCTGGCTGGCTGGCTCATGTGGCAAGGCTATCCAGCAACAAGCAGCTTGTGCTGATGGGATGGACGGTCGAGGCGATTCGCGTGCAGACAGACAGACAGACCCACGACACGCCTTCTCCGGGCAGAAGCATCCGGGGGCTCCATGGCCGCCCCAATCTTCTTCCCCCTCGCCGCGCGAGCGATGCGGGAAGGCGGCGGCCATGGAAATGGCACAGGACACGATGCATCCGGGCGCGTGCATGGAATTGGCAGACTTTGCCAGTCACAAGTGGCGCATCATGACATGTGTGCGGGTTCTCGTGCCCCAGCGTCGCCCCAGCGGGTTCCAACAAAGCCCCAGCCGGTCCAGTATTGCGCCCGAGACGGACCGCTCTAATTTGTCGTGGCGGTTGGGCTCTCCTCCCCCTGGTGCGCACAGTCGACGCCGTCGCCAAAAGGTCGTCGACGCTTTCTCCAGGCGCCGCCCGCTCATCGTCATGGCATTCTTGTCATTCCTCCAGTGTCCTGGGCCGGCGGCATGGCTTTTTCGGAGGGGAGGCTGACGAGGCCTACCTAGGGTAAGTAAGTACTTACTTCCATACCTTAAGATAGGTTACCTACCTACATAGTAGATACTGTAAGCACATCACTTAGCTAGGTGCCCGGGTAGGTACATCAAGTAAGTACCTACATGGATCTTACTTCAACCCATACCTACATCTTACCCCACCATGGAAACGAGGGGAGAGAGAAACCGCGCGTGGGGGGGAGAAAAGGAAGCACGAAAAAAAAGGCCACCACTGTCTGTCTGCTAGGACCTGCCTTGTCGTGCTTGTCCCTCCCGGTTCTGCTTCACACGAGCCGGCGCTACTGGGGACAAATTCTACCCCATAACTTACTGTTCGTAGTTTAGAATCTCGCAGTCTATTGCGTCGTTCACTCGCGCTTGGGGGAAGGAGCCCCATTCCCCCATTCCCCCAGGCCACACACACACACACAGAGAGACACACACACCCCCTGACACCGACCGAGAGAGAGAGACGTCGTCGGATCCCGCGACGACACGGCCGACTCGATTCGTCCCCGTCGTCCCGATGCACCGGTCGCACTCAAGCTTGACTACTTAGGCAGGGCAGGGCAGCCCTGGTCTTGGGCGCGACCGGCCCTGCAGCAGCCATCCATGTCCCATGCATGGCATCGGGCGGGCGGCCAGACACGGCACGTCTGGACGTCGGCTCCGGCGCTGCCCCTCCCTCCCAATTCCCGGCGCGCCTCCAAAGCTCCTTCCTCCCCCAGTGACGGGATGGGTGACTGACGGGCGGAAGAAAACGGGCTCGACGGGGTGGCAGCATTCAGCCCATAAACATCGGACGGCCGCAAGAACACGGGAGAGCAGGCACACCAGAAGCTGGAACCGACGAATGGGTAGATCGGGCAATAAAAGTCCATACCTATAGTACGCACGCATCCATCTACTAGTACCTACCTCCATACGATGGCTCGATGGTACCTTGGCTCCTTGGTCGGGGGGCCGGCATGGGATTTGATTATGGAACCCCATAAAAAAAAAGAGCTACGTTTCCCGAAACGGAGTTCCATCCACCACCACTCCATCACCCACCGGGGGAGCTTCTGGCGCCCATAGAAACTAGCGGGAGCTGTCCAGATCCCCCCCCCCGCGACGTCATGGGGGAAACCCAACTTGGAGGCCAGTCCACAATCAACTGCACTTTACATAGTACCACCTCGATGCGCGGCCTATCGCTTCCGTGGCCAGAGCTCCCGCCATGCTCATCACTGATCCCCCACGAGCAGGTCCTCCCATCGTCCAGCCTCCTCCTGCATCATCTGCTTTGCTCTGCTCGACTGCTTGTTTACTTGCCTTTGCCTCCCTCCTCCTATCCTTGTCCCTCCCAGCTGGCCCTGGCTCTCCTATCCACCCCCGTTCGCCTCTTATTGTTCTTTGACTTCAGCCCACCCCTCCCTCCCTCCTCCAGTCTCTATTTACCGAGCTCAACCTACGCGTACTTTACTTCTACATTGACTCGAGCACCCCCCCGCCGCCGCCCCCTCCATCCTCCTTTTTCTCCCTCTCCCTCCCTCTCCCTCTTCCTCCCTCCATCTCACACCCTCTCTCCCTCTCTTCTTCCTCCCCCTCCCCCCACGCCTTTTGCGCGCCTCCTCCGTCCTTCCTCCCGCCCCCTCTATACCCCCCCTCCTCCTAAACCCAAAAACAACGCGCCCGCCCGCCATCAGCTACCCCGGTTCGCCTGAGGCTACCTCGCAGCGCCCTTGTACAACCCCCGGCGACGTTCCCCGACTGCCGCCGCGCCGACCCCTAGATCATGTCAAGGTTTCAACGAGCCTCGGGCATTGTCCGCCGCCTGGCTCTGCCCACCACCGCCGTCACCGTGGGTGGTGGTGCCCTTCTCTACTACTCGTACAGGCCCAGGAATATCCCGGGCTCCGAAGGCGCCGCCGTCCCCCCGCCCACCTACGGCGCCGATGGCAACTTCGTACTGCCCCGCTTTCCCCGGGTCAAGACGCGGGAGGAGCAGATTGAAGACCTGAAAAAGAGCACGCGCCCCGGCGAGGAGTATGACATACTGGTCGTGGGCGGCGGTGCGACGGGCACCGGTGTCGCCCTCGACGCCGTGACCCGAGGCCTCAAGGTGGCCATGGTAGAACGCGACGACTTCAGCAGCGGCACCAGCAGCAAGAGCACCAAGCTGGTGCACGGCGGCGTGCGCTACCTCGAGAAGGCCGTCTGGAACCTCGACTACAACCAGTACTGCCTGGTCAAGGAGGCCCTCAAGGAGCGCAAGTACTTCCTGCAGACGGCGCCGCATCTGAGCAGCTGGCTGCCCATCATGCTGCCCCTGGACAAGTGGTGGAAGGCCCCCTACTACTGGGCCGGCACCAAGTTCTACGATTTCCTGGCCGGCAGCGAGGGCATCGAGAGCTCCTACTTCATGACCAAGAGCAAGACCATCGACGCCTTCCCCATGCTGAAGCGGACCGACCTGGTGGGCTCGCTGGTCTACTACGACGGTGCCCACAACGACTCGCGCATGAACGTCTCGCTGGCCATGACGGCCGCCGTCTACGGCGCCAATGTCGTCAACCACGCCGAGGTCACCAGCCTCCTCAAGGACGACAACGGCAAGCTCTGCGGCGCCACCATCAAGGACCGCGTCCCCGAGATGAACGGCAAGAGCACCGACGACGTCACCGTCAAGGCCAAGTGCATCATCAACTGCACCGGCCCCTTCACCGACTCGATCCGCAAGATGGACGATGGCAAGTGCCGCGAGATCGTCGCCCCGGCCTCGGGCGTGCACGTGATCCTGCCCGGCTACTACAGCCCGGGCGACATGGGCCTCCTCGACCCGGCCACGTCGGACGGCCGCGTCATCTTCTTCCTGCCGTGGCAGGGCAACACCATTGCCGGCACCACGGACGAGCCGACGTCCATCTCGCAGAACCCGCTGCCCGACGAGAAGTCGATCCAGTGGATCCTCGAGGAGATCAGCCACTACCTTTCGCCCGACATCAAGGTGCGCCGCGGCGACGTCCTCGCCGCCTGGTCGGGCATCCGGCCGCTCGTCCGGAACCCCAAGGCCTCCAACACCGAGTCCCTGGTGCGCAACCACCTCGTGGACGTCTCCGAGTCGGGCTTGATCACGTGCGCCGGTGGCAAGTGGACCACGTACCGCCAGATGGCCGAGGAGTGTGTCGACGAGGCCATCAAGGTATTCAACCTGCCCACCAAGCCTTACCCGGACGCTCCGCGTGTCAGCGGTACCACGGCCATTGACGACGGTGCCATTCTCAACGGTACCTGCCAGACGCACAACGTCCGCCTGGTGGGCGCTCACGGCTTCAGCAAGACGCTGTTCATCAACCTGATCCAGCACTTTGGCATCGAGACCGAGGTGGCCAAGCACCTGACCGAAAGCTACGGCGACCGGGCCTGGACCGTGGCGGCCATGTGCCAGCCCACGGAGCAGCGCTTCCCCGCCCGCGGCGAGCGCATCAGCCCGCTGTACCCCTTTGTCGACGGCGAGGTTCGCTACGCCGTGCACCACGAGTACGCCCAGACGGCCGTGGACGTCATCGCCCGCCGTATGCGCCTGGCCTTCCTCAACGCCCAGGCCGCCCTCGAGTCCCTGCCCCGAGTCATCGATCTGATGTCGGAGGAGCTGAACTGGGACAACAAGCGCAAGGAGCGCGAGTGGACCGACAGTAAGTGACAACCCCTCCACCCCACCCATGACCATTCAATGGTCTCCGCCCCCCCCGTAATGGAGTCGAGGACATGCCAACTAACGTCGCGCGCAGCCGTCGCCTACCTGAAGTCCATGGGCCTCCCCGAGCCCATGCTGTCCGTCACCAGAAAGCAGGTGGAGCAGGGCAAGCTGGACCTGGGCAGCTCGCTCGAGTACCAGCTGTACTCGCGCCACGACAAGACGGCCGAGTAAGTCAGCGGGTCGGGCTGATGGGGGTCTGGGTTGATCCAGGTCGCTCTCGGGGTAATGAATGCTTGCGTTTGGATTTTGATGGCCGGAGTCATCGCTGGGTCAGGCGGTCGTTTGGATGCATTTTGTGCGTGGAAGAGGAGCATCAAGGAGTACGTCTATTATGTGCCTATGTGCCTGCAGATTATACCAGATTTGCTTTTGAAACAAAATTCAGCACCGGCCGGATTTGCGGGTTTCGTGCTACCTCTGCTGTCTTGGATAAATCGACGCGGGAAAGGGGCAGGGATGCCTGCGTGGCATTGTTCGTTCACGATATATATATATATTATATGTACACTTTTGCCCTCCCATTGCCCAACACCACGTGCTTCTCCTTGCCCCAGCTCTCCCCTTCGCGGCGGCTTTACCCGTCGTTATCAATGGGCTGTGGCGGGCTACACTGGTGGCACGTATTTTCCAAGCGAGGCCTGCGTTACCCACATCATCCCTCGTCTTCTTCAGCCCTCCCCGTCTCCTTTCCCTAGAACCGAACGGTCTCTGCCCGCCCTGTCTGCTGCTTGTGTGCCTTCTGCCACCACGGCAGGAGCTGGACGCCTGGACGCCAGAGCCCAGACGGACTTAGCCGACGTCACAGCACACGGCCCGCAGCGCCAGACTGCGCGCCACACACCGGGAGCATGCGCGCCGCGGCCGGCCCTCGTCGTTTGCACGGCCCGCCCGCATGCCGGCCCAGAGCCGCCCCGCCGGCCCGGTGGGTCGGAGGCAGACCTTGCACGCGCGCGGGGCCTGCGCCGGGTGGCGATGATAGGGGGCATGGGAGTGGTGGTGAGGACCGTGACGCTTCGGCCCGCCGGCGCGGCCTGGCGACGACGTAGGCCGGCGTCGGAGCGGTGCCGTCGGGGACGCCCAGGGATAGAAGGCGGGGCGCGCCGTCTCTTCCTCTTTCTCCCCCTGATCCGCTGACGCCGCTTCGTCCGTCCTCTCGGCCGCGGTCGTTGTCGGTCCCGGCACGGCCTCGTAGCAGTCGCGTCGCTGGGGGGCGCCGAGGTCGTCGAAGCGGAACGAGCGCCGGTGGCGGAGAGGCGGCTGGGCGGGCGGCCCTCGCCGCCCCCCGCCCGGCCGCCGGCGGTTGGGCAGGAGGGAAGAGAAGTCCGAGGCGGCGGTCGAGAAGCTCGGCGTCGTCCGCAGCGTGGCGAAGCTGCGCTGCTCTGTGATGGGGTCGACTACATCATCCACAGCGTCAGTGATGGCGCGAACCCGGTGTGCCTGTGGAGCGCGTTTCGGAGCCCCCGCTCTCTCTGGGCCGGGGGGTCGGAGGCACGAAGAGCGACGGAAGTCACAGCGGGGGAGAATCCGTGCGGAAATAGAGGTCACGCATGAACAGCAACATGGGTGTTGCTTACGGGCGGTGCCATGGCCGTAGAGGAAAGGCGTCGTCTCGAGGCGCGTCAGCGGCGAGTCGCTCTGTAGGCCGGCGCGGGACCAGCGGGCGGGCAAGGCGAAGGCCGGCGGCTGGCACATGGGCCCCGCCGTCGTCGCGAGCTCGGCCGAGAGCGGGGACGGCGTCTAGAAGGCGTCCGGCATGGCGTTGGTGGCGCAAGGCATCGCCGCGTCTGGGCCCTTGTGGCACCGCCGGGGCCGCGGTTGGGCGTCGAGGCGGTTGGTGCTGCGGACGGCGAGGGGCGTTCGGAGGGTACTCATGGTGTCTGACGATACTCGACGGCGCCCGGGGGTTGGGAGTGGGATGTCGTGGGATATGGACGGGGGGAAAGGGGGAGGCTCGGGTCATCCACCAGTGCCGACACCTGCTTCCAGAAATAAGCAAAGGATGTCACTTAGGTACCTATTGCTCACCTTAACCTGCGCTTGCCATTCACTCCCCTTAGCGACGTGTCCGTTCGTTCCCCTTATGTGCCAAGCCCGGCGGGAGGCCGTGGTCGTCTGCTCCTGCTTGCTTGACCGCTGGATGTATACCCAATGTACATACACACCTCATACATGGGCCTACATAATCCAGGTGTGCACCTGTGCTTCCGTCGAGCTTACCGCCAGTTGGCCCAGCACCGTCCACTTTATTATTCTAAGCGGCCCTCCAGGTTCCTGATGTATCATCCACCGTAGGTGCTGTCATGCGGCGCACATGCATATGTATGTATATATTACCCGCATTATACTGGCGTCTATCTCGCCAGTGACTCCGTCTCTACTATGACCACGAGCTTTACCGCCCAGGTCCTCGAATGGGCGCCCGCTCATCCATGCTGGCTTTACCTACGCTTCGGTGCTGGCCTGGATGCCCTCGGCAGCCAAAGCCTTCTGGTATGCAGCAATGGCCTTGTCCAAGGAACGGACCACCGGCTCCATGAGCTTCACCACGGCCGTCTCGCCCCCCCGGATCGAATTGGGGTTCAGCTTGCGCTTCTTGCCCGTGCGCTCGTAAATCTCCCGGATCTCCTTCTTCTTCCGCTCCAGCTCGCCCTCCCGCTCCTTCTCGGCTTCGAGCGCCACCGCCTTGATGCGCTCCTTGGACCGCTTGAGTGATTCCACCAAGTATCCGACCTCGGCGGCCCTGTCGGCGTCGCCCGAAAGAAAGGCCGTCCAGAACTGGTGAAGAAACTCCATGGTTGTGGCGTGCGTCAGGTTGCACTTGACCGCCACCTCGGCCGGCAAGCCCATGGGGTTCGTCTCGTCCAAAGCATGGCCGTACAGCTGCGCCCGTCGCTGCACCATATTGTCCATGATGTGTCTCTGCGCTGCTTTCCGCGCCGCGCGGGACCCCACGTGCGCTCCCTTTGTCCCGTCGTCATCGCTGTCGCTTTCGTCGTCCACCCCGAGGGACGCGTGTAGATCGACACCGCTGGAGCCGTCGTTCCGCAACACTGCCACGTCGGCCCGTACGCCTCGCATCACCTCGGCCGTGTCCTGCCGGGCAAAGATTTCAGCCGCGCCGGGGGCGTCATCGTCGTTCTGGTTGGAGAAGAAGCGGCTCTGCTCCTTGATGTTGAGAATGATGCGGGACTCCTCGGCATCCCCCCGCAGGTCGCGCAAAGCGAGCTGGCTATACATGTCCCCCGCCCCGGTCGGGTCCGCAAGCTCGCTGTCGGCCGGCGCCACGTTGCCCAGCATTTTCCCGCTGATGCTGTTGAGCGTCTGGATGATGGGCACCTCTTTGCGGCCACGCTGGCGCATTTCTACGTCTTTCCGGTTGCCTCCCTTGGACCCTCCTTGGTTCTCCTCGTTGCCTTCCACGTCAATGATGTGGGGGACCTGCGAGGTGAGAATCTTGTTGGAGAAGGCCGTGATGTCCTCGTACTCATCATACTTGTCGAAAACCCTGTCGGGGTTCTCGTTGCCGCTGAGGCGCTCTCCCCGCAGCTGTTTGGAGAGCTTGCTGAGGAAGAAGCGCTCCCAGAACTCACCCTCCTTGAGCGGCGGGACATTTTCGTTGTAGACGCGCTTGACCAAGGGATGCTGGCTGAAAATCATCTGTACCTGCTCGACGGTGATGTTCAATTTCATGCGACTCGGCTGGTTGGGGTCCGTGTTGGGTTCCATGGTGGGCTTGACCTGTGCCAGCACATTGTATGCGCCTCTTTTCTGGCCCGTATCAATGGCGTGGGCGCGAAGCAGGTTGAGGCGGGCGGACCAAAACTGGGTATTGAAGGTTGCGTCCGACATGGACTCGGGCTTCGTCAGACGGCCCTCCATGTACATCTGGCCGAGGGCCTTGTTGGCCTTCATCAGGGACTGCTGGAGAACAATGTCGTTCTTGAGTTGGTTGTCGTCGAACAAACGAGCCGACAGGGGCTTGGCGTTGGCGGCGTTGGCAAAAGCCATGGCACCAGAGCCACTACCGGCGCCGGCGCCGGCCGGGCGCGGGACCGAAGGGTCATTAGCCTTGCTGTCGGCGATGAGGCGGGAGAGCAGGGCCTTGACGGCATTGGCCTCGCCTCGGGGATCACCGGGGGAGTTGAAGTGGAACAAGTACGAGACAGGCTCGGCGCCTTCGGCCGCCTTCTCAAAGATCTTGAGCATTACCTTGGGGGCGCTGTCTGGGGTCTGCTGAAGATCTGAGCACACCCTCGTCAGCATACCGGTCTGGCGAGCGATTGGCGGGCAGGCGGGGGGGCCCTACTTGTGATGTTCGCAACGGCCAAGGTGACGGCGGGAGGGCCTCCGGGTGCGGTCTGGGGCGTCCATGTTATGGATTTCTGGTCGTCGGTCACGGTCAAGATGCCCTCTTTCTTCTTATAGACCGCGGTGCCCCGTGGGCTCGCCATAGCGCAGGGGAGAGGGGAGCTCTACAGGAGGATCCCGCCAGCAGCCGTCTTGCCCGTCACGAGGCTGCAGCGCGGCCGGCGAGGCAGAAAGCCCTAGATGGACGCCTGGCGACGTGGATCCAGTTGGCGGGTCAGCAGCCGGCGCGCGTGACCCAGCCGGGTCTCTCCCCGACAGCCGTAACCTGGGACGAGCAGGCGAAGGGCAAGTCGACGGCAGGCTGGCTTGGCGAGACGGGGGGAGGGAGAAGATGCGCGCGCACGTCGCAGGCGCCAGGCTTGCGTGTGGTGATCCGGTGAGCGGTATCTAACCTAAAAGTAGGGATCGGGGGGGCTCTCACGTGCCTGGATACCCGGAATTGGTGGTCGAAGGATATGGGATGCCTTCTTTGGTCGTAGGCAGGCAGGCAGGCTTCGATCCGGGTCTCAGGTTACGTAGGTAAGTAGGTAGTTGCTGCTGCTTATAATTGTGGCTTTGCGCTTGGGCGATCGACCCAGCCACAAACGGTTGCATTAGTACTTTCACTATGTACTTTACTGATGTTCGTAGTGGCGGTACCGCCTGCACTCATCGGTACGGGAGATACTCCCTTCTGCCACAAGGTAACAGATGAGAGAGAGGTAGGTACGTCGCATAACTGGATACAGAAACACGCTGCTTTAAGTACTTTAACAGAAGTACGCATGCGTTTCCGTCCGAGTGAAAGAGCCAGGGTTACTGGATGTATGTAGGCATGGATGTGTGTAGGTAATGTAGGTATATAAGCCGTATTTACATAGGTCGGGGTGTTTCACCATTCATCCCCGATCCCTCCCCCAGTTCAGCACAACACAACCGCGGCGTCTATCGTCGTAGTTGCTGGCCTTTGGAAACAATCTCGGTGGGGCAACTGCCTCCTTACCTCCTCCATAAGTACTTAGGTACCCCAAGGTTGCAGCCCCTTGGGGAATGCTATTCCTAGGTCGGTATCTCGGACTGCTCGTCTCGCAAAAGAATGACTACCGCACGATCAAACATTGACGTTAAGTACTTCCATGGATATCTGTGCCAGGATCCATGGGCGGATCCGGTGATACGTTGGACCCACTACCAACCTACTGAAAGTCACGCATTTTTGCTTACGGGCTACCTCGCCTGGCAGGCGCGAAAGGAAAACTGTACACAGTATGTTGCATGGGATCCAGTCTCCATGACTTATGGCCTATCGACCTCTCTCATCTCATACGTTTAAGATGTAATTTGCCGAAGCTACCGAATGATGCGTGTTCAGACCCAAGGGGGGGGGGGGGGGCAGACTGGCAGGCAGGAAGTAAGAGAGAGAGAGAGAGAGAGAGAGAGAGAGAGAGAGAGAGAGAGAGAGAGAGAGAGAGAGAGAGAGAGAGAGAGAGAGAGAGAGAGAGGGCGGGGGAGAGGGAGAGAGGCAAGAGGCAGCCGTCTGTCTGTCTGCCCGCTTCCCGGATGTAAAAAAGTCTCGGCTGCTCGCCCAGCCCGGTCGCAGTCCGGGGCTGCCCGTTCATTACCGTCTGCAAATCAGAAGAGCTCTAATGGGTCCGTCTGCTCCCAGACGAGTTCTCCGCTCTTCCTTTTTCCCCCCTTCCCAGCCGGGCCATGAGGCGTGGATAACCTATGTAGGTAAGTATGTAGGTATGGACGCCCGTCACCTGCACTAGTTGCATTCCTGCGGGAGGCGCATATTCTTGGATGGTTTCCCTCGGCATGGCGTGCCTCTGCCAACCCATTCAGATCTGCGCGTTTTCTGCCGCATCCCATCCTGTTCGCTTCGTCGGATGAATGGAAGAGGGTGTGTGTTTGCGAGCGCGCGCGCATGCACACACACACACACACACACACAACACACACCGAGATGGCTGAAGGCAAGGTCAGGTTATTTATTCCCCCCCCCCCCCCCCTTTCCCATAAGGGGACACGAGAAGGCCGGTAGCGTCGCCAGGGGCGCGCCCCCTCGTGACGCGCCGCGCGCTGGGTGTGCGTGTGACGGCATGGATACTTAGCGACCAGACGGGATGGTATGTATGTATTTACACACACAGATGAGTACAGTTCATCATCGCTTAGTTGCATACATATGCGGACCCTCACGATGGCTGCGGGTCCACGTCCTGTGACAGCCCGATCCAATCCGGGCACACCCATGAACAGCAAATACTTACCTAAGTACCTGCTCGAATGCGGGTGCCGCTATGCTCAGAGCCCAGTAAAAGCCAGCCTGAACGGTTGCTTAGCCGCGACTTTTTTTCGGCGACGGCCGTGACTCCTGTTACTGACGCCGCCGCCGCCGGTGCTACTGCCGCCGCTACTGCTGCTGCTGCTGCTGCCGTTGCTGCTGCCGTTGCTGCTACTTCGAAACAATCTCTTTAGCCTCTCTCTCTCTCTCTCTCCCTCCCTCCCTCCCTCCCTCCCCCCGTCCCCGACTCCTCCAACGTAACGTCACCACGCAACCTCCCCTTCCCCCCCCCCCCCCCCCGACTTACTCCGCCGCTCCTTTTCTTGCCGTCACAAATCTTCCCTTCCTTTCTTACTTGTGAGAAAGGAGGGTTGGCGCTTTTTGGTACGGAGGAGTACGCACCCGGTTCATCCTACACCCATCTGTCTGTCCGCCTCGCTGCTGTCAGGCACAGTCGTCGCCGGGTCTGTCTGTCTTCCATTCCGTCATCCGATCGATACCCAAGGATCGAGTGGTTGGTAAACGTACAACCTTAATCGACACATTCCCGCCCTCCCCCCCCCCCCCTCCCCTCTATACTCGATACTATACCTTGTCCGAGCGTTGCCTGGTGCCATGCTTAGCAGTTCGCTCCGCCAGACGGGCAGCAAGCTCCTCCGAGCTGGCTGCCAGTCGTCGACTTCGGCCCTCCGGAGCTCGCGATGCTCATCCCTGGCCTCGGCCCGCCGGCCCCTCGCCCTGTCCTCGGCCCAGCGGCGCTACGCCTCGGCCTCGGCCTCGTCGTCCCCCGACCCCAACGACAACTTCCTCTCGGGCAGCACCGCCAACTACATCGATGAGATGTACATGCAGTGGAAGGAGGACCCCCAGAGCGTCCACGTATCATGGCAGGTCTACTTCAAGAACATGGAGAGCGGCGACATGCCCATCTCCCAGGCCTTCACCCCGCCGCCCAACCTGGTCCCCGGTGCTGCTGGTGCCACCGGAGGCGTCGCCGGCACCATTGGCACCGGCTCCGGCTCCGACGTCACCAACCACCTGAAGGTGCAGCTGCTGGTCCGCGCCTACCAGGCCCGTGGCCACCACAAGGCCAACATCGACCCGCTCGGCATCCGCAACGAGTCCAAGGGCTTTACCAACCTCAAGCCCAAGGAGTTGGACCTCAGCCACTACCAGTTCACCGAGAAGGATCTCGACGCCGAGTTCTCCCTCGGCCCCGGCATCCTGCCCCGCTTCAAGCGGGACGGCCGCGAGAAGATGACGCTGCGCGAGATTGTCGCTGCCTGCGAGAAGATCTACTGCGGCTCGTACGGCGCCGAGTTCATTCACATCCCCGACCGCGCCAAGTGTGACTGGCTGCGTGAGCGCATCGAGGTGCCCCAGCCCTTCAAGTACTCCATCGACGAGAAGCGCCGCATCCTCGACCGCCTGATTTGGAGCTCGAGCTTCGAGTCTTTCCTGGCCACCAAGTACCCCAACGACAAGCGCTTCGGCCTCGAGGGCTGCGAGACCCTGGTTCCTGGCATGAAGGCCCTCATCGACCGCAGCGTCGACTACGGTGTCAAAGACATCGTCATCGGCATGCCTCACCGTGGCCGTCTCAACGTGCTCAGCAACGTCGTCCGCAAGCCCAACGAGTCCATCTTCAGCGAGTTCGCCGGCAGTGCGGCCGCCGAGGACGAGGGATCCGGCGATGTCAAGTACCACCTGGGCATGAACTTCGAGCGCCCCACGCCCTCGGGCAAGCGCGTGCAGTTGTCGCTCGTAGCCAACCCCTCGCATCTCGAGGCCGAAGACCCCGTCGTGCTGGGCAAGACCCGCGCCATCCAGCACTACAACAATGACGAGAAGACGCACCGGACCGCCATGAGCGTTCTCCTGCACGGTGATGCCGCCTTCGCCGCCCAGGGCATCGTCTACGAGTGCCTCGGCTTCCACTCGCTGCCCGCCTTCTCGACTGGTGGCACCATCCACCTTGTCGTTAACAACCAAATTGGATTCACCACGGACCCCCGCTTCGCCCGCTCCACGGCCTACTGCACGGATATCGCCAAGGCCATCGATGCCCCCGTCTTCCACGTCAACGCGGACGATGTGGAGGCCGTCAACTTTGTCTGCCAGCTGGCTGCTGACTGGCGTGCTGAGTTCCAGTCGGACGTCGTCATCGATCTGGTCTGCTACCGCAAGCACGGCCACAACGAGACGGACCAGCCTTCGTTCACCCAGCCCCTGATGTACAAGCGCATCGGCGAGAAGAACCCCCAGATCAACACGTATATGGACAAGCTGCTCAAGGAGGGCACCTTCACTAAGGAGGACATCGACGAGCACAAGCAATGGGTCTGGGGCATGCTGGAGGAGAGCTTCGCCAAGTCCAAGGACTACCAGCCCACGTCCAAGGAGTGGACCACGTCGGCCTGGAACGGCTTCAAGTCGCCCAAGGAACTGGCTACTGAGGTGCTGCCTCACATGCCCACGGCCGTCGACCAAAAGACTTTGGAGCACATCGGCGAGGTTGTGGGCTCGGCCCCCGAGGGCTTCCACGTGCACCGCAACCTGAAGCGTATCCTCCAGAACCGGACGAAATGTGTTCTCGAGGGCAAGAACATCGACTGGTCCACGGCCGAGGCGCTTGCCATCGGCTCCCTGGTGACCGAGGGCCACCACGTCCGCATCTCGGGCCAGGATGTCGAGCGTGGTACCTTCTCGCAGCGCCATGCCGTCCTCCACGACCAGGAGAGCGAGGACACCTACACGCCCCTGCAGCACGTCAGCAAGGACCAGGGCAAGTTTGTCATCTCGAACTCGTCGCTCAGCGAGTTTGGCGCCCTCGGCTTCGAGTACGGTTACTCGCTGTCGTCGCCCAACGCGCTGGTCATGTGGGAGGCCCAGTTTGGTGACTTCGCCAACAATGCTCAGTGCATTATCGACCAGTTCATCGCCTCGGGCGAGGTCAAGTGGATGCAGCGAACGGGCCTGATCATGTCCCTGCCTCACGGTTATGATGGACAGGGACCCGAGCATTCGTCGGGTCGCCTGGAGCGCTACCTGCAGTTGTCCAACGAGGATCCTCGCATCTTCCCTGCCGAGGAGAAGCTCCACCGCCAGCACCAGGACTGCAACATGCAGATCGCCTACATGACCACCCCTGCTAACCTGTTCCACGTCCTGCGTCGCCAGATGCACAGACAGTTCCGCAAGCGTAAGCCAGACCCCCCTCCCCCCCCTTGTCGCCCGATGTTCGTCGCCGTGTGCACGGATCTATGCTGACCGGTCCGCAGCTCTTGTCATCTTCTTCTCCAAGTCTCTCCTCCGCCACCCGCTGGCCCGCTCCAACATTGAGGACTTCACGGGTCCCGATGCCCAGTTCCAGTGGATCATCCCCGACCCGGAGCACCAGACTGGCGCTATCAAGTCGCCCGAGGAGATTGAGCGTGTCGTTCTGTGCTCAGGCCAGGTCTGGGCGGCGTTGTCCAAGTACCGAAGCGACAACAAGATCGACAACGTGGCCTTCACGCGCATTGAGCAGCTGAACCCCTTCCCGTGGCAACAGCTCAAGGAGAACCTCGACATGTACCCCAACGCCAAGACGATCGTGTGGTGCCAGGAGGAGCCCCTGAACGCGGGTGCCTGGAGCTTTGTCCAGCCGCGCATCGAGACGCTGCTCAACAACACGGAGCACCACAACCGCAAGCACGTCATGTACGCCGGTCGCAACCCTTCGGCCTCGGTGGCTACGGGCCAGAAGGCTGTGCACAAGAAGGAGGAGGAGGAGCTCCTCGACATGGCTTTCACGGTGACGCAGGATAAGCTTAAGGGCGAGTAAGTAAAGCAGGACCTTGGATGGCGCATGTTGCATAGCTGTGGACCTACCGTCCCTCTTGTATTCTTAAACAATGTGTAAAATGCGAGTCCTCAAGGGGGGGATAACCCGAGGCTAGATAGAACGGTGTTCGGGTGGGCGGGGGACAAGCACAGCATTCGTATTTAATGCCTCGATTTCCAATTTCTCCATGCGTGCCTAGGAGCATCATGAGTCCCGGCCGCGCAGCCTCTCCATCATCTCGTCCGCCAACCTCGCCATGTAGAACTCGCGCATACCCGGCGGAACGTTGTCGAAACCTTTGACGATGCGCGCCACGTCCTGTCTGCCCTTCTCGTAGGCAGCGAGGTCGCGGTTCCCGTACACATCGCGGCCGGCCGCGTACCCGCCGTCGAGGTCACGGAAGAAGACGTTTACGGCCACGCCAAAGTCGGTCCGTGGCTCGGCCGCGTGAAGCCAAAGTGGGGGCAGGAACAATATCTCGCCTGGCTTCAGGACGGCTTCGTGCGGATGCGTGCCGGCGAGGGAGGGGCCGCCGGCGCGCGCCAGTACATCTACACTGGAACTTGATGACCCGGGCGCAAGAGACAAGGCCGTGACATCCGGGGGCGGGAAGATGAGGAGCCTCTTGGAGCCCGTGATCTGACAGTAAACATTGGCCATCACCTGTGAGGCGTCAGCCGAAGCCAGCGGGAGTGGGAAGATAGGGGGAAGGGGGCAGGCATCCTCACATCGTAGTGAAGCCACATATTCGCGCGGCCCGAGACGCGCAGGACGGAGCTGAAAGTGTTCTCCTTGACCAAAGACAGCTCTTCGGGCAAGCAAAATTCCTGCGCCAGAGCCGGGAAGTCGCGGCTGAGATGGGCCGGTTTTTCCGTCGGCCCGTCCTCCGAAAGCGCTCTCAGGTACACGTTGCCGCCCTGCTCGGCTTCACGCACAAAATCCGCAAATTCCTTGGTGACATAGCGGAAGTTTTTGGCGTTGAAATCCATCCTGCTGGTTGGCGCTTCGTGAACGACGACGTGACGGCCGGCCCCCACGCGCTCGATGAGGTGCTCCGGGGTCCAGGTATCAACACAGCCTCCCAGGTGGCTCTCCTGGATGATGACTGGCTTGCTGGCTTGGAGGACCTTGGAGAAGGGGTTGGTCGTATCCAGGCGGATCCGGGGTATTTCTACGACGGCCGGGCTGGGTGCTTGGGCATCCTTCGTCAGCTGGGTCGAGGGCACATCGGTGAGCTCCAGAGCCCGGTCGAACCTCCACGCGGGTTTGGGCGCCTGGGAACTGCCTATACGACAGCTGTAAACCCCCTTGTTCCAATACGTGCCCATCGAGAAACATGTGGCCCCTCCGCCCATGATAATAATGTCCCCGCTCGTGGTCACGCCTGCCGAGATGCCCAAAAGCAGCGGCTGCGGAACTTTCTCGGCGGTGTTGGGGTTGCCCCGGGCCACGCTGCCACTTTCCACTCTGGGTTCTTCAGCGCCGGCAAAGCCTATGCGCAGGATCTCTTGGTCCCGGGGCAGAAGCCCCCCTTTTCCAACCCCCCCAATAACAAGGGGCAAGCCATCTGGATCGTAGGCGACAACGGCCCCAAATCGATCCATGACGCTACACGGTCCGGATCTCGTTGTCAGCCTTGTCGCGCCGGAGTCGTTCACCGCATGGTCGAAAGTGGCGAAGCGCAGAGACGGCCCACTGGAAAACGATGCGCGGAGTTCCCAGCGTAGTCGCTGCTCTGCCACTGTCCCATCCTCGTATAGGCCGCCAGCCAATATTCCTTGAAAACAAAACGCCCCTTGGTCTCTTAGGGGCCCACCACTATGCGCGATGAGTATAGCGCCGGAGACAGGCCTATAGTCCGCGCCGGAAATTTCACACTCCGCCCAGCCGGTTTCGGGGTGGTATAGAAGGCAACCCCTGAAAGCCGCAGTGCCCGTCTTTCCGCCCATGATGAGAGCAAGGCCAGATGAGCCAAGGCGGGTAGCTGAATGCCTATACAGGGGAACGGGGAGATCGGCTACTCTGTTCCAGGACCTTCTGGCCCCATCGAAAAGCCAGCAGTCCTGCAAGGGCGTTGACGGGGACGTCCTGCCACCAGCTAGCAAATGGCCAAAGATGCCCAGAGGGACGATGGTGTGGCACATTCTACCCGGCGGGCCGGCTGGAGGCAGTTGGAAATCAACAGGGGCCGGGCCAGGCGCGTGGAGGTCGAGAGATCTCAGACGACTCGTGCTTCCCAGGCCTAAGATGTTAGCCATAAATTGCTCGCCCAGGGGGTTTTCCATTGTCAGACACGCTCCGAAGCGCCGCTGGCAGGACTTTGCGCTCTCGGTGAATGCTGTCTCCACGGCCAAGGTAGGCACTCCTACTTCGGACTCGGGAGCAAATGGCGCAGCGCAGTCGCGGGACCCCAGCAAGCCCGTTCGAGCAGATACAACACAATAATGACTACCGAATATGGCGAATTCTTCCCACTCATCAAAAGGCTCCACGGCGTTGAGCCTCTTCCGTTGCTCCGAAGACAGATACCTGGCCGAAGACCATGCGTCCCAAAGCGACTCGACGTGAACGTCGGGCCAGCCCAGGCGCAGGAAGCGGCTCCTCTGGGCGTCAAGATCCGGGTAGACGTGTACCGATCTCAGAGGCGTCTTCAGCTTGTCGAAGTGTCGGAGCATGGTCTCGGCAAAGGGGTGGTCCGGACCATCAGGCAGCACTTGCTCCAGCAGGCAGAACTCGGCTGCGGGTGGGTTGTTGGTCAGTCTGCTCACAGAGGCCGGGCTCGGGTACACTGACCTTGGCCCAGGCCAGCTGCCCATTCGATAACAGCATCGGCTCCCTTGGTCTCCATGTAGGTAATTGAAACTTCGGCCACAAATATGAACTCGCTGGCCGCGAGGTCCACCACCTGAGCCAAGGCTTCCTGGATGCGGGCTAGCTCACGCAAGTCACAGCCAATCTGCACATACTCCTCGCTCTGGAGGAACAAATCGGACTGCTCCGAGCGGGCGAGACCCGTCAAGCCCGCCTGTAGCTCGGGAATTGCTTCCACGATGGCACGTTTCTTGGCCATCAGGTCGGGAAAATCTATGTCGATAAACTTGGCGCCCTGGCATTCCTTCGGGTAGCGGGTCAAGCACTGCCAGGGAAGCACATCACTGGCGGGCACGGGGTCTGAGTAGGCAGTATCGTGGCTGGACAAGAGAGCGGCTTACCTGCCGCACCCCAGGTTAACAACCACCTTTCGTTTCTCGGACGGCCTCGCGAGGAATTCACGAACAGCCACGTCGATGACGTGGAGACGAATGTGGTATCCGCGGTTGATCAGGGGCGACCGCCGCTGGTACTTCTTGACGAAGAAACGGAAGAAGTGAGGTTCCTGCGGGTAGTATATGCGCTCAACACTTCGCTTGGACACGATGCTACTACTGTTGGTCTGGTTGGCGGCGCCTGGTCAGTCTTCTCGGGCCCTTCATCCGCGGCCCAGCGGTCCGACGGTGGGCGTGTAGAGGGAGGCATGCCGGGGCCAAGATGGACAGCTGCACTTACAGACATGACCAGGTCATCCTGGGCCCGTTCCCTTTGAGAGCGACAGGGCGCGTTTGACCTCGGGCCCGGAGCCGAGGCCGGGGTACCTGTTGCCGGTGCCGGTGCCGGTGTGGGTGCCGGTGCCGGTGCCGGTACCGGTGCCATGGTAAATGGGTTGCGACGGGAGGGGGGGAGAAAGAGAGAGCGTGTGTGTGTGTGTGTGTGTGTGTGTGTGTGTGTGTGTGCCGTGTGTGGGTGTAGTTAGGTAGGTAGTCAGTGGAAGCAAATCTTCGTCAAGTTACATTATGTGAGTACTTTTGAACCTAAGAAGGAGGTAGGTTCCATAGTAGGTACTTAGGTTACTAGGTAGGTAGGTAGGTAGGTACCGCTTTTACTTTGCCTACTCTTGTATTGGACTATCATCCATTCCATGCTAGGTAAGATCTAAATACTTACCCACCTGTCGTTGTGGGACAACGACTAATAAGTGGAAGCAAGAGGTATCCATGCAGGCAGCTTCCATACTTTGTACAGTACATTATCTACATACTTACCTAAGTACCTAAGTACTTACCCTACCTACTAATCTATATGCTTGGGTAAGCAAGTACGTATATGTACCTCGGAAAGCCATTTCGGTTCCATTAGCAGTTGGGCGGAATAATGGCTTCATACCCTACTTAAATCGACTTGTGCAGGGTTGCGAGAGGAGGATTGCTTTCCTCCATGCCAGTCAGTACGTAAGTCTAGGACGGGCAGCCTACTTAACTAGGTACTTAGGTACCTACATAAGCACCTAATATAACTAAATACGGGCTACGGAGCCCGTCTTCATACTTGGTTGGATTCTATCGCGACAAGCATGGGAGCTGGGGCGCTGTGAGGCTGAGAGGAGGACTGAGAGGATGTGGGCCACCTCCAGATTTACACCCCCGGCCGTCTGGTCAGTCCTATGGGATGGGATCCCGCAGATTAGTAGCAGAGAGCTCTCCGGGGGGGCCGGGCATCTGCCTCCCGGATGGTGTACCGAACTTCCATGAGAAGAAGCGTGCTAGGTTGGGAAAGAAAGAAAAGAAAAGACGACACAGAACCTTGGGTGCTTTGTTTACCTGAATATCCGCTTGAGTACTTGCTTCTTATAGCCCTGCTGGGGTGACCTATGAATTTCCAATTAGTACATACATGCTTAAAAAAGTTAGGCAAGTCCAGGGATGGAAGGTCCAGCTTGAGCGAGAGCTTCCCCACCTTTTGCTGCCAACAGCTCCTGCCCCCCCCGGGACAGACCTCACTCAACTCAAGTGTGACCTCCTCCCATAGGTAAAAAAGTAAGTACCTTACTTACCTCCTACCTAGGTAGTCACCCATGAATGACATGCCGTCCCATTCCCATCCCAATCCTCGTCTCAATCTCTACCTCCTCCTCCTCCTCCTCCCCATACCTCGTCGTCTCCTACATCTAATATCTATCCAACCTCAGGTGCCTTGATGCGCTGATCTCCAGTCCCTCCAGCTAACATCGCCGACCTGCTCCTGGCCGCGGCCATCATACACACGTACCGACCGACACCCAACCCCGCACGCCAATACCGGCCGACGCAGGTGATTTTGCCCTTTGCTCCGCGGCGCAACACCCCTCTGGTTGTTTCCCGCCGCTCTTCCTTGGCTCTGCCCCCTCCCCCTCTCACCCTTACCTTACCCGCCCCTCACGCTCTCGCGCTCTCTATCCCCGCGACAGGCCAACCAGCCCGTACCAGCGCCGCCTCAGCGGATCCACCCTCGCCAGGAGACGGAAGAGGGCACGGCCAGGTGCATGCTCCTCCGGTTGGTATATGTGCCCGCGGGAGAACAGCTTGGCCCTGGGACGGCGTGACGTCCTTCCCTGACTACCTACCTGCCTAGGTAGTTCCCACGCCCCCCCCCCCCTCGTCGCGACATACCCTCCAGCCCCGTCCGCTCTTCCACGACGCCCGCGCAGCCAGACAAGATGCCCGACGCAGCCCTCAACTTCGTCACCTTCAACCAGGACGACAGCTGCCTCGCTGTGGGTGCGTACGCTCGCTAGAACCCCCGCCCGCCTGCCCCTTGGCCTGCTCTGCTAACAACTGCTCTCCCTCTCTCTCTCCACCCCCACCCCAGGCACCTCGAAAGGCTTCCGTATCTTCCATACCGACCCGTTCAACAAGATCTTCAGCAGCGATGATGGCGACATCACCATCGTCGAGATGCTCTTCTCCACCTCACTCGTGGCCCTGATCCTCTCGCCCCGCCATCTCATCATACAGAACACGAAACGGTCGTCTGTTATTTGCGAACTCACCTTTCCGTCGGCTGTGCTCGCCGTCCGGCTGAACAGGAAGCGACTGGCCGTGGTGCTTGAGGACGAAATTTACCTGTACGACATCTCCAACATGTCGCTGCTTACCAACATCGCCACCTCGCCCAATCCTAACAAGATAGTCGCCCTCTCGCCCTCGTCCGAGAACTGCTACCTCGCCTACCCCCTGCCGAAACCCCGTGAAGATGGCGCCGATAAGCGACCCTCGCATGCTCCGCCAACGTCCCTCTATGCCCCCGTCACGTCGGGCGACGTGCTTATCTACGACACGTTAACGCTCAAGGCCGTTAATGTGATCGAGGCCCACCGCTCCCCGCTGTCTTTCATCCAGCTCAACAGCGAGGGCAACATCCTAGCCACGGCCAGCGAGACGGGCACCATCATCCGCGTCTTTTCCGTACCGAAAGGCCATAAGCTATTCCAATTTCGTCGGGGCACCTATCCCAGCACCATCTACAGCATGTCCTTCAACATGGCCAGCTCGTTGCTATGCGTATCTTCGAATACCGACACTGTTCACATTTTCCGTCTTCAGCAAGCCCAAAGCGGCCAGTCCTCGGAAGCGTCCGGCGCCGTCGCTGCTTCGACGGCTTCTGGTACCGATCGCTGGGCACGCAGCCGCAGCTACGATAGCGGTAATGAGTCACCGAGCAGTGCGACCGGCTCTCCCCGCAGTGATGCGGCAGAAACAACACAGGCAACCCCTGCAGCGCCTAATCCCAACGTGAATAGGAGACAAAGTGGTTCGTTCAGCAGCATCCTGCGCCGGTCATCCCAGATCATGGGCCGCAGCGTAGCTGGTGTCGTGGGCAATTACCTCCCCCAGACCGTAACAGAGATGTGGGAACCGTTGCGGGATTTCGCCTACATCAAGCTTCCAAGGCCTTCTGTCACATCTCCTAGGCAAGGAGGCGCCCCGGGACAGCAAATCAGGAGCGTGGTCGCTATGAGCAGCACCAGCCCCCAGGTCATGGTGGTTACCAGTGACGGCGGTTTCTACGTCTACAACATTGACATGGAACAAGGCGGGGAGGGCTATCTGGTGAAACAGTACTCGTGGGTTGATCGGCATTCGCAATTACCCGCGGAATGGAATGGCTAATCGGCAGACACAGGGTTCTCAGCGGCGATGATAAACTTGATTCCTCGGGATACGACCCGTAGAACTGCGATACCCCTAGCTTTACTTGCCGAGCCACGTAGGCAACTTCCAAGGGCGCGCGGCCTCGGAGGCTGCAGCCTACTCAGAGCCGGGAACAAGAGCCACCAGCGCCGACACGACTGCCAAAACAGCCGCTGAGTTGTGCAGCTGCCTGTGGCCGTGTCCTGCCCCCTCCGAACTTGATCAAGCCATGTGCATAAGAACCGGCGAAGAGCTCCGGCTTACTGACGGAGACTCCGAAGGTGCCCGATGGCCACGGGTTTTGGGGCTTTGATCTTGAATTCTCGACCCTCATCTAGCCCAGCCCACAGCAGCCCCTTTGTGGTTTGCCGAGAACCGAAGGCGGGGTAATTTTGTTTCTGTTTTGTTTTATTTTATTCCGCATCAGCGTTGGGGCGCCAATGTGATTCTTGGCTGTTTTCACATATGATTCTACGGATCTGCGGGGGAGCGAGCACGCTCTCTTCCATGAACGGGGGCTTCCCTTGTTGCTACCTCGTAATACAATTCTTGGCGCCGTGGTGGCTTTGCTCGGCATGATCAAGCCCTACGTCAAGCGTCAGCTGCCTTGCGACTCTACTTATGCAGATGCACATGCCAGATTATGGCGCCGGGGTTCTCGACCATGATGGTGATGAGGCCCCAGGGCGCGCCCTTCCCCGGCCGGATATGATATCAAGACAGAATGCAGTCAATTCCTATGGACTTGGTCGGAGGGTGTACGTTGAAAAGAAGACAGCTTCTCGTTCCTTGGGCATGCCCCTGCGAAACGAGAAACCTCCTCAATCATGATGCGAAAACCGATAACGAGGTATGGCCCAATCTCCCTCCCAATGCTGATCAAGTAATGAGATCATCCATCCCCTTCCCCCCAAAAAACATCCAACATAGATAGCGTAATTATCCCTTCGCACCCACAACGCCTTGCAATGAACAATCATACTACGTGACGGCCCGACGGCCAGCCAGCGGTTGGTTCCCATCACGTCCCTAGTTGTGTGGTATAAAGAAGTATACGCCCCCAACATAATCAAATCAACCCCTTCCCGGGCTCGGTATAATCCTGCCCTTTCCTGTCGTCAGTTGCCGTTCGAAGTAGCGGCGTCATAGGCGCGGACAGCCGCCGCAGATGCGTCGGTCTGTCATGTGCTGCTAGCTAGCTGGTATTCCTCAACCATATCTCTTTCCGTTGTGAGCAGCGGAAGTGAGCCGTGTCCAATGTCGTATCCATTCAAGCCGTCGTCATTGTGAAAATGTCTGTTGGACGGGGTTGCGCCTGTCCGTTTCTGGGGCGCGCCTTTGTCAGTGCTTTGGGGAGAGTGTGTTGTGCTCTGGAGGGCTGGGAAGGGGGGAGCAGGCCTGGGAGCCCGTATAGCAATCACAGCGATCGATCCGAGGGCTCCCGCGGCCTCCACCCGGAAGAGGGGCCCGAGTGAAGGCGATTCCATGGATGGCAAGGCAGCCAAGGGCCAGCCTGCAGGCGGCCTTTCGGCAAGCGCCCTACCATCACCTGTCCAGCCGGTGGCGGACCAACGGGTTCCCCCGCCGGTCTCTCTTCACCTGGCGTACGGGCGGTTCATTAGGGCAATTTCCCTGCAGATCTCGGCCCACTCCAACTCCCGCTTGAAGCCACCGGAACCGCCGCCTTCAGCGGCGGCCCGGCGGCTCTGCAACGTCTCCTCCCACTTCAGGAGCTCAAAGGCAAACCTCAGGTGGGGCTGGATAATGACGTTCAGCCGGCGGGCTCGCACAAAGCAGTAGGCCCGCGGAAAAGACATGCCAAGCTCGCGCATGACTTCGGCGATGCAAATGGTGGCACTGCGGCTCACGCCGACGCGGCAGTGAACGAGGGTCGCCGTACCTTTGCGACGGCCACGTTCTGCAGGGGGTTATACCCGTTAGCAGAGCCGAGGAGAGGGCTGGCTTCGGATGGCGTGAAACTCACCAATAAATTCCAGACAGGCCTCGAACTCATCGGTCAGTGGATCGATGCCGTTGTCCTGCACGGCGTGCACGACCTTGACGTTTTGGGGGCCCCATTCCTCCAGCTCCCCGTCTCTCCACATGGCCGTCTCGCCCACGCTGAGTATCTGGCCAATGCCCATGGCCCGCAGCAGGTCCGGATTGTTGGCATGGCCGAGGTTCCCCAGGTACATGTAGTCAAGCACGCGGCTGGGGAAGGAGCCGTCCAGGCTGGCCATCCATCTGGGCTCGTCTTGGAGCAGGGCGTCCGCGTCGGCGGGGCAGACGGGCGACTCACGCAGCAGCCTCGGGGCCAGCATGGTGAGCAAGGACACGTCGGTAGGGTAAGCAAAGAAGTTCCGCTTCATGGTGGTATGCAGGTTCAGCCAGGCTGCGGGCACGGGCTGCCCGGTGCTGTAACTGTAGTAAGCGATGCCCAAAAGCGAGGACTCGGTGTAGCCGTCGGCGCAATGCAGAAGAATCTTCCTGGGGCGGCAGGCGGGCTTGGCCGCGTCGGCGTCGGCGTCGGCGCTCGTCATGTCCAGATCACCGTCGGGGGCGGGCGTGCTCGAGGGCAGCGTGCCATGGGCCAAGTGCCAGAGCCAGCGGCACGTCTCGAGTATGCCGTCAAGCTCAGCCTGGGCCCACGAGGAGGGAACGATGCTGCCCGACGAAGGAAAATCCAGATATGGGTGCTTCAGATCGTCGTCGGGGCCTTCGGCGATGGCGCGCAGAGCGGCGGGGTTCAGGCGACCCAGGTCACTGCACTCAATCAGGATGTCAAACTGCTGCTCCTCGTCACTTGCAGGCTCCGGAGTCGGGCCCATCCAGACATTGTGCGAGATCTCGGAGGCGCGCGTCATGGCGTACATCTCGGCCCTCTCCTGGTGGAAGAAGTCGACGACGTGGCCCGTCAAGCGGCCCTGCGAGTCGACGGCGACGATGTCGGGGTGCTTCTGCTCAAAGGCCTTGAAGGGGGCGAGGCAGGTGAAGGTGTTGTAGGCAGGGAGGTCGTGGCCCTGTTCTTCGTGGCGGTCGCGCCAACACGACTGGGCCGAGGCGAAGGCCCAGCCGAGTTTCCGCACCAGGACGGGGTCTTCGCCGTAGACGATGACGTCGGAGGTCATGGCCAGCTTGGCGGGCTGGATCTGGAAATTTCGCACGGAGAAGCCGTCCTTGGGGTCGGGGTCGAGGAACTCGCCGCCGTCGCGGCCGGGCTGCAGGACCTCGGCGGGGGCAATGGCGCCCTTGAGGCGGGACACGGCCAGGTCGCCATCGGCCTTGACGAGGGTGATGGCACGGAGGCAGCACGGCGTCTTGCGCAAGGCCCTCCTGCGGGCGACGAAGAAAGCCTGCTGGATGTGGTTGTTGGGATGCAGGCCGTGCAGCCAGGGGAAGACCAGCGAGGGGTCAGGCAGCGGCTGGCGCGCCAGGTAATCGAGGGCGTCGGCGACGTCGGCGGGCTGGAGCTGGAAAACGGACAGCGGGCCCGACTCCTGGCGAGGGTACCTGTCGGGCGGGTGGAGCAGGGAGGCCGGGGGGCGGGGGGCGAGGGCATGGGCGTCATCGGACGCATCCTCGCGGCCGGGCGACGGCGGCGGCGTGTGCGGCTCCTGACCCGGGCCGGGCGCGGGGCCGGTCGGACACAGGGGCAGATGCTTGTTCGGCACGGGGGCCGGGGTGGGTTGCGGTTGGGGCTGGGCCTGGGGCTGGGCCTGGGGCTGGGCTTGGGCTTGGGCTTGGGGCGAATGCGCGTGCGAATGCGGCGACGCGATGGTGTCGAGCGTCATGGGGGACGGGAGGGTGACGATGCCCGACGACGACCTGTGGGGCGGGATGGGTCTGGGGAGAGCTATGGTAGCCATGGCGAGAGCTCCTCTCTTTTCCGCGCCCGTGACGGGGGTCTCGGTGCTTCGGTTTCCGTTGTCGTCTTCTTCTTATCCCTACTCCTTCTCCTCGTCGTCGTCGTCGTCGTCGTAGCTTCCTTAACTTGGATCTTGCTTCGCTGCAAGAAAGAGAGGGAGGGGGCGGGAGGCAGAAAGATAGGAAGACTAGGTCCTTCGTCTTGGGAACGACTTATCTCTTCTGGGCAATGGTATCCCAGCCGACGATACCAGATAGCGCGTCAAGGAGAGAGAGACCCCGGGTCCGTCAATCGGCCCACCCGATGGCGATGCTGCTGCTCCAAAAGGCCCAATGGGCGTCGTGAATGACAGCGGGGTCGGCACGGCAGAGAGTTGGAGAGCACGACGGGCACACCCAAGTTGATAAGTGTACACGCTCGACTTGGTAGATCAGTAATAATCAAGATGTAAGCAATCTCTAACAGGCAGTGCCAAAAGGTGCCGGCGATGCGGGCCCCAAAGTATTGTACCCGAATGAACCGGTGCGCACTTCACACGACATGCGGTCCGGTGCATTGGCGAGCAGAAGGGGCGAAACGACGCTGCGAGGGGGGAGGGCAGAGTCGCAAATCCGAAGGGTGGGAAGGAGAGGGGGAGAGGAAGGGGAGGGGGAGGGAAGGGAGAAAGAGGGAGTGGTAGGAGGTATGTAGCCAAAAGTGAACAGCCCCGGCGAGGAGAGAGAGGGACGGAGAGAGGGACGGGGGTGTGGCAGAGAGGATGGATGGATGGATGGATGGATGGAGAGGTAGGTAAGGTAAGTAAGTACATAAGGGTATATTCTTTCCACTCTCTGGGCGGGCTGTTTACTTACCTACCTCCTGCCTCACATACCCCCGTCTCCTCCTGTCCTCCCTCTCTTCCCCTTCCTCTCTCTCCCTCCCTCTCTCTCCCTCCCTCCCCCTCTTCTCTCTCTCTCTCTCTCTCTCTTTCTCTCGCACACGCCTTGTTCTTGTTAGTTGCCGTTTCACTCACTAAACCCAATTGTTGGCTAAAGGTACAGCCTTATCGCGACATCCCTGCGGGTAGACCACCACACGACAGATAACCTTCACTGCTACTTGTGCCTAGACCAGCCGGACACGACCAATGTTACATGCGCGTGTCGCTACGCTGCTCCCCGGCTTTACCAAGCATCCATCCAGGCGAGCCGGGGTCGTACTACATACCTAATGTACCTACCTTCCTTACCTACCCCCAAGGTATGGATGTATCTACCTCCTACCACCTTTCGGGGCTGCTGGGAAAGAGGGGTACGCGCAGCCGACGACGGATGAGCCGGGCGTGACGGCGTCTCGACCGAGTGGCTGGCTCGATTGACTCGACTCCGGCGGACTGGCTTAGGTACCTCTAAGGTAGGTACATACTTACCTATGTAGGTACCTGGCCTCAAAAAAGGACAGCCCCCGGTTGGGATCCAGAGCCTGGAAACTAAGTACCTAAGGGAAAAGAGGAGGGAGCCCTGCAAACATGGATCCCGATGCTGGTGTTGACTTATCATCACTCACTCACTGTGCGTTGCCCGTTTGCCTATGCGCTTGCTGATATTGGATGCCATGGATGCTCTCTCGCCTGTAGGGCCAACCAGACCGGGGAGGCGAGTGATCAGTCCCCTCCTTCCTAGGGAGCTCCTAATAGCCGGGCCCATAGGGCCCTCCGATCGCGCGTGTGATCCAATATGTGTGGTGTGCTTGCTTGCAGTCTACACTGTTTCGGGACAGGCGGCGGCAGCGGCTTCGTGCCAAACCGGCCAATCCCACTCCTGGTTGCCAGGGGTCCCAGTCTCGATACCTACATCGCATTACCTCCTGTTGTGTTCAATGTTGTGTGTGAAGTGGTAGGTGGGAGGAGGACGTGGAAATGCTTCGTAACATAAGTAGGCGCTGGGAACCCTTGCCCCGCCCCCGTCTGATGTCGGTTCCGGGTACGAGGTAAAAAAAAAAAAAAAAAAAGCAATCGAGCAAGAGCCCGCCCGTAAGACGCCATTCCAGACTCCATAGTACAATGGACCCCACAGTCCCAGGTAGAGTAGCCCGTAGTACACAGTACATAGTAGTTTTGCTGGGTCCCCGGGAATAATACCCGCCGGAATCCATATCAATATACATACATACCTCTCATCCACGTCTCTTTAGCACGTAAGGACATACCTATGTGGTCATGCCTTCTCGTTTCCACCCTCCCCCATGGTTTTTTTCCTCCAAGCCCCGTCGCGGCTCTCCCCTCGCACAACCAATTCCCCGGAGAGAAGGCCCAGCCATGACTGACATGGATGAATGGATGGACAGAAGGGAGGCACTGGCATCGGCATGAGTAGCAACCTGTATTACCCTCACCACGTGCATGAATGAACCGAGCCAACTCAACTTGAACCGGCGACAGACAAACATGCCAGGAACGGGGCTGCGCATTTACCCATCCATGACGACTTATAGCCGGGGCGTCATATCGCATCATGGATGGTGATGCCCCCCCTCCCCCGAGCATACATACATACGACCACCTGGCTACAAGGACTGCACCTACGACGAAAGAGACGGCTGGAGTGAATGTCTCATGGCGCATGGGCCCCGGCGCGTCCGATCATGATCACCACGGCAAAGCAACCCACGATGAAGCAGGCCTCAGCCCCCCATCAGTTACGGCACGACTCACGCCTTGGGGACGGGGTCCAGTCAGTAAGCAGCTAGCTCAGCTTGCTCTGTGTACATTATGCATGTACATGCAATTGGATCCTCTAGATAGGGAGCTTGAGAGCCCTGAGTGTCAGTGTTCCAGGTGCATCAGCGTGCGTGGTTCCCACTGTCTCTCGACACCACCCATCGACAGGGCTACCAGGGGCAATACGTACTACTAATATGTAAGCCGGGCATCCGGCATCCGTTCACGGATCCATGGATCCTGGATGGATCCAAGCACTGAGATGCCCACGCCAAGAGGCTAGCCCATGGAGGTGGCATATGGAGAAGAAGGCATGAGGAGCACTCTCGGCGCCCTCCCGGGACGTCCATATGTAGTAGACGTTGGGGGAGCTTCTGGTTGGACGGGGGACCATGGGGAGTATCGCGTCTCAGCGGGGGCCTTCCCTGGGAGCCGCCAGAGCCTATGCGACCTCGATGCAGCCACCAATACCCACTCGAGCTGCCACCTCCAGAGAGCCCCTAATGCTGGGAGGCAGTGGAGGGAGAGCCCCCAGAGCCGAGGTGGGCGGCGAAGGTGGATGATGCTGTGTGCGATGACATCGTCGCGCGTACTATAAAACGGATGTACCTAGGTAGGTAGGTAGATAATGTTTAAGTAACTTGGTACGTATAGGTGGTTATAGTTATGACCGTACTAACAGATCAGATTGTTCCGTGTCTTGGTTCCTCTCCTTGTTCTTGTTCTTCTGCTTCTCTCTCTCCCCTCTCTGCTTGTATACTTGTATATACCTACATAGGTATATACCTCTCTCTCTATACTCGTGTCCACATCACATTGCCCCCCCCCCCCCCCCCCCCCCCCCCCCCCGGCACGCCCACACACGCCCCCAGGCCAGTAGACGTGCGTTACCCGCTACTATATTTATGCAATGGCATCCAAGGAGATAGATGCCTGCATACCTATTCTTTATGCCGTCTGTACCTTTATCGACGGGCTAACTTATCTCGGTGCTCGTGGACCGGGGCCTTCCTAACACTGGCGCGGTCCCGCAGAGGGCCGATGGTTTAGAGTTTACGTCTAATTGCTCCATTCGTAGCGGCTGATGTCACGTACACTTGGCTTGCTTCCCGTGAACCCTCGTCGTCCCGTGTCGCCGCCGCCACCAGCTGGTTTCTCTGACGGCGGCAACGAGGTTTGTCGCCCCTCGGCGTCTTGCTGGTGGGTGCTGGCAGGGTGGCAGGCGAGCCTCGAGCAGTTCGAGGCCATCAGACAGACCATCACGACTGGGCGAGCTGGGCAGGAGAGCGCATACTTTAAAGCTACCCCCGTAGCTACGGGGTCCCGACGGGCTAGGATGACTCGCCCGTGGGAGGGGAGGGTGCACGAGAGCGCATGTCCCGGACATCTGACGACCCCTCGGGGCACCGGACATGGCGTTCCGAGCCGTAGCTGGTGTATGTGGGAGACCAGTCTCAACCAATGCGTTGTTTCTCTCGGCGATCCCAACTTGTTGCAGCACGACCAGTATGCGCTCCTCGGCCGAACATACTGCAAAGACCGAAGGTAACCTACTTACATAATAAGCACTGGCTGGAGCGCGAACAACAGCAAAACAGTAAAGTGGGGGGGGCCATTGCGTACCTGTTTGTACGGGACCTCTTGCAGCCTCCTCTGCTATAGGAATAGATTGTGAACGGGAACTCCCCACGGCATTTTACCATCGATATCCTTCCGTACCGGTATTATTTATCACCTCTAAGAGAAAAGAGGTGTGCATGCATACTTCCCATCTTACTTAGGTACATAAGAGGTAGGTACCAACCTCCAAAGGTAGGTAGGCTACCTACCTACCTACCTACCTACCCTAGGTACCTACCCTACCCACTTTCTAGACAGGTTCCCCTACGTCTCCGATTATGAACGACCTAATACACAGTAGATGACCCATCATCAGCACGAAGGCGGGTGCTGGACAGCAACCAAGATAAGAAGCACAATTAAACTAGTTACTAGGCAGACAGCTAAGCGCGCAATGGGTATTGGGTGGTGCTTCAAATCCCCCCCCCCATCTTACTATGTATTCCCGTGGGTCGATGCCAGCCTGTCTGTCTGCCCGCCTGTGGTGGGGGAAGCGGGTTCTTCCGATTGATATGTACATGTCATGTATATATGTATCTACATAGGTAGGTAGGTACATAGGTATATACCGGGTGATAGTAGGCCTGCATGAGGTTGGAAGTGTCCCCTGTACACACAAGTACTTGATAAGCAACCGATTGTGACTCTACATAACAAAATCCCATAGCCTCCCATCCAACTAGTAGAACCGACTGTCTGGGGGCGGATGCCCCGGTGCAGGGATCCATCTATGCAACTACATCATACGGAAACATTCTACTCGGCTCTACACAGTACCCTCCTCCCATCCATCACATCCATACTCGGTCCATCCGCCTCAGCCTCTTTCCCGCTGCCTGCCTACCTCTTCTACCAACCAACGTTTGCTCCCTCCATGACCCCACAACTGGGTAGAATGCAGGCAGACGGCAGACGGCAGACATCGCGGCTTCTTTTTCCTCCTGCACCCATGTCGGTGTGACAGGCCAGCGAGCTGGCTCACCTCGCCTCGCTACGCCTCGTCTCGTCCGCTCTTGACCCGACCTCCCCCCGTTGCTGCTTCCGGGACCATGTCTGAGCACATGCTCCTGCAGCCACCCTCCATCAACAACAACAACAACAGCTCCCAGCCAGCAAGGACGCCGACCGCTTGGTCTCTTCATCCGTCAGCTTGAGCACCCTTCCTTCACCAGCCACCCTAGGCCATCGCTCTGCCAGTCTTGCCGACCCGACGGCCCATCGCGGCGGCATCACCACTGCCAACCATATTCTTCTCGCCCACCTCCTTGCCGCCCATTTGCCCCATGGCCCCCATGCTCGTTGAGGCCGGCCACGGCGTTCCGGAGCAGCACAACCTCGGCCCCAAGTGTCGTTTGGCCCCCGTCGCTCGCCCGTTCGCCCTGCCCGATGATGACGACGCCGCTCCCTTCCTCCACGCCCAGTTCTTCTATACCTCGGCCATCCCTATCGACGATCCCCTGTCCACGTCTACCACAGCTGGCCCCGCCGATGCCAGGTCTGCCCGCGGCGTCCTTCGCCCGTTTTCGCGGGGCGACAATAATGCCCTAGAGAAGGCCTGGCTCGGCTTGGCTTCAGATAACTATCACCGGAACCATAGCCAGGCTCGTCGAAGCCGTAGCCCCAGCCCTTCCCTGGCCCTGGAGAATGCCCTGCGGCTCGAGGAAATCATCCACGAGCTCGCCGTGAAGCACAAGGAGAAGCACGCACGTGATGGATCCGGCCACGACCCGTCTCTTCCCGAAGTAGACCCTGTATCTGACGGGGAGGCCCTCTTGCCCCTGTGCTGCCAAGACTTAGTCTCCGACGTGGGCATCCAGCTTCGGACCTCGTTCTGTGCCGTGGCCCGGAAGCGCCAGCATTCTCTGGACCGTGAAAAGGTAGCACAGGACGTCATGGTGGCTATGAAGTCTCTGCAGACCGATGCGACGGCCTCGGTCACCACCCGGGCGCCGACGTTGCCGAACCGCCCGAGGGCCGAGTCTCAAGTCGGCGCCCTGCTTTCGACTTCCAAGGATAGTGCTTTCCTCGCCGGCTCGCCCGACAATTCCAGTTCCAGGCCGTCCAGTCGGAGGGCCGTCATCGACACACAGGGGCAGCGGGCCTCTAGGGCGCCGTCCGCGTCGCTTACGGCCCGAAGCTCTCTCAGCGACGGCCCTTCCAGTATCCCCATTGCCGCGCGGCCCGGTGCTGGCGGCGATGGCATCTCCGGGAAGCCTTTCGTGCGCGTGGGTACCTCGGACACAAGCCATTACTTGAGTCCGGCGGGCTCTCTTACCCAGACCGCGTCCTCCCTGCCCAGTAGCAAACTAGTTGAAGAAAAGTCGACTGAGAGGGAGCCCCGGCCCGAGCACCCCCCGGCTGAGATGCCTGCCACAATACCAGAGCGGGGCCGTCGACCAAGGACGGCCGACGCCGTTCAAGTGCCCGTAGGGATATCGAGGCTCCACGAGGTCTCGCTCCCGGCATTGCAAATGAAACCGATATACTGGTCGCCCGTGAACGACCTGGCGCCTGTCTTGCGCGCGACCTGGTTCTACAAGTACGTTGCCATTCAAAGGACGCGGCGTACGGACACAGAATCTGACTCCATAGCAGGGATACCATGCTGCCCATCGACACAGCGGTGGCCAATCAGTTGGAGGCCGGCTATCGTGAGCTCAAGCCTCATACGCAGACATGGCGGGACGAGATTCGCTGTGCAGTAGAAGTCGGCCCCGACGGGGAGGAGAAGGTGTCCCACCCCCTCTGGCCTCAGGCCACCAAACGGGAATCGAAGGCGAAGATGACCTCGGACGAGCCCCGCATATCGAGCAACCCGTTCTGTGCCGCGCGCTGCTTTCGGGGCGAAGCGGCAGCCGAGGGAAGCCTGTCGCTCTCAGCGAATGAAGACGACTCGTCGCAGGAGCCATCGCCTCGGAAATACGAGCAGTATCACGTCATCTACAAGGACGAGCGGAACGCCTTTCTCCTGAAGCCCAGTCTGAAACCCTCTGCCTACTACGGCCGCCGGCCGGTGGCCAAAATTGTGAAAGGCATCACCATCGGCATCCCGGTCGTACGTGGGTTCGACCCCGTGTCCTGGGTCAGGCTCCACGAAAAGAAGAAGCCGCAGACACCCAGGGCCAGCCAACCGAGCTCGGCGGCCAGCGCATCGCGAGAAAGCACGGGACGTGGGGTGTGCGCTGCGTGCCGGGCGGAAAAGGAGCGAGGACAAGTGACGGATCTTGTGCTGGTGGCCCACGGCATCGGTCAGAAATTGGCCGAAAGGGTGGAGAGCTACCACTTCACTCATGCCATTAACGCATTTCGGAGGACCATCAACATCGAGCTCGCCAGCGACGCCGTCCGCGCCGTTCTTCGCGACGGCCAGAACGGCATCATGGTGCTGCCGGTGAACTGGCGCCAGAACCTCTCCTTTGAGGAAGGCGGCCCGATGCGCGAGGGCGACAAGGCCGAATACACGCCCGGGGGGTTCGGCTTGAAGAACATCGAGCCGCCCACGATCCCCGCGGTACGATCTATGGTTTCCGACATCATGTTTGACATTCCCTTCTACATGTCTCACCACAAGCCCAAGATGATCTCGGCGCTTGTGGGCGAGGCCAACCGGGTGTATAGGCTCTGGTGCCGAAACAATCCCGGCTTCTCCAAGAATGGGCGTGTCCACTTGATAGGCCACAGTCTCGGCAGTGCCATGGCTCTCGAGATCCTGTCACGGCAGCCGACACTGACACCGGCGCTGAACCTGGACACGCCGATCCAGCTGAAACATTTCGAGTTTGACACCAAGAACCTCTTCCTCCTCGGCAGCCCGGCCGCTTTCTTCCTGCTGCTGGAAAGGGGCGCCCTGCTGCCTCGTCGGGGCCGTCTGAAACCCGGCGCCGACCCGGCCGAGACGGTTTCGGGGGATGTCGTCGGCGATGCCGGTCAGTTTGGATGCCTTGCCGTCGACAACATTTACAATGTGCTGGCTCGGGAGGACCCCGTCGCCTACCTGCTGAACGGAACCATTGATCCCAAGTACGGTGCGAGCCTGAAGACGGCGTACGTCCCGAGTGCGGCTGGCGGCCTATTCCAGTCTATGGGCAATGCTGTGCGAAGCATCGTACCTGGCGTAGGCCCTGCGCCAGCCCACGAGACGAACCCGGCGATGATTCGGCCGTCCACGTTGCGGTTACCGTCACAGCTGGAGCTTGAGGTCCACGACTTCACCCGCGAGGAGGTGGCGGAGAAGAAGGCCTTCCTACTCAACGACAACGGGCAGATCGACTACTACCTGCGCTCGGGGGGCGGCCCCCTCGAGCTACAGTACCTGAATATGCTGAGCGCTCATTCGTCCTATTGGGCGAGTCACGACCTGATCCGGATGCTCTGCATGGAGATTGGTCGGAAGCCAGGTCGTGAAAATACGTTGCCAGCTATGCGGGCCGTCAAGGCGAAGAGGCGGACAATTCCCGAGGCGTCATGAGCCCTCGGTGCAGCCGTAGCAGCCGTCTTGTCTAGCCAGTGCCCCCTATCACCAGGCCGGCCAGTTTCCCGGTCCAGCCATGGCTCTCTGCTCTTCATATATAGCGGATACCCCGCACGTTTCGCCTCCACATCTACCAAACAGGTCGGGTCTCGTCTGTAGTCCTTCTCTTGTCCGGGCTTGTCGTGGTAAAGCTCACGTGCGCGCACAACGCGAAGCTTTGGATGGCCGCGGAAGCGAGGTGCAGGCCATAGACTGCGTGGCCGGGCGCACCGGCGCCCCTGTGGGCGGTGTGTTCGACACGGTGTGGCATGTGTACATGTGTACCCCATGTAACGGCTCGGCAGTAGGCGTGTGCCTCGAGCTGGTCGGGCGAGGGGCCGAGACTGCCCGCATTTAGCTCGCTACCGGGACGTTCTACTCGTTTGAGGATGACGAGTACGCCTCGGCGACTTCGCTCCGCCTGTTAGGGAAGACAGCCCCCGGTTACTACGAGGTGGGCGGGCATTGCTTTTGTATCCCAAAAGGCGAGAGGGGCGAGGGGGTGACGGCTCAACTAGCCATCCGGCCTTGCGAGAGCGGTGGAAGGCCGGCGGGGATGATTCTAAATCCATCTGGCAGATGGGACGGGGTCAGACAACTCGGTGACGGCCTCCGAGTTTCCTCAAATGACATGCGGGTCGGGAAATGGGGGCCAACGTGGCTCTGGGAGGACTGAGTGACTTGCCTCCCTTTCTAAGAATAGGATCGGGGTGGGTATACCAGGCCGCTGACCCGTGGGACAGGTACCGAGAGCAGGGAGGGCCGAAGGGATGAGTGGGATCCCAAGAGGGAGGGGGAAGCAGATTCCCGGGACCCAGCATTGTTCTACCATGGCATCTACCATGGCATATTCGGCTGGGTGGGGAGGGGAGGCAAGGCCGGGCGAAGCAATGCATCCGCTGGGCGTGGTATGTCGTGATGCGACGTGACGTGACAATGCATTCGGTCTGGGGCCTCGGGGCACATCGGACTTCAAGAGACACGTGCATTGCGCTGCACTGTATCTGTGTGCGGCGGCCTATCAGGCAGAGCGCCGAGGTGGCACCCAGCCTATTTGTGCAACGAGAGGAATCGGGCGCCGTGGCTCGGTTGACGTTTGAGCTGCGATAGTTGCTGGGGTCATGGTTACACAAGCTGTCAATTCGAGGGTCCAAAACAGACAGACAGGCGCGCGCACACGATAACGCACGCGTACACGGCACCCCTTCACGCTTCCGTCCGCCTTTTAACAGAACCAATCAAGCGCATTTCTCATCGTCATAAGCTGACCGCTTCTTCCTAGCCGACCGCCGTCGTCGCCTTTGGGAAGTGCAGTGCGCTGACCGGGTTAGAAGAAAACGCAGGACGGGACCGGCTGGTGTGTGCCAGAGCCTTGCCAGCTTGGGGGGGTGGCGGCTATGTAGGGCTTGGCGGGGTATAGAACCAGTCAACGAGCCTACTCGGGCAATGGGGAAAAGAAGAAGAGGACGGACTAGGGGTGAGACTGTGTGCGTGTGTGTGTGTGTGTGGGCTGTGCTGGAGGGTTCCTGGGGTCTACTTATCGGCCTGTCTGGGGGCCGGGGATCACGGGCCAGGAGCCAAGGGACAGGGGGTCCAGGCTGGGGTGGAGAGAGAAGACGAGTCGACGAGGCACGATGCTACTCTGACAGCAGCAACGGGACGGCCATCACTTGAAGGTCCTCGTCTGTATGCCCGGCCGTCGGGCCCCTCCCGACAGCCAGTACGGGACACACTGGCACACGGCACGGCATGAGACCAAGACGGCGAGCACGAGGTGAATGGCATACATCACTGGGGTATTCTATACTCCCTGGAGCCCTCGAGGTCCAGGCTCACCACACAACGACGCGCGGGCAGGGCCCTTCCCCTCTCTCTTAGCCTCTCCTAGCCGCAAACGACGACGCGGGCTCTCGCCTTAGAGCCGGGCCCCGCGGATAGTCGGTCGGGGGCAGTGGGGAGGGCAGGGCGAGCTCGTCCTCGCGCGGCGTGCTGTAGCTGGCGCCGCCGGGCACGTCCACGATGCCGAGGTCGAAGCGGCGGGAGCAGCCGTCCTCCATGTGCCTGGCCACGCAGAAGCCGAGGTCAGCCAGCGGGAAAGGGGAAGGGGGAGGGAGCAGTAAGACGCACCTGCGCAGCGTGTCCTTGCGGGCGAACAGCCGGCCGCAGTAATCGCACTCGTGGTTCCGCTCCTTGGTGTGGACGCTCTGATGGTGGCGGCTCAGGTCCGTCTTCCGTACGAACCTCCGGCCGCAGCCCGGCACGGCGCAGGGAAAGGGATACTCGCGCTGCTCGTCGTGCGTCTCCAGGTGGGCCTTGTAGTTGTAGCTCCGACTGAACAGCTTGCCGCAGCCGTCGACGCGGCACTGGTAGTTGGCGTCCTCCTTGGTCGTCAGCCGTCGCGGTGGCTGGCGCGCGTGTCGTGACGGCGCCTTGGGTGGCGGCGGCGGCGGCGGCGGCGGCGGCGGCGGCGACGACGCTACGCTGGCTTCGTGCGAGCCCGCCAGCGGTGCGTACGCCTCCTCCTCGCGCGGCAGGTACTCGGCCCGGGGCCAGGCTTGCGCCGTGCTGTCGGCATAGGCGCCCGGGCCCGCCGCGGCTGCGCCGTAGCCTTCGGGGATGGCGCGGGCCAACTCGGGCGACGGGTACTGGGAGGCGTAGAACTTGACGGGGTCCTCCGCCTTGACGAGCCGTCCCGGCGACCCGGCGCGCGCGTAGGCCATCTGGTAGCCCGCCGTGCGTGCGCGGCGGCCGGCGGCCGGTGGCGTCGCGAACGGCAGCTCCGGGGCGTACTCGGCCGGCCCGCAGAGGGCAAAGTTGTAGGCGGCCGGAGGCATCCCGGTCGCCGGGGCCGCCGTCATCAGAGCGTCCGGCGGCGGCGTGGCGTGGCCGGAATCCATGTCGCACAACTGGCCATACATGAAGTCGAGCTGATAGTGCGAGGCCCCGAGGTCGGGCGAGGGGTAGAAGTCGGTCGTGAGGGACGACACGGGAGAGCGGCTCAGGGGAGGGGGTGAGTGGCGGTCCATCGGCGGCGGATGGGCTCTCGGCTTCACCCGTCGGCACCGCGGCCGCTTCTGCTGCTGCTTCTGCTGCTGCTGCTGCTGCTGCTGCGGCCCCGAGAGGAAAGGACGCACGCGTCTGTCTGTGGTGAAGGCGACGGTGGATGATCAGGGATATCCCGGGGCCGTCGTCTTCCGGGGAGGTTGGGGGCGGACTAGGCGTTCGTTCACACAAGACGGCTGGCTCGCTGGCGTAACGTGACGGGCCGTGACGGGACGGGTTCTGACGAGAGAGTGAGCTTCAGGTTACCATCCAAGCCTTCAGGGCGGACGGCGCCTGGGAGGGTATAAGAAGGCTCTCGGAAAGGATTCACCCACCCTTCGGCGTCAGCTCGGACAGGGGCCTAGCAAGTGGCGGGCAGGGCATCCAGGCCCTCGAGGCCAGTAGATCAGGGCCAGCGGAAAGAGTCTTGAGCGGGGCCGGGTCGCCTTCTGAGAGGCCGAGTCGAGTTTCCGGCGTCCATGTTCACCAGCCCCATGGCACCGATGTACAGGACCAGGGGCCGCCTAAGCGCGGGCGCGTCTACATAGCCCTGGGGCATCAGGGTACCACTCCATCGCCGATTCCCGCCAAGGCACTTTCTTCATGCCGTTCCAGCCCCGACGGGCGCAGTCGCAGGGTATCGGGTCCAACGTGCGTACGTACATGGGTCCCGGAGACCACTGCCCATGAATCCCTTCGCTGGAGCTTATATGGGGCGTATCCAGCGGTGTTCTTGGGGGGGGTTTTCCAACCATGTAACACGGCGGCTCAGCAGGCTGACAGATGCCAACATCCCGGGCGCACGCGGCGCACGGCAAGGTAGAAAGGTTACACCAATACCTCGCGAAGACATGTAGACGGCTGCTATTTGGCTCCGCAGGGCATCAGGGCTTGTTAGTATTGGACCGAAGCCGCATCGTGGTCATTTCTTCTGCTGTCGTTCTTATGGATTTTGCGCTCCGTCCCTCCTCCTCCCGGTCTTTGTTCTCCGGGTAGTGATACGGTGTTGACAGGCAGATCGGGCTTCTGTCTCTCTCTCTCTCTCTCTCTCTTTCTCTCTCTCTCTCACTTTCACTCTCACTCACCTCACTCACTCACTCACTCCCACACACACAAACACACACAAACTCTCTCTCTCTCTCTCTCTCTTTCTTTCTTTCCCATCTTCTAGACTGAGGCCTCGGGAAGCCGGCGAGCCAATCATTCCTTGGTGATTGGAAATTTCTATTCTCAAACTACAGCAAGCCAGTTCGGGAATGGTTACATATGCTGGCTGGCCCTGGTCCGTGACCAAAACAGGGCCAGCAACGGGGGGGGGGGAGGGAGGGGACGGGAGGACGCTAATGCAGGCTGCAGAAGCTCACTACAAGTGGAGTGTTGGGTGGAGGAATGGCGTCCCATGGGATGGATTGTCGTCTTATTTCGGGCAGGCAGTGTCCGTCCGTCCGTCCACCCGCCCGCTCCATAAGGCCCTGGCTCGCCTGTTGCGACTGAGAAGACGGTGGATGGGATAGCGACAGTGAGGGCCGGAGCGGACAGCCATTCCCATCCATCCCATGTTTCAGGGAGAAGTGGCCCTGAGAGCAATAGATAAGGACTTTGGGTACTTACTTACCTACCTAGGTATATATCTGGAGTACATACTGTATACTATACATACTTATACAAAAGTATATATGGTACTAAGTTAGGTACCTAGATACTGGGGACTCGATGGCGGGTTGGTTCTAGCCGAGTCGGAGAGTCTGGGCGTGACCGGGCGAAATCCCGACATGCACCAGCCAGGGCTGTTCGTTGAATAGGTTAAGTACTTTACCTACTTATGTAAGGTAAGCACTTAGGTATCCAGTATGCCTATGGACAGCTAGGGCTACTATAGTATCCATCCAGGATCCATTGTACAGACTTAACAGGTACTTCGCCGTTGAATGGCCCGTCGCCGCATCCCATAAGTACCTAATTGCGGCGTCATCGGCGGCGCTAGCCCGATGGAGACGAAAATACGTTGCAGCGGTCTAACGCATCCAAGTCGCCCAGCCAATGCATGGATGGATGAATGGATGGGGATGGCATCAATGCCACCTTGTCGTTTCCCTCCCCCCATGCGTGTGTGTGTGTGTGTGTGTGTGTGTGTGTGTGTGTGTGTGTGTGTGTGTGTGTGTGTGTGTTTGTGTACGTTCAAGGATCTTGCTCCTCTCCAGGAAAAACCTCGGAGGGCGGAATGCGAGTCAGCCGTGTCGTCCCTTTTCGTCAAGGGGGCTCAAGTACCTTCCTTACCTACATACTTGTAAGCAGTCGTTGGTTGAACGGGGCTTGCTCCGTTCGTGCACCCCCCTCCCATGGATCATCGCACACTGGAGGCTCCCTTACTATGAGTACATATGTATGTACATAGTTACCCCATCTACTTCCTTCCCAATGTTTCTCCCTATACTGTCTGTGTAAGATGTATGTGAGAGGTATGTACTTCTGGTTTAGCAAGCAAGCAACCTAGCATCAGGGCAGCTTCAATTGATGGTGCAGCATAGGGATGGATGCATCTTAGCCCTCTCGCCGGGCCATTCGCCCACTGCGTCCCGCCGCACCTTTTACTAGGTATCCATGTACACAGTATTGGCCCTTCCCTACGAGAAACCCGGTCGGGCCCACCCGTCGCCAACTGTGTGTAAGTATAGTATGGATCTATGGATCTATCTCTGTACAAGTACGGAGTAGCAGCCACGACTAGTTGTAAGTACTGTATGCCTGTCAGAGGGGGAGGAGGGGGGGGGGGCCGGTTGCCCAGTTGGTGTCCCATACTAGGTACATATCTGTGTAACCGTAGGTATCCCAGGGGGCGGGCAAGGCCAATCCTCGTGTGTTCATCACACCATCGTCATTCGGCACATCGAAGCCGGAACTGTGTCGGGTGCTTGTGTGTGTGTGTGTGTGTGTGTGTGTGTGCGCGCGCGCGCATCCATTGCTCTGGGATCTCCCATCGCCTACGCCGCCCAACAAGCCTGTCGCTCAGCCTTACCAGGAGCCACGAGGAGGGCCTATATTTATCCATCCGGCCTCGTCCCAGGTGCAATATATGTATGTACAAGGACGCATGTTCAAACGTACATTGGGATCCATGAAGACCACCGCCCCTCGCCGCGTCGGCACCACGGTTGAGGGGCTTCCATAATAGTACTTCGCTGATGATGAACTATGTAGAGACCGAAATACTTCTCACACTTAAGAGGCTACTACATTCCGTACTTACTTACCTACTTTAAGCAAGTGGTAGATAGGTACCTACATACCTATGCATGTACTGGTATAGACATCCACCAAACTAATCAAGGCCTCCAGAAGGTATCCAGGACGCCAACGAAACACGCGTATTGGACGTGCTGTTCAAGGAAGGATCCAATATCGTGGCTCCCACAGCTTGCACCCAAGTACCTGCATCCCTGGGAATGGATCCATGTCTGATCAAGAAGCAAAGTATGCATCGTGTTTGCATCCCATACCTCCCACCCACCGCTCCTGTTTTGGAGGTAAGTAGCCCTAGGTAGATGCTTAAGTACATATGTATGTAAGTAAGCAGGTAGGTAAGTACGAGTTGTCTAGGACTAGGGTTGTCAATACTTCTTATTCGTATGTAGCTGTGCTTGGGCCACCTACCTACCTAACCTACTTTACTTTATCTACATTACTTACCTCCTAGTTTACCTACTTAGTACATATGTACATGGATACCTCTGTAGGAGGGTTCCATCCATCGATATAACCTCCACTCCACATCATCAACCAACCTGCTCCTGCAGTACCTTAGGACAGGCATCCCACGACCCCCGTGGCGGCTTCCACGTGTGTTAGGTCCATACCTACAACAACACCAAGAAGACGCCAGGCGGCTCAGAACCCTCTCCCTACCTCTCTATCTCCCCTCTGTCTTCGGTGTCGCCCCTCTCCGCCGCCCGGGTAGCCGACCCTCCAGTCGCCGTCCCGATCGGGGTGGGACAATTTGCGTAGCTTTGAGCCAAGCAGACCCGGCCACCGGGACCCCCCGATCCGGCATTGGCCGCTTGTGACGGCGCCGCCCACGGCGAAAGCACCGGCGAAGGGTCGTACATCGTCGCCCGACGCATAGGGACCCGGCCAGGCGAAGCCCAGTCGTCGCCTTTGGCCCACCGGCCCGCCGCCGCCGCCGCCATCATGAAGTTCTTCATAGATGACCTCCCCGTGCTGTTCCCGTATCCGCGCGTGTACCCGGAGCAGTATGCCTACATGTGCGACCTGAAAAAGACGCTCGACGCCGGCGGTCACTGCGTCCTTGAGATGCCCTCGGGCACCGGCAAGACCGTCTCGCTGCTGTCGCTCATCGTCGCCTACCAGCAGCACTACCCCGAGCACCGCAAGCTCATCTACTGCTCGCGTACCATGTCCGAGATCGAGAAGGCCTTGGTCGAGCTTCAGGAGCTAATCAAGTTCCGCACCGCTGAGCTGGGCCATGCCGAGGACTTCCGCGGGCTCGGTCTGACGAGCCGCAAGAACCTCTGCCTCCACCCCTCGGTCAAGCGCGAGAAGAGCGGCGCCGTCGTCGACGCCCGCTGCCGGAGCCTGACGGCCGGCTTCGTCAAGGAGAAGAAGGAGAAGGGCGAGAGCGTCGACAGCTGCGTCTACCACGACAACCTGGACCTGCTCGAGCCTCACAACCTGATCCCCACCGGCGTCTGGACCCTCGACGACCTCCTGCGCTACGGCGAGCAGCAGAAGCAGTGCCCCTACTTCACCGCCAGGCGCATGATGCAGTACTGCAACGTCATCATCTACTCGTACCACTACCTCCTCGACCCCAAGATCGCCGAGCGCGTGTCCAAGGAGTTCTCCAAGGATTGCATCGTCGTCTTCGACGAGGCCCACAACATCGACAACGTCTGCATCGAGTCCCTCAGCACCGACATCACCGACGACTCGCTGAGGAAGGCCACCCGCGGCGCCCAGAACCTGGAGCGCAAGATCGGCGACATGAAGGAAACAGACCGGGAGCAGCTCGAAAACGAGTACCAGAAACTCGTCGAGGGCCTCCGCGACCAGGACGAGGCACGCCAGGAGGAGACCTTCATGGCGAACCCGGCCCTGCCCGACGATCTACTCAAGGAGGCCGTGCCCGGTAACATCCGCCGCGCCGAGCACTTCGTTGCCTTCCTCAAACGCTTCATCGAGTATCTCAAGACGCGCATGAAGGTCCGCCAGGTCATCTCCGAAACCCCGCCCGCCTTCCTGAGCCACCTGAAGGAACATACCTTCATAGAGAAGAAGCCGCTGCGCTTCTGCGCCGAGCGTCTGACCTCCCTGGTGCGGACGCTGGAGCTCACCAACATCGAGGACTATCAGCCTCTCCAGGAGGTGGCCACCTTTGCGACGCTGGTGGCCACATACGAGAAAGGCTTTCTGCTCATTCTGGAGCCCTTCGAGTCCGACACGGCCGAAGTTCCCAACCCCGTCCTCCACTTTACCTGCCTGGATGCCGCCATTGCCATCAAACCCGTGTTTGATCGTTTCAGCTCCGTCATCATCACCTCGGGCACCATCTCCCCGTTGGAGATGTACCCCAAAATGCTGGGCTTCAATGCCGTTGTGCAGGAATCCTACAGCATGACGCTCGCCCGGCGATCCTTTTTGCCCATGATCGTGACGCGGGGCAGCGACCAGGCGCCCGTCTCCACCAGCTTCCAGGTGAGGAACGAGCCCAGCGTGGTCAGGAACTACGGCAACCTCTTGACCGAGTTCGCCAAGGTGACGCCCGACGGCATGGTCGTCTTCTTCCCCTCCTACCTCTACATGGAGTCCATCATCAGCATGTGGCAGGGCATGGGCATCCTGGACCAAGTCTGGAAGTACAAGCTCATCCTGGTAGAGACGCCGGATGCGCAGGAGACGTCGCTGGCCTTGGAAACATACCGCACCGCCTGCTGCAACGGACGGGGCGCCGTCCTGCTCTGCGTCGCCCGTGGCAAGGTGTCCGAGGGCATTGACTTTGATCACCACTACGGCCGTACCGTGCTGTGCATTGGCGTTCCGTTTCAGGTCAGTAATCCTTTCACCAAGTCATCCTCCCGGGGCCTCGTTCCCTAGGCTGTTTCGTCCTCCCTGCCTCCTTCCGGCTACCATGCCCCCCCCCCCCCCCCCCCTTCTCCCTTCCGCCGCTCCTACCACGGGGCAAACTCATGAGGCTAACGCCCACCCACACAGTACACCGAGTCGCGCATCCTCAAGGCGCGGCTGGAGTTCCTGCGCGAGACGTACCGCATCCGCGAAAATGATTTCCTCTCTTTTGACGCCATGCGCCACGCGGCGCAGTGTCTCGGCCGTGTGCTCCGAGGCAAGGATGACTACGGCATCATGGTGCTAGCGGACCGCCGCTTCCAGAAGAAACGTGCACAGCTGCCCAAGTGGATCAACCAGGCCATGCAGGAGGTCGACGGCAACCTGAGCACCGACATGGCCGTCATCACGGCCAAGCGCTTCCTGCGCGAGATGGCGCAGCCCTTCAAGGCCAAGGACCAGGACGGCATCTCCGTGTGGAGTCTAGACGACCTCCGCCAACACCAGGCCAAGATGGACGAGGAGCGCATCCGCGAAATGCAGAACGAGGTTACCACCATGGAGGCGCTCCGGCGAGCCCAGGCCGAGCGGGCCGCCCAGCTAGATAATTACGACATCGACGAGGACGAGGAGGCCGAGATGATGGAGATGGATGGCCTGTAACGTAAGGCGGCGTAGCATAGAATGGCCGGGCCGGCCCGGGGCACCCATTGTACATTATCTACTTCACTATCACGCTGAAAACCAAAAGTACCGCGACGCCGAGTCGCCACGGCCGGGGCCGGTCCCTGGGGCTTCCCAAACCCGTCCGCCCCGAACTGCCTAGCCCTCGATGCACACACACACCTATGGGCGTACGGGCCCCCTCAGCTCGCCTGCCACGATTTAGCCATGTTCCAGAACTCCTGGTACTTGAACCGGGCCAGGAAGTCGCGTGCTTCCGGATCCGTCTCGAAAACCTTGGATGTCCACTTCTGGAAGCTCCGCTGCTTGATGTCGCCCTCGAAGATCAGCTCGCAGCGGTTCTGTCCCAGATCCCGGAGCTGGCCCTGTTCGTCCTCGGCCTTGAGCCACTGCCGCAACGACTCGCCCTTCTCCCCCTTGTCCCGGGAGGGGGAGTTCTCGGTCCAGTCGATGCGGTCGAGCATGAGCTTCCGGTACTTTCGAATGCTGTGTGCGCCGCCCTCGACGATGACCAGGTTCTGCTTGGGGTGGAGAATGCAGACGCCCGTCAGGGCGTGCTGCTCGGCGTTGACCGAAATCTTGTAACGATGCTGGCCGTTGGTGAGGGAGTTGATCTTGAAGACCAGCATGTGCAGGCCCTGGGCGGCGTCCTTCTCCTGGTTGGCGTGGAGCTTCTCGTGGCGCTGCTCCTTGGTGAGCTTCCTCGCCTCGTTTGTTTCCACGTGCTTGTCGTGCCGCTGCTGGACCTCGCCCCGCACCCGGGCCTCGATGGCCGTGGGGTCCCGGACGGCCTCCTGGCCCAGGACCATCATCAGGTTGCCCAGTTTCACCTTGGGCGGTTCCGGGGGCAGAAGACCGAGGCGGATCTTGGTTTGTTGCTCCTTGAGGTCCTCGCCGCGGCGCTGGCGGCGCATCTTCTTTTGCTCCTTGGTCGTCAAGTACATGGGCTTGGCCTGCACCAGGCCGTTCGACGGTTCGATGGGGATGGGATGCTGGATGTAGGCCGTCACGAGGTCGAGCTTGGTCTGGGCGTCGTACGTGTTTCCTTCGAGGTAGCCCTCGTCGAACCACTCGACGCTCGGGGGTTCCTCGACGACAAAGTTCTTCTCCACGTCGGTGTCGTCGTCCAGGCCCACCTTCTTGGTCTGGTCGGCGATCTTCTTCTTGAGCTTCTCGAGCGCGGCGGCGCGGCGGATGGCGTTGGCCTGGGCGATGTACTTGCCCTTCTGGTTGAAGACCAACTGGCGGGCGATGCGGGGCTTGCCGGCCGGCTGGGTGCTGGAGGCGTCGGCGAGGTAGGGGTTGCTCTCGGGGTCCCGGGACTTGGGAGGGCCCCGGGGGCCCTGGCTGCGCGCCGACGTCGACCTCGAGGCTCTCGAGTCGTGAGGCTTGGCCGCGGGCTTGTGAGGCTGGCCCACCTCGGCCAGGGCGGGGTGCACGGGCACGTTCAGCCCGCCCCTCGGAGCCACGTCTGCCAGAGCGGGATGGACAGGAACATTCAGGCCGCCTCTGGCCTGGGGAGAAGCGGCGGCAGCGGCGGCGGCGGCCGGGGCGGCGGCGGGGGTGGGGGTGGAGGCGGACCCGACAGCGGCAGCGACGCGGGCCCTCAGGGCGGCCAGTTTGTCGGCGGCCGAGCTGGGCTTCTGGATTCGGGACGAGGCATCGTGCTTGGGCCCCAGGCCAGGTGAGCCGTGTCTGTTCATGGCGGACGATGGGGTGTGGGAAGAGGCAAGGCCGGGCAACTAACTACCTTTCTGGCGGCAACGGTTCTAGAAAGGCTCAGGATGCGACAACGGTCGGGCGGATGCCGGCGGCAGGGCAGGGCAGGGCAGGGCAGAGCAGCGTGCTGTTTTGGGCTCCAACGCGGTATTTTGTGCCGCAGCTGCGGACTGCTTTCGATAGTGCAGGCTGGTTCGAGCGGGCGGCGCACGTATGTACGTATTAATGAGAAAGGAATGGGGGCGGGGGGGCATCTGGAGGCGCGATGGGTGTGGTGTGGTGTGGTGTTGAGCTGTCGTGGCCTACCCCGAACGCGGGAACTATGAGAGAGGTATGTATGTACATGACATTGATCTAGATGTCCAATATGATTGGAAGCATGGAACGCAGACCTGGAGACAGGTGTATGTGGGTCGTAAAAGACTGAATGTAAGTACATAACATGTGTATGTAAGTAAGGATGTAACCTTCTAGACTCCCGCAATGTGCATTTTCACGCCGCGGCAACGGCAGCGGGACAGAATGCATGATGCACTCAGGCGAGTACTTCTACTGCATCCATATACACGCCGCGTAGCTAAGTACATACTTATGTACGAATGCTTGCTACGTACATGAATGCATATGTATGTATGCATGAAACCTATTGATGTAGGGGAAGGAGGTAAAGTAAAAGTACTCGGGCAGGCACGTTCCAGTGTTAGTGGTACTTCCTTTCTTTCTGCCCGCCGTCACCGCTAAAAAAAGTTCAACCCGCGCGCCGCCGCGGCTTTTGCCTGTCCAAGCTCGGAAAGAGACCTAATAAGTCTTCAAGGATCCCACCCCACTACAAATCTTGTCTCGCCTGGCTGGATGTGAGAACCTCTTCTTGCCTACAGGTTCGCTGAAGTCGGAGACGAACCGCGGCGTCGCATCGTGTCCTACCGCCCTCGCACTGGCTACTCCGTCCATTGCGCACCCCCCCCCCCCCCAATTCCACTTCCTCCGCCCGGGGCTATGCGATTTTGAAGCCGCCAGGCCCCCAACGAGAGGCCGAGTGAAAGCAAGGCCAGCCGCACTACCCGTCCCGCACCTCTACCCGTACACAGGCTCGACGTTGCTTGCTCTCCCACCATGAACGTCTCGCAGCCCGTCTCGTCGGCTATCGACAATGTCGATTTCGACTTCCTCAGCCCCGCCGAGATCAAGGCCATCTCGGTCAAGCGCATCGAGAACCCCGTCTCCTTCGACGATCTCATGAACCCTATCCCCGGCGGTTTGCAGGATCCTGCCCTCGGCGCCTGGGGCGACCACATGTAAGTCGTTGTCGACCCTGCCCGTGGCCCGTCGAGCAGCCCCCGTTGCTGACCGTCGGCCACTGCCTCGCTTCAGTTGCACGACATGTAATCTCGGCCAGTCTGCCTGCCCTGGTCACGTCGGCCACATAGACCTGCCCGTCCCCGTGTACCACCCGGTTTTCATGGACCAGATCATGCGCCTGCTGCGAGCCCAATGCCTCTACTGCCACCGCTTTCGCATGCGACGCGCCGATCTCGGACTCTTTGCCTCGAAACTGCGCCTCCTGCAGTACGGCCTGCTGGACGAGGCGCACTACCTCGACAGCATTACCGCCAAGACAAAGGGCATCCCCGGCATCGTGCCTCTCGCCGAGGAAGACGAGACGGCCGACAACGCCCACATCGACAAGATCGTCCTCATGAGGGAGACCTACACCAACCTGGCCCTGAAGAAGGCCAAGCGAACCACGGCCGAGATCAGGAAGGGCAAGCACGAAGGCGCCCTGGAGATGCGCCGCGAGCTGATCAAGGATTTCTTGCGCGATATGGTCAAGGGCAGAAACTGCATGAGCTGCAAGGGCGTCTCCCCGAGCTACCGCAAGGATGGCTTCGTCAAGATCTTCGAGAAGTCGCTCTCCTCCAAGGATAGCGCCAAGATGGCCCAGCTGAACCTGAAGAGAAAGGACGCGCTGAGCCTCGCACAGAGGGCCAAGCAGGCCAGCATGAAGCAGAAGCCGGGCCGTGGGACCGACGAGGCCATTGCCGACGTCGAGCTTCTCTCGAGCGAGGGCGAGCAGGAAGACGAGGAAGAGGAACCGTCAGACGAGGGCGAGGGCGAAGAGCTCGACGAAAATGGCGATGTGGTCATGGCGGACAATGATACGCCCAAACCTGCGCAGAAGTCCAAGAAAGAAAAGGCCGACGTTTCGCAACGGTATGTTGGCTCCATAGAGGTGCTCGCCCGCCTGAATCTTCTCTTCGAGAAGGAGCAGGAGATGATTTCCCTGCTGTACAACTCGAGGCCGCAGGGCATGCAGGCCAAGCCCATCAAAGCAGACTCATTCTTCCTCCAAACCATTCTGGTCCCGCCCAATAAGTTCCGACCGGAAGCTGCGCGCGGCGAGGCCCTCACCGAGTCTCAGCAAAACAGTCTCTACAAGGGCATCATGAACGCCTCTTCCAGGATTGCCCAGATCCACCGCGAGCTGGCCAGCGCCGCCAAGTCAGACGACTACACCGGCCGGAGGCGGGACATCAACGAGCTGCACGAGGCTGCCGCCGAGCTGCAAAATGCCGTCAACTCCATGATTGACAAGGACCGGAACCCAATTCGGGGCAACGCAGGGAAGCGGAACGAGGATGGCATCAAGCAGAAGCTCGAAAAGAAGGAGGGTCTGTTCCGAAAGAACATGATGGGCAAACGAGTCAACTACGCGGCGCGCAGTGTCATTTCGCCCGATCCCAACATCGAGACCAGCGAGATTGGTGTTCCGCCTGTGTTCGCCAGCAAGCTGACCTATCCCGAGCCCGTGACGAGCCACAACTTCCGAGAGATGCAGCAAGCCGTCATCAACGGTCCCGACAAATGGCCGGGTGCGGCTGCCATCGAGAACGAGAACGGCCAGATCATCAACCTGAAGAAGAAGTCGGCCGAGGATCGAGTGGCCCTGGCCAACCAGTTGCTGGCCCCCTCCAGTCACCACCAGGGCGCCAGGGGTGCGACGAAGAAGGTCCATCGTCATCTGGGCAACGGAGACGTCGTCTTGATGAATCGTCAGCCGACGCTGCACAAACCCTCCATCATGGGCCACCGGGTGCGCGTGCTTCCGGGAGAGAAGACCATCCGCATGCACTACGCCAACTGCAACACGTACAACGCCGATTTCGACGGTGACGAGATGAACATGCATTTTCCCCAGAACGAACTGGCTCGTGCCGAGGCCATGCAGATTGCCGACACGGACCATCAGTACCTCTCGGGCACCGCGGGAAAGCCTCTGCGAGGTTTGATTCAGGATCACTTGTCCGTATCGGTCGCGCTCTGTAACCGGGACACCCTGTTGGACCAGGGCGCATACCAGCAGCTCGTCTACAACGCCCTCAGACCCGAGCACGGCCACATCACCTCGGACAGGCTTGAATTGGTCCCTCCGGCCATCCTCAGGCCCGTACGGCGCTGGACCGGAAAGCAGGTCATCACCACCATCTTGAAGAACATGAAGCCCGTTGGTTTCGGCGACCTGTGGCTTACCGGCAAGTCGCAGGTTCCTGCGAACCGCTGGGCGGACAAGTCAGAGGAAGGCCAGGTTCTGTTCCAGGATGGCGAGTTCATCCACGGCATCCTCGACAAGGCACACCTCGGCCCCAGCGGCGGCGGCTTCATTCATGCCATTCACGAAACCTGGGGCCCCGGAACAGCAGCGAAGCTTCTGAGTTGTATGGGCCGCCTCTTGACTAGGTATCTTAGCATGCGGGCCTTCAGCTGCGGTATGGACGATCTGCGCCTTACTCCCCAAGGCGAGAAGAACCGGAAAAAGGAGCTCCAAGCGGCTTCGCGTGTCGGTCTTGAGACCGCCGCCAAATACGTGAGCCTGGACCAACAAAAGGGCATAGAAGCCACCGACCCGCTGCTTTTGGAGCGCCTCGAGGCCGTCATGAGAGATGATACACAGCAGGAAGGCCTGGACACACTAACCAACGCAGCGTCTGCTACTGTGTCGGGTGCCGTCACTGCCGCCTGTCTTCCCTACGGCCTCGAGAAGCAATTCCCCAAAAACCAAATGCAGTCCATGACGATTTCGGGAGCCAAGGGCAGTGGTGTCAACGCAAATCTTATTTCATGTAATCTTGGTCAACAGGTTCTCGAGGGTCGCCGTGTGCCGCTGATGGTCAGCGGCAAGTCGCTTCCTTGTTTCAGGCCGTTCGAGAGCAACATCCGAGCCGGCGGGTACATTGTTCAGCGCTTCTTGACGGGCATTCGGCCGCAGGAGTACTATTTCCATCACATGGCAGGCCGTGAAGGTCTGATTGACACTGCTGTCAAGACGTCGCGATCCGGTTACTTGCAGAGATGTAAGCCGCGCAGTCCCAGTCCATTCCGCATCATTGGCAACGTTTTATTAACCAACTTTGTCGCAGGTCTCATCAAAGGCATGGAGGGCTTGAAGGTGGCATACGATACTTCGGTCAGAGATTCGGACGGGTCCATGATTCAGTTCTTGGTAAGTCTTTGTGACGACAGGTCGCCGGGTGGGCAATGGCTAATCCGTGTGTCGCCCACAGTACGGAGAGGATGGTCTCGACATCACCAAACAAAAGTATCTCCACGACTTCGGCTTCGTGCTTCGCAACCGGGCTTCCGAGGTGGCGCAGCTGTCCATCGATGAGAGAGGCTGGAACCAAGATATCTTCTCGACGCGCGAATTTGCACAAAAGTACAATAAGATGGCGGTCAAGGAGGCCAAAGCGAACAGTGCCCTCGCACGCGATCCCATTCTGGCGGAGCTGAACCCCAACCGCCACGCATTCGCCACGTCGGAGAAGTTCTTCGAAAAGGTCACCGAATATATCAAGGAGAACAAGGACGGCCTGCTGAAGGCCAAGGGCGACAAGAGCGATAAGAACAAGCTCACGGAGCTGGTCTCTCGCAAGTACGCCGAGATTCTACTGCACACCAAGTACCTCAGCTCGCTGGTGGAGCCTGGTGAGGCGGTGGGCATCGTTGCCGGGCAGTCGGTTGGAGAGCCGTCGACGCAGATGACGCTGAACACGTTCCACTTGGCTGGTCACTCGGCCAAGAACGTCACTCTGGGTATCCCTCGTCTTCGAGAAATTCTGATGACGGCCAGCGACCACATCTCGACGCCGGCAATGACGCTGCTCGTGAACGAGGAGCTGCCTGAGGATGAGATCGTGCGGTTCTCCAAGGCCATCAGTGTGCTCCCCCTGTCTCACGTCACGGACAAGGTGAAGGTCAAGGAGCGCGTCGGAAAGGGCGATGGGTACCGGCTTGCCAAGATCTACGATATTCGGTTGCAGTTCTTCAACTCGGACGAGTACACGGACACGTACGGCATCAAGGTAGCCGATGTCCTGAAGGCAGTCGAAACCAAGTTCCTTTCGCAGCTGGAGAGACAGATCAAGAAGGAGATCAAGGCGAGAGCGGACAAGAACAACGGAGCAGTGCCCGAGGTTGGTGTCAAGGCCGGCAACGTCGAAATGGCAGCACCCGAGGCGGAGCGACTGCCTCGGGAGGACGACGACGATGACGACGATGGAGACGACGATGACGCAACCAATGCCAAGCAACGGGCGAACCGCGCGGAGGCCGTCAGCTACGGGCCCAACGACGAGGACGACGACACGATCCAGCAGCGGCTGGAGCGTGAGGCGGCCGACGAGGATGAGGGGGAAGGGCCCGAAGACGAAGGATTCGGCGGCAGCCCTGGGCCCGAAGATGGCGACGAGACCGAGAGCTCGGAGAAGGCGACGCTCAACCGAGGCCGTGAGGCGCGGGCGAAGGAACGGTTCGATGCGATTTCGAGGTTCGCCTGCGACGAGGCCAAGGGCGGATGGTGCGAGTTCTCGCTCGAGTTTGATGCCAACCTCCCCAAGATTTTGATGTTGAGCATCGTCCAATCGGTGGTGAAGAAGACGGTGATCCAGCAGATCGAGGGCGTTGGCGAGTGCACGTATGTGCCCGAGGAGACGATCAAGGATCCCCAGACGGGCGAGGAGAGGAAGTGCAAGGTCATCCACACCAAGGGATCCAACTTGGAGGCAATGATGAAGTACCCCCACATGATCAACCCCAACAAGACCCAGACGAACGACATCGCGTCGGTTCTGCGTAAGTGACAAGCCGGCGGGCGGGGGTGGTTGCGAGGTGTCGAGGACGAGGGGCTAACGAAGCGGTGTGCACACAGGCGTCTACGGAGTGGAAGCGGCTCGCAAGAGCATCATTCTCGAGCTGGGAGCCGTCTTCGGCAGCCACGGCATCAGCGTGGACAACCGCCATGTAAGTGTGATTTTTCCGGGGGGGGCTGTTTTCCGGAAGGCGGCTGCTGACGTGTGGCATGTAGCTCAACCTCATCGGCGACCACATGACGCGGAACGGCGGGTTCACACCCTTCAACCGGATGGGCCTGCGGGGCAACGTCAGCCCGTTCACCAAGATGAGTTTCGAGACGACGCTCGCGTTCCTCAAGGACGCGGTGCTCGACGGCGACTGGGACGACCTGAACACGCCGTCGGGCCGCATCGTCATGGGCAAGCTGTCCAAGGTGGGCACGGGCGCGTTCGACGTGCTGACGCGGGTGCACGCCAAGAACGGCAAGAACACGATGGTGTAGGCGGCGTGTTTGGGTGGGTAGGTGGGTATGTGAAGGAGAAAGAAAGGGCCGGGAGAGGAGGAGGGGGTGGGAGAGAGGTCGGTCCTGGCTGGGGTAGGTACTACTTATGGAAGTGTGCAGGACGGGGCGTTTGCCGCGAAAAGGATGGGTGGGTGTGGGTTGGAGTTTGTTGCTTGCATTTGCGGCTGTGTCGAGTGATTCTGCTTCATGTATTGGTAGATTCGAGCGCAAGCTGGCAGCCTGGTAGTTTGGCGTATAGACAGAGTGCCTCGGATGCGCAAGCTGCTGCTTCTTTTTATCTCATGCGGTATCGTGCCCGGGCAGGAAGGACGTGGAGGTGCCGGCGTGGGTGGAGATGGAGATGGAGATGCATGCATGCATCATGTATTACATAGTAGTATGTACATAGGTATGCATTCACCCGCGGTTGCACCTGCCGGGCGGAGGCGAGGAGTTGAGGATGGATAGGTTAGGTGACGTCCATCCAATTATGATGGGTGAAAGTGGAGTTGGCCGAGGCACAAGTTGCCCCATATAAACCACCCGCCCCCCATTGACAGACAGCCCGTGTGTTGGTCTTCGTCTACTTCGAGGCGCCTACAGCATTCATTCATCGCTGTAATAGTGTTTCGAGGAAATTGTTTCTGGAAACCAAAGCCTCGGGCTCTGTGGCACGGACGGTTCTGCTTGCTTGCTTGCTTGCTTGATTTCCGAGTCCGATAAACGCCCATCTTGACTCGGGTGCTATTCGCTTGGCTTCGCCGACCATGACGGTACCCAGTGTCAGGCTCTACGTGGACGTGGTCAGCCCGTTCGCGTACGAGGCCTTCCATATCCTCCGGGTAGGTTGTGAAAGCCGAGGGTCCGGGCGAACAGCGAGCGCAGTTGCTGGGGTCGAGGGAGGCCGGCTGACGGGCGGGTTGCAGCACGATGCCGCCTTCGGCAACGTCGAGGTACAGGTCGTGCCCATCTTCCTGGGCGGCCTCATGCACGCGGTATGTAATTACAGCCCCCTCGGTGGCATCTTCCCATGGCCCCGGTTTCCATCCACACGTCAAGGTGTCCGTCCATCCATCGCTGACGGGTTCTTCGGTGCTGGCACGGGTCCGCAGTGCGGCAACACGGCGCCCATCCACATCAAGAGTAGGTACTACCTAAGGTACCTTAGGTTCCAGCCTCCCTGATCCCACAGCCCTAGCGGTCGCGCTCGCGCTCACCGGCCGCACATCAGACAAGGACAAATGGATCGGGCAGGAGCGGCTTCGCTGGGCGCGCGCCTTCGACGTGCCCATGAGCGAGGAGCAGCCGGCCAACTTCCCGCCCAACACGCTGGCGACGATGCGCGCGCTGTGTGCGCTGTGGGCGCGCGACCAGGCGCTGTTTGCCCAGGCCCTCGAGGCTTTGTTCCGCGAGATGTGGGTGAAGCATGCCGAGGTGGCGCGGCCCGACGTCTTCACGCCCGTGCTGCAGCGCGTGCTGGGCGAAGAGCTGGCCCGTCAAGGTACGTGATATCGGACATGGGAAATGAAGGGATGGCTCGCTGACACGCCCCTCCCTCTCCCTCTCTCTTCCCGCGCAGTCCTCGCCGAGGCGGCCACGACGGGCAAGACGCTGCTCAAGGAGAACACGGACCGCGCCTTTGCCGACGGCGCCTTTGGGCTGCCCTGGATGGTCTGCACCAACAGCGCGGGCGAAACCCAAGGCTACTGGGGCGTCGACCACTTTGGCCAGGTGCTGCAACACCTGGGCATCGAGAAGCCGCGCCAGGGCGGATGGAAGTCGGTGCTGTGAGGGTGGGAAGGCAGCCAGTCGCAGATGGGGTTTCTTTTTAGGTACCTAGCAGAGAGGGATCACACACAAGCGAGCAGTATGGAAACAAACCATGGACGTCTCCGCGTCGCAACGAGCCAGTGACCCACCATCGTCATGTTCTTTTTTTCGTGTTGTACCTCTCGTGGGCTGTACCGCACCAAGACGTGGCGGCGACCCGCAAACCACCTACCCAAGACGCGGACGCGCCCGACTTCACCAGCACCCCCACCAGCACACCCTGACCGTGACGCGCTGTGCGTGCAAGACAACGTGCTCGGGTCCATTCCCGCGAAGCGCGTCGTCCTCGCCTCGCTGCGGTCGCGTATGAAGCTGAAGAGGATAGAGAGGGGAGGGGAGGGGATGGGGCCTCGGCGAGAGGGACCGCCACCACAGAAACACAAACAAACACGCGCACACAAGGCAGGTGGCAGCGAGAATGATGGTGACGCTGGTTCATAGCATTTCCTTTGTTCAGTATTGCGGGGCCCTGAAGGCATCACCGCTCGCTACTGATGTACAATTCATCCATGGCTCTCATCTGAAGAGCGGGCGCATAAAAACATGTGTGCCTCTGTAAAACATCGCAAACGCAAACGCCATGATTATCCCTTGACCCTGAAGAACCCTTGTCATCACAAACCCCGTCCCTTTGTGCAAATCATGAAACCGTCACTGCCGCGCCCATCTTAGTTGCGCTCGCCGCGGAGGCGGCGGGCCAGCTGGATGTCCTTGGACTGGATGGTGACACGCTTGGCGTGGATGGCGCACAGGTTGGTGTCCTCGAAGAGGGAGACGAGGTAGGACTCGACCGACTCCTGGAGGGCGCCGATGGCCGACGACTGGAAGCGGAGGTCGGACTTGAAGTCCTGGGCGATCTCACGGACCTGCGAGGGAAGGCGGGGGTTAGCAGGGCGACAGCGAGGCGGGGGACGGGGACGCAGAACGTACCAGGCGCTGGAAGGGCAGCTTGCGGATCAGGAGCTCCGTCGACTTCTGGTAGCGACGGATCTCACGGAGAGCGACGGTACCGGGCTTGTAGCGGTGAGGCTTCTTGACACCGCCGGTGCTAGGGGCGGACTTGCGAGCAGCCTTGGAGGCGAGCTGCTTGCGGGGAGCCTTGCCACCAGTGGACTTGCGGGCGGTCTGCTTAGTGCGGGCCATTGCGAATGATGGTAATGTGGTTGTTGGTGGATGGAGAGATGGGTGCGGATGGTGTGGTTGATGGAAACGTCTCCAAAGGTGGATGGATGGATGGGTGAGAGTGTGGTGGTGGGTGGATGAGGAGGGGAGAGAGTTGGAGGAAGGTGAGTGGTGGGGGGTGTTTAAATATCAAAGAAGCGCGCGCACGTCTGGGGTGGCTGATTCTGGTTTGGTGCGGGAAGGCGGGCCACACACATACGGCAAGGCAGGCAGGCGCGCCTTGGGTAGGTTGGCTTAGTGGACTGGACTGACTACTAGGCTGCTGATTGCGGTGTGTGTGTGTGCACGCGTGCAGTTGTACTTAGTGGCCCGTCATGCACGTGTATGTGCGTGTGAGTGTTTTGGTGGGGGGTACGTACCGCTGGCGCTAAGTGGAAGAAGGGAGGGGACTGCGACGACAGCATCGCAAAGCCGGAAAGGAAAACTCGGCTGGGCTGGGGTCCGATCGCCAACCGGGGGGCGACAGGGGTACGATTCGCTGTCAAAAGAGGCCTTCCATGCCTTTTTCGCCTGGCCCCTTCAAGAAGAACTAGGGCGTAAAATAAAAAACAGACTAGCAGTGCTAATTTCTGATTGGCCGTTAAAAAAGACCAAAAGCCGGGCCCCGACCCCGTCAGGGCCCGTTTCCGGGGCCCGACGAGCGAATCTTTGCCTGGGAACAAACATCCAGGATCCATGCAATAACGGACGGATGGGAGGCTGCGATGCGCGATGCGTGATGCGCGATGCGCGATGCGCGAGGCCCCCTATCGACGACGACGACGACGACGACGACGACGATAATCTACGTGCCCTCAATACACACAAAAATACAATAATCCCCGCTACCCGCGGGCGGCCCCGCGCTGCCACACCTTCGTTCGTTCTCCTCAGGGCTATATAGACAGACGTACATACTAGGTAGCCGTACTTGCGCTTTCATGTTTCCCCTCCCCCTAGATTCCCAACCTGCTCGCGAGTCAAGACGAACGCGCTTTCGCGTCCCCAAGACACGCCCCCGGGACTCGCGCCGCCCGACAGGCATCTGCTGAAGGCTCGTTCGCGTGGTCCCGACTTCCCCAGGTTCGCGCCGCGCCTGGGGGAGGGGGGGGGCCGGGACGGCAGGCCGGGAATTGCGATTTGATGATTGGTCGGCGCACATATGCTTTCCGCCCGCCGCCCTGATGGATCGATCATCACGGGCACATGCAACGTCACTTTGTATAGTCCACCGCGAGTCTCAGCCCAGGGCCGAACCGTTAGTTACTTGCCCAAGTACGTATGTACATCCATACATCCTGCTTCTTCCTATGCGTGCAATGCCGAGACAGGGGCGCGACGCGTATCGGATCGTCTCCACGCACGCGCGCGGGCGCGCCGCGACGAGGGCTCCATCGGCGACGCCAGGACATCATCGTCCCTCGTCCGCCCGGCCACCATGATGAGTGAATTACAACGGGTAGGTTGTTCACCATGTAGAGAGAGCTACGGTGGGTCGACTGGCAGGACCGGAGACACACGCACACGTATACACACACGCGCGCACGCGCGCCGTAATCCTGCTGGCCGACGGCAACCAAGCATGACCGAGTATCGCGAGACTTTCTCTCCCGTGGTAGTCGTGCCATAGCCCGACAACCGTCACGGAGCGGAAAGGCAACAAACGTCCAATAAGGACGAGCCTGGTTTGACCATGGCTTCCAACCCTCTGGAATCTATGACTATGTCTCGCCTGCCCCCTCGGTCCCGCCAAGGGCGCGTTCCTGGAGACGCGTCGACGCTTCGTTTGCCAGCCGTGTATCTATCATCCGCTTCCGTCCAGTCCATCCACCGCGCCCCATCAGTCACGACGCGGCAGGGGTACGTGCCCAAAAAAAACGACTAGCCCGGCCCCACCCACTCCCACCTACTATGTACTCCCCCCCCCCCCCCCTCCAGGCTGATCTGGTTTGGACCTGCCGCCGCTTTTTTTCCGTATTTAAGCCCGTCGGTTTCCCCACGCTTCACCATCTTCCCATCTCCCGCATCCCAATCCAACAGCCTCATCCCCTTTCAGAGCCTCGTCTCCCAACCACCACACACACATACCCCCCCCATCTCCCCCATCTCACATCTACATCCGCCAACATGACTGGACGTAAGTACCCCCCCCCCGTCCTCTTTCCCCGCTCCTGGCCCGGCCGCATCTTCGATGACCACCTGGTCCGGCGCCGGCGCGTCCCTTGTGCGAGCCGCGTCCACGCGCTCGCATCCTCTCCTATCGTCGGGGTACTAACGTCTTCCTTTCCACAGGCGGCAAGGGCGGCAAGGGTCTTGGAAAGGGTGGTGCCAAGCGCCACCGCAAGATTCTTCGTGACAACATCCAGGGTATCACCAAGCCCGCTATCCGACGTCTCGCCCGCCGTGGCGGTGTCAAGCGTATCTCGGCCAGTAAGTCGCCTCGCCCGCACGCCCGCACATGGGTCTTCACGTCTCGACGCATGCTAACCACGGTGGCGCGCAGTGATCTACGAGGAGACGCGCGGTGTCCTGAAGTCCTTCCTCGAGGGCGTCATCCGTGACGCCGTCACCTACACCGAGCACGCCAAGCGCAAGACCGTCACCTCGCTCGACGTTGTCTACGCCCTCAAGCGCCAAGGCCGCACCCTGTACGGTTTCGGTGGCTAAGCGCCTGGGTTGTGTTTCTCTGGAGTTCATGTTGTTACGAAAGTCGTTTCTTGCGATGGCCGCGCACGTTTTGCACATTGGCGGCTGGTCATGACGAGTCATGGGATTTGGGTTCTGCTTTTAGGGTGTTCTGATCAATGTGTATCATACGGGAAATTGGGGGTTCAGCAACTACACCACATGCACGGTTTGCCCCCATGAGAGCGGCATAATCAATCAATCAATCTGTCCGTCGGTCCGCCAAGGACTTGGAAAGCCAACAGCCCCATCTCATCCTCCCACGTCTGCTGAACTCGTAGGACGGAAAGCGCAGGGCGAGCCGTGTCGCGTGAACGCCCGCGCGCCAGGCGCGTGTCTCGTGTTTACCTGCCCCTCTGTGTTGTCCGCAGCCTCTTCAGGGGCGGCGAGGGTAATCGACGCGGGCGGGAAGCACAGCTGTAGGGGGGGCAGGTGTGAACAAGTACGGGCTGCCTATCGGTAAGGTCCATGGGCACAACCTAATAGGCGCACGCTTTGCCCACTCGGTGGCAGCAATAGATCGTGGGGGAAATCGGTGGGCGGGTGCTTCGTGACTGTCTTGGTGTCCGGCGTGGTAGTGGTGCCTCGTCTCCCCCAAGGCCGGTATGAACGATTCAGGTGGCCAGGAACGCCACTTGTTGAGGTTGACGTCTTGTAATTTGGGCGCCGAACGGCTTCGCCTGGTCCTTATCGTTCGGTGTCAGCATCTAGCCCGAGAAGTGTTTGTAACGCTGGATAGCACCATGGGACTATTTGGCGTGGTTCGCGCCATACGAGCTTCATTTCATGTTATCAACCATGTGCCCACCAATACATTGCAGCCGTGGTCATCCAACACTCTCTGATAAGTATGATAGAGGGCTTTCCACTTTTAGCATGCTACCCTTTCTCTCTCTCTCTCTCTCTCTCTCTCTCTCTCTCTCTCTCTCTCTCTCTCTCTCTCTCTCTCTCTCTCTCTCTCTCTCTCTCTCTCTCTCTCTCTCTCTCTCTCTCTCTCTCTCTCTCTCTCTCTCTCTCTCTCTCTCTCTCTCTCTCTCTCTCTCTCTCTCTCTCTCTCTCTCTCTCTCTCTCTCTCTCTCTATGTCTATGTCTATCGGTCGAGCTTCCGTGAGGTTCTCCTAATTCCGTGCTATCTGGGGAGGGAGGGGGGGAGGGGGTCAATAGGTTTGTCTTCCCCCAAGGCCACCTAGCAGTTCAGACCCAACCTACGCTCGCTAATCGTGTTCTCTTGCGTGGTGACACGCCGGCACCTGCGTCTCGACGGCGTGGGACCATCGGCAGCTTCACATTGCCAGTGTAGCGTGCTCTCGTTTGTACCGCCAGCAATGCCTAGGGTGGCTCCGACCTTGCCGGCGGCAAGAGTAGCCAGAAGTCCGTACGTTTCCGGCCTTATAGACCTGAGGAATAGACCTGAGGAATAGACCTGAGGAATAGCCCGACAAACCCCCCCAGTGTGGCCAGCAGTTTTCCCGAGGAAGCCTGTTCCGTGGCGTGGGCATTGGCTTCGAGTCCAGACTGCTTACGAACAATTCCGTCCTCGTCAACTCACTTCCCGTGTCGAGGGCGTCTGTCCTCCTACCGATAGGAACCAGTCGCCCGATATATTGCAGCGTTTGATGGTCTCGGCCGGAAATGCCAGCCACATATGTCTCGTACTTTCTGCCAGGGAAGCACATTGCGAAGGTTGTCAAAGTGAGACGAGTGGTGTACAGTTCTCTGTTATACCGGAAGAACATGCCATAAGCGACCAAGGTCTGAAAAAGCCGCACCCTTGGAGGTTCTCGAGCAATTACCATATCTCCACAGCCAGTCAGAGCCATGCGCGCCGGTCCCAAGCCCGTCTGTCGCTGCGTTGTATGTGGCATATGTTACATGGGTGAAAATGGGTAAGTATGTTCTTCATTGTCTAGTGGCATCCCCAGACAGGGGATTATACGTGCAGAGCTACGAGGAAAGTGCGAAGGGCATTTTGCGTCTATTGACTTGCAGTTCTTCCCTTCAACCGGATGCTCCTGCTTGTTGTTCGCGTCCGTCCCAGCCCCATACATTCCTTACCCTTTCCCCAGACTGTCGGTGCTTGGGGAATGTCGTGCCGCGGGGGCCCGGCGGGAATATGTGTGGCACCGGCGAATGGTGTGAGTGAGAGTCGATGTGTTCTTTTTCTCCATCGGGCGGGTGTCGTTGTTGTGACCTGCCATTTCAACAACCCCGTTGGTACTCGGACTCCGTACACTACTCGTCTCGCACATGCCAATGAAGTTCAAGTTTTACAGACCTTCGTAGGCTGCTTTCCACGGGGCTATGAAGAGCGGGGGTATGTGAGTGTCCGGATGCCGGGTACAAGCGCTTCAACTTTGGTCGTCAAAATCCAGTCCGACCTGGACACGTTCGCTACAGCAACCTCGGATGCCCTATGGACAACCACCGAGAAAGTAATGGACGCGGCACGTTTCCATACTCCCAAAGTTATGTGGCATGAACTGACATGCACTGTCATGAGGACAACAACTATTGACACAAGGATAGAGCAGCTGATTGCTACAGTGGGCAGAGGCTACGGCGAGCATAAACAACGCATGCAAAAGCCAGGCCGGCTGAATCCCCCCCCCGGCGCCGGCGCTGGGCAGGCGTATGGTCCCTGGAGGTTTACGTCGACGTGTTCCCCAGCACTCATGGGCCAGGCGAATACGGTCTCGCAGGGGCATATGCGGCCCAGCAGAGGCAGTGTCGAGCCTGGGCCAAGGGCCGAAGAAGACGACGGCGAGCCAGCGGAGAAGGCCCCAAGGACCATGGTGACTCTTGGATGGCGGCGAGGTTGCTCCGACCTGCGTACGGCGCCAGTTTGGCCGACCACCTGCCTATAGACGCGGGTCTAGCTGGGCACCGGGCACGGGACATCCGGTGTCCTGGATCCATCATCCAGGGTTGGGTTGGTGACTCACGACCGAGGAGGCTCGGATTTGCCAAGGCGGATGCCTCCCCCTTCGACCCTCGGGAGGTTCTGGGCGAGACACGGCATTCGGCATTTCGTCTGGGCTGCTCGCAAACTGGAACACATGGGTAGTTAGTACCTCTGAAGATGGATGGGGTTTTTTCCTGGGTGGCGAGAAACAAACTCGGCCGGGCAGCGGCGGTCGGAGAGGCCGAGGCGCAAGGGTGTGGAGGTGGGGTCATGAATGTGCATTAGCGGGTTCCCAGTGTCTGCCGCTTTCCACCATGGATTCTTGGGCGCGGAAATGCTAAATTCCCATGCCCCTGGAGCGGTTGCCGTAAATAGCCAGCCGGCTGGTCGAGGCGAAGAAGGTGCAGTAGCGCCCTAGAAGGTAAAAGAGGGAGGGAGAGAGACAGGCAGACATACACACACACACACAGAGAGAGAGAGAGAGAGAGAAAGAGAAAGAGAGAGAGAGGCAACCTTCCATCCCTTCATTTCACAGGGGACTCGGGGGGGGGGGGGGGGGGGGGGGGGGGGTGTACCAGGGACGAGGAGAGGACCTCAGCTTGATGGCAAGGAGGCTCCTGCATCCCCGCCCGTACGCCCGATCAGCGCCCGCGCCGCCCCGGGACCGGCTCCGATGGCGGCCGGGCGTGCGGATGTCTAGCAACCCACCTACCCTACCCTCCATGCTTTGGGGTTGTGCAAAGGGTCTGCTTCTTTCTCTGCATCTTGGGCCCGGGTGATGGGCAGGTCGAAGGTTGGCCTGCATTCATTCACTCGAGTATTACTGTGCACACACACACACACACACACACACACAAACTGTCGGCCAGACAGACCACCTTCGCCCCGGGCAGGCCGCGCGCGCCCTATCGCCGACGCAGATGGTAATTTTCCGCATGAGTCAACTTGCGAGGGCCTTGGGCGGCCACCGGCGGCTCAGCTGTCCCGAGTCGGCTCGCGCTCACTCGGGCGACGGACGTGCGACTGACTGACTGACTGACTGACTGTCTCTTACGGGCCGGATGAGTAATGAACGAATGCAGCCAGGCTGGCGGCAAGGGGCAGAGGGAGGGACGGAGACGACGCCACCACCAGGGTCCCCGCGGAAGGGCCTCGCCGGCTTGCGAATGGCACAGTAGTAGACAGGGGGAAGGGGATTTGTCAGGGTGGGAATCTTGCATCGACATTCAGTCAGCATGGCATTTGGGGCGTGGATAGGTATGGGATCTTGGTCGGGCGGCCTTCTCTGCATTGCCGAGGGCGAGATAGCGGAGCCACGCCGCGCCGCCACGCTACCGGCTGTGGCTTGTGCAGGTCAGGTGGGCAGTGCAACCCCACGGCGGATCTCCCGAGGGGATCCCTGGCTCGCTGGGTCGAAGGCCTCGGCAAAAACGTCCACTATGCGGACGAAGCCACGCACCGCGAGTGACTAAAAATGGCTTCCATGCCGAGCACGCTACTGGGTACGAACGACCCTATAGTATGTATGTAGTACGGAGTCCAGTGGTAGCCGGGGCCGGCTCTGGCATGTTCGAGCGGCCTCTGGGCCTCCTCGGCCGGTCGCGCGCTGCTCGGCCGCAGATGCTGGCCGAGGTACAGAGTACTGGATGGAGGCGAAGCCCTCCCTCCCCTGGACCGCACACGGAACCCGGCGCGTCTCCCGCCATGTGGTCCCACGAACAAATGCGAGGATGGGGCGGCGTCGGCACCCGGACGATATCGGCAGAATACGAAGAGACGAGACCCCTTTGGTAAGATGGATGGCACGCAAGAGGGGTGTGTGTATGTGTGTTTTTTTTCCCCCCCAACGCGCTGTCAGATCAGCCAAGTCGTCCCTACCTGGCTGAACCGTGCACACCGTGCTATGCGCCAGGTGTGGACGTCTTCCTTACCTTGGTACTTACTTACCTCCCATACATAGTAGCATCTACCTACCTACCCCGTGTGTGTCGGGGAGGAGGGGGAGGAGAAGGGGGCTTACGAACACTCTTCGAAACTGGTTAACTGGCCATGCAGCTTGTCGCTTTGGGGGTCTGCAGACTTTTTTTCCCCCTACTTGATCTTGTTTTTTCCTTTTTTTCTTTGCCGTGCCCTGCTCGTATCTCCGCCGCTCTCCGGGGCAACTGATTGGGCAGTCATGAGCAACCCCACGAGACAGGGTACCCTGACTCTGTAGATTCGCACCGAGTCTTTCCTTCTTCCCCCGGGAACTCTGCCTGCGAGCGTCGGCGAGGGCGGCTTGGCAAGGTGCCGCAGGCGCCTGGAAGACCTCCCTCCCACCTCGGCACCTGGCGTCCGGCACGCTGGCCAGGCCAGGCCAGGCCAGGCCGTTGGTTGGGGATTGAATTGGGGGTGCAGCTGTCCAGCTGATCAATCATCGAGGGTGGCATGGTCAGCGTCCCGTCGCACGATGCCAACCGCTGCCACAACATGGACACCGAACCACCACCACCAGGGCGGTGGATTTTGCCGTCGGACAGATGGACTCGCTTGCGGCCTCTCCGTCCCAACTCCCCGATAATACGCTGCGAGGACTGTACGATGAATACTAATGCACAGTACCTTGTATGAGAGAGCGAGAGGCGGAGAAAGAGAGAAGGAGAGAGGGGAGAGAGACGGGAGGGTATCCCACGCGAATGAAGGTTGCACGAATGTGCGTGTGTGGTGGTGGTGAATGTGGTCAGTCCGACCGGGCGCCCGCCCGTCCACCACCCCATCCATTCCATCCTGAGCACTACCTACCTAGGTGCCCACCTACACATGTTCCTTAGGCAGGTACGTAGACCTGGTATGAATAATGGATGCCCGCCTACTGGGGCGCGGGCATCGATCGCGGCAGTTGTCTGGCTGACGTGCAATCGTTTCGGAGATCTGGAACCTACCACGGACCTAACGCAGTTAGTGCGGGCTACTGTTATTTGTACCCAAGTACCTTCCGCACCACTCGGGGCACTCACCTGAAGGCTGGCGCACCAACCCATCCCGCGGGCCTCCCGGTACCGTGTTTTCCAGACCGATCCATGCTGAGCACCTCCAGATGGTTGGATGGATCAATTCCAGTGGCCCGCTTCGTGGTGGGTTACGCGCGGGTGGGCATTTTCTCGAATCTGGAATCGGGGCGCGGAGGACCGGCCGCCCTGCACGACCCTGAACATTACGTCACTCGGCCTGACTGATCGGCTGGTTTGGGCTTCCCATCCATTCATCCATCCATCCATCCATTCCCAGGGCCAGGGCCAGAGGGCTTGCTTGGGCTTGCTAGGTACGGTAAGGTAAGGTTGCTTGGGCTGCTGATGCTGCCCGCTCGTCCGCTCTGACATCTGTTCGTTCCTCCGTCGTATGCAGCAAGCTAAGGAGGTTGCTTGGACGGTGCGGACCCGAGCGATACCCCATACTCTCTTTCCACCGTATTGGCATAACCTAACTTGCCTTACGAAGTCAATACCAGGGATTTGGATGGTTGGTAGGTAGGTACCTAGGTATCTAATGCATCACCTGTGTATACTACGTACTCCTGCGTAGCATCCATCCAGCTACCCAGCCACGGCCCCTGTGCCCTCCCATTGCATCGTATGGATTCGTGGGACGGGCAGCTCGCTTGTAGTACGAAGCAGCCCAGAACCGAGGCCAGTGAGTGGGCTAGTAGAAGCTTCTCGCGGGAAGGAGAACAGGTGCAGGGAAAACGACTGACGAACTACCTCGACGGCCCGCCCGTCAGGCAGATGAATAACTAGGTAAGCACCCAACCCTCCAACCGGCGGACAAATTATCACTGTATCGGCATGCACGCGCTCACCCTCCTACTTCATTACCAAGCATTCCACCATCATCAGTTAATCGAATGAGCGGCACCGGAAAGACAGCAGCCCACAACCCTGACCGTACCCCGGCACGCCCAGGACCGAGGGTCCCCTAGCTTCCACACCTGGCAACTAACTGGATAGGGGGAGGGGTGAGAGGGGAAGGGACGAAAGCCGAGCTCAGTCACAAGCCCAGCGGGAAGATTCAGTCATAGGATGTGGGAGAAAAAAAAAAAAAAACCAAGCCGTGGCCGCATGACCTCACCCCATGGTTTCAAGTACATACAGTACCTATCTACCTACTTACCTACCTAGGTACTCACACCACCCAGAGACACGCGCGCTCGCGCACACACACGGGAGAGAAAGGGAGAGACGGCAAGGACATGACGAGCAGCCGGGAAGACGCGAGGGAGGGGGAGGGGGAAACCTGGATCCAGAGCCCCTTTTGCCGATAAGAAGTTGTTGGAAGTAGGTAGGTCGTTCTTCTAGGTACTGGAGAGGAATGCAGTGCAGAGAGAGAGCCTTGATTGATAATGAGCGGGCGGGCAAGAGTGGCATGTCAAGCTACCTAGCTTCCAAATACCTAGATGCTTCTGCCGACGTACATATGTGCCCCTTCCATTACTTTTTTTCATTATATTGAATACACATGGTAAAATACGCAGTAACCCTTTCCGACTTAAGTACCTCTTATCATTACGTGCCCATATTGTGGATGGTCCTGAGCAGGAGAACGGCATGGGACGCATTACTTGCCCGGGGGCTCTGAGTACGAAAAACCTTCGCACCACGCTAGTGCAGCCAACTCCGTCAGAACCCACTATTACATAGCTCGTCTGTCAAGGTACCCACTAAAAACAACCACTAAAGCAACCACTGACATCCATCTCCCCCCCCATCTGGACCCTCAAGTCTCAGTGCCGGGCAAAAGGCCGTTGTTGCGTTGCCCAGGTTGACCTGGCCGGATGGAGGCCCGGTGCCGTCAGACCAGGCCAGACCAGGCTTGCAGGCTCAAGCCAGTCTCTCTCTCCCCCCCACACACTCTTCTCGCAAGAGAATCCCGCTCCCAGGGGAGGGGGGGGGGGGGGGGGGTTCCATTACCGCTACGCAACCCTATGCGTAGCAACATACCTCATACCTGTTACATGGGGCCGGTACTCCCACCCCCCAAATCATCGGTACATAGCCCTCCCTGGTGGTAACGTTCACACGCCGACCGGTCGGGTCCCTATGGAGGTAGCTCGGGGACGGGAGGAGAGGGAGCCAATGGGCGCCCCCGAACCCCAAGCCACCCACCCTATGCATGTACAGAGAATAGCTCGGTAAAGAGGTGCTCAGAGAGGTAGATGGGCCGCGACTACATCATCCATGACGGGTGGGCCCACGCACAGGTTCTGGCATTGACGGGTTTGGTCGGGAGCCCGGACTTCCACCATCGAGGTCGGGTGCCTGCCTGACCGTGGTGGTCAGTCGGCCAGTAGGTAAGGTATCCATGGTATCCTCTCTCCATCCATCCATCCCTCCTCCCATATACCTAAGTAGGTACCTACCTACATAAGGTAAGTAAGTATGTAGGTAGCAGTCTTGGAAGTTATGGATGAGGTAGCCCGTAAGGAGCCCTGTATGGGATATTGAGGTTCCCATGGGAAGTGCCTCCTGTACCTACATAGGCACTTGAGGGCAGAGCACCCGACGCTAGCAGAAGGTGAGAAGGCTATACGTAGGTAGGTACCTACCGGCCGCTTAGTATGGGAGGTAAGTGTGGAGGTGAGGTAGCCAGCCAGCCATCCATCCATGGGATGGGAGCCCGCATGGGAAAACAGGGGACTTCCTCCTCTCCAACTGGGCGCAGTCTGGCTGGAAGGAACCCTTGCAGCCCTGCAGCGCTAATGTTCCCTTTCCTTTGTGCGACCTGCAGCGGGGCCAAGCCAAGTAAGTGCAAGTACCCATGTACTCACTCTTGTGTCGCGCTCCCCCGACTTCCAGGATTGGAGGACCCTGGAGCTGCGCTTCCTACCTGCCCTACATATTATAAAGCCGGCCGTTTGCCACGCCGTTTCCCATTTTCCCACCCCCCACCATTACCACCCATACCATCACCACTCCGACATAGATATTCGACACGCTCCAATCCCTCCCGGAGACAGCACGATGATGCTTGCTCATAATAATTACTCGAGAACCCAGCTTCCCTTTCACCACCAACACTACACCGCCGCCCACCACGCCCCGGCGCACCACCCCTTCGACCTCGACGACCTCGACGCCTCGTCGCAGTACCCCGGCCCCGGCAACCCCTTCCCGCCCTCTAACGCCGCCCTGTTTGCCCCCGTGCCGCCGAGGACGCCCAGCCAGAGCCTCGCCCAGGTGCCCGACCTCATGCCTTCGACCGAGTCGTGGATGCTGCAGCCCCAGCAGCAGCAGCAGCAGCAGCAGCAGCAGCAGACCCCGCGCACCGCGCGCCGTCTGGGACACCAGCGGGAGTCGTCCCTGTCGTCCCTCGGTTCCAACGGTCCCGCCTCGCCTTTCAACCCCAACACGTCGAACCCCCACATCGCCGTGGCCGACTCGGCTGGCGACAGCTACAATGACCTGACGGCCGGCGGCGACGGCAACTACGCCTACACTCTGGGCAAGCCCATGACCCTCAACGACACATTCTACGCCCCCTTCCAGAGTATACCGCCCACGCCCAGCAGCGCCAACAGCGGCCAACACGCCAACACAGCCGCCCCCTTGGTCGACGGCCTCCCAAACATGCCGGGCCCCGTGCAGAGCACAGCCAAGCGCCTACTGCCGGCACCCGACCTCGCCTCGACTGGCTCCGCCACCAAGTCACATCCCGCTTCGGTGGCAAGCTCTATCGTGGGCGGTGACTCACCGGCCACGCCGTGCTTCCACGAGCCCGAGGAGGACAGCGCCAGGAGGCGAAAAAATGGTGAGCCGCCTTTTGCAACTGCCTCGTCGTCCCCCCCATATCCCCTTCTGCACTCGCCTACATTCCTGGCGCATGACGAAAATGTCGCCGACGCCTGCTTACCAAATTTTTGGGACGATTTAGCCTATGCCAACAACCCCAACGTGCCCAAGCTCGACCGCACCATGACGGACATCTACAGTGACGAGCTTTACAGCCCGAATTTTACCATCACATCAGCCTCGCCGCCGACCCAGTCGCAGCTTTCCATGTCGCCCAGCAATGACCTGTTCGCGCAGAGGTTACAGGCGGCGAATAGCCAGCACCTGAGCGCTGTGCAATCACCCGCGTCGGCGGGTACACGGAACAACTCGCCCTTCCGGCATGGTTCGCCCCTTGCGCCCAATTTGCAAGACTTCTCGCAAGCCCCGACACAACACCAGCCGCAGCAGCAAGCACCGCAGCAGCAGCCGCAGCAGCAACAGCAGCCGCAGATTCGGCTGAACTCGGCCCAGCAGCTGCGCGAAAGAAGAAAGCAGGAGCAGGACGCCGAGGCGCTGCGACAGCACTTGGCCCGTAGCGCCAACCATCAACCGCAGCAGCAGGGGACGCCGAATACCATCTCGCCGAAGGACGCCATGTTGGAGTTCAACGACACAGACGAATCCAACTTCCCGCTCTTCCCGCCCCACGAGACCAACATGGGGCTAGACCAGCTCGACAAGTCTGCGGCCAACCATCAGGCGGCAGTGCAGAACGTGCAGAACATGCAAAGCATGCAAGCAGCGGCAGCGGCGGCGGCAGTGGCAACCCCCCTGCAGAACGCCTTCAACTTCAGCATGCCATCCAACGTGCAGCTGCCGCAGCAGTATCCTTTCATCGCCCGTCCCACGCAGCAGCAGGCGACGCCGTCAGTGTCGACATTTTCGCGGGTTGGCTCGACCGATACGGAGAGCAGTGAGGTGTCGATGGCGCGGCCGGCGCGGACAGCGGCGGACGGCGGGACGTATACGTGCACGTATCACGGATGCACGCTACGATTCGAGACGCCGGCCCTCCTGCAAAAGCACAAGCGCGAGGGACACAGACAGACCAACACATTGAGCACAGTGCGGACGTCGGTGCCGGCAGCGGCGGCGTCGCCCGGCATCCCGGACACGCTGGTGGGCAGCCAGGCGGGCCCGCACCGGTGCGACCGCATCAACCCCAGCACGGGCAAGCCCTGCGCCACGGTGTTTTCGCGGCCCTACGACCTCACACGGCACGAGGACACGATTCACAACGCGCGCAAGCAAAAGGTGCGCTGCAACCTGTGCACCGAGGAGAAGACGTTCAGCCGTGCCGACGCGCTTACCCGGCACTACCGCGTGTGCCACCCCGAGGTGGAATTCCCCGGCAAGCACCGACGACGGGGAGGCGCTGGCGTGTAGAGAGCAGCAGGAGCAGCTTCCCTCGCCAGAAGTGGGAGGCTAGGCCGCATGCCAGCGGGCCAGCGGGCCAGGGCGGGTGTCCCCTCGCGGGCGCCCGACACGCAGGGTCGTCATCCATGACGGCGGAGGGGTGGGCCTGGCGCGCCGAGGACCCTGATTTTCGGCCCAACGTCAATATGCAGGGTCTCGTGCAGGCGCTGCAGGCCGTCAGGGCGCGCTAGGCCGCGCAGGGCAGGGATGTGCGACCCTGCCGCCCCTGCTTTCAGGGTCTCTTTTGCACGGCGCCCCCTCCTTTGGGGGGTTCCCCTCCCATTGGCGGTATGACGGCGGCGCTGACGTCAAGCGCCCGCCGGCCTGAATCGCCAAGACGCAGACGGCATCACCACCTACATCATCGCCCGTCGCTCGTCCCATGGCCCTCGAGATGCATGCGTCGTGTCGCCCGTGGGCGCTCGGGCGGCCCCCCCCCCCCCATGCAAAACGATGATGGCCATCCCCGCGTCATCCTGCCGCATCCGACCGTATCATGTCGCACCCCTTGCCCGTTTGGGGCCGGCTCCTTTTTTCTTCTTTGCTTCACCGATTTTGTTTCTTGTTGGGTTTAGCGGGCGTTGCGGTCCTCGTTTCTCTTCCCCTCCCTCCCCCCCCCCCAACCACCATCAGTTGCGACCGGCTATTATAGACTTTTGGCTTTCGGGGAGACTGTTAGGCCTTTTCCGGAAATGTTTTTTTTTACGGCGAGTCCTTGCCCCCAGCCGTACCGTTGGGCGCCGCGAGCGGTGCTTTCCCCCCCCCCCCCCCCCCCAACCCTCCGATGTAATATTCATTTTAATTGCGCGCATGTACCATGTTTGGCGACGGCTGACGTCAGTCGCTCTGTACTGTATCTACTTATGTACTTACTGGGTGCTTCCACGCACACCACACACCGCGATAGACAAAAAAGGCGGGGCGAATGTATGATTGAATGACCTTGGAAAGACTCGAGGAGGGCTGGTCGGGAGGGGAAGCTGAACCAAAAGAATTATGGCAAATTACAATTAATGTACGATGATGACGAGATCAATACCATGTTCGCGAAGCATCCGCGAGAGGGTCTATCTGCATTGCACCCACATGCGTTGCCTAAGTACAGCTTCTCAGCATATTCCCCCCTCCCACTCCGGATGCACCTGCACCTGAGGCTCCGTAAGTGACGGGCTGTTCCACGCTTTGACATCATGTCTCCCCACAAACACACCAGCGCGCGCGCACGCACACACACACACACACACACACACACACACACACCCACCCCCCCCAAAACACACACATGCGGGCGCGCGTGCCGCACACCCCTTGTGACCCTACCAACCCTCCAGAATGCTGTATTGGCGGAGGGATCTGCCCGCCTTTGCTACGCTTGCTTTAGGACTCTCCATGCCACTGCTACGTCATCAGTCACTACCACCACTCTCAGTGCACCGTATTCCTTTGCCGGCCGTCCTGACGCGCCGTGCAGCAACGGGCTGGATTAGTACTTACCCACTGAGCCAGGAGGACCCGTGCCCGCCAGTCCTCTCCCATATTTCCGGGGCTGGCCCTCCGGGGACAGACGAAGGCGGTACCGGCTCCGAGCCTTCCGGGTTCGGTACTGATCCACCAAAGTTGGAAGACTGCAACTATAGGTAAGTACATACCTACATAGTCTCACAGATGTACGTATTTCCCCCTCTCCCCTCGCTTGTCCCCCCCCCATTTGCGCGTCAACCCACACAGCCCACAGCTGAGTCGTCCCGCGTTCCCCGGGACCGTCTAGTTGCATACGATGCATGGATGGATGCTTAGCAATTATCCGTCAGCACCCGCTCTCCGCTCCACTATGCCCACCGGTAACCAGGAGCCAGGCAGTCCACCACCCACACCCGCACGCACGCACGGCTGGCACGCACGCACGCGCGCAAAAGTGACAAACAAGACCGGCACGGTGACCATGGCTAAAACAAAATGCCGCGGCCTCTTCCCCGCCGCACTCGCCGCCGGCGACGTCAAACGCAACGTGTGCGCTCCCTGTCGGCGCGGCTTGGGGTGCGGGGCGAGGGAGGAGAGGGCTCCTTCCAGGCGGCTCGCCTTACATCATGCCCGGCACGCGACGCAAGCCCCCGGCCGAGATCGGGGCCTTTTGCCACATCTACCACCCGCAAAGTCAAAATTCTGGGCTGCGACACACCTCTCTGCAGGAACAGGAAACTGGAAAACAGGAACGTGCCTGGGATCCCCGTCGAAAAAGAAAATGTTGGCGGAAACGCTCTGGCCACGGCTGGTTTCCAAGAATAGTGGCAGTCGGGGCCGCATGGCATCCAGTCACCACACCACCCGTGGCGCCCACGTTACGTAGAAGGACCGGCCACACGCGGACTAACTTTTATACGTATATACGCATATGTACGGCGGTACTTTCTGCCTTACAGGTTGTGGGAACAAGCACTAAAGCCCTATCTAAGCAGACAGGCGCTTTGGGGGCATCCCCAGCCCGCCGCCCCCCCCCCCCCGGGGTTCCTCCCCCCACCGCCGGCAGGCGGTTTCACGCCTCGCTGTCGAGCACGGCCCCCCGGATGTCCGAGAAGAGCGGTGTGATGCCCGTCCACAGCTGGAACTGGTAGAAGCCCTGGGAGCAGAGCACCTCGAGGCCCGGCACCGTGGTCCAGCCCGAGTCCTCGGCGAGCGCCATCAGCGGCGTGTGGCGGGGCTTGTAAGCCATCTCGAGCACGACCCGGGGCACTCCCGGCGCGCGCGGCTGCCGCAACACCTTGTTGATGAGCTCCTTCATCGGCACGTCAATGGGTCGGTCCGCCGGGATCGTACTGATCATGACCGACGGCAGCACCTTGACCTGGCTGGCATCCTCGGGCCGCTCCAGCTTGTAGTCGCCGGGGAAGGACGAGCAAAGCTCCGCCGCCGTCGTGGCGTTGCGTGCCACGACGTAGATGGGGCCGAAGCCGAGCGAGTGCAGTGCGTAGACGGCCGCCCGCGTCGTGCCGCCCGACCCGACCACCATGGCGCTGCTGGCCTTGCCCTGTGTCGACGCCGCCACGCCCGCCGCGCGCAGCGTGTAAACCATGCCCATCCAGTCCGTGTTGGTGCCCACCAGGCGGGGCTCGCCGCCCTCGGGCCCGGCCGTGGGCAGGATCGTGTTGATGGCGCCGATCACCTTGGCCGCATCCGTGACCTCGTCCACCATCTGCATCATGTCGAGCTTGAGGGGAATCGTCACCGACGCGCCCCCGAACGCCGGCGAGCGGATCACGTCGCGCACCGACGTCGCGTCGTCCGTCTCGTGCAGCGTGTACTGGTGGGGGAGCCCCGTCTTCTGGAAGAGGGCATTGTGGAGCGCTGGCGACCGCGACGCCGCGATGGGCTTGCCAAAGAGGTAGAACTGCTTGGCCTCCAGCCCTCCGACCAACGCCAGGCCGGCGCGGATCTCGGCCGCCGAGAGCTGGCCGGGCGCGGCCGCGAACGGCAGGGCCGGGTGCGAGACGGGCGTGAGGAAGCCGTTGAGAATGCGCGAGAGCTTGCCCATGGATCCCATGTTCAGCGTGATCATGGGCTTCTTGTGGGCGGCATACATCCTGTCGCGGAACGTAGCACAGTCAAAGTTGTCGTCCATCTTCTTGGCCACGCCAATCAGCTTGATTACATCGCCGTACTGCAGGGCCTTGTTGTACCAGGGCTGGAAGCCCCCGTTCTTCCACGACAACTGACCCTGCGGGTCGTGGTGCGAGGCAATCACCCGGGTGAAGCCCTTGAACTGCATGATGGCATCCAGCGTCTCGGGAGACAGCGTCATCTCCAAGTCAACGTACTCGACGCCCACGCGCATGGCCGCCTGGTAGATGGGCAGGAGCTCCGCCTCCGACTCGTATGCGAAGCGGCCGCCCTGGCTCTGCGACCGGAGCGTGAACACGATGGGCAGCTTGGCCGCCGACCGCAGCAGCGCCACCTGGGCGGCAATGAACTCGGGCGACAGGTCCTCGAGCAGGTCGGCGCGCAGCTCCACGGCATCGGAGCCGACCAGCACCCGCGGGATGACGTCGACGGCCGTGGCCACGTTGGGCACCGTGAGCGACACGAAGAAGGAGGTGCGCTTCGTGTGTACCTCCTCGAAGTGCCTACTTTGCCCGCAGATGAGCGAAACGAAGTTCTTGAAGTCGGCCGGGGCCTCGCTGATGCCGTCCAGGTAGGGGCTGTGGTATTCGTAGTTGCTGCATTCGTTGAAGAAGGGCTTGCGACGGTGGTAAACCTCGCGGATCTCGTCCGAGTAGGCCGGGCGCGATTTGTCCCGCATCAAGTACTCGATCATCTGTTCGACGTCCCGCTTGATGAGCAGCACGATGCCGCCGCCCAGGCCGTACGACTTGAGCATGGCGCGGGCCTCGGCCGACTCGACGATGCCGCCGCCGCAGGAGAAGACATGACCCCGTGCCTGGTTCTTCATGACGTCGGCGAGCAGGTCGAGCTCGTCTTTCCGGAAGCCCTCCCAGCCCCGCCCGCTCTCGTTGATGATCTGCGGAATCGTCATGCCAGCGCGCCGCTCGAGTTCGGCATCCAGGTCGGTGAAGGGCCGGTTGAGCACGTTGGCCATCCAGCCCCCGGCCGTCGTCTTGCCGGCGCCCCGCATGCCGATGATGAAGACCGACGGCCCCACGTCGGGCTGCCGGGCCACCTTGGGCTCGGCCTCGGCATCGACGCCGACGAGTCCGACCTGGAAGGACTGTGCCAGGACGTCCCACCAGCCCGGCCACGTCTTGCCCGTGCATTCGCGCTCGAGGATCGTTACGGGCGTGGGCGACAGCGTCGAGAGAACGCTGAAGCTCATGGCTACGCGGTGGTCGTCATAGCAGTAGACGCCCTCGCTGGGCTCGGTGAGCTGACGGTAGTCCTTGCCGCTGATCTCAATGCCGTCTTCGAGCTCGCCGCTCTGCACGCCGAACTTGGCCAGCTGTATCCGCATGGCGGCGATGCGGTTGCATTCCTTGACCCGCTGGTTGGCAATGCCCGTGATCCTTGTCACGCCCGACGCAACGGCCGCGAGGACCGAGGCCGTCAAGAAGGCGTCCGTCATGGGCTCCATGTCCACGTGCTCGAGCCCCTTGAGCGTCCCGGGGGCGGGGCCCGTGACAGTGGTCGTGTAGTCGGTCTGCTCCACCGTGCAGCCCATGGGCCGCAACACGTCCACGGCGAAGCGGGCATCGCCCTGCAACGACTTGGCGCCGATGTTGGGAATGGTGCACGTGGTGCCCGTGATGGCCGCCACGGCCAGGGGGTAGGTAGCCGAGCTGGCATCGCTTTCGACCACGTACTCGGGCGGGTTTTGGTAAACGCCCTGGGGGATGTGGTAGGTGTCGGGCTCGTCCTGCGATTTGGTGACGGTGATGCCGAACGTCTTCATCATGGCCGTGGTCATGTCGATGTAAGGCTGCGAGATGGGCTTGCCTCCCACCAGACGCAGGGTCACGGGGTTCTTGGCGTAGGGCGCACACATGAGAATGGACGAGACGTACTGCGACGAGACGGTGGCGGCCAGCTCAATGACGCCACCATTGAAACCGCCCGCGGCATCGACCAACAAGGGCAGGGACTTCTCCTGGCCGAGATAGTCGATTTTCACGCCGTTGGCCCTCAGGGCATCCACAAGGGGGCCAATGGGCCGCACTTTCATCCGCGCGTTGCCCGTCAGCTCGGTGGCCCCCGTCTTGGCGGGCGCACAAAGGGCCACGACGGTGGTCAAGAAACGGGAGGCCGTGCCTGCGTTGCCAAGATAGAGGGGCGTCTCGCTGGCCTGAAGCTGGCCGCCCTTGCCCGAGACGACGAGAACCTCGCCGGCATCCTCCCAAGTGTAGGTGGCGCCGTTGAGCTGGCCAATGGCGTTGAGCATGTACTCGGTGTCATCCGAGTGGAGGAGGTTCTTGACCCGGCACGTGCCCTGGCCCAGAGCCGCGAGGACCAGAGCACGGTTCGACACGCTCTTGGAGCCCGGAGGGGCCACACTCACGGCAAGGCCGCCGGGGACGCCTGGCGAAACACGGATGGCAGGAGACAGAACCACCCGGATGGCACCATCGTCGACGACGCTGGCCTTGGGCTCGTGGGTCTGGCCGATGCCCGAGAGCAGGACGATTTTCTTGTTCTTGCCCTCGTTCTTCTTGTCCACGGCCATTTTCTGCAGCAGGACGTCGACGGGGCAATGCCTTCCGGCGGTCAGTTTGACGATGCGCTTGTCGTGGAGGGTGGTGGGGAGGTCGTAGCTGGCGATACACTTGACCAGACGGGCCACGGCGCCGGGTCGCAGGACGCCGAGGTAGCGGGCCAGCTCGGCCTCCTTGACCATGCCAATGGCCACGCATTCGCCATGGAGGATCTGGGGGGTGAGGATGGCCTCGATGGCGTGGCCAATGGAGTGGCCGAAGTTGAGCAGGTTGCGGAGCCCGCCCTCCTTCTCGTCCTTGGACACGACTTCGGCCTTGGTGCGGGCCGAGGCCATGACTATGCGCTTCAGGGTGGCGCGCAGGGGCCGCAGCCTCTCGGACACGTCCAGGGACGTCGACTTGATGGCGTCGAGGATGACGGCGGCGTTTTCCTCGAGGAAGCAGAACTCGGACTCGTCCCAGATGGCGGCCGTCTTGACGACCTCGGCCATGCCGTTGATGAACTCGCGCACGGGCAGGGTCTCGAGGAAGGCCAGGTCGATGTAGATGCGGCTCGGCTGCCAGAAGGCGCCGATCAGGTTCTTGCCCATGGGGGTGTCAATGGCCGTCTTGCCGCCGATGGACGAGTCGACCATGGCGAGCAGGGTGGTGGGGACCTGGACGAAGCGCACGCCGCGCATGAAGGTGGCGGCGACGTAGCCGATCATGTCGCCGATGACGCCGCCGCCGAGGGCGATGATGACAATGTCGCGCGTGCAAGCCTGGGCCAGGAGCCAGTCGTCGATCTCGGCCTTGGTCTCGCGGCTCTTGGAGGTCTCGCCGGGCGGGATGGTGTAGGTGAGCAAGCGGGCGGGCTGGGGGGCGGCGTGGGCGGCGCGGTCGAAGGCGGCGCGGAAGGGGGGCACATATCGGTCGTGGAGGTTGGTGTCGGTGATGAGCACGTAGGTCGAGGCCTTGACGCTGTCGAGCAGGTCCTGGGCCACAAAGGTCTGCCAGAGCCCGTGGTCGACGACGATGGACTCGCTGCCGAGGATGGAGATGCGCGTGGGGCTGCCCCCAGACGGCTCGACGTGTTCAGCCATGGTGAGCGAGAAGGGTGGCGAGGGGAGGGCGGCTGCCGGTGCTGCTGCGCCTCGGATCGTGATCTAGACCAGCATGCGCACGCGGGCGAGGATGCTGGCGACGAAGGGAGCCGGCGAGTCAGCACGAAGCGGCGGCAGGAGGGCGAGGCAAGAGAGGGAGGAGGAGTAGCTGAGTACTAACCAGGTGCACTCCCACGGAGGAGGAGTTGGGAAGCAAGTCGAGGGGGGGGGGGATGGTTTTGGTATCGTACGGGAGGAGGCAAGAGGTAGGCACGGAAGAGGGATGTGGGTATGGGTATGGATGGGTATGTCCTGTCCTTGACTCGCCGGGGGTGGTGCTGCTATGTAGCTTACCTACCTAGGTATGTAGATAGATAGCCAGCGTCACAATGGGAATACACGCGTATATACACACACACGCACACACGCACACATACACGGAATCCCTAGAGGACGACAGACAAGCTGGAAAATAGACAACGACTACGGAGCCCAAGTCGGGTTGGGTGCTCGGCGGTCAAGGGAGAGAGGGCAGGGCAGGGCCAAGCAATGGGAGGGACCTCAGAGCTTCATGAAGATTGGGACGGCGACGTGATGCACTAGGTAGGTAGCTCACTTGATCCGTCCTCGCTCACGCGCGCGCGCGCGCACGCACCCGCCCGGTCTGTACGGTCGGTCGTAGGAAACACGAACGATGGCCTGGTCATACGGTGGCATAGGGGTGCTTGTGTGCGATGACTGACAGCGCGCCGCCGTTGTCGGAGTTGTGTGCTCTCGAAATTTTCCCGTTTTTTTTTTTTTCCCTTCCCCCTTCCGCATTGGCTGTGCCCCGCCGCGGCCGACCCAGGCCACACGCGTTCCCAGTCGGGGACTTATGCGTACCTACCTTATGTATGTGTATGGTGCTATGCATCTTGCACAACGTGCATACTTACTTTTGGGCGGATGTAGTAGAGGCGGGAGGTACTTAAGTATGTAGGGTACCTGCCAAAGTTAGTGTGGGTGGAGCAGCACTCGACCAGGGCTCGACTCGGCCGCCACTCGCGCCATCTTCCACGTCTTCCGCCACACAGCATGTTCTGCCACAAGCGCCTGTGTGCGTGTGCAACCCGCAAGCGGTACATCGATCCTTCCGACGCGTGAAGGCGGCCCGTGGGCGTCAATGACCTTTGGTGGAGTCCTGACGTTACGTCGTGGAGACCATGATCCATCCGACCTTCACTTCAAGACCCGCTTTGGCCGGCACCTACGGGGACTCGGGGAGCGCCAGCCAAGGGGCCTTTGGGGCCTCGCAGTACATCAGATTATGGCCACCGTCCCCCGTCCCCTGGGCCGCTTGTGCCCAGAGGCCGAAGCCGCGAGGGCGAGAAAAAAGCCGGCGGCTAATGGAGCGGATAAGAGGACGCCTGCGCCGCATCGTCCTACTCGGGTGAGGGTGTCCCTCGAGTCTTGGCCTGCCTACTCGCCTACCTGCCTGCCTACACCACAGGAGACCAGCCTACCACTACTTGTAATTAATTTACAGTACTTGAAGTACTTTGCACCGTCCGTGGCCGCCCCCTGACCCCGGAAATCAGCTGCGCCATCGCCCCCGTTGCCCGGCCCAGCTAGGCGCATCGCTGCTTGTATTCGGTACCTCCTGCGCTCCTGTTTGGCCGCGGTACCGCTTGCTTCCCCAGCGGGGCGGCTAGCAAGGCGAGGACTGCAGACGGGTGCCGAGTCCCGTCGACGTCACCCACCGCGTCGGTCCCCATGGACGACGAGAAGGAAACGGATCGCGGCGCGCAGAGCGCCGGCGAGGGCACGCAGTACGAGCCTGTCCGGACCCCCGCCGCGGGACGTGAGGGCCGTCTGCGAAAGACCGAGTCGGGGAACTCGGTGTCGTCCTCCCCGTCGATGCGGCGGATCCGGTCCAACAACGGCCACGGCGTTGCGGATGAGACGGACGTCCCGAGCGGCCCCGGCGGCCCCGATGCCATGCAGAAGGACCCGTTCGAGATCGTCTGGGACGGCGACGACGACCCGCTGTGCCCGCGGAGCATGTCGCTACTACACAAGTGGGCATTGGTGGGCATTGTGGGCATGTGTAGCCTTTGCGTGTAGGTTCGTCCCGGCCGCCTCCGGATCCGGCCCGGTGGCCGAAACCCAACCCCCCGGGCCAGCAGCCCGGCCCCGTGTGCTGACAGCCGTGTTGCCAGCACTGCGGCAAGTTCCATATACACCACGACCTACGAGCAGATGAACCCCGAGTTCCACATGTCCACCATTGTCGGTACTGTCGGCCTCTCGACCTTTGTGCTGGGAAGTAAGTCTCCCGCCCGCCGCCGCCCGCCGGGCGCCCGCGAGCCAGTCACTGACGAGGCGCCGACAACGCAGTCGCGCTCGGCCCGCTGCTGATGAGCCCTCTCAGCGAGTTCTTCGGCCGTCGGCCCATCTATCTCGCTTCGTGGTAAGCCGCGCCCCATCTGGAGCCTCCCTAGGCCGCGGGGGCTGACACGAAGGCCCGCCAGGACCATGTTTTTGATCTGGCTGATCCCGTCCGCCGTGGCCCCGAATGCCGAAACCATCATCGTCGTAAGTCCTCGGCGCCCACCCTTTGGTCCGACCGCTCGCGTGGCCATCGTTTCTTGTCCTGCCTCGTTCGCATCGCACTGACGACGCCTGGCCGTCTGTTCCAGACGCGCTTTTTCTGTGGTTTCGCAGGAAGCTCGTTTCTCAGCGTCGCCGGCGGCACCGTCTCGGATGTCTTCACGCGGGATGCCATCCAGGGCCCCATGACCATCGTTGCCCTAAGTCCATTCATTGGTAGGCCCCCGCTGTGCCACGCGCACCCTACCGCATTGGAGGCAAGGCGGGCGAACTAATGCGATACCAGGACCCAGCCTGGGGCCCCTCCTGGGCGGCTTCATCAATTATAACACCAGCTGGAGATGGACCTACTACGTGAGTCGGCACCATCGCCCTCCCCGGTGTTCGCCACTGACCAGCAGCCTTAGGTCATGATCATGTGGGCTTTCGGCCTCTGGGCCGCCATCTTGTTGTTGGCGCCTGAGACCTACCGTAAGTCGCGACTCTGTAGTGCCGTCTTCATTAGGCTCGCCCGACCGGCATTCCCGCCTGGTAGGGTTTTAGGGAGGGGGGGGGGCGCCAGGCGAGAGCAACTTGCTTACTTGACCCATGCTGGCAGATCCCATCAAACTACGAGATAAGGCCCGGGCCCATAGACGGGAGACGGGAGACGAGAGGTGGAAGGCCGCCATGGAGAAAACAGACAAGTCCATGGCGCGGGCCGTGGGGCTTTCTCTCCTCCGGCCCTTCCAGCTGCTGCTGTGGGAGCCAATGTGCCTCATGCTCTGCCTCTTCTCGGCCATTCTGCTGGGCATTCTCTACCTCTTCTTCGGGGCCTTCCACAACATCTTCGGCGACGTGTACGGGTTCAACCTCTGGCAAACGGGCGTCGCTTTCCTGGGCATTCTCGTGGGCATGGTTGCGGGCTCGGCCACCGATCCGCTGTGGTCCCGCGTCAACGCCCGACTGCTGAGGGCAAACGGGGACCAGCCCGAGCCCGAGTTCCGACTGCCGCCAGCCGTGGCAGGGTGCGTACTGGCTTTGCTGACCCCCCGTTGCGTCTGTCACACTGACCCATACCCGTCACCGTAGGGCCGTCCTAGTACCCGTGGGTCTCTTCATTTTCGCGTGGACGACGTATTCCACAGTGCACTGGATCGTGCCCATTATAGGTTCCGGCCTGTTCGGCATGGGGTGAGTCTGCTTGCTTACGTGCGCGAGGATGGTGGTGCTGTGAGGTAATCGGTCCGGTTCACTGACCCCCCGGTATGTGCAGAACGTTGCTGGTGTTCAGCGGCATTTTCACCTTCCTCGTTGACGCCTACCCGCACTACGCCGCCTCCGCCATGGCCGCCAATGCCTTCACTCGGTGCACTCTCGCAGGTGAGCCGGGCATGGGTCCCCTCCAGCGGGCGTGGCAACGTCATGCTAACCGAATCCTCGTCCGAAGCGGCCTTTCCTCTGTTCGGGCTGCAGATGTACAGTTCACTAGGCTACCAGTGGGGGTCGAGCGTGCTGGCTTTCCTGACGGTGGCCATGCTGCCCTTCCCGTACCTGTTTTTCCGATACGGCAAGACGCTTCGGCGGCGCAGCAAGTTCGCGTCGTCGCAGTGAGAGGCCACCGAAGCGATGGAGATGAACAAAACAACCTCCTGTCGTCGGCCCGCAAGAGGCGGGCTCGCCGACCACCTCGATGTGGCATGAGGCAGCGTCCCTTGGTACTGGATGCATAGCAGAATCCGGATACCTGCGCCACGTCTCTTGCCCACCGCAGCTACGGGCAGCATCCCCGCGGGAGGGAGAGAGCCAATTGCGCACGCCCAGGATCACGTCGGTCCCCCGATGTAGAGTGGAATGGACCTCTGGCTTCCCCTCCCCAGGTCGGCGGGTGCAGCAGGTGCAGAGGCTGTTGCGGCCCAAGGGAAGGATTTGTGGTAAGCGGAGGGTTGTGGTAAGTGCATGTCATATCATACTGGAAACGTGATGTCACCAAGCCACTACGTCATCACCTAGTACTAGGCGGTGTTGGGCTGGGCGTGCGTCTGTATTACTACAACTAAACTGCCCTTCTTTGATTACATGTACACCCACTGCCCTCCATCCTCCCGCACCTTCGCATCCCCTCGTCCTCCTGCATTGTCATCCTGACGCACGGCTCCTCTGACTCGCACCACCTCATTTCGACGCCCCTCCCCTCCCCCAGCCGCGTAACTTTCGGTTCTCGCAATCCATCCGCAATGGGCATCATCAAAGCCGACGGTGAGGTCCGCCCCGACGGCACCACGGCGAACACAACGTCCTCGGGCGACACGGTGACCACCTCGGACCCTTCGGCGCGCCCCGATGCTGGCCTGGGCGAGAGGCTCAAGGGAGATGTCCACGGCACCATGAACATGGCCTCTGGTTCCGCCCAAGCCGTTGCCGGCGCTGCCATGTTCAAACCCGAGATGCAGCAGGCGGGCCTCGAGAAGATGCAAGCCGAGGACCAGCGCCTAGGCGCCAAGCATGGCCACCTGCCCGTGGGCAGCGGCCTGCGGGAGAAAGCGACGGGTCACCCAGTGTCGGACCCGGCACCCCAGCGCAACGAAGACGATGTCGCCCACTAGAGAGACGCGACGCACAGCAATTACGATACCCAGCTGAACTATCGGGAGGGGGGATACCACCTGGACGCCCGCAACATGACGCGCACGCACGGGCAGAGCGCGTTTCTTGATAGGTCGTCGCAATGAATATATACTGGCTGCCAACGCACTCAACCGTGTCCCTGGCACCTTTTGCCTCCCCCGTCGGGCGCTTGATATCATATACACCGAAAAGAGCGCCTCTCAGCATGCGAGTTTGGGCGTCAGGCTGGCCGCAAGCGCGCTAGAGTAACAGGAGGGCTACGACAGGCAGACTACGCGTAGCTAGGCCAAAGGCACCAGAAGTCAGGGTCTCAGTACAAGGTACCCCAGAGATAATGCCAGGGATTGAGATTGATGCGTCGGCTTAGTCGGGCGCGGCGACCCAAGCCGAGCCAGGCGTGTCCTATGTATCTACTCATGCCCGCCAATGTTGCCAATATCGCACCAGCCGTTGACATTCTGCAGAACTGCATGTTAGCGGGGCACAGCATCGACACGGCGCGGGGTGGGACTTACAATACAGCTCAGGTACTTGCACCAGCTACACGTATTGTGGCTGACGTAGAAGTTGTTCAGCAGCACACTGAAGACAACAATGGTGGTGATGAGGAAGGCGGCGCGGACCAGCCACCAGGCCCACCAGAGGGGCCGTCGGCCCTTGAAAAAGCCCACCGGGTTCCTCAGGAAGGGCGGGAATGCGACGCTGGTGACGCCACCATTGACGCTCGAGTACGAGGCGCCGGCGAAGTGGTCTTCGCCAATCTTCTCCCGGAGGGCGTTGGGCGAGTGCAGCACGCAGACGCCCAGGCAGAGGCCCATGAGGAAGCCGCCGATATGGGAGAAGTTGTCGAGGCCGGGGAGCAGGCCGAGAACGAAAGAGATGGCGACCTCGACAAAGATCCACAGGAGCTCCTTGACGGGGTTCCGGCGCTCCTTCCACGAGTAGAGCAGGTCCAGAAGGGTCAGGGCGATGATGCCGAAGAGCGCGCCGGAGCCTCCGGTCGACGAGATGCCGGTGGCGGCGAAGTTGCCGCCCAGGATGAAGCCGAAGATGCCCGAGCTCATGTAGACGAGGAAGAAGCGGACGGCGCCGATGGCCCTCTCGATCTCGGTGCCGAGCGTCAGCTGCAGCAGCAGGTTGAAGCCGATGTGGACGAGGCCGGCGTGCATGAAGACGGGGACGATGAAGCGCCACCACTGGTTGGGGGTCTCGTTGTCCTCAAAGCCGCCGAAGCCACAGAGCTCCGACAGGCCGCACTTGTTCATGGGGTCGTTGGCGTCGGCCGAGATGCTGTTGGGACACGGCCAGGGTATGTCGCGCGTGCCGGGCACGTCGTGCATGCAGGCGACGAAGCGAGAGCCCATGTTGATGATGACGTACTGCGAGGGCCCGATCATGGGGTTGAACTGCGGCTGCGTCTGGATGGGCGTGCCCGTGAGCTTGGCGGCCTTGACCATCTCTCCGATGAAGACGCCAATCTGGACGACGGTGAGCAGGTAGACCATCCACGGGATCCGCCGCTTCTCGGCGCCGGCCATGCCCAGCTCGCCAAAGCCCAGGAGGCCCTTGCCGCGCGGTCTCGCCGGCCTCGCTCGCGCGCCGCCCGGGGGGCCGCCTTCGGTGTCGTAGACGTGGTCGGTCGAGTCCATGGCGACGGCGCCCGCGGCGCCGTTCTTGTTGTTCGGCTTGGCCTGGTTCCGCAGCGGGATGTCATCGCCCAGGGGCGACACATCGCCGGGGCCGGCGCTGTGGTAGCTGGTGTCTTGGGCGAAGCTGTGCTGATTGGCGGTGCCCATGGCGCCTTGCGAGCCCGTCGGGTAGACGTGGTCGTCGAAGACGGAGTCGAATGGCGATGGCCCCGTCGAGGCGGGCGGACGGTCGGGGTACGCCGACGGCGGCTGCGTCGTGTAGGAGGGCGGGTACGAGGTCGACACGGCAGACGAGGACGCGGGCGGTTGATGCGACGACGTCGGGTCGTAGGCGCCGTAGTAGGGCCGCGACGAGGCCGGGTCGTGGTAGTAGTCGCTGGACGCCATCTTGGGGAGAGGACCGCGACGGACGGCCCGCTGGCACTTGTCCTGTGGCCTCGCTCCGTCTGCCCAAGGCCCTGTTTCCTCCCGGGGAAGGGGGGGGATTGCTCTTGCGCCGCCTGCTGCTCTCGCTCGCTTGGATTGGGGGCGAGCCGCCGGCTGTGTGTGCAATTTCCCGCGACCGACCAGTCGGGTCGCGCGTTGGTTGATGGCTTTCGGGGGGCCGACGCACGTATCGGCAAGGGCCCTGTCTTGCTTATAGACAGGGAGACAAACTCAAAGGGGAATAAAGGGATGCAAAGCAGAAAGCCGCTGCGCCGAGAGGGGAGGTGGGGGGGGAGGGATGTCTTCTTTACTTCTTGTCGGGGCCGGAATGGAAGATGGCCGGCTCTCGTTCGACGACGCACCAAAGGGAGTGAGTGGCGTACGCGTGTGCGTGCGTATATGAGTGGGTGTGTGTATGTGGGCAATAAGGCAAGGCAGCTGACGAATACGGACTGCGCCTCCTTACGCCACGTCTTACTAGTAGCATAGCCACACGAAAAGAGAAAGAAGAGAATAAAATAAATAAAGAATAAAGAATAAATAAAACTATTTTTAAGAAAATAGAAAATATTATTTAAAAACAACTTATATTTATTTACTTTTAAAAAAGTATTATTAAATAATATAAAAATAAATAATAAAATATAATATATATATATATATATATTATATTATATTTATATTAAAAATTTTATAAAAGATTTTTAATAGAAATATTTTCTTAATAATTATAAATATTATATTTTTTTAAAATAAAAGTTTAAAATTATATATTTATTAATTAATTTTTAAGAAATTAATTTTTATAATATATATATATATATATATATATATATAATAAATATATAACGAACGTTATATTTAAGTATTATATAATATAAAATTTATATAATTAAAAGTAAAAAGTTTTTATTTATTTAAATATTAATTATAAAAGAATTAAGTATTTAAAAGTCCTTAATTAATAATTAAATTTTTATAATAAGTTATTAAAAAGTTATTTTTATTTATAAGTAGAATAAATACTTAAATTAATTATTAAAATAATAATTATTTATATAAGAAATCTTTTTAACTTATATTTTAAGTTTTTTTTATTAATATTATAAATATATTAAATAACTTATTATCTTTTATATCTTTTAATAAATAACTTAAATAATTTATTAGTTATATATTTATTATATAACTTATATTATTATTAAGTATTTAGTTTTAAATATTTAATATTAGATATTTATTTTTAAATATTTAATATTATATTATTAAATCTTGAAATATTAAGTACGTTTATTTTAATCGTTCTTATTACGATATTTAAAGTATAACTTTAATAAAACTTTATTAAATTATTAAATAATATTAAAAGTTAAAAAATAAGTTATAAGTTATAAAAAAGAAAGTTTTTAGTTTTTATAAATAAAAGAAAATATAATTTAAAAATATAATATAAATACTTTATTATAATATTAATAATATAAAAAAGTTTAAATAAATAATATATAAAAAAGTAATTAAAAAGAGTATTATTATATAATTAAAATTACTTTAATTTCTTTTATTTTTTTAATTATTTTTAATAGTTTCGTATTTAATTAAAACGCGGTTTATTTAATAAATAAATAAATTTATTAAGTTTTATTAAGTTTAGGTTTTTTTTTAAAAAGTTATAAAACGTATTATATATTTTATAAATAATTTTTAAATTTTTAAGTTTTATTTTTTAATAAGTATATTTTCTATTTAATAAAGTATTTTTAAGTATTTTTAAATTTCTTTTTATTAAAGATAATCTTAACTTTATATTTATATTAATTTATCTTATTTTTTAATATAATTTTAAATTTAACGTTTATAAATATTAATTTAAATAACAAGATATAAAATATTAAATATATTTATATTATATTAAGTAGTAATAATCGATAATAAAATATTGAAACTATTTTTAAAACTTTAAATAATTTAATTTCTAAAGTTAAATTTATTACTTAATTATTTTATTTTAAAATATCTTTAAAGTAAGTTGTAACGAACGCTATACTTAAGTACCGCGTGACGTAGGGTTTGTATAATTAGGAATAAGGAGCGTCTACGAGGTAAGCCTAGCTTACTTCTAACTAAACACTAGTAGATAAGGTGACAAGGTAACTAAGGATAGAGGTACTTAACGGATAACTAAATCTTTACGATAAGTCGTTAAGAGATTACTTTTATTTATAAGTAAGATAGATGCTTAGATTAATCACTAAGGTAATAACTATCTATATAGGAAATCCTTCTACCTTATATCTTTAGGTTATTCTTTTACTAATACCGTGGATCACCTTAGATTACTAGTGATCTAACTGATCCTTTAGTGTTAACTTACTATAACTTCTATTAATTTATACCGCTAAGTCGACGCTAAGCTTAGTGATTTATCACGTAACTTACGTTACCGTTAGATATCTAATTCTAGACGTTTAATATTAGATATCTAATATTAGATATCTTATCTTACTAACGGTAATTAGACGTCTATATTTAGATATCTATCTTTAGATATCTAACGTTACGTTACTAAACTTTTAAATGTAATCTTAGTATAGCGGTTACGACCGTTAAATACGGCGGTACTGATAAGAGGGGTGTTAGTCTATACGTGTTAACTTGTTAGTTAAATCCCTTAGGTTAGGTTCGTAACATTACTTTTCCCCTCTTTAAGCCTTTTATCCTTAAAGTTTAGTCTTAGTCGTATAAGAGGTCTCTATCGCTTACCTCGCTAGTTCTGTAAGTTCTTCCTTCCTTTATGTTTTTATAATATATACTTATTATATTAAGTCGTGTTAAGAAATCTTACGTATTATCGAAGAAAACTAAAGAACACTACCGTCTCGTCGCTTTAATTAATTCTTTTAGTATCGAAGTTATACCTTATTCTTTTTACGAGACGCGTTACTTACGTTACTAGATGATAGAGGGTGTCTCTCGCTACCGTGAGTATATTCGGCGCGGGCGGTTATACGATAATGTTTTCGTAACTTTTTTTATTTAGAAGGTGTTAGCCGTAGAAGAGCGATTAAAGTTAGAGGAGGAATAAACGGAGGAGAAGCTTCTTACTACTTAGTAAGCCCTTAACGAGGCCGTCACTCGCCTCCTTCGAATCCGGAAATAACGTGCCTCCTTAAAGACTCGGGGTGTCGACCTAATAAAGCGTTACACTAGTTCCCTCGACGAGCTCGACGCTTAGGACTAGGTAGAAGCCGCGGCTACGTCCGACGTTTAAGTTAGTGGTGCTATAGACGTGATTAACTAGACGGCTGTCTTCGAGGCGGACCTTATGTCCTTTAACTAGCCTTTTACCGAAAGTCCTCTAGCGCTTACTACGAATTCCGTAAGTACTATATAAGTTCTTAAGTGTTATTTTCTAGTAGGTACCCTTTCTATTTAACGAGGTATTTCTAAATGTTACCGAACTTCCTTTTATCGAGGATAGTTTCCACTTCGTATTTATACTAATCTATTTCGATTTCTAGTGTGGTTTCGAGTTTAACGTTTATTAGTACTAGTTTAAGTAATAAGATATGAAATACTAGGTGTATCCGTATTATATTAAGTAGCGATAATCGGTAGTTAGTTACTAAAATGACTTCTTTAACTTCGAATAGTCTAATCTTTTTAAAGTCGAGTTTCTTACTTAGTCGTTTCGTCTTAATATTTTTTTAAAGTAGGTAGACTTTGTCTCCCCTCTTAAAGGTTAATCCCTTTAACTTTAACTAGTTGTAGTATGTCTTCATCTTATCTTATAAGAATACTAGATCTTCTTATAGTCCTTACTGTAGTTCTTTAAGTTTATTAACCGTGACGGTCGTTATAAGTACGAGCTCTCTTAGTAGAGGTGCTCTCGTAATTTCTAGATTAAATCTATAGTTAACTTTAAATAGTGATATACCGAGTGCTTCGTTATCTAAGTTATTATAAGCGAATTATATTATTAGTAGTAGTTCGACTTAATTATTTTATTCGTAATTAACGTAGTATCGTAGATATTATTCGAGTATCTAGTTTATTCGTTCTGTTTATTTATCTATTTATAGATAATAAGTTATAAATAGCTTATATTTAACACCTAGTTATATTATAAGTGACTTCTAGAATTTAGCTATAAATAGCTTATCCCGATCGGAGATGATCTATTCGGGTAGTCCGTGCTAATTAACGATAGTCTTAAAGAAGGTGTATACGAGTTCCTTTATGTTACTTAACTCCTTATAAAGTAAGAAGTATATATACTTCGTAAGTTTATCGGTAATGATAAGGATGTTATCGTAGATCGCTTAAGTTATTAGCTTTTTTAACGGTGGTAGCTTTACGATGAAGTCTAATACGATAGTTTTTTATACTCTATCGGGTGGTGGTATCGGTTATAATTCTCTATAAGGCTTATATCGTGAGGCTTTAGCTTTATTATAAACGTTATATTCCTTAATTACCTTAGCTACCGTTTCTTTTAGTTTACGGTAGTTATAGTGTCGCTATATTCGGTTCGTGGTTTTGAACGTTCCTTAATGTCCGTGAACGGGGTGTTCGTGGAGGCTTTTAATTAGCTCGACTTAAAGTTGTTTAGGGATCTCGATCTTACCGTTATACCGAGGTAGTTCGTTTTCGTTAAGTTCCTTAATTTTCTATGTCTAGTCCTAGTGCTAGACCTTATAAGTTACGTCGAGTTACTTATTTAGCACTAGATTTCCTTCTGTATTTTTTATGAGGATAACGTGTATCTTAACTATCGGTTCTTACTAATAATCTGGTCGGCGGCTAAAAACGTCGGCCCTGCTATTCTTATTACCCTTACGGTATATAATAATGAAATAGAATTCAGATAGGAATTCTATCTAACAGATCTATCGTTTATTAAGCTCCTTCTTTATAGTAAATGATATAAGGTTCTTATAGTTAGTATACACCTTCACTTAGTAAGTTATATTACTAAGATAGTACTTCTATTCGTGGAACGCTTCGATGATAGCTATTAGCTCCTTATTATAAATCTAGTAGTTAAGTTATAGTCCGTTAAGTTTCTTTAAGAAGAATGTTATCGGGTGTAGCTTACCGTTTTCGTTAACTTAGCTAAACTGTCCTCCGAGCGTATAATCTAATGTATCGGTTTTAACTTTAAAAGGTTTCGTAAGATCTATTATACGTAGTACTAGTTCGTTTATAATCCTCTTCTTTAACTCGTTAAAGGCTGTTTCTTTTATTTCCGTTTATTAGAAAGGGGTATCCTTACGAGTTAAGTTCGTTAAAGCGGTTACTATCTTTCCGAACTAGCGAATAAATATCTTATAATAGTTTACTAGTCTTAAAAAGGATTAAACATCGCTTACGTTCTAGGGTGTTAGCTAATCTTTAACTACTGAAACCTTAGAATCTTTTATCCGGATTTCGTTTACAGATATCACGTATCTTAAGTAATTGACCTATGGTTTCTCGAACTCGCTCTTCTCGGGGTTTATAAGTAGTTTAACGTCGCGGAGTGCTTATAAGATAAGCTTAACGTGCTTACAGTGTTATTCGAGAGCCTCGGAGTAAATTAAAATGTCATCGAGGTATACTATAACGAAGTGGTCGATAAAATCTCGTAAGATATAGTTCATTATGTTTTAAAAGCTCGCGGGTGTATTAGTAAGGCCGAAGGGTATGACTAAGTACTCGAAGAGTCTATACTTAGTTCGGAATACCGTTTTCTATTCTTTGCCTTCCTTTATATAGATAAGGTTATACTTATTAAGTAGATCGAGAGTTATAAAGATCTTAGCCTTTCCTAACTTATCGTGTAAGTCGTTAATTAATAATAAGGGGTAGTAGTTCTTAATCGTGATCTTATTAAGCTTTCGGTAGTCGACGTATAGTCGTTATTTAAGTTTACCGTCCTTGCTTTTTTTCGAGATAAAGAGTATAAGGTACCTTACTAGTGATATCGAGGGTCTAATGTTACCTTTCGTAAGGTTCTCTTTAAGGTACTTCTTAAGTTCTTCCTTATATTCTAGTGTGAGTCGGTAAGTCTATATAAATTAAGGCTCTTTACCTTCTTTTAGGGGTATCTCGTGATCCTATCTATTATATTTTAATATTCTTATAAGTAGCTTTCCGTTAAATAAGTCGCTAAATTCTCTATACGTGTTTAGTACTTCGTATTTTTTTATCGGCTCGACTTCCTTAGTTTCTTATATTCTAAAAAACGCCCGAAAGGTTATAAGCTTACTTAAGGGTCGGTATCGTTAACGCTTCTTAAAAGCTAAGTCTCTTCTTAGTGTATCCTACTAAAGTTAGCTTATTCTTTAGTTAACTCGTGGATTACTCTCCCGTAATTAAGGTATCCTTAATATTAAGTCGTAATCTGATATTCTTACGATATCGTACTTAAAGCGTTCTTATCTTCCTTAGATAATTACTAGGAGGGGCGTAATCTCTTATAATACTATTCCGTAGTCGTACTCGAACGGTTTTCTATCTATAATATTAAGTCGATATAAGGCGTCTTTCTTTTTCTATAATATCTAGAGTTTGTTAACGATTTCCGGAGAGAAGTAGTTTCCTTATACTCCGCTATCGATTAACGTGCGTATCTTTCGTCTTATAACTAGTACCTCGAGTACTAAGGGGTTATATAAGTCTTAATAGTTACCCGTCTTATTATTTATTATATATAAGGACCTGTCGTTCGCTTAAGCTAGTTATAGCCCTTTTATAGCTAGCGACGGGCGTTTCTTGTCTTCTTCTAGTACTATCGTTAAGAGGCTTTACGTTACCTTACTACTTCGTGGTCCGTTTATCCGAAATACCTCTTAAGGTGTCCGGTGAATTCTCGGGGTGTAAGGTTATTATTATAAGAGGACTCCTCGCTGTTATCTATAGGTGAAAATAGTGTAGGAGCCCGTATTAGTTCCTAGGCTTCGTAGCTTATCGTAAGTACTACTAATTGTACTTATCGCTATTCGTAGACCTTCTTTTCGTAAGAGGTCTTTAGCTTTATCTATACTTCGGCTTTCTTAGCTCCGTAGATACGGTATTCGTTAGTCTTACATTAGTGTTATTCTAACTTCTTTACTATATATTCTCGAGGGTGTTCCGGTGTTATCTTAAGTAAGACGAATCCTCGTCGCTTAGTAAGTTTAATAACGGCTTGTTCGACCTCGTTTATAATATAAGGGTGATAGAGTGCTTCTTTCGTAGTACGTCGAGGGAATACTTAGTGTTTAAACTTTTCTTCGATATGATAGAAGTAAGAGTCGAATATATATAAGATCTATACTAGTTATTCGTAGTGTTTAGCGTAGGGGTGGATTCGTTCGTTATCGCTAAACCGTCCACGTAATTATAATTCTCCGTTATTACGTGTAGTAGTGATAAGTGTCTTTACTATATAGTCTTTACTTAGGTGTATTCTTATAAATAAGATTTATTCGTTATTATTAAAGCTTCGGTAGAAAGTAGTTTACTCGATTAGTTATTCGTCGGAGTATTAGTTTAACTTATAATACTTTAGGAACTCGACTTATTATTATAGTTCTTCTAAATCGTTACTATCGGTCTTATCTTTTAATATAGAGAGTACCGAGGTAGGGTAGTCACAGCGTATCATAACGAGGGTATGTTTCTTTCGTAGCTCTTAAAGGTGCTATCCGGCGTTATCTTTAGTAGACCGGTAGATACTATAGTGGTCGTTATAATAGGCAGTCTAAGTAAGGGATCTATAAGGTACACTAGAGGCTTCTATAACGGTAGTGCTTATTCCGTCTAGTACCGCTAGTCCTTTATTAGCTACGTTCGTATATCGTTTAAAGACCGATCGAAATCGTAGTTTCTTAAGTTATTTACATTCCTTAGCGAAATATCCTGTTTTACTACAGTTATAGTAATCGCTTTTAAGCCTAGGCTTATTATTATAGTAGGTAACGTTAAGGTCTATAAGTCCGGAATAATTACCGTAAGAGGTCTTATTCTTCTAGTCGTTATTTCTTCGGAAGGGTTACGTAGATTATTATCTTCTCTTTTCGTTAAACTAAGCTAGTTTCTATACCTAGTTACTTTAACGTTCTTATCGTCTTTCGTATAAGCGGGTGTCGATATAGATAGTTATCTCTACGTAGGTTAGGAACTTCGTTAAGGGTTTAATTATCCGACTAATCTCGTCCTTAACTTCGTCTTTAAGTCCTTAGTAGAATATAAAGATCTTAATATCGTTAATATAATCTATTCTAACTACGATTCTTCGGAATTCGGCGGCGTAACTAGATACTAATCCCTTCTAGTAAAGCTTCGCGAGTTCTTATTCCGCTCGTCTCTTCTTATCGGGTTCTTAAAAGAGAGTCTTTAACGAGTCTTCGAAACTAACGTACGTCTCGAAGATTCTACGTACTTCTTCTTAATAAAGTTCGATCTACTAGTTATTCTCGATAAGCTCGGCGAAGTAAGGTTCGAACTAAGCTAAAGCTTTACCCTTAAGGAACGATATAACGTATATTACTTATAAGGTTTAGTCGGGGAACGCGTCGGGGTGAAAAGATTAGTAAGCCTTAACTTAGATAAGGAATCCCTTCAGTTAACCTAACGTGCCGTCGTACGAGTTAAAGATGTTAATCTTAAGCTTATCTCGTCCTCCTATAAGGGTTTAAATAATGTTAGCGGTAGCACGGAGGGTTCGGTTCTCGTCCTCTAGCTCCTAAAGTTACTTAAAGACGGCGGCGTGGTTTTCCGTAACCTTCCGGTTTTCCTAGATACTATGTCGTAAAGCGTCGTATTAAGCCTTAGTGAGTTCGAAGTTATCGTCGGCTATTTCGTCGGCTAGGTTACGTTATAGCTAGGAGGTGCTAGAAGATATAATGCTTATCGAATAGTGTTTAAGGTTAACGGTGACTGTCTTAAGTACGAGTGATTAAAATGTAACGAACGTTATACTTAAGTACTATATAACGTAGGGTTTATATAATTAAAAATAAGGAGCATTTATAAAGTAAACCTAGCTTACTTCTAATTAAATACTAGTAGATAAAGTGATAAGGTAACTAAAGATAGAGGTACTTAACAGATAACTAAATCTTTACGATAAGTCGTTAAGAGATTACTCTTATCTATAAGTAAGATAAATACTTAGATTAATCACTAAGGTAATAACTATCTATATAAGAAATCCTTCTACCTTATATCCTTAGGTTATTCCCTTACTAATACCGTAGATCACCTTAGATCACTAGTAATCTAACTAATCCTTTAGTGTTAGCTTACTATAGCTTCTACTGATCTATACCGCTAAGTCGACGTTAAGCCTAGTGATCTATTACGTGACTTACGTTACTGTTAGATATCTAATTCTAGACGTTTAATATTAGATATCTAATATTAGATATCTTATCTTACTAACGGTAGTTAGACGTCTATATTTAGATGTCTATCTTTAGATATTTAACGCCGCGTTATTAAACTTTTAGATGTAATCTTAATGTGGCGGTTATAACCGCTAAATACGGCGGTGCTGATAGGAGGGGTGTTAGTCCGTGCGTGCTGACCTGTTAATTAGATTCCTTAGGTTAGGTTCGTAACATAAGTAAATTTTATCTTTTTTATAAAAGTTAATTTCTTAAACTTTATTTAATTATAATATATTTTTATTTTACTTATAAAAAATATTAAGTTTTTTTATAATTTTTATTATAATTTTTTTAATTTATTAATTATAATATAAACTTTCTAAATAAAAGTACTTATATAATTTTTAAATTAAATTTATAATTAATTTTAAATAATAATATACTAAGTATTTCGTTATTTAAATTATTATAAACGAATTATATTATTAAAAGTAATTCGGCTTAATTATTTTACTTATAATTAATATAATATTATAAGTATTACTTAAATATTTAATTTATTTAATTTATTTAATTTATTTAATTTATTTAATTTATTTAATTTATTTAATTTATTTAATTTATTTAATTTATTTAATTTATTTAATTTATTTAATTTATTTAATTTATTTAATTTATTTAATTTATTTAATTTATTTAATTTATTTAATTTATTTAATTTATTTAATTTATTTAATTTATTTAATTTATTTAATTTATTTAATTTATTTAATTTATTTAATTTATTTAATTTATTTAATTTATTTCTTTATTTATTTATAAATAATAAGTTATAAATAATTTATATTTAATATTTAATTTTATTATAAGTAATTTTTGAAATTTAATTATAAATTATTTATTTTAACTTAATATAATTTACTTTAATAATTTATATTAATTAGTAATAACTTTAAAAAATATATATATAAGTTTTTATTTATATTATTTAATTTTTTATAAAGTAAGAAGTATATATATTTCGTTAATTTACTAGTAATAATAAAAATAATATTATAAATTACTTATATTATAAATTCTTTTAATAATAATAACTTAATAATAAAGTTTAATACGATTATTTTTTATACTTTATTTAATAATAAAATTAATTATAATTTTTTATAAAACTTATATTATATTACTTTAATTTTATTATAAATTCTATATTTTAAAATAAATATTATAATAATATCTTTAAATTTAAAATAATTATAATATCGTTTAATTCGATTTAAAGTTTTAAAGACTTTTTAATATTTATAAATAAAATATTTATAAAAGCTTTTAATAAGTTTTATTTAAAAACGTTTAAAAATTTTAATCTTATTATTATATTTAAGAACTTCGTTACTATTAATTTCTTAAATTCGTTTTGATTAATCGTTATATTATACGTAATATATTATATCGATTTATTTAAATAATATAAGGTTTCTTTATTAATTTATAATAGAAATCGTATATAACTTAATTAATATTTCTTATTAATAATCTAATTAATAATTAAAAACGTTAACTTTATTATTCTTATTACTTTTTAAATAAATAATAACGAAATTAAATTTTAAAAAGAATTTTATTTAATAAATATACTATTTATTAAGTTCTTTATTTATTATAAACGATACGAAATTCTTATAATCGGTATATATTTTAACTTAATAAGTAATATTACTTTAATAATAATTTTTTTCGTAAAATATTTTAATAAATATTATGAACTTTTTATTATAAATTTAATAATTAAATTATAATTTATTAAGTTTTTTAAAGAAGAATATTATTAAATATAACTTATTATTATTATCTTATTAACTTAATTATATTTAAATTATATAATTTAATATATTAGTTTTATGCTTTAAAAGTTATATAAAATCTATTATATATAATATTAATTTATTTATAATTTTCTTTTTTAATTCTTTTAAAGTTATTTCTTTTATATTTATTTTTTAAAAGTTAATATCTTTATAAATTAAGTTTATTAAAAAAGTAACGATTTTTTAAAATTAATAAATAAATATCTTATAATAAATTATTAATCTTAAAAAAGATCATTTATTATTTATATTTTAAAATATTAATTAATTTTAAACTAATAAAACTTTAAAATTCTTTATATAGATTTCGTTTATAAATATTATATATTTTAAGTAATTAACTTATTATTTTCTAAACTTACTTTTTTAAAAATTTATAAGTAATTTAACGTTACGAAGTACTTATAATACGAATTTAATATATTTGTAATATTATTTAAAAGTCTTAAAATAAATTAAAATATTATTAAAGTATATTATAATAAAGTAATCGATAAACTCTTATAAGATATAATTTATTATATTTTAAAAACTTTTTAACGTATTAATAAAGTTAAGAAATATTATTAAATACTTATAATAACTATATTTAATTTAAAATATTTTCTTTTTTACTTTTTTTATTATATATAAAATTATATTTATTAAGTAAGTTAAAAGTTATAAAATTTTTTAACTATATTTAACTTATTATATAAATCGTTAATTAATAATAATAAATAATAATTCTTAATTATAATTTCGTTAAACTTTTAATAATCGATATATAATTATTTTTTAAATTTATTATTTTTACTTTTCTTTAAAACGAAAAGTATAAAATATTTTATTAATAATATTAAAAGTTTAATATCACCTTTTTTAAAGTTTTTTTAAAGTATTTTTTAAGTTTTTTTTATTTTTTAATATAAATCGATAAGTTTATATAAATTAAAGTTTTTTACTTTTTTTAAAAAGTATCTTATAATTTTATTTATTATATTTTAATATTTTTATAAGTAATATTTTATTAAATAAGTCGTCGAATTATTTATATATATTTAATACTTCGTATTTATATATCGATTTAACCTCTTTAATTATTAAGTAAACTTTAAAAGTCGTAAACTTACTTAAAAGTTAATATATTTAACGTTTTTTAAAAGTTAAGTTTTTTTTAATATATTTTATTAAAATTAACTAATCTTTTAATTAACTTTTAAATTACTTACTTATAATTAAAGTATTTTTAATATTATATCGTATCTTAATACTTTTATTATATCGTACTTAAATTATTTATAATATCTTTAAATTATAATAAGTAAAAACGTAATTTTTATATTAAAAAATCTTTTTTTATAATATATTAAATCTTTATTTATAATTTTTACTTAGTATAAAACGTCTTTTTATTTTTATAATATTTAATATTAATTAATAATTCTTAATAAGATATAATTTCTTTATATATTATTATTAAGTATAACGTATATTATATATCTTATAATTTATATATTACATAAAATATAATTATATAAATTTAAATAATTTCTTTTATTATTATTTATTATATATAAAGATTTATCGTTCGTTATAATTAAGTATAACTTTATTATAGTTAATGAAAAACTTTTGTTAACTTTTTTTATTCTTTATTCTTTTATTATTATTATATAACTCTTTATTATTAAGCGTCTTCTTATTCTTATTAAACGATTCGTCGTTTAAAGTATTTTTTATAAATTTATAATATAAAGTCGTTATTATAAAAAGACTTTTTATTATTATTTATAAAAAAATTAATATAAGAACTTTTATTAATTTTTAAACATTATAACTTATTATAAGTATTATTAATTATACTTATCGTTATTTATAGCCTTTCTTTTTATAAAGAATCTTTAACTTTACTTATACTTTAACTTTTTTAACTTTATAAATATAATATTCGTTAATTTTATATTAATATTAATTTACTTTTCTTATTATATATTTTCAAAAGTATTTTAATATTATTTTAAGTAAGATAAATCTTTATTACTTAATAAGTTTAATAATAACTTATTCGACCTCGTTTATAATATAAAAGTTATAAAATATTTCTTTTATAATACGTTATAAAGATACTTAATATTTAAGTTTCTTTTTAATATAATAAAAATGAAATTTAAAAATATATAAGATTTATATTAATTATTTATAATATTTAATATAAAGATAAATTCGTTTATTATTATTAAAGTGTTTATATAATTATAACTTTTTATTATTATATATATTAATAATGAAGTATATTTATAGTATAATCTTCGTTTAAAAGTATTTTTATAAATAAGATTTATTTATTATAATTAAAACTTTAATAAAAAGTAACTTATTCGATTAATTACTTGTGAAAGTACTTATTTAACTTAGAATATTTCAAAACCTTAACTTATTATTATAATTTTTTTAAGTCGTTTTTATTAATTTTACTTTTCGTTAAAAAAATATTAAAGTAAAATCTTTATAATATATTATAATAAAAGTATATTTTTTATAACTTTTTAAAATATTATTTAACGTTATTTTTAATAAATTAGTTAATATTATAATTATTATTATAATATATAATTTAAGTAAAAAACTTATAAAGTATATGAAAAGTTTTTATAATAATAATATTCGTCTTATTTTATATTATCGGTTTTTTATTAATTATATTTATATTTCGTTTAAAAATTAATTAAAATTATTATTTCTTTAATTACTTATAATCTTTAACGAAATATCTTATCTTATTATAATTATAATATTCGTGTTTAAGTTTAAATTTATTATCGTATTATATAATATTAAAGTTTATTAATCTTCTATAATACTTATAAAAAATTAAGATTTTTTATTTTTAATTATTTTATTAAAAAAGTTAAGTTAATAATCGCTTCTTTTTAAAGTTAACGATTATAAGTCAGTAAATAAATTATTAACTTCTGCATTTTATTTTTCTTTTATAAAATTAATTATTAATACGTATTATAAGTTTAATATATTTAAAAAACTTATTAAAGTAATTTATTCTTATAACTTCGTTTTTATTTTTTTTTAAAAACTTTAATAACATTAAGTAATATAAACGTTATTATTTTAATTTAACTTAAATATAATTTATTAAAATCTTATAACGTATATAATAGTCAATCTTTTTTATTAATACTTTATAAGTTATTACTTAACTATTTATATTTTATTAAAACTTTTAAAAACACTTTTAAATTTAACCTTAAAGTAATCGTAATTTTAAAAATTATTTTTAATTTTATCGTTTTAAAAGTCGTTATTAATCGAAAAGTAATTTTTTATTATAAGTTCGAATTAAGATAAAATATCTTTTTTAAAATATTTTATAATATATATAATTTTATTAACTTTATTAAAGAAGTTTATTAAGTAATACTTAAAGTAAATATACGATTAAGTAAAGAATACTTAAACGTTATTTTTATTATTATTATATAAAGTAATTTTTAAATACTTATATCGTTTAAATCTGTTTTCTTAGTTATTAATAACGTATTAAAACTCGAGGTTCTCTCGTTAAAAAATCTTAACGTTTTATTAGAAAGCGTTAATTATATTTATAAGCTCTTATAAAAAGTTAAAAGTAATATCTTATATAACTTACGAGGCGATTTTTATAAAAACTTTTTAAATATTAATAAAAGTAAAAGTTTAAAGTGTTATTTTATCGAGAGTTAATATTTAAGTAATAAGTAAAAACTAACTTAAATATAAGTAATTAAAACATAACGAACGTTATACTTTAGTATTATATAATATAAAGTTTATATAATTAAAAGTAAAGAACGTTTATTTACTTAAATATTAATCGTAAAAGAATTAATTAATCGGAAATACTTAACTAATAATTAAATCTTTATAATAAATCGTTAAAAAGTTACTTTTATTTATATATAAAATAAATACTTAAATTATTTATTAAAATAATAATTATTTATATAAAAAATCTTTTTTACTTATATCTTAAGTTATTTTTTATTAAGATTATAAATATATTAAATAACTTATTATTTTTTATATTCTTTAATAAATAACTTAAATAACTTATTAATTATATATTTATTACGTAACTTATATTATTATTAAGAGTTTAATTCTAAACGTTGAATATTAGATATTTATCTTTAAATATCCCTTTATTAATAATAATTAGACGTTTATATTCAGATATTTATCTTTAGATATTGAATATTACGTCGTTAAATCTTTAAATATAATCTTAATATAATAATTGCGATTATTAAATATAACGGTACTAATAAGTAAAGTGACGGTCCGTATATACTAACTTATTTAATTAAATCCGTTAAGTTAAGTTCGTGATTAAATAAATATTATTTTTATTATAATAGAATATTTATTATAATTATATATTAAATATTTATAACTTTTTACACTTATATTTTTATATTTAAAAAAGAAATTTTATTAATATTTTCTTATTTTAATTGTTTTTTAATTATTATTTTCTAAATATAAAATAAATTATAAAAAATTTATAAAATATATTTTAAAATAAAGAAATATTAAAATAATTTTATTTAAAAGATATATGTATAAAGTCGATTTATAATGAAAGTAAAAATATATTATAAATTTAAGATATAAATACTTTTATATTTTAATATTTTTAATACATACATATATATATATTTATAAAGTTATTAATATATCATAAAATAACATTAATTAATATGATATAAAAATTTGAAAAAATTAAAAAACTAAAATTATATATAGTTTTTATTTATATTAAAATAAGTTGTATACTTATTTTTATATATATACCTTTAATTAAAGTTTTAAGTAATAAGATTTATTTTTTTAATTTTATTTTAAATAATATTTAAATAAGTAATAAGTATATAATATAAAATAAAAAAAGCAAAAGTGTTATAAAGTAAAATATAATATAAGTAATTATATTTTTATAAAAAGGTTCTATAAGTACTTTTTATTTGGTGAGTTATTTTAATTTTTTTTATATTTTAATTATGATAATTTTTTAAATATTATCTTTTTAATTTATTTTAATTAACTTATAATTAATGACTTATTATATATATTATTTAGTTTGAATATTTTATATTAATTAATTTTATTATTAAATATTTTATAATATACTTATATAAAGTCTTCTATTATTTTATCTTTTTTATTTAACAGATATAATAATTTTATATTTAATTAAAGTATTACTTTTAATATCTTTTATTTTTGTATATAATAAAAAATATTTTAATAAAAAATATTTATCTTATACTTATTTACTTTTTTAAATATAAATATATTAGTATTAAAATAAAAAGTTTTTTTTAAATATAATAACTTAATCATCTTATCTTTTAATTTTCATTAAAAAACTCTTTAAAGATTAAACTTCAAGTGTTTTTATTATACTTTTTATTATTTAATATATAATACATACTATTATAAAAAGTATATCTTTATAAAAAGCCTTTTAATTATCTTATAAATATTAATAAATGAAAAGTTATAAATCTTTATTAAGTTATTTATTTAAGTAAAAAGAGACTTTAATTTTATTAAATTAATAAAAAAGTGTAACAAAATACTAATGTTTTTAAGTATTATTAAAAACTTTCTTTAGTTAAAATTAAAATTTTATTTAAATATTCATTAGTAAAAAAAAGTTATAATATTTTTTTTAAATTAACTATAAAAGTAGTTTTAAGAAGCTTTTTAATAAAAGTTTAAATAAATATTTTTTAATAATATTATAAACGTTTAAAAAGTTAATTTAAAAGTTATTTACTTTATTTAATATATTAATTTAAATGGTATTAGTATAGTAAATTTTTATTTAAAAATATATTATTTACTTTATTTAACTTAAGTTTTAACTTATATTATATAATTATAAGATTATTTCTAAAACTATATATATATATATATATTATTATAAACTTTATAAAAATAATAAAATAAAAATTAATTACTTCTTTAAAATTATCTTATTATAATATAAAGGATTAAATAATTATTATAAATATTTAAATAACTTTTTAATTATGTTCTATTTATTTTAATTCTTAAAAACATTTATTATAATTAAATATAAATTAAATATTTATATTATTAAAAGTTACGATTTTAAGTTTTTTCTAATAATACAGTAATTTAAAATAAAAAGTTACATTATCTTTATATTTAAATATTAAATAAACCTTACTATTATTAATTAATATTACTTTTAAATTACTAAAAATTATAATTCTTTTTTAATTATAAAATACTTGATTATTCTTTTTAAATGATTAAGTACTTAATTATTCTTTTTAAAGTAAAAAAGATTATTTTAAAATTTAAGCTTTTTATAAGTTTATAAATAATATGTTTTAAAATAATATTTAAAATTATATTTTAATAACTTATTTTTTAATTTTTATTACTTATAATAAGTTTTAATCTTATTAAAAATATTTATGATTTTAATTATAATTTTATAATATATATTTTTAATTAAATTATTATATCGTTCTTTATAAAACTATCTTAATAAATTTATTTACGATTTTATTAAAAACTTTAAAAAAGGATTATAAATTTAAAGTATTAAAATACTAATAAATAAAGTTATTGAAAAAAAAATTCACGTAATATAAAGTATATTACTAGATAAGTTATATTTTATTTACTCTACTAAAATGTTTAAAAGTTTAAAGATACTTATAAAATTTAAAATATATATCTTCTTAAATAATATATAAAAATAATATTATAGAAATAGTATGATACTTAAAAAAGTTCTTTTTAATTTATCTTTATTAAAAGTATCAAGGTTTTTTTAAAAAAGTAATTTAAACTTAAAAGAATGTATTATTAATACTTTTTAAAAGTGATTTTAAAATATTAAACTTTTTTAAAAAATATAAGTTATATATTTATATTTAATAAAATAAAAGTTATATATTTATATGTAATAATATAAAGTTTATATATTTTAAAATAAAATATATTTACTAACTTATATTATTTATAAATCGAAACTATAACTTATATAAAAAATATAAGATTTATATTTTTAAGTATTTTTTTCAAAATTATATTTTATTTTATAATATAATAAATCTATTTAATGAGTTATTTATAAGTTATAAAAAAGTATTTTTTTTTTAAAAATATTCTATAACTTCTTATTACTCCTTTAATATCTTATATAAAGTATTTAAAGTTATATATTTATTTATTAAAATATCTTTTAAAACAGTAATATAAAATTAACTTTTTAAGATTCACCTTTTAATTACTTTATTATTTTGATAACCTTTTTTATATAATTTAAAAACTTCAAACAAAAATAATAGATTTAATTATATTTATAAGTTAAATATTTAATTTTATATATTAGTTGATAGTATATTTAATAGATTATTTAAACTATGTTTATAATATTTTATATTTAAAAGTTTTAAATAACTCTTTACTTTTTTTAAGCGATCTATAAATTTGTAATTTTATTTAAAAAAGATAAACTTATTTTCTATTAAATATTTCAAAAAGTAAAATTTTTTTCTAAAATTCAAGTTAAATTATAAAACTATTCTTTTTAACTATATTTATAATTTATAGTTTTTAAAATAAGTTAATTTATAAATAAGTTATTAGTTTTTATTAATGCTTTTTTTAAATATTTATATTATATATTTACTTTATTATATTTTTATTTAAGATTCTTATATATTAATAAAAATAAATATATTTAAATACTTTATATTTTAATAAGAATCAAATTCTTATTTATAAATAAAAATGTAAGTATAAATTAGAAAAGAGTTATTTTTATAATAATATATATTTTTTTAAAAAGAAAGAAATAATAAAAGATTCTTTTAAAGATATATTTTATCTTATATAAGAAGTATTTTTAGTATAATAATAAAACATATTTTTTTAATTCTATTATACTTATTAAAAAATAACGTTATAAGGTTAAAGTCTTATATAAAGATTTATATATATTTTTTATTAAGGTATTATATTATATTTAATTTGATTTCTTACTTATTATAAAAATTTTTAATTTAAAAAATAAAAAGAATCCTTTATATACAAATAAATAAAAAATCTACTTTTTAAAAGCTTATTTATTATATCATTTTATTTAAGTTATTTTAGTTATAAAAACACTTAATATTTTAAACAGTTTTACTTAATCTCTTCTTTTTTTATAAGTTTATAATATTTTAAAAAGTTAAATAATTAAAGTAAGAATTATTATATACTTAGTTTTTATTTAAAAATACTTTAATATCGCTTTTAATATATAAATTAATTTAAAAAATAATTCTTTTTTATTATATAAATTCTTATAAATATTATTAAGGTATAAGTAAATAAATAAGTAATAAGTCCATTCGGGTTTTATATTATGAGATTAAATTCTTATTTTATTCGGTATAAGTTAAGTTAGTAAATAAGACGTAACTTAAAAAGTTACGTTAAAGTTCTCGCGGACCTCTATAATTGATATAAGCGGTTAATATACGTTTATACGTTACTAACGTAATAACTAAAACTTATCACGGGTTCACCTTATAATAAATATTAGAATAATATCTAAGTCAAAGATTATAAAGTATAAATAAAGAAATTATATAACTTTATAAATATAACTTTTAGAACCTCTTTTTTATTTTTATAAAATAGTTTAATATAAATTAATATTTAACTTTATCTTTATATTAATCTTAATTAATAATATATTTATTTCTTTAAATTTATTGAAAATTTATTTTAAAGATATTAAAGTAATGTAAGGGATTATAATATTCTTGCATAGCTACCTAGTTAGTCACCTGACCCTCGGCACAGGCCAGCTAGCGAAGTACTAACGGAGCACGCGTAATGCGCTGTGCAGCAGGAGAGAACCTTTCCTCCCGCAAGAATCAGTCTTGCAGCAATCAATACATCACCTTTTAGCTACCTTATACCTGACTCTTGCCTTACTGCCTGCTTTAGCCTTACAAGTAAGAAAAGTAACCTTAATAAGTAAACTTAAATATAACTTTAATACTTTTTTAACTTTAAAAAAGTAAATAAGAACTAAGTTATATAATCATAAAGTTTTATTTTTGAATATAAAGTTAATAATAAAATATAAAAAGGAAATTAATAAAATATAAGTATAATGATTTTAAAATAAGAAGTAAATAATTTTAAGTTAAGTATATATAATTAAAGGAATTAGAAAGAAAAGCTTTATATATAAACTTTAAAGACTTTTTATTTATATAATTACTAATTAAATTACTTATAAAAAAGCTATTTTACTTATTAATAAATTTTATTTTCATTATTTATTATAAAGAGTTTTAAACTTTGATAAGTTTTATATAATAATATTTTAACTTATACTTTAAATAAGGCTTTTTAACTTTATTTTCTATACGTTATATTTTATATTATATGAAGTGTTTATATTTTTAATATTTTATATTCTTATTTTGAAAATATATATTTTCTTTTATTAATAATATATATTAAATTATTATAATATTTTTAAATAAAAACATTATAATAGTATTATAAGTTTTATTATTAAGTTTATTACTGTTCGTTCTATACTATAAGTTAAAAAGACTTTTAAAGACTTTAAAGTAAGAAATTAAACTTTATAAATTAAGTTCTTATCTTATTTATAAATATAAAGTAGAATTATATTCTTGTTTTACCTTAAGTATTAGAAAGAAATAAGAATACTAAATAATCTTTTATTAAAAATAAACTTTTATTTTTAAATATTTAAATTTTAATATTATAAAAATAAAGTCGTATATTTTAAAAAGGTGTTCTTTAAATAATATATAAAACGTTACTAATATTTTAATATATAATAACTTATTTTATTATAAAGAATATTCAAAATTTTAAAACTTATAAAACTTATAATATATTATTATTTTAAGTTTTATTTATATAGAAGATAAAATAATTATTAAATTATTTATAACTTTCTTATAAATATATCTCTTTTATATAAAGAGGAAAGAAAATATTAATAACTTCTTTATTAAAGATTTAAGATTTATAGGATTTTTTATTAACAACATTTTTTATAAATAATTATTTTATTTATAAAAAGGAAAGATATAGAATGAAAAGAAATGTAAGTTTTAATAGTAAATTAAAATATTAAATAAAGAAATAACTTAAACCTTTTAAAAAAATTTATTTAAGAAATTTATAAAGATAATAAAAAGAAAAATAATTATAATAAATTTGTAAAAACTTATTTTTCTTAAAGTAATAATATACTTATTTTTAAGTTAAATATAATGATATCTTTTTTAACATTGAATATAAAAAATATAAGTTATAATTTATTTCTTTACCTTTAAAGTGTTATGTAATATTAATTTTATAACTTTTATATATTTATAGAAATAAAGTTACAGATTTCTTAAGATTTAACTTAAATTTATCTGATATTATAAGAATAAATTTAAAGTTACTTTCTATTCTTAAAAATAAATAATGATTAAAAGAAGAAATAATTATTTTAAAAGATAAATATAATAAGAAAAATATGAAGTTTTTACTTTTTAATAAAGTTTACTTACATAAATATAAAAGTAATATAAAAGTATATATAAAGTAAAAAAAGGATAAATAAATTTCATTTATTAAGACTTTATATAGAATATTAAAACAATAACTAAGTAATATCAATTCATAAGTTAAAATTACTTAAGATGTATTATTAAAGATATATTTTTATTTTTTATTTTTAGTTTTAAAATTCTTTTCTAATAAAATAATAAGATAAAACTACATAGTTATAAGAAGACTTTAAGTTACTTATATTTAAAATAATTAGTGTTTTAAATAAAAGTATGGAACTATAATTACTAGTCTTATTTCTTAATATCTTCTTAAAGAAAAGCTATTTATTTAAATATTATTATATTTATATTTAAAGAAATAAGAAATAAATTTAAAATTGTTTTAAAATTAACTTATTCTTATATTTTTTAAAGATTAATAAAAGTAAATTAAATAATTAATTTTTATATTACATTTAAAGTATTATATATATATTTTAAAAAGTATAACGTTTTAAAATTTTAAAAATAAAACTACTATTTATAATTATAAAGACTTATAATATATAATATAAAACAAATAAAGTAAATTACATATAAAGAATAAATCTCTTATATAAAAATATAATAAGTGTCTATTAATTATATTATAAGTAATAGAATATAAAGAAGTTTTATTTTAGAAAAAAAGTTTTATATATAAAGATTTTATAACAATTCACTTTTATTATATAATATGTATATCCTTTTAAAAATTAAAAATTATATATATCTTTTATAACATTTAAAATAAATAATATTTTACTTTGTTAAAAAATTATTATAAGAAAGAATTATTCCTTTTAAAAGCTATAAAACTTTTTAAAGTATGAAATTATAGTAATATTTAATATTTTATTTAAATATATTAAGAAAAAAATAAATCTTTTTAATAATAAAAATAAAAAAACCTATATATATAGTTTTATTTAAAAGTTATAACTTATATAACATAAATTTATTTTTAAATATTTTTAAACTTTGAATACTATATTAAATATTAGAAAGTTTATTAACTTTATTACTTATAATATAATTTATTACTTATTTTTAAAGTATATTAATTAATCTAATTTTACTTTATATATAATATTATTAAAAATAAAAAATAAAAGAATATTATATATATACTATAATATATTTTAAAATTTATAATTTCATAACTTTGAATTTATTCTAAAATAAATATCTTTAACTTATTAAAATAACATTATTTCTAAGTAATTACTTTAATAAATAAAACTTTTAAGTTAAATTAAAATAAAAATAAAGTATTACATTTCTAAAAAATTATAATAAAAAATATAATTATATTTATAATATTATATTTATAAAACTTAAATAATATAAAAATAAACTTACATTTAATATTTATAAAGAAAAAAGTATTTTTAACTTTAATATTTAGGTTTTCTATTAAGAAATATAACTTGAATCGTTAAAATTTATATTATTAAAGTTTTATAAACTATATTTCTAAAAGTTCTTTTAATTTATTATATTCTAAACTTAAAAAACTAATAACTTTATTTTTTAATATAAAAATATAAATTTTTATAAAATTATAACTTTAAGATTATATATATTATAAAGTTATTTTTATTAATAAAGTTTATATTAACTTTGATAGTTTAATTTAAATTAAAAAAGTAATGTTATTTTAGTTTTTAGTATTTTAACTTTTTTAAAGTTTATAAAGTTATTAAAAATATATAATAAATGTTCTTTTAAAAGTTTAAAGTTTGAATATTAAAGTTTTAATAAAGTCTTTAGTATCTTAAATTAATAATTATTTATATTAATATAATTAAAGTAGTAATAATCTTTCAAAAGGCTTAGATTTTTTAATACATAAGAATAATAATTAAAAAAAGAAAAAAGAAGTAAGAAATTAACTTCGAGTCTTTTTAAAATAAATATAATAATAAAAAGTTTTTTAAATTTAATTATTTAAAACTTTTTTATAATATATTTTTATATTTACTTTACTAAGAAAATTACTTATTTTATATTTTATTCCTAATTTTATTCATCATAATTATTATTATGTTACTTTTTTTAAAAAAATAAACTTATTTTTAAATTTAAATATTATAATTTCTAATATTAATTTTATTTTTAAAATTAATTTTCTTTATATAATTAATAAGTTATTATTTCAATGTTCTTTTTTAAATCTATTATTTTATATG